>JAWNZC010000014.1:2505000-3792500 GCA_035771165.1 Paragorgia papillata
GTTGTCAGTTTATATTTCTTAAAATATCATTAGTTACAAAAGGCCGTTTAACAAAACTGAACAAGAAATTAAAGGAGCAGAAATAAGAAAATGACATTAGATGTATATTATGAAATATCAAGTATCAATACGTCTTCAAACTCGTACAAGAATAGCTTTCTCACTCTTGTTCTCACCTTTTCGGCTGGCTGTTTTCATCCTAGCCAGCAAAAGGCCGGACGTCTGTTTTCTCAGCCTATTTTCATCCCTAGTTTTGGACTGCTATACAGTAAATAAAACAACAACAGCGCTGCACAACAATGGGAAACCATTAAATGCACGTTTAGTCTGATAAATAATTTTTTCAAACCTTTTTTCGAGCCTTCGCAGTTCGCTCAAGACGGGCGGCCGTGTAAAAAACATTTTGTGGGAGACTGAATCGTACCTGCAAACCGCGCAGGGGCCTGGAACTTTTTGCCTCACTTTTTGGTCCTTCGTTAGCGTTCCAGGTATCACATTTTAACTTACATCGAGTTCACTGGTTACATACCACATAAAATGAAGACAGATTTAAAGTTCAACTAAGACCTAAACGTTCTAGTCTAGAACAGCATAGAACAGCAATGTATATGCGCTATAGAAATTTTATTATTATTATTATTAGTCTGATTTTCTACTACTACTAGTAGTAGTATTACTACTAGTAGTAGTAGTAGTAGTAGACTAGTAGTAGTAGTAGACTAGTAGTAGTAGTAGACTAGTAGTAGTAGTAGACTAGTAGTAGTAGTAGTAGTAGACTAGTAGTAGTAGTAGTAGACTTGTAGTAGTAGTAGACTAGTAGTAGTAGTAGACTAGTAGTAGTAGTAGTAGTAGACTAGTAGTAGTAGTAGTAGACTAGTAGTAGTAGTAGTAGACTAGTAGTAGTAGTAGTAGACTAGTAGTAGTAGTAGTAGTAGTAGACTAGTAGTAGTAGTAGACTAGTAGTAGTAGTAGACTAGTAGTAGTAGTAGTAGTAGTAGACTAGTAGTAGTAGTAGTAGTAGTAGACTAGTAGTAGTAGTAGTAGTAGTAGTAGTAGATTAGTAGTAGTAGTAGACTAGTAGTAGTAGTAGACTAGTAGTAGTAGTAGTAGTAGTAGTAGTAGTAGTAGTAGACTAGTAGTAGTAGTAGTAGACTAGTAGTAGTAGTAGTAGACTAGTAGTAGTAGTAGTAGTAGACTAGTAGTAGTAGTAGACTAGTAGTAGTAGTAGTAGACTAGTAGTAGTAGTAGTAGACTAGTAGTAGTAGTAGTAGTAGACTAGTAGTAGTAGTAGTAGACTAGTAGTAGTAGTAGTAGACTAGTAGTAGTAGTAGTAGTAGACTAGTAGTAGTAGTAGTAGACTAGTAGTAGTAGTAGTAGACTTGTAGTAGTAGTAGACTAGTAGTAGTAGTAGACTAGTAGTAGTAGTAGTAGTAGTAGTAGTAGTAGTAGTAGACTAGTAGTAGTAGTAGTAGACTAGTAGTAGTAGTAGTAGACTAGTAGTAGTAGTAGTAGTAGTAGTAGACTAGTAGTAGTAGTAGACTAGTAGTAGTAGTAGACTAGTAGTAGTAGTAGACTAGTAGTAGTAGTAGACTAGTAGTAGTAGTAGACTAGTAGTAGTAGTAGACTAGTAGTAGTAGACTAGTAGTAGTAGTAGTAGACTAGTAGTAGTAGTAGACTAGTAGTAGTAGTAGACTAGTAGTAGTAGTAGTAGTAGTAGTATATAGTAGTAGACTAGTAGTAGTAGTAGTAGACTAGTAGTAGTAGTAGACTAGTAGTAGTAGTAGTAGTAGACTAGTAGTAGTAGTAGTAGTAGACTAGTAGTAGTAGTAGACTAGTAGTAGTAGTAGTAGTAGACTAGTAGTAGTAGTAGTAGTAGTAGACTAGTAGTAGTAGTAGTAGTAGACTAGTAGTAGTAGTAGTAGTAGTAGATTAGTAGTAGTAGTAGTAGACTAGTAGTAGTAGTAGTAGACTAGTAGTAGTAGTAGACTAGTAGTAGTAGTAGACTAGTAGTAGTAGTAGACTAGTAGTAGTAGTAGACTAGTAGTAGTAGACTAGTAGTAGTAGTAGACTAGTAGTAGTAGTAGACTAGTAGTAGTAGTAGACTAGTAGTAGTAGTAGACTAGTAGTAGTAGTAGACTAGTAGTAGTAGACTAGTAGTAGTAGTAGTAGTAGTAGACTAGTAGTAGTAGTAGACTAGTAGTAGTAGTAGTAGTAGTAGTAGACTAGTAGTAGTAGTAGACTAGTAGTAGTAGTAGTAGACTAGTAGTAGTAGTAGACTAGTAGTAGTAGTAGTAGTAGAGCTAGTAGTAGTAGTAGTAGTAGTAGACTAGTAGTAGTAGTAGACTAGTAGTAGTAGTAGTAGTAGAGTAGTAGTAGTAGTAGACTAGTAGTAGTAGTAGTAGTAGTAGACTAGTAGTAGTAGTAGTAGTAGACTAGTAGTAGTAGTAGTAGACTAGTAGTAGTAGTAGTAGACTAGTAGTAGTAGTAGTAGACTAGTAGTAGTAGTAGTAGACTAGTAGTAGTAGTAGACTAGTTGTAGTAGTAGACTAGTAGTAGTAGTAGACTAGTAGTAGTAGTAGACTAGTAGTAGTAGTAGTAGACTAGTAGTAGTAGTAGACTAGTAGTAGTAGTAGTAGACTAGTAGTAGTAGTAGTAGTAGACTAGTAGTAGACTAGTAGTAGTAGTAGACTAGTAGTAGTAGTAGACTAGTAGTAGCAGTAGTAGAAGTAGTAGTAGTAGTAGTAGTAGTAGTAGCAGCAGCAGCAGCAGCAGCAGCAGCAGCAGTGGTAGTGGTAGTGGTAGTGGTAGTGGTAGTGGTAGTGGTAGTGGTAGTGGTAGTGGTAGTGGTAGTAGTAGTAGTAGTATCCAACAACTCAAGATGCCTACACAGCTGTTATTTTTCGTACGAACTGTCTGACCAACATTGACTATGAAAAAACCTTATAAAAAATGTATCGCTTTCATTTATTCGGCCATGAACAGTCTAGTTGTCGACCCAACCAGAACCAAATGCAGCCAAATTAACTTACCCGAACCCACTGGTGGTTTACGATAACGTGGTTTCCTAAATCAACACCTGGGACTCATGGAGATGAGCTCCTAAGTTTTGAGTGGGAGGGGGGGGGGGGGGGGGGGCATATATACTTACTACTTAGAACGAACGCGCTGATATATTGACTTCCCTTGATCGAAACGTCAGTATTAATTCGTTACTAAAATAAACTTGGAAGTTTAATTGGCACTTTTTCACTTTTCTCTAAATGTCAAATAGCGTTTTATTAAACATTAGTTACTCTATTATAATCAGCTAATAAAAAGCTATAAATATAGCCAATGGGAATTTTGCGTATATAGCCAATATTTAGCATTATTTTCAAAAAATTGACAATTAAAGTACCGAGCTTATTTATACAGCGCCACTAACCAAAGAGCAGATGGACCAAGTGGTGTATGATAATTTAATTTGTTGCGCATGCTTTCATGCATGAAATATGTGACCAGAGCACCGTGAGCAGACACACAACACAACAATTACAATATGACTGATGAAGTATAGCATTTGAACAAGGAATACAGTATTCGAAAAAGCGACGTAGTGTCACGTAGTGTTGCCAAAGTTTAGCTTTTTTATGTGCCAATGTGCTGATATTCTGAAAACAGTCGACAAACCCCACAGGTATTTTCTGGAAAGGTTGACGAGTTGATCGTCAGCAGTGCTGCGTTAATTTGTCACATTTCCAGTATTTTTCTGCTTTGGGGTATCGGTTAATTGAAGTTTATTTGGTTTTGTTGCTTGAAATGGCTACTACGAGTGCTGAAGATAGCTCGCAGAATGGACCAGAATCAACAAGCAAATCAAAGGGTGGAGGGACGAGGTAATAAGCTTGCTCAGCTAACTTAATCCTTGCTTCTTGTTTTAATACTCAGCCAGGGATAGCGCTCTAGTCTAGCTAGCTTCTTTGTCTTAGCAAACATGCACGACTATTTCGTTGCTTTCTCTTTGGTCATCTACTCACTTTAGTCGGATCTCTGTTTGTAAGAATCATCGTATTTCTTGATACAGAAAGGTCTTCCCTTTAATTAAGCCTCCAATTCCACCCGTAGAAGTCAGGGATCAAAGATATGGATGTTAATTTTCTTCGGCGGCGTATATTGCCGGAAAGCCGAAAGTGTTCGAATAATTTACGGTTATAGACACCTTTACTTGTCTTTCTTTTCAGGGTTTTCAAAAAGGCTTCTCCTAATAGCAAGGTAAGTCTTTCATGGTTGTGACGACACTAAATAAATACTATTGAAAAGGGAATACAGCTCTGCTCGGTAAAGTGGGAATTTATACGATCGAGAGTCTAATCAGTCGTCAAGCGTTTTTGAAACCCTTTTACAATGGCCAGCTGCGCTTGTAGCCTAGCTGTTGTTGCTGTGTTTGTAGTAAAACTGCCTAAGTATTATTTCGAAATATTATTCTGTTGCTTGAAAGCTTTCGGTTTGATATATTTTAAAATATACATAACATAAGGCAATTTGTTTACTTTATAGACAGAACCAACCTGCTAGAATTTCTTTATTATTCATAGGAGGGAATCCGATGTTTTTGTATTAAAATTGAGCTCTTATTTTGCTAACGATTGGAGCGCGTGGTATTGATTGGCTTTAATAATCAGATGGTTATGTTTTCGATAAAGGAAATGCATTTGCAAATTCAGTTTGTATAGTAACTGAAGTCCTTCGGATTACGTTTTCATTCATCAAAGCGGAAACACCAGTATGGTTATTATATGAGCCTTGTTTTTTACCATATGCATGTTATAAATTTGATGGCTGAAAACACATTTGCCCAACTATATTCTTAGTATATAATTATATATTGAAAAGGGCATGTTTCTTCTGTTGTATATTATTGTACAAGAGCATGCACCTGTGGACTGAATTCTATTTTACTGTACAACAAATTGTGAATAATATAGTTAATTAGTGATGTCAAGGGATATGGAGGGATTGACTATTCAATTCTTAACCTTCTCACAGTACACACCTTTTGATGAGTAAAACACTGTCTGATATAAGTCTGGGTTAAATACTACAAAGGCACTAGGAGGAGTGAAAAGGTCAATGAAGTGCTGATCGTTAATTCAGATAAGAATGATGACAATAAGCCATTTGCACTATGATGTAAAATAGTGCTGTGTGACTAGTGCTGATAAATGGAGAATTTGGTAGTTGTAGTCACCCAATGCTATTTTGTGTCATCATGCAAATGGCTAATTAGCTCCATCACTGAGCCTTATATGCAGAAACTTTTCTCTACTTCCCTGGGGCATGTAATAATTAGTAATTTCTAAATAATTGGAATTTCCAAGTTAGAAGACTCAAAGTTTCTTGGATTTGTTTCTTGTTTGCATTATGCTATTAATATTGAATAAGTTTTACTAAAGGAACACTTTGAAATGAAAACAATAATAGTAATGGCTACAATTGAGAGATACCATAACAGTACAGTACTGTGACACATAGTTGTTAGGCATTTTATGCTTGTTGAATAAAAAATATTGAATAATTATCAGTAAAATTAGTACATTAATGTAATATTTAGTGGTTCTGACTGCAGGATCATTGTTAGTTTTGTTTTAAAATTTTACATACCGTATTTCCTTGATTAAGCGCCCTGGGCGCTTATTAATTTTGAGACTAAAAGGAGGGGCGCTTATTCGAGGGGGGCGCTTATTACAAAATATACAAAATCATGTCAAGAATAAGAAAGTTATTTTCCAAGAAAAATACAAGAGAGTATCTAACGATAACCAAAGTTTAACAACAAAAACGAACATTTACGGTTTGTTTATATATTGTCAGTCGCGGTAACTGCACGCGGTAACTTCAACAAAACTTTTAAGAAAACAAAAGAATGAAAAAAGTTTACTAAAATATTCTCTACAATCCTATTCTACATCAATCAATTCATCATCTTCTCCATCAGACTCTAGAGCTGATGAAAGCGAAAGAAACGTACACTCAGGCACATGGATATAAATCTGAATGATTTTCAATTAAAAAAGAAAGTTTGTTTCTAGAAACTTGCGTTGTAATTTAAACTAGTATGTAGAGGGGGGCGCTTATTTGAAAAATCAAGGTCTACGGGGGGTGCTTAATCGAGGGGGGTGCTTATTTAAAAAATCAAGGTCTACGGGGGGCGCTTATTCGAGGTGGGGCGCTTAATTGAGGAAATACGGTATTTAAATTAATTTTAGCCTGCTGAGAATTAACGTAGATGCTGATGCAGGCTAATGAAGCAGCTGTGCATTGTTGATATCACTTTTTGTCTATAGTTTCTAGGCAGACAGTGCTAATATTTTGTCTCTATATATAAGTCCTTTAAGTTACATGTTTGCAAATTTTGATCTGCCCTGTATTTATATTATAAGTATTGTAAATACATTTATTAATATACAGCACAGTTCACAACAACTTGACAAAGTATTGTCTATTTGTCTATTGACAGACACCTGTAGGCACTTTGCCTGTTGAGAAAAATCCTTAATCGTTAAACATTATTTGTGAAGTTTATGGAGGAACTTAATTTTCTAAATGAATTGTAACATTGACTTAGCACAGAATTTAAACAGTTTGTCAACATAGTTCCAAAAAGAAAATCCATAATCCCCTCCCACCCCAGAAAGCACTCTGGTGTTCCAGAAAGAGAGGAGTGGTTAATACCAAGCCTAAATAGTGGTGGGTTAATGGTTGATTGCATTTAGGAAAATCCAGTGTGGGAGGGTGTGGGTGTGTGTGTATGTGGGGGGGGGGGGGGGGGGGGGGGGTACTAGACAACTTGAGCATTTCTTTAAGGGGTTATATATATTTTCTGGAACTACAGTACACATTGCTCACATTAAGACACAATAAGTGACACAGTGTTCTTGAACAATTTGCAAGCTAGAACTGAAAGAAATACATGTATATTATAGAAACATTCACAGCTTACATACAGTGGAGCCTACCCTGCGAGCAGAGCCTTCTTTTCCTTATTTCTTCACTGAGAGAGAGGAAGAAAAGTAGGCTCTGCTGTATTCGTGTTTGGCTTCGCCCAAGATTTAGGACGAAGTAACCTGTTTAAGGCCCGTTTAACCGGTTCTCATTTTGTTTTCTGCTCTGATTGGGACTGGGTTCGAGATTGTAACCAAGCAACTGACATGCATGTGCAATGGAAATCAGTCACGAATACAGCAGAGCCTACTTTTCTTCCTCTCTCTCAGCGAAGAAATAAGGAAAAGAAGGCTCTGCTTGCAGGGTAAGTGGAGCCTTGCTATAATGCAGTAGTTGAAGTCTGCATGATTATAGGTGAAGCAATTAGTTATAATAATTGTGAGGTACATTGTACTGTACTTGAATCTTGTTCCCTGGTACTCTTCCCACTTGGTTCTGGAATGATATTATGGAATTACATGTAGCATACTGGGAGTGAGATAATTCTATTTTTTGCAATAGTCACTCCATCACACTGTCATTTTATTTTGCAATGGTTGGTATTATTAAAAATAAAAACTGAGTTTTGAAATTGTGATGTTATTTTGGAAAGTACAGTCTAGAATGATCATTATCATGTTATTCTACGTATACTGAGATGTGTATTTACTGTATAATGCAATAGCATCACATTCAGGCTCCTGTATTCTATTGAACTTGCTTATTAATCAGTCAGCTTTATTGTATACAGTATGACAAACTAAATTTTGTACAATTTTAACCCCACCATATTACAGTATTTTTAGCTCCAAGAAATGATCAGCCATAACCCTTATCAGGTGCCATACAGGGTTAATGTAGCTTCATGATCAAGCAATTAAAAGTTTGTTAAGTCAGATTATTGTGTAACAAGCCATGCAGACTGCTAAACAATGCATGTCAAGAATACTTGGCAGTACAGTAATATGACCTAGCTGACATGTTTACTTGCTTGTTCTTTACATGTCTGACATGGTCTGACCATCAAGCCACTTTACAAAAAGCTATGAGTTATAAAAACGTATCTTGTGCCCAACCAAATAACTGGTGATTTAATTATATACTGTACCTCATTTGCTGGAGTCAGTCCATCAACTTGATCACTTTCCCTGTTGCTTTCTCTTATTTTGTGACGTTCTTAACTTTTACTGGGCAGTAGCTGACTCTCAAGTTCTATCTTTTATACTCTGGCTCGATCTCACTAGATAATTTTGCTTGTCTATGCAGCTAGGAGAAACCCACCAATGGGAAAGGGTTAAGCATGCCAGGCTTAAGCACAAGCTAGCTTCCCTTTTGTGTAGTAAAATGGTCTGGTAAACAAGTTATTTGTTTTGTATTCTTAATTCAGGTGACTTGTTATATTGGAAAGCGTGATTTTGTTGATCATGTTGATCATATTGATCCAGTTGGTAAGTCTAAATTTTATATTGCATATTGATAATACCCCAGTACATGTATGTATCACCTCTGAGCTAGATTTGTAAAAATTCTATTGAATTTTGTATGTAATATTGCTTATATTAACTGTATACAGTATGAAAACTTTAATTGTTCAATCTTCAGTGGTCATTTATGAATAAGGTATATAAACCCATAAGATGATTTGAAAGAAATGCAGGGTTTTAGTTGTGACTTTTTAAATTTTTTTAAGCACCAAAATATTGTAAGTGTAATTACCCAACCGTGGTACCGGTCTAAATTGGCATCCAGACCAAAAGTATGATATAGTGTGTGAAAGACACATGTGCAGTTCCTTTCGTCTGACCCATGCAATCGTAGGAACACACCTTACTACATGCACAAACTCAACAGTGCCCGTGCTACTTTTTGCAGATATACAGTAAAAGCCATGTTTACTTACAGTACAATTTTGGAAACTGCGTGAAAGCTTCAATTCAGGGGTGTTATCTTGTGCACAATGTAACATGAGGTTTCACACCGTAAAATCTAAATGTCTTAGAGCTGCGCCCGATTAATCGATTAATCGATTATTTTTCCGTTTTTTTCGACAATCGATTATTTTTAACAATAATCGGATCATCGAAAACAACAGCACACAGGATGATACCGCTTAAGCCAGCCGTTGTGGATGCACTTTTATTTTTAAATAAAAATAAAATGACAATGTAGACGGGACGGTCATATCATATTTCACCGTATTTATATATTATATGTCGCTTTCTTTAGACGTTTGGTTTCGTACTTTTTTATTGTGTAATTTTATTTCAAGGGGCAAATTTAATAATTTTTTTTAAAAAACATCCCTTTCCTGCGAAGGGACAACCCACTGTATACGCGTCGTGATTTATTCAATACGATTAATCGATTATTAATCGATTGTTGGCAACGATTAATCGATTACGCGTATTAACAGATGGGCGCAGCTCTAAAATGTCTCCCAAATTAATAACGCAATGTCCCACAACGTGACGTAAGGGGCACAGAACATAACGCAAGGTCTCACAACATTATAACGTATTAAAAAGTTTCGCGCAATGTAATCCCTCAATGTACTGTAATGTAAAGTCTTACCACGTATATGGTCTCACTCTCAACTCTCACCACAACGTAACGTATATGGTCTCACAACGTAACGTATGGTCTCACAACGTAACATAAGGTTTCACAACGTAGCGTATAGTGTTTCACAACGTAACGTATGGTCTCACAACGTAAGGTTATAATGTCTTACAACGTAACGTAATGTAAGGGCTCGTAATGTAACGTAAGGTTTTACAACATGAAGTACATGTACCGTTTTGCAGCGCAGCGCAGCTTATACCGAACTGTGCTAGTTTACGGTTTACAGGTAAAGTAACATATTTAATCAGTTAAACAAACGATATAACGCGTTACAATGGATATTAAGCAGCATGCGTTGTACGTTTTAAACGGACGTTGCAAATATGTAGCAAATAGGAAAGTTAGCTCTGGCGCGCAGAAGATATATACAGTAGTTTATACAGTATGTCCGTTTGATACACCCGTATAGAGTTATTTACGTGTGCCGCACAAACGTACTTTTGCTTATTACTTATATCAGCACACCATTTATTTATTGCATGTCTTGAAAAATATCTTGTTATGTTTAAGCCATAAAATAAACCTTTTATTAACTCCGTCTGCTTCGTGGTCAAGACTTCGTCTCCGGTCTGATATTTGTCTGTAATAACCGCGCTCTAGATCTTGGAACTTTATTAAGAAGTTATTCTACTTTAACAGTGGGAAAATATACTTACAAAAGCTGCTTAGCGAATGTTCACCATTTTTTTGTGATAGCGCATCTAAAGTTCAGTATTTAGCAGAAACCAAGAATAATTTACGCAGCATTGAATACTTAAAATATGTTTTTCGGCATGCAAATGCTTTAAAGTTCTAAAAAGGTTTTGTAGCATAATAAAAGTAGTGTGCTGCGTAGGCAGTGTAGAAACAACAATCGAAATATAGTAAGGTTAGATATACTGCCGAAACAGAGAACGTACAAGTTTTGCCGTTTCACGAGTTAACGTCGTCCTGAAGACGTGAAAAAGATCTGAATAACCGTTGTATGTAGAACGATGATGGCGTTAAGATTACTCTTGGGACTAAAAAATTATCTATTTTCTTTGCTATGAGAAAAATTATATTGTATTAAAGACGTTGTCCTTGACGTTCGCGTTGTATTTGCTTAAGCTCCCTAATTAGCTACGGCGACGTGACCTTCCTGTATGTTCATTGTAAATATATGATAAAATATTACAAATTTTAAGCCATACATACATGGACTGTTGGTTCTTCATTGACATATAATTTTATTTGAAACGTTCCAGATCTTTGAAATAGAGAAAATGAAATGTGGTTTAATTAATATTTATGATTTTTCTTGAAAGAAAAATGGGCAGAAATTAGGTTGAAGTCGTATGTTCCACATGAATGTTTTCCCTGCCCCAGCATGGTAGAACTTGGGTAGGTTGGCAACAGTATTAATTAAACTGGACATTTACTATAGGCTTTAGTTGTGTGCAGCATGCATGGCGATTCTGTCAAATTGAGTAGCAGTTATCTAGTTTGTTCCCAACGAAGGCTTGTTCAGCGCACACCAAAACCGCTAAGAAACTTTTTGCACAGGTTTCTAGTATGATTATGTATATATGAAGTTTCACTGCTTAAACATTTTCTACAGTGTAACGCCTGGTTATCACATGCCGGCGACTTTCTTAACCGCCAGCGAAGTTGACTCATGCAGGTTTTTGGCGGCATGCCAGTGTAACAGGTCCAGATGCCCCTCCCCTGCAGTAAAGTGTTATCACTGTCATGGAAACATACATACAATTTATCAGAGACTGATAAGAAATTTGTGATTCTCTGCATGGCCGTTTAATATATATGCCTGCGAAATTGAGTCACGCTCAACGTCGCTGGCATTCCGGCGGTTTATATGCCGAACCGGGTCAACATTGATTTCGCAATGTGTTTATTTAAATTCATCCAAATGTTTATTAACAAAATATGCATAGTGGAATGACAAATATTTATGTCAGTAAAATGCCTGTGAAGATATCAGGAGTTGATTTCACAATGTTTTTTCTTTCTTATTTCTTTACTAATGTTTGTTTATAAAATATACATGGCGCGCCACTGTGCATATTTTGTTAATGGAATGACGAATAATTAGTTAATATATCAGTATTTCTTTACAAAATATATATGCATGCTTTTCTCGCACGTCTGACAAATCTGATTAAGTGAAATAGTATAAATATTACTTGCATTATAATGGTATAAATAATACACCCAATTCTTCACTTGCATCACAACCATTTTAAAGCAATCCTCGAAATAGGTTTTGGATATCTATATTGGAAATTGTGACCAGTTAAAAAACGGAAATTTGCCGGTCACGGAGGATATTTGCCGGTCATGTCGGTTTTTCACTTGTTGTGACAACGTGCACTTCATGCATGTGTAGCCGATGTTGGTTAAAGTAGTTTACTCTGTGAACAATTCTCGAGAAAATATGTTATTTCTTTGAGACGAAAAAGGCGAACGGGAAACAAGAAGAAAATATCACGAGTATACAATGGGAAAATATTAACTGTTATAACTACAGTTTGTGATCTCCATATTATAATATGTGTTCATGCGCCACAAGGTGTCACATTTAAAATAATATAGTTGTTACATTTGGGTGCAATTGCCTAATGCTTGCGCGGTTTGATGTACAGTATAGGATACATAGCAGCAGACGTTCATAGCCGACTGTTTTGAGATGCGAGACATCCGCGTTCTCCTAAACGTCTCCAACGATTATATTAGCAACATTTCCAAAACAAAACAAAAAATACCGGTCATGATAGCGGGTAAGCAACGGTATTTTCCGGTCATTTGGCACTAATGGCTCAATGGTCCTAGCACTGCACTAGCATCGCTGGGTCGCGGGTTCTATTCACGAAGCCGAAAGGCCTCGGTTTGATCTTGGAATATATAAATTATATATATTCTAAAACTCGAAATTTCTTTGCACCAAATTCCAGGAACATGCCGTATGGACGATACGACAGACGCTGTCGAATTTAATTCGCCTGTCGAATTTAACCCAACGTAACCGAATTAATGGTTTCAAACGTCGCACTTGAACTGCCGCATTTAATTGCTGAATTGAAAGCGCGACGTTTGAAACGGGCGTAATTTAGGCTGTCTGGTGCAGACGTGACTTTCTAGTCTATAGTTTAGAAGCAAAGATTGTTTTGAATTACAGACATGCAAACGAGGCCAGAAAGGCTAATAGATGCTCATAAAATATATTATAATAAGAGGTATGGAAAGAGATGTTTATGCTAGCTCGGAAATGAGAATTGAGTGTAAATGTTTTCCAAGTTATTTTAATGTACTCTGGAAAACCTCTGAGTTCCTAAGCCACTGGGCCACTGCATGGGACTCAGATGGTTATGAACGTAGGTTAAGTTAGACGTATGACATTACGTACAAGACTATGTGATTCCCAGGAAGTCAGATTTTTCAGAGTATATAAAATGGCTCGAAGAACATTTATACTCAATAAAATGTATATTGCGGATGTATGGCATGCAGTCGTGAACGTACGTCTGCGGTCTGCGCGAAGGTAAAACTACAATAAGCCAGTTTGTAAATGATGCGTTCTGCGTCGGGATAACACTTTATTTCAATTCATAACATCAAGGTAAGATCGCAGGATCGTTTTCATTTCCGACTTCTTTATACTGAATTCCTTGATGTTATGAATTAAAATAAGTTTTAGCCAAATGCAAAACGCGTCATTTTGATGCGCAGTCACTCAACATTACGAACTGGGTTATCGGAAGACCCCAAGGCTTTTATGTTAGATCTACAACAATTATTACCAATGCATGGAAAATAATTAAATAAAGAATATAAAAATAAATGCATAAAAAATTCTAATAAATGCGTGATTTGCTTTAGCCACCGCTATCTTATTATATCGTACGCTCGCATGCATGCACCAGAGTAATATTGCATTATACGAATACTCTACACTGCTGCGTGTCTACAAATTATTAAAAAGTGGATTGGAAAATTATTGTATTTCACGTCCTTTCAAGGGTGGGAACCCTTTATATATGATTAGTTTATTATATACAGTGGTGGATTATATATATATATATATAATCCACCACTATGGCCGGTCTTGCTACAAGTGTCAAAGCTAGACCGGCCATGTGTATATAATTTGCCATAAAGGTTTCATCGAACGATGCACCCACGCACCCTACTCCCCACCTCCATGAGTTAGTATTTTATATCGATGTTGCTTTTAAGTTTTTTTATATCTTTATTATTCTTAGATGGTGTAGTTCTTGTTGATCCTGAGTATGTTGGCCCTAGTAAAAAAGGTAATTACAGTTAGTACTACCTCAACCCACATTTCCAAACAGTTACAATATAAGTTGTTTATTAATATTGGTTATACTAATTCGTAATTTAATTTATTTTTTTCTAGTGTTTGTTCATATACTGGCTGCATTTAGGTTGGTGGATTTGTTTGTTTAAATTGTCAACAGTATTTTTTCCGTGCACGGGATGCTCTCTCCTCCGCAGAGGTTAAATTTCGGAGATTGTAGGTTTCGGGGGTCGTCGGAGATGCTCGGAGGCGTCAGCTGGACATAAGTAGTGCGGGCGAAACTATCCGCCCGCACTCCTTATGTCCAGCTGACGATTTCGACGCATCTCCGACGATCCCCGACATAGCCGATCTCCGAAAGAACCTCTGCGGAGGAGAGAGGGAAGTTTGTAGGCGAGTTGCTTGTTAGTTTCAGCAGTAGGTACAGCATGCGCAGATGTTGAAAGTTGTATTTTACATCGTAGATACGGACGAGAAGATCTTGATGTTCTAGGCTTAACTTTTAGAAAAGATTTGTTTCTGGTAAGTAATATATATATATATATATATATACAATACGACACATTCTATCTGCCAAGTATTTCGTTATAAAAGCTATTAGTCTCGGCAGTTTGCCATTTTTCACTTTGCTATATATACAATATGAGGCAAGCAGCCAAAATGTATGGGTATTTATTTCATACATTTCGGACGCAAATATTCTATGATAAATTCACACATTTAATTTGTTCAAGTTAATCAACAGTCTGTAACAATCTCGTACCCAGAACCTGCGATCCTTTTGGTCAGTACCAAGGAACGGAGGCTTGGGAAACTCCGTTGAAAAAAAACCCAAAATTGAGTTTTTGTTCCCAGTTCTCTGGTTCCCAGTTCCCTATAATTTGTTACTGTCATCGACGATCTTTAGCTTGTTCAAAGACCAGGGAAAATATTTCTTTACCGATAAAGAATGGCCCAGTATGTTTTACAAAGCTCTTGACAAAGCGTTGCGATACAAATGGTCTTTCTTAGCTTTTCGTCTTAGCGTTTCAGTCTGTTAAGGCTGTTTTCCACTAAGCGATATTTTTCGAGCGAAGCGACTTTTTGCTTTTGTCTTGACTGATTAGTTACACCCGAGAGCCTACGAGACAAAATAAAATTCGCTTCGTGTGACATTTTTCGCTTAGTGGAAAACCGCCTTACCCCTTGACGAGTAAAATCGGCTGCAGTGCAGTGCTCTAGTGAAGTTTAGATTATCACAAATTGAAAATTTGTCCTTGTCTTGGGTTTAAATATATAAAGTAAAGCAGCACCTGTGTTTAGAATAAAGTTAGATGCAATGGGATCATTATATATATACGCTTACGTAGCCTGCGTAGCTGGCGGTATTAGGGAGTTCGGGCGCGGGCGGTAGGCGGGCAACGCGAAGTACCGCCTGCCCGAAAACCACCAAGCAATAGATATCCAATTGCAATTCGTTGTTCACTCTTCAAACGCCGTGACGACCGATAGCGCTTAAAGAATTCAATACTTTCTCAATACATTCGCTTAATGTCTGTAATATGATAACTCCTGAAATCAAAAATCAATATTCTGACCAATCAGAATGCTCCGTCACCCAGCGGACGGAGACCACTCAAAAACACATGGAGATGTGATTGCAATTTTGCCAACTGGATTTGGTAAAAGTATGATATTTACCATTTTACCGTGTATGCTTTGGCGAAGCATGAGATGATGAAAATGTCTGGGATTATTAATAACAATTGAAATAAGAAGGCCCTTCGTCAGAGAGAGAGAGAGAAGGGCCTTCGCTCGAAACGTTAGACTCTTACGTTCTCTGTTTGACTTTCGGCAGTATAATACGCTACTTTTATTTCACTATTTGGAATTATGTTTTGTACTCGTGGTCTCTCCCTTGAAGATTATTTATAAACGATCAAATCTCTTCTCTTGAATGAGTTGAATCGCTTAACTACACATCAGTTCTGTTGAACACTCTCCGATGAAACATTTGCGGATATGATGTAGTGCGACATATCACCGTCTCAATTTATTTACCATTGAAACAATAAAGTTCTTAATAATAAAATGACATGCTTCATGCATCACTATTATTAGCTCACGTTCTGATTGGTTCTCTTAAACAAACATATTCGGTGGGCGGAATTCAGAAACACGTGGTTTTCGGACAGGAGGTATTTCGCGTTGCCCGCCTACCGCCCGCGCCCGAACTCCCTAATACCGCCAGCTACGCAGGCTAACGCCTACGATACAGGAGCAAAGAACCAGGCCTATTTTGAATTACTTTACTGACGAGCTACAAGCGCTATTTTCTTCTTAAAATATAAGAATTTATATTCATAATCTAAATTATATAGCATAACTTGTCATTAGAAACATATATAAGAAGGGCTTTTCACTAGAAACACATAAGAAGGGCTTTTCACTGTATCGATTTTCATTTTTTTTGTTTATTTGAACAACATAGGCCAGCAAGCAGGTTTATCCTCCACCTGATGAAGAACAAATTTCATTAACAAGATTACAGGAACGATTATTAAAAAAATTGGGGACGAATGCATATGCATTCACGTTTGAGGTTTGTGTGTGTTTTACATTTTCTTAAAAATGCCTAACATATTAGTTTGACTCATGTCAACGCTTTCTGGTGCAGAATTGAAAAAGTTTTCAACCTACATCCACGTTTATAAGATTTCAAATTTTCACAAAATAGCAGGAATTTTGGCTCTCGCAACATTAATAAATAGCGTGATTTTCACCTCGGCTTTCTATAGCGTTGCGTGGGATAAACTTTGCCATATACTGTACTGCTATATTGAGTAGTGATTGCTATGTAGCTATAGTTTGCTACTGATTCCTGCTTAATATTCCTGCCTACGACATAGACGCAGATTTTAGATGTCCCGTGACCATTGCTACTCTGGTCACTAATGCTGCGCATTTGTTGGATAGCCACTGCATGTTCTGCTGCAAATCAATACTGTACCTTACTCTTCAACACCCTGCCTTACCTTTTCACTGAGACATTTACCATTATAACTTTTTCAGACTTTAAATTGTTTTATGTGGTGTTTAACTAGTTTTTACTTTGAACCCTCTTCACTATAGTAAACTTAACTTTCCGCACGCATGGCCAGAAATCGCGGACATCGAAACTGCGCGTGCGCGAAAATCTCAATTCAAAATGGCGAGCCTTTACCCTATTAATTATATATGAGAAAATTAAATATTGATGAATAGAGTGATTTCTAAGCTTTTATTAGCAAAATCTGAAATCTCATGGACATTCAGTGCTTCATGAAATCTTCTAAACAAGGCAAATTCTCATTAGGAGTTAAATTCGCTCTGCATTTTACAAATAAATACTGAAGAATTTACCGTATTATTTACTTCACTTTAATGTCAGATTTCGTGGAAGGGATCATTCAACTGTTTACATCTCGCTAACTATTCTACAATAGTCAACATCTGAAATAGTTTGGCTGAATTAATTGTTTTGTCCATGCGTTCCGCCATCGTAGGTCTTGATACACAAAGAAGCGACTCTGCATTTTCGATTTAAAAAGTTATTAAGGCAGTCTTAGCCAGCAGCCCGATCGAGCACAGCTAGCGAACCATCCTTTCCCTACACTTGCGCACCAACAGTTTTCTCTTTACCTTTAAAACTCGAGATATTGCTCGAAATATGCCACATTTGGTACCCGCATACCCGCAGGTTTTTCCAATTTTCCCTATAGGTGTAGTTATGTAACGAACAAACATGATATAGGAAAAACAACAGCGTGTATTAAAAAAGCAGCCGGCCAAGTGTCGCAGGAAATATGTCCCACCACAAAAATATGACGAGCACATTTTTAAAAATACTTAAACTGAATGTTTTGTGGTTTTTTTCTTTTTGTAGCTTCCACCTGGTTCGCCATCATCTGTAACGCTACAGCCAGCTCCAGGGGATACGGGAAAGGTATAATTACTACATTAATAAAACGTTATTGTTATACGAAACACCTGGCGTCGTTTTTCTTACCCGAGATCTATTTTTGGCAACTTCGCATATTTTTGGCCGCAAAATACGAGCCATTCAACTCAGAACCAAAACTAAAACATTTCACAGAAGAGGCAATAACAAATTGATAATGACTTACGAAATGGTACGACCGACGTATGCTCGCCCAGGTCTATTGTTTTTGGTTTAATTTGAAAGGGGAAGTCCAAGAATAGAATTTATATAATTGTCATGCGCCTTGCAACGAATCTTTATATGATAAACTTTGCGACTTTTTCATATTTTTTCCTTATTAATTTTTCTATTGTGTGTTAGCCGGCCGCTTGTACGGTAAAAATTACATATACAGTATAACGAATTAGTTTAGTTTAATTTTATTCAATTTAATTTAATTTTTAGCCATGTGGAGTAGATTACGAACTAAAGACGTACGTTGCAGCTTCGTTGGACGAAAAACCACATAAAAGGTTTGTTGCTATAATTATTTTATAAACATATCGAACTCGCCTCCAAACCCTATGGACTCGATAACGCAACAGGTAGAGAGGAGGTCGGGGTCGGTTAGTCGAAAGGCCGCTATCGCATTCATAAAAATATCATTGCCATATATTCACCAAAACATCCAGCACTTTCTCTCTAAGTTGACATTACGAAAAGTGATTAGGGATGTTTTAACTATATGTTTTTGTATCTGGGCAGCAGATACATTGCTATCGTGTTGTGTGTATGTGTGTTAGCTTTTTTGTGTAGCTGTAAACAATGCACGACAAGTGAATCGGGCATGATCGGGGACAATCGAAGCTCAGAATTTTTGGCGTCAACCTACGAGCTGTCCGTTTGAACGATGGAAACGAGTATTTTTAATCCGATCGTGTTTACAATATTTCGTTCGCCATATCACGAAGTCCTCCGAAGCGACAAAGTTTTGGATTAAAATACTAAGATTTTCAGGGTTCTATTCTATACGATTTTTTCAAATTCACATATCATGTACATAATTTAACGTTCTATCTAACTGTACGAGTTTCGTTAATGGCACAAACCTACAGACGATTCAGGGATACTTTAAAATGATTGCGTTTGACCGTACATTGACCAGTGATGCATAATAATGCAATTTGATATTTACGCTCATCTCAGTTCAAATAGATTTTTTCCCGTTGCTACTCTATACGATTTGTTCTAATTCACATACGTTGTACAGAATTTAACGCTATATCTAACCGTGCAAGTTTCCCAAATGGCGCAAACCTACAGACGATTCAGAGATATACTTTAAATATGACCGCGTTTGACCGTACGCCAAGTAAATAGCGTAATAATGCAATTTGATATTTGCGCTCATGTCAGTTCAAATAGCCTTTTCTCCGTTGCTATTCTATACCATGTTTTCTAGTTCACATATGTTGTACAGAATTTAACGCTCTATCTAACTGTAGAAGTTTCGTGAATGGCACAAACCTACAGACGATTCAGGGGTATACTTTAAACACGCGGTATCCGGTGGCTCAACTGCAATGAAGATATATCTCAAATTCCCAATACGGCTACTAGCCGTTAAATTCTATATTTCCGACAAAGTTTTTGACTATAACACTATGCTTTTTCAGGGTTCTATTCTATACGATTTTTTCTAATTCACATATGTTGTAGAGTGTTTAACGCTCTATCTAACTGTACAAGTTTTATGGCACAAACCTACAGACGATTCAGGGATACTTTAAATATGACTGATTGCGTTTGACCCGATAATTTCCATTTGATATTTGGCGCTCATCTCAGTTCAAATATATTTTTCTCCGTTGCTATTCTATTTTTTCTAATTCATATTTGTTGTCCAGAATTAACGCTCTATCTAACGGTATAAGTTTCCAACATGGCACAAACCTACAGACGATTCAGGGTTCAGGGGTATACTTTAGACCCGCGGTGTCCGGCTCAACAGCCGTATTGGCATATACCTTCATGCAGTTATGCACTAAAACATTTCGGAGACAGGGATATTGCTGATAAAACTGGTAAGTATTTTTAACGTGACTTATAGTAAACTTGTGAGTGTGATCTACCACAGTTTTTGTGAGTCATGATAAAAAATTATTTTGGTCAGAGAACGTGTACTTTCTCTTTAATTATCTTATAAGATCTCGCTAAAATCTTATAAGATCTACGTGTAAAAATCTTATAAGACTTTTCTTAAGATCTTGCAAGATCACACAAGATCTTACAAGATCTTGACAAGATTCTCACAGTAGTGGGCTTGGCGCAGATACATGTACGCACAGCGGACCTTTTGTTTTTATCTTAATTCATCTCAGACAATTGTTTATTAACTTCTTATTAACCGAGAGCGCGGTCATTACGGAAAAATATCAGACCGAGGTCCTGACAGTACAGACCGAGCCCGTATAGCGAGATAAAGACCGAGGTCTGATATTTTTCCGTGATGACCAAGCGGACGAGGTTAATAAGAGGTTTATTATATGGCATTTTGAAACAACACGTCTTACATTACCTTGTCAATAGTGTGACCTCGAGCGTGTGACATAGACTCATCGTTTTCAATGTTGTTGCTCTTGTTGTATCGCTTTCGGAATCCTAAAACTCGCTGCATGCCAGATTGCTCATCGTCCCACTCATACATAATTTAGTCCTCAGGTTATTGAATTCACAATTCGGTTTTCTTTCATTGTTTAGTTGCAAACAACATGTGCCAAAATCCGCAATCGACCGGTCGATTACGGAAAATTATCGACCGGCACGTGACGCGTCTCAGCCAATGAGAACACACGATTTCAACGGAAGTAATCGTGCCATATAATAATATGGATTAAGTAGCCGGCAAGAGTTTTCTCCTTAACAAAGTTGATATGTTTATTGCCTTATCTTACGGTATAATTGTACAAGAAAAAAATGTTTGCGTGCTAAGAACATTTTACCGGAATCGACATATTCGGAAATCACATACTAAACTAACAATCTAAAACGACATCTAACTAAAAACGGAAAACTAAAACGAGAAAACTTGATGCATTTTGCAGTTTCTCATGAACCAATTAAAATGCAGAATCTTTAAAATTATACCAACTTGTCTTATCCGGACAAACTATTATTTTAGAGTAACAAACTGAAACCTCAGCAAAATGCGCGTTTCCTGCCATTATTTTGCACCCAAAACTTGACTCGTTACTAGTGGTCTATCACCAATATATAGTAATAGCTCAGCCAATCAGAATACAACATTTGTAATAGTTCTTTAGCTGGTTTATACTAATACTCTATAGCTGGTGATGTTTTGTGTTGAATTTTGCTTTGCGTTTGTTTCTTCTCAGGGATTGTGTTCGATTGGCTATTAGGAAAATAACATATGCTCCAGAACGACCGCAACCTCAAGTAAGTACAGTAACAGTTATAATAGAAATATAGACAATGACCGTTCTTGTTTCTGTTTGTTTGTTTGTTTGTTTGTTGGTTTTGGTGGGTTTTTTTCGTTTGAAGATCCGCAAGTTGTTAGTCTTATTTATTTTTACCTCATTCATTCTCATTGTTCTTCCCTTCTATTTTTTTTACTTCCGTCTCACACCATAAATTAACTTATACTTTGGTGAATAGCTTTGCATGTCTCGAAACGTCGACATTTTGTTGCATATAAAATTTCATGACCATTTTCTAGCTTTATTATACTTTCAAGACACTACCTTCGCAGCATTGGGCTTTTACAATTTTACTTTGGGTAACACCTGATGAGATTATATACTCGTCAAAGATATGTTGTCAAGGTTGGAGTGCATTGAACTTATCTAAACTTTTTGTAGCCATTTGTTGAAGCTGAGAAGGAATTCATGATGAGTCAATACCCTCTTCATGTCGAAGCAAGTCTGGACAAAGGAGTACGTTTTCTTTAATGTTTATTATTGTTATTCATTGGTTGTATAGTTTTATAAGTTTGCAGAAACTCTATCTTGAGCTGTGCATGCTTCTCAGTTCTCAAATCCCAAACAGTCTGATAACCTGTCATGTAGTGATAGGCTCTAAACATTGAGTTGTTTAGATTAGCATGGTAGTGATACATTAGATAGATATAGAGCGTATATATAGGATGTTCTGTTTCTGATGTTTCTGATTATGTGCAATTATATAATATCATGCATGTACAACTAGATCCGTTTTATTATCAGCCCATCACATTGCTCCATTATTATAGCTCATTCATTGTTTGAAAACATGAATTTTATTTTGTTTGAATATCCACCCATGTTCTTTTGGCGGTTTATAAATCCCAAATAGATTATATTTGTTCATGCGTCGTATACTGTATATATAGTAGACGCACAGAAGACGTTACAGCGAAACGTCATCTGTGCACCATATATACAGTACAGACGGAAGGAAAAAATACTTGTTGTGTATATATTCTTTATAACATATACTTTAAAAATTCAGGGCACTTTAACACACTTTTCATTTCTTTAGCTATATTATCATGGAGAGTCCATTGCCGTGAATGTCCACCTGACAAACAGATCATCGAAAACAGTAAAGAAAATTAAAATAACAGGTTAGCCGAATACAGTGGTGTACGGTGTGGTAAACAATGTGATTGGCAAGTATTTTTAGTAAGTATAAAAGTTTACAAAGCAAAGCTTGTGTGACTCAATAATTTTTGTAAAAAGTATCTGATCAACATCTACATGCATTAAACTTAGGGGTGGGCTGTGAAAAGTTAAACATATATACATGAGAAAATAGGAAATTGTCGTCGTCCATGTATATATATGTTTATATATATATATATATATATATAATATATATATATATATATATATATATATAGCCTTATGCAAACACAAAAGACAGAATCTGGCGGAAGAAACTTATAATATATACATGTATTAGGTCCAAAGTCACTCGAATATTTGTATCAGGCTAGACAAACACAGAGCGTCCATTTTCTATTTTTTAAATATAAAGAAAATATAAAGAAATTTATATATTTAATTTTAAATATAAAAAAATAGGACCGAGAAATGTCGTAAATTTAAAGTTGGGTATTATTTATCTAATTTATGTATATTCGTATTATAGTTCGCCAACATGCCGACATTTGTCTTTTCTCCACCGCACAATACAAATGTCCAGTTGCTACCTTGGAATGTGAAGATGGTTTTCCTATTGGACAAAGTTGTAATTTGTCGAAAGTTTATTCATTAAGGCCTTTACTTTCGAATAACAAGGTACTGTGTGATGTATTTGGATTAAAGTCAGGACTGGATATAATTATGGTAAATAATTCCATCTACGTGTGTCATCATGCATGCGTACATATATACATACTGTAGTATAACTATTGCAGTTGATTTCGTCCTCTACAGATTTTCAGGTCGCTACAAATTCTTTATAGTGAGTTCGATACTGACCTGATTTGTAATATACTTGAGATGTGTCAAGTTGGTCAAACGCTGTTTTTCGTTTGCATGAGCCGAGTATAACAGTTTGAATCAGCTACATTTAAATAGCAAAAGTGATCTTTGATCGAAAACATTCATTGTCGTGATTACTGAAAATTTGCAATCTTTCCATATGCAGTCCATCCGCTTTTATCTAAATCTCAACCATTGCGATTAAGATTATGGTATCCATTAACCCCTTTCCTCTAAACATCTGTGAGTGTCTACTGTCAAAACTTACCGGAAACCATGTACTGGTGGGCATAATTGGCCATTACCGAAAAGAGTTGAAGACTGGCGACGGGTTAGGAATGCTAGGGTACTTGGGATTGTTTGGAAGGACAGATTTCATGCTTGGTAGCGTAAACACAATGATCCAGCGTTATCACAATGAGTCCCTCCAAACGATCCCAAGAACGCCAGCGCTCAGTGCTCTTTAGTTTACCAGTCTCCAACTTTTTTTCAGAAATGGCTAATTGTAGTTAAGAATAGTAAGAATGGACGTACTGCAACCCATTGAACTCTAAAAAGACTGGAACGATAACTCAGGGGGGGATTTTGAAGCCAGTGCCAGTCCCTTTGCAGGTAGCTCCCGTGCTCCAAGTTACTTTATTTTCATCCTGCCATATATTTTGTTTGGGACGATAACAAATTACTCCAAAACAACGGATTGAAATACATTGTTTTATACGTATGTTTTTAGAAATAGCATTGGCTTCAATTTGATGTATAGTATAAGTTTCCTCGTTATTTTAAACTTTTTAAAATGTAGTAAATGTTCGACCATATTTCGCTGGGAAATAACACTAAGAAACTTGTTGTAGTTTTTCTGAGTTTTGAGCTGAAATACTTAACGCTCAACGTTGGGCTATATATGAAACTGAAGCTTTTGAAAAATGCTATTTGGTATAGAAACTTCAAGACTTTAGCTAAAAGGGAAATAATTAAAAACTATAAAAACAACTGC
Organism: Paragorgia papillata; assembly: GCA_035771165.1. Taxonomy (NCBI): domain Eukaryota; kingdom Metazoa; phylum Cnidaria; class Anthozoa; order Scleralcyonacea; family Coralliidae; genus Paragorgia; species Paragorgia papillata. The sequence continues at coordinate 2,529,294 of JAWNZC010000014.1, forward strand.
CATTTTGTAACGTTCGGCAAACAAAATGGCAGTTGTTTTTATATTTTTAAATTATTTCCCTTTTAGCTAAAGTCTTGAAGTTTCTATACCAAATAGCATTTTTCAAAGATTTTTGGCTTCATCCATTCATAGGGCCTGACTTATGGAGTTAGCGTTCCAGTTTACTTAGAGTTCAATGCTGCAACCTCGTCCCCAGGGCCATTTGTAGGGGCTGGGCCAAGATGGCGGCCAAAAACAAAATGGCGGGAACAAATGGCCCTGGTGGAGGCTAGCCCAAAATGCGCAGTATATTGCGCATTTTGATAACTAGAACTCAGTCCTTTACACAGTAATTATACCTAATTACAGCTAATTATTGCATGGTTTGAAATATAATTTCCCGTGCCGTGGGCAGGAACAACCGACAAGGTCAAAATACAATTTATAAAAAAAAAAATACAAAATCAAACCGTCTGATTTACGCCATAAGCTCTTGACCAATCAGAGGCTGAGATAGCCTGGCCTCCACCAGGGCCATTTGTTCCCGCCATCTTGGCCCAGTTCCCTACAAATGGCCCTGGGTACGAGGTTGGACGTACTGTATATTACAGTGAAACCTCTATTAGACGGATCCTCGATTAAGCGGAAGGCCTTTATTAAGCGGACACCACCTCGGGCAACTCTATTACGCGGATGCGGACGCTTTACAATACAGCATTACACTACCCCAATCAAAGTCCTCTTGGTTCTTGTGTATACAGGTATTCGCAATCAACTTCTTCTTTCGCTAAATTCGTCCTCAGTCACCCACAGAAAATGTCTGCGTTAATTATTTGCACCTCTGCTCTCGCTTGCCAGTTGTTACTTTGCCAGGATTTTTTGGTCTCTTTAAGACTTTTACATATAGTGGCATTAGCAACAGTTACTATTTTTACTGTGCCTGTCACTCTCGCTGTCATTCATGTTACTGTTACATAAGAACACATTACAGACATGCAGTATTAAATACAAATTCGAATTCAGACAGAATTGTTCTTAACTATTAACTGAATGCTAATCATTAACAAACCATTATTAAGCTGACGCTGGCAAGATCCTAGCCTGCGTATAGCAGCCGGAAACTGTGACGTTGTTTATCTTGGACAGAAATTATTTATAATTCGCTTTATGAGTTTAAGTTTAATTTTAAATGTATGAGGAAATGAATCAGTTCTCAAATGAATCAGTAAGAGAAATTGAATTTATGGAAGTGTTTGATCGCATATCAAACCTTTTTCTCGCTTATGATTTTCCTATGTGTTTCGTTTATGAATGATTGAGTTTGAGAAGTATATATCAGAGTTGCTGACAAAATATGCTGGCTGTTACATATATATTACAAAACCTTAACTCGGTACTTTGCTCCAGCAAGTCTGACTCTTGTGAAAACATGTTCTTTTTTAAATAAGAATATTTGTGCCATCCTACACCATCCTGGTAAGTTCCGCTGCCACTTCTGAGTTTTGAGAGTCAAAGCTGCTGGTGGAACTTGCCAGGATGGTGAGTGATGGTGATGCAATAATGCTGATTGAGATACCAGGAAGATGAAAAATACTAGTGGAACTTACCAGAATAGTGTGAAAGTAACTACCGAATATTGTTGAAAGCCTATCTTATTTAAAATACTAGCAGAATCACAAAATAGTAGTGATGGGCATTACATTCGGCTGCCACAGCATAGTTTATACACCATAAGTAAAGGTTGTTTTGGAACACGATGTTGATGATCAATGTTGATATCACCAGATAAGCTATCCAGCCCCAGATGTTTTATTTACATGTGCAAAAATCTGAATTTTTATAATTTCATTTCAATTGAAACTTGGGGGTATGTTTATGATGCTATGTTTTGGAAACAGCCAGTAACGATGTATGTATATAGTATGTGCCATGTTCAAATTGGTAATAGGTGTATAAGATGATTTAAAATAACTATCAATTTATTTGTGTGTGCTTTTCACGCATTTTCATGCGTTGCTTCCTAAGTCTCTATCTCTCTCTATGCTTAACAGCGGTAGTCACATGTACGCATTGCGTACCTATTTTTAAGGGAGGCCGGCTAGCAAGATCCCGAAGTTGCATGTCCGCTTAATAGAGGTTTCACTGTATTACCATTGCATGTGCAGTCGAGCGTAATATGGCTTTGAGTCAAAGCCTTTGACAAAAAATTCTTTCGATGCAATTGCAATATAAGTATTTCTTTGTTGCTGCAGGATAAAAGAGGTCTGGCGTTGGATGGGAAACTTAAACATGAAGATACAAACCTGGCATCTTCAACAATGTTAGTAGAAACCAATTGATAACCTAACGTTCGTACGTACTCCAGAAAATCGCTAAGGAAAAGTTAGTTAAACATGATAAAGACTCCTAGCAGCATTTGTTTTTGTTGTTTATTTTCTAGTTTGGATCCGAAAATTCCGAAAGAAAACCTAGGAATAATAGTGCAATACAAAGTCAAAATTCGGTTAATTGTTGCTTATGGAGGGTAAGTGGATACTACGAATACAGAATTTTGTCACCGCCACCAAACTGGAACAAATAACGGGTCGTGTTACACATGGCACTACCTGCCCACTGGAATATTATTTAAAGGAATATAATTCTGAGATGCTAACTTCAAAATTAAAGTTATGTACATCGACTCCAATTATGAAATATGCTTCACCTATAAACTGGATGATTTATAAACATCCAACACCAGTCTTTACACACAAATTCACTTAAATTTGATTTCTGTCAGGCCAACATATATGAAGATGTAACATTTGCTATCCGGTTCAATCTTGCACAATTTTGATTATCTTTACTTCTGTACAGATTTTTTGTATCTCTTTTGTATTATTATATCTTTTAAAACCGCTATTGCAAGGTTTTGTCAACATTGCTAAAAATAGCGTGCAGCTCATTAACTTAACAAAAATAGGCATGCAATGCATGCACGTGTCTATTGCCATTGTATATGTATTTGAATTGTTAACATAAAACGATGTCAACAGCTTCCGGAGTTAACACAAATATAGGAACGTCTCTTGTATCTGGTCAGCGGTCATCTAAAAAGCAAAAGTTGATGCCTTTTCCCCAACCGTGATAACGCAAGAATATTTAGTTTATTCGAGTAACCTGCAAAATAATAATATTTCTAATATGTACCCAATACTTCCTCTGCATTAACATCATTGTATGTACAGAACCGTGATTGGGTTTTCGGTAACGGCCTCCGTGACTCGGTGGTCAGAGCATTACATCTCCCAGTCACAATTTGGCTGGTTTTCCCGGTTTAAAGTTTTGAAAGATTGGCCTGTAGGAATGTACTAAATCCGGGAAGGTTTACTCTGAAAAGACATTTTTACCTCTCATTCTTTCCCTTCCATTGATTTATGTGTCAATATTTCTGTGTTTAATTCAGAGATCTTGCGGTTGAATTACCATTTATGCTGACTCATCCTAAACCTGAAGAAGAACCACTGGCCGCTCCTGCGCCAACTCGAGAGACTGTGGAAGATGGAGAAGGTAAACTGCTGGCTCGCTGTAAATACCTGATATTTACGACTATGTATACACTTTGTTGTTTCGTCGTTGAAATGGGACTTTTCAACATTATTTCGCACATGAAAACGAGTTCATATATACAGTATAAGACCAATTTATATATGCTTTGAATGATGGATGCTTTATCCGTATTCAATAATTGACTAATGATGTGTGAATTACCTATTATGTTTTCTTTTCCAGAAAACTCAGCACAGCCAACCGTGGATCACAATTTAATCGACTTTGATACAAGGTATGAGGCATATTGCATTAAAGCAGTGGCCACAGTAGTAGTTTGGTCTTCAGTTATGCCATGATTTGGAGGTGATTACCAAAAAAAACATGCAATAACGGTTTTGTCTCATAAATCTGTTACTAATTTATTGCTTTGCTTATAACTTCGCTGCTGGTTAACTCCTAGTCGTCCGGCCCTATAGTCATCCGCTACTGGTGACGGATCACTTTGATTTGTTGTGAACCTGCGAGGTTTTGACCAAAATTACCCCCCTAGGGCTTAAAATGATCCTGAATGATCCCTTTTTAAAATAAGACCTTTATAACGATATGCCATGAAGTATTACCCGAGTTCTGACCTGACTTCCCTTCTGTTGAAATCCCGCGAGGATCATGGAGTATGGATAAGAACAAAATGGCTTTTATTTGTCAATATATAAGCGAAACCAACGAAAATTTAGGCTCTAACAACTCCGAAAGTAAGTATAAACATTTGTTTGTTGTAATTATTTCGTAGATTAGCAATAATTTGGTAAAATTTGACGAAAACCATCTCGGTCGAGTCAGGCAAATTTGAACAAAATTCGCCGAGAGTTGTCGGCGAGTTGTCGGCGTTGTAATGGCAAACAGAAGTAAATATCACTCAAAAATAACTTAAAATCTGAATAGCTGACTTAAAAACGATCTTACTGATGTATTTTGGTCGTATGTTCTTGTATAATTCTGTTTAAATTTGTAAATTTCAAAATAAGTTATATGATCGCTCGCGGCCGCACCATGGGGGGTCACAATGGGGGGTCTCAATGGAAAATCATAAAAAATCAATATAATATTTGCTTTTTATTGTATTGCTTCAATTTTTTCAATTTGAATTTGTGAAATGCTGCTTTTCATTTTACATGATCCAAAATTTGGTGTAAAGTCATTTCTCATTAAATATTTAACATTTTTTGGATTATAATAATATTATTAATAGTAGTAATTAGCATAAATTAGCATAATTTGCAAAATGGGTTGTCTGACAAGATCCGAAAACCCAAAATTTGAATAGTAGAGGTAAAAACGATTCAAATGATATATTGTGGTATTATTTTTGTGTTATTATGCCATGTTAATTCACAAATTGCCAAGACCACCTGCTGTGACTGGTCTGCGCCAGAATTAACCTTAGCACCTAGGTTACCCTTGCACCTAGGTTACCCTTGCACCTAGGTTACCCTTGCACCCGGGTTACCCTAGTACATTTCTTGTTTTTTTGTTTGTCGTGTTTACAAGGACACTAGGGTTACCATAGTAGCCGGGTTATGGTTTGTCCTTGTAAACACATTTGGTAGTGATAACTCGTCTACCCGTTTTTAGTGCTTTAGCGCCACACCGGGTTAATTTTGACCCTACCGCCTTGTAAACAGGCCCTAAAAGATACTCCCGAATTTGTTTTCACTATTATTATTATTATTGTTATTGTTATTATTATTATTATTATTATTCAGCATTGTCCGCACCCATTGAAGCAAATTTGGGAAGTGGCCATTAATTAATCCAGTTCAGTTAACTTAGGGGGCCTTTACACGAGCCCGGGCTGAGAGCCAACCTGGGTTAGCTTGCCAACCCGGGTCAACCCGTCTACGAATAAACTCCTGTTAGCGTTTACACACGATAGCCGGGTCAACCCGTCTTGCCGGGCGACTCTTTTCAAGAACCGGGTTGACCCGGGTTGGAGAGGTGCGAAGGTGTACAGGGTCCCCCCCCCCCAAATGCCCCCCATCCATTTATGAGGTGCACCTTTTTTAATTATGGTACAAGAAGTAAATTTTTATATCACGCCGAAAGCCCATCCCTCTTTCTTTGTTGTCTGAAATTTTCATAGCTAAGTAGTTATCTACTCTCTTCCTGTAGTCATTTAAAGAGCCAACATCAACATTTTAACTTGTCCAAATTAAAAATTTGGAAATCTCCCCCCAAAGGCTTCCCTTGTCCTTGTTGGGCTTCTTGTTTCATGATAGGAAAGTTCAAATTTTGATGTTGCCTCTTTAAATGACTCCAGGAAGCGAGTAGATAACTATTTAGCTCTGAACATTTCAGACAACAAAGAAGGAGTGATGGGCTTTCGGCGTGATATAAAAATGTACTTCTTGTACCCAAATATATTAAAGAAGATGCAGTACAAAAACGGATGGGGGGCATTTTTTTTTTGGGACACCCTGTATGTATGTGTTCTATTAACTATGGTCCTACCAACCAACATGGCCGCCGTGACGTGTAACCCAGCAATTCACAGGTGAAGATCAACGCAGATAAACATCAAAACGTCTTGGACATCAGCTTATATGACAAAAGCCCGTAGTTCAATCAAAACAGTTCTCAGAGCTTATTTATGGGACAAAACTATATAACATTAATGTCACCATACTTTGTGGAAGAGAGTCAGTCTCTTGTTTAGATATTGGCAAGAAGAAGCTCAAGCATTCATACTAACATTCACTTTGGGAGTATATATACTTTGTAGCAGCTGCCCATGCAAGCACCGTGGGGCATCTACATGTAACAATCTCAAATCATTAATAATTCATAAGAATGCATGCACCATCGATAAGATAATCATCGAATTACAATAATTCATTCAATTATATACCTGATTGAAATTTTAAACACACCCCCACGTGAACTAAATATTAATTAAATATCCAATTAACGTCGTTCGATTGCGATGCCAAATCAACAACTCGTTTTTCGAGTTTGAATCCCCTGATGAAACACTCAAACTGCTGTTGATATATACTTACGTCTTTCATTTTTAGTGGAAATGAAAAGCATGAAGATGATGATTTAATATTTGAAGATTTTGCAAGAATGAGGTTGAAAGGGGCAGAGCACACGGAGAGCGCTGAAGCCTAGACAAACGTGGTTGGAATTGTATAAAAGAAGTATTAGCGAATTTTCAGGTGGAAAGAGTTGGATTACACGGTCATCAAGCGTTACGTGTGGAAATACACGAAGAGAAATAGCGCGAACTAAGTTATAATTAAGCGGAACGTGAACAGATTTAGGGAAGAAATATTAGAATACACACCATGGCTCTACGTCAATTTCAAATTTAGCGTATTTATTCTTGTTTCTTCCATCAGTTCTTGCAATTGAAGATTGAAGCATTTTATTAGTCATTTGTTGGCCATCTTAGAGTAGTAGACTATAGGCGAGACATTGTATATTGCTAATTCACGAACGTCAAATGAACGTTAATCTTAACAAAAGATATATTATTAATAAATTAAGATGAAACATCTGAACAACTGCAGGCTGAGGTGTAGGTGGAGGAAAAGAGGGATTCAATCTGGTTGTGATTATAGAACGGGCAATAAACTTTCAGACGCGTATATAGCTAAATCAAATTCGGCGTAGAAGTTCTCAATGTTATATTGTAGCACAAATGTACATGTCGTAAAATCCCTTTTAACGATTATAAATGATATTTAACAATGAAACAACGGGCCCGAGTTGTCTATGAGTAGTGGTAGTGAACGCACGGCGCAGTTAGTAAAGATTCCATCGTTTGTTCGTTCCGTTGAATAATATATCTTATCTACACATCGGAGCATTATTGATTTTACCTAGAACGCAATTAACAATCAAATTTACCTATTCTTATATACCGCTTATAACAATATATTACGGACCACGCGTATAACAATATATTATCGACAACAGAACATTGCAGAATCCTGTATCCTTGAAGCTGGAGGAATCTGTTCAGCAATAATCAATCAGCCAACCCTGTAGTACCCAGGGTATTTTCTCCACTCCATTGTACGAACAAAGTCAAAGATACCAGGGACAAGGTAAAGTTGGCAATTGAAGATGGCGGCGGTACATTTAACCACAATGCTTTGCGACAAATCAACTGAAATAACAACTAAACATTGTTTAATTATCACGCCAAACGTCGAGGAGGAGAAGCGAGAAATGTCGATCCAGATTATAATAGGCTTACCAAACTTAATTCGAAGGAAGTATGTGCGTGTGTTTCTCTCACAACGCCAAACATGTAGAATTTTCAAGTGATTATGTTTGATAATAGCAAAGATATATAACCTTCTCTGATAACTCATTATGCACATGTGACGTCAAAGTTGTTTAATTTACATTTCGAACAAACTGAAATATCTCAACAACGAAGCAAGTACATAGCGTTGCACTAAATGCGCTAGGATGGGAACCACTCCAAACACAAAGGCGAAAGGCCAAAGCAAAATCAGTGTTTAAAGTGTTGAATGAGCTGGGCCCGAAATCCCTCTCAAATCTTTTCACTTATAAAAAGGAAGTCACAAATCATAATTTGCGAGACATAGCTACAACTCTTTGCTTGCCACAGCCACGTACAAATAATATGAAAAAGAGTTTCATGTTTGATGGGGCATCCATATGGAATTCGTTACCTACAGAAATTAGGGAGAGCAAATGGCTCTCATTATTCGTGAGAAAAATTGCTACTCATAAAAGTATGTAACAATATCTATCTTCACTTTATATTGACATTACCATTTGTTAGTTATTTTAAAAGTTATTTAGTTTTCTGCACTGTATGTAAATTTAATTTCTTGTTTCCTTATACACGCCCTTCGTGGAAATCAGCCTTTGCTGATGTTGTTAGCGTGTTAAAATAAAGACTATCTATCTATCTATCTATCCCGTTGCGTTTAAGGTTGACCGGTGCCGGAAAAGGTAAAAAAGCATTATGGTTAAAGTGGCAGTACGATCGAATTTTCACTTTGCGTTTTTTTTAGCCAAAATACTTCTTATGGTCCTAATATGACTTACCATGTATTTAAAAACGATTTTAGAAAATGTTTTCTATGAGAATTCAAGCATCTTTTACGAGCACTTGGCTTGATTTCGAAATTTTTTGGAGCCTGCAATTTATCAATAGCGGTAGCTCGTTGTGACGTCATCTACTCAACACTCTACAAGAAGATTCATATATCCTACTATATACGTACATAGTTTAAACGCGTCTTCCCGACTTATTCTACGGTTTTATATGTAATAAAGTTTTTTGAAAAGCAATACAAAATTATGCCACCATCCCCTTGTGTTGCTCAAGGGTGTAGTAACTGCGCTGATCGTAATGCTGGCATTTCGCTTCACCAGAACCCCACAACTAAAAAGCGTCTTGTTTGGGTTTATTTTCGGTTAAAACATATCGCGCTAATTTGAACCAACTTTGTTATTTGCTCTGCGCATTTTGCTGATCATTGTTTAGAAAGGCGTCACGTAAGGGGCCAAAGGTGCGAGCTTTCATTGCCTAAAAGATGACTTAAACCCGTCAATATGGAAACCAAACGTCCGTCGTCGAAGAGAAGCCAACGAAGAGTAACTGCACAAACTTGTTATGACTCGTGTTTCATTATCGGATCAAATTTGTTCACACATGTAGCTAACAATAAAAATATTGCGTGGACCTTGAAAATTTTATAGGCCGTTAAAGAATTGTTCAGTTCGCAAAAACGTGCAAGAAAATGCCAGAAATGTTAGCAGCGCCGAACGTGCACCTGAAATGCCATACACCAGATATGAAGCCCTAAAGAGGTAAGTTGGTTATGTAAGGTAAATCTCAATTTTTCCTGAACATCATAACATGTAATAAACAGTTAGCCGAATGAAGAAACCCGTACCGTACAAGAATGTACAGATGCAAGAGAATACATTGCAGTTTCACAGGTAAATGTACTTCTGCGCGCCGCCGCTGTAAAATGACACTTGACAGTATTCAATAACAATATAATGCATGTAGTTTGTTTTGACAACCACTCAACCAGTATATTTTAATTTTAGCCGGTAGTCTACTGGAAATCGGAAGAGAAAACAAATGCCTGAAGAAGGTCCAGTTATTCAAAACAAAGAATAGTTTAAGTAGAAAGACGGCAGTACTATTCAGATACAAAAAAATGGGCCGCGCAGTTAATAGTAGACAGTATATAAACGGATAAAAATGTTACATATATTCATGATATATTATAATAAAATACAACTATTGGTAATAGAAAAATACTATGATATGGTTCAGCTACATGTAAATGCATATACAGTATGGTGACAATGACGTATTTAGATTTTATCAATTATATTCTAGATGTTACATGTAAATACGACAACAGAGTCACAGAGGGAGTCAATGCATGATGTTAATAATGTAATCAGGTCTGCGTCGGACGTCGAACGCCGTGTATAAAATATATCCGTGGCTCATAATAAAATGCGTAGTAAACAAACGACGTTGAATCCTTGGTGTTCGGTAATACAGCGAGTTTGATTCTCCGTATCGTCCAAGCACTGTTAGTTTTTTCCCGGCACGGCTCCAATCACACAACAGAAACGACACCTCAAGAGAGCAACACGAACACTTTAATTATACACCTAACCACACAACCGATGATTCTCTCAATAATAAAATTTTAATAACTACGTACCATGATTGCACTGGGACTTCGTGATTGCATTGGGACTTCATGGTTTAATAAAACGTCTTGAAAAATGAAAATTCCTGCTGTTCTTGTTGTTCTCTTGTATTCTCCTTTATATTCTAAAATTATGTGCGCTTCCTCTGGTGCGCTTCTTCCTCATATAGTCATTACAAGCGGCTCTAGATCGTTGTCAAACACTTCATTGTTGACCCCATCCATACCAGCAATGTCCGCATAAATTTCGCTTTCGCTGTCAGAGTTTCTAGAACTCGACTCGGAAGGTGAAGACGTTTTTAACAAAACAGGTATAACAAATCAACAAGACGTTCTCTATAGTTTGGCTGGTTTATCACGCGTTTGTTGAGTAGATGACGTCACAAAGTAGTACCGCTGTCTGATTTCGCGGACTCCAAAAACGCAATGGCGGAGTGATTTTATGCCAAATTATACGACATTTAATCGATGTTTATGCACTCAAATCAACCTTAAAGTTGCTTTTTCTCTTATATTTGTATAACTTCTAAGCATAAGAAGTGATTAAGCCGCAAAAATCGTTAACGATTTTCGGTCGTACTGCCACTTATCGTTTTACTTTGTCTAACGACAGATGATGTTACTCGTCAAGGGTGAGACGGAAAACCATGCATGAAAGAGTTAAATCGGACTCGGTAATATAAATATTAGCTAGGTTTTCTGCTCCATTTTTGCGCCAAACATTATTTCGACTCCATTGATCAGATACCACAAGTGACATTTTGAAATTGCGCGACCAAATAGGAAAATCGTAAAAGCATGAACTATATAATGTATATTTAACAACTTTCTCCCGGTCGGGTAGGTATATATATTTCCAGATATACAATTACATAGACAGGCTCGTTCTGTATATTTCTCAATGAATGTATATACTTGCTCAACCAATGTTCGTCACGAGAACAAATCATGAATAATTCATAAGGAAAATTCAAAAGAAATGAATGTTTAATCAATATTTGTAAATACTGTTAAAACATTGATTAATAAAACATCAATGTTTTATCAAAGTTATAAGACACTAGTGCCTGAAATTCAGCTTTTTCTGACTTAAAATAATCTTATCTAACGTTTTCTCTTAAACATTCGCGTCCGATATTTCGGCTCGCCATTGTAAATGCCCTTATTTCATGATTGAGTCGGTTTTCTTTGATGTACCACGGGCTGTATATAGCATACAGCCATATGAATACTAATTAGATAAGAAATGAAAAAACTAGGAAAATCTTTGTCCAAGGTGGAAAAAACAGACAAACTGACTTTGTTGGAAAACCTCCTCAATCATGAAATAAGTCAGATACGCGTCCGAGGGCTGTATATTTGTTTAAACATATTTTTATTTATTTAATAAATTAAAGTTTGCCCCAAGAGCGCACGCGCTCATCTGGGGGGGGGGGGGACTTTTAAAGTATATCGCGTATACAGCACGACGTCCGAGGGATATATATCTTACCTAAAGATCGGCCGCTCATATTTTAACTATACTACCTCAAGCGTAAAAATCTTTTTCTGCGTTGTCAGCAAAGTCATGACGGCGTGAAGATTACGGCTTGGGAAGTATTTGACATAAAATTATATTGTTTAAACACGTTGGCGTACAGTCGTAGTCGCTGTGTTTTATTAAAGTCCCTATTGACATGTTTTCAGTTACGGTCATTGGGTCTCATTGAAAGTATAATCATTACAGTTTTTGCATTTGTTTATTTTTATTAAAAGAGTGTTTTATTGATTATAATCGTAAACGCTGTGTACACAACGTGAAATTCAAATTAAAGGTTTATCCTAACGAAAGTAGGTCGGTCGTCTGTAACGCGAAATGTGACGACAGCTGAATTGAGCCAGCTAGATCTTGCACAATGTCTGCAGACTTTAAGGTCGCCTTTCTATGTTCAATTTTTATTGTAATTCTCGTTGAAATTCCACTAAATAAAGCAGATAAAAAGAGCAGTAATGTGACATCAGTTATCAACCAAGAAGTCGTTAATATCGGTGGTTTGTTTTCACTTCATTGTCAACGAAGAAGGCCAAACAGATCAGTATCGTGCGGCAAATTTAGACTGGACGGTTACGAAGAGCTAAATGCCATGCTGTTTGCCGTCAGTAAAATCAATGAAAACAGAAGTCTTCTACCAGATGTAACTTTACAAGTCAAAATCAAAGATACGTGTAGTTCAGTGGAGCTTGCCTCGAAAAGATCTTTAAATTATACGATCACAAAGTACCGATCCAAGTATGGATGCTCAGCGAATTTGTCTGGTGAAGATCGACCAGTTTTAGCAATTGTTGGTGAACGAGACAGTGATATTTCAAGAGCTGTGACAAATCTCGTAGGCTTATTTCATATTCCTGTTATTAGTTATGCCTCTACAAGTTCATCTTTAAGCGGTGTAAAGTATTTCGTGAGAACTGTTCCGCCAGATACCTTCAAAGCACAAGCGATAGTTGATATTTTAAAGAGATTTCACTGGAATTGCATCATCCTTCTCTATTCTGATAACGAATATGGCCGCTTTGGCTCCGAAGAGTTCAAAAACAGACTAAGAAAAGAAACGAAGAAAATTTGTATAGCTGTTGACGAAACAATTAATAGAGACGACGCTGAAGAAGAAATACAAATTTGGACAAAAATACTGGATAAACAAAGCAAAACAAAAGTAGTTGTTGTTTTTGCCATGTACGAAGACATCAGCAGTTTTTTAAATATTGGGAAACGGCAAGGACACAATCTTAGGGAATATATCTGGTTATCTGACGATATGTTGAATGGACAGACAAGCAACGTGACAAGTATGCTGGGGTATGCCATATGTGTGGTTCCTCATCAGAATTTCATTCAAGAATACGCCGATTTCTTTCAAAATTCCAGTTCTCAAAATAACCTAGATTTTTTAAATAGTTTTGCCTCGTTGAAGGAGGAGTGGTTCAGTGAATATCGCTCTCTTCCGTCATCTGTCCGCGGTTCCGCGGGTAGCAATTTATCAAGCAACGACACATGCATGACATGGCGGTCTAGTCAAGTCAGTGCTGTTATAGACGCCGTGTATTCGGTGGCTTGGGCATTACACAATGAGCTTCAATGTAATAATAACAGTACATTTTGTATAACAAAAGAAAAAAATATTTTCACCAGGTAAGATCGCATGGAAATTTTTAGATTTGAAAACTGTTTTAATTTTGTTTTATCTCCGTCGATTTAAAACGTGATGGCCGAATAAATTTAAAAATTTGAAATAAGTGAAGTATTTAGACAACCGCATGTTGTTGATACAGCGTATCTTTGCTTAATATATTGACAGTAAACTATCTGCATAATTAAATTCCTGACACATGTCTAAAAAACTTGCATTAATTATTTCAAATCGTTAATTAAAATGTCCAGTCTTCTAGTCGGTGTACTGTTGCAATGGCATATACTTACCAATTATTCACCGAAGTGGAGGTGAATATCCACACTATTCACCGACACTGAGTTGAATAATTGTTTTAGCATATACCTCATAAATGAAATAACACCTTTAAAATTCTTATATTTTTCGGTATTTTATACAAGACACAGCTTTTAGCAACTTGGGCACTTGGCGTACTCGATATTTGTCGACAAAACAGTTTTTACAACTTTTGAATATATTAATGGCTAGAAAATGGTAAAGAAGCATATACCTGTGGACACTCTTCTACTTAATTTTGTTGATTTTTCTCGTTATTCTACAACATAAGCCTTAGGAACCAATCAGATTGCTTGAAAAGCACTACTCACCTGCGAGGTATATGCTAATTAAGCGAGGTGAATACACCAATATTCACTGAGCCTGAGGTGAATAATTGTTTTAGTATAAATACACATTTTCATACTTTTAGGAAAACCATTTTCTTTAAAATTGTCAATTTCCTCGTCTGTCGCATTGACAAATCGACTGGCAGCCATTGTGAATAAACGCAGTAGGTGATTATCGAGAATTAATCCGAAGTAGCTCGACCAATCAGCGCGCGCGATTTTCTATAATCACCTGTGTATTTATACTAAAGTATATTAGAGGGAAAGGCGCGAACGCTTTCCTCCTTCATTTTTTGTCTAAAATATAAAATATACCCAACGAAAATTTCAACCGGCGAATATATCATTATTACCTTTTTGGAAAGGTTTTTATGAAGCTGTCTGTCGAGAAGATGAAGAAGATCAACTCCTTTATATATATATTTCTAAAATTCATTAATAATTCATGAGGAAAACACGAAGAAAAATCATGAGCGTATCGGATCTATATATGTGATATAGACTCGCTCTAAGTTTCTCGCTGGTTTTTAACGGCTGAGATAAGCTTAATTTTCAAAATTACTACGCCAATGAACGTATGAAGTGATTCTTTTTAGAAGCCATTTAAAAACCTTGCAGTACGGGCTTTATCGGCTCTAAAACACTCGGCTATCGCCTCGTGTTTTATATCCGATAAAGCCCTCCTGCGCGGTTTATAAATATTACATATAGCTACTCTAGCTACTCACTATATATGAGCTGTTCTGCAATCTCCTTATCAGCTCATATATCATTATTATATAGCATGCTATCGGATATGAGCTTTTGCGTAATCTGATTGGTTCCCTACTACCAGGTTATCAGCTCATATCCTGCTGGTAGAGGAAAAACAAGATGGCGGCATGTTTTTTTAAACTGCCGAAAAGAGTTGAAATTGACGGATTTTTATACAGAAAAACATCAACACCCTCAAACCAATGTATAAAAAAACAACATTGTGTAAAAATACATTAACAAATACACGTTTTCACGGTGAAAACCAAGCCTACAACACACATTCCGTAGGAGATCACGAGTAAAGAGACTTTTTTAATTTAGATAAGCATTTGGAGTAGTAAAAAGCATATTCTTTTTCAAAAACAACCAACTAAGTAATTTAGTTTCACTGCCGAAGGTCAGTTCAGTTTCATTTTTGCATGAAATCAAAACCTTTTTCACGACAGCAACGCTAATTTAAACAACTGACCCACCTTTTTACTTCATAAAGGTACCTTTTAATCTTTTTTGTTGATCTGCTTAACACATTTTTTGCCTCTCGAGCAACATTTATATGCAACATTTCAAAGCTGTTTGCCGAACAGCTCAGCGAGAAACTAAAAGGGGAGTGCATCATTACGCATCGCGGAAGTATTAGTTGCCTATGCCGGAAGTTTGTCGTTTCAAACATTTCGCTGTAATTTTGTCTCTTGTACAGTGCTTGGCTATATAATAAAACAGTTATACCATTCGCTCTCGTCGTATACGAACTAATAGCCAACTCGGCGAAGCGCCTCGTTGGCTATGAGCTCATATACGACTCGAGCTCATGGTATAACTGTTAAATATATATGTATATATATATATATATATATATATATATATATAGATATAGATATATATATATATAGTTCAAT
This sequence comes from Paragorgia papillata, assembly GCA_035771165.1. NCBI lineage: Eukaryota > Metazoa > Cnidaria > Anthozoa > Scleralcyonacea > Coralliidae > Paragorgia > Paragorgia papillata. Next base: position 2,544,995 of record JAWNZC010000014.1, read on the forward strand.
CTACAGACACGGTGTTTCGCTGTACAACAGCTCATCAGTGTAGCTCGGAACAATCTGAATGAATTTCATCAATTACTTATACACATGCGATCGTCGGTGACAACCGCATGTGGGACAGCATCAGTGAAGTACATTCAGATAGCGTGAAGTGCGCATGGGCCCAGAGTGCTCAAACTTATATATATAATATATTATATATATATTATATATATATATTGAATTCTTTGTATATCCTTTTCACTCGTGTTGTTGTTGTGGGACAACTTTATCTTTTTTACTCTGTTTAATGCCATATGATTTTACTCGTCAGGAGGAAACGTCTCCCAAATTTCAAACAGTACGTTGAGGTGCCATACAACGAATACGATAAAGGTTTCTCAGTCCGTGTGGTTTGATGAATATATATTTGGTAGAAATTAAAGTAGTTACAGTGAGGAACCGGGCATGTAGACAATGGGGTAATGCATGTGAACCCAATTTTTCGTTACAATAGGACCAAAAAGTGCCATTAATTCTTACTCCTGGCTTTTACAACAAAAAGTGCCCCATTAAAAGTCCTGTGCGTCAGGTTTTAGTTATTTTGGATCTGGTGTATAGAGCGTTTTCACTCATGTGATCGGTGGCCCCATTGGGGTGGTGAAACAATACGAAATATTTGAATAAGAAAGAGCTAAATTCTTTTTATCACGGACCCAACTGCGCTTCCGAAGAAAAGTTCACTAATTATATAAACCCCCAAGTTTATAAAAACCTCTTTCACAAACTCTATATAGGTCGTGCATTTCAGCATGACGCACGAGTATTAGTTTGTTAATGATAAAAACCCATATTATATACTTAGTCTAGACTAGTGGTGTAGGCGGATGTACAAAAAGACATGTAGTATTATTGTGTATTATTTTTACATCGTATGTCGAGACTTCAAGTTGTTTTTTTTGCTTCAGAGATCTTCTGTCAGCCATTAAAAAAGTGAATTTTAAAAATCAATGGACTGGAAACAACATTTCCTTTACTGAAAACGGTAACCCTAGAAACGTGGAGTATTCCCTAGTCTCGCTACGACCGACGCAATCTGGCAACTGTTTTGCAAGGATCGGGCATTGGAAATGTTTTGTGAAGGATGACAATGAGACATGTGAAGGACATCTACACGTAATGGAAAAAGACATGATCTCGTCAAATAAAACAATATCGGAATTCCTTGGTGTCTGCGGTATGGTTTGCCCACCAGGACAATACAAAGTTATAGACAAATATTTCGCGTCTTGTTGCTGGCAGTGTAAGAACTGTACTGGAAATAAATACACAAATAAATCAGGCTCAGCGGAGTGCAACGAGTGCGCAAAAGAGGAATGGCCCAACGACAATCACACATCTTGCCGTAAGGTGGTGCCCAAATCACCAACTATCGGTGGCCCGGCAAGGGTAATTATCCTTGCAGTAAATACGCTTGGAATTATTTTGCTGTTTGTCTTATTTCTACTCGTCATCAAATACCGTCATTCTCGGATGAAGATTTTTTCCGACCGCATTTTATGTTATTTGTTATTATCTGGGATTTTAGCAACGTACGTATCTTCCATCATAGTTTTGACGGACAAGTACAAGAAGTGCTGTGTGCTTTTATTATTTTTATCAAGGATTAATGGTACGACGTGTACAACGGCAACACTGTTCGTTAAAACCAATGCTGTTTACAGAACGTACAAGAAAAAGATATTAAAAGGTTTGTGGAAAAAATTTACACTGCTATAAAACTAATTGGTCATTTCCCAAGAGTTGAAGACTGGTGACGGGTTAGGAACGCTAGGGTGCTTGGGATCGTTTGGAGGGACAGATTTCATGCTTGGTTCGCGTAAGCACAATGAAACTGTCCCTCCAAACGATCCCACGCACACCAGCGCTCAATGCTCTTTACCAGTCTTAAACTCTTTTGGGAAATGACTAATTATATGTATGTACATCAACAGGGCCAACCCATGCATGCGTGTAGTAGACGAGATAATTACATCAATAAATCAACAGGTCGAAAGTTCATGTAGCAATAAATAACACGTTCACTCGGGCTACTGGGAAGTACGAGGAGCTTGGACGACGTGGGCTAAATGTGCACGCTGGTGAACACATTTACGACCAATACAGTTGTCAGCCACTACAAAGTCGGCCAGTCACTTTCAAAATCTACCAACAACGTTGCAAGAACACCTTGATCAAAAGACAAAGCTATTCAACTTTTTGTTCAACTTCAAAAGCGAAAGGAGCAAATTAAGAATTAACTTACAACACGCCTCACTCAGTCACACGGCGAACAACTTATCGTGAGCATAAATAGTAGCGGAAGTAAAAATTCAAAATCGTGACACCCAAAAAAAAAGAAACCGAGCCGAAACCGAGACTCGACCTACCACAGGTAGCCCGAGTAATAAACGTGGTGTTACCACAAACTCTCTCTTGTATTTCAATACAGTTTCAAAGAAGTACCAGACCCCTTTCCACACCACTTTTTGACAAACAATGATGTGATATTCACCGCACGAAGCGGTGATATTGCCTCAGATTTATACCGCGCTGAATGTATAATTATTGATTTATATACTAAAATTTAGAGCTTTTTGAAAGCACAATGTGATGGATGGGATATCTGTAAAGTGCTGCTTATTTACGTTTGTGTTTTATTTGAATTAGCTAAATTCAGAATGCTATCCAATCAGCGTGCCTCTAGTTTTGCTTAACCTAATTCGCATAACTCACAATCATAAACAAACAAGAAATATGGCGTGAATACACCTAAATATAATACTTCGAAGAAAGGCCACAAAAAGGTAAGCTTGCCAAGAATCAGAAATTTATTAGATCTGGTAGCTACAGGAAAGTCTCATATTCGTAAATTACTTCGTGTTATTTTGGTAATTTGCCGATACCGCCATCTATCTACTGTTGTAAAGCTGAGCTTTTGTACTATAGTATAGTATTGCTCATAATATCTTTAGACATTTAACTCACCAGTTCAACAGTACTATCTTGTGTTACACGGAAGGCAACCGGTCTAGTCATCTTGATCAATGTCTAAGCTACATTTCTATGCTGGTTGCCTGCTTGTAACAAAAAGTTTTCAGATTGTTGTGGCTGTTCTTCTAAGGGTTATATTTAGGCGAATTTGCACCATGTTTCTTGTTTGTTTATAATTGTGAGCTATGCGAATTAGAATAATCAGAACTTCAGGCACGCTGATTGGATAGCATTCTGAATTTGTAATTCAAATAATACACAAACGTAAATAGGCATCGCTTTACAAATATCCCATCCATCACATTGTGCTTTCAAAAAGCTCGAAATTTTAGTATATAAATCAATAATCACGACTGCCAACACCATTCACCTTCAAAGTATACACTATCCGATATGATTTAGCATGGTTGCCTGCTTGTAACAAAAAATGCCATCAAAACTAATATTTTGAAGCCTTGGCCGGCCCTCTACAAGCAAAAAGCATCATAGACCCTTTGCACGTGACGTCAAAACGGTGCATATGGAGGAAAACTTCAAAGTTCCGCTGTTCAACAGAGCGAATCATTAATGAAAATGTTTAGAAGCATTTGTAAGGACAAATAAGTGAAACGGTCTGAAAGCTGAAGTTATACTAATTAACTTAACTTTAATACTTATGCCTCCCTGGGCATCTGAAATATAAAATTACAATAAAATATCTGTTTCAATAAAATAGAACTTAGTTAAAAATTTATATAATACAGTACAGTATATGAATAAAAACTACAATCGCCGAAAAATTTCTTGCGATAAATCCCATGCAATAATATCCATTTATGTTCCCTCTTCGAATGCTGACTTGTTTACAATATTCTAATTTTACTTTAAAATTATTTATCAAACTAGCTTCTTTATAAAATATTCTAAGTGCGATCTAATCAGTGACTTGTAGATCGAGAGAAGCACCGACCTTAAGCGTGAAACAGTATTTCTAAACACCCATGCAATTGCTCGATTTGCTTTTCCTTCAGCTTATTCTATCTGCGCTTTACAGTCCTGGGACATTATCACACCAAGATCAGATGCATGGGTTACAGACTCCAGAGCATTATCATTTAGAAAATATTCATATTGTATATTGTATATTACAATTTAGAATATATTCATTAATATATTATCATCTATCACAGACGATCCTCGTTTTCTGAGCCAAGAACTTAAAGTGCTTGTGGTAATCTCCTTGATGATTATTGACGCTATTCTGACGTGGCTAAGTATTAATTTTGGAGCCGAACACAGGAAAGTAGCAACGCCTGTTTATTTCAAGACAGAAAATGATAACACTGCTTACCTACATTGTGGATTCCTTATCGAGTGAGTAAAAAGTAGAATATTATCTCACACCCACATTTCATTATTCTAACAGACGTGTTAAACATTTATTCACCTGATTAGTACGCATGCAGTGTGATAAATGGCGTTTGAATGAAAAAGAGCGTGATAACCACTTCTCACATCACATTTCACTCATGAGCTCTGATCATGGGCTCCAATCAAAACGTCAGTTTTCCGAACGTTACCAAAAACCTTGGTAGTTTACCACATTTTCACTTAGTATAAATACACAGGTGATTATAGAAAATCACGTGCGCTGATTGGTCGAGCTACTTCGGATTAATTCTCGATAATCACCTACAGCGTTTATCCAAAATGGCCGCCAGCCAAGTTGTCAATGTGACAGACGAGGAAATCAACAATTTTAAAGAAAATGTCGTTCCTAAAAGTACGAAAATGTGTATTTATACTAAAACAATTACTCGCCTCAGGCTCAGTGAATATCGGTGAATAATAAACTCGACTTCGTCTCGGTAATTATTCACCGATATTCACCTCGCCTTCGCCGAATAATTGTAAAGCTGGATTTCCACTTGGCGAAAAATGTCGCGCGAAGCGACATTTTCTTTCGTCTCGTAAGCTCTCAGGTGGTTCTCAGGTGGAACTAATTAGCCAAGACAAAAGCTAAAAGGTCGCTTCGCTCGAAAAATATCGCCTAGTGGAAAACAGCCTTTAATTATCACATTGTTTATCGCATACTAATGAGTATTTTGATTTTTAACTCGTGAAGTTCTTTCTTAGTAAATTAAGGTGGCTCTCTACTGTTTTCTTCAAAAGTGGAATAAATGCCACTTTTTCAACCTCAGAAAGTGGTCATGAATATTTTGGAGTTTAAGTGTGAAACTAACGTTGTATACAGAATAACGTTCAGGACATCAAAATACTGTTAACAGATAAAGTGTTTCAGGCGTTGCCATGACAACAGTGACATTTCAAAATGGTCATAAAGTTACAATTAATTCAATTTATTTCAAAAACAATTTCGGCGACCCACAAATTTTTTCGCATTAAAACATTTCTTTAAATTTAAGTAATCAATAGTAAGATTTTTAAAAAATTCTGTAGATCCAATTTTTTTGAAAAATAGAAATCATAATTTTTCTTCGATAAAAAAATTGGATCTTCAGAACTTTTTTTAAATCTGCCTATTGATTACTTAAATTTAAAGAAATGTTTTAATGCAAAAAAATTTGGGGGTCACCGAACTCGTTTTTGAAATATATTGAATTAAATGTAAATTTACGGCCATTTTAAAACGTCACTATTTATTTATTTATTATACTTCGCCATTAGTAAATAAAGATACAAAATACAAATCTGGCAGGGATACCACTACAGCTTACGCCAATTACTGCGGGCCCGTGTAAAATAGAAAATAATAAATGGATTATATTTACATAAATATGCAAATCTGGTGAGAGAAAAAAAAAGAAAAGAAGTTACATTTTAGATATATTCTAAGGATATTGGGTGAAGGAAAATTCGAGTGTAGAATATATACATTTTAAGACCAAACTGGGACCAGTTGCGAAAAATGCAACTATACAGGCCTTCAATACTCTGACCAGTGAGTCACGGAGGGCGTTGCCCAATATTACTTATGATATACCCAATTCTCTCCTGGCATTACCACCTTATTATATATATTCTGTATATATAATAAGGTGGTAATGCCAGGAGAGAATTGGGTATATCATAAGTAATATTGGGCAACGCCCTCCGTGACTCACTGGTCAGAGTATTGAAGGCCTGTGTAGTTGCATTTTTCGCAACTGGTCCCGGTTTGGTCTTAAAATGTATATATTCTACACTCGAATTTTCCTTCACCGAATATCCTTAGAACATGCTATGTTATCGAGTGAAATGCCCAATATTACTTATGATATACATGTTAGACAGATTGATTTCCAAGTCCAATGGCTGAAACACATTATCTGTTAACAGTATTTGATGCCCTGAACGTTATTCTATGTATTACGTTTTTCAAAATTCTTTTTCAAAATATTCATGAGCACTTTTTGAGGTTGAAATGGGCATTTTTTAAACTTTTCAAGAAACAGTAGGGAGCCACATTAAAAGAGCCATGAGATAAGATGGTCAATTAATGTTCACTCGTGTGATAAAGTGAACCACAATCCGAACAGATAAAACGGAAGTGATGTCTGGTGAAAGTAAATTATGAATATGATCAAAATCAACCCACATCTCAAACCCTAACTAGCCTATTTTTTGTAGTTTTTTCACCAAAGATGTATTTGGTGTGCTGGAATTCAGTTTTTACTGGGGACTACTGCTCATATGTACACATCAAGGTTATTTAACTCGAAAAATCAGCGACAATCAACATGGTTTACGATTTGTCTACTTTGGTTCGTTGGCGGCTTTGATGAACAGCGTTATCTCACTGCTTGCCAATTCCTTTACAGACGGACAAGGAGAATTGAAAGAGCTGATATTTTCAGTACATCACACATTCTTCGCAACAGTTATCCTTGCCTGCGTCTTTATTCCCAAAATAGATATTTTGGTTTTCCACCCTGAGAAAGATGTGCTATTTGATGCTCTTTCAACGACTGTTACCCCCAACATGGATTCATCGTTCACATTAAACACGAGGAAGACGTCCATTCCCAAGACCCAAGTCTCTACAAGTGCTCCAGAAATGTAAGGATAAATTGGTACTCTATACCATAAAGCGTTTTCTCTAAATTCCTTCTCGGTGTGAGAGAGAGAATAATTTATTTGTCTCCATATACAGGTATATATAGCACAATAGATAACTCACTTGATGGTAGTGAGAATGGTAGTGAGAATCTGAGTTATAAGAGTTGTAAATAATAATTAGATTAGCAATTAAGACATTTCATGGCTACATGCAGGGCTTATGAATTTTGCATGCTCAACTACGTATCGCGAGAAAATACGAAGAAATTAGTTATGGGTACAAATCACATGCATATAAGGAGACATGTGGCTTTATGTAACGATTTGTTAATTTTTGTCGTATATAGTTGATATGCTGTCCTATAGCTATGCTTAACTTATTCCAGTTTCAAGTCAGCTTGCTTTTATGTTGCACTTTTGTCAGCAATGTTTCCAGTGTTGGGATAGTTTAGTTCAAGGGTCATTAATACAGACATGTATGCGCACGTGATTGTACTTCAGAGATGTACGCACTATTAAACATTATCAATATATTTATCTTGAAATATTAGTTTTTGTTAATTTCTCAAATCAGTTTTTCCTTGCCGACATTGCAGCTAGTGACATTCAGGACCCTGGAGTGTACCTGTATTTACTCAACGGGGTGACAACATTACATTACTATGTGTGCGCAGCGTAGAGTCAGACTGTGGGCTCACAAAATCAGCTATACATATTCTCAATTTTCTTTTCAATCTCATGTGATTGGTGGCCCCGTTAGGGTGGTGAAACAATACAAAATATTTGAATAAGAATACAGTTAAATTCCCATAGGATAAAGTTTGTGCACCAATATGGCCGCCATTTCATTGTTTCTGTTCACCAATAAGGCCGCCGCGACATCAGATGAAAACAAAGAATTGAGGCTTGGCAGCAATGATAATTGATTTCACATACAATATTCTTTACACAATATTTTTAAAGTAGACGACATCCATATTATCAAAATATTTTCAGATTGTAGTGTTAATGTTATGGGTTTGATTTCAGGCTTGATATCGAATGACAAATATATATAACAAATAAACCCACCAGCTATTGCATACAAACAGTAACATTGAATTCAATTTTAGTACGTGCCTATTCTTATTCATATATAGCTGTTTATTCGATAAAAACGACCGACAGTGACCAGGTTAGTGTCTCCTTGAAGTCGAACACTGAATAGCTAAACCCAAGGACCAAGTCCATGTCGTTACATAAGGTTATTTTTAATAAAACGCCTAACCGCGTAATGCCATAAGCATTATCCAACTCCAAAGTGCTAGACTGCGAGCCGTCCCTCTATTTTCCTTCGTTTGAGCACCGACTCACGACGATTAGATACGAGCTAAGGTTTTGCGCACGATTGTCATCTTGACGTGTGTGATCCACCAACAAGCGTAAAAAAACCGTTTTGTAACATCATTTACCATGGAATCACTGAATCAGAGACTTGCAAGTATTGGATCGCGCACAAACAACCGCATACGCCAGAATGACAATCGTATCGTCTAATACACACGTTGAAATCTCGCAGCTTGCATGTTAAAGACACTCGGCAACAACCCTCAAAGTTTTGAAAAAAGAATATCGTGCACTAAATCAGAGCATTTCAACATAGCGTCGATCGAGCGATAGGGGGTTAACACATAAAAAACGTAAACCAAAGACAACGATAACAATAAAACTATAATTACATTTTGCGGAAATTCTGCGCCCGCAGTATATATGTACGGAATATTGGCTAGTCATTTTGCTTGCAACAAGCCTGCATGTTAAAGGCTTATACAGCGAAAAATAAGTTCAGGAGAAACTCTCTTATTTAAAAGAACTATAAGTTATAAAGATTGACGTTTGCAGCTCTTCCATATCTCACTTCGTTCTTTAGATATTGAGATTTGCGTGATATATGCAAATAATTAACAATTATTGGACGAGGTTGAGCAAAATATCGTGATTTGTCAGTGGCGAGCAGATGCCGAAGGCAGAGGCAAATAACTGAACTGCGAGACACTGACAAATAACGATATTTTGTGAAAACCGAGTTCAATAATTGTTTTATAATTCGATTTATTTTTTATTTGACATTGTTTACCTGTAATTATGTCCATTCATTTATTTCCAGCTTGGCTGAACGAGCGATCTACGTTTGCCGAAATTGAGTGTAACGCGCATGAGCAAAATATTATTTGCTGCAAAACAACATCTCCGGCTAATGCGCATGAGCAGACTGTTATTTGTAGGCAGTTATTTGCAGGTGACGTAACGGTCCCTCAACCAATTAAAAGGAAGATATAATAACATCACTTAGACGTCACACATGTATAATGACTTGTTGGAAAATCATGTCTATTCTTGCAATAATTCAAGTATAAATCACTTGAAACTTTTCTTGTATAGTGTCCTGCAATACACAGAAGCACATGCACAGTTAATAGTGATTTTGTTAAATAATCTCAAATTGATATCCAAGATTTTCCAACAAGTCATTATACAGTGTGACGTCTAAGTGATGTTATTTACATATAAAACAAATCTCAATATCTCAAGAATGAAGTGAGATAAGGAAAAACTGTAAACCTCCATCTTTTCAAATGAATTTAAACGTTTTCTCAAATATATAAGAGAGTTTCTTTTGAACTTCATTTTCGCTGCATATGCACTTTAACAAGTTGTTAACAAGTTGCGATTTTACCAAGCCAATACAGACTTTATTGTCAACTTTGCCGTGGCAACTAGTGTTATATTAAAGTGCAGAGCGGTAACATGTTCTTGGAACAACTTGTCACAAGTCCGTTAGAATCATCAACCTTGTTACAAGTGGTCAATAACCCGTTACGAATTACTGATCAAGAAACTAGTTGGAACAACTAGCATTATACAAACGCATCCCGTCGTCGGCAGTTGATGGAACAACCCGGTAACATGTTTGTTCCACGTGTGTGTATAACTTGTCCGATTTTACGTGGGCAAGCCTTAAAATAATTTTGATTTGGGGACCATTTATTAATAAGGTCTATATTGGACGTGTCTATAGTACCAAATCATCGTGATAGATTTAAGATACATACTGACACTAATCCTGTCCAGAGGAACAAAACTTTGTACATAAAATCGATCAATCTATGATTAATTGTCTATATACCTAAAATAACTACAGTATATTTATCAAATTAACAATTGTCTCAACCAAAAATAGCTAAATTTATCAAATTAACCTTCATTAATAGCCCTGCAATCATAGTTTAGTTCGCCCTTTTTAAACGGCTAAAACCGTTTTAAAGAAGAAACTGTTTATATTGAAGGAATTATGTTTATTCTACTTCATGTCACCTACGATTGTTGCAAACTTTACAATTTACTCACTCCTTGTTGCATTGGGTCTTTCCATCCACACAGCATATCTACAACAACGTTCAGCCGATCTTGGCCCCAAATCACAGCACCTCCATTCACCTGGTAGCTTGGTACACCACAAAGGCCTACGTTAACAGCTCTGAAAATAGAAAGGAAAGTTACAAAACTGAATGGATTGTATGCTTATTATTTGTTTATTTATTCTATACCCAAACATTAAAATAGGTTTGTTGTGATTAGGCTTAGGGCTACCGGGGGTGGTGGTTAGGTTTAGGTTGGGATGGGGGGGTTAAGAATTAGTTTTTTAAATTCGTTGAAATTGACTCCCACACTCAATTTCAGAGCTTGATCACAATTAGTATAATTATACAATCAATTTCAGGAAGAGAATGGGCTGATCAAAGTCGCCAGGGAGAGCCATCCGAAATATTGTTGAATATGACAAAAAAAAACTCTGTAGAAATGTTTATACCTGTCTGTATTCCTTCTCAGCTGGTCCTTGATTTCTTGTGTTTTTGCTTTTTTAATCAGTTGATCAACATCACAACCAGCGTTTCTCAAAATCTCTCTTAGCACCTACATGACAAGTATAGAAGCAATTAAAACAGCTTGTCGTCTCAGTCTTCTATGGTAGACTGCATGCGTCTCGCTAGCCTTGTTTCGCTTTTCCGAAGATCTGGTGGAAAATTAATTACTATATGTTCGGTGCTCGTTCGGTGGACGTTCGTCAAGCTCAATTACTCAGAAAAGATTTCTGCAACCTTCTAACCGGTCATTAGAAGGTTGCATGTTCGAACCCTGTCTGGGGTCTCAGAAATCTTTTCTGAGTAATTGAGGTGGACGAACGTCCACCGAACGTCTGTTACATATTACACCAAGCTCGCAAACGTACCACATGCACTACATGTATACGTACAACTTATCATGTCAAATTAATTACTATCGCAAACTTAATGTTATAACTTAATTATGATTGTTTTTATGTTGTATTTGTGTAGAGGTTTTTTTACGTTTGTAATCTTCGAAAAAAACTTTGTTTTTTTTTAACAACCACAGTAAAGAAGTGATCTTCAGCTTTCCCACCAAACGTTTTTACACACCAGAATTTACATGTATTTCAACATGTTTTTGACGTTTAGATTTTAGAAATTTATTTATGTGTGTAAGTTGCCAACACTTTGGTGTCCAATTGGCCTTTCATGGCAATTCGGAAATACAAAAGTATTGATCTTGTTAAAATACTGTGCCACAGAAAACATTGATCTATAATTCTATATCAATTACCCAATTCGGTTGTATTTCACAAAGTTGGAAATTACCTCTTCGTTACCAATATCTTGATCTTCAATCCACGATGCTTTGTCTATTAAGAAGCAAAAGAGAAGACATAAAAAACACACAAACAGATAAATAAACGGACGGACGGACGGACAAACAAACAAACAAACAAACAAACAAACAAACAAACAAACAAACAAACAAACAGATGGTATGCACCGCACGCATGTGTCTACTGATCAGTGGCGTAGGAAGCAAGTTGATCTTGGAGGGGCACAGCCTCAGAAGGGCACTTTGTTCAGGGGGTAGGACTTCAAAAGGACACTCGAAACACATGTTTTACAATAAAAAGGTTACTTTTCTGTTGCAAAAAGGGCACTTCATGACAAAGTTGGGGGGGGGGCACATGCCCCATTTCCCCCCAGTTCCTACGCCCCTGCTACTGATATCGCATCAAGAATAATGCTTAAAAGTTGTTATATAAGTTTCAGTCTCGGTTGCAGGTGTAGGAAAATTAGAATGAGCATGTGTTGAAAAACGACGTAAAGGCGAGGTATTTTTAAATCAGACAATGGATCGCTTTCACTCATGTGATCGGTGGCCCCGTTGAGGTGGTGAAACAATACGAAATATTTGAATAAGAATAGAGTTAAATTCCCATAGAATAAATATTATGCACCAATATGGCCGCCGTGACGTCAGAGAACCAAGAATAAACAGCTTTCTATCTTACGGTATATGGCTTAAATGAGAAATTTGAAGTCACTAAAGTCTTTGTTAGTGGTGCAACTAGGCATCTGGGGGCCCGTGGGATTGATTACTTCGGGGGCCCTTTCCAATTTAGTGACCGCATTTCTAGGGCGGAAAATTGTTGAATCTAGGGTCTCTGAAATGGCATTTCCTGCACTTTGAGGGCACTTTTGAGCAAAATCTAATCATTCACACTCCGATTCAAAATCTGTTAAAGTGGGCAGATTATTGAATAGATTTATAACTGCATTCATTCCATTCCGCATAGCCTGCGCGCATAGCCTAGTGGAGGACATGATAATATAATGTCATGACATGATAATAATAATGACGTCACAAAATGCTCGGGGCCCCTTTTGCTCGGGGCCCGTGGGGTTTACCCACCCTTCCCACCCAGTAGTTGCGCCACTGGTCTTTGTTCTATGTTTTTGTTCAAGTTATGCAAACGCGTGCACTTTCTCACTTGCTAAACACATTGTATTTTCGACTCAATAAAGAAATCAGCAAATAGCAGCGTATGAATTCAATCGCTCAACTTTTTATTCTAATAATATAGAGGACAAAATTACTCGAATATGATTGGCTAATGAAGAGGGCATTTTTTTGTAATTCAGGGCAAAATTACCTGCACTTGATTGGTTCCTTGATCAGCAGTTCTTGCATGTGATTGGTCACTTTGTTACTTAGCAACAGTGAACGTCAGAGGACTGACCTTTTTTCAACAAATCTGCGAAAGTGCTTTTTCGTTCACTTTGAACTCATTTAAACTATTGAAGGAGTTTAAACTATTAGTGAAAAAGAATACACTAGAAAATTTACGAACTTTTGCCTGTGTTTACAAAAAGAAAGCTACAGGCACAGCGATAGAGCGAGGGAAATTTGGAATGTTGCCGAGCACCGACGTAACCGTGATAAGGTACATGTACTTCGACATTTTCTGGACATAACATAGCTCTTGAATTATTTTGCCCGCTATATTATTAACACCTAATTGCATGAGTTCTCGTAAAATTAAGGTTTAATTTCACTCGTGTTTTCAAAATCTTTCGCGACTCGGACAATTTTGTAAAATTTTGAAAACACTCGTGAAATTAAACCTTAATTTTCCTCGGCCCCATGCGATTACCTATACAAATATTAATGAACGTAAAACAATAGATTTTTGCACATTCAGGTCACCTTACATAAATTGCGGCACTGTTTCCAGAGACTTTGCGTTTACCAATAACGTCTTGGTGCCTGATTTCCATTGTGTTTTCCTCATAAATTATAGTCAACATAATAACTTACACAGAATAGCTTGCAGTCTCCTGTCGGGAGCCTCGTTGTTCGCCAGTAATACACGTAAAGGAAGAACTGTTCTCAGAGGAAAGTGCGATGGGAATCGAAATCCTTCGACTCCATGATATTCACACCAATCAAGTAAGTTTTTCATTAAATAAGCCAATTTAGAAGGACTTAAATGTCTCATCGGTACCTAAAGAAAAACATAATTGTTATTTATAAAAATGGCAAGGAATAAACAGTGCAAAAAACGTTGCGTTAGAGCCAATAACGATAACTTAGCGCATACTTTAGTGGGGTTACTATTGTACAGTTGTAAAAGTGTTAGCGACAGGTGGCGTTGCCTTCCTTATTTAGAGTAGAGTAATAGTTGTAGAGTTGTAGTAGTGACAATTTGCTTGATGCTTTGGTGTGATCACTCTTCTGGAGACACACGCGAGTCAGTAATATAATCTACTTATTATAGACATTTATGTAAAGTTGTACGAAAATTAGCAATAGTTGGTTTTGATATGATCACTTATGCAGAATTGCAAGAGTCGGTAAAAGTATTAGTATTAGTAGAAGTTAACTTTAACTACAATACTTTGCAAATGCTGCAATATGATTGACTAAAGTATAATCCGAAAGAACTAAAGTATACAAGTTAATTTCTGCTAAAACTGTTAAATAATTCGCTCTCAATTTCAATGAAATGATAGTTGACTCGAGCTCCGTTCTCGTCATTTTCGAGCTCATGCATGCTCTAATTGTTATATTAGACTTTGTAGAGCATTTCAGTCAAGTCACAAACGTTAGTGATAGCTTATATGATATTATATATAACGTATATAACACTTGCATAACATATAGCAATAGTTTTCTTTGTTATGATTACTCATGTAAAATTAGAAGAGAGTACTGAACTTATGTAAAGTTATCTGACGGTTAGGATGATGAAATTAATATAGGTTCGAGTGCTGTGTAATTAGGTCGACCTCGTTAACTGTGTCTTGCATAATGATGGCTTTATAGCAGCTACAACTTAGACAACGACCAAATTTCTGGCCGTGTAGAAGTCAAACTGCGGCAATATTTGCATATTATTTAATACTTACAACAGGAGTGCCGATTTGTTTAAAAAGTGATCCAACCACAATAGGAACCCATTCCACTTCAACATTTACCGGTTTCACTTCATTAACAATATTTTTGATCTAGAAAAAGTACACAAATGCTTTAGAGAAGCCGCGTTTATCTTAACTAAGGGTACTGTAAAAACCACTGATAATACAATAAAATACAAAACCACAAGCATTGTATACATGCAGTACATTCTGACTTAACACTGAAAAATATTCTGAGTATATACATGTATATATATATATATATTATATATATATAGAACAGATTTGTCGCAGTTGATAGAGTACCTTGGTTAGTCAAAGTGAGATATCTACAATCTCCACCCCACCCCCCACCGAGATTTCTTGGTCTCATGTAAATGGTTAATGAAAGAAAACAAAAATCACGAGCGTATGCAAAGAGACTCCATATGCAACGTAATGTAAACCGTATCGAGCTAGCTTGGAAAAGGAATAATTATAAGCATGTACCTTACCTGTGTAGATCCCAGAAAACTCCAAGGGCTTGAAAGATCGTGATATATGGTCAGAGTGGCAGATTGTGGAGAACACGGTGGTTGTACCAGTCTTAACGGCGAAGCATGAACATTACCTAGCGCTCTTTCTACAAGGTGCATGTTGTCAACACCCCAAAATAATTTATCATTCACAACGAAACTAAAATGAAAGGAAAATTACACAATAATTGTTACATGCTTCTTCTGCTGCTACATGCAAATGCTGCTTAACCTAATAGACCACTTTCATAAAGGCCTTCACTTTAAATATTTTTTATGTGCATCTAAATGAGCCTTTCTGACCTGAGGGTTATGAAGCAAAGATTATTTTGTATTGCAGACACTGACAAACAAGGCCAGAAAGGCTGATTAAAATGCACACACAAGAATATTCAAATTAATCGCTATTATGAAAATAGTGGCCCAATTAATGTGCGTTGCAAAGGTTAACAGAATTCGGATAACAATACTAAAATCTCTTTCATAAAATTATATGAAGTTACAAAATAATATACAAAATGAAACAAATTCAATTTAAAAAACAAATATGTGTGCGTTTAAAGGATCAGCTCATGTCATATTTGTCATTTATAGACCCGGAACAAAGAGTATATAGATGTATTTACACGAGGGGTATAGACCACTGATCTCTATACAACTGGATTGCTCATCCGGCCAGCGGAGATGACGAATTTGGAGTACCAAGATGGCCGCCATTGAAAATTATATGTTTTCGTAAAGCACGAAAAGAGACGAAAAAAGCCACATTGAAAATATTTCTGCCATTGGTATTAAACAAAGAACACTGTAAAAGGTTTAGAAGCTTAGTTTTTGCATTTTTTGGTATTATTTAGCAGTAAAACGTGTTATTTTGTAGTTTTTTATTACGCCCGTTAATCGATAAACTTGCCTATATCACAAAACTCGTAAAAAACCCAACGAAATCAGTCAATAACTTTATTACAAAACTATCTATATACCTTTGGTATTAAAGCATAAGTCTTTACAAAGCCTTGAAGTATCTAGTTGACAATTTCGGACTGTATTTGCTTGTATTTCCCTTCTGTTTTTCGGTACTAACTAGCTTTTCCGACTCCCCCGGTAACCTCTTACTACTCTTAAGCCCGCAAGGTACACTGGACCTGGAGTACCAATATGGCCGCCAGTTGTTTCAAAATGTTTACTGCTGGCCATAAAGGATGAGTTGTATATTTTCAATAGAGTTCAAAAGGCTAAAAATGACGTCAAGTGCGGAAAACGACGTAGTCTGCACTCATTAAAAGGGTCTATATAATGATTCATCGAATTTCTCGAGCGGGGGGTCTATAAATGGTATTCAGTGTTATGCCAAAACATAGACTTTAAAGAAAAACCTAAAACATTTTAAACTTATTGAGCCACATTGTGAAATGTAAATGTTAACTGCGGCCTCAGTCTAAATGCCTTCCTATAATGCTTTACGAAATGGTTTACAAAGAAAGCTTGGTATTTTCTAAGTTTTCATTTTCTTGTAACATAACAATTTCCTTGTCATCATCATATCTGAATATTAAGGCGAAAACAACCTCGTTCCCAGTGCCTTTTTGAAATTGGGAGGGCGGGAAAAGGCCCTGGGTGTAATAAATTAGCAATTTAATTTAATTTAGTATGCAAAATCATTCGGAGTAATGCGGTCCTGTGGGAGAAGTTCATTGTAATGGGCGGTTTCGTTGGCGGTTCCGTTGAGGCTATTTCATTATAACTGGCACAAAACTATCCATAATTACGTTTCCTGAGGAACGTTGTAGAAAAGCAACTAACCAATGAAAATGCAGAGTCCACCAGCC
This sequence comes from Paragorgia papillata, assembly GCA_035771165.1. Classification (NCBI taxonomy): domain Eukaryota; kingdom Metazoa; phylum Cnidaria; class Anthozoa; order Scleralcyonacea; family Coralliidae; genus Paragorgia; species Paragorgia papillata. The sequence goes on from JAWNZC010000014.1 coordinate 2,562,179, forward strand.
GATTCCAGGGCCTTTTCCCGCCCTCCTAATTTCAAAAAGGTCCTGCATGGGAACGAGGTTGAAGCGAAACGTTTTCTTGTTCCTCCATTGTTGACAGCCTCGTTTTGGTATTCGTGCGTCCCCCGCTGTACCCCGAATTTGGGTCACAGTAGAGAACTGAAGTAAATACTACAACTGTGGCGGGTCATTCTATAAGAAATTGACTGGTCACGCGTCTATGCAAGTGTGCTTGTTGAAAAGCACATTCGCAGTTGGTTTCGTCCGGGATTGACGCAACGGAGAACTTACAGCGCCGAACCCGCAAGTGTGTTTGATTTTTACCCAATTCCTTAACTGCATATTGATGGTGAAATTACTTACTCAGCTTACGTCAGAGGTAAGTTCGGACCTTTCATGCTTATGTCAGAGGTGATTTTGGTCCGAACTCCCCTCTTGTACACATCACCGCTTTGAAAAAATCACCGCTTTTAAAGCAATAGAAAACTATTTGCAAGGATGTACATCGATTTTGGTGTACCAAACCTGCAATGGTTCTTGGTGGTTATTTATGCATCCCTATTTGCTAAGCCATGTGCTTTGACTTATTAAGGTATCCTTAACTCGTAATTTATAGACGAATAATTGGCACACGTGACAAACTACGCCGACTTCGCAAAACTTAACGTATTACTAGATATGAACTCATCCCTGTCCGATGGTTTACCACAGGCGATATTATCACGGCGTCTGACATTAGCCATGCAGAATAAAATACTAAAACTCAATTCGGGCAATCGTTTTAAGACTAATTTACACTTGACCTAACTTGCATCAACATTCGATTTAAGCAACAGCGATTTCCAAATAGCGTAGCGCGGAGTTACTATTTATAGACCAAAACTCACACAAACAAGCCAAAATTGAATCTCGAAGGATAAGTAGAGTCATTTTCTTATGTCAAGAATGCAAAAATAAATTATAAACTCGGACAAACACGACGACTGACGTAATAACCGTGCAGCGCTATTCTGTAGAATTTCTGTATCCTGTATGTATCTACAAACAATTCGTTGATGTTTGAGTAAAGGCATGCACTGTTACCGCGAGGCAATTTTTCGTCAAAAATTGCTTCGTGAAACAGCGCCTTATTGCCGATAAATCCCAAACGATCACATGCATTTTCTGCGACTATTAGAATATTTTAAATCAAGAATATTTACTAATTTTATCAATTTTTACCTAGGCACACCAAACGCACCATTGTTTAAAGCTTCTTGAGTATTCTGTATCAAGTTGACTTTTCCTTTAGTTTGCACCACATTTTCTACATGAACATCCCAGCCGACACTCCTGCTAATATCTTGAAGAACGTTCACACACGTTATATCTGAGGAAATTGTAAAGTGAAACAATGTTGCACGTCTCTTGTATACTTACCATATTGTAGTTTTCATGTTTTAACTCACTTTCGTTTTATTATTAATTATATATTTATATTCTAGCTGGGTCACCTTCATGGGCGTTTCTTCCATATTCTTTCTTCTGTCACATCCTTCAACAACCCTTTTGTTCTCAACTCATGTCTAATCTAACGATCTTACTAATAGTAATTTCCATTCCTAACCATTTTTAGTTGTTTTTGTTTTCTGTATAGAACTATATTGCTTCGCGAAAATGTTCAATTTCTTTTGTCATGGCATACATGTATATCAGAAAATTTCGATATTGTTGTTACTGTTTCGCTGGCTTTACTAATCATATACTACCCCTTTTCTGATTGATCAAATTAGTTAAAACCAGGATTTTATAATTATTGGCTTAGCGCCAAATGTTTCTATCGGCGGTTAGAAACGCTTGCCAAATTCAAGGATTTGTGAACGAGTTATAGGAATTAAGCTTTAAAGTAGCCTTATAAACCCAAATATAATATTACTCATATGGATTATAATTATGTAACGTGAATAGTTGAATGCCAAAAATATTTTTTGATTTGAATTTTTATTTATTGTTATATTGAAGTTTGTATTTCCAAAATGGTGATGAAGATGACTTTTATGTAAGCATAATTTACATATACAACGTCGTGTTACGGAGAAATATTCCCCAATTCACATGTTAATGGCATACATGAATAGTATATTCTATATTCTATCATTTTTTTCACTCAAATCTTTAAGTGGTTCATTACACGAAAAGGAAGAAAAAAATAGAAATGCCTACATTGATGTCATCCTCATTAGTCATTACCATTTTGGAAATAAAAACTTCAATATGATACTAAATACAAGTTCAAATCAAAAAATATTTTGGTATTCAACTATTCACGTTACATAGAATCCATATAGTAATATTATATTTGGGTTTATAGGCACTTTAACGGCCAATCACCGCGTACATTTTCAAAATGTCATTTTATTTAATAATAGGGTGTTACCTATATATAGGCAGTGTTTTGGCACAGAAAAAGGAAGATGAGGTAGTAATTAAACTGCTGAGAATTTTAGCAATGAAATACTGACGGTTAGTGAGCCCAATTCAATTTACTCCCACGTAGGGCTGCGCTCTAATTGTCAGGATTTAGTTGCTAAAACACTTGGCAGTTTACTATATACTTTTCCCTTTTGTACTACGTAATTATCTTTGTAACTGCATCCATTTTTAAGTTAAGCTCATGTCCAAAATAACCCATATAATTACTCGGGCTACCTATGGTAGGCCGAGTTTAGGTTTTGGCTCGGTTTTTCCTCTTTTGTTTTGGGTGTCACGATTTCGCATTTTTGCACATTTTACTTCCGCTACTATTCATACTTTCGGTGAGTTGTTTGCCGTGTGACTTCTGCCGTGTGATGGAGTGAGGCCGTGAGGCATGTTGTAAGTTTTTTGCTCCTTTTGCGTTTGGAGTTGGACAAAAATTTGAACTGTAGTTGAACAGCTTTGTCTTTTGATCAAGGTGTTCTTGCACGTTGTTGGTAGATTTCGAAACTGACTGACTGACTTTGTAGTTTATTTAACAGTGATGTGGCTGACAACTCCTTGATCGTAAATTAAATATGTTCACTTCTGCGAAGTAATTGAACCACATTCACCCTTCCATTGAAGTTCCGCGCCAAGTGCACCGAGCCTGAACGAAGGGTGAATATGGTGCATACTGGCAAGTCACGTTCACTTGTGTGAGGTACGGCAAAGTACGGCAGTACGTACGTAACCGGTAGCCCGAGTGACGCCTGACCCAGGCGTCTTGTTTATGTAGGCCTCACCTCTCAGCCAGAAATTGGTGTATATTGGACATAAACTGATAACTCACTTTTCCATGTGCCGCATTTTTGGGTTTGACTAAAGACAAAAATCTTATTTTCGTACTTCTATACTAACAGTTCTGCGAGTCGTATCGTATCGTGAGCTACAGAGCTAGCGTATATCGAGATATAGCGCCATTCGATGTAATTTGTATTAATTTATTATTACAATTTTTCTAGTACAGTGGAACCTCGATTTAACGAAGTGCCAAGGGACTGGGGAGTGGGGAAATTGGTTCGTTATATCGAGGGTTCGTTAAATCGAAAACCTCGTTATAACGAATTTGCGGAAAAACAACCAAAATGTTCGTTATGTCGAGGTATAGTTAATAATTGTTTTGTAACGGTGTTACGTCGCACTACTCAACATTTACGGATCTGAACAAATAACATTTGTGCTTTAACTTTTGTGTAACAGATGTCTCGATAGTGCCAGTGTGTAATGAGCTGTTGACTGAGGCCCCGTTTACACTAGAGCAAAAGTATCCGGATTCACATTGTTTTTCATCCTCATGGGAATAAAAAACAATGTGAATCCGGATACTTTTGCTCTAGTGTAAACGGGGTCTGAGAGGTTTTATTTATTTATTTATTTATTTATTTATTTATTTATTTATTTATTTATTTATTTATTTATTTATTTATTTATTTATTTATTTATTTATTTATTTATTTATTTATTTATTTATTTATTGATAGTAGATAGATTGCCAAATGTAACTAAGTTAATTTAAAATACTTTTATATTGGCCTACCAAATAATAGTTTCTTAAATTGTTGTAGCAAGCATACGGCGGGCAATAAAGGCATCTTGACTGAAGTAATATATTATGAAGTTTTGTGTTGGTGGGGATGTTTTTGTCGCTTAGCTTTTTCTAACACAATAGTTCTGAGTTATATTTATTTATATATGTTAATATATCGCTGCATAACTCTGACCAAGATACTTCTTTCTTTTTTAATGTTTGGACAATTTTAATTTTAATTATTTTCAGATATCTGAGATCATTACCCGCCACGATTAGCTTAGCTATTAGTGGGTAACGACAATTGTAAATATATTTAAATTTACAAATCATTAAAACTTGACTTGACTTGACTTATTTATTTATTTAATATATTCGTCACTAAAGTGACATGAGGAAGGACCAGGGCAAAAGCCCCAATTATCATCTAACTCATAATTATCATCGCTGTTGGTCTGTTCCGCATTCATCTTTGGTCATGTGTTGACACTTATTCGTTATATCGGGGTAGATTTTACATTTGGGCTCCCTGATTGTGTTCGTTATAACGAGGATTTCGTTATATCGAGGTTCGTTAATATCGAGGTTCTGTTCCATACATTTTACTTGTAATTTTGCTGAGCTGAAGAATATATCGTTCGTTATACCGAGGACTTCGTTATATAGAGGTTCGTTAAATCGAGGTTCCACTGTATCTTTATACTAACACAAATGTTAATAACTGATTTTAAATCTTCTTTATAGATATAGTATATTCAATACACATATAGTGACAGTCAAAAACGTGTAAATACCTTTATCTTCCTGCCAGTAAGATGAAAATAAAGCATGTGTAAGTTTTTGACGTATATTTGATGACGAATCAACTGGAGTAGCAGCCAAAAGTCTCATTGCTGTTACGCTGTTCATGGGATGTGATGATGGAGGTTTCACAGCCACATCATAACGATAAAACATTCTCTTCAGATCTACATTAATAAATCCCATAAAACATTATATTAGAAATTACCAGCAAGTGAAAATTTAGTAGCGTTCTAGATAGTCTGTGGACATATTTGCATAATTGCATTTTATATTTATCTGATAATTTTTAACAAATAAAACATAAAGCTCCGTGCATATGTACTTTTATTAACTAAGGTACGTTTGACGTGATTTGAACACGAAAGAAGTTGAATTGAAGCACCATGCAGGCTATAGCCGAGTGCCTTTACACTTCTTTCGTGTTCAAATGACGTCAAACGCACGTCTATAAGAGTACATATGAACAGGAACGATATGTTTTATTTGTTTTATAAAATAAGAAGGGAAAAAAAAACAAGCTAAAAGTTGGACAGTTTTGAAAGCTGGCTCGCTTTTCCAGTCAGGTGACGTCATCCTACGCCATTCCATGCCATTTTACGTCATTCACGATTTCCACGCTCCTATAAATGCACGGGGCCTGGCCAAACAGAGCGTGCGTAGTGGACGTTTTGTTTTATTAAAAAAATATAGAAAATTCTGATGTTGTTACATTATGTTAGTGTTCAAAGTTGACCACGGCTAAAACAAATCTTTGACGTCACACGGTGGATGATCATCATACATTTATTTAGCCTTGATCCACCGTGTGATGTCATGAACAATGTTATTCGTGCACTGACATTTTAACTTTTGAAATGTTACAATTATAACCGCCAGGTTATAAATGAAAAAAAAGACACCACTTTCCAAACACAAAGTTAAAATAAGCATACTGTATGTAACAATATTGCACTAATTCTATTTCATAAGTACGTTATGAGTGAGCATGAAATTATTAGCCATATATATTTAATGTAGACACAGTAGCACTTGAATGGTTCTAGTTTGTGCAAAGCTTGCTGGAACAAAATTGTTGCCGGACTTTAAGATTGCGGGGTATGTTGCAGACATTTCTTTTTCAACTTGCTTCGCAACAAAATTGTGAGACAAGTTGCACTAAAACTTGCATAGTGTAACACCACCTGTCCACCTTAAATCAATGCAATGTTTAGAGTTGATGATCCTGACCTTCACTCAGGATTTTCTTCTTTGCATCACAACTTGTCTTCATGGGAGACTGGGACTGGTTTTGTTTGTATAACCCACCTGCAAAAGAAAATAAAGTTGAATAGGCGAGTTTCAGGGTGTTGCGCGCACATCATTTTTCAAAAAAACTGGCAAACTCCATGCAAAGTAAACATACTGTTTAAAATAAACAAAGTATAGTTTCTGGATGTTTAATTTACCACTGTTATTCTGCTGTTGTTGGCTCGCTAGCAAGTCTGTTTGCCATTGCTTACTTTGTCTACAAGGAAAAGAAGGCTCTGCTCGCAGGGTAACTTTGTCGCGAGCCCTCCAAGAAAGAGCCCGCCAATTTCCAATGCGAGTGCAATACCCTGAAATTCGCGTATTCGACTTTCTTAAAATCTCCAGGCCAAAAGTATCCAAGATAACAGGTCAGTTTAACATAATCATGTACTGTAGCCTGCGTGGCAAGCGTTCCATTCAGTGAGATGGCGCGGGACGACGCCCATGTAAATATGGGTATTGAGAAACGAATGCTTGCTTCCACGCTTGGGTCGACAGCATGCCATTGTTTTACGAACACTGTAATTTATGTTAGTGCAGATTTTGTTTGATAATTTCCTTTATTTTTTACAATGACGAAGCTAAATAAAAAAAGAATGAATGCTCTCAAAGGAGAGAATGAGAGCTGCATATCCTGAAATTAATGTCGTATTCCATCCAGTATTCATGAAGGACAATTAGACTAAACGTCCCTCATTACTATTCATGAGGAAATCTTCCCTCATAACAATCATCAGGTGGCGTCCGAATATTTAATCTTGTTTAAGCCTCCAAAAGTTATGGGACAAGAATTTGTCTTTGCGCATGCGTCAAAGAACTAACTGATTTACACACAAATTATTAATCCATTTATTGATTTACATATTGACATTAATATTGATGCTCACATTTTGAAGACTAGCTCCCTGAAATATGCCGCCTTGATGAATATTCGAAACACTCTTTTCATAATCATCACACGCTTTCAATTAACAACAAATCATCATCATCATCCTTAGTTAGTTCAACGTTATTACTAACACTACTGGACGAACTAACTGCTACATTCTGTTGTCCCGGCCTTGCTTTGGCAACTTCTTTATCGCTCACAAACGAAAAGTGGTCATCAGCCATCACTGCCGACTGAAAAAAAACTAACGTGTATTTGCAAAGTAATTTAAACACAGTTTCATTGAACCAATTCGACAAAGAGATTACACAAAACTAAAGCGTCCATTGTTTTGTTTATTTCCTCGGTGACCATGTAATTACAAATGCATGGCGTGAGGGATATTAGTGATTACTGTAAATGTTCCCTCAAGCCTCGGGAGGGTTTTGTGGAAGTCCCGACGGCCGTAAACCCTTCCTTGGCTTTCGGGGACATTTAATCACTAATATCCCTCAACGCCATGCATTTACTTATAATAAAATACTAAAAGGGAATTCAGGGTTGAGCGGGTCATAGTCAATCGAGATAATGGTCTGGGAACTCAGCTAAAGTCTTTGGTCTATCTTTTTGTTCGCCTTTATGCAGTGTGCACGGTGGTCACTGAACACATTGTATTTTAGTATAATGAACGAATTGTCTAATAGCAACGTTTCAGTTCAATCACTCAACCGTGCTATTTAAATATTAATAAACCTAGAACAAAGGATATGCACAGTGTAATGCACCTATCAATGTTAAGCCCGAGGGGGGGGAGGGCGGGCAACAATAGGGGATTTGACGGCAGATGCTATCCCTTTGGTCGGGCTTTTGCTCATTGATGACAGCCCGAGGTTGGAGACATTTGACAACATGCTTTTTACCGCGAGCTGCCTGGGCACATTTGACCAGTTTTTTTGGCGAGGAGGCCCGGTAACCAAATGTTCACCACGAGGTTTTTGAAGGTTCAAAGATGGCGGAATTACCCGAGGTACGTTAAAATAAACAGTCAAGTTCTTTTTGATGAGAATTATTAATTTTTTGAAATCGGAATACTCTTTACAAATCACTTTATATTATTGGGTCATTTGAATGTCATGTTTAAAGTCTTAATGATTATACAGGGGACAAGGGGTATTTGAACAAAAGGGAATCTCAGAACAGGGGTATTTTGACTTGTTTTGACCAGGATGAACTTCTGAAACAGGGGACATTTGACAAAAAATTGCAACAAAAATTCAAATCCCCTATTGTTGCCCGCCCTCCCCCCCCTCGGGCTTAACATTGATAGGTGCATAAGGTACGGTTCAACATAAAATCACAGCTCATTATAGGCGCTTTGAAATTTGCCGAGTTTCCAGACCATTATCTCGATTGACTATGAGAAGGTTAATGCTAAAACATGATTAGCTCCTCGTTTAAGCTTACTACACTGGCAAATTGCGCGAGTCGCTTCTGCACTCTATACCTTCTTTAATCATGCACTCTAGCTTGTCCATGAAGATGGCACTATTAATGCAAAGTAACATAAAATTTGGGAAAATACAAAATTAAATCTTCAGGAGCAGCTTCTGGCAATACACTTTTTAATTTCCGTTGAGATATTTCTGGCTTTTGTATCTCAACCATCAGCGTTTCTCCATATTCTTGACAAAAAAACACGAGGCGAGGAATAGATTTGACAGGCCCTTCATTTTCTCTTTTTCCTCCCCACTCCACCCAAAAAAGAAAGAAAGTCCGATATCAGGTTACATAGTGCCATGCCCCAGCCTTCAGAACATGTAAAAAAATATTTTGAAAGCACTTGTCAACAGAAAATAAACTTAGAAGAAATGAGGAAAAATGAACTATTAGGCATCACATTAAATTTGGCATCGCATTTTAATTTTAATAAGAAAATCTTGTAGTTCTAATATTCAGAAAATATAGAAAGAGGTCAAGTTGAATATTTTTTAACAAAGTGGAATGATGATAGCTCTGGGAATATTTTCTGGGTACAAGATTGCGTGCTCTACAGTACTATAACGGCTGAACTCAGCAATTAATTTGTTGTTCTAACACAATTAATTTATTCAAATACCAGTATGATGTTGTCAATGTTGTTTATATATTAAATCATAGTTAATAGAAAATATACATGGTTTGGAAGCTCAACAAAAGTCATTGTTTTATGTTTTTGTTCAGGTTTATGGAAATTTTTGCACTTTCACGGTTACTAAACATACTGTGTTTTCTGTATAATGAAGCAATCATCCAATAGCAACGTTTGGGTTCAATCACTCAACCGTACTGTTTAAATATTAATAAACCTAATAGATTTGGCACCTTCATGTATACGCCTTTCAACATGAATCGTAGCTTGATTGTTAACTGCTTTGAAGTTTACCGGGTTTCCAAACCATGTATATTTTCTATTACAGTGTAACTATGATTAAATTAACCATCAACCTGACAAATTGAGCAAAATTAAATCTTCAAAAGTAGTAAAAAGTACTCGACTATGGTAAGAGTATCCAATTACAAATATTTTTTATGAATGTTAGAAGTTATACTGTAACTATATACAGGTTAGCTAATTATTACCTAGCTTAAGCAATACGGATCAACAGTCTGTAAATTTTCCACATGCTGGTTGAATTATTTGGTGCTACTGTATAGCTCACCATATAAAAATTGCAACTTGGAAGTAAAATAGTAAATAAAATGAAAGCATTAATATATAATTTACAACACAAGCCCTGAAATTAATTGATATATTGTACATGCAGTAACTCCAAGTTTGATAAATCCATTACATAGAGAATAATACATGGATGTGCGGAAATATGAAATTTATTTCGAGTGTTGACCAGGATATCTCACGAGTGAGCGAAGCGAACGAGTGACATATCTTGGTCAACACACGAAATAAATTTCATATTTCCAAGCATCCATGTATTGTTCTGTTTATTATATAAAAAAATTGTCCCATTGCCTTGCAAAAATTGCATTAAACTATAATGCTGATTCAGCGATATCATAAATAATCGCACATGTGAGATTATCACTTTTATTAGTGGCGGAAAAACCAATAAAACACTCTATTTTATATAATAAATGTATATAATTATACAGTAGTCACTATATAGTTCTACAACATTTGACTTACACTTTGTATCAGCTAGATCTTTCATCATAACAAATTCACCAGTTGTATGCACATTGCACAACACATGAAGGCTATTATTACATAAGATTATTATTGTACTTAAGTTTTCTTAAATTTATTTGTTCATTGGTTTTCTTTTCAGAAAGTTTACGGTATTGCAACATATATCCGGTATCTGGTATTTTAATTTTTTCGGACTGGATTTGAGCAGCTGTTTTCGGATCAGATCAGATCAGACTACGATTTTTTGGCTTCGGATCGGATTGGATTCAGATTGACAGTTTTGGCAAACCCGATTATAAGGGGTCAATCTGATCTGATGCACACCACTAGTGGAGTGGCCATACTCGACAGAGGGGGGGGGGGGGACTTTGGTAGATTGGGCAAACTCTAGTGGTTTGGGCAAACTCGGGTGGTGTGGTCAAACTTCGGTGGAGTGGCAAACTCGGGTGATGTGGGAAAACTCGGGTGGAGTGGGCAAACTCAGATGTAGTCATGTAGTGTGCAATGGGGAGGGGGGGGGGGGGGGGGGGGGGGGGGGGGGGGGGGGGGGGGGGGGGGGGGGGGGGGGGGGGGGGAAGGGGGGGGGGGGGGGGGGGGGGGTGGGGGGGGGGGGGGGGGGGGGGGGGGGGGGGGGGCAGGGGGGGGGGGGGGGGGGGGGGGGGGGGGCGGGGTGGGGGGGGGGGGGGGGGGGGGGGGGGGGGGGGGGGGGGGGGGGGGGGGGGGGGGGGGACGGGGGGGAGGGGTGATGTTACACAAACAGCACAAAGTTACCTGCAGAATATGCTAGGTTTTCGTCACATTTGAGGCAGCACTTCACTAATTGTGATAGTAACTTCCAGTTTAAATGTAATACGAGTGTATTAATATATCACTATTTATTGCATACTAATGAGTACGTGTTTTGATTTTTACGTTAAATAAAACGTAACCAGATCTGATTCAAATTTGCAGAGGATTGACTCATATCATTAGATAAAGAAGATGACAAATCCTTTATCACACTTCACACCCGTAATATCCAAGCAAAAATTAGCAATCCAATGTTGCAACACACTAACAAAGCAATACACAGTATAACTAATAAATAAATATGTAAAGCTTACCTAGTAAGACTGGCGTCCATCGAATACTAGCACCATTTCTTTGAGCTAAAGGTTCGATTAAACGACTAGCCACATAAGCAAAAGGACACACAATGTCGTAGTAAAAAGTAAATTCCTTCATACTTTTCGTATATATTCTTTGCTTCAACCGCTTCCAGGGGGGGGGGACAATTACAACCTATTATGGCAGTGACCAGAGAGGGCAGTGACGCAGCCAACAGAATGCTATTAATAGCTGAATTGCCTAATTGCAAAACCTTTGCATGCGTTTCAATGGGATACAACAGCTGCACACTGTGCACAGGTATGTTATTGAAAATACTTGATAGCTATGCAGTGTCCTTACAATTTGTTACTAGTTTATAGTAGTGTATAAAAGAATAGTATTCCTTTTGTTTATTTGCAACATAATTTTTTAACGAGTAAAATATATATATTGAAAATGATAGTTCGGCCGGAACTGATAGCTGACGCTGTGACGCACTGATTTTACAAAAGCACGTCTCTACATATATAGCATATACGTCTTCAGCTATAAAGTGATCATTCCGTAAATTTTCTTGAATCATATTCCACTATTAACTTCTTCCAGTACTGTCTACTCTACTGGTAAAATCAGGAATTCTATTTAACTTACAATTTCTACTGTGAGGTTGTTTGTAGTTTGTACATTTCCCAGGTCATATTAAAGTCTGTCAGCTTTCACAGCTGATATTGTTGATCCCATAAGATAATTTTTGCTAATTCCACACAGGAATTTTATGTAATGTTATGTCACACATTTGAATGTTCTCAAGCCAATAAAATCAATAAATAGTTCTATTAACTTTGAGATTCCTTAATGTACTTAATTATATATATATTTATACAATATACCCTGGTTGCTATGCGTGTTTTCATTGGTTGTTGGCCATGATTTATTAGAGCACAGACACATGGTCACGTCAAATCACATCAGCTGACTTGCTTTTTTCCTTCTTCATGCCCCAAAATCCTAGGCCTGTCACGTTTTAAGATACATGTGCCAATCGGTGTAGAGTTTGTTGTAGAGCTCTACAACACTACGATCAGGAATCGTTCATGCTATATACACAATTACGCTGTTGTCCATGCTATATAGTGTAGTTGCTTTCGAGGCTTGTGAACAAACTTGTGAAAAAATTCACGGTTGCATGACTGATATCAAAATTCTGTTGTCATGGAAACAACATTTTACAGGCCTGGAAGAGGAGTCTTACTACTCTTTTACTAATTTTGTAATCCTAACAATTCTTGGGATGAAGTATTGCTTTCAACCACACTTCAATATCTACACATTCATACCATTTGCACCTGTGTATCCATGCAGATATACTGCACGTACAATAGTTTACAAATCTACAGCTCTACAACTCTACAACTCTACAGCTCTAGAACTCTACAGCTCTACAGCTCTACAACTCTACAGCTCTACAGCTCTACAACTCTACAGCTCTACAACTCTACAGCTCTACAGCTCTACAACTCTACAGCTCTACAGCTCTACAACTCTACAGCTCTACTGCTACAGTAGAGTTTAGTATAGCTGTAGAGCTGTAGAGTTGTAGAGCTGTAGAGTAGTACGTTGTAGAGTTGTAGAGCTGTATAGTTGTAGAGCTGTAGAGTTGTAGAGTTGTAGAGTTGTAGAGTTGTAGAGCTGTAGAGTTATAGAGTTGTAGAATTGTAGAGTTGTAGAATTGTAGAGTTGTAGAGTTGTAGAGCTGTATAGTTGTAGAGCTGTAGAGCTGTAGAGCTGTAGAGTTATAGAGTTGTAGAATTGTAGAGTTGTAGAGCTGTAAAGTTGTAGAGCTGTAGAGTTTTGTAGAGTTGTAAAGTTTTGTAGAGTTGTAGATTTGTAGAGCTGTAGAGTTGTAGAGCTGTAGAGTTGTAGAGTAGTAGAGCTGTAGAGTTGTAGAGCTGTTGTAGAGTTGTCCGTGCCCATAAAATGTTGTTTCCATGACAACAGAATTTTGATATCAGTCATGCACCGTGCGTTTTTTCACAAGTTTGTTCACAAGCCTCGAAAGCAACCACACTGTAAGCATGTACAGTATAACAGTGTATAGCATGCTCTATGACAAATGCTACACCGATTTGCACATCTTAAAACGCGACAGCTCTAATTTCTGGTGTAGTGTTGTAGACCTCTACAGGCAACCCTACGCCAAATTTGTGCTCTTAAAACTTGACGCAGTTGAAAATCCAGCAAGAGTTTCAACAAAAACCTTTTAAATTTTTATTGTATAAAACAAATAGATTCCATTTTTTTGTTGTCTGTTCAGTTATAGATGCACAGAAGACATCACAACATGGTAAGAACATCAGTGACCCACTCGACTGCGTCTCGTGGGCCACGTTTTGTTCCTACCACGCTGTGATGTCATCTGTGCATCTATAACTGAACAGACAATGGCAAAATGGAATCTATTTGTTAAATATATATATATATTTACATAAGTACTTTTGAATTCTCCCAACTCACTCGAGTGTTTGCATCAGGTTATATAAACACAGGACATCCATTTTCTATTTCTTTTATGAAATAAGGCTAAAAAATGTGCCGTGACACCACAACAGTGTTTACATAGCCTGATATAAACACGGTAATTGACCAATCGCAGTGTGCGTAAGACGCAACCTATTTTATAAATATATATATATATATATATATAATTATATACTGTATATACATGTATATATGCCTTCTGAATGGAGAGGATCTCTGAGGGGGGGATCACCAATCATTCCACAGGGGCACCATCTGAACCTTCTTGAGGAATGCTTTTGTTTTATCCCAGTCAGATCTCAGTCTGTTCAGACAAACCTAGGCTTGGTTAGCAAGCTGAGTCTGGGTGGCTTGGTAGAGGGGGTCTCTACAAACTTGCCTGAGTGCGTAAATTGTTATCCTATCTGTTTCAGCTGTATATCTAATCTTACTATATATTTCAAATCTGTCAATTGAACAGTTTCATCACTCACCAGAGACATCATAATCGATCAGCCCCTCTAGCTGGTTGTAGCCTGTAGACCAGTGGAAGGAGAAACTTAGGCAGCTCCTTTATCAGTCAAAGAGAAATGTAATTAAGAGTGTAAACAAACAAGCTTATATAAGAAAGATAATCATGTGCCAAAAATAACAGAAGAAAATAACAATAACAAATCAATAATGAGATGCAGAAGACATTTGCTATTGCCACAGTTGATGAGCAAACAAAAGGAAGGGGTGTAAATGGAGAGCTGGTTTACTAATCAATGGTAAGAATGGAAGCAATATGACTTTAGTTACCATTTCATGACAGAGACTGTGAGAAAACTTCTAGAGGTTAAGCATATGGTTGCAGCGGCAATAATCCAAACAGTGAAATGAAACACACTACTTTTAATTGACAGATTTGTTGGGTATTAGGGACATTGTCTGGGACAGGTATTGGCACTACTGAGTCAGGTTGGTAGGCTTTTTAGTAAGTTTCCAATCAGTACTGTGTGTTCTTGCTTGATTCAGCTAAGTGGTATATACCAGTGAGGATGGGGAGCAGGTTTAACTGGTGTGGATCCCATGCATCCGGTTATTAATCGGATGGTGTCATTGATGACAATATGAACACAGACATGTTGTATTCTGCTTTGGAGAGACTATTAAGGCAACTGTATGTTTGAAGGGTGGTGAAGTTTACATGCATGGCAGTTACTGCTGACTAGTTTCTTTATCAAGTTCACCCTTTTGCTGGTCTTTTCATTGTGACATGCATTGGCGGGGAGCCCTGAAGGTTAAACTGCAATTGAGGGTGAATAGACTGAGGCTCCAGTTTGAATTTGAGTCTGTGACCATTGTTCATGCCAGTGATTTCCCTGTTTGCAAGTTGATTTGCAAGGTGGAACAGTCTGATGAAGTCGACCAGTCTTGGATTTGGTCAACTTTAATTAGAGCTGCTCCCGATTAATCGATTAATCGATTAATCGATTATTTTTCCACAATCGATTATGCTTAACAGTAATCGGATAATCGGATCATCTATAACACCACACAGTGTGATGCGGGAATGAGTTAATTTCTTTCCGGATTAAAAAATTCACTCGCAGCGTGCAAAGTTTACCGTAGTCTGATCGGGTTTACCAGTGCTGCGAAAATATCTTTAAAGTTTTATATTAGAAGAATTTATTACCATTTGCGTCCAACACTGCGGCGTGCGGATTTTAAAACCTTGTTTCACGTTTCAAAACGTTAGTTTCGCCACGCCAAGTGTCATGTTTGAGCGATTAAATTGACACGTTTGGGGGCGTTAAACATTAATAACAAACATGTTTTGCTCATGCACTTGAAAGGTTTCCCGTTTCCCCCCCCCGCACGTTTGTAATTGTAAGCAAGGTTATAAGGTTATTAAGTAATATAGAATAAAGTTATATTTTAATTTGCTGGTGTTACGTTCGGGATTTAGTAAACAACTAAAGTAAACATCCTTAATATCGTCTCTGTCTTTTCATGCATGTCTCTTGTGTGAAGTGTAACTGTAAGAGCGCGAGAAAGTGCGTAATCTATAATTGTGATTAACGTTCATTTTAAACGCAGATTTAAAACGTTTATACTGACTGGTGCAACCCCCAAAAATTTAATAAAAACTTTAATTTAATTACAAACCACCATGGGCATGTCAATGATGTCATATTTAAATTAATTATCAATACGATTAATCGATATTAATCGATTGTTGACAACGATTAATCGATTACGAAAATTAACCGATGGGAGCAGCTCTAACTTTAATGCAACTGGTGGAAGTTAGTGGCTCAGTGTGGCCAGGTTGGACTTAAGAATGTGCTCAATCATTTTGAAGGTACCATAGACTCCAAGGGTGCTATCATCTGCATACAGCGGAGTCAGTGTCAGGGACAGGATTCAAGGGCTGATTGGTTGTCTGATAAATAGTTGTTAAACAGGATTGGCGCGAGTATAGACTAGCACGAGTACAGATTCTTGGGGGAGGCCGTTTTCTTTCAAGGGTGGTCGCTTACAAGAGCTTAAAAACAAAGAAAAAGCTCAGTTTGTAAATCTGAAAGGTGGTCGCGTTCGCTTACGGGAGTGGTCGCTTACGAGAGCTTTTAGTAACGGCAGAGTTTAATAGGGAATTTAAACGAGGTTTCGTGAGGGTGGTCGCAACTAGAGCTGGCCACTTACGAGAGTGGTCGCAAGGAGAGCTTAAACTGTATTTAGTATATTATTATATAACATTAAGTATTTTTTAATAGCGTATAGTGTATTATTAAAATTTTTGTAATGATTTGTTTTAGAGGGCCATGGGTCTAGTTATCAGTTATATTACTGTGTAGTGTTACCTTCTTAAAATAAAGTTTATATAAACTAAACTAAACTTCTGAATTAATCATGGTTATATAATAGTGCCGTAAAGTACCATGTCCTTGCCGGTTTTACGGAATACCCTTTTCACTATTATTTCAATATATTATGTAATGTTTAAATATATATCAAAAACTCATAATTCGTGAAGAAAACACAGGAAATCAGAATCAGTACCGCGTCCGTAGTTTTGATAAGAAATCTTCTTGATTTACATTAAACGTTTAGCTTTTCTTGGCCTAGACAACGTTGTCTTTAATCTACATTAAATTCTCGATCAGTTTTTGATTGCGCATGCTCGACGCGTTTCACGAATCCACTTTTACAAACACCTTGGGCCGAGAAAATATTTTTAAGCCGCTCTCAATTTCGCGAAGTTTTGTTTCGAGTTCTGTTGTTAACCCTAATTTGTACTCAAGCGGCTTTCAAGTGACAAGTTAAGTCGTCCAGCGTTATATACCTCACAGTTAAGTTGTCCAATCAGAGAGTTGAATGAATAGCCCTACCACACCTCGATTTTCCCGCTAGTGTACGTCATCGGGGTATATATACCATGCTCGCCTACGTCAATTTTTTCGCCTACTGTAGGGTGATTTTTTGTGGAATACAAAGTTTAGCTTGAAAGGAAATATCAGTTATGAACACATGTATAATTATACAACAGGTTTTTTGAACAAACTGTGTCGAAATATTTAATGTAATTATAATATATATATATATTACTAATATTTCTAGCAAATCTGGAGAGTGGTTTGCTTTCCAAACGAGTGCAGGGATAATCGTAATTCCGAAGGTAACGATAACGTCACACTTTTTTTGGTTTTTTTTTGTTATTTTTAGAATTTTCACTGAACTGACTTCATCAAGTAGTATAGTATACGACTATACAATATTACTATACAACTGTACGTCAAGTATTATACAAGTATTACTATACAACTTGGCTTCATTTTCGCAGAGATGTGAACTAATGGCGAATTCGAAACATCTAGACAAGCTAAAAAGGCTGCAGGATCCAGAAACTAAAACCGAAAAAGTAGGATGGGATGTACGAGTGTGTTTTTCCAAGCCCTTTAAAATCGGCGAAGGCTCTTATGGTACTACTGTGTACATTGGATTACACGTTGATGGCAGTCCTGTGGCTGTGAAGCGCATCGTAACTGACAGTAAAGGATGGCAAATTGGAGAACACGAGAGCAAAATTTTAGAGCTGGTTAATTCTAAAAGTGCGCCACATCTTGTTACTTATAGATATTGTCAAGTTGATGATCCTTTTTCCTATATTGTTTTGAATCTTTATGAACAGAGCTTGGCCGACTATGTGAAATCCCAAAGTGAAGAACACCTCCAACGTCAGGCTCCAGCAATAATCCGAGAAATTTTAACTGGATTATGCGCGTTGCATTATGGAGAAACGGAAATACTTCACATGGATTTAAAACCACAGAATGTTCTTGTGGACGTGAATGGTCACATGTACCTAGCAGATTTTGGTATAAGCCGAACGGTTAACGAAGGCGCGTCATTAGTTGAAACCAGTGCAAAAGGTACCTGTGGTTGGTTGGCTGCGGAATCTTTAGAAAAAGGTGATAACAAGAAAGTCATATTCGGAAGAAAGTCCGATATTCAAGTTGTTGGGATGATTAGTTTTTATGTTCTTACAAAAGGTGGACATCCTTTTGGAGATGAAAATAATCGTAATGTAAATATCATTGCTGGTAATGCAGTTGATTTAGATTGGTTGACAGATCCTAAAGCATGGCATTTTGTATCTTCGTTGATTTGTCATAAGATTGACAAAAGACCAGATGCTAAAGATGCATTGAAAGATCTTTTCTTGCGACAGCGTCACCAACGTAGTGGTTGGAGCACTTTATGTTTTAATGAAGGTTTGTATGATACACATGTTCATAAAATGATATTTTGTCTATTTACATGCAGTCAAAGCAATAATTATAATTTAACTCATTTATACGCCAAATTCAACACACGACAAGATCGATCAACGCTCAGAACGGGCTTACAAAATCATAAAGTCTTCAACGTCATATTTCTCTAATGTTAAGTCGCAAAGGATTGCGATATATATAGTATTAAAACAGTTCGCCAAAAACACAAACTGCTCACATGGGCACAATCAACGATGGCGTACTCTCCGGCTCATTCCGTTGTTCTCCGGCACACGTTCGGGTTACGTGATTTTACGTAGCAAAACTCGCCAGTCCGTTAGCCAATACTTTATTATCACATAAAAAAAACCTCTTAAGGTGGCTCCATACAGTTTCTTGAAAAATGGAAAATACAAGCTTGAGAGTCTAAAACACGTGATTAAACAATTCGGGAAAAGAATAAAACTAAATGTTATGCATAGTTAAACCATGGATAGTAAAAAGACTGGATTGGAAACTTGATGGCGTGAGCATAACAACCTGGTTGCAATTGACAAGCTTAAAAAACCCGAGTATATTCCGGCAAAGTTTGGGATTAAACAGCCTAAAATGATAATCGAATTGTCTGTAAATACGACAAAGCCACAATACGACAAAATGCCCGTCTATTTTTACTCATTTTAAAAGAAGATATCAAGGTTTACTAGTTAAAATATGCATCCCAAATTCCGAGCAAAACAAAGCACAATTTGGGGATGCCAGTTTCTTCAAAACAACACAGGAATCATCAAAACAAAGATCAACAACGCTTACCCCGAACGCTCGATTGTGGCTTAGGCAGGTTTGTATGGCGATAAAATCATTTGAAACGTCAACATAGTCATCTGAATGTGAGGATATGAAGAATTTGAAGAAAAGTTCACTAAAAACCTCAGTAAAACAAGCGTACTCACGCCATTCGTGACATCACAATTTGCAACTAGGTTTCAACATCTCTCGAGCAAAGAAAAACGCTTTTCAGCCAATCGGCGGCCTGGAAACACCTCACGTGACTACTAGTTTCCAATCCACTCATTTTACTATCCATGGTTAAACAGTCTGACAATCAAAAACTGTTACCAAATAAATAGCAACAGTTGTTCCTATGGCAACAATGACGTTTCAGAATGACTGCCAATTACCCTTCAAACTAATTTAGTTCGAAAAAAACTTTGGTGACCCCCATTTCTTTTTTTATTAAAACTTTTCTTGAAGTATGAGTAATCAATAGGCCAATTTAAAAACAATTCTGTAGAACGAATAATTTTTTCCCCGGAAAATTCATGTTTGTTAATTTAAAAAAAATTTGGATCTACAGAATTTTTTTAAAATCGGCCTATTGATTACTCATACTTCAAGAAATGTTTTAATGAAAAAAAGATTGGGGGTCACCAAAGTTTTTTCCGAATTAAATTAGTTTGAAGGGTAATTGGCAGCCATTTTGAAACGTCATTGTTGCCATAGCAACATGGCAACAACTGTTGCTATTTATTTGGCAACAGTTTTTGATTGTCATACTGTTTAACTATGCATAACATTTAGTTTTATTCTTTTCCCAAATTGTTTATGCACGTGTTTTGGACTCTCAAACTTCTATTTTCCATTTTTCAAGAAACTGTATGGAGCCACCTTAAATCTTTAATTCTCAAATCAAAAACATCTGATTCAAAAATTGTACGCCTTAACCGTAATGGTTGACTATATGTGATACGCCTTTCATTATTATTAGTATTATGTAATATTTAAAAGTATTTCAAAAAAGAAAACCCAAGGAAATTAGTACTGCGTCCGTGGTTAAAACGGCAAGTTAAGTTTTACAATTTAAAGAAGTCACGGTTAACTGACTATTATATTTGATATTTGAAGCTAGTTTAATGACTTCCAAAACACCCCAGCACTGCTAAAATGATTGTAGTGTCCGTATTGAAGTCCGAATCTCAAGCAACAGTTCTCATCTTTTGGCCGTTGACGTCGTCCTGAAGACGTGAAAATGCTCTAAGTGGCGTTGTATAAAGAACGAGGACGGTGTTGAGATTACTCTTGGGACAGAAAATTATTCATTCTCTTTGTTTTGCAAAAAATAATTATTTTGTTTAAAGGACGTCGTCGTTGAGGTTGACGTCGTATAGATCTTAATAAAGTCCCTTATATCTGACTAAAAACGTCCTGATTTACATAAACTTTAGCTTTGATTTTCTCGTATTTATAGCAACATTGTTTTTTAAGATTTCTACGCCAATGAACTTGTCAAATAGATCGTTTTTGAAGCTCTAACAGTATTTAAAACACTCGCTGTACGTGTTTACATAATAAAACACCCGTGTTTACATAAACTTTCTGATCGATTTGATAATTTTGTTTGATAATTTTGTTTGTTGATAAATCTGAAAAATATAAGTCTTCTATATACAGTTCGACCGTTCGCGTGCATATTGTATATTTTACATATTCTTTTTCAAGCTGTTTTAACCTTATTTTGCAGGAAAACAAACGATACCGTTATTAACTTTTACACATGCATGTATCAAGATGTGTAACACCGATTGTTTTTTAGTTTTATCTCTTCTTTTTTTATATTATTTATACCAGATTCTGAAATTGCACTGAAAGATTCCTTTTTGCGTCCGAAACATAGTAATAAAGGTTTGTATTTTACTTTGATAATTTTTAGGGGGGTGACTACATGGATTTTATGGCGGCTTGCAATAAAATACTTTAAAATGGACCTACCTAACAATTACATGAAGACTATATTTCAGCTGTCTGGGCTGAAAATTTGATAAATGCGTTCACTTGGCCGGCATTGTGCACACACATGCAAGCGAGTAATTTTAATTCCGACTAAATTTTCACTTCTGACTCTTTTTTGCTGGGCTGAAGTTATTCATGCTATAGGGAAATTTTTTAGACTGGCTATTTTTTATGTAATGTTTAATAAACTAGCGTTTTATCATGTTTTTGGCCTGATATAAAAACACGTGATCGATGCGAGTACAGTTGAACGGCTTAAAAAACGTTTCGTTATTGGTTGTTTTTTGTTATTATGTTATTAGTATTTTTTATATAAAATTGTATGTTGATTAGTAATTCTTTATATGAAATTGTATGCATTAGTATTCTTTCTGACCTCAATATGTTTTATCAGGTATAAAACCAGCGACATGGTACTGATTTCCTTTGTGCTTTCCTCATGAATTATATATGAGTTTTTTAAAGACTGTTTTATTAAAATCTATAGCAGGTGTAAAATTAGATTATTTTTTTATTTCACATTTTATATATATATATACATTGTTATTTATGCGTAATGTGTAACGTACATTGTACTGCAAGGAGCGGGTACGGGTAGTCCTAATTAATTTCTGATTAAAGGTAATTGTTTTTTAGTTTCGTATTTCATAATAAATAACTAACTAACTAAATAACTAACTAAATATATATATATATATATATATATATATATATATATATATATATATATATATATATATATATATATATATATATTAGTATAAATATCCATAACATTAAGGCCCAAAGGAGCAAAGCATCTCAATTTATGTGTCCAAAATCCCTCTCTTGTTGTGAACAAGACCCTTTTATAAGTTTTCGAAGACCGAAAAATATTGAAGACATGCTTCTAAGGGCAAAACTTAAGTCGGACGATGGATAGATTAAGGGATGTTTCAGTGCGGAAAAGCCAGGTACAAAATTTGCCAGTTTATTAAGCCTGGTTCGACTTTTTATAGTTTTGTAGAGAAACGTACTTTCTCTATCAATTGCCATTTCGACTGTGATAATTCACAGATTCTACTTTAATAGTATAATTCAACATGTATTTTCTCTTTTATGTAGGTGGGTTATACACACAAAACCAGTCCCAGTCTCCCATGAGGACAAGTTGTGATGCAAAGAAAAAAATCCTTAATGAAGGTCAGGATCATCAACACTATAAGCACTGCATTGATTTAAGGCGGTGTTACATGCACTATATGTACGTTTTTGTGCAACTTGTCTCGCAATTTTGTTGCAAAGCAAGTTGCAAGCGAAATTGGCTGGTGTAACATACCCCGCATTCTTAAAGTGTCGCAACAGTTTTGTTGGAGCAAGCTTTGCACAGAGTAGATCTATTCCAGTTCTACTTTTCGCAACAATCTCAGCAAGGTTGCAACAGATTTTTTATGCATTTCAATGCATTGACTTTAATTTAGTTAAAGCTTTTAAGTTAAAAGCTGTATATATTGCATCGCATTACTCACATCACATCATATCACCACAGAATAAAGATTAACCAGAAGTCCGACTCAGTGTCGGCACCTTTGATGTTTGTGTCCTCGTCCCAGGCCAGCAGTCAAACATTCGTGCCAGTCGCCGCAATCTTACGTAGTAGAACATATGACACATTGCGGCCTTAGAACTTGTTCCCAATCCTAATTAAAGTTGACTGGCATAAGCAATCTTGACGTGAGCACGGGGGGGAGGAAGTGCCCGGGGAGTCGGAAAAGCCGTAAAGCAAACAACAGATGCCGGTTCGTTTAGTTTTCACTGTTTAACAACAAATACAGTCAAAAGATGGCAAGACGAGATATTGTTAAGGCGTTCACAACACGAGATATTGTTAAGGCATTAAGATTACTATAAAAGGTACAATTTAAGACTTGGAATTGAATTATTCGCAGATTTTATAGTCTGTTTTTCAGTTTATATTATCGTGAAGTTTCTTCGTTGTCGGCACTGAAGAATAACAACGAAATTTAAAGATTTTACTGTTCAGCAATAGAAACAAATGCAAGATATTAGCGTCTTAAACCATATTGAGTATTTCTTGTGTCATTACATTCGTTTAAATTTTCTGTTTTCAATCTACGAAAGCTTATGAACTTTAGTGGCGGCCATCTTGGGTAGTGGTCACGTCATCATACAACTGGCACGCAAAATCCTGCCTCCATATATGCCCCATCCCAACCTCGTACCCATGGCCATTTGTAGGGAACTGGGCCAAGATGGCGAATAAAACAAAATGGCGGGAACAAATGGCCCTGGTGGAGGCTAGTTCAAAATGCGCAGTATATTGCGCATTTTATTAACTAGAACTCAGTTCTTTACACAGTAATTATACCTAATTACACCTAATTATTGCATGGTTTAAAATATAATTTCCCGTGCCGTGTGCAGGAACAACCGACAAGGTCAAGATACAATTTAAAAAAAAACAAAACAAAACAAACCGTCTGATTTACGCCATAAGCTCTTAACCAACAACCAACAGCCTGGCCTCCAATACCCCGCCATCTTGGCCCAGTTTCCTACAAATGGCCCTGGGTACGAGGTTGGCCCAGTGAACTCTATATAAAGACTGGAATGATAACTCCATAAGAGAGCTCCTCAATCTCGTACCCATTTTTAGGCTTTTTACGGAAGTAAATGGCAAATTTGGACTATAAAAACTTAATCAAAGATAACTTTAATGAAGCTGCTGTCCATATTTTCCCTATGCTATGTCGAAAACCCTTAAGATATCCAAGCAGAACGAGAATGAACTGAAGTTTCTGCGCGGTTTTTCGCCCGGACTTTTTCCCATTTGTTTAATAACTTTGTTATTTGTGAAAAGCTGTCTCAGAAAGTCACTTCAGCTGAAAGACTACTTGCTCTAGTTTGTTAGGGGCATAGAAATGCTGTTCCTATACATAAAAATATTGTGAAACTTGGCAGAAAATAACGGTGTTTTTCGTACTGTATTTTCTTAAAAGGGACTGGGGCATACCTACATGTCAGCCTCCATGAACCTCCATGTTTGGCTTCAAAATTCCTGCCCGAGTTATCGTTCCAGTCTTTATATAGAGTTCACTGGGTTGGCCCCATACAGTTTTATTGAGATCAGTGCTCGCGATCCCGGCGCCATTTTGAAAGTAAGTGCTCCCGGAAAATTAGCCCTCGTCCTTGCGATCCTCGGGCTCCTGTATTCAATTACTCTTGGCCTTCTTGTGACCTTTTAATTAACTTTATATTGTTATCTATATATAAATAATGTTTAGTTAAGTAAATAAATAAATAATTTACTTTAGAAAACGATTCTTCGAAGATAAAATTATTTGACCACGAGGTTATTAAAACTTCAGTACGTGGATACTACGGGTAAAACTCACTAAAAGTCCGTGGCAAAAAAAAGTCCTGCACTCACGAAGCTGGATTTTACATTTCTCGCTTATGCCGACATATTTGTTCATAGAAAAAGATGGCCAAAAATTTCTGAACTACGCATTGTTGAAATACATCGGGTACGTATATGTTGTTAGAAATTTTATAAGCTTTCATTTGGTGTATAGTTCAAATTTTAGTGTTACCTGTAACTTTTTAAAATGTTCTCACCATTGTTCGTAAAATAATAATTATATAATGGGAAATGGACTCCTCACAAATATTATAGAATTTTGGATTTTGTTTTTAAATACTAAACGCACAGCCCTGAACAACATATTAAACAGAGGATACTGTCAATTGCTATTCATGTCAGAACTTTTAATTTTCTTGCCGGGAAGTATTTTAAAAAATGGAAAAAAACATTATTTTGGTCTGGCCGTCTGAAATGGATGAATTTCTTAAGTTTGTTTTGCCTTTTGCTGTTTTGGTGTTTGCTATAACCTCAGAAAGACTTCTGGTATGAACCTCAGATATTTCTTAAACAGAAGCTAATTCAAATATGAAAGGAGTGGAAACGTTTCCAGATTTCTAGTTGAAGTTGAAAACGTTTTTTGTGCAAATTAGTGATCATACCTTTTGAACATATGAAAATATATTAAAACTTTTATGGTCAATGGTGAGAACATTTTGAACATACCAAATGAAAGCTTATAAAATTTCTAACAACATATACGTACTCGATGTACTTCAACAATGCGTAGTTCCAAAATTTTTAGCCATCTTTTTCTATAAACAAATGTGTCGGCATATTAAATCGAGAAATGTAAAACCCAGCTTCGTGAGTGCAGGAATTTTTTGCCACGGACTCTTACCGGCCGTAGTTATCCACGCACCGAAGTTGGCTAGGTTATAGAATACCCCGCCACTTGTAACAGATACGTCATTCAGGTGCTACCGCGCTCCGTGGTTCCATTGTATGGGGGTAAGGTAATCGTAATTTTCCATCCACAAGCTTCCCCGATTTGTGGTTAGGGTTCATGGTTCCATTGTATGGGGGTCAGGTAATCGTAATTTTCCATAGTAGCAGTTGGTTCGATTTCAGAAAGTGGCGGGGTATTCTATAATCCGGCGCAGGCGCATAAAAATAATGGGAGTATTTATTTTCGCGAGTCGGACTTCTGGTTAATCTTTATTCTGTGACATCACATCACATTACATTACATTACATTACATTATCGCATTACATACAAATACTCAATGTTTTCAATTCATGTGTACAAGAATAACTCTCAATTTATAAACTATTAGAAGCATTCATTGTTCATTGATTTGCCTGTTGAATTCTAGAAACTATGTATTGTTTTCTCCACGTACGATTATGCGTATTATTTGTGTTCTACCTGACTTGTATATTTTCATGCGCGCGTTAAGTAGTTCTACACTCTTAATTAATTATGGCATAATTTACGTTTATCTCTGTTCTATTTCGACACGTATATACAGTATATCGCTGTATTAATTCTCGACTGATTTCCTTTCCTTGTTATAGGCTGGACAAAAATACAAAGCTTGCCGTTACATCAAAAGGGGTATGTGAAAATATAGTGATTTTTATTCTACATTTAGACAGACATCCGTACTATTTTCGTCAGACCTAACCAATCCATCTTTAGATTTTACGTTCCTTTAGTGTAAAGTCTTCATGGACTGATTGTGTACAGCAGTATGGGTACTGTATATAGTGAAATTTACATGATATACGCACATCGATAGTATAAAGTTTTTGGAGGGTACCTATACCGACGTGTTTTTTTATGGTCTTAATTATTGTTGTTCGTGCGTGTACTTGATGAGTTTCACGGAGCATATTAGACACTTTAGCAAATTACCTATGGAAATTTTGTACGTATAAATGTATCAAATTTCAGTATATTGTTGACCGCGTGTATGTTATCTTGAATATAAAGAAAAAAACTTTCACCCTGGTCGAATACTAAATACCACGCATGTCTGACAGAATGTCAAATTGCTTAGCAAAGAGAAAATGATACATGGACTGAGCAAAAAGCTTTACTTTTAATTACAATCTACGTCAAGTTTATATTGATTATTGCTAGCCCGTTCATGCATGCATCGGACTCGTGTCCATCAGTCGTCTTTGTATCATCTAAGATCTTGCCCGTCTTAAGTTAATAAGGAGGAGTTTGCAGGTGCAACGGGAAATTGAGGTTGTTAAATTTCGACGGTGCATTATGGGAATGATCAAACCTCCAGCCACCGCAAAATTCAAATTTCCAGAGACGACTGGGTACGAGTCATTGCATGCCTCGCACATCACGCCGTGGTATATCATGAGCTTGTTGAAATGATTGAATCTTAAAACTATTTATTAATTGCCGTGGGGATTACTTTTCTTTTATAATAATTTTATAATAATTTTGATTCTAATTTAACTTGAAATATGTTTTATCTTTAGATCAACTATAATGCATCTGCTATCATCAAGCATATAACGCATGACGTGTGTCCTGCATGAGTTAAAAATAATGTGAAATTTAACTAAATTTTTTTAAACGTCAAATAATAATAAATAATATATTTATCTCTAAACAGGGTAATTCCGTCAGTCAAAGACTGTTATCAATTGAGGTCCTTGTGTCTAGCATTAATACAAAAAAAAATGCTTAATATAAAATATAAATATAAAACTATAAATATGAAAAATTAAATAAAATATAAATCTTGTTTTCAACAGACCGTAATTACGTATTGTACATACGTACAATACGTAAGTAAGAGTTAATTACCGAGAACCGAGGCATTAAGCCACATACTTCCCGAGGCGCATAATTAACTAATTTAATTCAAATTTCACAAGTTTTGCCTTTATCCTTATACTTCCGTGGGCTTTATACAGATAAAGACCGTACATTTATAATGAGCAGTTCAATTCAATTGAATTCAGTTTGTATGGGAGATAAAGACTTATGAATAACAATGAAAACCGCCGGTGAAATTTGAACTAAGCGAATACTAGCCCATATTTTCAGACAATGAGTTAGAAAACAGACTCCAAAATAGGCATCTAAAAAGAACTTCTGTCTTAACATTTACTTGAATAATTTTGCAACTTTTGCTGCATATTAATTACAGTCTGTTACAAGATGACTTGAGCATTGTGTACGGATTTCTTGCGTGTTAGATTACTTCTTGTATAAGCTAGGAGTTACACTACTGCGCATGCAGTGGTCCAATGCAAAACGTTCTTCATGCAAACTTGACAAAATCACACGGATATGGTATGTGGTGAATCCGATATATGTTGCGTCGTAATGTAACCAATCTTAGTTATTCTACTTCCACTAATTTTTTTGTCTTTTTCAGCTGTTTTTAGCAGCTTTTTCAAAAACCTTGAAATATTAATCTGTGGAATATATAATTTGAAAGATAATTTAATTTTTGAGTGTTATTATGCGTGCTGCATGGCAAATTTTCCCCGATTATCAGTAAATTTTCTGCCAAATTATAGAAGCCAGTTGGTGCGCAGTCAAAAAACTTTTATGGCTTTATTTTCGAAAAAGAAACTTTCCGGTTTTGAAAAATTAAAGAGATTAACTTTGTTGGATAATTTAATGAATTAATAAAAATCTTTTGCCAACAGCATGTGTAAAATTTCCCAACTCTTGCTGAACATAAAGAGTGATAAGGTGATGTAACGGGTATATATAATACAATAATTGGTAAATGTTTGTTGCTTTGTTTTACGTTTAGTACACAAACCGGCGTTTGTCTTCTTGCTGTCGGATTATTTGAACGTTTTATTTTGGTCCCTGTGTATTTTTTTGACTCACTTTCGTTTCGTTTTTTAGCTTTTTTTAGGAGTTATAACTCTCAAAAATGGGACAATTGTGATCACAAAGACATGAATACCTGGCACCGAGAGCTATGATAGAAAACTGTTTTCCCGCACTTCACATATATTGATCCTATGATAAACGTTATGGCAGGGAATATGTAACTATGCACAAATTTCATTGTTAAAATATCTATATAAACCTTGGTAGTTTAGTCCACTGTACAAATGATAATCGTGATTCTTGTGATAATAGGCGAATTTCAGGGTATGGTGCGCGCATCATTTTGCAAAGGAATTGGCCGGCTCTTGGTGGACTCCCCACAAAGTAAGCAATGGCAAACAGACTAGCCTGAGAAAACAGACGCCTCTTCTCGCTCGCCCCCCGCGCTGTTTTCTCAGGCTACAAACAGACTTGCTAACGAGCCAACAAGTACAACAGCAGAATAACAGTGGAAAACATCCAGGAACTGTATCAATACTTTGTTGATTTTAAACAGTATGTTTACTTTGATTGGAGTTTGCCAGTTTTGTTGGGGTTTTTTAAAAATGTAGCTGAAAAATGATGCGCGCGCAACACTCTGAAACTCTTTAAAACAAAGTGGCGTAAATTTCTGATAAAAATACTTGTCTTCTTATATATGAGCCGTGTATATATGCAGGAAATTAACTCTACTAACATGCATTACTAATTGTTTCAGCAACTTTAATATGCATGCCCGTTACTCACGTAAGTGGGAACAGTCATATGTGTACAAGAAGTATACTTGTGCAGGGACGTAGGAAAGATAGAGGGTTTGGAGTTCAAAGGTTTTCGTTAAGGTTTGCAGGGTCATTTCGGTAAAGCGTTCTCAAGTTGTCAGAATTTATGCCACAAAAATAAAATAGATATCTTTAGAAAGTTATTAATTTGTATAGAATACAAGTCTTTGATTTTGCGATAAACAGAAACCAATAATAGTTGTGAATTTTTAAATTAAAACCAGAGGGCTTCACCCGGGGCGACTCGAGTAAAAAGCGTTTTATTTTGTTCAAAATCTTTTTTTGCAGTTTAATTCCAAGATAAATTTCCAGCAAAACGGTGTCAGTTTTTTTTATATGTTGAGTTTTGCTGATTTTATTGACGACCAAAGTTGAAAATGCTGTTTTTTGACCAACATCTGGACAAAATAAGTCATAAAATCGAAACCAGGCAATAAATAAATAATAAACGCTGACACTCTTTTGCTGAAAATTTATCTCGGAACTGCGAAATTTTTTTTTGAACAAAATGAAACACTTTGTTAAGTCGCCCCAAGTGAAGCTTCTGGTTTTACTTGAAAAATTCGCAGCTATTAGTGCTTATCGCAAAATCAAATATAACATTGTATTCTACAAATTAATAGCTTTCTAACGATATTTATTATATATTTGTAGCATAAACTCTGACGAATTGAGAGCGCTTTACCGAAATGACCCTGTAAACCTTAACGAAGACCTTAAGTTATTCTAGCTATAGTTGCACTCTTCAGTAGGTTTTTATAAGTAATGTTCAAAACACGAGCAGCAGTGTTTTATTGGGTGTACTTAACTAAAAACATGGCATTAGCTGAATGTTTTAGACCTGATAAAATACGTGCTTAAGTTCTTTGTTCTTTGTTCTTTGAACGTCTCAAAATTGAGCCATGAGTTTCTTGGATCTTGTTTGAGCTAGACCAGCGAGAAATTTATTACCAAGTACGTCTTAACTTAATGAGCACTTCTTTTCTTGTGCCACTCCCTCCCTAACGATAAACAATGGACGACCAACACCGGCTTCCCCGGAATTAGTTCATTATAGTAAAGTTACTTAAAGGGTATTGGCAATATATATTAAGTTTATAAATTTGTAAAATTGTAATGAAAGACATTTTACATCTACCATTCTTCGTTTTTGAGATAGTTCAGTTTGATTGATATGTAAATATAATGAGATATTCTTAATTTGACGTCATAACCAGGGTACAGCGTTTCTATGCATTCCAAAATCATTCATAACTCTGATAGACAAACTTAATTTATATTGCCACATCTCTTTTGGCATTTTGTATGTAAAAAGTTGGTGTTGAAGAACTAATACTGAAATGTGTTAAAAAATTACTGAAACTCGTGACTCAGCTGTTTTGTGATTTCAACCATGCTTTCAAACATATACTCAGAAAATGGTTATGTTTATTTTTTTGACTGGAACATATTTCAAATCTATTCAGCTCTAAAGGTGCTGTTACACGATGCTATTTTTCTTGCAACTTGCAACAAATTTACATATGGAAAAAAAAATCGCAAGTTGCAGGAAGGGTGTTACACGTTCAGCAACTTGCGATTATAGTTGTAATTAGTTGCAGCAAAAAGTAGAACCCATCCAACTTTTCTTGCAATTTGCAACACGGCAAAAATGACAAAATCGCAAGTTGCTACGGACAACATTCAGTGATTTGTTGCAAGTTGCAAAAAAAATCGCATCGTGTAACAGCACCTTAACAATTACAATAGAAAGTCAAATGCCAAGGAAATCCTGACAAAATTTGAAAAATAAGCCCTACTGTTTAGTACTGTACTCTCGTTAAGCCTTCACTCCTCATTAACTCAGAACAGAATCAAGTCAGACTGTCAATATAAATTCAAATTTATCCAATCCGTCGAGTCGTCGACAGAAATTTCGACTGAAATCCGATGATAAAAATTTGGACAAAAATCTACCATGCATAGCTAAACCGCCTCCCCCGCAGTCGTTCTCAGGGAGACGGTAAACCGTTCCCATGCGCCTGCTTGTCGGAGAGCAATATTGTGATGGACCAATCAAATTTAAGTTTCTAGGATCAGGAACTGACCTTCACCTTGGCAGACCGTCCACCCGTGGCCGTGACAAATAAAATTGTCTCGTGTTTATTACATGTAATAGCACGAGTATTAAATTCAGAGCCTCTGATACCCAGGGTAATCATAGGTGCAATGTGCATGAAAAATTTAAAATTTTCACGAAAAGTAATAAATAATAGACGGTTAAGTATTTTCCCACACCCGGTCGCTGTGATTGGCTGATATATATTTGGCACAGTACCGTAGTATTGATTTGATTGGTTCGCGGTACACAAAGAGAACACAATATTGCTCTTAGCCTCCCGTGTCCGGTGTTCGGCCCCCCTCCACCTACTACGTCTGCTCAAACGAGCGCCACATTCCATTCCGTTCATTGACCAATCAGAGATCAGGCTAGCTGACCTCTTGACCTTGGGCAGTTGAGCTGACCGTTTTAACTACCGATATTTAAAATAATTCGAAAACTATTGCTTATAGTTTAGTAAAAATTTTGCGTAAATAGAATCAATAAGATGATGTTGTAACTGTGAATCGCAGTATGAATACATGTACATGAAATAAGGTTAAAAGTGCCACTACATGGAATGTAATGACTTCGAGGTTGAATTGCTAGCCAGACATGGCCAGACATCCCCGTAAAATTTACTATCCACTAGATACATTTCGCCGACACCTCCAGCTTTTTTAAGACTTTTCGCACAGATCGATTTATTTACACGACCAGCAAGAACATGTTCATATTGCCATTCTTCGTAAATTTTGTAAAGCTCTGAGCTATACTAAGCGAAATATTAGCTTTCAAGTAAACTATAATTCGGGCAGTCGCTTCAGACACTAAACACCGTTGAGCTTTTGTTTATTGCACTTTACAACCTTAAATTCTCCTCCGTTTTTACGCTTTACACTGACTTTCAGTCTTTCACGCTTATTTGTTTGCACAGGCAGCAAGATTAGAACATAGTCAAAAGAATGTTCTGCGTAAATCTCGTGAAGTTCTAGGCTAAATTTTTCAAAATATTAGCTTTCGACTAAGGGCATGTTTATATGGAGCCGAGTTACCCGGCTAGGCGAGTTACCCGGCAAGCCGAGTTGAAAAAAGATGAGTGTTTATATGAGACGAGTTACTCGGCAAAGCCGCCCACGCATTATAATGGTGTCACATTCCAGGAGTCGTTTCCGATTGTCTTCATAAGTGGCGCGTGCGCTGTTGTGACGAATTCAACTCGGCTGGCCGAGTTACCCGGCAAGAGAGTGTTTATATGGGAATATTTTCATCCCGGCATGCCGAGATCTCGGCTGTTTTGCCGGGATCTCGGCTAGCCGAGTTACCCGCCTGTCTCATATAAACACTTTGCCGGGATAGCATTGAATTTCTATACATGGCGGGTAACTCTGTTTACCGAGTAACTCGGCTAGCCGGGTAACTCGGCTCCATATAAACAGGACGGCTTTCATATTTAGCACGACAATGGTGTAATTTCATTGGTCCATTACACAAAGGGAATGGAATGTAGCGCTCGTCTGAGCAGACGTAGTGGGTGGAGGGGCGGGGGGGGGGGGGGGGGCAGAACACCGGACACGGCTGCGAGGGAGGCTATATTGCTCTCCGACAAGCAGGCGTTATAGTGGAGCGGGTTTACCGTCTCCCCAAGAACGACTGTGGGGGAGGCTAAACTAAACCCGGCGACAAAAAACTTCTGCACCTTGTCAGGCAATGGAACGGAATTAAAGGCTCTGCCTAAATTCTCTTAAGCATTAATAATTAAGCATGGTTATCCGGTTACGACTTTAAAGAAAATCATGATTACGTATATAATACTCGCGCATATATAACTACATCTTGGTTTTTATGTGAGACGAGTGAAATGAGCCCAAGCCCAACTCTGACGCATGTGATGATCTTCTCTGCGTTTTATACGGTCCTTCACATACAGTACCTAGGTTATGTAACTTATGTTGGACATATACAGTATAACCAGGTACTTCACTGGATCTGAACTACAATCAGTGACAAAATACCTTGGGACACTTCGTGTTTGCAGGTTAACCGCTTAATACATTTTATATTTGGGATAGAGTTTATCCCTCCCTCTCCCTCCCTTTACAATGTTAACTAGGAAATAGGGGACGCTGTCAACGTGAAAATGAGCGCTTAAATAGTCACCAACATTGAACAGGGGGGCTTGGGGAACATAAAACGGAAAATGTTGCTTTTTAAAGTGCCTATGTCATCCTCAGGGACTTTACATATTTATACTAATTGGAACATTTTGAGAAGATTTGTAATATATCTTCTCAGGCGAAAATTTCATCTTCATGGATTTTTTCCCGTTAAAGTTAACGGAAGTGACGTCGAAAGAGGAATTTGTCTATATGAAAACCACTTTACAGATTCCTCTTTTTACGTCACTTCCGTCAATTTTAACGGCAAAAAAATCCATGAAGATGACATTTTCGCCCGAGAAGATATATTACAAATCTTCTCAGAATGTTCCAATTAGTATAAATATGTAAAGTCCCTGAGGATTACATAGGCACTTTAAGTTGAAGTGTCCCAACACTTTTGTCACTGATTGTAGTCTTCACCTGATATCACTACTAGTGATATGCATGCGCACGTATTTTCTCGGTTTGGACAAAGGGGGACAGTCGGGACACCATTAGCATGTGTGGGATAAGATTATGGCATGCAACACTCGCTTTCCGGTCTAACTTTTGTTTTATCTTTTCGTGGAATTCCAGTTTCTTAGAAGAGGCTTAATTAGCTGACGAAACTGATAAATCGAAGTTAAGACAAGATTTGGGTAGAATATCACAATTTTTTGTAATGGTGTGGTCACAATCTCAGAGGCAAAGACTTGCTGCGGAGAAGGGCGTGCTGGAGCATTTTTTTCCAGAATGTGTAACTTGGATTGACCCTACAGAAAATACTAGAGTTGAGGTGGCTCTCAGTACAAACAATGGCAACCAGTATCGTGTAAAAATTTATCTCAAGAGTGAAAGGAACAGCTCCGAGTCTGACTTTCCAAACTCAATGCCTGAAATGGTAGTATCGGCATAGGGGCCCAAGAGGTACTATACATGACCAAATGGGACAAACTAGAAATCTAAGGAATTTTGGAGAAAACTAAGGAAATTTGATGGACACGCTATATTAAGGAATTCTTAAATTTGCTTGTGAGAGCACTGCTGGGCTGCCTATGGTGATACCAGAATTGCTGGCTGTTAAAAACAACTTCAAAATGAATGAAAATGTGGGGAAAGCTGGCGAAACACCCGTAAAACGTCGGAAGAATATGAAATGATGGGTCGTGTCGTCTCTGTGCCCTGGCTGCCATACAACGACTGAACGAAGTCCATGGGACGGCAATTTAGAGTGTTTTCTAAATCGGGCGAACGAAAGACATGGCGAACAAAGTCAACTGTTTTGGCTGCGAAAGGAAAGTACACCACAGGGCAGAATTTACGTGTTTGGCCATTGAGAAGCAGGCTTTTTTCAAACAAGAATTCTCGACTAAACGAAGCCTAAATGTTTTTCAAAACGCTGAATTGAATCCACCGAAACTCACGAAAACAAGGCGGCCAGACAACGGCAATCCAGTTTCTTGCGAATTTGGTACAACGGTGAAGCAAATGATAAATAATAAGCATTACAGATATTTGTTAAAAGTGTATTTATTTTAATAATTCGACAATGTATTTGGAAATTAATGTTTTGATTGTTTTCAGTCTGGGTCAGTCAAGCTGAACTAAATATTCAGAAAAAATTGAGCCTGACTAGGCGCGATAAACTTAGTGAAGCCTGGGTCCTAGTAAAAAATGCGTCAAAATATGGCGCATTTTTTGGTAATAATTCCATGTCCTAAATAACCCAGGTACTTCATGAAAGCCTGACCCCAACACACACCCTAATCCTAACCAATAAATTCGTGAATATAGGACATGGATTTATAACCCATTTCTTGCAGTCTGTGCCAGGGCCATTTGTTCCCGCCATTTTGTTTTTGGCCGCCATCTTGGCCCCCACAAAATGGCTCTGTGGACTAGCCAGTGAACTCTATATAAGGACTGGAACGCTACCTCCATAAGGCCGGCCTTATGATTGGATGAAGCCAAACTTCCGGCTGCTGGGGGCAACACTAGCTACTGGTTCCCTGGCCCAATTTGGGCCAGGGGGCCAGGGTACCAGGCTAGGGGCAACACATGAACGTCTGACCAACGTCCAAGGAGCGGTAGAAAACAGACAGTGGCCCAGCGAGAATTTTCTATTTTTTTGTAGTTGAACTTCTTTTGAATTGATATAACGAAGTCAGTATGTATTAGAATAATTTTCCTTTCTGTTTGAGGTATGTTTGCTGGCAAAAATAGATTGAAGCAGGAAATATATTGCCAAACGAAAGCACAATTTTGCTTGGATTGATGAAACTCCTGACGAAAATTCAGGTTATATTTAGTATTTATTCGTCTTTATTTTATGAATTCTTGCAACCTGTCAAGCTGTGTCTTTGCTCTTATGAATAGTCTCCTCATACCTTTTGAATCATTGTAAGACTACATATATTTTTTATCTTTGATGCCTTTAAAACACTGTCGGTTCGTATTTCTGTGTTTTGTTCGATTTTTTGACTGTTCAGAAAATTTAATATTTATGGTTTTTATTGATCATGTCAGCATCCATATGCTCGACAGATTATAGCCACTAGATTTCAGTAGGCCTTAGCCCTGATTAATGCTATATTTATTTGATTCAAGATAGTTCATAGACTTTTTTCTGGACTTTTGATACCTCAACTGATTCAACACTTGTAGCTGCCCTACAAAAAATCAAGAGATCCGCGCGGTTTCGGACTCAAAATGTGTTTTTTTGTCAAATATTCAAGCTACGTTTTTGCTGCTAAAAGCCTTTAGAAGAAGTATCTATTACTGTAGCATGTTTGCATTTCTTTGTAATTGGTTCATAACAAAATATAACTTAAAAAAATAAAGATTTTCTTGCATATAAAGAGGACTGGGGCCGCCCTGCATGTCAGCCTCCATGACGGCTTCAAAATTTGGTTTGTAGGTATCGTTCCAGTCCTTATATAGAGTTCACTGGGACTAGCCTAGTTTCTAGGCCTTTCGTTTCCGTCATGTGCTTGGCCGTGTAGTCGGTTTGGGTTGGAAGGCCTAGAGACTAGGCTATCTGTGGACGAGGTTGACTCACTGATGTTGACTCCCTTCCCGCTCCGCCCTCGCGTATCTTCGGAGAGTATTCGGCTCGCTCGTCGGGGGCTCATATTGTCAGCGGTTTTGTCGAACTCGGCGACTCGCACAAAACGTCAACAACTTAGGTAAGTAAAGTTTAGCTTATTTATAAGAACTATCACATTCTAACGTGCTCCCTTGCATAGTTGCACAACTAATGACATCACTCGACCCAGACCCCAAATTCTGATTGCCTTCTAAACTCTTGAATTGCCGCAATGGCGTGTACATAACGGGAAAATAAAGGGATTTTGTCGTTCATTTTGTGGTTAGAAACTTCGAATTTCATACGTGAACTATTCATGAACATGTTTTAGTTGCCAAAAATCGACTGTATATTCTTAATTACTCATAAGACTGACGACTACGTATATTTTAAAACAAATAACTCGGTATGAATAATATATACAGGTCAGTGGTGTAACACTTCCCACGAGTTTAGTTTTCTAAAGAGTGTTTTGAACAGTCTGTTCGATAACAATAAGAATTCGTGTAGATCCTAGTGGTGACATTAGTTGTGGAATAAAATATGTCTCAATTGAAACTTTCACAATCGAAACTTTCACAATCGAAAGAAGTAATCTCAAGCTTTACTTTAATATTATTTTCTCTAACTTGAAAATTTCGTTGCATAGGAACTTTAACGCGTGAAACTCGGAGTAGCAACGTTCATTTTTACTCGGGCTATACTGTAGGTTTCGGCTCCGTTTTTTTCTCTTTTTTTTTGGGTGTCACGATTTTGCATTTTTGCTAGCCGGAGTGAACCCTTAACCCTTCAGTACCAAACACGCATTTTAGTATTTTACTATGGCTTTTACTCGTCAATACTTATGACATCACACTGCATAATGATTTTTTAGAAAAGTATGATTTTCTTTGAGAGTACTTACCGAAAGTACTTAATAAAATTTGCACTTACATGTATGTAGCCATGACTGGTCACCAAACGTGTGTAGCTGTGTGTAAAATATTAGTACCATCCTAAAATTGATGCTCTTTCAAAAAGTCATTTTGCAGTGTGATGTCATAAGTATTACATTTGCATATCAAACAAACCTGAATATCTCAAGAATGAAACAAGGAAACGAAATTCTACGAAAGATGTTACTCGGCTATCGCCTCGTGTTTTAAATCTGATATAACACTGCTGCTCATGTTTTAAATAGTACTTTAAAGTGCCCATGCAACGAAATTTCACCCGTTTTTTATGATTGCATTTTAAAGAACGCTTAAAATGACGAAGTCGCATCTTTCGAAGAATTTCGTTTCCTTGCTTCATTCTTGAGACATTCAGGTTTGTTTGATATGCAAATGTCATACTTATGACATCACACTGCATAACGACTTTTTAGAAAAGCATGATTTTCTTTGAGAGTACTCGTCGAAATTACTTATTAATAAAATTTTCACTTACATGCATGTAGCCATGACTGGTC
Organism: Paragorgia papillata; assembly: GCA_035771165.1. Lineage (NCBI taxonomy): Eukaryota > Metazoa > Cnidaria > Anthozoa > Scleralcyonacea > Coralliidae > Paragorgia > Paragorgia papillata. The sequence goes on from JAWNZC010000014.1 coordinate 2,600,260, forward strand.
ACTAAACGTGCGTAGTTGTGTATAAAATATTTGTACCATCCTAAAATTGATGCTCTTTCAAAAAGTCGTTATGCAGTGTGACGTCATAAGTATGACATTTGCATATCAAACAAACCTGAATATCTCAAAGAAACGAAATTCTACGAAAGATGTTACTTTGTCATTTTAAGTGTTCTTTCAAATACAATCCTAAAAAACTGGGGTGAAATTTCGTTGCATAGGCGCTTTAATATATATATGAAAATCATGAAAGTAAACAAGTATTTTATAACATATAATATATTCAATAACATAACATAACATAACAAGTGCAGACAGTATTATATGTCATGCCTTTTCTCAAATGATTTTTTCATTTGTTGTTTAACTGGACTATGACTGACAAAACTGGGTCATTATAACCGAACATAAATCAAGAATCTGAAGATATTCATCCGCTCCATCAGACAAGCATTTGTCCACGATCTAAACCGCAAAACAAAAATATACAGTTAGTGCACTGATGTCAGAGATTCATCTAGACCAACACATGTCTTGTACCGAAAAATTTTAAACCCACCAGTCTTTTAATTGTATCGATAAATTTTCTTTGGTGCTACATTGCACGCGTTCTTTTTCCAAGAGTTTGAGACCCCGTTTACACGGTACTGGACGAATTCGAATAAACAATTACTTCGTGTAAAGTGGACTGGTGGAAACTACAACCACGCTTTATCACGTAGGAGTTTTTCGGCACACTTATCAAAAATTAGTTTCAAGAAATAGTCAAATGAGGAAGGAAAAAGACAGACAGACAGACAGATAGACAGACAGACAGACAGACAGACAGACAGACAGACAGACAGACAGACAGACAGACAGACAGACAGACAGACAGACAGACAGACAGACAGACAGACAGACAGACAGACAGAGACAGACAGAGACAGACAGACAGAGACAGACAGACAGACAGACAGACAGACAGAGACAGACGGACGGACGGGAAGGCTGGACGGAGTTCAAAAGCAAGCAGTGTACCGTCGTCAATGCGACACGACTAACGAAAACATACATACCCCTATCCTTTCTGTAATCACAGACTTTTGCTTATCAGTAATATTGTCCATTTCCACGATGCGATCATAAATCTGAAGAAAAAGATGCAACGATAATCTAATATATAAGAAAGGTACAGACAAGAGACGTGAAATACTTTACAAACAAAAACACTTGACATATATAAAAAAGTAGAGTACTGCGTGGGCAGATAGAGCAAAGTGAAAAGGTGTTATATGTTTTACTCTAATGAAGGACTCCGCTCAAAACGTTAGTATTTCGTTATCAAAACCGCTATTCTAGAGGCACCACAGTTTACCACCTTTTCACTTTAATTAATACGTATATCTATGTAATATAATACTATACTAACAATTGAATCCAAGTAGCCTAAATGGTGAAAACGTCTCAGCCACAATCCGAAACTTACGAATTCCCTTCCCGTGGGCACGTTTATTTAATGTAGATGACTTCGAGATCAAATGTCGATTTGAAGTCCACTTTAATTTGAATGCAACAATAGTACAGGCATGTATAATGATAAAACAGAACGAGAAGGTAGAGTTGTATTCGGCAAATTGTGTCAACATTGAAAACGATTATAATATTGCATGCTCTTATCGCATGTGAGAAATTACAAGGAACCCTGGGGTAACCCTGTATAAATAGGGGTAAATAGTAGGGGTAACCCTGTATAAATAAAAAAATAAATTGTGTTACCCCATAGTCCCTAGAATTAAATTGCTGAAACGCGGCAAACGTCTAAGCAACGTCAAAATGAACTGTGATTTATGTTGTGGATGCCCTGAAAGTACACCAAATGAATCTTTTGTTTTACGTCCAGCACGTTTAAGCGATTGAAGCCAAACTATTGGCTGATTGCGTCATTATACTGAAAATATAACGTGTTCAACCAGTGTGAAAGTGCACATATTTACATAAACGTAAACAAAAACATAGATCAAAGAGGTTTTTTTGCTGCGTTTCCAGAAACTTTAGTTCTAGAGACAAGACTACACAGTTATTGATTTTTTATGTGCTTCCGGCCAAGCTTCCATTTGCAATTGCAACAGCGTAATGTACTGTACAGCTTACCTGACTAATGACTTGAGTACCAGGATAACCCTCCAAAATGATATCCTACGCAAAAATTGACAATAAAGATAACATCAAGTAATTGGCCGAAATCAGTGGTCGCCTGTTTTATCAGTCTAGACTAACGAGTCAATGAGTTGATGCATCGGCACAAATATTTAAAGGGGAAATTCGGTTAAAAATATTCTTTTAAATGGAAGTAATTTAAATCAGTTCATGTTTGGAGCTACTGACAGTTTCACGATAGCAGATATCGAACATTACATTGAAGGGATTTTTTTAATTTAAAAGTAATTCGATCGTTTTTGAAGTTATAAATAATTTCATCAGTAGATTCTACGAGAAATTCAACATGCTAAAATTGTGTATTTTTACAGTACCTTAACACACAATTTGAAGAATTTCATTGATTGCTAATTCATTAACCGTTATAAATAACAAGTCAGGACACTCTCGTAAAAATTAAGGCAATCATGTTACGAAGTAACGTTATATAGACCTGTGAATTAAAGTGCCTATCTCACCTGTGGGGATTTTACATATTCGTAATCTTTGGGTTCTCCTGAGCAAAATTGCAATATATCTTGTCAGCCGAACATTTCATCTTCATGGAGTTTTTCGCTGTCAAAGTTACTGGATGTGATGTCACAAGAGGCATTCCAAACCAGTTTTCTTTTGTTACTTGCCTCCATGAAGATGAAATTTTCGGCTGATAAGATATATTGCAATTTTGCTCAGAAGAACCCAAAGATTACGAATATATAAAATCTCCACAGGTGAGATAGGCACTTTAACTATCACTAAACTTCTCTTAAAGTGCCTATGCAAGGAAATTTCACCCCAGCGTTTTTATGATTGCATTTGAAAGAACACTTAAAATGACAAAGTAACATCTTTCGTAGAATTTCGTTTCCTTTGAGATATTCAGGTTTGTTTGATATGCAAATGTCATACTTATGACACCACACTGCATAACGACTTTTTGAAAGAGCATCAATTTTAGGATGGTACAAATATTTTACACACAACTATGCACGTTTAGTGACCAGTCATGGCTACATGCATGTAAGTGAAAATTTTATTAATAAGTAATTTCGATGAGTACTCTCAAAGAAAATCATACTTTTCTAAAAAGTCATTATGCAGTGTGATGTCATAAGTATGACATTTGCATAATAATCAAACAAACCTGAATATCTCAAGAATGAAGGAAGGAAACGAAATTATACGAAAGATGTTACTTTGTCATTTTAAGTGTTCTTTAAAATGCAATCGTAAAAAACTGGGGTGAAATTTCGTTGCATGGGGACATAGAATTACGTATACAGTACCTTAACAGCTGAATCTAACTTTTCATATGAACTAGAGTGTAAAACTTCCATAAGAGAGTTAACAACGTTGTCGGGAACAATCTAAAATGAATGGCAGTAACAACAATGAAAGCATAAATTGATAGTAACTATTTCCGGGAATGCGGATATAGTAATAGGAAAGCTACTAACTGCATGTTTAGTCTAAAGCCTTCCACATATAAGCAACCCTCGAGACTGTAACCACGAACTTGCGTGAAAACAGAAAGTTGTGGTTTACAGTATGTGAACTGTTCCAAGCTTATTTAAGACACACATAAAAGCCAAATAAAATGTGCCAAAAATTGTTAACACATTTAACCCTTTCATGCGAATTGTTGTTGTGGAACAACTTTATCTTTTTACTCTGTCGTCGGAACTGAGCCATGCATGATGAAAGGGTTAAAGTTCTAAGTTAAGAATCCACATTTTACCAAATTAGCCTGCATGAGCCAGTTTCGTATTTACATGCAAATAACGAAAGATCAAGGCTTCGTGTTCTTATAAAAAAAACTATTTTCCAGTATAATATAATTCTACGCATGTAGTTTGCCTATTTTCTTTAATTACATTCATTTTGAATATTGCTGTTTTAATTTTTTGGTAGAGAAATGAAACCAGAATTAGGTATTGTCCTCTTTGAGACTTCGCTACCATACAATTATAGAAACTGTTCTTTTTTAAATAAGAACCTATTTTAAATATCATGTCCAAAAAGGCCAGAAAGGCTTACTTCGGCAAATCATGGGGATTTAACAGACAGTTACATGGGGAGTAAGGTTCTCATTAAGTAAAGCATTAAACAAGTTCCAAATTTCAAATTTCAGCTTGAGGTTTTATGGGTGAAATGTTCTTGATAGCAAGTGTGTATTATACATGTATAGAAAGTCCTGGGCATAGAGGCCGATTACATTAGCTCGGTTAACCGGGCTTCGCTTTATTAGGATCGTACTGTGGTTTTAGATGTAAACAAATCCTAAGGATGATGCAAATCACCCCTTGGGGCATATAGGAAAGAATTTCGTGACCCGAACTAGCGGGTTAGCCAGGACAGCCTGGGCTCACCATAAGTAGCTCCTTAATTTGTAGGGGACGTACTGTATTACGTCACACTGACTAAACATGTGTTTCTATTTACCCCAGAAATTTCTACGATATCTTGTTTTGTAATCTCATCTTCTCCCTTTAATCTGTAAGCACTTTGAAGATACGTGATGGCCTAGAGTAGAATAGTGAATAAGATTACAACAATTAACGGTTAGCATCATATGTTTTCTAAATAGATCTGTATATATAGTCTTAATTGAATTATCAAGACCATATATAGTACCTTTCTCATGTCGCCTTCTGATATTTTTACAAGTTCCTCAACAACCTAAATCAATATGAAAATATCAAATTAATGATTGCATTCATGGACCGACGGACGGATGGATAGACGAACAAACAATCGAACACATGAACAAACGAACAGAGAACAAACGGATACAAATAAAAAGGATATTATGGAATAGTTATATATGTCTTACTCCATTTTCATAAAGGACTCCTTCTTTGACACATATTTCTTTAAGTTTCTTCACAAGAATCTCATCAAGAAGAGGTTTAAATCGAAACTTGGAACATCTGGATGTTAGTGGTTCAATAATTCTAGAAAATATCATACACGTATTCAACAAATTATACATTATTACTGTATTTGAAGTGTACAATTATGCAGTCAAAAATCAGTTCGAAATAAATTATTTTACTTAAATAAACTATCAATTTACCACTCTTTTGTATTGATATTTAATGTGATACAGTAGTAAGTCTTGATGAGATAGTAAGTCTTGTTTAACATATCTAAATTAATAATCATGTTTGCGTCACACTGCGTAATGATGTATTGAAAAACCCTGTATATGTTTCAAGCTCTTTAACGAAATTACTTGATAGTCACTTTTTATAGAATTTGAGCATAATTTGAGCATGAGTGTACACTTTATCATAGAGTCACGCCCAAAGAAATGCGCATTTGCCAAAACCATATTTTCATCCAGCTTATATACGCAATAATTTGGAAACTATGCATGGAAAATGTCACATAGTGTAAAAATTATTAAACACCGTGGCTTACATACATCATCTGATGAGAAGGGCGTGTTCCGTTTCCTAATCTACACGTGGTTTAAGCTGATATAAAATTTGGTGACTGTAGTAATTTATATATAATTTCTATGTACCGTGGCAGTGATTACATTACTAACACCACCAACATTGTAAATATTTAACGTAATCTTGATCTTAAATCTTGATTAAGGCAAAGGTTAATAAGGATCTAAATAATAGATATATCAAAAAGAACAATTATCGTTCTTGTTTTTCTTTGTCTAAAAAGTGGCAAATGTTGGCAAATGCGAGAAGGTGGAAAGGTAAAAAACGGAAGTAACGTATAGAAGTGAGAGGTTCACTTTTTGCCACCTATATCTTTACCGACCATCTGGTAAATAGTGCTTTCAAACTACGGCAGAAACATTCTCTATATAGATGGATTATCCATCTGGAATTATTAATTTAATTTAATCAAATTTGAAATGAACATATTATTTACAATTATTGTCATTTGTAGTCGGTTAAAAACAGAATATCAAGCTCTAACCGCTATCAATGTTATTGAAAGTATATTGACATTCTCTACTGTAATTCAGTGATAGACCTACCAACTCAGACGGTCGATTGAGAGTTCTCACATCTACGTCACTTCCGCTGTTGGTTCTTCGCACTTTCTTATCATACAATTTGCCGTTTATTTAGGCGAAAGAAGACTAGAAAAATTTTTTTTTTTAATTTACACTCATCTGTCAATAACCGTTTGCCCTAATCGAGTTTTAGATTCGGGCGTATCTGGAGAAACTTCTATAACGTCGTTTGATTTACTTACCGGCTGACATAGTTGCAAATAAGACAAAACCTAGTTGTCCTATTCTGTTTTTCCATGGTTCTTCGTAATGCAGCCTTTATAAATATACCAAATAACAAATAGAAATCTTAAAGAACCCGTAGAAAAGTGTGTTCTTTCAATATATAGAAAAAAAGAAAAGAAAACGCCTGTAAACGGAACGACGGCCCTGTAAGTCCTAACCGTAACTTGTTGTTTAATCCAAATTCATGGGTTCCAAAGAGTTCCTGCATTGTAGTTTATACTCGCAATTTCACTTATACCATTTTCGTCCGCGCAACTATCAATTAGTACGTTTATTATAATAGAAAACGTTTGTCAAACACAATTTAAGGTATCTATTGCTCCAGAATTGCAGTGAATTAAGATCAGAAAGATTCATAACATAGAAGTACAGTATAAAAGACACGTACCTGGGCATTTCTCGTCATCGAATCAGCCTCGTCCAATATCACAATTTTAAAAGGTGGACATTTTTTACCACTAAAATAAATAAAAAGACAACAGATTCTCTACATCGGTGATTTTTCAGCGGCTTCTAGCTGCAAGTAGACTGAACCCAGTCAAAATGGATATGCATTGAGTTCATCCAATCAAAGGCATTAGGTCGTGTTGTAGACATATCTTATTTATAAATAGAAATTGAGCCCAATTCAAAATAGATAGCAACAGTTGTTGCTATGTCAACAATGACGTTTCAAAATGGCTGCCAATTACCCTTCAAACAAATTTAATTCGAAAAAACCTTTAGTGACCACCCATTTTTTTTTTCATTAAAACGTTTCTTGAAGTATGAGTAATCAATAGGCCGATTTTTAAAAAAATTAAAAAGCTTTCATCTTTAATTTTTTAATTTTAATTTTTAAAAAATTTGGATCTACAGAATTTTTTTAAAATCGGCCTATTGATTACTCATACTTCAAGAAAAGTTTTAATGAAAACAAAATTGGGGGTCACCAAAGTTTTTTTCGAATTAAATTAGTTTGAAGGGTAATTGGAAGCCATTTTGAAACGTCGTTGTTGCCATAGCAACAACTGTTATAGCAACAACTGTTGCTATTTATTTGGTAACAGTTTTTGATTGTCAGACTGTTTAACTATGCATAACATTTAGTTTTATTCTTCCTCTGAAATATTTATGCACGTGTTTTGGACTCTCAAACTTGTATTTTCCATTTTTCTAGAAACTGTATGGAGCCACCTTAAAAGATATTGTACATAAAAAACCTACAAATTGAAATTAGCATATCTAATTACTTAATGTATAAATAGTTTCTAAAAATATATATATTTTTTAAATATAGGAGACCTCTAGGACAACAATGTGTGTTTTTTTGTCTTTTTTTCATTGACAATTTACTTCGACTTTGTTCTTCAGTTTTCCAAATGTATATTCACACTAGGTCGATAGAGCAATTATAAACAATTTTATATACAACGAAATACAGTGTGCACATTTTGAAAACATTCCACTGACAAAATTTTCCTAAAATAGAAATGGCCATATTTCGTCTCTTTGTACATATATAGTTGAAACTCAGAGATACCAAAAATTGGGCAACTGGCATCTTTTTTTTAAGGAATGCGTGGCCTTCCATCCACATGCGCAAACGATGAAACGTGGTCATAAAAACGAGACTTTACGCCGGTCTCCTAAGTGGAACTTTTCGAAACCCCCATTTTCCTGTTCTCGTGTAGACGCGGATTTTTATGAAACGGGGAAAAAAAAGTTGCGTTTTGAAACAAAAACGGATACGTGTGGAAAAGGCCTTATGTAACAATGGATCAGTAAATATCAGTCAATAGAGAACATCGCATTTCCCTTATATTGTAATTCTAATATATCGTCTTTTAGATAAAGACCCTGTGCTTTACCCAAGGAAATGCTAGTTAGCGCAGAAACTGGCTTACAGTTCGTCGCAAGTATTTGCATCTAATTAAATACCACATTGAAACAATTCGTGTCAAGATCACTACATAAACATCAAAAGCCCGTGATTTGATTGACAAACACTTCGCTGTTTGCAATTATTAGAATCATTTACAATTCGGATGATAGCGAATGATGAACGGGCACATCAACGAAGATTGCGTGTTAACATTCATAGTATGAAATGAGGAGTTGATATACATCAAAATCAGCAAAATTATTTAAGTCAATGTTAAAATAAAAGCTCTTCGCATATCAAGTTTGTATATTTTCTGACGACCTTTGTGCTGCGTCTATTGATTTCCTGTCAGTTAACAAGATTTTGACGTTCTAAATTCACACCATGCGATCAATAGGATCCGATTTTCATCCTAGTGCATGTGGTATAATATACAATTATAGACCTGGAGCGAGGGGTATTCCACAAAACATTACCCCGAGGGACGATATTTCATCTCGAGGGGTAATTTTTTGTGTAATACCCCGAGCGAAACGTCTATAATTGATATATTATGCCGAAACATATTAATTTTCCAAAAAGCTGAAATAATGTTAATAAAGTTAGCTTAATTTTGTCAGCTTTTCATTGTCTGTTTCCATTCTGTTCATATTAAGTGTCGTCTCAAGGCTTCTGGATGCGTTCTTTGTTGCTTTCTTTGTATTTCCTGAATTCTTATTTTCTTGTACTGACCTAACAATCCCCGCTGTAGCGGGGTATATCACTTTAATACTATGAGTTATTCGATGATTAATTGACTGATCACGTGGTACAAATCAAGCTTTCTGACTGGACAATTTACAGTTGAGGTATAATATTACTAATTATACAAAATTTACCCTGGTTGTTATGCGTGTTTTCATTGCTTGTTGCCCATGATCTATTAGAGGAATGAGACATGAATCACGTCAGCTGACTTGCTTTTTTCTTTTTTCATGCCCCAAAATCCGGCAAGAGTTTTGATAAAAACTTTTTAAATTTTTGTATTGTATAAAACAAGTTGATTCCATTTGTTTGTTGTCTGTTCAGTTATAGATGCACAGATGACGTCACAACGTGGTAAGAACATCAGTGAACCACTCGACTGCGTCTCGTAGGCCACTTTTTTGTTCTTAACCACGTTGTGACGTCATCTGCACGTGCATTTATAACTTTATTTTATTTTAATAACTTTGCCATACACATTACAAACATAAATACAGACATTAAGACAATAGGCTGGGTAACCGCAACAGCTAGTGCCAATTACTGCGGCCCCAAAACAAGTTCGATTCAACTGTTACTTTAAAAATACATAACGATATACAACATATATTAAATACATTAAATTTACTACGATATCTACTAAAAGCAACACGATGGTGGGTTCATAAGGCTTCGAGCTGTGTTGCATTTTAAACATATGCTTTTCCATGTTCGTGGGTCGCCTACGTCATATGTGTTGTTAAGTGCGTTAATATAGTAGTTAAATAGTAACTTCTTGAAGTTTGAGAGTGTGATGTTTTTTGTTGTAATCGTTTTTGGTAGTATGTTCCATGTTCTTGTTGTCCGAATTGTGTATGATTTTTGGTATGTCGAAGTATTACATTTTTTGGTTTGATATTTGTCGCAGTCAGGGTTGGATGATCTTGTTTGTTTGTGATGTTGAGGAGTTGGTAGGGTGGTCTTGTTGAGGATGTTGATGCCGTGGTTAGTTTTGTAGAAAAATACAATGTCTAGGTATTCATGCCAGTACGTTAAAGGAAGGAGTTTAGTCGTAAGTAGTCGTTCTTCGTATTTAATGTCACAAAGGAAGGGTAGATCCAGAATGAATTTCGAAGCCCGTCGTTGAACACGTTCAATTCTAGATATTAATTCGACTGACTGCGGAGCCCATACTTGAGATGCATAACCCAGCTGTGAACGGACTAGAGAAAGGTAAAGTTTTCGTCGTATTGGAAAGGACTTAATGTTCTTGGTAGATCTTCTGATATACCCCAGCAGTTTGTTGGCTGTGCTGGTTTGCTGTGCCACTTGTTTAGACCAAGTCAGGTTTCCTGTCGTCCATACTCCCAGGTCACGTTCACAATCTGTATTCTCCAACATGGTATCTTTTAATTGGTATGGATACTCAATTCTGGTAATTTTTCTAGTTATATGAATGGTTTTGCATTTAGATTTGTTTAGATGGAGACCGGCTTTGGAAGAAGAGATTTCGAAGTTGGAGAGGTCATTTTGCAGGGATGCTGCGTCTGCTTCTAACTGAACAGACAACGACAAAATGGAATCTATTTGTTAACTATAGATTATTGGGTGAAATAGTTAAGCTATTTGCCAATGCAGTTATTGCTTTCGTAGTTATACATTGCAAATCCCTAAATACTTGTTTTAAGAAAAACAAATCTTGTTTTAGATAATAATCTTGCTGGGTTTTCTTGACAAGATATTTTGTCTTAAAAAAAAATTAAATATCATAATTAATCTCGACAATATTTGGGGGTTATGCAGTGTACATCAAGTGAAAATTGGATCTGGTGTATTTAACAAATAGATTACATTTTTCTGTGTGTGTACTGTGTACTGTAATAGATCACAGATGACGTTAAGATCCCCTCTTTATGTTCAAGATAAGGCGCGCGCGATAAAAAATATACCGCGATTTGATATATATTCATTAACAAAATTATGTGTTATTATCAGTGAAATTCTTTGTGAATAACATTAGGATCTGGAAACGTGATACGATTCTAAGACGTTTAACATACTGTGCCACGTACTGTAAGTGAATTTAGCTAGTACCCTTGCAATACCGCAAAGTTTCCATATAAACTTCGCATTAATAAGCAAGTAGTATATATGAAGAACATAAGGTTAATGACTGGTTTTCGTCATAACTTTTAAACCTACTGTAGGGTTCATGCAGTAACTGATATGACAAGTATTAAAGGGTCTCGAGGCTACAACAATCGAGTGCGATCGCACAAAAGCGGTGGATTACCTTGGAGTAGTAGACGATATAGCTCTTTTGGAAAACTTTTTTACTTTATTTCTAACCACCTAAAAAATAACGTTAATCCGGCAAATTAAATCACCAATATATAACAGTGCAGTAAGCGCATGTGTAAATATTTCCTCGTTTATATTTAACAAATTCGAAATTGTACAAATTATACACGAATGACTTCATCAGAACTTAAACTATCACTGACACTAGAGCGAGTTAAGTTTTAAGACGCTAAGACCTGCGCTAAACGTCACACAACAGACGAATTTAATTCAGACGAATTTAATTGTTTGAATTTTATTCAACGAAACTGCGACGTAGAACTCGATTAAATTCGACACATGAATTAAATTCGTCTCGGCAATTAAATTCGAGTCAAACGGATAATGTGACGATAATGCGTGCATGTGTAACGATTATTAAAATATTTGTGTCTTGTAACGTAGAAAGTGGGGGCCATCTCGCATTCCATGTAAATTATCACGTGAATCTTTAGCGTTGGTTATTCTCCGCATTCTTTGTGATAATTAATGTTTAGCGTAGGATGATAGCGGTTTCCGCATTTCTTAAGTAGGTTTCTAGATGGTTAGTTTTAGGTAAGATATAATAGAAAAACATGTTTGTAAGACCGTATTTGGGAAACAAGGAACTTGTATAGAACTATGCGGTTTTGCCCCTACGCAAACACTTGCTTAGAATCATGATGCAATAAGCTAACACTCGCTGTAACAGTTATTATAAAAAGAGGACAACGCCTGTAAAATAGAGAGTCGCAACTACGTTAGAGTCTTGTAAACGTTCAAGATAGAACTTTGTGAATAAAAGCCATTTTCAGGTGTTTGACGAAGTCTTGTCACTTACCATAAAACACGCTACACATGTTCGTATTACACGACGAATTATCGTCGCGCCGAATTAAATGTTTCTCTTCTGTCTGTGACAATTCGGCGCCATGTTTTCAAGGCTCAACGCGTCCAAGTAAAAATAATTATATTGGACTGAAATTCGACGTTTAACTCTACGTCGCATTACCGACGAAGTTAATTCGAATTAAATTCGTCTGAATTAAATTCCTCTATATTGCGCGACGTTTAACGCAGGCCTAATTGTGGCTTTATCATCTGTAAAATAAACATGCTCGATTCTGTAGAACTTTAGACAATCACAACTAGAACACAAAGCAAAGACTATCTATTCTTACGGTAGCTTTTATTACTATAAACTTGGAAACATTTACGGTGCTCACATATTGTTTTGTATATGTAAGGCATCTATAGATAACAGACTGCGTAACCAATTTAATATTTCACAAAATGTTTCATGTACCTGATATGAACATGAACAGACGTTTTGGAAAATATGAAATAATTAAAATTAAGGACTTTAAAGGATTTATTAAATATACTGCATGTACAGTATACCAAGAGCATCGATAAGTATATCTCTGTTTAACAACTTTAAGGTATATAGGCCTGGGTTTATATAATTATAGTCTCATGCGCATGCATGAATCAATTTTATACAAAAAAGGTAACAAAAAGCTTTCTCAATGTACCGTATTGTAGATTGATCACGTTTGACAAGCACGTACCTCAATTCCTCTTTCATCCGAAGCATTTAACTCCAGTACTCTGTCTTTCATCATTTCAACTCTATATAAAAAATGAACTTATTAATTTTACATTCAATTTTCTTTCTTGGAGAAATATACCGTAAGAGGTTCAATATGCAGATTCGCTATTTAAATACTTCAATAGATATATTTGTATTCAAGAGACAAAAAAACATTTTAAGTGTTTCAATCAATTACATGTACATATAGAAACGTAAAAATGTTTAGGCGGAAACGTTTGGGAGAATGAAAAATGGCGGTACATGCATGGGAACACGAGCTTGAATGCTATATTATTAATAGCGTGTCCGCTGCACAGTCATTCTGACTCTCAAAATTTCAGAAATTTTTCTGGCAACTGGAAAGGACAACGATCTCTTTTTAAAGAATAGGGGGGGGAAATATCCGACGTGTTTCCAACGACTTAAACACTTGTGCAAGTTTGGAAAACGAGAACTGAATAGCGACGGTTTTCAGTCTTTTGAGAATTATAAAATGCTCTCTAAAGATTTAAAAATATTTAGAAAAGAAAAAATTATCTAATAAAACGTTTTTTCCCCACTGCATGCATTTTTAATTACATTTTTCCGTGTCGGATTTTTGTTAAAATACTAATGTAATAGGAAAAAGGTTTTCTCACCCATACAACTGTCTTGACATTGCTAATATTGTTGATGTTTTGCCAGTGCCTGGTGGCCCATAAAACAAAAGATTTGGAAGCTCTGACGCCTGATTCGTTTCGATTGTTTTCTTCAATACATTAACCACTTCGTCTTGGTAAGCTACTTCATCGACAGACTTTGGACGACTTAGGAAGAGGTAAAACATACAATCAATATATAGATTAGAATACAACACACACAACTTCTTCTTGGCAAGCATGTTACTGTAGTATATAAACACATGCAGCATATTTGTAAAACTTCAACAAATCATTTCTTGTTAGAAATTATATGGTCTGAGCTTACTGTAAGAAGACAAAGTGAATAAATAAACAAATATTTTCTCGCAGTTTTTCTCACCAGTGCAGCATGTTCCAAATGGCAGCATGTTCCAAATGGCAGCATATACTTTTTAGGATACTGGTTTCGTACAACGGTTGGAAAACGACAGCCATATTTTCCCACCCCTCTTCAACGCATTCCTCATGTATGGAGAGGATAATGACACGCAAATGTCTTGGAAGTTCATGAAAGTACCACTGACAATGAATACCCCCATTGCAGCATTAGAAAAAGAACAGCCATCTATAGACTACAGACCAGACATAGACAATCTTCAATTTGCTAAAGTTATTAATGGACGAAGGGTGGTGAAGGAAAAAAAAACTGACAGAGATGTGAAATGCTTTGACAAAGCTTCTTCAGCCTAATGCAGAAGACCAGTTCTGAGAAACCTAATCTGATGACAAATAATAACAGTGCCAGCATCAACAGATATCAGGAATTAGATAGAAGTTCGAGAAGAATCAACTGTCACGGATGACAGCCTGACATTATCTACAAAATTGCTAATTTAGAACAACTGCATAACATCGACCTCAGTTTCAACATATACGATTAATGCGCTACTGTCCAATTTCAATCTATACGCATGACCTATTAATTTATGCTTGTGAAACATAGATATACTCAGAAGAGCTTAAGGGAGAATACAAAGCACAGGAATGCATTGCTACCCGTAAGATACAAAGAGATTCGTGCCAGGATTTAACAACAGGCATTTCTCCCTTTGGGCGTTGGCGATATACCTGTACATTATAAAATGCTGCATGCATGTTAGGCAATGCCAAATGCAATAGCGTTTTCTTGTCTCATGCAGCATTTATTATGTAATCTAAGAGGGTGACTAGCCGGGCCAGCTCGGTAAATCGGGCTAGACCGCATCCTATATAAATGTTTTTTCAACATTTCGATTACATGGCAAACGGGCTTGTCCGGTTTGCCAGGATCCGGGGCTAGCCCGCTCCATCTATTAATTGCAATTAAAACTTGTCCCGGCTAACCGGGCTAGCTCAGGGTCAGCCCAGTCCATGTAATCACCCCCTAATTCATACTACTCTGACATTTTTCAAAACGACCAGAGCTAGATTTCAGCCATTTTCAATGATCACCCATTGAGATCGCTTATAATTCGTATTAAACGTCATACAGTGTAATATATGAGTCATCAAAAATTTAATTCTGGCGTCAACTTATATAACAGGGCTACAACGTTTCTGTAGAAACGCCATTAGTATGACATGAGACGTAAAACGCTCTATCCATCAACTTGACAGTCGATATAACAAGATGACATACATGTTAACATGTACATACAGTATAACATGACACCATATTTCATTATTTGAATCATTTAATTTTGTTAGAACAACTAATCAGAATTAGTTTACTTTTCATTTTGGATGGAGAACTGATTTTGAGTTTAAATCTGACAAAATCTTGCTATTGGTGGTTGAATGTACTGTAAACAATACAGTTAAGCACCCTGTGCTAATCTTTTACATATTAATTTCCCTACTGTATTTAATTACTGTAGTTCAGCCATCAGATGTCCCATCACTTTTAAATTTTGCCTCTCAATATATTTTTGCTTGCTCCATGGGCAACATAGAAAATATTACACTAAAATACTACATATATACATTGGAAAAACGTTGTGATGTCAATGTCATGTTTACATGACAATGGAATGAATATGCAGTTTAGTAATTAAAAATATGCAAATCCGGGGGGGTTATGGTAACAGCAACAATTAAACAATGCATTAGGATATTTAGAGTTTAATATTTTATGGTTTTAATAGGAATAGGATAATAGTGCTGTAAATATAGACACATGCTATATAAATCTACAAAAGTGCCGTAGTATTATAATACGGCAGCCACTTCGAATACTTATTTATATTAAATGACTTGAACGACATTGCTTACTATTTCTCAACCCATGGAACGGCTCGCGGCTCTTTTGAAGACTGCTGTTTCGATTTGGATGAAGATGCTGAGGAAGTTGAACCTTTTAAAAATGCTTCCATTGCTTTAAACTTTATATACCAACAACAATTACAATATTCTTCAGATATATTAAATATCAGCATTCAACACTATAAAAACCTTTCGCGTTCTTTCGCGCGCTTTTGTTCTGAGCTGCAAGAACTCGGCCCAGGCTTTTTGGGAAGTTTAAATAGAATTACATGAAGTCTTTCATGGAACGGAAGATGAACATTGAAGCAAGTCTCTCTGCTGTCTCTTCCTTTTCTCGCCAGTTTTCAAGGTCACCATTGACTTTTTGTGGTCTGCATCGAGCATCCGATTTCAAATTTAACAATGGCGATGCAAGATGTGATTAACAAAATGAAGGGAACAGCTCTTGGAGTTGCTGAATATCTGACTCCAGTACTCAAGGTATTAAAATGTCTATAGATAAATACTGAACTCTTAGTTCCGTCTTTGTATCTCTCTGAAATCCGATGGTAGCACTAAATATCAACTGTTGCTGCTTGCCTTTGGACCAATAGCTTTCTGACCAGTTTGAATATGTGGAGCTGAAGTTTGCGACTTGTGTATTTAATTCGTGAATTTGCTTATTGTTATTGAATGATGCCATCATGATGGTACCTGTAGATTCACTTCCTTTTTATAATAGTTTTGTAGGCTTGATCATATGATTTCTGTTTTTGTATTAATAATTTTCGTAAAGAAGACAACTCTCTTCGAAAGCAGGGACAGTTATGTATAAATTGGGGAATTTATAAATCATACAAACCGTACCTAATAGCCTTCTCGATCAAATAATTGTTAAATTGAGAGTGTTGCAAGTTGTCAAATGTCAGCATTCGACTCTCCGACCAGATCTGAGATCTTCACTAAGCTTGGGCGATTTTGATTGAAATAAAAACCACCAAACCATCCGACTCTGAACCAGTTAAACCATAAAACCAGTTTTTCAAAATTTCAGAACTAATGCAATTTCAGTATTGAACTGATTGAAGGAACGCAATTTCAAATTTTTAATAGCGCTGGACGTCATAATTTGACTGTATAATTATAAATGACTGGATAAATCACGCAACTTGTTACTGTAACTTGTTAGGATAAAATGAAATGTATACATGCAGGGCTCAAAATAACGTTTCATGTTACGCCAGTCATGGCGACTGGTCAGTTCCAATTGTGACCGGTCAAAGGTGAATTTTGACCGGTCAAATTTCACGACACCCCCCCCCCCCCCAAAAAAAATCCCAACCCAACAAAAGACAACAAACAAACAAAAACCCAACAAAAAACAAAAAAAAAACACAACACAACACAACAAAAAACATGTAAAGTATATTCTACACTATATATATACGCTAGTACTGATATGAATGCTTGTCATAAAAAGGAAATGCATGCGTAGTTCACTTCAATATATATCAGACATTATGAAACAGGTCTACAACAGCACAACAACAATCATTTTAAGTTCCTTCAAAGGGAAGTAATGAAATTAATTGCAAGTAATATGACTGGTCAAAATGACCGGCGTTATACAAATTTGACCGGTCACATTAAAAATTTGGCCGGTCAGTGACCGGCCGTTATTTTGAGCCCTGACACGTTTATATAGTATTACATGTTTACATTCACATGAGAAATGTAACTGTACATGTACTAGTCTAAATTTTGTTTACCATTGTCTTCAGTTAAACTTGGGTGGTTTTGATTGAAATAAAAACTGAAAAACTGGCTGATTTTGACTTGGTTAAACCATGCAGGCAGCCCAAATATAAAGGTTGTTAATTACTCATATGGTTTATTAAAGATTCAAACTTGAAAAAAGAGCCTGACCGAGTGTGTTCATCTTGTTATTGCTGGTGATGAAAAGTGACAAGCTGCCAAATTCGGGCTGAGTTGATAAGTCACCCTGCTCTCCTCATTTTAATTTGCCAGTCTTGTGCAACATTCAATTTAGTTAATTTAATTTTTTTGTTTGTCTAAATGGGTTACCAGCTGGCTTTGGCTTTGCCCCAGGATAAATGAAAACAGAAAGGAAAAACAAAATGGAGATAGGGATAATTCCCATGGGTCATGAAATGTAAAAATCTCAACTAGGTCAATACATACATGTATGTTTTTCAGGGCTTATTCATACACTTCAACAGGACTAACTCTTACTAAATCACTAAATACAATACTTATTTTATAAAGGAATCGAAATTTCAAGAAACTGGTGTGATAACCCCAGAAGAGGTTAGTTTTTGAGTTAGAGATTAATTTTGAATAATTGTAAGTTTCAATTTTTTATAGTCACTAGCCTAAGGTAATTTAATAGTATCAGTAATACAGGTACAGTAATTGTACTCAGTCAAACCAGATGTTCTTTACCATGCATTGCGGCAATGTTGATTGCAATCAGTATCCAATGACTTCTTCGCAAGTTGCTAAAAATTTGCATTTTAAATATCAAACTTCACATAATATGAAGTTTACTTAGAGTTAGTTATTCTGACTTTCAGTAGAACTTCATAATATGCGAAGTTCAATATTTAAAATGCAAATTTTTAGCAACTTAGCTGTGTACCGATTGCAATCAACATTGCAATGTTGCTCTCAATATTGCAATGTTGTGCGGTAATGAACAACTGGTTTGACTGTAACTTACAGTACCTAATCCTTCCTTCCTTCCTTCCTTCCTTCCTTCCTTTCCTTTAATAGCGCTCCGCACAGATGACGTCAGTGTTGTCAATTTCATCATGTTTGTCCGCATTTTTCATTAATTCTGAGTTGCCAACAATAGAAAAACAAAAGACAGGCTTCACTTCAACTAAAGGCGTAATTTCACTTCAACTAAACATGCAAATATAAGTCTCAGAACAAAAGAACAGCAATACATTTCTCCTGTTAATCTTCACACAATGCTTTGAAGACCTATAAATAATCTTTTTTCGTACCAAACAAGCTTTTGTTTATAGCTTGTTGCTGATTCCTTCATTGAAACACTAGGATACCGTGAATAATTCAAAGTTCTGGCGGGCAACAATTGCACTATTATTGTCCGAGTGGGCAATAAGTTCTCAATTGTTGCCCGCTCGGTCTACGTTGAAATTTAGCTAAGGTCATGTGACCACAAACCAACCAATGACAGTCATCGTTTTATCCAGCAAAACTCTAGCTATATAACAATGATTCAGTGCTTTCAATGAATAAAATACGCCAGCGCGATGGATCGCGCTCGCCAGAGCAGATTTCACAACTGGGCAGCGCGATTTGTTTTTTCTTGCGCCGGAACATGCAGCGGACGCTATTTTGCATTTTCGCCGATTTCGGCTAGCCTTTTAATAATACCATGCAGCAAGACAATACAGTACGTCACTGGAGAGTGCAGTTAGCCTACCACTAGAAACAAACTAAAAATATTTAATATCTAAACCCGTTAATTTAATAAAACCAAGAACAATTTATCTCCCTGTGATGTCATAATTCGTAAATATGCGTGCATAAAGTTGTTCAAAACCACGCCGCCGGCTTATTGATTTGTTTTTATAAGCTAGACTGTATACTCCTGCACAGATTAAACAAGATATATTCCATGATTTTCATATTATATACAACTGAGCATTTATTTACTCCATTTCTAGGCAGTGGAAGATAATCTGCGAGCGCATTTTATGACAAATTACTTATCTGCCAGCGCGATCAATCGCGCTGGCAGAACGAACTTGGGAGCGTGTGGGCGAGCGCGAGCGCGATCGCGCTCGCCTCATTGAAAGCACTGCAATGAGGATTATTTAATCTTTGAAAATTACTTTAAATTTCTAACTTATGGCTGGTCTACCACTTGCGAGAGAGAGCCACTTGGAGTTGCGAACACTGGGCAAGCATGCAACTCTGAACTCCAACTTTCCCAACGGGAAAGCAGAGGCGGTGGTCAACTAGCTGCATTATTAACTTTAGATATTCTGAGATTGTCCCTCCGTAATTTTCATGTTTTAAAAAACACAAATGAATAGTCGAGTCGTACTTAATCTTTACTGTTTGGTTGTTGTTGTCACGTTTGTTGTAGTGTTTACTCTTGCAAAATCACGCATGCGCAATTTTCGGCAGTGGTGTTAAATAAGCGATCGTATGACATTAAAACAACAGGAAATTACCAAGCTAAGACAGTTGACCTAAGAAACACTGCAGAGTTACCCAATAAAAACATCTTTAGGGTCAGGGTTGCATTATGTCGGCACAAAACATTGACAGCGCACTGTTCGATTTATGCAGCTCATTATGCCGTCACAGTGAAACAACGAGGCGATGCGCCGATGATATATATGAGCGAACCAACCAAATCCATTCCGCAGACGTTAGCTCTGCATCAGCGATAAACGTTGCGGTTGAGGTAAAGCATCTGGCAGGAGAAGACCTTTTCAAGTTAGCTATTATCGACAAAGTACTACTTGAAATACATGTACACGCGCTCGCCTCTTTTAAAATTTATCTAAACCAGTAAACGTGGCTAGATCTGCCAACAGACTGTGCCAGTGCGTAGGTCAAAAATATTCCACTGCCTGAGTTTAAGCTGCAGAGAAACCACATTCAGCGGGTAGACGGCAAACACCATCTGATATTTCCCACTGACTAGAAGATTGGGGCCAAAATCTAGTATGACGATGGTACGGTGGTGTTGTGTGTGAATGCATGCATGCAGTCACCGGTCTGCACATCTGTCAGCCTAGACTTGCTCCAAGTCTGCCTCTTGTTGTTCGGGTTTTCTTCCCATGGCCGCCTGTCTCGAAACAACAAGAGGCAGACTTGGAGCAAGTCTACTGTCAGCCTAGTCCCGTCGTTCTGAAGCACGCGCGTATATGATGAGACTAGTACCTAGGTCTGACGTCACCGCAGCGCTCGGGCACAGGCGCATTGAAATAGCGAAGAGAGAGAGAGAGAGAGAGCTAGGCTGCATATCTGTAAACAAGTTACAACAAACTAAAGTCAACGAATGAGAAAAGAGACGATAAGAATGTCTTGAAGAATGTTGCACGATCTCCTGTAACTGCGATTATACTATTCGTGTTTGGAAAAGAGAGTCAGCTAATACAAAAGCCTTGTTTAGTCGCTTGCCACATGTACACTTTTGTAATAATTTGTCACGTCATCTGTCAATAATCAATTAGCTTGGAGGTGGCAATAAATCACGACGTTTACGAAGAACTTTGATATCTTTTGGTATATTTCTGTACTCTTTCTAAGCGGCATCCTGCGCTCAAGTCTTATTTCTTTTAAATCTGGCTTCACAGGGAAAATCCACCGACGGGAAAGGGTTAAGAACAAGTTGAAATTTTTCACTGTATACGGACTGTTCACCTGGTATAGACTTTGGCATTGCTGAGGCGTTGCTTCACCGATTGCTCATGTGCAATAGTTTAACGCAGGTGTAGACAACGTTGAACCTTCCCAACGAAAATTTCTTTGTACAGTTCAGATTATCGGATCATAGCGAGGTTTCGCCTAACAATTAAACCAGTCATGGTTTCCTGCATTTATTGCCCATCATTGCAGACTATCACTGAACTGATGTTTTCGCTGAATGATGATATTTTAAACTCATTCTCTTGGCATGGTTCAGAACCTCGAATAAATTAATATATAAAATTGGTAAACGATTGCAGACCAATTTAGTACAAACCAATTGTGCGACCGGTGTTTTTTCCAACCCAGGACTTGTGCCGTGCAGCGGAATCTTCGAACTGGCTTATTAGATTCCGTTAGGATTTGGACTAAACTCTTTTCTATTCAGATTACATAAAATTTGTTTAACTTAATATTTTATTATTTTTCTTAGTTTGTAGCTGCTGGAGACCATCTTGTGCATCACTGTCCAACGTGGCATTGGTAAGAATAAGACTGTTCTTATTGTACCATATGATACTGCTATACCCTTTAGAAATATGAATTATACTACAAAAATCTTGTATATATCCTTGCTGGAAATCCAAAAACAAAAAATCTCAAGAAAACGTATTTAAAAATCTTGAAAACATGTGAAATTTAATTATCTTACCTGCTGCATCTAATGTGATTGGTTCATAGTTTTTAAACAGTCAGTAGGAAATATGATTATTGGTCAAAATTGAGAAAACGGATTACAACAATTCATATAGGAACACTTCTTTTGCCATGACAGTAATATACTCGCTATTTTATTTTCTGCTGTAAATGTCACATGTTGTACACATTTAAATAGGTCAATGGGAGATGAATCCAAGGTGAAAGGTTATCTTCCAAAAGATAAACAGTTTTTATTCACCAAAAATGGTGAGTTCTACAACAATATTGATATACGTGTACTATATGTAGTTTAATACAATATAACAGGTGCTTCGCAGACGTTCGCGACATTGCCCAAAACAGTTAACAGCCTCCCACTGAACGGTCAGACGCTTCAATCACGTCCCGAGCTACCGACGCTTGGATGGAGAACCAAGCCTGGAAGTTCACACATGTGCTTCCAAGCGGTAGCTGCATATGATATGTCGTTGATGTATAAATGTTTTCTGAGTATTTGAGCTTGACGAACGTCTGCCAAGCGTCTATTGCTACTTCAGGGCTGTATTAAGCTACTTCAGGGCTGTATTAAGCTACTTCAGGGCTATTACGATTTACCCGTATCAGATTACATCAGTACCGATTCAGCAATTACTCAAACCTCTACCAGCCTGTCCCTCCAACCTCGTTTAACCAGAACCTTAAATTTTAAAAACAGTTACTTCAACATGCAGAATCGTAAATCTTTGGAACTCACCACCTTCTTCGATTAAACTTTCTTCTTCATTTAACATTTTTAAGTCAAGCACTAATAATTATCTTGTTCAGACCTTTAATACTTACTTTGATGTAGAGAATGTTTATACTTGGAAATCAATATGCTCAAAATGTCACAAACATGTCTCTCAGCCTGTTCCAAGGCGTACTACAATCACTACATGTATAAGTACATCTTATTATATACACTATGTGATGTGACGTATAGAACAGCCCAGACTATAATAATAACATAACATACATTGACTACTTTTTATGCATACATTTCCTATTCACTTGTCTGATGAAAATTTACGAGTCTATGGATCGTTTTCACGCACGTGATCGGTTGCCCCCTTTGGGGTGGTGAAACAATACGAAATGTTTGAATAAGAATAGAGTTAAATTCCCATAGGATAAAGATTATGCTCCAATATGGCCGCCATTTCATTGTTTCCGTGCACCAACATGGCCGCCGTGTCGTCAGATGAAAACCAAGAATTGTGCAACAGTGAGTGATTATGATACCGGTTTATTGCAATAACTTGGGAAAGATGATGCAGATGGCTGTGGTTGTGACTGACTTCTCAACGGCAACTACAGTATCCTTACTGTCGAGTGACAGGTAGCCTGTGAATACAGACGTCTGATCCTATATAATATCCCCGCGGCTCATCTGCCGTTAGGGTAGTCCGTATTTGCAGGCTAGTTGAAAGGTCAGTGTTAAGTCCTCTCGCGAATTCTACTTAACAATTAGACAACTCGCCCTCGTTTTCTATGGGGGAATAGTCAACGAGGCGAAGCCGAGTTGACTATCGCTCATAGAAAACTTAATTGTTTTAGTATAAATTTACCAACAAAAATTAAATAAATTCTCGACAATAACGTATTCTTTGAGGCTCGTTTAATGCATTTTTCAACTGCCAACAAACGTTCAACAGTTATTTCGGACATTTCTTTGGTCCCGTACGGTAACTGATGGAAAATTAAAGTTTTCTTGCATAATTTAACATGGGTTTTCATGTACGATACTGAAACTATATATATCCACTCATTTGATTTGTAAAAACGATAAAAAGTTGAAAGAAACATTCAATTTAGGATGTAGTTTACATCACGAAATCTTGTCAGTAGCAAGCGTAAATTTGAAATGTGTTTTGTTTGCAATTATTTCGTTTTAAACGAACACAGATAAACGATTTAACGACCTTACCATTAATATTTTCCATTCTAACCATTTTGTAGCCGATTTTGTTTTCTGTAGAACTTATTGCTTCGCCTAAATGTTCAATTTCTTCTGTCATTTGACCACTCATATTTATAAATTTCGGCGCCTTTGTTGCTTAACAGAACAACCGCTGGCTCTAATGATCATTGCTCGTGACATACGACACATTTTGTGATTGGTCAATTTCGTTAAAATAAGGCTTTTCATTGGCTTATTACCAGAGGTTACTATCAGCGGATAGTAACTCCTGCGATAGCCAATGAAATTCAAGGCTTTGTGATAGAAACTTGTAAATTTATAATTAACAATTAGACAACGAGCCCGAGTTTTCTATGAGCGAATAGTCAACGAGCGAAGCCGAGTTGACTATCGCTCATAGAAAACGAGGGCGAGTTGTCTAATTGTTTTAGTATAAATTTACCAACAAAAGTTAAATAAATTCTCGACCATAACATATTCTTTGAGGCTCGTTTAATACATTTTTTAACAGCCAACAACAAACGTTCAACAGTCATTTCGGACATCTGCTTGACCCGTACAGTAATTGATGGAAAAGAAAAGTTTTCTTGCATAATTTAGCATGGATTTTCATGTACAATATTGAAACAATATATATCCACTCATTTGTTTTGTAAAAGTGACAAAAAGTTGAAAGAAACATTCAATTTAGCATATAGTTTACATCACGAAATCTTGTCAACAGCTAGCGTAATTTTGAAATGTGTTTTGTTTCCAGTTATTTCGTTTTAAACGAACACAGATAAACAATTTAACGATCTTACCATTAATAATTTCCATTCTAACCATTTTGTAGCCGTTTTTGTTTTCTGTAGAACGTATTGCTTCGCATAAATGTCCAATTTCTTCTTTCATTTGCCCACTCCATTATAATTTCGGCGCCATTGTTGCTTAACAGAACAACCGCTGGCTCTAATGATCACTGTTCGTGCTATACTACGCATTTTGTCAGTGGTCAATTTTTTTAAAAGAATGACTTTCATTGGTTTATCCCAGAGGTTTATATCACCAATTATAAACTCCTGCAATAGCCAATGAAATTCGAGGATTTGCATTATAAACTTGTAAATTTATACTAATATATAATAGACGATTGAGAAGCTATTACATAAACTCGTGTATCGTGTTTTACCAGGGGTTAGAAACACTCGAGAGCAACAAAAATCACTCGGCCTATTACCTCGTAATTTTCATTGTCCTCGTAATTTTCATTGTCCTCTGGTGTTTGTAAAACATTCGAAAACAAGACGCCTGGATCAGACGTTCACTCGGGCTACTGGCAAAGTGCGGAGGCAGAGTTGGGAGTGGGCCGAGGAAGATCAGATCGAAAGCTGAATGTGGTGCATACTTCACAGCGTTGAACATATTTAGGATCAAACAGTTGTCAGCCACATCTGATCGCTGTTAAACTATAAAGTCAACCAGTCAGTTTCGAAATATACCAACAGCGTGCAAGAACACCTTGATCAAAAGGCAAAGCAGTTCAACTTTTTTTCCAACTTACTCTAAAAGCGAAAGGAGCAAAGAACTTACAACATGTCTCGGGGCCTCACTCAGTCATACGGCTAACAACTCACCGGAAGCGTGAATAGCAGGGGGAATAAAAAGTGCAAAAATACAAAAGCGTGACACCCAAAAAAACAAGCCGAAACCTAGACTCGGCCTACCATAGGTAGCCCTCGGCCTGCAGCCTCGTGATTTTCATTATTCTCTCATGTTTTACAAACACTCGAGAACAATGAAAAATACTCGGTTAACGGCCTTGTGATTTTCATTGTCCTCTCGCGTTTGTAACCCCTGGTAAAACACTCCCACTCCGTTTATGAAATATTACGTAATAATGATTAATTTGTGTTAATTACTGCTAGTTCCATGTTATAAAAGATGCAAACAAATGGAATATCTTGATGAGAATGAGACAATTGTAGAACCAGATGATGATGGTGGTTGGGTGAGCACTCACAATACTGACAGCACAGTGAACCCACAGACTAGTACGATACAAGATGAAAAATCGTCCGAGATCCAACTGGATTCTGATAAGGTATGGGCATACTGATAGCTACTAACCAGTGTTTTCTCGGCACGTCTTCATCGATTATTCTTGGATAATTTTCTAGGGGGAAATGAAGAAATATTTATTAAAGGCTATTATTATTTTAATTAATAACGTAACTTGTTATTTTTTGGGGCAGACAAAAAAGGTTGCAGTAGTTGACGATGATGATGATGATGATGAAGACGATGACGAAGAAGCTGAAGACATGGAAGGTGAATTTAATTTTGTATCACTTATTGGTACTATGTCTAAAAGTTTAGAAGTCTTATGAGCTTTCTGCAAGATGAGTTGCGTGGCTACATGCTTGTCAACAGCAACTCTGTTAACAAGTTGTAACTTGTAACAATGTTTTTTTTTATGTGATTAATAATATACATGACAAAATTGCTGCACCCTGATTGGTTTTAATGTAATACAGCACAGAAAAGGTGTAATACCGTGCAGAAAAATGAAATACAGTGCAAATTTCAATGCGTATTAAGCATTTTCATTGGCTAATACCATTTCATTTTTGCTTTATACTATTTATAATGCATATATGTGTATGAAAAAACTGGTACTTTATTATTTACAGGTATATATGTTGTCTTGTAATATTTTTGTATATATATTATATATATATATATCTGTTTGTTTCAGCATTTGAAGAAAGTGGACTGCTTGAAAATGACGAGGTAGAATGGACTATTGTATTGACTTGTTACTGTGTCTATTGACATGCTTTCGTTTTTCTCTTTTCGAGTTTCTCATGCTATATTTGGGATTTCTTGTTCTTAAAACATGCACCCATACACGCACTGCCGCCATGCTCATTATCATACATCGAGTCTTCTCAGTGCTCGTTTCTAAACACTGCTTTGTTTTTTACATGACGCCGACAGACAAAAATGAAACAATTGAAACATTTGGTCTGCCGCGTCGTAGATACATCATAATTTATTGATCTTTTGCAATTGATTTCTTGAGATTCAGAAGATTGTTTAACAATCCAAACCAAATGTATAACTGATACGATATTTTTTCACTGTGAACAAATATTGTACAGCCAACGGAAGCCTCGGAAATTTAAAACACACGAGGTTTATTTGTTAATTTCACGGAAGTTTCAATTATTATATTGAATATTATTATCGTGATAATATATCGAATACCATCATCGTGATATAATGTTTTTATTATTGCCTGATTCAATTCATCTTGCATTCATTCCTCAGATGCGAATCATTCCCGTGTTCATCGACATTTTTCTGATTTTTGTAATTTTTTTTCAATAGGCAACCCTTTCAGTGGAAACAACATCTCAAACGACAGCAGATGGCGATAGCGCTACACCTGGAGATGGCATATTACAAACACGAACTTATGATTTATATGTAACTTACGATAAATATTACCAAACACCAAGATTATGGCTCTTTGGTTATAATGAAGTAAGTCAAACTAGTAATCTAATGTACCTTAAAAAACTCATTCATGAGGAAAATTTAAAAGAAATTAATATTTAATTAATCGGTCAGAGAATCGTCCTGATTTACATGTTCGTTTCATTTTCTTAGCTTTTCTATGCATCAGTTTTAATTTAAGTATATACGATGTTGGCTCGCGTCTGTATATCAGATAAAGATCGGCCTCCCCTTGTTTTATCTATTACACAAAAAGTTTTTGAAACTCGTCTTAAAAAACATGAATTGACAATGACAGGGACAGGGGACAATAAGAATAACAGTTCTAAAAAAAACCTAAAACACTTGGGTATTCTGTTGTTGTTATTGCTATATTTGGTTAATTTTCCTCAGCCCCGTTTTATCTTTTTATTCTTAAAGTGCCAATACAGCGAAATTTCACCCCAGTTTTTTATGATTGCATTTGCAAGAACACTTAAAATGACTACGTAACATCTTTCATAGAATTTCGTTTCCTTGCTTCATTCTTGAGATATTCAGATTTGTTTGATATGCAAATGTCATACTTATGACATCACACTGCATAATGACTTTTTGAAATAGCATCAGTTTTAGGATAGTCCAAATATTTTACACCCAGCTACACATTTAATGACCAGTCATGGCTACATACATGCAACTGCAAATTTTTATTAAGTACTTTCGATAAGCACTCTCAAAGAAAATCATACTTTTCTAAAAAGTCATTATGCCGTGTGATGTCATAAGTATGACATTTGCATATCAAACAAACCTGAATATCTCAAGAATGAAGCAAGGAAACGAAATTCTACGAAAGATGTTACGTTGTCACTTTAAGTGTTCTTTCAAATGCAATCATAAAAAACTGGTGTGAAATTTCGCTGCATTGGCACTTTAATGCATGAATGTGGCTTGTGGCATTTGTTCTTTAGAATCGTAAGCCTCTTTCTGTGGACGAAATGTATGAAGACATGAGTCAGGTATGTTGTGGTCACGTGCAACACCAAGAACAACTTTTATTTATCTTAAAGTATCAATGGACCAATTAAAATGACACAGTTTTATATAAATACTTGAAGTAGTTAAAGAAAGGTTTTAAAATATTTGGACGTTCACTTTCGAAGGCCGTTTTTTTTAACTGAATGAAAGAACATGCATGTAGTTATGCCGGTGCTTTTATATGGTCCTCAAAATTTACCTATAAGACAGTGGCTCTTACTAATTTATCTCAAACATCATTAATAATTCATGAAAATTTGTCTTATTAGAAACACTGAGTTCCTCTACACGAGGAGATTTCGAACCTCACAAAGTACTGATTTGAGTCGTTTTTCCAGGCCTTGGACTGAATAAAATATTTCAAGTACTAGGAGTTGAAAATACGAAAATACAATTAAATCTAATTTAAAGACTATTTAAAGACCTATTTTAATTTAAAAATTTGGAGATTTTCAAATATTTGGAATTCATTGGTACAAAAATGTTCGACTGACAGAGCTTCTATGATTTTTTTTATTAATTTAAAGAAACCAAATTCTATCTTTTTTGGTCACGTGACTTTTTTATATACCGCGGGTGTGCGAGGGAACTCATCTTACACGTTAGCGATATTCCAGTTATCTTTTATTATTTTTGCTGGCGTTATTTAGAAGAATAAAAGTAACAGTGGTTTCGGTGGGAATGCATTTTATATTTTTTGTGCTTTAGCACGTACCAATTGTTTAATTGTAGTCTTGTTTATGTGTTCCTAGGATCATGCCAAGAAAACAGTTACTATTGAATCACACCCTCATCTTCCAACGACAATGGCTTCTGTTCATCCATGCAGGTATTGTTTGTTTGTTTGTTTGTTTGTTTGTTTGTTTGTTTGTTTGTTTGTTTGTTTGTTTGTTTGTTTGTTTGTTTGTTTGTTTGTTTGATTGATTTATTGATTATATTAATTTGTTTGTGTGGGGTTCGTGTAACAGTCGTATAGCAAGTAGACATAGTATAATTTAATCTTGCTATAATTATAGTAAGGCTAATCTATATTATTAGATGAAAAGAAAAAACAATTGGCAATAAACAAAGTGTCAAAGTCCGCTTTTCTAATTTTCTGATTGAACGAGAGGTACTTGCGTGGCGGTTCGAAAATCGTAATGGTAGCGGCGTAACTATTGGCAAAATGCTTTTATTTTCGCCCAAGGGAGACTTGAGTCAAATGAGTAAGCTTAGCAAATAAATAATAAACGTGGTGTTTTCACAAACCTATCTTGAATTAAGCATCACTTGTTTCTTGGTTGTGCAGCTCAAAGGATTTGTGAGTCATTTGACAACTGATATCAAATCACTCATGATTTAATGTAGATAATACCTACAGTGGATTTACAAGGGAGTCTGAAACGTATTTGAGTTTAATCATTTCAGTCTGCTCAGGATTGCTATTTTGATGTATGGAACGCGCCCATATACGTCAGACCTTGCGCACAATGAGTGCGCAATAAAATTGACTTAATGTGTTTCGGTTGCCATGTAATACACTGGTTCAATCAAATAAACGTCGATCGGAGATTTTTTGCCTAGTATTAGTGCCCGATTTCCGGAGCAAAATGGATTTTAGATGAGGCGGGGAAGCGCTTAAAACCTTGGCAAGCCTTCCTTGGTTTTCTATACAGAAAGGTGTAAGTGTAATGTGCAGTAAAAACTATTTGTTTGTGGTGTTATATATAGACATGCAGACGTTATGAAAAAAATTATTGAAACAGTTGCTGAAGGAGGAGGAGAACTTGGAGTACATATGTATCCTTACAAAACCTCAAGATAAATAATTTTTATTTAGTTTTCCCAGATACATAACGCCAAATCACGATAAAAAATCTCGTTGGGGCGATTTGTACTGGAGTATTTGCAGGGACCTCGCGCATGCAACCCGCAAATTTTAAATTATTAATTTATATTTGACCTATTGCGAATTTTAAATTTGACTTATTGCTCACTGTTATGTATCTTTAAATCTTTAAATGTTTACCCTGAGATTGACATAGCTATAAAATATGGAATTTTATAAAATAGATTGCGTGTTACGCACGCTGTGATTGGTCAGTTACAGTGTTATGGCTATGCAAATACGGTTGTGACGTCACGGCCAATTTTTACCTCCGCCAGGAAGTTATGTTTTTACCCCTTTCTGTCTGTCTGTAATATATTGTTTGTTTGTTTGTTTGTTTGTTTGTTTGTTTGTTTGTTTGTTTGTTTGTTTGTTTGTTTGTTTGTTTGTTTGTTTGTCTTTCTGTCTGTTGTTGCCAGGATATCTCAAAAAGTATTGCACCGATTTTCTTGAAAGTTTGTAGAAGGGTTGGCCATAGACCAACGACCAATCGTATCCATTCAATTTTGGTTAAATTTGGTTGAAAATTGGCTAAATATTTTATAAAATTCTGTCTGTAAGTTTCTCCGTGTGGAAGAAATGCTTAATTGTGCTCAATTATTCTTACTTTATGCAAACATTTTTGCATAATTTTGGGACGACCGTACGAGTGCAATCAAGCATTTTATTTATTATTCATACATGTGTCAGTCTCGTGAGCTAGCCTGGTTAGCGGGATGGCTCGTTTTCTTTTTAAACATCTCTAATTGGTGGGTTGCAATCAATCCCCTGAGATTTAGAGGACAAAGACACAGCGGCCATGTTGGTTGGTAGCTACAATAGCATCTAATATATAATATTATTTTGTACCTACCAACCAACATGGCCGCCATGACGTAACGTGCAACCCAGCAATAACCCGCTGGCGGAGGAATATGCAGTCTCTGAGTGCCCTCTTGTTTAATCTAGTTTCATAAAAGAATTAAAAAATGGATGCCCTGTATTTATACAACTAGCTGATGCAAACACTCGAGTGAGTTTGAAAGAATTCGAAAATACTTATGTAAACACTCGTCTCCGGCTCCGCTTCATATAAGCTCTCAACTCACTCTCGTGTTTGCATCAGGCTAAATAAATACGGGCGGCCATTTTCTATTTCTTAAATAAATATCTATTTTTTGAGTTTTGTCCAGCTAAATGTGGTTTCTTGTTTCCTTGACAAGTTTTTTAGGTATTTGTTGATATTTCTGAAATTTGTTCAGGCAGTCATTCCCACCATAGAGTACGACTACACGCGCCATTTTGTGATATGATGCTGACGGACTATATTAAATATATGGTGAACATTGAACAATTAGTTAGGAATTACTTAGCGATTTACAAACCATCGCAATATGGTTTGGTCAATGACGCAAAACGAAAATTGTGACCGATAGTAATTCACAATTTAAATTGCATTGATTTTTAAGAGAAATTATAGGAAATAAACTTTTGCTTTGTTTTCTTTCTTCTTTTTTGTTTGTACAACGGATTATTATATAACACCTACTTAGAAACACGAATAAATAAGGACCAAGAACTTGTAGTTTTATAAATCAATAACGAATTTCCTCGTATTCTAAAAACCATTTACTCTTAATCTTGTGATCAACTCATTGTACACCATTTCGCATGCAGTAAACAGCGCGCAATTTTTAGCTCGTTGTGAATATATAAATAATGCAATTATTATCAATGGTGACTTATTAAATTATGTTGTGATTAAATGTTTTATTTTTATCTTTAAAGGTAGTTGTGCTCAAAGCGATTATTGCGGTATAATGCTGCTTAGGTCCTTGGTAATAAACATGCAGTATTACTAATCACAGGCATAGTCGTAAGTGAGTGATCTCTTATAACACTTGATGCTAATAAACGCGGTGTTTGTACAGGCGGAGCAAAAAGGTTGATTGTGTACAGTAACCTGCAAGATACGATGTTGTATATTATTATAAATATAAGTGCCCAGCACAAAACACGAATAAAAGCCATGAACACAAGGTCATAAAAAACATAATATTTAATAATCTAACGTTTCGTTGTTTATGCTACAACATCTTCAGAGATAAATGATTACAAGATATTAATTTACAGGATATATAATAAACAGAATTCTAATTACATACATATTATAGACCAATCAAAATAAAGAACTAAAAAACATATTACAAGCTAATTATAGGTTAGGAGGTGAGGTAACACTGAAGGTGTCAGGAGGTAAGAGAAAGTTAAAATAAGTAGAGGGGTGCTGATCCAATATTGCCGTTGAAATGAGGTTTAAGTTTGTTAATTAAAAGACTTTCGCGTAAAAGAAGCTCAGATTCAAAAGAGCAGGAAGAAATAATACTAAAATCACTAAAAGAAATAGGTTGCCCCATCTCATGATGATGAGTTTTTTGCCAGTAAGGGCCGAAATTCCCATGTGTTCAGATAAGCGTGTGTGCAGATGTCGAGTGGTTTCACCCACATACAAAGCTCCGCAGCTTTGACACTTAAATTTATACACGACATGCGATCTCAAAGAAAGAGGTATCTGGTCTTTGAACGAAAAGAAATGAAAAAGGCGAAGAGAAAGCCGAGCTACAAACCTAATGCAAATTTGAGGATAAGCAGAATTGAGTAGTTTTTTTAATTGTGTTCGAATTTGGAGAAAATGCTGACCAGTGAAAGGTAACGAAAAATAAATAACGTGTTTGGGAACGGAACATGGTTTTGCAGACTGCGAGAATACTTTATCAAGAAAAGAGGAAATGCAACTGTTAAGGAGTTTTTCTGGATAGCCGTTTTGAATAAAAATAGTTTTAAGTTTTTCTAGTTCGGAAAAATGTCGAACAAATGTTAAAACAGCGATTGAGAAGCGAAAAGATTAAACCTTTTTTATAGGTAAGTGGAATAAACGAATCAAAAGAAGTAAGTAAGCCGGTATTGTCCTCCTGAATTTAAACCGCTATTCTACAGACGCTACAGTACGTTGATGATTGTTTCATATTATTTCGTTCGCCTAACAATGTTATTCCTTTTCTTAATTATTTGAATTCTAAACATCCTAACATAAAATTTACTCATGAACTTGAGTCTAACAATTCCATATATTTTCTTGACGTTAAAATTGATCGTTCCGGTGGTTGCTTTTCGACATCTGTTTATCGTAAACCTACTTTTACCGGCTTACTTACTTCTTTTGATTCCCATAGGATAAAGACTGCACCAATATGGCTTTGGTGCATCAATATGGCCGCCGTGACGTCAGATGAAAACCAAGAATACACCCCTGTCTTGATCTATAAAGCCGTCTCACCTCGCACCCTCTCTTCAGGCACACCAAACTCATATTTTGCTACACATACCAGCATACACTATAGCTACATTTACAATAAGTCCAAGTATATTTTAGTATATTAATTATTGGTATGTTAGTGACATCAGTGTGTTATTAGTCTGTTTTTTAAACTATTCTACAGGCCGTTGGGTACGTACCGGGTACGAGATTGTGGAACTAACCAATAAAATTGCTACAATCCTGGACAAAACACACGTGGACACAGCGTGCTCCTTTATATTATTATTTAGAATTTTAGTCGGAACCAAAACTATACGGTCTACCCCACTCCCAGTCAATGTTGGTGATTGTTGATGCGCAAAATCCTCAGCATTTTTTGGCTAGTCGTGGAATAATACAACATTGATGTTGGGGAAGGGTAAGGAGCAGGGGCGGCGTGGCTCTCAAATAGGGCCCGGGAAATGATATGCTAGGGGCCCACTTTTAGGGGGGGGGGTGTAAAATTGGGGTGTGGAAACAGCTACCAATAAAAAAAGATAAATTGTAAATGAGAATGCAGAAACTTTATCTTAATAACGTGTTAGCTGTTGTTAGCTCGTCACCTGGGCCAAGCGGAGGTGGGATTTCTACACAAATATTACGTATGTCACTAGGTCAGACTTATTTATTTTGTCATTGCGCATTTTCAACGAGCTTTTGAACACGTAAACAAGACTCGTCATTTTCGATAATCTGTCATTCTGTCTTAACTTCCAATAGCGTAATAGTGTAATAGCGCACGAGATGAAATTCACACATATGTCAGATGATTGAAATTTGAAATTCTACCTGGCATTTGGGCGGAAACTACCGAAGAGTGTTGCGCCCGCGGCACAACTTATATTTGCGGTTCCTAATCTATCAAGTTTTTGAGTGAATGCCTGAATGCGCAAAAGAAAGCTGGTGTAGACCGCCGTAATGTATTTAAGAATTTGAAGTTTTCTATTTGCGCGAGCGCAGGTGGCGCTCGGCCCGAACTTAAGTGCCTAACAAAGCTTAACTCAAGCGCTTCAACATTAGATTACCCAAATTGAAAAATCAATTTAATAACTATATCAGTATATCACTCAACATACTTTAAGTCTTTAACCAATATGTAGTAATAAAGATACAAATAAATAAGTTGCCGAGCTGTTGTAAGGTAAGCCTTTAGCCATGGGCACAATTTATTATAAATTACCTGTTGAGACTATTGTTTCATTGGCTTTGAAGAAGGACGTTAGCGGTTTCACATTCTTCGAGCTTTCAAATAAGAGCTTTGTTTCTTGTTCTCGTCGCTTTTGAGACCCACTTTTATGTTTTTTCTTAGGAAGAACATTCCCAGAATCACGCGTACTATGAGCTCTTTTGTCAGCCATTTACAGTCAATGACTATACGGCATATTTATGGCTTCAATACGCGCAAATGCGCAATGAAATAATGTGAACTCTGTTACTCAGACAGGAAGTATATGCTGAACGGGTACCACAGGGCTCGGGGCCCTAGCTGGCCAATAGTTGGAGCCATGACTTAGCATCGTTACTCGTCAGTGAAATATAATTGGCAACCTGCAGGGCCTCCAGCACTGAACACACAGCAGTTTTAAATTTCACAACTATCCACGTTTACGCGCAAACGCGCTTTCGCACACGACCGAACGCTTTACTCCAGGGCCGTTTTACACATCATCGGGGCCCATCTTTCTTCAAATTTTTAGGGCCCACCAGCTAGAATTCAAGGGGCAAATGGGGCCCACCAGGCTAGAAATCCTTGGGGCCCACCGGGAAATTTCCCGGTCTCCCGGTGGGCCACGCCGCCCCTGGTAAGGAGCGTTTTATTTAGGTAGAAATTAAAAAAAGAAAGTAAGTAATTAACGTTCAAAAATTTGCATTGTCCACACAATTTTGTTCAGGATTGTAGCTTTCGGAGCTAGGTAACCAGTAGACATTTCTGCTTTCCTACTGATTGAAACTTTCGCGCATTTTTTATTGTTTGTGAATACAACCGATTTGGGTTGATGTTTCATGTATCGGTGTCATCAAATGAGCCAGATAAATTTTCATATATAATGTCCTAAAGTATATCCTCTTGGTATAGTGGACTTGACCTATCTATCCCAAATATGCTATCTTAGTTAACCTAGTTATCTTAGTTATCCTAGTTATCTCAGTTATCCTAGTTATCCTATAGTTATCTTAGTTATCTTAATATTTCGACTTTATTTCAAAGTCATCATGATGACTTGTCTGATGATAAGTCGAAATATTACAATTTTCACTATAGTTCCACTTGTTTGACTCGTATCTTGAGTTTTCAGGATAGCATTATTCTTCGGAATATGTTTTATTCTATACTTTTTTAGTTATCTTAGTTCTTTTAGTTCTTTTAGTTATCTTAGTTATCTTAGTTATCTTAGTTCTTTTAGTTATCTTAGTTCTTTTAGTTATCTTAGTTCTTTTAGTTATCTTAGTTATCTTAGTTCTTTAGTTATCTTAGTTCTTTTAGTTATTTTAGTTATCTTAGTTATCTTAGTTCTTCTAGTTATCGTAGTTATCTAGTTATGAATGAAAAAACGGGATATTTTTATTTCTGGAATTATTTGTGGGAACAATTAATTGTCTTAATCGTATGCTATTATGGAATACGCAAAATCAAGTATTGCATTTTCTGTATTGAAAATATCTGTCCATCATGTTATAAACGATCGAGGTGCTTACATTCAATCTGTGGAAATTAGCAGCGATATAGAAAATATAAACAAGACACAGACTCACTTGTGTCAAAAACTATAAATATGTTTATTTGCCATTTGAAATAGTTTTCAGTGTTTAGTTTAAATACACATTTCTATATGATCATGAGTGAGATTGTCATGCATTTCCGCCAAGACGTAATATATTTTAAACTTTTGTAATATTTCGTATATTATAAATAAGTTTTGTGGAAACACCACGTAAAATATTGTTATTTTCGTCTGAGTTTTTAGTGATCAGTCTGAATACACATTTCTATATGAGTGAGATTGTCATGCATTTCCGCCATGATGTAATATGGCATGAATCGTTAGCTGTATTTCAAATTTTTTTCTAATTGTTTTTTTTTATCTCGAGCAGTGTGCGTAAGCCAATCGGAAGATTAAAACCAAAGCTAACTAATATGTGCTACTATTTTCAATACAGAAAATGCAGTACTTGATTTTGCGTATTCTATAATAGCATTACTATTATAGAATACGCAAAATCAAGTACTAAGACAATTAATTGTTCCCACAAGTTATTTAAATCGGTAGGGTAGGTAGACCCGAACCTATCCCGCGACGTGGGCAGGGTAGCAGCTACGAACGTGGCCGCTGCTCAAAATTTAATATAAAGAATACTTTATTTAAAACTTGAAAATACCTGACAAATTTTGAATAATTCCAGAAATAAAAATATCCAGTTTTTCATTCATAAGATAACTAGAAGAACTAAGATAACTAAAAGAACTAAAAGAACTAAGATAATTAAGATAACTAGGATAAATAAGATAACTAAAAGAACTGCGATAACTAAGATAACTAAAAGAACTAAGATAACTAAAAAAACTACGATACCTAAAAGAACTAAGATAACTAAGATAACTAAAAAAACTACGATACCTAAAAGAACTAAGATAACTAAGATAACTAAGATAACTAAAATAACTAAAAGAACTAAGATAATTAAAAGAACTAAGATAACTAAAAGAACTAAGATAACTAAAAGAACTAAGATAACTAAAAGAACTAAGATAACTAAAAGAACTAAGATAACTAAAAGAACTAAGATAACTAAAAGAACTAAGATAACTAAGATAACTAAAAGAACTAAGATAACTAAATGAACTAAAAGAACTAAGATAACTAAAAGAACTAAGATAACTAAGATAACTAAAAGAACTAAGATAACTAAGATAACTAAGATAACTAAGATAATTAAAAGAACTAAGATAACTAAGATAACTAAAAGAACTAAGATAACTAAAAGAACTAAGATAACTAAAAGAACTAAGAAAACTAAGATAACTAAGATAACTAAAATAACTAAGATAACTAAAAGAACTACGATAACTAAGATAACTAAAAGAACTAAGATAACAAAAAGAACTAAGATAACTAAGATAACTAAAAGAACTAAGATAACTAAAAGAACTAAGATAACTAAGATAACTAAAAGAATTACGATAACTAAGATAACTAAAAGAACTAAGATAACTAAATGAACTAAAAGAACTAAGATAACTAAAAGAATTACGATAACTAAGATAACTAAAAGAACTAAGATAACTAAATGAACTAAAAGAACTAAGATAACTAAGATAACTAAATGAACTAAAAGAACTAAGATAACTAAAAGAACTAAGATAACTAAAAGAACTAAGATAACTAATTAAGATAACTAAGAATATTATATCTCAACTGTAAATTGTCCAGTCAGAGAGCTTGATTTGTACCACGTGACCAGTTAATTTATCGTAGAATTACCTTCCAAGCGGGGTATAACCTCGAATACCCCGCCACAGCGGGGTATTCGAGTTCGTGTACCAC
This sequence comes from Paragorgia papillata, assembly GCA_035771165.1. NCBI lineage: Eukaryota > Metazoa > Cnidaria > Anthozoa > Scleralcyonacea > Coralliidae > Paragorgia > Paragorgia papillata. The sequence continues at coordinate 2,638,451 of JAWNZC010000014.1, forward strand.
GCGTGAATGTCACGCACGATTCACGAAGCTGTCAACAATGGCGGGAGTTTGGCGAGATAAGAAAACGTTTCGCCTGAACATTCAGATGTTGACAAGAAGGTTGTTAGGTTACAAGAAAATACGAATTCAGGGAATACAAAGAAAGCAACAAACAATGCATCCAGAAGCCTTGAGACGACAACAGAATGGAAACAGACAATGAAAAGCGGGCAAAAGTTAAGCTAAGCTAACTTTATTAACATTATTTAAGCTTTTTTTGGAAAGATTAATTGTTTCGATATAATCCCCGAGCCCGGGTGTAGGGCCCAAGGCCCGGACACAGAATAAAGATCAACGGCCCGGAGCCCGGTGAGGGTCCTAATCTCGACACGCATGGAGTCATTTTACACGCGTGGACAAACGTGAAATGCGAACAAATTTCTGTGATCTGAATATTTATTGGAATTTATGCAATAAATAATATTAAAACTAGCTGTGTGTTGTTTGGGTGGCTCCAACTCCCCTGGTTCATAGGGGCTATCTGGTCACGCATGGCACACGTGAAGTGTCACACTCCAGCGATCAATGAATCGGGCACTGTTGATCAGAGGCACGTGATACGTGCGTGCTTAAAAGGCTGATGCAATATCCGGAACTACTAGTCTACTACTAGTTTCTCGAGTGGTTCTTCCCACCCTCCTCCCCACAACGTGCTATCGAGCGCCAGTGACTGCCTCCTTCCCCTGGTTCGCCGCCAGTTCGCCGCCAGTTCGCCGCCAGTTCGCTTCAGTTTCGTGGCACAAGCGCCAGTCCACATGCTCCTCGGAGTTTTAAGCCTCCGCAACTGCCAACGGGTGCGCAACGCGTGCGCCTCCGTTAGCTAAAGCCTGGTTTCCATATAGCCGTAAGAGCCGACGGCATGGCTGCGGCAAGGGGCAATGATCCAATCGCATACAGCTTTTTATTACTGGCTAATTCAGCACTGTCTATGATTGGACCATCGCCCCTTGCCGCAGACATGCCGCCGGCTCTTACGGCTATATGGAAACCAGGCTTAATGTTTATCACGTCTGTGCGTCCTCTACACCACTCCCACTTCCCACTGTAATCCTGGAGCCTCTCCATTCCTTCACCAGATGCGCCTCTGGTGTTCAGCAAGGTTCGTTTGCAGAACCTTTTGTTGCAAGCGCCGGGAGATGGCTCTCCCGGCTTGCCAACGGTTGCTCCACCGTTGTTGCTCCGTCTACTCTATAGAAGGAGTAAGCTGTGAGCACAGACGCCGTGAGTCTTGCTTAGACTTCATTCTTCTTACTGCTCGAACAGCGCCAATCCACACCCCACTCCCTTTGCACGGGAGTTTGTAGCCTCTGCAACTGCCAACGGATGCGCCTCCGTTGTTACTTGGTCATTAGCTAACAACCTCACCTCTGTTATTCGCGTGGTGGTGCAAGCACCAATCCACATGCCTCATGCCCTGGAGTTTGGAGCCTCCGCAACTGCTAACGGATGCGCCTCCGTTAGCTAATGTTTATCACGTCTGTGTGTCCTCTACACCACTCCCGCTTCCCACTGTAATCTTGGAGCCTCTCTATTCCTTCACCAGATGCGCCTCTGGTGTTCAGCAAGGTTCGTTGCGTGCGCAGAACCTTTTGTTGCTGGCGCCGGGAGAAGGCTCTCCCGGCTTGCCAACGGTTGCTCCACCGTTGTTGCTCCGTCTACTCTGTAGAAGGAGTAAGCTGTGGGCACAAACGCCGTGAGTCTTGCTCTCCCTGGCATGCCAGGTGATACATTAATGTGTTAGCTAATTTGTATTGTACGTTGTCTCCCTGTGTCAATTTATGTTGCTTTCATAACCTAACTGTTCTATCTTAGACAGGATATTACTTGAACTCTCTCGGCCTTGCTGGCCGGGTGATCTGCATTGCATTGGCGTCCAGTGTTATGCTTTAACTTTGCAGTATGTTGCAGTACGTGTTTGCTGCAGCTGTTTCCTACGCCTTTTCTATAGGGCCAGGTTTGTGCAGCCACATCATGGGTGAGTACTTGTTGTTTTCTTTTCGTTTGGACTGTCGAGCGAACAGGTTTTCAGGTATGTATGCAGTATGCTAATTGTGAATTTCATGTAAAATTAGACAAATGTCCTTAATCATCTGCAAGATTAAACAAATGTCTTTAGTCAATTGCAATTTTGTTTCATTACAACAGACATTTGAACTGTCAAATGGCCAATACTGAGGAGCGGGTGCGTATGCATCTTTTCAATTAATATATAGCCTCTCCCAAAGACCTTTAGCCCAAACGCTACCAAAATATCCTAAAGACAAGCCGTGAAGTTTAGTCTACATAGTTCTCAATGAGTCAGTTAGTTATTTATTAAACAATTGTTTAATCTGAATCTGATGTGCGAAGACGTGTATGTTTATTTTAAGAAGAAATTTTAGCTTTACATTTATATTCAACATTTTACAATTGCATTCTATTGCTTTAAAAAATACACAATAAAAATATTGTTTTTACTTCTTGAATTTATCTTTCTTGTGTTTAAAATGCATACAGAAAGTCAGAAACACGCAACCACCATGCAAGCCTTCTCCTCCCACATGTCAGAAAACCCACAACTCTGCCACATTACCAAAGGCAGCATTCACATACCATTTAGGTAACCTAGTATTATTTACTTTCTTTCTCCACTAGGCTAGTAGTGGGAACCCTGGTTGAGAGGATTTTCTCGGTCGCGCAGGAACACCACTATTACCTATTCCAACCTCCTTCGCAAGCAACGCTGTGGGCTCTTATGGTGTAGAGGTGAGAAAACCTTGGGTAGAGTGGGCAATCTTGGGTGGAGTGGGCAAGGGGGTGTCACATTAGCCACAGTGTACAGAGTTGCCTGTGGAGTACGCTAAAGGTTGTTGTCCCATTTGAGGCAGCACTTCACTTGCGATAGTAACTTCTAGTTTATGTATATAAAGTTACATATGATTTCTAAATATAATTAATCTTAAAACTGGTTGAAATATTTGTATATTGTCTGCATGAAGTAGGTACGGTCATATAGTTCAATATAGCTCCTCTCTTCTCCGCAGAGGTTTCTGCTGAGCGAAGGAGAGAGGTACAGTGCAATCATCCATATAATTCTTCAAATGCTACAAGCATGCGCAGATACATGTACGCATAGCGTACCTATTTTTACCAGTTCAATGATTTTTACTCTCGAGTCGCAGACACAGAATTAATGTCGCAGACGTCTCTCTCGGGGGGCCTGATGTGAGGCGGCTGTATTCGCAGGCTAGCGGGGGCGGGGATAATCATGGGATAATTTAGGACATTAGTAGATTTGGATTTTGGAACGAAGGAAGGCCATTTTCCACGTGTTGACTTGTTTTGTTTGAATTCGTGTCGGTATTCGTATGTTTGTTTCAAACCTTTCCAAAAACAGTAAGTACCTATATCTCTTGGATTCGTTATATGTTCGTCTTCTGGTCTTTATATAGAGATACTGTAGTCAGCTTGGCGCTTGTCACTATAGTCGTCAGGCTCAACTTGTTAAAAAGGAGCCCATGTGTTTATTGCGTTCAATACATATTTAATTGCGATATAAATACGTTTTCACTTTTTAGAAGGTGGAAATTTTGCTGTTTCCCAACGGCGAGACCGAGTGAAGCGGAAATATACGTCCATGTTGAAAAGCGAATTTAATCAATAGAAATGGACTCTGTCAGTCGTGCAAGTACTGGGGTAGTGTTCTCTAAAACACGATGCTTTTGGTAAGCTGGAATACTGTTATAAAGAATTGTAAAAATGTTTTGTATATAATGCTAGGCACTGCAGTGCTAAATTAAACGAATACATTTCTGGTTCAGAGGCGCTTTACACTGAATTGAAGCACACGTTCAGCCATGTCACCATGTGCTCTTAATGGGGGATGTACACCCCCACCCCATATTTGTGTCCCCCAAATTTTTGATGAATTCAGATATATGCTGTATAAGCTGCCTTTAAAATATGATCAATTTGATCAATTCGAAAATAGGCTCCTTTCCAAAGTATTCTTTTATCGAATATAGTGAAGTGCACAGTTTAATACTACAGTGAAACCTGAGTTTTGCGACCACCCCAGTTGCCACGTAAAAGTGGTCGTTAAGGACAGGTGGTCGTTCAGACAGGTTTTCGAATGACGTCATCAAAATAAAAAATTTGGATTTTTTATATGGCCAATTGGAATTTGGGAAGACAATGAAACATTAGCAATAAGACATGAACAAATCCAACTTGAAGATAACAAATTATTTTATTAAGTTAGAATTACTGTATGTACACTGAAAAAATATAATTTAGTACATTAAAGGAGAGAAAGAAATTATGAGCTTTGCTTATTATTACGATCTCAAGGCTTATTATTCTTAGCTGCTTCTTGTCCACAAGATGTTGTTCCCAATCTATTCCCAATCAGGATCATCCGTCCTGCCACAACTAGTTTTTATTCCACAGTGCGCGAAACACTTTTGAATCGTTGTTTCTGGTAACGAGTCCCAAGAGTGCTGTAACGTAACCACATGATGGCATCAAACAGCGTAACTTTCTTGGCAAGGGAAAATGCGGATTCAACTTCGTCGATGGCGAAGGTGATTCGTCGAAGGAGTTGTGGTCGTATGGCAGCGTTCCACTGTAGTTATAAATAGACAGATGTTGTTGAGGAAACTTGATATGCTTTGTCATTGAGCCGACCAAGTTTAAAACAAGCAAGTTTTCTCGTATTTTATTTACATAGTGCCAGCTTTTAATATGAAATGGTCGCTCATAACAGGTAAATTTCTTGTTTGGGACACAAAAAAGTGGTCGCTGGTCACGTAAGGCAGGTGGTCACTCATTGCAGGTATATTTCAACTACAAATTGTCCGTGCCAGAAAAAGTCATATAATATTATGACAGGTGGTTGTAAAACATGGGGTTCGCAAAACTCAGGTTTCACTGTATTTACTAGAAGTTATGCATCAATCATCGGCTTACCCCTGGGGCTGACCCCCTGGGAACCCACAGGAAGTCGCTGGCTTTTGTTGATTTTTTACCTTTCCTTGTTCTCCCAGGCCATGGGGAATTGGGAACATTTTGCTCAATCGTATATTACCCATGGGTCTTATACCCCGGGGTTTTGTCTTGAGTGGTTGGTGTTATCCTGGTAGGATTTCCTGCAGTTTGGGAGCATTTTTTCAAGGTTTTGACAGCGTGCTATTTCAAAAGTCTTTTATAATATAGTATACCCATACAAAACATGCCTGTTTATAATGTGTGGAATCTGAGTAGATCAGCAAATTCAATTGAGGAATTTGTCAGCAAAGATATGTATGATATTGTCATTGAAATTCGGTTCGAACAATATTTAATTGGCATTATTTTGACATATAAAAATGTATATTGTCATATTATTAAACATTAATATAATGGTCATATTATAATGGTTGCACTGTAAACTTTTACCGTATTTTCTGGGTGATAACCTGCACGGTGTATAACCCACACAGCAACAAAAATGTCACTTTTGGAAAAATAAATCAGCGTATTAGGTACCCGCACCATCGGATAACCTGCAGCTGCTAATAATAGGTTTGGGCAAGGGAGCACACCAGACTGACTTGTATTTCTTCTTTGTTCGGCGTTTCTTCCTTTATATTCAGCCATTTTGAATGATGCGGTATATATCATTAGCGTATCGCAGGTGCGGGCTACGTGGCCGAAGGAAACCCGAGCGCATTCCGAAAATGAAATAACCAGGGCCGTAGCCCGTGCCTGCAATACGCTAATGAATATACCGCATTATTCAAAATGGCTGAATATAAATGAAGGTACGCCGAACAAAGAAGAAGAAATACAGGTCAGTCTGGCATGCTCCCTTGGTTTGGGACAACAAAATTTAAAAAAAGTACAGTGCCAGTAGTTGAAAGATGAAAGTAGAATCTTTGGTCTCTGGTCTTCGTGATGGCGTCGTCTTAAGAATTCAACAGATTACCCACACCACCCTATTACCCGCACTAATTATGTTTCCTAGCAAAATTAAGAGATAACCCACTAAAAATATTTCTTGAAATTGGTCAAGGGCATCAATTGGCTAAAACAATACTATCATAATACTGTATTGTTATACAGTCAAATGCCTAGTCTATATTTTTTTATTTATGAAAAATGTTGTGATTTCTCTTAAAATATTCAAGTCACACAGAATCTTGTACCCAGGGGGTGGGGGCTTTTCCCAATTTTTTACTAATAGATCATGCCCTGTTGGGGGTTGGCCCCAGGGGGAAGCCGATAATAGATGCATTACTATCACAAGTGTCACATGATGTGACACCCCCCTTGTCCACTCCATCTGAGTTTACCCACACCACCCAAGTTTTCCCACTCCACCCATGTTCACCCACTCCACACGTGTTCAGCCACTCCACCCAAGTTTGCCCACTCCACCCAAGTTTGTCCACTCTACCTGAGTTTGCCCACTCCACCCAAGTTTGCCCTTGATGTGTGTTCAATTGTACTATTTACAGTGGAAGTTAATACAGTATAATTCCTAAGCTTATTTGTCTGCAGAATCAATTGAAGCAATATATTGTTCTTTTTCTCTTCAAGTCTTTTTAGTTTTGAACCACAGTGTGGACTTTAAACTTGTTTGTGATGGGCCAGAGAATTCCTATATCAGGTACAGATAGACATTTGTAACACACCATCTGATTTAGTTTTGCCAGTCATTTTTGCATGCATTTGATGGTATTTCAATTCAAGGTACAGCTAGTATATATATATATATATATATATACTGTATATAGGACAATTCCATAATTACGTGCACTACTAGTGCAATATCCTATGAATATCACATGAAAATGCTATGAATATTCATAGCATTTTCCTTGCATTTTCATAGGGAAAACATATGAAGGAGGAAAATATGCATAGGTTTTCTACAGCATTTTTTCATAGGACTATGAACAAATGCTGTGAAACGTTGTCCCGTTTCATAGTTCTGTTTCATATGGAAATGCTATGAATATTTTGAAAACTTTAAGCCTATGAAAAAAAAGGGGAAACACATGACCTATGAAGTAGCCTATGAAACTGAGCTATGAAATCTTCAAATGAATTATCTATGAATTGTTTTCATACCATTTATCTATGAAATAGTATAGATTTCACAGGGACTTCATATGCTATTTCTATGAATATCATGCTGTGAACTGTTGTCCCGTTTCACAGGTCAGTTCATAGGCTTTTCGTATGAAAGTCTGTTTTGGGCATACTATGAATTGACTTTCTTCATAGCTCTCTAGCTAGCTACTGCGACTGATCATGCATGACCCCTGCGGCCCTGCTGGCCTCCCATGTCTGCCGAAGACACCTCCACCAACTTAAAAGTCTTTAGATATGATGCATCTCATGAACAGGCCATATTTTAATTTAATTAAACTGGCTATATATTAAATTGACAAGCTAATAGTACAGTACGTACTAGCTAGTATATGGGGAGGTATAAAAAGATAAATTATTAAACACGTCACACAAGTGATATAAATAAAGAATGAAAAGATCTAGCTGATCTGTGTACCATACAGTACATATATAATACTAAAACTAAACTAAACTAAAACTAAACTAATCTTATTTATACTGGATAGCTCTATCAGTTAATAGATAACTGTTCTCCCTAGAGGTCCAGTAAGGGCCATCCCTCATTGGTCCAGTGTTTCTACAGGAGGAAACCGGAGTACCCGGAGGAAACCTGCGATGTTTGGTAGAGTCAAACTGGAAGCACTCTTCTCACATGCGGCCAAGGTGAAATTTTAATCAGATAACTGCTGAGAGCAGGAATTGAACCCGGGTCGCAGAGGTGAAAGGCACGTGCGCTAACCACTGTGCCACCAACACCCCTGCATGTACAATACAACTACATGTACTATGTAAATTTAGCTGATCTGATTAAAACATTATATAATACATCATGATATGATATATCAATAATTAAACATCTTTCCGTAATATATGTTAATTAAATATCCAATCTAACTTTGGATTTAACAGCCCTTCTTCCCCCTTCAGGAAGCACTACTGCATCTGTAAAAATATTTTTCTCTGGCAGATTTGCAATGGCATAGCCCTTCCAGCCTGGTTTATTTTTCCCAAGATTAGGATGTTTCAGTGGTGGGTCGACAATGCTGTTGGCTGCCTTTCTTTTCCCCAATGCATTATTCTTTTGGATAGAGGACTCTTTTGGTTCTGAAGATTTCTTTTTCGATGAATGTGTTGGTTCTGAAGATTTCTTTTTCAATGAATGTGTAGTGATCTGAGGTGGGCAAATGGTCTTGTCTGTCTTTTTAATTATCCCATGTGCATTATTCGTTTTGGCTATGGACTGTTGTGGTTTTGAATTCTTTAATAATATCTGGTTGGTTTTCCATAAGAACTGTTCACCCTCCTAAGTGATGTAAGAAAAATAAGTAGATATGCAATGATTAGTACAGGACTGTCCAGATGTGTAAATATATTATAATTATATGATGTACACATACAATACAGTAATGTACAGTTCGTACATGACAATCAGCTAATTTAACTTAGGTATACATGAAGAATTTTTGCATTGGGGGTGGGGGGTGGGTTATGTTCAGATGTTTACAGTACAGGGGAAACTCCTATCTTCACACCTTTGTAAATTAAAACAGGGTAAGTCCTATTAGCCCACATATACTTTATTGTATGTATGTATATATATATATATATATATATATATATGCATAGCTAAAAGATAGATTAATTAATAAAATTACAGTACCTTTCGGGCACTAAGATTTCTGCCACTTGAGCCATCCTTTTCCTTTGTTTTCAATACATTGCAATCTTTTGTTGTATATGATGATTGAAGTGCTACTACAGAATAGTCATCTTTTATTCCCCCCAAAAAAGAACAAAGAAAACATTGTTTGTCAATTGTCATAAGAGTTTTCTATGCTTTATTACATGGCCAAGGTGTCAGAGTGTGAGGCTCCAACCTCCAAGGTTCAGAGTTTAATGTATGGGAGATTGAAAGTTGGTTTTGAGTTTGTCAAATCTTGGCCAAAAGTTTTCTCTGGGTCCTCTTGTTTCCTCCATCAAGTGCTTTCAAAGTTTTTTTTCAGTACTCTAGCTCCCCCCCCCCACCCAATAATGATACAGCTCATGTTGGGCATTTTATACATGCAGAGCTCTAATGACTCAGACGAATCGGGATAACTCATACTTATATATAATTATATATATATATATAAAACTTTGATTTACATGCCATAATTATAATAAAGCTACTCATTATAGTTGCATGTGTATCATATAATAATGTACTTTTAGAATATTTCATATTAAATTTGTTTACTTATTACATGATTAACAATAATTGTTAAAAAAACTAATCAAGTGCCTTTCCTGTGAAGCATTAGCATGTACTTTAATGATATATGTGCATAGCATGAAATTACATTACCATTCCGGGAAGAATTCCTGATGAATGATGCTCTTGCAACTTTGGTTTCTCCATCCATCAAATATATTTCATCTCTAAGATAAAAGACTGAGGTAAGAAATCAAATGCATATAAACAAGTTAATTAATAAAATATAATAAATTAATAATAATAAATAAATAAATTAAGGGATATGTTTGAAAACATAATATAATTACCCTGGGTTAAACAAAAAGTCATCTTCATCTGATGATGTATCTCCATCTGATGCAGCTGTATCTTCATCTGATGATGTATCTTCAATCATTTTTCCCTTTGATATCTTTTCCACAGTTAGTCGCTGTCTTACCACATCTACAGGTTTCAGAATTTTGGGGGTAGCAGCTGGTGTGTTGGCATCACATCTTTTATCATCTTTAACCTTCCTTTTTAACAGTGCTTCTTGCCATTTTTGCATCTGTCAAATCCATAAGATTTTTAGCTTCTTTCCAGAAAATATTGATTAAATTAACAATTTAACAATACTGCATGGTATTATAATTATACTATTCATATTAATCTGATTGAAGTACACTGGTAATCTGATACTCAACCGACTGAGTTCTTTTCCAGTTTAGAACATTTTGTAACTGGCTCCTCCTGTTCATGAGAGTCAAGCTCTCTAATTCTGTTTTCATACCCAGCTAACTGTGGTAATACAGTGAGCACCTGTAGATCGAACATTGCAATAAAGAGTGATTAACACGTATAGTGTACAGCTGTCATGTTAGGCCAGCTATTAGCTAGAGCAGGGCCATCAAGAGCAGGGCCGTCAAGAGCCAGGATGGGTCCTAGTTCAAATGTTGGATGCTGGGTCAAAATATGTGGGGTCCAGGTCTGCCAAAGAGATTTAAATAAAACATTTTAATACCATCACAAACCTTACGGGTCCCTATTTGCACTGGGGTAATTACCAGCCTATCCCGCCTTCTTGATGGCTAATAAGAGACACCCGGGGTAGGACAAGTGCTGATCAGTTGGATTAATGCAGGGCCCCTCTTGACAGTGTAATATACTGATATATATATATATATATATATATATATATATATATGCGTCAGGGTAAATTGCCCTTCTGCCCCTAGCTAAATTACGTGTATATGTATATGTATATATGTAGATTGAACTACAGTATATATATATATATATACTAGTAGCTAACAGGATATAGAGCATTTGTTATTGAATATCCATATATTTAGAATTACTTCCATGAAGTTATATAGAGTTGATTATACAGTAGCATATGACATCTGTGACTGTTCATATTTGGATATAATGTTTTCATTGTACTATATATTAAAAACATTTGTTGATATGATTTACCTTTTTCATAAACTCGCCTAAAGTTCCAAAGGGTATATCCTTTAAACGAGGCGTGTCATCCCAGAACCCTGTCTGTTTAGCAGCTTCTCTCACTGTGTACTGATAAAAACGCGTTTTATAAATATATACACTATTACATGTATAAATATTTTTCAGCAGTCTTTAGACAATATTAAATATGGGTCATATATACTGTACCCTATGCATGTTCCGTTAAGTACGTCACATCATGATCAAAACACGCGTGTTTCTCGCGAGTGTGGCCGACATATAATCCGTATTTAATCCTGCGTAGTTTAATTTTGCATAGTGATTTTTATTACCATTACGTGGGGTACTATATATAGCTAAGCCGAGCTAAATCCCCAACTACCCAATTCAAGTTTGTGGTAGACTGGAAGGAGACCAAAAAAGTAAAAATAAACCCGACCAATTCACTAGCTATATTCATTCAACTAGGAAAAGGAAATTTTGTCCGTCCGTGAACCGTACCCACGAATAAATAAAACTTATCAAGGCAACTTTTCACAGAAAAAAACAACAACAAAGTGAACTTGTTCGCCGTGCAAATCGCAAGCTACCAATAATTTTAACTCGCGACAAGCTATATATAAGTTTGCTGTTTGCAAAGGGCAAGGAAAACTTGAATTGGTGCAAGATGAATCTGGCTCTTATTAGACTTAGTATTTCGTCTGAGATATTCTGGGTTTAAAACGTGATTTTTATAAACTGAAGTTGTTTTGTGCACTGTACATGTACTAAAGCTAGTGGCGCTTCGAAGGCCTTGAGCTTGGCAACGTTATCCGACATATTTTTTCTACGTACGTTCGTACGACAATACAATACTAAAAGGTAAGGGTATATATACGTACCAAAAAACACTCTTGGGCCTTGGTTGACTTGGAATTTTTCTTCTTCTTTTGAAGAAGTTCAGATGGAGTAAACTCTCTAGCATACTGTATGATCCCAACTTCAGAGCAGTCCCTTCTGACGACTGCTTCATCTGCAAAAGACTTAGCGGTCAAACCCAAAGTCGTCGAAGACTTCTCGCGATTTTGTTTTGTCTTTGAAATGATTGCCTGGATATTGTCTAGTTGCTTGGAGTTAAGAGAAGCAAGGGCTGCTGCTACTGCTTCAGTACTCATAGTTAGTGAATAATGGACCAACAGATCGATACGTTTCAATTCAATGTTGATTTAATGACAGAATAAAGAAATTGTCGATCCGACCCGGGAAGAAATCAAGAAAGAAAGGATTTATAATTAAAAGTGGCGGGAAGAAATTTGATGTCGAGGCTAAAGATCACGTGCCTGCATCCACTCAGCTATCGCGTTCGACGCGCTGGGACTGGGCACAGAAGAAAGATGGCCGGCAGTTAGTTGGCCGGCATATTGAGAAGGTTTATTAAAAAGTTGTAAAATTGGTCTGTACATGGAAGAATTAGAACATGTACAGTTGAGCAAAGCGACTGAAAGAAATAGGAAAGCTCGACAAAGGCTAAAACGAGTTTTTTTGTGATTGTTCATTATGCAAAGGAGAGCAAGAGGTAACTCCTTTTGTTGCCTCAAAGCACTTAAAGTTATTTGGAGGAACAAGAACTGAAAATGACACCGAAACTTCTTCATCACCATACTCCAGTGATAACGAACTTGAATTTAGCGAGAACACTCCGGATAGTCCTGTCCTCAACAAAGAATGGTATGGTGGTGATGTTATTGAAGTTGAGGGTCCAATACCTGTTGAAATAAATGACGAAAACTGTAACCAGGACCCGCTAGCTGCTGATGACGATTCCAACCACGGCCACGAAGAACAAGTCGACGGCTCGGATGGAACATACGAAAATGTTCTGTATGAAAGCTGCCGCGCACAGATGCCCCTTTATCCTGGAAGTAACGTGACTGTCCTTCAGACACTTGCAAGGTATTTTCTATGGTTTACAGAGCATCCTGGAGTCAGTAAAACATCTCTATCCGACCTGCTGTCCGTTCAAAATCAGCACGTTCTACCACCCCATAATAATCTGCCTCAGTTGTACGATGAAGCCTTCAAGTTCGTTGAGCCATTTCTTCTCCCCTTGAAAATCATCCACGACTGTCCGAATTATTGTGTCGTATACCGTGATTCACCGAGATACCAATTTCAAAAGCTGACCGAGTGTCCAGTGTGTGGTACACCGAGATACATTGGTAATTCTGGTCGTGCACGAAAGCGATTTCATTACTATCCAGTGGGGCCACGCTGGAAAAGAATGTATGGGGACTCAAAGATTGCAGAAGTCCTCCAGCGTCATGGGGCACCATCCGTAGCCAAAAATAACATGCTAGATGTTCAAGACTCTCCCCAGTTTCAAGAAGCAACAAGACTGGTAACTATTTCAATGGAGATTCCCGAGGGTTATCTGTACAATTTTCAACAGATGGAATGAACCCTTTCAAGCATGGAACATACTCAATGTGGCCCATAACACTTACTGTGCTGAACCTTCCAAAGCAAGTAAGGCATTGTTTCACCAATATTATGCTGATTGGTATTATACCTGGGCAGAAAGGAGATGCAACTTTGAAGATAGATCCATATGTGGAAGTTCTTGTTGATGAGCTTTTAGAGCTCTCAGTTGGTATGCCAATGTATGATGGATATCGAAATGAGAAATTGAACTTGAAGGTTAAGATACTGAACCACGTTTTAGATTATCCTGGCCTGAACAAGTTGTTCTCAGCTACTGGAGCAAATGCTCTGAAGGGGTGCCTTTGGTGTGATGTCCAAGGTAACTATTCTATTACATGTATATACTCGTAAGACAATTAAAACCACTGCATTTTGATTTATAGACCACTTGCACATGACATCAAACCGGTTCATCTGGAGGACAACTTCAAAGTTCCTATGTTCAACAGAGCGAATAATCAATGAAAATACTATAGTTTATAAACATTTTTCCTCCACCAGGAGAATAAGTGCAAGTGGTCTATAGTCAAAAGGAGTGGGAATGTATTCACCCTAGCCTTAAACTGACCAAAACTGACCAGGCATCTTCCCTCTGCTGAATAAGATCATCTGGCATCACTCAGAATAATGTGGTCTGGCATTAACCAGGATAAAATTCAAAACACTTGGCTTAATTGTGGTGAAAGGCTAGGGTTACTGTTCATCTGGAGTTAGCTAGAATAAAATTATGAAAGTACATCTTGCATGGATGTTACAGGGTTAAATTATTGACTATGCATGTACATGTAGAGAGTTGGTCTGTGAATTTGCTAGGCAACCTGAACCTACATGTATATAGTATATATACGGTAGTTACTATATATAAATGTTGGCTTCTCACCATTAATTTCATTCTTAAGTATACTTTTTTAGTATTTCTGTTTAATACTGTATATGCATGCATGGGTCATGACATTTGTCAAAAAATATTGTTGGAGTCTAACGTTGGCTAATTAATATACTCTAATTACTTTCAGGTCAGTACATTTCAAGCCTGGACAAGACTGTATACTTGGAGAATCGTAGGTACCTTCCACAAGATTCAGACTTGCGGTTAGACCAGACTCATTTCCCTGATAAATATGCAGAAAAGCGACCCCCTCCTCCCAGGAAAGACTTTGTGGATATTCTATACAATTCTGTTGCCTGTGAGAGTGCACCAAATTTAACTCAAGCCAAGAATATAGCCAAAGGTTCAGGATGTAAATCCTGCTACAGTCTTATGCTGTTAGAGGATCATGACCAAACCAACCAAGCCTTTCCCGATGTGATGCATGCAATGAAAAATGTGATTGTTGCATTTATTGACTTAATAACAGGAAGAGAAGACACTGTCAAAGTACGACGAACAGAAGCAGATCTTGGAAGATTTCCAGGATGTTATAGTGAAGTGGATGCCAGTACCACAGCTGGCTTAGTTAGAAAAGGTATGGCAAAGCACTATGGGTTTATATAAATATGTATAATTATATGCATGTATAATATATGGTTGTCTAAAACTCATGTTTGTAGAAACCTAAACTTAAAGATAACTTCAAGTTGGGGCAAAGTTGGAAGCTTAATTACTACTGCAGTGTTGATGGGCAGCAGTTTTTCCACAATCATTCTTTGCTCATTTATTTGAGGAAAGATATTCAGGTTTTAAAGGATAATATTATATAAGTAGTTCAAATAACTGATGTGACAGAGAGCTTCTGGGTGGAAAAGTTAAAGACTAATTTTTTCCTATGGGATTGATTGTAACAGACTTTTGAAATTTATCTGAAGAATGGGTTGTTCCCTGAAACGTAATGTTGGAATAAAGTCATTATTTTCCTGATGTTATGATTTAATGATGTTATGATGAAATGATTTAATCTGTTTAAACAGTTTAGTACAATATATAGAAACCTAGAAGTCAAATGGTAACGCTGCAATCTGTTTGATGAGCAACCTACTATCTACAGTAATTATTAAATAGTGAAATCATATTTATACTTTTCTTCAATTTGTATACATTGTATCATGTACACATACCTTGTATCAGGTACACATATATTGAACTACTGAATGTTTATATTCAAAAGAAAAATATTCAAAAAGACTAAATATCCTTTAGGGCATGGCTCTACGTGTACAGTAACTGGAAATAAGAAAAAAATGAGTAATGCCAAGAAGAATTTATCAGATGCCCCATTCCGTTTGACCAAAGATGAGCTGAAGAAAGCTGACCCGCGAGCTTCAGAGATTTGTATACCGTCTGGGCTTGGTTGGAGGCCAGGACCTTTCCTTAGTAATTACTCAGGAATGAAAGCACATGACTGGAAGGAGGTACACTTTTAACCACCTTATGTCCTTATATGTATTACATGTAGGCTTTAAGGCCCTGTGCCCATTACACATAGCTTTTTTTCACGCAACTTGCATCGCAAAAAAAAACAAAGTTCAAGTTGCACTAGCATTTCCCTTACAAAAAAAGTCTATAGGCAATGTTCCAATTGCCTATAGAAGCCTATAGGCGTCTATAGGCTACCATTAGCCTCTATAGGTCACCTATAGAAAACGTTCCAATTGCCTATAGAAGCCTATAGGTTTCCTATAGGAAACTATAGGTTGGTCTATAGGCAAGGCCTATAGACTTTTTTTGTAAGGGTTTTAGCATGTAACATCCTCCAAATTGCTCGTGCAACCTGAACTTTGCTTTTTTTGCAATGCAAGTTGCACGAAAAAAAGCTAGTACTGTACATGTAATATTAATGGAGCCTTTAGATAAACTACCTTATATCGTGTTTTCAAACTTCATTGCCAAGGTAACTTCACACATGTGCAACAGGAAAAGTGTCAGATGCTGGCAGAGGTCTTCTTCCTTTCCTGTAGAGACCTCTGCCAGCAGGGACATACCTGTACAGTAGCTTGCATTTAAAGATATTTAAACAATGTGATTTATTGATGTTTTAAACTCCTTTTTCCTGCATGTAATCTGTACAAGGTGGCCACACAGGGCATTGTCAAATATTGCCTAAGAGATGCTCTTGGCTTAGATCAAAGGAAGACATTTTTTAGGCTACTGGACACACTGACCAACCTCTGTGCACAGGAACAGTCCAAGGATGATGTAAAATGCCTGCAAGAGGAGGTCAACATGGTTTGTGCTTTGGTTGAAAGAGATTTTCCAGTTAGTCTACAGGTACCCCAAAAGAACTGCTTATATTCTTTCATTTTAGCAGTCTGCATGTATATACAGTATCATTCATATATTCACATAGAATGGTTTCTCATATGATGCAGGAAATATTATGTGTTAATTGCCAAATAGTGCTATTGGAATAAATTTCTAATTTAAATTTTTATTTTTTTGTCCTTATCTGTTCTTAGCAAAAAATCCTGCCCATAAAATATTTTAGACTTTGTACCGTATACTGGTATGCAGCCAAAAAGGCCTTGGTAAAAATAATGGCCTTGGGTAGTGTAACTTAGCAAGACCATTATTCTCCTTGGATACAAAAAATAAAATTTTTGCCATAGCAATATTCATCACACAAAACAATGACAATTCCTCTTAAAACCACAATGATTCTTTTCCAGGTTGTCAGCCTGCACATTCTTAGGCATATTGTTGATGGAATAGAACAATATGGGCCAACCCACAGCTGGTCAATGTGGATGTATGAACGTTTCAATTCCTGGATCGCAAGACGTGTCATGAACAGGAAATCTCCAGAGGCAACAATCCTAAGAACATATCAGGTAAGGAAGTTTCTGTATTCATTGATTATAATTTAACTTAAAACCAAAAAAATTTCCAATAAAACTTAGCAAGAGACTAGTCACAGCTAGTACTGGTAATTGACTATACGCATGGTTACAGGTGGTGTGCACACAATGACTAAATTTTCTCTTAACCAGGGGCAGATTCAGGCAGGTTTAAATGATAGCATACTCATTCCTAGCCCTACATTAACCCTGGAGCTTTCCCATTGACAAGCTAGTAAAATCGTCTGGCCAGAGTAAAATACTAAAAGTGGTGTTCAGGGCTCTGTTGAAAGGGTTAAATGTATGTAAATAAATTTAAAATGCAATGAGTGAAATAAATCCTCTAAAGTAGTAGCATACCTTAACGCACAGGCATGTTTGAGTGTAAATACAGTAATTTCATTTTCAATTGTTTACTTGTTTGAAAATGTGCTACTACGTGTATGTTTTACTTTGATTTGAAGATATTTGACTGGTGCCAGTACATGAAGATGTCAGGAAGGATTTCTACTGTTGATACCAAGACTACAATGACAGCTTCAGGAGTGGATCAAGAGTCAGAGAGTGAAGATGAAGATGAAATTCCTGCCACATCGAGCACTACACATATTCCACAGAATGTATTAATTCTTTTGAAAGCGTTATATTCTGTTAATACCAGACTAAATGAGGAAAGTTGTGAAATACCTATTGATATGACATCATCCAATAGGCATACTGAAGTAGTTTTAGGGAGAAAGGTTATTTGGAGAGGAGAAAGTGTTGAAGCTGTCAATCATTACAGGGTCTCCTCAGTAATTTCATTGGGCATGAAACTAAATAAACCTTTATTTGGTCAAATAATGTATTTTTTTAGTCATGTCTTCCAAGCTACATCAAATAAGTTTGCTGTAATTAAAACTTATGACAGTAAATTCACGACATTTGAAAAGGAATCTGGTTTGTGGTGGGTAAAAACATCCCATACTAGTATCAAGGTGGTTCCAGCAAGTGCAAGATGGTTCTCAAAACCACTAGTAACAGCTAAATGCTCCACAAAAGCAAATGTTCTTTGTATCTTGAATAATACTGTAGCTAATACAGGTACAGTGTAGTATTGTTATAGGAAACATGAAAGACAGTAAATGTATTTGGTAAGAATAAAAACAAAAGGACTGTGTTAATTGATTTCTAAAATATATTTACATCATTCAAAAGGACTGTGTTAATTGATTTCTAAAATATATTTACATCATTGTATTATAACATAATGCAGTTATAGGTACTCAGTGGTGGATTATAGCAGTACAGTGACAATGGGGCTATTTGCCCTTGGCTTGGTCTCAAATCATGTACGGCCCAAAAAAACTGAGCTATATATATATAATAATTTTATATAATATATTCTGCATGATGTAGCCTATACATGAAAAGATTGGTCAGTGGCTAGCTTGCTTAATTTCATAGGCTCTCAGCTAGCTAATTTCATAGCATCTCTACTTTTAACAAAACTATATTCATAGGATGCTCAGTTTTTCATAGGTTGAAATTTTATCTAATAAAATTTCATAGCCTGCACTTGCCTTTGGCTGTTTCATAGTGCTATGAAAGAAGCCATTCATGGTACTATGAAAATATTTCATTGGATATTTCATAGTTAGGCCTCATTTCATAGGCTGTTCATGTGATATTCATAGGATATTGCACTAGTAGTGAATAATAATATATACATACAGATTATACCGTATAAGGAAGAAACTACAGAATTAGCTAACATTTGTAGTGAGTAGTAAGTCAGTACCATGGGGGCCCACCGTGCTTTCTGGCATATGCCACTTAGTCTTCTGCCATAGGGTTAATCCGGCACTGGCGGTATCCCAGTATCCCGACGATACCAGTTTTTAATTTTGGATACCAGATGTTGAAACCTTGGTATCCCATTGGGATACCAAGGAAATCTTGCTAAAATACCAATATTAACCAAGATATATATAACAGAGAAATTACTTTAAGTCAGAAAGAAGTTGGCACTCATTCCAGCGTGTTTTTATTCCATTTTCGTTAACATAATGTAAGTTTAATCACGGTTACCTGGCATGCAATATTTCGCGAAAATCTGACCTTCTGCCCACGTTCCTCCCACCAGTGGTCTCCCGTCTGAGCACCATAGCTACTTCATGTTAGACCTCCGTATCCATGCAAAGGAGAGAAAATGCCCAATCAATGCCCGAGTCTGGTGATGAGATTATTGAAAGTATTTGACAGCCGAGATCAAGCCTTAAAATATCAGCCAGCAGGCCGTCTGTCAAAATGTCCGGTGTCTTTCAGAATGGGTCGGACATTTTATAAATTATTGTCCGATGGCCATATGTTTAGTTTGCCGCGAAAACCAATTATTTTAAAATCGTACTGACGGTAATGTTGGGCAGTTAATGCATTGATACATTAGTTTTTCGATCCAAAATCGACTTTGCTTGCCAATAACAGAAGTAGGTCAATAACACGTCGAGAAATGTTAAAAACTTAAGGTTGGGCGTTGGCACGTAACTGTAAGAAACAAATCGTACGCCGCTTAGAAGCGCTGCAAGAACTTATTGCCCTCTTAATCTAAATTAATGGTTAAAATTTGGATTACGAAATGAAGAATAGATCATATCAGTGGCATAAGCTAAATTACGGTGTTTAATCAATAATATGAATATTTTTTACAAATGTAACACGGCCCAGTGGGCTTCTTTCGTTTCTCTCTTCAAACAAAACGTTATAGTTCACTATAGTACGTTCATCATCTTCTCAGAGAGTTCATTTTAATTTAGTTCAATTATAGACTTATAGTTCCTTATGGTTCATCTTCAGAATCAGAGAATAAATTCTGAGTTTCGGTTTCTTCTGAACTTTCTTCCTCCACGTCTTTGTCTTCTTTGTCACCTCCGTGGCTTTCTTTTTCTGCTGTCTCGCCGTCGCTTTCATCTGACGACATAGTCGAAAGCCTTTTGTGCGATTTGCGTGTCTTGTATGTTCGCTTTTGTTTCTCATCATGTGGCCGCCGTTGTTTCGCGGAGTGCCATAATTCAATGGCAGGCAATGGATCATACTCCTCCCATGCCGGACCTTCTTCCATGGTGCGTAGAATATTTTCCAACCTCTGAACACTTTACAACATTTCGCAACCAAGTTTTGCAATTTTACTAATTTAAACAAGTTCTTTCCGGGAATTACCTTTTTCAGTTTTGCCTCGATCAAAAATTAGTTTATAATGCAAATAAAAATTGTCCATTGAGTCTCGCAAATTAAGGGGCTGATTATATGGCGAGTTTTCAGCCCGGGGTGAGTTTTTACCCGATTAATCGAGCTAAATTTCAGTCTAATAAACTTGGAAACGAACTTCCGCACCGCGTGTTAAAAAGGAAACAAAGAATATATTATTCACCTCGTTTTCTACAGTTGTGGTATCCATGGATCCATCGCATAATACACTGTAAAATTTGGCTTTTGCTAAATCGGCATTCAGTTGGTGTTTAAGCTCTTGCCCCATAAAGTCTATGAAAGTACCCACCGATGGATCCGTAAGGTATTTCGTACCAACTGCAACTCCATGTTTACTTTCCAGTTTCAATATGTTCTTGCATTTACTGATGGGTAGTTCTTGCTTGACCACGAAATATGCTGTCTCGAACTTAGTTTTAGTTTTAGTTAACGTAGATGGATCCATTTTATTGTGATTTTTCAATTTAGACACTACATCCGTATTTACTTTGTCGCAGGATTTTGCAATTTTGTTTGCGCGCTGTTCAATTTCTATTCCATTGGCCTTCAGAAAATTACCATAAGCCACGGTGTGAGGATGTTGTGGATCACCATTGCTATTATTTGCGTGATCTTTTACTGCTGAAACTCTGTAATTCCTCGAACCTTTGATATATATGTCCGAGTAATTGGGCAAGCCCTTGATTTTGTCTTCAAACATGATACAAAATTTACATCTAAGATTCCTTGATAACCATTCCGCTGCCGAATATTCTGACAAATCGGACTTCCATTTCTCTACGGTAGACGCCGTGACTGTTCTAACTTCGTTTGAGCTTGAGGCACTAATATTCCCATGCTGTTTGGGGTTTCTTTTTCCTTTCGTAAAAGAACTCGACAAAGTTGCTGACGGAGCGACTGTTGAGGGCGTCTTGCAGTTGCTTGATTTGCCAAACATCGAATATATAGTTCTCTGTACTTTTCGGGGAGGTTCAGATGTCGACGCCGACTGAGGCTTAGTACACTTCCTGCAAACGCTTACTCTTTTGGCTTCTTCATCATAACCTTTAGTGCTAGGATTAGCTGGCGAGGAACAAACGTTACAAACTACATTTCTACAGGACACGCAGCTATACTTTGTATTCCTTTCTTTGCAAAAGGAGCACAGCGGTTTATCGTCATTAGAGCTCATTCTCTCAGTATAAAAACTACATGTCTATCGAATCTGTTTCTAAAATTGTGTTTTCTTAAAGTTCAAAAATCGCCGTTTAAAAATCGAGTTAATTAAACAGCTCGCGACAAGGCAACAAGCAGACGTGTTTTTAAAAGCCAGGAAGCCAATTAACTGTTGCTTATATGAGTTCAAAGATGCCGCCGCTGCTGTCAAAACACAACTGTAATTAGAACAACATGTCATTGTAGTTGTTTTGACACCTTCTTGAATTTCACCGATATAAACGCGACTTAAATTCGCGTTTATATCACTGAAACCATGACACGACTGACGACTAAAATTAATTACTGGGTAAATTTACGTCAGACAAAGTTAAAGTTTCGTCGGACATCAATACATTTGGGTCGGACAAACAGAAATCCTCAATTTTCCTTCGGTCGGACAGAATGTCCGGTGCTTTTCTCTTTACGTCGGACAATTTAACGAATGGGTCGGACATTGTCCGTGACCGACCGATATTTTAAGGCCTGGCCGAGATACAATCAATTCAATAGACCTTTCCACATGAAATGAATGGATCATGTGATCTTTCTTTTTGACAAATCTGATTGGCTAATGTCCAATGTTTGTCCGATGTTTTGGATGTCCAAAGTCAGTTGCGAGAGCCAATCAAATCTCTCAACGTGTTATCCATGCACTTCATGTGGAAAGGTCTATTGAAGTGGGAAGCTTTGTTTATTGTAAGTGCTTAGTTCATAACATCTGGATATTAAGAAGCACCGTGTCTTTTCTGGTATATCAAAAGTTTGGATACCAAATTTTAATTTGGGATACCAAGTTCAGAGATGCTGGTATCCCTTGGGGATACCACCAAAAAAATTTTAATCTCAAACCCTGGTGACATATAGATAACATAAGCTTACAATGCAATTACTAAAATTTACTTTTTTAAGATTGTTGTTTACTTATTTAGAAATATCACATATAAGTAAAATATTGTTTATACATCAACTCGCAAAATATTCTAGAAAAGATTTTTTGCTATGACGTGTGTGACCCAGAGACAGCAAATATTCTCAAATTTATAATTCACAAAAAATATTCTGTGAAGTCACCTGTTTTCATGTTGGATTTGCCTGTTACATAAAACAAACAACAAAAGAGGATCATACTAGGAAAATATTTTTTTTGAAAACAAAGTTTACGATGGCACTGTTCCGTCGTAAACATGTAGTGAAATAAAAGTAGCGTGCTGCGTAGGCAGTGTTGAAACAACAATCGAAATATAGTAACTTAGGTTAGATATACTGCCGAAACAGAGAACGTAGGAATCTAACGTTTCGAGCGAAGGCCCTTCGTCAGAGAGAAACGTGACGAAGGGCCTTCGCTCGAAACGTTAGATTCCTACGTTCTCTGTTTCGGCAGTATATCTAACCTAAGTTACTATATTTCGATTGTTGTAAACATGTAGTGATGTGTGTGACCAGTATTATGATGTGTGTGACTAGTGTGAATTGTAGACAGTTTCCATAGGTATGAGCGCTAAGAAACCCAGAATAATAAAATTTAATATAAAAAATATTAAATTCTACAAGCTAGAAAATAAAAGCAGTCATAAAACACGTTAACAAGTTTTTCTAAATTATGTGATATCGTGTGTCAAAGCAATAACTGCATTCAGTGTAAGTTAGCCCAAAAAATGGCTCTACAGTGCACAATATTCAACAATTGACATGTACATGTATGGCTTGAGTAAATCCTACTAAATGCAGTCAATGAAATAATGATCAGTCTATGTCATGGAAGCAAAATTGTCCACGGTTTCCAACAACCACTGGAGGGGAAAGTTTCTGAACAACATTCTCATAACTATAAAAAATATTGTCTTCGATTACTGGCCACTTGTAATACCCTCCTGACTTTTGCATCACATTCACCTGTAGCTGCTTTGAATCAACATAATGGTGACTTCTCCTGGATAAAGTTGACCATCACCATCATATGTTACCAGTAACCAATCACCAACAGAGATCTCCTTGCTTGACGCTTTGCTGGTAATATCACCATAGGTAACAGTGGTAATTTCATTGTCTAAGGCATTGTGGCGCAACTGGAGATTACATGGTGCCTGAGGTGAATGTGTGGCAACATGAACTTTTGTAATGCCTGGTATTGCTGGGAGATTTTCCTTCCATAGCTGCCTGGTTTCTTCATCACGTCTGATCTCACTCTCTGAAATGTAAAGCACAGTTGTCTTTGGCATCAAGATTCTTGCAACATTTGCAAAATCTTTGGCACACTGGACAACTATGGGCTCTGTAGAAAGGCTCATTGCTTTCTGTCGAACCAAGGATTTTGCTCTGCCACCAATGCCATCAACAACTCCTTTACCATGAGATGTTGCTAAAAACGTCCATGAAAACTGTTTTTGAGACTGGACAGACAGTTGGTGCAGCAACTTCATGGTAAACTTATTCTTGAATTCTGATGATGGGCCATCACTCCAAATAATTTCATCTTCTATTTCTGGATTTGGAAAAAGATGATTTTCATACATTGCAAAGAGAAATGCAGCAACAGTGTCCTTATCCTTATTCTTGGTGTCTGAGCAAATTAAAAAACTTTGACACGAATCTTTGGTCATTGCAGCAGCAGTGAATAAAGTAACACTTGCTCTGCTCCATAAAGCTGACTGGATTTCCTTTTGGTATTCGCAAGAATAGTTCATCACAAAGTCAATTTGAAGAACTCTGGCTTTTTCTCGCTTCTTGTCATTCTCAAACTCTTGAAATTGGATATGTTTAGTGTTAACATGTGTCAAGATCACATTCCAGTCATCGACAACTCGTTGCCACACCTCCCCTGCACAATTTTCTTTCAATTGACACTCTAACGTTTTATAAACCTTGCTACTTGTAGGTGCTAAATTACCATTTGAATTTAATTGTGTATCTTCATCTGTTTCACTTCGTTTCTCATTTTCTTTGATACATGATACCCATTCCCGCCACTGAATGGTTGTTGCTTGATCCAAAGGTAATTTAACAAACTTGCCATTTGCACAGTTCTGGCATTTGCCTTGCCAACAAAGTGAATTAGTTGAAGTATCAGACAAAGCATCTTCCCAGAAAGTTGAATAAGGCAGTTTAAGAGATTTCAACTTAAGAAACAAATTTTCATGTATTTTGCATTTGCATTGATCAGCAGGAGTCTGCTTCATGAATCAGGAGGACATTTCTGGGTCTCAATTCACAGAACTTGCTAAATTTTACATGGAAATCTCCAGCACATGAATCAATGTAAAGCTGATATGCTTCTCTCAGAAAGACTGTCAAGTAGTATTTCCTTAACTTCATTTTCTTCCCTTGTTCCCAAACAGTCATTTCATCTTTCATGCCAGGCATAGTATATGCTATATCTGGGCGATAAAATAATTCAGTAACTGAAGCAGCAACCTCATCTGATACTGGTGGTCTTCCACCTGGTCCAACAGCTGCATTCATCTCTTTCTCCGTTGCAAAACCTATGCGCTTTGCTAAACCAGCTACAACAAATCTCCTCTTGTTTGGGGATGCAGGAAGTGATCTCATTGACTTGTTGACTGCCTTCCCAAAGCTCTGAGGTCGCTTGTATGGATTGCTGGGGCTTGATATTGGTGTAGAAGTGTTAGTTGATGCCACCTGTTCTTGACTTTTGGATGCTCGTGATTTTCGCTTTCTTTCTGTCACCTTCTTTCTATACTCCAGCTTTTCATGTAATGACATACTAGCCACTCTCTCTTTCCTACTGGCTTCAATTCTTTTACTTTCTTTTTGCTTAAACTCTGTTGTTGCAGCCATTTTAGCTCGATACTTCTTAACAGCTTTTCTATTTGAAGCCTTTCTTTCTTCTTTTTTGCTGAGTGTCACAGCTTCTACAACAGTTCATTCATTATCCTAAAATATTATTTTGAAATTAAAAGATGTAATCCAGTGTACATGTATGCACAAGTACAAGCTACATGTATATTAATTTTATTTAAATATGGTTCACAGCTTAATCATTTAATGTCATAGCATGTACACCACATAAGAACACCATTTATTTGAACATATATAGAAAAATTTACACTGAAGTACTGAATTAAACACATGTATGTAAAATATAGATAGAACAAAAATTATGGTATTAAACATGGTGTATACACATATTCTGCCTAAAGTTGTTTAACATTTTAGACAATATGTTTAACATTTAAGGCATAAAGGTTTTTAAATATCTGTGTAAGTCCACAGTACTGTATTACTGTATATAGTTGTATTAAAAGCTAATTGATACAGGTATGAGGTAGCCATTTTGTTTTTGTGTGATACTACAACTGTACACATTCAAACAACATAGAAGAATCATTCATTTTTATTTGATGTCTACCTAAAATTTAAGTAAATTTCTACTTACCATGATTGTCATGTCAACAAATGCGAGTAAATATTTAACACCAAATCCATTTTTAAACAATCCAACTAGTACTTGGGTAAAAATGTGAAATTACACTAAATGTTGTACTCTGCTAAAAACTTCATGTAACATTACATAAATTGGTTTTGGTGCCCAGTCCCCTTCTATTCAGACATAGACAACTGACAACACTTCACCAGATACTGTGTGTAGTATGAAAAGTGTTAGGTCACACACATCACTGTCATACACATCACAAACTATGATGTGTGTGACTTACTAAAAGCTGGGAAAAATCACAAAAACATGAGCAATAAAAATTATGTGCTTTGGCCACATAAAAAAGTTACTTAAATGACAAGAGAAAATAAAATTTTTCCCAATTTAAAATATTCCTTCTTTTGCAAAAAGCACTTTTTGCAACAAATTATGACGTGTGTGACATCACCTTCCAGACACTTTTATTAGTATGTAGATTAAAGAAAGGATGGAATGTATGAAACAACCAACTGGTCATAGATGTTATATTAGTCAGTGATGTCTGTTTTATAAACTTGGAATCTTACCAATTTTTATCATGTCTGTTCTATACCGATCTGTATGCTATTGTTTTCATTAACAAAAATGATGACTCACCAAAATACCATATTGTTTTTCTCGAATATTCTTGGTAAAAAACTATTTCTGATAAGCTAAGCATTAATTTTGGAAACTTGGGTATAAGTGCTATTATTTACAACAAAAACTAATTTAAAATTATAATATTAAAAATTTACTACTCTTATGTCAAGTTTATGGAATTGTCCTGCCGAGTTGGCTATGAGTTCGTATATGACGAGAGTGAATGGTATAATTGTTTTATAATATAGCAAAATATGTTATGATTATTAATGCAAAATTGTTGATTTATTGCAATAAATTATATTAATTGAATATCCGCCACATATGAGCTTCCGTCATGCGTATATTAGTTAACTTTGTGTTTTCAGAATTTTCTCTCAGAGCCAAAAAATACGTTGAAAAGATTGAATGAAGAAAAAAATCAGCTTTGAAAAGTCGAAAGGTGGGTGATTTATTTCTTAATCTGTCGTGGTTGTGAATCTTTGGCTTTTTAAATGGACAAAGAAGCTAAAAATATAATTACAGTGAAACCTGCGTTTTGCGACCACCCCAGTTGCCACGTAAAAGTGGTCGTTCAGACAGGTTTTCGACAACATTTTTGTTATTCCTCTGGGCTTCACACTTTACAAATATTTGGGGGCTGATTAATTATAGGATATTTATTGAGTCTTAGCTTAGCTTAACTTGTTGTTAGCAACAGGTTTCATAAAAGAAACTGAAAGTGTGAGATTGTTGGGTGAAACTGAATCCACAGTTCCTGGCCACCAATGATCATCATAGATGACAGCAACCCAGTCACCTGCCACAACATCAACTGGTACGTGTGCGTTACCTGTATCTGCTATAATTAGTTAAGGTGTGTAAGTACAATGAATTAAGACTTATTTAAGATCAGACTCATCATACAGTTTGCACATGTACTGTATATAAGTGCACACTATATAATATAGTAGAGAAAAAAGTTAAATATTTCATGAAAAAAGTTAATAAAAAGGATACATTGGAGTCGACATAAGAATATGTCGGAATCAGTTTGACCAGTTACATGACGTAGCTCAATCTTGTGCTCTTTGAATATACACTGGGCATCATGCATGCTACGAATATACCCTCTGCTGCTGGAGTATCCTCCCAAGAATCAGCTAATGCCACAGCTTGGTCAATCTCTGCCTGGTCTATGTGAAGAATTGTGGTGGAAGTCATCAGTTTATTTGCCAAATCTGCAAAGTCTTTGGAGGCTTTGGACGACGTGCATCTCATCTTGGCTCATCGATTTCTGACGAACTGATGACTTGGCTCGACCTCCCACTCCATCAACTACACCCTTACCATGAGAAGTTGCAAAGTATTTCCATGAAAAATCTTTCTGATACTTCTGGGCAAGGTCGTACAAAATTTTCATACAGAATTTATTTTTAAATTCTGAAGATGGGCCATCACTAAAGATTATGTCACCTACATCATCAGACGTAGGAACGTCCTCTATAATGTGTTCATAAAGCCGGTTTACAAAGGTGTAGACAGTGTCTTTTCCTTTATCTTTAGTATTGGAGCATATCAAATAGGTTTTGGTAGTATCCTTGTAAAACACTGCTGCTGTGAAGAGAGTTACACTGGCCCGGCTCCAGAGTGCTGACTGGATCTCATCTTGATACTCACAAGAGTAGGCCATAGCAAAATCAATCTGGAGAATTCGATTAATTTCCTTTAAGCTTTCAAAAGCATCATTTTGAATACGCTTTACACGAGTGTGCTCTTGAGCCTTTGGTAGTGACTGAAGAACAAGATTGAGAAGTTCTCCATAGCAACCTGTCTTTGTAAGTTTTTTCAGAACCTGATCATCATCTTTCTCCCACTGATGCCAGTGAGTTGTTTTGGCCATACAGTATAAAGCTCTGAAGACAACTTAATTAGCTTCTAACAACTTTCCTTCTTTGCAGGTTTCGCATTCCCCAATCTAGCAACTTGACTGAAGGTCACCAGCATTGCAAAGAACTGATTGTCACCAATCCTTGTCATATACAATGTTGTGACCTTTTAATTTCATGCGAAAATTTTCATGTATTTTGCACTTACATTGATTTTTGGGTGTGTTTTTCAACAAAAGTACATTATCAGGTCGAGTACGGCAAAATGTAGAAAAGCCAAGACTTATTGCAGGGTGTAGTTCCTTAAACACAGAATATGCTTCTCTCAAAAACAGGGTTAGGTAATACTTTCGAAGCCGCTCTTTCTTTCCATTAATCCAGACTGTCATCTCATCTTTGAGTCCTGGCATGGTGTACAAGATATCTGAGCGGAAATAAAAGGCACGGACAGTATTTTTTACCTCTTCTACAAGACCACTATTCCCCCTTGTTGCTGATAATGATGTCTCCCTTTCCTTTTCCAAAGATATACCGAAACGTTTGGCTAGGCCACTAACCACTGCCTTTCTCTTTCTGGGTGATGCTGGCAGAGACCGAATTGACCTTTTTATAGCTTTGCCCAATGACCGTGATCTCTTGAATGGCTCAGGTGTGCTTGATGGGGTCTCATTAGCAGTTTCTGCCGAAGTATTGCTTGCCCTTTCTGTTTGTTTCTGTTTTTGCAGTTCAACTTTTTCTTTTTCGTCTTTCCATCTTATATGCATTAAGCTCAGTTGGTGACATATGTGCCACTCTATTTTTCCTTATCTTTTCTACTCTGGCATTCTCCACTTTATTGAATTCATCCCCTTTTTTCTGACGCCATCTTGTTTCTCTCAGATCCAGATAGTTTTCCCTCCTTAGTCATGCTACAGTATATAGAAATATTTTACAATATATTTTAATAATAATTCACCCAAAACACAAACCAATCTCGTTTGAAATATTAATCAAAGGTCTCAATGAGACGACTCACGGATACGCAAGCAAGCACAGCTAAAACCACTAGAAAACGCATTTGTTTGACAATGTGTAAAGAAATAGTGTAGTTCGAACCGTGAGTGTTTTTTTTTGCTACAAAGATGTGAGATAAAAATTCTACACAAGTGTCAAACGTTTATGTAAGCGATCGTCTTTTGCTGCAGTATGCAGGAAGGGGTGTTACACCTTCTGTAACTTTGATTTTGATGACATTGGTTTTGACGTGAAACTTATCACGTGGTCTATATATATATATATATATATACAGCTAAATCAATTAAGGTTGTCCTGGCCAAAGCCAAGAGGCTAAAGCCAAAAGGTCAAAGCCAAGCCCGAAAATGCTCGTTAATAATCCCCAGAGAGGCAAGTTTGGTTTATTTGTATGATTTTGGCCTATAAATATAGTAAATGTGTGCTTCGCTATTTAAATAGTAATTCACATCGTACTTTTCGCGCTTGGCTTTGACCTTTTGGCTTTAGCCTTTTGCCTTTGGCCAGGACAACCTTAATTGATTTAGCTGTATATACAAAGTATGAAGTATAGTTTACCTTAAAGTCTTCGCTACCAGAGGTTTCACCCTAAACGGGATCATCAGTCGCCTGATGATCCCGTTTAGGGTGAAACCTCTGGTAGCGAAGACTTTAAGGTAAACTATACTTCATACTTTGTATTTTGCTCTATCTATATATGGTATTGAGCACTCTCTAACATTTCGTGAACCAAAACTCACTTATATATATTTAACATAGTTCAAGAAAATTTTGCCCACTTGTCATTATTACCAAACTTTGTATATGCAAAATAAAGAAGCTGCAGTTAATAAAGCACTTTCGATAGTTTTCATGTGAAGTAGTATTTTTCTCCAAATTATACTATGATAATTTTGTCTACCAGTAATAATATAAGAGAATGATCTAAATAGACCATTTCCATCACCATTTATGTAAAACAGCTTTGTCGGAGGACCAAGAGGTTTTGACAATGTGCCGACATGATTAAAAACCAGAAGCAACCGAAGTAACTCACACAAAGATGACTGCGATTGTCCACCAATGGGAAGGAAAACAGCCCAACCATTATTTGATTGGAAAATGATATCCAAGTCACTCATGTTATTTTAAGTATGTCCTAAATGATGTTGAACGAGTGTTTAATATATTATTTACCCTGATTCTCAAGTGAAATAGACACAAAGAAGTATGCAAACCCGAAGCACAAAATGGCCGACTCAATAATATAATACATTACTCACCAGTGAAACTTCTTTCTCCTTCTTTTCTCTGGGCAGGCTACAATTTCCGAGTCCACCTGTTCGCACGTCCAAGAACAAATGAAATTATGAGTCTTTTGCATTCGAAGAAATGAAGCATGAACAAATGTTTGCAATAGAACGAATGATCGACAACAGACTCGTGTAAACCGCAGAAACGGTGAAACAACAAGTGAACTACGAGTTCATCATGAAACAAACGGTTAAACTGCAGAAACGGTCAAACTGCAGAAACAGTAAACATCAATACACTGATGGAGCTAGTAATATGCTATTAGACGGCAAAAACACATGAAAAGAAATCAACAAACTCACCTCCTAGCTTTCGAAGTACTGTAGTAGATAGAAGTAGATACCGCAGGCGGACTAAACCGGTTTATCTGGTTTTAGAACAGAGCGCGCAAAGCAGGCTGGAGATTATATGCAAAAGTCGAGTGATAGCATAGACTCCCAAATACTCCTACGGAGTATCCGTGAGTCAAAAAGTAGAAAAGAACTAAGAATCAATTGGAATGTTGACCTAAAATTAACTAAAATGTGGCCGGACAAGTCCCTACAGCCAAACAGTTCATTTGGCCATGCTGTTGATACTGGTTTGATACAAATAACATATATTATTCTTATATAGTACAGTACTTAACTCCTAGAACTTAAGCCAAATTTAAGAAGTATTATATTTCTTAACAGTTTATACCTTAAATAGTAAAATGTTCCAATCCTAAATAGAAAACTTTTTAAGTAAAAAACACTAACCTTGACTGTGTTAAAATATCCAATACATCAGCTTCCCTCAATTTTTCTCTGCACTGCAGTGCTCATGTGCAACTTATTTACCACTGGGCTGTACCATTGTGGGCTCAACAAAGATTTGTGGCCTCAGGTTATGTTTTGTACATGGTTGAGCCATTCTTTTTCCCACTACTTTCTGACATTTTCCAATGATCACACTCGTGACAATTTGTCACGTGTGTGACAGATACTTTTTTGGCCTTAAAGTGGTACACCACAAAATGATTTGAAAATTGGCTATTTTGAAAATATTTTTGCATAAAAGTATTTTAATGACTAAATGATGATTATTATTTTAGGAAATATCATTTTTAGCGTGTTGCTAATTAGCTGAAAATTTGAAACTGAATATATTAAGTTTAAATTTTCGAGTTCAGTAATAACAAATAATATGAAAATAAGCAACTGTATTTTCAAAACATAGTTTAGTATTCACCACATGCATATGTCTTTCCTTCTTTTTTCTTATGCTTGTCTCCCTTAGATTTTCTTTTGGCCCTTGTAATCCTCCTTCTCTTCTTTGTTTTCTCAGCTGACTTTATATCAGCTTTCTCTATACGTTGTTTGTCAGCCATAAGGCACCTTGCCAAACAGTATTCACCAGGACTTATTCCCATCCTCTCAAGAGTTTTGCTTGCAGCAGTTGCACCAATGTTAAAGTGTGAGACAGCATCAAACACACCCATGCGCAACACATCTGAGCCAACAAACACTTGTTTTGGCAACCGATTCCAAATCATTCCGTTCAAGGGCTCATTTTGGTTCTGTGTTTTACAATCAAGATATCACCACTTAGCCTACTGTAGATTGGTTTTACTGCTGTGACTACAGAAATAGGTAAACCATTTCCATGCTTGTATTCATTTGTTCCTTTCGCTTTATCCCGCATAAAACCGCACCAGCTATTTTCCCCTTCAGGACAGTAACGATGCCAGTTATTGTTTGCTGAAGAAGCACAGTGGAATAGGCTGGCTAGTATGGCATTCTTCATTGCATCAACATTTCCTGGGTTTCTTCTAATGGCTATTCCATAATAATTTTGTAACTTATCTATCATTACATCCGTTAGCTTTCCTTTTCCACCCATCCCCTTATTTTCTTTTCTAAATTTACGAAGAGCCGTCCCAACTCTTTTTTGTACATGGCCGACACACTCCTTCTTTACTACCGGTGCCCCTGCATTGTCACTGTTGTAAACATCTGACAACACCATGAGTTTTACTGTCTCCATCACCAAAATACTCAGTGTAGCGGAGCTTATTGCATTCAACAGAACGTTGGAAGATCCTGAGTGCTCCTTCTGGTTCCATGGCCGGTGCTGATCCCTGAAAATTGGCTTTGCATTTTGACTTGTGATCAGTTTGCCAGGCAATATTCTCTGGTGTATCTTCATCATCTTCATGCTTCTTTTATTGCTTAAAGGACTTGCTGAGGACTTCTACATCAACTACTTTTCCTGTGTCCATTGAAATGGCTGTGATACATCCATTCAGGGATGAGAAACCTCTCCTTTGCCAAGTTCCATCGCATGAATCCCCACAGTCAGCAACTTCATTTTCTGATTTCTCTTTCAGGGTATGGATTTCTTTAGCAGCATCACTCATGGTTTCAAAGCAAACCTCCTTAGCCGCTTTAAGCAGAGCTTTGTTATGTGCACTATACGCCGAGGATCTTGGAATAGGTGGCATGTTCATAAGCCCACAAAATCTCTCCGCAGAAGCAGCACCACAACCCACAGATCTCATGGCATAGACCAATCGCCTGTTTACTTCAAATTACATCCTGTGCATTGTAGCCCCAAACTTGAAGCACAACCTTTACGTTTAACCATGTTTTCAAAGAGCTCCAAACTGAATTGTTTACACTCTTTACAGGGCAACATTTTAAAAATGGTCGATAATATAGACAAATCGACAAAACGAATACCTTTAACTTCTCTCTGTGTTTTATCAACTCGCTGCGGTTCTGGTGTCCCAATTTTTCTGGCGGATGCTGAAGGTTCTCGTGGCGGATTGGCAGTGGCATCATTGACAACATCACTCGAAGATGTACTCGCACATGGTGATGGTATCTCTAGCCTTGCTCGTTTTTCTTGCCCTTTAGAGTGGCGATTTCCACAAAATTTACGCTTCTTACAGTATCCTGAACGAGACTTAGACATTTTACTTTAAAATCTTCAGCAATAACAACAAAATATGAAAGCAGTTCTCTGACAACGATATAGCACTCTACAAGATGGCCGACCAAAAACGTCTATAGATGAACTCCTCTTATACTTCATATAATAAATTATTTAGAGGATTGTATAAAAAAATTCATAAAATATTGAGCGTCTATTGGAGCATTTTCATAACATGAATCGGTTGCTAAGGGCGTTGTTAAGGGCGTAAAAGCTAAAACTTGTAGAAAACGTCCAATAAGTCAAATTTCCACAGATAAAAACACAAAAACAAGCTGGGAAATGAATGAACAATAATTGAGAAAAATGAAAATCAATTTTTCAAAATGTTGAAAAAAGTTCGAAATTTTGCCAAAATTTTGTGGTGTACCATCTTAACTACCCTATTATTGATTTAGGTAGACAGTTCCATAGAGATCATATAAATACTAGAGTGGGCATTGGCAGGAAAATTTGGTAACCACATGGCGGCCGCCATTACCTATGATATTTCAGTCAATTGGTTGGCAAATGTACTAGACCCAGTCCTTTGCCAACCAACGCGCTTAATGTTTGCCTCCAAAAAAAGCCAAGATGGCGGCGTTCAATTGGTTACCCGCGGTTGGCTGAAATTAAGATAGGATGCCCCCTCTAGTATTTATATGATCTCTATGGATAGTTCAGTATTTTAAGTTTTAAGTGGTAGTCTATCCTAAATTCCCCAAAACACTATTGTTGCTCTAGTTTCATAACAATTTAATCAATCATCACAAAAATTGGCACAAAGCAAGATCTAATTAGTATACAGGTTTTAAGACTACTTAAAGTGAACTGCACTAAATAGTTGCCATGGTAACAACAGAAAACTACGACACAAACAGGAATTTGCGGAAACAATATCTCAAGAAGAAAAAGAACTATTAACTCCAAAGTTTGTGTGGTTAGTTCTTATGTCCTATAGTATGGGTATATTCGACCAAATATTTCTGTCCGAACGCTGAAAAAGCACTGTTTCCATGGTAACCATGGCGAAACTGCAAATTAAAAAAAATTGTCTATTTAACCCATAAAGTACTATATAAGATACACCTACAGTCCAAAAATGAAGGCAAAACATCAAATCCCCTTCATTTTAGACTTTCCACAAATTTGATAAATCAAAACTCTTTCGTTTTGAGAATATCGAGGTTAAAGATGAACTAATGTTTCATAGCAACTCTCGACCATGTCCAGCATACAAATTATACAAAAATATTATTTGTGTATTCAAGGAGATGCAATAAGATACAAATGTTCAAAATAGCTGTCTATCTTCCTCAAAACTGTTATAAATTAGGTATCTACATACCAAAACCAAGTGTCATTTTCGTTGCTTTTTTGCAACTACTTCAAATGTTGGAATAACAAACCTAATTTGAGGCTGCTCATTGTTCTTGATCTCTTCTGGTGCTCTCTTTCTCTTCTTGGACTTAGTACTGTCAACTGGCTTGGCACTTAGACCAAATCCACCAGGTTGATAAGATTTCTTATCAGCTTTATCCTTTTTCTGGGCACGGAGTTTTTGCCTTTTCTTTCTATATTTTTCACTTACTTTCTTAGCTGCATTCTTCAATCTCACATCATCCTGTTTTCTGAGGGCTCTCATTGTATGGACTCCAGGGGTAACACCACACAGGTCCAAGGCCACTGCCTTGCTTGCAGCACCAATTGTTTCAGCACCAGCACCAATTGTTTCACATGCCGCAATACGTACTCTTCTTGCACCGCAAAACTTAGTTTTTGGACACTTGGACTAAAGTATCCCATTTGCTGCCTCATTTTGATTCTGGGTGATCCCTTTCAAACGCCTATTTAGGAGGTCATCTTTCGATAGCCTTGTAAATACTGGATCTAGTTCATCCATAAATACTTCAGGCAACCGATTATCCTCATTGTACAATTGAGTTTCATCATTCTTGTCTTTCCAATATTTGCACCATGTATCCGCAGATTTTGGGCAGTACTGATGCTGCTTTTCCAATGAAAGTTCTCCATTCTTTACCATGTGGTGCTGAATTGCCTTTATACTGGACTTCATACCAAATGTCCTTTATTCCCTCGAATTGCTTTGCCGTAATAGTTTTGCATTTTGTCAATAACTTTGTCCGTCAATCGTGCCTTTCCTCCAACTGTTTTACCATCCGAAAGTTTCTTTCCCTTCATATTTTTCTTGTACTTTCTCAATGCAGTTCCAAGTCTTTTTTGAACATGACCCACACATTCTTTTTTTTAAATTTCATAAGCTGGACCAAATTTCTTTTCCAATGCCTCCTTCACCCCACCAAAACTGCTGCTGTCTCCATCACCGACAAAGGTCGTATACTTTAACTTTCTTGTCTCAATACTTCTGGTGAATATCTCAGCAGCAGCCACAGCTTCCATCTCCTCAGACGATCCTTGGTGATTTATTTCACATTTTCCTTCATGAGCCTTCTTCCATTCTTTATACTCATTGCTTTTTTGATCCCAACAATTATGAGCTTTACGTTCATGGCAGAAGAGAGACTTCACTTCATAATCTAGAATTTCACCAGTCTCTACCGAAATTACAAACACTACTCCTATCTTGGACGAGTGTCCCCTTTTCTGCCAGGTACCATCAACTGTCACCGAAGTGCAAGCAATCTTCTCTTCCCCCTCTTCCTCGATGTCATCCGGCCGTTCGATCAAAACCTTTTCCCATAACCTTTTGGCAGCATCTTTCATTACCTCTTCAGCATTGCTTTTGGTAGCCTTTTCAATTTGAATAAGATGCTTATTGTATGCCTCTTTAGCTACAGGTAGAGGTAAGTTCATTACCGCACAAAACTGTGATAGTCCAGTATGCCCAAACTGACATGAAGCCACAGCTGCTCTACGGTTGACTTCATGGGACCCACCACCCTTGCCACCGAGTCGTTTACTTGTTGACAATGGAGTCACCTCTTCACAAGATGAACACTTCAAGAACAAAGACTCTGATAAACCTTCTCTTTCGCTGTTTTTCTGGTAAAGTTTAAGTTTTGATGTAGCTTTACGGCATGCAGGAGCTACTTATTGCGGTAGATATGCAATCGTTCAAAAGAACGGCATCTTGTATCTTGAATCCTTTTGCCATTTCAATATCAGGTACCGATCCCAATCCAACTTTTTTCGCTTGTTCGCGAGTCAAAATCCCACTCCTACTTTCAAATTTCTCAAAAGAAGTGTTTAACAGCTTCTTAGTTGAAATATTTTCAACAGCAGGAGTTGAAATAGGCATAGGATTAATGTCGCTCAAACCAGACGAACTGCTAGGATTCGCATCCATAGTTGCTGCATCATTTCTCGACTCGTTGGCTTTCTCCTGCGGTCTTGCACCATAAAAAACCCTTCTTTTTCTTTTTTTAACAGATCCTTTCTTTCTCCTATCATTCCTCACCATTTTTATGCAAAATAATCACTTAAAAACGCTTTGTAAATCACTCGGTTGAAAGAGATTGTTCGATAACAGTATCGCTTCAAAGACAACTTCGGCAGACTTCGGTAGCGCAACGTAAACAAACGGCAAGATTCGTAGTTTTAACCTGCACTCAGGCCTCATTTTTGTTGCAGGCAAAGAAGGGGGGATGTATTTTGTCTAGTAAAGGGTTGCGGGGGAAAATCATATTTGGAGGGCAGAAAAGCCATAGCAACCAAAGTAAACAAACTATCGCAAATGGTTGCTATTCAAAATTTTATGACATCCTTCCAGGAAAATGGATATTTTGCAAACATTCTTTCAAATACCAGGACAAAAAGTTCAGGGAGTTAAAATAAAATAAGTAAAGAAGTCAGTAAAGCCCAAAAATTTTTTTAAAAAATTCCAACTTTTGATCGAAATTTAGGGTAGACTAAATAAAAATTAAAAAAATAAAACTTGTTTCCCGTGTTACGTGTGTGACATGTCATTTTCATTGCATTTAGTTAGACCTTTCAAAAACAGGGGGGTGTTAAAATATAAAATTAAAAAGCCTTAACTACATAGATCATTTGTAAACTTAATGCTTTATTCATTTGGTGATGACATAACATCTGCATTTAATAAAAAACCCTTTAAATCAAAAGCAATTCTTGATAAACTCAAAATCGGCTAAAAATAGCATACCTTCATGGAAGGCCGATTTTTCCCCGAGAATCAACTTTTTAAAGTTAAGGTCCATATTATTACTAGGATATGTGTATCTTTAATTAAAATCAATAAACAGTTTGTGTAAGTGATATGAAAATTTTACAACTTAGGGGGCTTTCCATTTGCACGGTCAGACCGGTCGGACTGGTCCTAGTTTGAAATGGAATTCGGAACTTTTTGGGATTGGGGCTGGTCGGACCGGAAAATTCGGTCCTACTGAGGAGCAGGTCCATTCTGGCCCGATTTCCCGCCTTGAAAGAAAACCAAGATGGCGGACAATACCTAAGGTAAGTTCAAGGTTGTTGTATTGAATTTAAATCGCTTAAATGCATACAAAAAGTTATGTGTAGCAGTGTAAATTAAGAAATAAAGTATTAAATTGTTCCTTATTCATCTGAGTATTGAAGGACATCTTCAAAACGAACTAAACAGGTCGCCTTTCGGTTTGATTTGTTTCAGAGCAATGCTTGGAGTCTGCCTTCCCAGTATTATTAACTAAATGGACTACGCCAAATGTCAAATTGTTAATCTCTATAAGAAAAGAAAGCGACAAACTGTTTCACACTGGCGTCTTAAGAAAGAAAGCAATTTGGAATCGAATTGCGAATAAGTTTAACGATGCAGTCGAGGGTGTTTTCACCACTGGTGAACAGTGCCAAAGCAAGTGGAAAAAGCTTGAGAAAAAGTACAAAGAAGTAAAGTTTTACAACAACCAGTCTGGAAATAACTTAAAGGTATGGGAATTATACGATCTAATGGACAATGTTATGGGTAACAATCCAAACGTTGTTCCAGTCTGCACAATGAGTAGTATGAAGGATTTACCACAAGAAAGAGATACATGTACCAATGGCGATGAGGATGAAATCAGTAGCCAGCTTTGAAGAAGAAGAAAAAGAAGAAGAAGGGAGTAGAAAGAAGAAAAGAAAAAGCAGGTCTACCTCGACTGCTGTTGTTGAATTTCTAAATGATTACAGCACAGAGAACAAAACAAAGGAAAAAGAAAGAATGGATATGCTGAAGAAAATGCATGATGATAAAATGGGTGTAATGAACAGATTTCTTACATTAATGGAGAGACAGCACGAAGCATAAGTCAGCTTTCTGATTATTTGTGTTTTACTTGCACGTTTATGTATTCATTTTAATATTTATTATATACATTTCAATGATAAATTATCAAACATGGTATTTAATATTTATATTGTTGAGTTACTGTTTAATTATTTTTTAAAAGTTAATTTTAAAGTGAATTTTTAGAAATGGTGTAACATTTCAATCAGTTTATGGAATAAATAAGTTGTTGTTAAACACCATTGGTTTTTGTGTAGAATTTATAATGTCAGTAACACTACGAAAGATAAGCCCTAAGAACATCTCTTTTTACTCCAGCCTCTTGGTTGTTTGCATGTTCACAATTGACATTCATGTTGTCAGCTCTGTTGATGTCATCATCAATAAATTCTTCATAGTTTTCCTCTAACATTAAACAGAAGTTGTGCAGAACACATGCTGCAATAATGACTGAAACAATTTTCTTCTGACAAAGCATGTCCAAGTAAAGCAATTTCCTCCATCTCCCCTTTAGTAAACCAAATGCTCGCTCGATGACTTGTCTAGTTGAGGACTGTTTAAAGTTGTATGTTCGCTGTGATGCTGTTAGATGCCCATTGTCTTTATACGGTACCATCACCCACCTGAATATAAGTAAATTTCCAATGTTACTATTACACCTGTACCTCCACTCTGCATGTTGCTTATCTATATACAGTAAATTGTTTGTCTATGTACTAACTTAAATTTAATTAATAGCACAGAATAGTATATTATGCTTTCTGATATTCACTCACACTTTTTGTTATTCAAATGTCAATAACATTGGATACCTTAACAAAGTGTAACCAGAATCTGCAAGTACACGAGCCTCACCAGGAAACAGCCTCTGATGGTTTTGCATAGTTTTAGCATACAATGGGGAATTTGTCAGTACTTGAGAATTATGTACTGACCCTGGCCAACCTGCATACACATCTGTAAATGTGAGGTTTATAAAAATAAATATCAGCCTGGTCCGTGTGATTCATTGTAGTCATTCTGTACTCATTTTGATTAACTCATTACGTGTGTTTTTTTTTTTAATTATTCAAAAAAAAAGAGGCTAGACAGGCTAATTTAATCCAGTATCTCAAACTCATTAATAATTCATGAAGAAAACACAAAGGAAATCAGTACCGTGTTGGTGGTTTGGATATCGGAGGAAGAAATTACATAAATTAAGCAAACTTTCATCTTGATTTTCTCTTAAAATACTGATTTGTTTGAGATGCTATATCATACACTCGGAGAAGTGTTTCATTAAAGAAATACCAAATGGTTTTCCGTGTTGGATACTCTGATCCAAACACGCGGGAAATTGCGAGACTGGAGAAAAGCGTAACAAAACACGAGCCGTAGGCGAGTGTTTTTAGCTTTTCGAAAGTCGAGCAATTTCCCAAGTGTTTGGATAAGAGTCTCCAAACACGGAAAAAACCATTTGGTATTTCTTTTATAAAATAATCACAAGTGAATATGATATACTGTCCGACATCGTTTTGGCGGGAATTTTCCGTGTTTGGATACTCTGATCCAAACACGGCAATTGACCAATCAGGGCTCGCGTAGTATACATGTTATTTTATAACAGGATATCCAAACACTTCGAAGTTTGTTCAAAAACCTCGGCTTCGCCTCGGTGTTCAACAAACGTCTCAGTGTTTGGATATCCTGATGAAACACTCCTCCTCGTGTATGATATATTACGTAAAGGCTTGCTTAGTGCCTCAAAATATTAATATGTATTTGGTCACCTGCAAAATTACTGAATGAGATATTTTCTATTCAGGTAACTATCAGGATAATCACTGGGTGTTTTTATTTGGATATGTGTCCCATCTAGAGCACCAATAACATGGGGAAAACCTCTTCTTTCTTCAAAACCCTGCTTGACTTCATTGGCCTTGGCACCTTATGAATATAATTAAAAAACTGTTAAAACAACAAACACTGTTGAAATATTGTATATTAATAATATAAATGGTCTATTCATTCCATTTAAACCAAACCCCCCCCCCCCCATCCAGGAAATCTAGATTTCATCAGGGGGGGGGTTCTTTCTATTATGTAAAATTCTTACAGGGGATAACTTCATTTT
Organism: Paragorgia papillata; assembly: GCA_035771165.1. Classification (NCBI taxonomy): domain Eukaryota; kingdom Metazoa; phylum Cnidaria; class Anthozoa; order Scleralcyonacea; family Coralliidae; genus Paragorgia; species Paragorgia papillata. The sequence continues at coordinate 2,679,416 of JAWNZC010000014.1, forward strand.
ATGGAATTCTTTAGGGGTTTAATAGTTTTCTAAAATTGATGGATTTCTTAAGGGTATACTTTTTAAAACATACATACTCGATAGGAAAATATAGATATTAAATACATGTAATCAAGTTACCAATATATCACACCCATGACATTACCCCCTGAGCCCAGTTAATGACACCCCTTATTTCAGACAGTTGGATAAGAAATTAAGTACACATGTCTTTGTAAATACACATTTCATACCTTGTGGCCAAATAATAAAATCAGTCCTCACGCTGACTAGAGCTTTACAGGCCCTATGCAAACACCGATGTACACTGCTCATCGTAATGTTGAACATATCGGCGGCACTTCGGTGGCATTCAGGAGTTGCTAGCATCCATACTGCATCTAAAACTTGCTTTGTCGGATTAATAACAGGTCGTCTGGCCGCGTTCTCAGGTGGAAGGCAACCTGTTTGAACAACGACCCTTACTATAGGGATTCAACAGTGCATCTTTTCAAACGAAAATGATTCCTGAATTCGTCGAGTTGATATCGCGGAACTACCTCTTCGAAAAACATTTCGTTTCTCACCAATTTTCTCCTGTTTAGGCATCTAAGTACTGCTATTACATTTAGCGGTAACTCTGAACATAAAAGAGAAAAGTTTTCCTCGAAATTTTCGAAAAAGCATCCAAATAACATAAAAAAAACTTTTTCGTCCTCCATATTGTCAAGATACGGCAGAGCAATACAAAACAAAGCAGGAGTCTGGGGACGACAACTTGGCCCCGGTCTTTCCATTAACCCAGAATAATCCAGAGAAAAAATTTCCGGTCCGACCGGTCTGACCGTGCAAATGGAACGCCCCCTTAGGCTCTCTTTAAGAGAATCGCCCGTCATCATAATAAAAAAATCGGATTTTTTATATGGCCGATCGGAATTTGGGAAGACGGTGAAACGTTAGCAATAAGACATGAACAAATCCAACTTGAAGATAACAAATTATTTTATTAAGTTAGAATTACTGTATGTATACTGAAAAAATATAATTTACATTAAAGGAGAGAAAAAATTTGTGAGCTTTGCTTGCTTGCTTATTACGATCTCAGGCTTATTATTCTTCAAAGCCAAATCGTCTTAGCTCACTGACACTACAGGAGTTTCTTGTTCGTTTTCTCCAACGTCTTCGACTTCGTTTTCTTTGTCTTCTTCATCACACTCACCATCAGATACGAAGCCTTTTTCGCACGGTCCACAAGATGTTGTTCCCAATCAGGATCATCCGTCCCGCCACAACTAGTTAGTACAGCATTATCTTGCTCGGTATAATCTTGGAGAGTTATACCATCCAAAAGTGGTAAAATTTCTTCATTACCATCAACTTCGTCATCATCGTCAACCTCCTCCACGCTGAAGGAAATAAATCAAGAAATAAATTAGTTGCACGTATAAATAGACAAAGTTTTATACTGCATAAAAATGCAAGGCAAAAAGCCGTTAGTGTTTATAAATAACAAAACCAATTAAAAGTCTCAGTCTCGATTTATTTCTTACCTAGAACTTTTTATTCCACAGTGCGCGAAACATTTTTGAATCGTTGTTTCTGGTAACGAGTCCCAAGAGTGCCGTAACCACTAACCACATGATGGCATCAAACAGCATAACCTTCTTGGCAAGGGAAGATGCGGATTCAACTTCGTCGATGGCGAAGGCGATTCGTCGAAGGAGTTGTGGTCGTATGGCGGAGTTCCACTGTAGTTATAAATAGACAGATGTTGTTGAGGAAACTTGATACGTTATGTCATTGAGGAGCAAGTTTAAAACAAGCAATTTTTCTCGTATTTTATTTACATAGTGCCAGCTTTTAATATGAAATGGTCGCTCATAACAGCGGTCGCTGTTTTCAAGGAGGGAGTTAACCTAAAAAATATGGTATTGGGAAATATTTTTTATTTGGCTAAGTTTAATTCAAACCCCCACCAACTATATATTGGCAGAAAGCTTATAAACTGGGGAATTTAAGAAAAATATATACTTCACCCAAAAAACTATATTAAGGTGGCTCTGGATCGATTGTCAGATTTCCGACCAGGCTATATTCAAGAAAAGATTGCACTTTCTGTATTTGAATGATTTTACTTTTTTGTACCCTACATTAACAAACACATAGTGATTACTGTTTTAAGCATAGGGAATTTGGATACAGTAAATAAAGAAAAAGTTATGGCCGATCAGATTTTACCATTGAATTATAAATAAGAGAAACTGTTATAACTTTCAAGGTATTTGTCATATAACAAATTCCTATGCTTAAAACACAAAGATGACTAAGTGGAACAATCACTGAAAATTTCAGACAAATCCATTGTATTGTTCTTGAGATATCTTTTCTCAAGCGCGAAAATATTGGAAAATGAGAAAATTGAGTTTGAAGTTTCCGTTACATGTAAATATTAATTTTTTCATCATCTTACCAAGTTAAGGCCTTTTGTGTCAGTTCTAATGTTCTACATGACCTTTCTAAAAAGATCTAGAAGGCTCCTGCCTTATATGTTACTCCTTCAGCATTGCGAAGAGCTTCTTCTCGTCGAGTGCGTATCAACTTCTCCCCTTGGCGTCGTTTCTTTTCCTTCTCAGTAGCCTGCAAATCGGATTTCTTCATTCTTTGTTTGTCTTTCACATCACAGGCTTGTTTTGTGTTCACTCCAGCAGGAATAGAAAGCCTCTTCATTGCTCTCAGCCTACTTTCAGATCCTTGTGGAAATGACAAACGGCAGATGCCACAGCACAACAAACAGCTTTGTATCCATGGTGCTTGTGTTTTGGACACCGAGCCCAAACTAAAGCGTTCAGACTTTCGTTCTGGTTCTGAATTGCACCAAGTACACACCTTTCTAATAGATTAGTGTCACTAAGGGCCATGAAAGTTGGTTTCAGAACATCTCGAAACACTGGAGGCAGGCATTCTTCATTGGAAAGGTATGTTGAGGTTCCCGTCGCTACATCCTGCTGCCATTTGCACCAAGAAGACTCACCTCGTGGACAAAAAGCAATGTTGCTGAGCAAGAGTTTTTCCTTTTACACAATGGTGCAGGATAGCAATAATATTCTTCTTCATGGCATAAACTGCCACATCAATCTCTTGTTTCGTTGGATTCAATTTCTTTATGGTATTCTGACGTATCGCAAGTCCATAATACTTTTGTAGCTGCTTTATTTTTACTTCGGTCAACCGCCCACAACCTCCAATAGTGTGACCATCAGCAAGATTTCCTTTTGTTGTGGACTTCAACTTCAGAAGGTGTTTCCCCATCCTTTTTTGAACATGTCCAACACAGTCTAGCTTTTCCACTTTAATTTCACCATAAATATCTTCCACGGAACTGAATGCCTTGCTATCACCATCACTAACCATCCACTTGTACCTCTGGTTGTGAGTCTCTATTGATCTTTTCCACAAGATGATAGCTCCTTCTGACTCCATTGCTGGAGAACTTCCCACAAAGTTAATGTCACATTCATGCTCCAACAGCCACTCCTCAAATTCTTCATCAGTCGCCTTCGATCTTTTTATGGAACATTTCTGGCAAACTTTGGAAAGTACTTAATAGTCCAGAACTTCCCCACTGTCAACAGAAATCACAAAAACCACACCAGTTAATGAGGTAAAGCCTCTTTTTGCCCAAGTACCATCAAAGGTGACAGCAACATCTAGGACATCATCAACAGCCTTTTCAGAATTTTCAGCTAATATGAGCTGCCGAAGCCTCTGGCCAGCTTGCTTCATTTCTTCCTTTGCTTCCTCTTCAAGGGATCCCATTATGCTTTCCACTTGCTTATAGTATGCAGGCTTTGAAATACAAGGCATGTTGAAAATACTACAGAATGATGCCAGACCACTGAATGATATACAGCTCGGCGATTCATATCTTGTGACCTTCCTTGACTTGCAGCATTGATCGATGTGCTAAAATTACTGGACTCGTTACAAGAATTGCACTCCAAAGAAAACTCTGACCTGCACGTTTATCGGTAACTTCTTCAATAGTCATATTTCCTACAAAAAGTTATAAATAATAATTAAAACTTGGAACTGAGTATCAACTCAGGAATAAAATATTATTAAAACAAGCTACAAATAATAAGGAAATAATATAAGGGATAAATGATGTAAAACACTTTTAAATTATGAAAAATATTTCAGATTTACAAATAAAACCTAAATTAGAAGGTTTATAGTGCCTTGAAAAGATAAAAAAATATCAGAGGGGAATACCTTCTCCACACACGTGTTGTATAGTCGATACAGCTGTGGACAGACAGTTCAAGCTGATAATCCTGTATTCTTGACTGTTTTGTGCATTTCCCATTTCAAATTTGGAATCTATATTCTTGCTGCCACGTCGCATCTTTTTTCTTGACGTTCCAACGATATTTTGTGCAGAAGCACCAACTTCTTCGCTTGTTTGAGACGTTTGACCGTGGTCGAATCTGACACATTTGAAACTTCATCTTTTTGGTATTTTTGCTGTCCCGAAAAAGTTCCTTTCCTTTTTCTTTTGTAAGAAGATCTTGCTTTTCCTCCAACCATTTTATTAATGTTAATAAGCCAAGAAGTTGATTATTTTTCACTTATAAAAGTCTCCACAAACGTTGGAAGTGTTTTGAAGTGAATGCAATGAGCGCCAGCGATCATTCAATACGACTGGCAAATACTTCACGTAGCACAAAATAAAGAGTACCAAATAAATCACATGCTTTTTGAGGCTGTTGCATGCAAACAATGGGTTTAAAATGGCAAACAAACAAAAAGTGCCATATTGGTTGCCATGGAAACGGGCAATCAATCGGGCATGGTGAAAATTAAAAGCCTTTGAAATAGGTCAAGGATTTTGAATTTTGAAAAACGGTTTGGCCAAATGATAGTTAGGTTCCTAAAGTCAATAAATATATATAAAACACAATTTTGATTTTTTGGAAAATTTTAGGTTAACTCCCCCAGGTGGTCGCTCATTGCAGATATATTTCAACTACAAATCGTCCGTGCCAGAAAAAGTGGTCGTATATGACAGGTTTCACTGTAATAGCGAAAATTACGCGTTGTTTTTCAATATTTCTAACCAATAACACAGTTTTTATCCATAATGATTTGTTACTTCAAAAACCCACTTTGCTGAGTAATAATTCGTGTGGATTTTAATTTGTTTGACAAAACATTATTGTCAACCTGACAATTCAAATCGGGTTTTGTAAACTCTTAAGACGGTTTTTAAAGTGGATTTACCATCTTAACTTTGTAAATTGTGCATTTGCGTTGTGTATTTTGTGTTAAATGTTTGTTTCCCCTTCTTAGCTCAAGTTTTTCTGTGAGCTATACGTTGAAAAAAACAGCCAGTTTCATCTGCAATAGTTTTTTAGTATTAGATATAAATTTTTTGCGTATCCCGTTTTGTACTGTTGTACAAGTTTTTGGTACCCTATAATGTTGAGCCAAGTGAAAAAATGGTAAACTGGCACCAAGATTTTTAGCAATGAAATGCTGAGTGTTGGTTTGTCTACAGTACCGCTCGTGGGCAAGTTAACAATCCCGTATCCCATCCCGCGGGACAGCATTGCTATCCCGCGGGACGGGATTTATGTCCTGTGGGACAAGAATGCCGTCCCGTGAAAAATCTTGAAATGAAGTCAGAGATAAAGTAATTTGCAACAACTGGATAAATAATATTTAGTAACAATTTAATAACCGAAATACCTATATGTTCCTTAATATATACACTTTTTTAATCACACCCGTAACAATTTACACCTACAGTAGCTCTATTTCCTCTTCGCAATAGTTCATCGATTGCTTTACGGCATAATTGCTCTGTAACTTTCTTCTGATCATCGGGAACCCCGTAACAAACATAACTAAAAATGGTATTAAGTTCATATGAAGCAAAGCTTTTGTCAACACCGTTTCAATGTAAAACTTGGCATCCATGGAGCCAGTAAAAATAGCAATGTTTGTTGCCCCACGCTTCGAAATGCCATCCCGAACGTGCACTTTGTACGGATGCTTTACAACTCCATTCTGCTTTGGTCGTTCCCACTTTCGGTGGAAAGTAATTTTGCCATGCCATTCCATTTGAAGCGAGCTTTCGTCACTAAAAATCACGTCGTCAAACATTTCATTCGTCTCTAGGCATCTTTGCGCGAATTCCAGACGCTTTGGTCGGTTGACGTCCTTGACAAGTTGACAATATTTTGACCCAGTTGCCAACCATCCTAGACTTCTCCAAATTCGTTTAACTTTCGAAAGAGAATTCCATTCCAAACGTTTATTTTATCTTAGCTCGTTGAAGACTCGGTCGGGGATGTCAGCTCATTGCATTGCATCTCCTCATCTATAAAATTCAAAACGGCTGATGGAACTCTTTCCTTTGGACTAGGCTGCGAAGATGAAAGCGTTTGGTTTTGTTCAAAATATTTCAGGAATTTTCACAAACCAACCCATGACAAATCAATCCCTCGCTTTTCAAAACTTTTAAAATATTTGTTGGATTGTGACCTTCCTCTTAACTGAACAATTCGCTGCTTACTATGCGCTGGCATTCTGCCTGACAATATTGGCCAGGGCTGATTCCAAGCTGCTCAAAAACTTTAATAGAGACTCTACATCCAATATTAAAGCTAGCAACAGCATCATACACCCCCAGTTGCAATACTTCTGAGCCAACAAATGTCCCCTTCGGTACTCGCTCCCAAATCATCCCATTGAGGGACTCGTTTTGATTTTGTGTTTTGCCATCCAAACATTTTGACAAAAGGCTATCATCACTCAACCTTTGGAAAACTGGTTTTAGAGCTCCAATAACATCCAAAGGCAAACCAGCACCATGCTTGTATGTATTGGTCCCATTTGCTTTGTCCCGCATATAACCACACCAACTATCTGCACCCTCAGGACAATGATTATGCAATTGTCTTTTCTCTGAAGAGGAGCAGTGAAACAAGCATGCATGGATTGCCTTTTTCATTCCAGCCAGATCACCTGGATTGCCTCTTATGGCAATACCATAATAATTTTGGAGTTTATCAATCATTGTATCGGTCAGTCGCCCTTTCCCACCCATCCCCTTTGTCTCTTTCTTCAGTTTCTGCAATGCGGTTCCCAGTCGCTTCTGGACATGGCCAACACATTCTTTTTTCTCTACTGTAATACCATGATCTTGGTATACATCTCTTACTGTCTGAAAACTTTTGCTGTCTCCATCGCCAAAATATTCCCCATATATAAGTTTATGGTTTTCAATGGAGCGGTTGAAAATTCGCATAGCTCCCTCTGGTTCCATGGCAGGTGCTGAACCTGTGAAGTTTGCCTTGCAGTTAACTTCATGGTCGACCCTCCATGAAGCATTTTGGGGGCTGTTGTCATCATCTTCATGGGCCTTGCACTGCTTACATACTTTGCTTAGTGCCTCAACATCCAGCACCTTCCCAGTATCAATGCTGAGAACAGTTACACAACCATTGAGCGACGAAAAACCTCTTCTCTGCCATGTACCATCACAAGAAATGCCACATTCAACAACACCGGTACCTTCATTGACTTCTGGCTTTATCTCATGAATCTCCGCAGCAGCAACATTCATCGTTTCAACTGAAACCTCTTTTACTGCATTTAGCAGAGCTTTATTGTGGTGAGAGTATGGAGTTGGCCTGGGAGGTGGTGGCATGTTCATAAGCCCACAAAATCTTTTTGCTGCTGCATGGCCACAACCAATGGACCTCATTGCATAAACCAGTCTTCTATTTACTTCAAAAAAACGGGATATTTGAGAGGAAGTAGAGAACTGGTTTTTCCAACCACAAGAACAACAAAGAAGCTGGAGGTTGGAAGCACAACCTTTTCGTTTTCCATTCATTTCCTGTAGAATAAGACTGCATTCGAAGCATTCTTTACACAGCAGCATTCTAAATACGGATGATAAAATAGCCATATCAACAAACCGATAACCTCTTACAGTTGGTTCTTCGTTAGGCCTATTGTCATCAAGTCTTGGTCGCTTAGCATTAGGAATCTTCCGGGCAGAAGCTGAAACTTGGCTTGCTGATGACTGGTCATTCTGGTTGGCATCACCACTTGGAACAGTCGTATTTTTAGCCTTTTGATGCTGATTCCCGCGATATTTACGTTTCTTTGAGTAGCTAGATCGTGATCGTCGCATTTTCAACATATATTGATGCTAACAGCACGTGGAAGTTTAAAAGATTCGATTTGATAACAAGATGAAGACTACACTACAGAAACCAAGGCAAAATTGCTTTTACAAGATCCTTTAGGGGGGAAGAACTTCATGTAACCTTAGTTTAAGTGTTAATGTACAAATAAAACAAGGGAGGGATGGTAGGTGTATTTTTAGACATTATTTTAGACATCACCAAAAAGATTCGTCTGTTGCTATGGGCGTTGCTATGGAAAACATTATACTTGTCTCGGGAATTTCCTAAAAATTTCCCTTTTACATCGCGAATTTCGGTTAAATCATGTTTCGGGATGAAAAACAAATGAATAATGGTTACATTTTCAATAGTTTTGAAAAAACCGAAAATTTCAAAATTTTGAGTGGAAGACGGTCTTAAGGTAAGGTCTGCTGACAAAAAAAATATATTTGGCGAAGACACTGTTGCCATGGTTACCAAGATACCATCCCCCCTATGGTGAAATACGGGTAATTTTGTAAACATGATTACTGGAGAAGTTTTCATGATAAAGACTTGGAATAACTTTTATTTGTTTACTACCAAGATTAGCTAGGAGGTGAACCAGGCTTATTGACAGAAATTGCATAATACACATTTTGAGGTGGAAATACTAGAAATCTACCCGTACAAATGAACCAACCGAGCCACAACTTGGTAATTGTTGATCATAGAGTAATTTTTTAGGTTCACCTCCTAGAGCAAGGTATGCTGACTTCACTGTGAAAATTTCATCAAGATAGCTTGAATGGTTCTCAAGATATCCTGCGTACAATTATAAAAATATAGCGTTTTCGTATATCTGAGAAAAACACATTTTAAGTTAAATATTAAGTTTATCAACAAGATAATACCTGTAAAGTGCTTACTTATGCCAAAGTTACCAATAGTTCTTATTTAAAAAGCCCCAGCCTCATATGTATTGCCCTCCTTCTCCTTAGTTTTGTCCTCTTTTTTCTTTTTCTGGCCACGCAATACCTTTCTTTGTTTCTTCACCGCCGCTTTCATCCTATGGTCAGCTTTAGCGACTCGCTGTTCATCGGCCTTTCTGGTTCCTTCTTGAAAGTAATAACCTGGCTCCAAGCCCAATTCTTGCATCATCTTTGCAGCTGTTCCAGAACCCATGTTGAAGTGAGCCACTGCATCATAGACTCCAAACTCCAGAACATCAGAACCAACAAAAGTAACTTTCGGCAACTTGTTCCAGATCATAGCATTTATAGACTCGTTTTGGTTTTGCGTTTTGCAATCCAGGCATCTTTTCAATAAGTCATCAGTGCTCAGCCTTGCATAAATGGGTTTTATCAGAGCAACGATATTGTCTGGAAGACCAGGTTCTGGCTTGTACAAGTCTGTGTTGTTAGCTTTGTCCCGCTTGAAGGAACACCAGCTGTCTGGTCCATCTGGACAATGATTATGCAGGTTTCTCTTCTTCGAGGAAATACAATGAAAAAAGCTCGCATGTATAGCTGACCTCATCCCTGACAAATCCCCAGAATTGCTTCTTATGGCAATGCCATAATAATTCTGGAGTTTATCAATCAGGGAGTCAGTCAGCTTACCCTTCCCACCAATTCCTTTGTTGTCTTTCTTCAACTTCCTTAGCGCAGTGCCCACACGCTTTTGCACATGGCCAACACACTCCTTCTTCTCAACATGAATGTTCTCGTAGCAGTCGTGAACCTCTTGGTAGGCCTTGCTGTCACCATCGCCAAAATATTCCGTATATTGCAGTTTCCTGGTTTGTTCACTCCTTTTAAAGATTCTCTTCACTCCCTCCACCTCCATCGATGGTGCTGATCCTTGGTAGTTAGCCTTGCACTTGTGCCTCTCTTGCAGGTCAGCCTTCTTGGCAGCATCCTCTTCCCTTTCTATTTTCTGGCATCCATGGCACACCTTGGTTAAAATTTCCACGTCCAAGCACTTCCCACTGTCTATCGACAACGTTGTGACGCAACCATTCAAGGAGGCATGACCACGTCGCTGCCAGGTTCCATCGCACGACACAGCACACTGGGTAATTGGCTCTGAACTATTCTTATGAAGCTCAGCTGCAGCATCATGCATTGACTTTGTGGCCACAGACTTTGCTGCTTTTGCTAAGGCAATGTTATTGTCTCTGTAGGCCGTGTACCCCAGTGGTGCTGGCATATTTATGTGGGCACAAAAACGTTTGATGGAAGCATGACCTTGTCCAATGCTCCTCATGGCATACACTAACCTTCTATTGACATCAAAACCATGCTGGATTTTCTTTGATGTATAAAAGGTATAAACCCAGCCACATTCTTCACACCGTACGCGAAGATGGGAGGCACTTCCTTTTCTTTCAGTGGGCTTGTCTTCCAACACAAGGCAAGAATTAAAACCACCACATTCCTTGCAAACCATCTGTTGAAAAAGTTCGCCGAGGATTTCCACATCAATAAAACAGTACCCGGTTAATTTACTTGACTGACCTTCAGCACAGCCTTCAGCTACTGTCGAACTTCGTTTGCCAATTTTTCTGGGGGAGGCAGACAAGTTGTCGCTCGGCGTTGATGGCTCGCCATCAGTTTTGTCCTCGTCTGAAACACGATTCTTCTTGGCATCTTTCACGAACTGATTGCTGTGAAATTTGCGTTTCCTCGGTCTTGTACTTTCTCTTGGCATCGTAAATAAAGATTATTTGCGAAGAAGTTAACAAATAAACAGGAATACGGTTGATAAATCACAAAAGAATTCGGAATATATAGCTTTGAATTTGATAAATTGTGTTCGCCAACGAAAACATTTACATGCATGAAACGCCCACAGTTTTTGAAAGAAGTGGCCAGCAGCATCTCACAAGTGAGGTGGAATACTCCATGTTAGATCAACCAAGTTGCTTCAACATGCTGCCATGAAAACATTTTTTTTATGCAGATTTCTAACCGAAAACAACCGTTGCTAAGGGCGTTGTTAGGGCAAGAAAACACCGTATGCTCAGGAATTTGCCTTATTTCCCGGATTTAAAGCTAGTTTTTTGCAGTAAAGCTACAGAGGTGATGCAGGAGGGTTCAAAGTATATAATTTTTGCTATTTTTAAAAAAAATAGAAAATTCAAATTTTTCACCAAAGTTTTACTGTTGGACCCCCTTAAGGTGGTCTTATACCCTAAAAAAAGTTCCCCCCCCTTTTTAATTTAACAAAAATCTACCTATATCCAGTTGTTAGGGGGGTTAGTCCAACGACAAAAATAGTTTGTTCCTGGGAAATGTTGCCATGGTTACCAAGATATGATGCCCCCCATGGTGAAAAAGCAGGTACTTTTATAAACATGATAACAGGAGAAATAATGGTGGTAGAAATCTGGAATAACTTTTATTTTGTCACTAACTATATTATCTAGGAGCTGGACTAGAATCATTTCTCTACTATTTACAATGCAGCTGTAATTGAAATTTAGCTTTCCAAATACAGAGAACGTATACAATTTTGTCACTAAAACAGCCATTATTTCAACTCAATTCTTTTAGTTCATCTCCTAGATCATGTTGCATGTTATTAGTTCTGAAAGTTTGATAAAGATAGCTTAAATATTTCTTGAGAAATCCTGCATGAAGTATTGTAAATTGGGCGATTTCGGCCAATTAAGAAAAACAGCTTTAAAGTTAAACTTTCTTCATATTAATAAGATAACATCCTCAAAAAAACACCACATTGTGAAAGAAGGTTGTACTGTACATTAAAAAGCTCCTGCCTTATAAGTTGTGCCTTCCTTTTCTTTTATTTTGTCATCTTTCACCTTTTTTTGGCTACGAAGAACTTTTCTTCTTTTTTTTGTCGCTTCTTTGTTCCTGAAGTTTCCTTTGGCTTTTCGCTCCTTGTCATTTTCTTTCATTCCCTCCAGGAAGTACTTTCCAGGTGCCATGCCTAGCTCATTCATTATGTTTACTGCAGCCCTGGAACCAATGTTGAAGTGAGCAACAGCATCATGGACACCAAATTTCAAGGTGGTCGCTCCTACAAATACTCCTTTTGGTATCCGATTCCACACCATACCATTCAGCGACTCATTCTGATTTTGCGTTTTCCCATCTAGGCATTTTTTCAGCAAGTCATCATTGCTGAGCCTAACATAGACTGGTTTCACCTTTGCTATTACATTATCAGGAAGGCCAGGTCCAGGTTTGTAATTCTTGGTGTTGTTGGCTTGATCCTGTTTGAAACGGCACCAGCTGTTAGGACCATCAGGACAATATTGGTGAAGATTTCGCCTAGATGAAGAAGCACAATGGAACAAGCTGGCATGAACTGCAGATTTCATACCAGATAAGTTCCCTGAATTGCTTCTGATGGCAATCCCGTAATAATTTTGAAGCTTGTCAATCAGTGCATCTGTCAGCTTCCCCTTTCCACCAAGACCTTTGTTCTCCTTTTTCAGTTTCCGCAGGGCAGTACCAAGTCGCTTTTGCACATGGCCAACACATTCCTTTTTTTCAACATGAACATCATTATTGTAAATGTTCTCAACTTCGTTGTACGCTTTGCTATCTCCATCACCAAAGTATTCGGTATATTGCAAGCAATGCATTTCCTCACTCCGTTGAAAAATGCGCTTGACACCCTCGGTTTGGTTGTCGGTATGGTGCTGATCCCTTATAGTTTGCCTTACATTTCCCTATATGCTCTGCTTGCTTTACTGACTTCTTTTCTTTATCACTTTCCCTTTGTATGCTTTGGCAACCATGGCAGACTTTGCTTAGAATTTCTACATCGAGGTATTTTCCAGTCTCCATTGATATGGTTGTTACACAACCACTCAAGGAGGAACGTCCTCGCCTCTGCCAACGTGCCGTCACGAGAGACACCACACTGTGTTATTTCTTCAGTATTCCCTTGGTGTATTTCTTCACCAGCAGCTTTCATACATTCCACTGCCACAGCCTTGGCTGCATTTGATAGTGTAGTGTTGGAAGTACTGTAAGCTTTTGGTTTTGGAGGAGAAGGCATGTTCATCCGGGCACAAAAACGTTTTGCTGAAGCCTGCCCTTGACCAATGCTTCTCATTGCATATACAAGCCTCCTGTTCACATCAAAATATTGTTGCACCTTTTTAGACGAGTAAAATGTGTATACCCAGCCACTTTCTTCACACTGCACTCGAAGATGCGACGCACAACCATGTCTTTCACGTGGGTCGTCTTTCAGGATGAGACAGGAATTTCGACATTCTTTGCAAGGCATTTGTTGAAAAAGCTCACTAAGTAGTTCCATATCGATCAAGCGGTACCCAGTGATATGACCACTTATTTCTTGTCTACCAGTGCTGTAGCTTTCGGAATTCTGTGACCCAATCTTTCTCGCTGAAGCAGACAAAAATTCGACTGTTTCATTTGAAGTACTTGTACTTGGCTCAGATGCTTCGACTACACAAGTTTTCTTTGCAGCACTGCCGTGCCGATTCCCGTAGAATTTTCTCTTCTTAGAACTGGAAACCTCTTTTGGCATCGTGATTATAAATTTAGGTGAACAAACGATAGAAAATAACTAGATAAAAGCTCAGAAACAATGATCACAATTTTCGAATTCAAAATGGTGGATGTTTTGAACACACGTTTTGAGCTCAGAAAAACGCCGACGTTGCTAGATAGAAATAGCTCAGCGGTATCCCAATAAAGAGTACAAAAACACTACTTTCTCAGGGAGGGGTGATACAGGTGATAAGCTCGAAGGCTTTAAAATTTTGGTTGGTTGAAGACCCTAAACAACTGTTGCTAAGCGCGTTGCTATGGACAAAATGGATTAGGTACTCTGGAATGTGCTTAATTTCTATGATTTAAGCTTATTTTTCAGTTGAAAAAGGGTATAGAATTGATTAAGAAAGGTTTAAAGATGGTAACTCTTTAATTAAAAAAAATTTCTGATTTTCACTCAAATTTTAGTTTTTAGGGTATAAGACCACCTTAATACGGTAATCAAAGTAAGTGATACGGTGCAAGTCTTGTTGTTTTAGCATTAGATAGAAATTTTTTGCTTACCCCTATAATGTTGAGCCAAGTGAAAAAGTGGTAAACTGGCACTAAGATTTTTAGCAATGAAATGCTGAGTGTTGGTTTGTCTACAGTACCGCTCATGGGCAAGTTAACAATCCCGTATCCCATCCCGCGGGACAGGATTGCTATCCCGCGTGACGGGATTTCTGTCCTGTGGGACAAGAATGCCGTCCCGTGAAAAATCTTGAAATGAAGTCAGAGATAAAGTAATTTGCAACAACTGGATAAATAATATTTAGTAACAATTTAATAACCGAAATACCTATATGTTCCTTAATATATACACTTTTTAATCACACCCGTAACAATTTACATGCACCTACAGTAGCTCTATTTCCTCTTCGCAATAGTTCATCGATTGCTTTACGGCATAATTGCTCTGTAACTTTCTTCTGATCATCGGGAACCCCGTAACAAATATAACTAAAAATGGTATTAAGTTCATCTGAAGCAGAGCTTTTGTCAACACCGTTTCAATGTAAAACTTGGCATCCATGGAGCCAGTAAAAATAGCAATGTTTGTTGCCCCACGCTTCGAAATGCCAGCCCAAACGTGCACTTTGTACGGATGCTTTACAACTCCATTCTGCTTTGGTCGTTCCCACTTTCGGTGGAAAGTAATTTTGCCATGCCATTCTATTTGAAGCGAGCTTTCGTCACTAAAAATCACGTCGTCAAATATTTCATTCGTCTCTAGGCATCTTTGCGCGAATTCCAGACGCTTTGGTCGGTTGACGTCCTTGACAAGTTGACAATATTTTGACCCAGTTGCCAACCATCCTAGACTTCTCCGAATTCGTTTAACTTTCGAAAGAGAGAATTGCATTCCAAACGTTTCTTTTATTTTAGCTCGTTGAAGACTCGGGGATATCAGCTCATTGCATTGCATCTCCTCATCTATAAAATTCAAAACGGCTGATGGAACTCTTTCCTTTGGACTAGGCTGCGAAGATGAAAGCGTTTGGTTTTGTTCAAAATATTTCAGGAATTTTCACAAACCAACCCATGACAAATCAATCCCTCGCTTTTCAAAACTTTTAAAATATTTGTTGGATTGTGACCTTCCTCTTTTAACTGAACAATTCGCTGCTTACTATGATGATTTAACCTACGATTTGTTGTCACTTCAATTTTAAATCCTGCGGGACGGGATTATCATCCCACGGGACGGGCGTTTTATCCCGTGGGACGGGATAAATTTCCCGCGGGATAGTTATCCCATCCCGTGGGATGGAAATCCCGTTCCGTGTGGGACTGTTAACTTGCCCGTGAGCGGTACTGTACATCAGAACATGGTCATTTGTCTTTGACTTTAAATTCAATTTTAATTATCATGACAAATGTTGAGTTTTAAAAAATATCCAGTCGAAAATTGTTAGGAAAATTTCCCATTACCAGGGCTGTGGTGTAGTGAAGGTGAGTAAATTCTCCTGCGATTCAGTTATAATTTCAGAATTGAAATTATTATTGAAATAGGTGGAAACAAGCACATGATTGTGAAATGGGTAGCAAATGGGGCAAAAAAAGGTTATTTGGGCACCTGAACATGACTCCTTTAATATCCCATGGATGAATTTGATTGTATTGAAGTCAATATTTAGCAGTCAAATCCCCAAACAATGGATAAACACCTCCCATGTGGGATTTAGGCTTGGTTGAATAACAGAATAAATTATCGACTATCAAGTGGAATTGAATTATGGCCAGAAAGGGGTATGGAGTGAATTTAGATTTAGATTTCTAGCTTTTTATCTAACTGATGACAATGAATTAATTTCCATCAAGGAGGTGTGACCTGACTGCTAAATTAATTATTAAATTATTCATGAATTATTAAAAACTCATTTAACCCTTTATTATGGCCCAAGCCAGAGCAAAATGGCTGAAAAGCACTAGAATACACAGGGTTCGAATTAGAAATTCAAAGTGCATTCGCAAAATCATCTAGTAATGATGAAAATTACCTACACTGTCCAATGTGATACGGCTCAAAGCAGGCAACACGCAAAGAAACTACTCAACAAACAACCCCATGTAGACCTCTTTCTTATGCCTTTTGAGGCACAGTAAACACACCGATTGACCCTCATTTGTTTTGGGAAATGGCTCTGTCCATGGACTTGCTCAAGTTGGTAGAAGGAGCACTTTCTTTGCGAAGATGAGTAGTCTCCGATCAGTTGCTCAACAAGTTTCAGCCTAAAATTAAGGTGCTTTATCCTCGGGTGATTCAGTGACAGCTGCCTCATAATAAATGCATTTACAGCTGCAGTATCGATTAACAAAAGGCCAAATATCGATACCAGCGGCGAGATTTGATGGGGCCGGATTCTGTTCTCGCTGCGTTTTTGGTATGCGTAGTCAACACCTCCCATGAACTTGTTGTAGGCAACCACACATGGTGGAGCATTGATCTCTTCAACTGTTCCATCACTCTGTTTTCAATTCACTGTATTGTTCCCAGTTGGTTGCGAATTAGTTGACAAGAAAGAAACTGTCTTCTTATCTTGCCAAACACAGGCATTAATTTCCCCTCTCTGCATCACTTTACTTTCACCACGCTTCAGTTTCAGTTTCTTCATCTCGGCAGGAAATTCCTTTCGGTTCTGTCTCGTCGTTGCAGTTGCATAAATTCCGTCGTCTAAAAGTGACTTCATCAGGCCAAAACTGGAAAAGAAGTTGTCAAAATACAGATGGTGATTTTGCCCTTTCAAATCTGCTGACAAATCCCTCACAACTCTTGCTCCCAAGCCGTATTCTGGGCCTTGCTGTTTGCGCCCCGTGTATACGTCAAAGCGTGAAACATAGTGTGTGATGGAGTCTGCTCTCATCCAAACTTTGATTCCCTTCTTTGTAATGTAGGCTTTAGTGGCATATACTGCTTGAAGCCTAAGCGTCCTCCCTTGAACTTAATAAGGTGGTAATAATAATAATAATAATATTTAATATTTCTATTGCGCGATTTTACATATGTATATGATCAAGTGCGCATTACAATATAGAGGTTATTTACAAGATAGAATATCAATAAAATATTTACAAGATAAAATTATAATTAACAATTTTAATAATAAGCCTTCTTAAAAAGATGCGTCTTAATTAGCACTTTAAATTTAATAAAATTGTCCTCTTGGCGAATGTCAATTGGTAAACTATTCCAGAGCTTTGTCGCCGCAACTGAAAATGAACGATCGCCCAGAGTCTTCTTGGTTTTGAAAGTGGTTGGTTGTAATAATAGACCAGAGTACGAACGCAGACTATACTTGCATTGTTTCCTGATTGCAACTAAATCACAAATATATTTCGGTGCAAGTCCATAGATTGCTTTAAATGTTATAATAATAATTTTAAAGTCAATTCTGAACTTAATAGGTAGCCAGTGCAAGGAATATAGGACTGGAGTATAGTTAAGTATATACTGGTATAGTTAAGGCGGGGGTACACATGAATATACGGCGTATTTTCAAATAACTGTAATATCAACATTATTTACAATAACAGTATAAAAGTATATATGAGATGAAAGCTTATGATTCACAGATTCTGAAAATCATGATAATTTTTTCCAAAAGTTGTTTGTAACCCGACACTATCCAAGTAGGTTGGACACAACCAAGGTTTAAATGAGAAAAGATATCTGGTTGTAAATTGCCAGAAATTTTAAAGTTATTGCATTATTAGGTAGTATAGGCATCATTGTCTTGGATAAGCATAGAAATTTTTTTTGTGATGAAAATAGCGGCCCCAGCGGCACTTTTTACTGGGGATATTTTTTACAATAAAATTACTTGTAAACAAGATATGAAAAAGTTCTATGCTCATCCAACAAAACACCAAGGGGAGAAAAAGTACAGAAAAGTTCAGCTCATTTGATTAAATACTTTTTGAGATATCCTTTCTCAAAGCCGGAAAATCTGTGTTTTTAGAAAATTCACTTTAAAGTTAGTAAACAACATTACAAGTCAATAACAATCGTTTATATTGTAATTCAACTAGCATTTGTCAACTAGAAGTTACCCTAGGTAATCAAAGCCTCCTGCTTCATATGTTACCCCTTCTGCTTCCCGCAGTGCTTCTTCTCGATGGGTTTTTCTGAGTTGCTCTGCTTGAGGACGCCTTTTCTGTTTCTCGCCCATCTGATGGTCTGACTTCTTGACACGTTTCTTGTCTCTCAACAGTGATGATCTTTTGGTGAATTCACCTGCTGGTATCAGGAGTCGTTGCATGACTCTCTCTCTACTTGCTGCACCACTGTGGAAATGGCACACAGCAGATGCAACAGCACATCGTACCACCTTCACCCCATGATGCTTATGCTTGGGACACCGAGCCCATACCAATGAATTAATACACTCATTATTATTTTGAGTTTTACCTCGAACACATCTTTCCAGCAGCTTAGTGTCACTGAGAGTCATAAATGTTGGCTGCAGTAGCTCCAGAAAAAGTCGAGGCAAACAGTCATCACCTTTGTACATAGTTGTTCCCAATGCACGATCTTGCTGCCATTTGCACCAAGAGTTTTCCCCAGGAGGACAAAATCGATGCTGTTTTCCAGGGTCTTTGGCTTCAATAGAGTGGTGTAATATGGCTATTGTGATCTTTTTCATTGTGTAAACAGAAACTAAAACATCTTTGTCAGTGGGATTTGCTTTAGACAGGGTATTTTGCCTTATTGCTAAGCCATAATACCGCTGAAGTTGTTTTACTTTTGCTTCTGTGAGTCGACCCCGTCCCCCAACTGTCTTCCCATCAGCAAGTTTGCCTTTTGTCGCAGCCTTCAATTTCAGGAGATGCTTTCCCTTTCTTTTCTGAACGTGGCCAACACAATCCAGCTTCTCCACTTTGATCCCATCGTAAGTATCCTCAATGGCGCTGAACGCTTTGCTGTCACCATCGGATACCATCCATCTGTATCTGATGTTGTAGAGTTCAAGTGACCTGCTCCATAGCATTTCAGCACCTTCCACTTCCATAGCTGGGGAACTACCATTAACATTTATGTCACATTCACCAGAAAAAACATGTTCAATTTCCCACTCTTCAAATTCTTCATCAGACTTGCACTGTGCTTTTTTTAGGTGCACCGCTGACAAGATTTAGAGATGACATGGTAATCAAGAACCTCTCCAGTGTCCACAGCTATTGCAAATACAACCCCAGTAAGAGATGTAAAGCCTCTTTTTGCCCAGGTACCATCAAAGCTCACTCCAACATCCACAACAGAACTCCCGTCTTCACAACCATTTTCTTTTAAAATATATTCTCGGTTGTGCAGCCTGTTTCATCTCTTGTTTTGCTTCTACCTCGAGAGCGTTCACAATTATTCCAAATGCTGATAGTAGGCTGTCTTACTTATACAAAGCATATTCATAATGCTACAGAATGATACCAGACTTTCATAGCCACCACCAGTCTCTACTGAATGGTACACTGCACGACGGTTTACATCAGCAGATTTACCTCTGGCAGTTATGGAAGAAGATGTCTCCAAAGCAGACTCCTCTTGGCATGAACTGCAACTAGCTGAGAGGTCAGCCATCAGACCTCTTCTTCCAGACATATTTTCCTGGATGATCAAGCTGCCTAAAAAATTAATCAAAGGTAGTTATTGGAAAGCCTAATCAAATGGTATGGAATGCTGTTTAAAGAAAAAACAGGCAAGTGTATACAACTAAAATCAGTAACATGTCTTCACAAAAGTAAAAGAAAGAGGAAAAAACTAGCTGTTTAGATTGAATACCATCAGAAATTCATACGTGGTTGTCACATAGCATTTCAAGTAAACATAACATAATGAACACGTGTAATAAAACATCTACAAACTTCCTTACCTTCATCACAAACATGTGCTTCTGAGATTGAAGCTGATGTCTATGACTATGAGACGGTAGCCTTTCCCTTTGTACTCCATAACTTGATTAGAAATATCGTTAGACTCTGGAAGGTTTAATTTTCTCCTAGATGCACTAACAGGTGGTTTCTGAGCGGAAGTATTTGACGAAGCCTCTTGGGACGTGCTTGAGGTGCCTCCTGCAGAGTCAACACAAACCTCACCATCAACTTCAATGTCGATCGAACTTTTGGCGTATTTCTGCTTCCCAGCGAACGGATTTCCTCTTCTCTTCTTCCTGTAAACGTTTTTTTTTCTCCTGTCCAACCATAGCGACCAAAAACAAAGCTAAACAAACCAACTTTCCTTCTTGAAATCTAAAATTCTTTAGAGAGCTTCGAAAGTGGTTTTGAAATCTTTTTTACCTGCCCACAATGCTTTAGCAGCGTATATACCTCGGGCGGAACTTCATGTAGTCAGAAATATAACTCATTAATATTTGTTTTGCATTTCAAATAAAAAATACAGAAGAAAACAACAAAATGCCAATCACGTTGTCATAGCAACCAAGTTACCATGCAGATAAATCAGCCTTAGAAACAGGTTATAAACAATAATATCGACATGAAACAACCACATAATGTTTTTTCAGTGTTTGAAGCTTCACATATTTTTCTCTAGTTTCAAAACAATTTAATCTATCACCACAAAAATTGGCATGAAGCAAGTACTAATCATTATACAATTTTTGAACTTACTAAAGGTGACTTAGACTTTAAGGTTGCCATGTAACAACAAATAACTACGTCATAAACAAGAACTCGTGGAAGCAATATTTCAAGAGAAAAAATAGATATCAAGTGAAGTTGCTTCTTATGTCCAGGAGTATGCAACAAGCAGACATATTTTCATTTAGTCAAATACACTTGTCCGAACGCTAAAAACCACTGTTTCCATGGAAACCAAAGCAATATCGCAAATTTTCAAAAACTGTCTGCTTATTGCATAAAGCACTATGAGATATCAAATTCCCTTTAATTTAGGCTTTCCACAACTGTCGTTTTGAGAAAATCAAGGTTAATGAACAAACATTTTGAACTAATTTACTGCTATGTGAAGTACACAAAATTGACAAAAAAGGTCAACTACATTTCCAAAGAGTTACAGTAAGATAAATATGTTCATATGATAGGCTTTGTAAACATACCGATTACCTCAAAAATATATTAACAGTACAATGTTATTTTCTTCGTTTGTTGCCCACTACTTCTAGGGTTGGCACGACAAACTGAATTTTAGGTTCATCACTATTTGTTGTCTCTTTGGGAGTTCTCTTCCTTTTCTTCCTTTTATTTACATTAGTATCAGGCTGTAGCTGAGACTAAAGCCCCCAGGTTGGTAGGAATTCATGTCAGCTTTAGACTTCCGTAGGGTACGAAGTTTTCTTCTCTGGTCTCTGTACTTCGATGTTACCTTCTTCGCCGCAGTCTGTACTCGCACTTTATCTTGCAGTCTCAGGGCTCTCATTGTATTTACTCCTGGAGTAATACTACACAAGTTCATGATCACTGCTTTGCTTGCAGCACCAGTATTATAAACTGCTACTGTCTCACATGCAGCAATGCGGACTCTCCGTGCACCACAAAATTTAGTTTTGGGACATTTAGACCACAACATTCCATTTGCTGCTTCATTTTGGTTCTGAGTCATTCCTTTCAAACATCTGTTCAGGAGATCATCTTTGGAAAGCCTTGTGAATATAGGATCCAGTTCTGCCATAAAGACTTGGGGCAATCGATTATCCTCATTATATAACGACGTTCCGTCCTTTTTGTCCTTCCAATATTTGCACCACGTATCAGCTGAGTTGAGGCAGTACTAATGTTGTTTACTTAGTGGTAATGTTTCATTCTTTACCATGTGATGCTGGATAGCGTTTATGCCGATCTTCGTTCCATCTAAATTTCCTTTGTTTTCCCTTATCGCTTTCCCATAATAGTTCTGCATCTTGCTCCAATTGCTTTGCCATCTGAAAGTTTCTCCCATTTTAGATGAATGACCTCTTTTCTGCCAGGTACCATCCACTGTAACTGCAACTCGGGTAACATCTTTTTCACCATTCTTCTCAATGTCATCTGCATGTCGTTCCACGGCAACCTTTTCCCTCAACCTCTTCGCTGCTTCTTGCATTACTTGCTCAGGATTGCTTGTAGCTGCCTTTTCAATCGGATAAGGTGCTCATTGTACGCTTTCTTTGTCACTGGAGGAGGTAAATTCATTCCAGCACAAAACTGGGATAATCCTGCATGCCCAAATTGGTGTGAAGCTAGCACTGATCTGCGATTCACTTCATGTGACCCACCATGCACCCTTGCCACCCAGACGCTTGCTTGTTGCCTATGGGGTCTCCACCATATAGGACGAGCATTTTAAAAACAAAGACTCAGACAAACCTTCTCTCTTGCCATTTCTTTCGTAAAGTTGAAGTTTCGAAGTTGGTTGATGGCAAGAACTGCATATTGCTGCGGTTGACATGCACTCGCTCAAAAGAACAGCATCCTGCATCTTGAATCCTGTTGCAATTTCAACATCAGATGCCGATCCATGTCCAACTTCTTTGGCTTGTTGTCGAGTCAAAATGTGTTCAGTAGCTTCTTAGTCGATATATTTTGATGATCAGCAGTCGAATTAGGGACTGGAATGTGGCTGGAATGTCGCTGACAGCAGAAGAACTGCAAGGATTACCATCCATGGCGGCAATGCCGTTACTGAAAGTTTCGGCCTTCTCTTGCGGTCTTTTCCAAAAAAAAACCCTTCTTTTCTTTCTCTTTACCGTTCTGAACTTTCTCCCATCATTCTCCCCCATTTCTACTCCACAAAATCACTTGAAAATGCTTCGCAATGCACTCAATTGAAAAAGATTGTTCACTACCCACTATCGCTTCTCAGACAACTTCACAACGTAAACACAGCAAAACACGGCGCGGTTGGTTTCAAAGGCATGGGTAAAGAAAGATTGATTCAGATTCAGGGTGGGGGGATTCCCCTAGTCTATCAAAGGGGTTTTGGTCAGAAAATTATAAATTTTGGGCGAAAAAAGTCCATATCAACCGAAGTAAACAACAACATCATAAATTGTTGCTATGGAAAATTGTATGCACCTTTCCAGGTAAATGATTATTTCGCAGAAAATCTTTGAAATACCGGTTGAGGGGGTGAAAGTACAATAAATAATGAAGTAAATAAAGTAAAAAAGAAAAATTTTAAAATTTGAACTTGTTGATCAAATTTTAGGGTTAACTATCACTCACCATTGCTTTATCAATAGCGTTCTCTCGGTTTGGCCAGTACTCCATTACAAATCTCTCCTCTAGCTTCGTCAAAAATGGCCGGATTTTATGAAGTTTGTCGTAGTTTGCTTCGCCTCGCCACTGCGGTCTCTGAGTTGTTGAAGTGAAGATACTGGTTTATCTTCAAGTAGCGGTTTCTTGGCAAGACATTTTGAAATTCGCTGACTCCTAAAAACTTGTTTTTGGACCAGTAATGTCGCTTAGAAGGTAAGCATTATATTTTGATTCCTTGAAGAAAGCGCAGTCCAGTATAGGCTTGGATTTCGTTGTTTGTTGTGGGGTGCCAGTTCTTGACAATGACACCAGCTTTCTGTTGTTTCTGTTGTGCGTTCCAGAGAAACGTCTCCATGGACTCCTCACCAGATGATTCAACTTGTGATAAGGTCTTACTGGTAGACACACTTGTCGCCGAGTGAAGTTTGCGCTTGCGCGATTAATCTCTAAAGCCCGCTGTAAAATCTGCTTGCGTTTGTTCACCATTATGTTTGATGCTTAAGCGCATTTCTAGTACAGCGTGCGACATTTTCAGACGTTTGTCAGAAAGGATTATTGTCAAAAAACGTATCGCCTTCTCAACTGAAGAGTTGGATCCGGATAATGCAAACACAAGTTTCGCTAGTAAAGACAAGTTAGGAAATTCTTTGCACTTGTAGTTTAATGTATTTTCCCAAAGTTTCCTAGCTTCGATTCTATGAAAATTATATCTTACATAACGTTTAAACGACTTCCATTCAACTTGGACCTTATAGAAATGTTAAAATTAGCCTTCGAAAGTGGCTAACTGAAATGAAGTGAAACAGACCGAATATATATATACATACGGAATATACGAATCATTTGGGGCAAAGATTACAAACATAATATGTATCGACTAATCGACGTATCGTATTAAATGATGACAACAGTTGAAAGGACAACCTTGCCTAAATTTCGACTTACCCCTGGTTCGAGGTGATTGAGTTTGACTTTGACATCGTTCTTCGTAGTTGTTTAACAACAAATACCCAGCAAATTCACTGTGTGTCGTCGTAGAAAACCCAAGTGAATCTTTCCTAGCAATCCACATGTCATACGCGCGTTCTCGCAATTTAATTCGTTTGTATCCTTCGTCGTTTTGTATCCTTCGATTCACCAGCGACGAGTGGACTGGGCACCATTTTCGAGGCACCCCAAAATGGCCGCTCAAGCGCGCAATGCATGACCCTGAGACTCATTCTTTAAGCATTTCCTCTGCCTGTATTGTCTTGGCTTGAATAAAAGGAATTTCATTGCTTGCTCAGTTCTTCGGCTCTAGATTATCCCCATATAGTTCCTTCTTCCTATTCAACAGCTTACATATTTTCCTCATTTATTGTTTTTATTGTGGTCGTAATGTGGTCCATTGCTCTTTGGCTCTTACTTACATCCGCCATCTTCACAATCTCTGGAAAATTCCCTGTACCTTGCACAGTCTATATTCTCTTTTGGGATTTGTCCATTTTTGTATGAAGATACAAGCTTCTCAAGTTTTTGTAGGCTGCATTCAATACCCCAACGAAACCGCCGCTGTCCATTTAAATAAGCTTGGAATCCAGACTGCTTACTAGTATAGTCTGATTTACTTAGTCAGGTTGTTGTGAGTTCTTAGTTCAGCCTCTCAGATTTCACATTTGTAATACTCGAGATGCTTGTTATCTCAAGCGATTTTCTTTACCTTCTAACTAGATTGCATTACTGTTTGACAAATTGTTGTAACGAAAATATTTAAATACTGTATTAAATTAGTCAATTAAGTCAAATTTTGTGATTTGCTATATAGTTATGTTAATTTGATTGACCTACTCCATACTTTATGGCTATAGCTTTTAGTACCATAGCTTTAATAGTAAAGCTATTAGTTCACTGCCTCTCACCACTGAGGACCGGAGTAAAGCCCATTTGGATTGAGTTAGTATTTGAATGGGTGACCATGCATCTGTCCGGGCTTGGAACTCATGCCAGATATGAGTAGAGTTAGCACTTAGCCTTTTGTGCCTTGCTGGCTTTACTCTGAGAGTCTGAGTTGACTGAGTTCTTTATCAAAGTTAAAACACAGCATGGCCTATGAGCATACAGTAGACATTTTTGTCAAAAATCTTGTTCAGCTCTATATCTGAATACAAGGTTGTTACAACTATATAATTCCATCAATTTTGTCAAGAATCTTGTTCAGCTATGAATACAAGGTTGTTACAAGTATACATTTGCATCATTGTTTTCACCATAGTAGCTATAGGCATTAAACGCAGTAGATACATGCACGCCTGGGCGTGCCTATTTTTTTCCCTTGTCATAATCAGTTCTTTACAAAAGAAAAAGTCCATGTAAATGCAGGACCAACGCCATAAACACTCCAACTTGACTTATTGACTATTAGTGGTCATAGCGATAACTGGCAACATGTTAAGCCGCCGCATGGCCAGCCGGAAATCGAGGACAGTATGGCGGCAAGGCAAGCGCACTGAATCCCCTTATTAATTCATTCAATATGGCGTCTTTCAATATATTTCTTAAGGAAATATAAGAACAATCATTTTCGGTTATTTACTATTGTAAATTCCGACATGCGAACGTCCAAAACTTCACCAAATTGAACAATCGTTGAGCACTACAGTTTATATTAAGTTTGGAGCATCCTAAATAGGTTCCCGTGCTCCTCGTAAGCATACCGCTTATTCGCTGTTTAAAGTCTCTTAATTTGCTATAGCACTTATTTTTTAGCTCCATGCAATTTTGGCTGCTTCTGTGTTGTTTGTCCACGACGCGAACGTCTGAATTTGCTCGGTATGAACGTTACTTTGTTTTGCGGAGTTGTTCGTTCCACTTTTTCGTTGTTTAATAGTTTCCCAAACGCCTTGAAATGCTAGGTTTTTGAAGAGCAAAAGACTGTCCTGAACGTTGCCTTTATATCGGCTAAACAGCAAACCTTTCCAATGGTTTCGACATTTTGTGTTCTTTCCGCCATTGCTATTTAAGATTTTAGCTGTTGCTAGGTTCCCATTAGCCTGCGTAGCAGGCGTTACTGGATGAGGGGACTGGGGAGAGGGCTTAGAAGTAACGCCTGCAGTGGACCTCTTTGGTTTTGAAAAACACCCCCAAATTAAATATGATCTCGAGCGGCCAATGTCTGAAGCTATTAAATTAACTTGTTTGTATTAATTGTAATATTTCAAAATCCATGGCATTTAATTCAGTAAAATTTCGCGTAAATTATTATTTCAATAATTCTCTTTGTATAAAAAACAATTATAATACAATTAAAGAGAGTTAAAAGACTGAGAGTTGGTCCCAAATCTGTGGAAGGGATAAATTAATATTAATGGAATATGTCTGCCAGTGTCCGGCGGTGTCTGCTGACTAATATTTCTAAAACTGTGGTAGAGTAACCCTGTTTCTATCAATGGCAACGAATATTCATGAAAAGAACAGTAATGACAGCGAGTGAAAGGTATACCATTATTGAACGGAAATGTCTGCGGCGTCCCACGGTGTTCGCTCGCAAATAATTTCAGAAATGTTATGACTGACAGAGACATGTGAAAGCAAAGCGTCTCACGGTGTTCGCTTTCAAAATCAAATTCAGGAACTTCCTATTAAGATATATTCCAAACTCTTGCATGGAGGTTTTAAATATAAAGGCCTGGCCAAACGCTTTCAACATCACATTCAACATCATTCAACATTGTTGAATGATGTTGAATGATGTTGAAAGAGCGAGTGGCCAAAGGAATTCAACATCGTTCAACATTGTTGACGATTTAAACGCGGGCTAACGCGGGCTCACACAATTCAAAAGCTAGAATTGGCGCCAGAATTGAAGACAATTAGAAATAAACATGGAGAAGTACATGTATTTATATCAAAGACGACGTTGTGTGGCAGTGCTTGCCATCCTGGGCTTGCTGGAGGAACCTCCAAGCAAGCGAGGAAAAACTAGAATGTGGATAAAGAGGCGAGAAGAGAAAGGTTATTTTAACAACATTGTCAGAGAGTTGATGTTAGAAGATACCGCTCGCTATAAGGAAATGATGAGGATGAATCATCATGATTTCCAAAAAATTCTTAGCCTTATTGAGCCTGACATAACTCCACAGTAAATTCTTGGTGGACAAAAAGTTATAAGCGCTGCACAAAGGCTTGTTCTTACAATACGATTTTTAGCAACTGGTGAAAGCTACCGCTCACTCAGTTTTCAATTCACAATTTCAAGAGCAGCAATTTCATACATCATTAAAGAAGTCTTAGACGCTATTATTAAGAACTTAGGACCAATCTACTTAAGAGTGCCGTCATCAATTGAGGAATGGTTGGCAATTGCTGCAAAGTTTGAGGAAAGATGGCAGTATCCCAACTGTATTCGAGCCGTTGACGGCAAGCATATCGTTATGCAACCTCCCCCTAATGCTGGCTCTTATTTCTACAATTATAAACATACTAACTCAATAGTACTGATGGCTGTAGCAGGTCCAGATTACGAGTGCATCTATGATGATGTTAGAACCAACGGCAGAGTGTCTCAAAGAAATTGAAGATAAAACTATTTCTCTTCCTCCACCTAAATGCTTGCCATATGGAGTAGAAGAAATGCCTTATGTCTTTGTTGGTGATGATGCTTTTGCCTTAAGCACACACGTGATGAAACTATTTGCACAGAGAGGATTAACTATTGAACAGAGAATCTATAATTATCGACACAGCAGAGCCAGGCGGTTGTCTGAGAATCTCTTCGGTATTATGGCCAACAGGTGGAGAGTTTTTCTACCTGTACTTAGTCTACAACCCAACCTATGGTTGTAGAACCTATGGTTGTAGAAGCACTAGTGATGTCAGCATTAATTCTGCACAATTTCTTAAGGAAGAGTTCATCAAAAAGTATCTACTGCCCCCCATGGAATCTTTGACAATGAGGCTTCGAGTGGGGACATCACCCCTGGATATTGGAGACAGGATTCCCCAGCAAGATTTCTTTTAGCCTTACCTGTGGTACCAAGAGGATACAACTCCACAAAAAATGCCAAACAAGTTAGAGAGGAATTCAAAAACTACTTTTGTGTAGAGGGTGCAATTGACTGGCAATGGAATGTTTGTTAGAAAATTGTAAATATATGACCATTCCAATCTGTTCTGATGCAAATTGGTCTCATACTGCTACCAAATTGTGCTGCATAAAATAACTGAGTCTACAGTATGTATATTCATGCTGAACGTTAACATTACAATTCAAACAGTTCATTTTTTTATGTTTTAATTTAGGACTGTTCATACATCAGACAATATACTTAAATAATCCATATCTGCCTGCAAGAAGACACGTTGTAGAGTTTAACAGTATTATTTTTCACAAGCCTTGTTTTTTCAAAAGTGGTTTCAAAGTACAGGAAATGTTCTTTCAGGAATTTAAAAATTTTCTGGGGGACCATGCTCCCAAAGCCCTAAAATCACTTACACCATTGGGCTTTCAATGCCACACACTTTCAGCCTCCTCTGTCAATAACAAAACTCTATACCAATTATTATGATTACAAACTCATAATAATGATCTCACAAACTACTGTTTCTCAGAATATGCATGTATACTGTGATCAATCTAATGAGAGGTCCATAATTTTATAGTACAGACTTCTCAGGCTAATCCCAGATTTGGATAAATCTAGAAACCACTCTGAAAAACATTGGGGGAAAGCCACCACCCTTCACCCCCTCCCCTTGCCAGCAGCACTGTTTGAAGCATAAACTATTTTGCACGTTTATTTACGTTTGAAAACCCACGTTTGACTAATTAACTTGTGTCGTTTTGACCTATGAAATGCATTTGCTTTTTTCACATGTGAATAAATGCATTTCATTGGTCAAAACGACGTAAGTTAGTAGTCAAACGTAGCTTTTCAAACATAAACAAATGTGCAAAATAGTTCACGCTTCAAGCTTATTAACCGCAAATCGCAGTAAAATCGACAAGCAAATTTTAATACAACCTGAGCAAGTAAGTTTAATAACTTTAACTTTTCTTATTCTTTACAAGTTATTTATGGAAAACTAGGAACATTTCACTTTTGTAATTTGTTTCTAGTTCTACCAGCTACTGTTTAACACAGCCACCAATGTGCTCTCAAAAATGTTTAAGCTTTAACAACAATTGTGAATCATCCCATTTAAGTTCCAGGGGCGTATCCAGAGATAATTTGGGGATACCGGTTGCGCAATCAGTGATTGTACCATGTAGGAGGTTTAAATTTTGAAAACTAGGGTCTCGGAAATGGAATTTCCTGCATTCTGAGGGGCGAATTTCAACATTCTGATGGGTGATTTTTAATGCAGCTTTATACACAGCTTAATATTAAACTTTTGAATTTTTTTATACAATAGCAAGAATATTAAAATACTTACAATAAAAATTTACATCTTTCCACGCTCGAATGCTCGATAGACTTTTCTCCCCAGAAAGTACTTCATCTTATCATGACTAGCGTAGCAGACATTACGACGTTTTATTACGTTTTCTTTTTCTACTGGCATTGGTGAGTGCCTAATTTAGCTGCTTTAAATGACTGGAAAGAGAACTCAGTTTGTAGTACACAGTTTATAATGATTGTAGTTAGTTTTAAGTTAATTTCATGTTCTTTTGAATTAATGTCATTTATGATTTCTGGGGACCAGTTTGGGGTCCCAAACCGGGGTACCGGCGTCTAAACCCTTCTGGATACGGCCCTGAGTTCTTGTAGTCTTCATTTTAAGGCATTGACGTTTGGGGATCAAACAAACAAACAACTTGGTTTACGTGTATTCATTAACAGATAATATGCAGTTTATTTCCCAGTGTACTGAACTGATTCGTTAAACAAACTCATAAATTGTCCACTCCCTCCACTACATGTACTGTGTTGCCGTTGACTTTCAGCATACTCAGAACTGTTATGACCATAGGGCATTTGAAATGGAATAGACTGTGATTCCATCACTGGCTCCCTATTTATTTCCAGTTCAAACAGAACATCATTGATTCGTTTTTCAGCTATTAATCTCATTCGCCTGTCAAATGTTGACAGTTTTTCAGCAACATACATTGAAAAGTGACAGTGTTTCTTTTCTTCATCCGGGAGGGATACTGGCTGTTTTAGAACATGAATACATGCATGTGGAAATGAGGTCTTGTTTCTTCGCATTGAAACTTACCTTGCTGGAAGGTACCCGTGTAGAAGTTGAACTGGAAGTAGATAAATTATCTGACATATTTTCTGATGATATGCTTCTTTCCGATATGTCATCGTCTGATATCTGCATTAAATGTGGATCAGGACTTGGTGTTTCACGGTCACTGATTGCAAGATTGACTTTGCTTTTACCAGCATTCATGACAGGACACAAGAACTGCAACCTGTTCCAATACAGCCATGAAGATGTATAGGCTTCATCAACACCCTGCCCAGTCTTTTCTTTTCTTTGTTTTAGCAAGTTTTCTTCCAAGTTGAGTACGAAGACAAACAATTTTAGATTTGATATCAGCAACACATATTTTAGCTTACTTTCCATATCTTTAAAAGCGAGGTCCCGCTTTTCTCTGATGTGGTAATCTTTTTGAAAGACATCCCATAAACAAGTATGCCTTTCCAGCAAATCGATAAGTTTGCTCGTTTCTTCGTCCTTCCATTTTCTCCCTGCTTTTGAACCACTCCGTTTAGGGACCGGTCATTATTTATGGCGGGGGTTGGCACCGAAGAGAAAATGGTTGGGTAAACAAAATTTTAAGTAAGTCAAAGGTTGGGTAAAAAAAAATAAACCAACTTAAAGGTTGGGTAAAGAAAAAAATTAATGTAATTTCTAAACTATGGTTCAATCAAATATTAAAGGCTGCAATATGTCAAAATAATATGTCAATATGTCAACATAATATATTAATATACTATGTCAATCAGTGTCACTGTCAGGGTCTTGATCATTTGCAGGAAATCGGTCATCTGCAACTG
The DNA here is from genome assembly GCA_035771165.1 of Paragorgia papillata. Classification (NCBI taxonomy): domain Eukaryota; kingdom Metazoa; phylum Cnidaria; class Anthozoa; order Scleralcyonacea; family Coralliidae; genus Paragorgia; species Paragorgia papillata. The sequence goes on from JAWNZC010000014.1 coordinate 2,710,814, forward strand.
CCCTTTAAACTAGCCTTCATCCTCTTTTTTTTTTCCACATTGCTACGCTGCTCTTTTTTTCCTTTTTGCACTTCTTTTCTTTTCTGCCTGTAAGACTGAGGCGACATCGATTCTTTTTTGCAGTTGTGAGAGCACAAATTGTAAATTATTTACAAGGCTCTCAAGCTCTTTCATGATGGCAGTTAATTGATCCACTGAATCTCCAATGAAACTTAGTTCATCATGTGCCCAGTCTTTTGGGGCCATGCTTTCATCCACCAACTCCATTTTTCGGTTCAATAACCTCTCCTTCATTTTTCTCACAGAAACCAAAGTTTCATCAACATGTTTAAACGCTCTTTGACACTTACCAACATCTTGTACTTCTATATCTACTGCAATGGACTGATACCTTTCCAAGCTGATATTCTCTTTAGGAACCACCCAGTTTGATTGGAGTCAAATATCGTCTGGATATTTTCTAATGCAATCTTTATATTCCATCTAAATTTTCGTTGACCTTCCAGGTATGCTTGAAAATAGGACTGTTTCTTTGTGTAGGCACAATACAGCCCTTCAGTAATAGAATTGAAGTATTTCAGCCTATCTGTCTTCACATTTGGAATGAGGTATTTATCCTATGGCTTGACATCGGTAACTTGGTCATCTCCACCAACAACAAACTTTCCACCAATAAATGAAATCAAATGGCTAGAAAAAAATCAGACATGTATATATGTTTATTAAAATCAGAAATACTTCTCTCTGCAGTCAAGCAGCTTCATGAAATGATGTATTTGAGTTTAACATTCTCTGGATAGATGATAGACATTCAAAAGCTTTTGTTGATTTTAGAAACGTGCTGATCAGGCTTTATATTCAAATGTAGTATATAGAAAGTGATCAGAATTGTGTTGCGCAGACAAGAAAGCGCCATCAGGTAACGATTTACGCCGTGGTTATAGGTCCGACGGTCTGGGTTTGGTTGGTGTTGCTTTTAATAGTTTGGGTGTTTCGATTGGTATATTGTTGAGATAAGTTTTTTTACCTCCTGGAAAATGCTCAGAGCAAACTCGATGATGGTCATTTGGAATGCTTCTCTTCCTATCCAGTGTATCCATGTATTTCTTGATTTTTGGTCTTTCGGGAATCGATGAAATGAAAGAGCCGGATTTCTTTTTGTACTATTTCTGCAACCAGGGACACAACAAGCTGTACCGCCACGTCGAGCTTTCTTCGATGGAAAAGTCGTTTGTTTATTCACAGAGGCACAAAAAGATTCAGTTAAAGTGCCTATGTCATCCTCAGGGACTTTACATATTTATACTAATTGGAACATTCTGAGAAGATTTGTAATATATCTTCTCAGGCGAAAATTTCATCTTCATGGATTTTTTCCCCGTTAAATTTGACGGAAGTGACGTCGAAAGAGGAATTTGTCTATATGAAAACCACTTTACAGATTCCTCTTTTGACGTCACTTCCGTCAACTTTAACGGCAAAAAAATCCATGATGATGAAATTTTCACCTGAGAAGATATATTACAAATCTTCTCAGAAGAGAAGATATATTACAAATCTTCTCAGAATGTTCCAATTAGTATAAATATGTAAAGTCCCTGAGGATGACATAGGCACTTTAAAGACTTGGTTGAATTTGTAGCATCCATTTAGTTAGTAGAATTAACCACAGCATAACTTGACTCGCCATTTGCAGTGATTTAAAACTGGGATATATTCTTTGTTTACAAATTAAGCCACCATTTTGAATTAATTTGAAAGACGATACCTTACTTCCCATAAATCCCCGCGCGCCTCATTTATAGCTGGAATTGCCCATTGAAACCTCCATGTTACCACTACTGCCATCATGGTTCTTTGTGCAGTGTTGCTGATGACTGGTATACCATTCTTTGTATTCTGTTGAATCTTTGTCAACTTTCTGCTTGTTACATGCTGTACAAATCCTCGATCTGAAGCCGTAATCAAGCACTTGGCCTGTCTCTACAGAGATGAAAAATCCAAACCCATAATTAGCTGTGTGTCCCCTTTTGGACCAGGTACCATCAAAAGTGACAGCAGTGTCAAATATGTCATCATCTAAGATGGCCATATTATCAAGCTTTTCTCGGGTGGAACCAAGGTGTTTCTCAATAGCGTGCTTGTGTGCATCATAGAGAACATTGATGTGGCTATTCCAGGCTTGAGATGACATTGGTTGAGGCATATTCAATATGCTACAAATTGTAGCCATGCCCTCTCTGGCAATGCATAAAACTCTGAGTTTTGTTTGTAAATTCGATCGAATATTTTTGAAACACATTGGAGGGGACTGTCAATACAACGTGGCGAACGTGCGCACAATTTCTTACACGATTATAGCCCCTCCTGAAATACATTTGTTTCCAGACCTCTTAGAAATATGTGTTGAACATGTCCAAACAAAACTTCATGAATATTCATCCGTTCTTGACCGGATTTCTTGCCGTTTTTGAAGCAAAAGGTTTTCCGTTTCTATGGCAACGGCAGTTGCAAAATTACATTTTAAAGGACAGTCGTCAGAAAAAATGCCATATCTCGGGAACAAAGCGGAATTTTAACATTCTGTAAAAAGTACCTTTACAAGGAATGTTACCCCCATAAATTGAGACTAGTTCTCAAATTTTGCCCATGTAACCAAAATTCAGGGTCGAAAGTCCTTAACACCACTAGCTAACACGATTCACCTCACCTTCGGATTATTCTACAATCGTTTTTTTCTGCGGCAGAGTGGCGTTTGGTAAATTGATTTCCTAGAAATCTTCGTTTTCTAGTATACCCTGAACGAGCTTTTGACATATCAAAAGATTTTGAAATGAAAGTAACTGGATAACTATTTTATCCTATAAGCGAAATGGTGGACTACTAAATGTGCTGCCTGCTTACTCTGCTAAAACTCACAAAGAACGTTATGTAAAGAGCAATATATAGGAACAAAATAAACCTGCCAGCAGGGGAGAGGTCAATTATTATTGGTACATAAAAACAACAGTAAAGCGTTTCTAAGGGCGTTGCTATGGCCGTATATTTAACATCACATCTCAAAGTTAACACAACTTATCAATGGACCTATAGTCGAACCGGATGTTCGTTTCCCTGGAAGGTTTCAACATTCGTGTCGATTGGGCAGTATTCATCGGCTAGTTCCTTCAAGCAATTACCAATCAGTGGAAGCAAGTTGCAACTAGTGATTTTTTATTTTGCTTGCGATTTACTAGTAATTAATAACAGATCGGTACCGTTAGCTAAAATGACCACGCATAGAACAAACATAACTTCTTTACCAACCGGGAGCGTCTAGCTAACCGTCTAGGTTAGATCTCTAGAAAGACGGTTTCGAATGTTGGGAGAAATCTAATGGAAAGAGGCCATTTAGTCGCCGTAAAACCAGGAGGAAAAGATAGACAAATAGCCAATCCTAACGTAGTAGAGCACGTTGAATTTCAAAAACTCTCAAAATCAAGTACGTCCGCTCTCGAAATACAAGCAGCCTTACTAAACGATAGGATATGTACACTTAATAATCTCCCAGCTTAGATCAACAATTGGTGATATAATAGAAATGATTTGAATTACACTTATAAAATGTTACGAGTAGTACCTGAGGAGTCACTTACCGAAACAAACAGAACACGAACGTTGCAGTATGTCATGCAAGTGAGTGAACTTGATGCATCCAAAGTGCATTGTTTTGACGAATCATCCGTCAAAAGAACGACTGGTAATCGTATATATGGTCATGCATGGAAGGGAAAACCTGCCGTGGAGGTTAAACGCTCTTCTTCTATTGTAATTACACCGTCAATTTGTTACAAAGAATTTTAGATGGGGCATCCAATGGCCTTGAAATGCTGGAATTTTTTAATCAAACTCTGCAACTTGTCGACGACGTTTACGGAAATCCCGTTCTGACGAACGGAGATGCTGTTGTAATGGATAATTGTGGCTTTCACCGCGGACAACTTGCACAGGATCAGGCTGAACACCTTCTTCGGAAATCATATGACCGAGATATAGCACTTGTTTCGCTGCAAACATGCACTTTGATAATTTAACGCGAAAGTTGTGCTGCCCAAATCGCGAGAGAACCGTTCGCAGTCGCTCACAATGCTGGTCGAAACTTGTTGAGTAAATTATATCATCTAAGTAGCAGAGGCACATCTCGAAACTTAAACCGGATAGCACAACTTCCATCATTCGCTGGAATGTGGACGGTGCTGACGACAAACCAAATGGCATTCTTAAAAAATCGTAAAGAGCATTATGAGTCACGAAAGCGGTCTTTTCTCGGTCAATGGTGTCCACGGGGATCTGCCAATATATATACCCACTCCGCAAATCTAGGGTATTAAAAAGTTTAGCATCTTTTAGCGCGTCCAGTGTGTCATCGATTCGTGGCAGGGGATGTGCGTCATTTTGTGTAATCTGATTCAGCTTTCTGTAATCGACACAAATCTTAGTTGGCCGTCTTTTCTGCGGACTAACACAATGGGTGATTACCAGGGACTCGTACTCGGCTGAATCGCATTTTGTTCAAGCATTTCGCGTATCTGTTTGTTAGCCTCGTCCCTATAAACATAAGGCAATCGCCGCGGGCGTTGCTTAATTGGTGCGTGATCACCAGTATGGATAGTGTGGCCCGCCACGTCAACATGTCCTATCTCTTCCGAAAAGACCTCCGAAAATTCACAGAGAATTTCTTCAAGCTGTTTCGATTCTGTGCTGCTCAATGACTTGCCAATCGCTTCGCGAAATTGTTTTTTCATGCTCTGCGCTGTACCGACAGCCCCACATGTGACGCTGGTACCCACTTTACCGAATTCTGTTCTCTTAGGGCTAGCAGTGTTGACTAACGGAGAAAATTCCGCGACGTTCGTCCCTGCAACTGATTCAATGGGATCGTTTGAAGTATTCATTATTTTTAAGGGGACTTTCCTACCGTGTGGAGTCACGACCGCATAGGTGATTTGAATATTATCTATGCTACTAGCTTTTTGTGATTTAACTGGTCCTACCTACCATAGATTTAAGCTTTTGACTAACATGACCATTAGCTAACATTTCTGTTCTACCTGGAATTGACACATCGTTCTCTAAGGTCACGGTTGTTTTCCCCTTCAGCTGAGATTCAACAAACAAGGCCGGGTTATCATCTTCAATTGCTGTTTCCGTCCTTGTTTCAACCGTTTCAACAACACCAGGGAGTTGGTTTTGCCGTGCAACGTGATTGGCTATTATTTGGGGTTTTCCCGTGGTTCCCGACTAAATAGTAGGCCCACCAATCCCCTAAAGTGATTTCCCTAAGGTCTAGCCGATTTTGGATAAAAAAAATCCTATCCTCGCACACAGTCGTAACTTATGTTATCACAGACTAAAAATTATCCTTGAAAACGAGACTTATTATTAAACCTTACACAAGCGTTAAAACTACCAAGTATTGTTAAAGGATTACCAATAATAGATATACAGTTCGTAGTCTCTGGCCTAATTCTAAGGTTATAAAAATCTAAAACAGCATGCACTTGCTTAGTAATAAAATATTTCATTGAACTATTGTCAATTAATGCCCTAATCACCAATGCTGTGAGCTTTGCGACTTGGGGATCTCCTTGCTGGGACACGGCTGCCACATTGGGGTTGGTTGCTACGTTTCTTCCGATGGCCCGCATGTTTTTGGTAAATGATACCATCTTTTCCAATGTCGGCACGGGATCGTTCTCTAAGAGTTTAATCTGAAGCTCTTGAAGAAGACCTCTCATGAATTGTCGGGCAATCAGGGCTTCCATTTGGGCTGTAGTTAAGGTTGGTTCGGCTACCCTCAAAATCTCTGCTAGCTCCCAACGAAAGACCGCAGGATCCTCACCGGGCCAAAGACAACGTGACTCAAAGAGTCTGTAGTTTTTCTCGCGTTCTGTTTGGGGACAAAGAGACGCTTGTAGGCCGGTCTTCAGTGTCGCGTAATCAGCTTTTTGTTCGGCTGTTAAAGCGTAGAAATGAGTCGACGCTCGTCCCCTAAGGAACGCTGGCAATTTTCGTAGTCGTTCACCGTCTGTCCACCCGCGTGTTTCTCCGCACGAGTCGAAGTGGCGTAACCATTGGCGAAAATCGCGCTGTCCGTTATATTTATCGGGAAAAATGTGCGTTTGGCTTCGTCCAGTCTGTTCAGTGCTACTGCTTGCTGATGGTTCTGTTGTCGACATCCGCTGCCACCAGAATATGTAGCGTGCTCACACAGTTAGAGTAAACGTAACTGTATTACAACTTGATCACGACTGACTAGTACAATAGCAACCTTGATATATATAGAGTTTGTCCGTTCACGTGAACAACTAATATAATAATAATAATAATAATTTATTTACCCACGTATTACCGAAGAGCTAAAGAAAAGCTCGTAAAAACGTGAACGTGATAATGATAATGATACTACATCAAGTTCCTTTACCTAAACAATACTTACATTGAATCTACTGGAAAACTACATTAAAGTATTTTAAAATTAGGGCTATGCCCTATTCATTATACAGTAAAACTACATGCCATGTGCACTGTCAGTAATATGTGTAATCACAGGGAAAGTCCCGCACGTGCGCCATATCCTATTTCATGAAGTACAAATATACAACATTAATATACAACATATACAACACTTGTTACAGTTGCCTGACAACCAATATTAAAGTGTGCCACGGTATCATACACGCCCAGATGAAGGGTGTCGGAACCAACAAACACTCCCTTTGGTAGTCGATCCCAAATCATGCCACTTAAGGATTCGTTTTGGTTTTGGGTCCTACCGTCTAAGCATCTAGTTAGCAGTTCATCATTACTCAGCCTTTGGTATATTGGTCTCACCTCAGCAATGTTATCAGGTAGACCTGGTCCTGGTTTATATTATGATATACTGTTGGCAATATCTTTCTTGTAGTGACACCAGCTTTCTGCACCATCAGGACAGTGTCCATGGAGGTTTCGTCTCTCAGAGGATGCACAATTATGCATCAGGCTGGCAAGAATAGCTTTCTTCATGCCAGACAGATTACCAACATTGCTTCTTACAGCAATACCGTAGTAATTCTGCAGACGATCAATCATGGCATCTGTCAGTTTGCCCTTTCCACCCATTCCTTTCTTCTCTTTCAGCTTTCGAAGAGATGTCCCTATACGTTTTTGGACATATCCATCACTGAATCCCCAGTGAACTCGATGACGATGTAAGTTAAAATGTGATACCTGGAACGCTAACGTCCAGTCATTCGGGGGGCAAAAAGTGAGGCAAAAAGTTCCAGGCCCCTGCGCGGTTTGCAGGTAGATTTCAGTCTCCCACAAAACTTGAACGAACCGCGAAGGCTCGAAATTTATAAGGTTTGAAAAATTGTTTATTGAATCATTTTATCACGCTTTGCTAAACGTGCATTTTAAATTTTGATTGGTTGTGCTATGCTGCCGAACATTAGTTCAGTGATTGTCTATTTGTTGCTATAGTAAAAGTCATTGTCTTTACAAAACGTGCACGAAGTTTGTCAGTGAAGAAATTAAATCAAATTTTCGTTATATTATAAACCATATATATTAGAGTTTCGTCACTCCAAAGAGGATACAAAAAATCAACACAAACTTAGTTTAGAATATGCCGTTTAGGTTAGTACCAGTTTCATCAGTGTCGTTTTGTTTAAAAAGTATTCCGCATTCGTACCTAAAACAACTAGCCATGAGTAAACGTGAAAAATAAACAATCTAGTTGTCAGTTATTTCTTAAAATATCATAATGCCGTTTAACACATTCGAACAAAGAATTAAAGGAGCAGAAATAAGAAAATGACATTGGATATCAAGTATCAATACGTCTTCAAACTTACTCGTACAAGAATAGCTTTCTCACTCTTGTTCTCACCTTTTCAGCTGGCTGTTTTCATATCATAGCCAGCAAAAGGACATATCATCTGTTTTCTCAGCCTATTTTCATCCCGAGACCCGAGCTTAATTTACTGTATAATTTCGGACTGCTATACAGTAAATAAAACAACAACAGCACTGCACAACAATGGGAAACCATTAAATGCACGTTTAGTCTGGCAAAATAATTTGATAAATAATTTTTTCAAACCTTTTCGAGCCTTCGCAGTTCGCTCAAGACGGGCGGCCGTGTAAAAAACATTTTGTGGGAGACTGAATCGTACCTGCAAACCGCGCAGGGGCCTGGAACGTTTTGCCTCACTTTTTGGTTCTTTGTTAGCGTTCCAGGTATCACATTTTAACTTACATCGTCATCGAGTTCACTGTGAATCCCATACTGTCTCCATCACCAAAATATTCGGTATACTGTAGGTTGTACTTCTCCTGACTATTTTCTTGATCCCCACCGTTTCCATTGCAATTTCAATGATCAAATTCTGAAAAATGATCAAATTCTGAAAATTTCTATGTCTAGTAAAATGTCGGTTTGAGAAATTGAGTTTAAAGTTTTGAAACAACTTTCTAAGATAAACAAATTACATATTAAGAGACAAATAAAGTCACAGTACTTAAAATCCTCCTGAATAGGTTCTTCCCTCTTTTTCTTCATTTTTGTCTACTTGTCTTTTTTTTTTACCTCTCAGGAACTTCCTTCGAGTCTTATTTTTGTTCTCGGCCTTGTAGTTTGCCTTCTTGGCTGCAGCAATACAAAAGGTTCCTGGACTCATTCCAAGAGCTTGAAGAACTTCAATAGTGGCCTTGCCACCAATGTTGAAGTGGGCCACAGTATCATACACTCCTAACTGGAATGCATTAGTTCCAACAAACACTGTTTTTGGAATTCGTTGCCAAATCATGCCATTGAAAGACTCATTTTGATTTTGACTCTTCCCATCGAGGCACTTTCGTAGCAGGTCGTCGTCACTAAGCCCAGCATGCACAGGTTTAAGCTCTGGAATAATTGGAAGAGGTAAGCCCTTGCCATGTTTGTCAGTGCTGCTCTTGTTTGCTTGGTCCCTCTTGTAACCGCACCAACTATTCTTACCATCAGGACAATATGTATGCAATGGTCGGTTGTCTGTTGATGCACAGTGAAACAAGGTTGCAAGAACATTGCTTTTCATTCCCTCCAGATTACCACTATTACTCCGTCTAATAGCAATACCATAATAGTTTTGCAGTTTGTCTATCGTACTATCAGTTAATTCCACTTAGCTCCTTCAGGCTCCATAGCTGGTGCAGATCCACTGTAGTTTGCCTTACATTTTGGTGCATCTTCTGTTCTCCAGAATTTATTTTCCACTATGTCATCATCATGCTCATGCTTCTTGCACTGTTTGCAGACCTTGCCCAATGGTTCTACATCGAGAACTTTTCCAGTTTCCATGAAAATTGCAGTAACACAGCCATGTAATGAGGAGAAGCCCCTTCTCTGCCATGTTCCATCACAAGATACAGCGGCTTTTACAATTTCTTCACTATTCTGGCTTTTGAATTGTAGATTTCCTTGGCGGCATCATTGGTCGTACATTCAGCAGCATCTTTGACAGCACGTAGTATGGCTTGTCTATGACTGGCATACGAATTGATTTTTTTTGCACAACAGAGGGTGGGGGGGGGGGGGGGCGTTCCTCAAGATTCATCCATCTGGATTAAAAACTCCCCATGTGTTCAGGCCTTCAGAGCACGGTCTTCACACAAGGCAAGTTATCTCAGGAAGGGGGGTGGGCAATTAAAAGTAAACCGTTGATATAAAACCAAGATACATGTAACTTGGCGTTAGAGATTTTAATTACATGTAGTCTCAGCAATAGAGTAACTCTAGGGCTAGAGTTATCCCAACATCCATGCAAATGCTTCCACCTAAGTTATCTCAGTAGGAATTGTAAACTTTTACATAATTACACATGCATACTCTGAGCCTTTACGTAAAGCTAGACTTATATTGAAAGACAGGGATAACTTGGTAGTGTGTTATAATGTGAAACTGGAGCAACTCTGATGCGGTTTCCCAAGTTATCCCTACTCTGCTATAATTCGATCATGTGAACAAACCCTCATACTTCAAAATCAAACCAAACAAGCAAAGAAATGTTTTAGTAGTATGTCATTGCCTAAAAACGTTTTAGGATAAATATAAATTGATTGTATACAATGACAAACATGCTGACTGTTTAGTTAAGTTTAATAATGAATTCGCAAATCTATACGCGTACACGGTATACCTAAAAACAAGAAAAAGCTCCGTCAATGCTCGGAAATTGATCAGTTAAGAGTTACGCCTAAGTATAACCTGTCTTATCCCTAATCTAAATTATCAACTGCGAAGAAGGTCCAGTAGAACAAATTCTTAATGGGCCATTGCCAACTGGCTTATAATTATGCTTGACACCTTTCTCTTCGTTTAACGTATCATCAACGTAAATATTTAAAATTTATATGTTAGCATGTATAGATACTTTGTAAAAGAAATCCCTAATTATTGATGGTTAATTGATGAAATACGTGATAAAATAAGACAAATATTAAAACTGAATAAAAAACATTTTAAAGAATTGCTTGTTTTCCGATCGATGAGTGCTTTCAGTTGAGGTCGTTGGCGATAAATTGCTAATATATCTAAATTGCACTTTTGTTAAATCGCATTATATATTTACCTTGCTCCTGCTTATTTTTCATATAAGCCAATTCTTTACGCTATAGTTAAACTTGTGTCCTACCATAAACTACACGAGGTTTTACTTGCTTGATGAAGTTATTAACGAATAAATTGCCTTGTACTTCATGTCTTGCTCTTTCCAAACTCTTCAAAAACTTAGTGTCTTCGACTAGATTCCATAAAACCATCTTATATTGTTCTTGAATCCACATAAATTATAGCTGTATTCGTAGGCTCGAGATTTTTCATTTTCGCAACAAAATCTTTTAACTTAAACTGCTGTACCAAAACGTATACGTACAATCGTAATTTCTCTCGGATTCCTTTCGCTAGCTCTAGTGTACGCTCGTAAAACGTTCGTACATTTCTCATTTACATGAAATTTGTGTCCCCAAGCGGGCTCTACGGGCTAACGAAATTACAGACTAAAGAAGTTCAGTACCCCGAACAATGCTGTTGCTGACTGTTCAAGAACTTAATTTCACTGAATTCTGCGAACGAAATTTGAAGGAAATTTTGGTCAAAATAAGGACAAAAAAAAAGGAAATTTCAGTGGCAAAGTGGGATTACTGAAATTGTTCATCAGGATGCCGCTTGGTGTTGCACCAAGACAAGGTGGAGGCTCGTTTTCACCATTTTTTTATAGTCAGAAACAATGGTTATGCTTCTCCGAAAGTAAGGAAGATATTAGCCTAACATTTTTCTCTCATAAACCGTATATTCCAACAAACACAATCGATAGAAATTTCTTCAAACGTATTTTTTCAAACTGTAATATATGTTTAATGCTGTAATATATTTTGTAGGACTTATACATAATTTTCTACATAGAGTTATACCACAACAGGTCCATTTAAATGCGAGCATGCATTCAGACGTTGGGCTGCTGATTTCTGTTTATTGTTGTATTCCTCTCAGTAGGTGAATACTCTCGCCTGCAACTTTCTGTTCTTCTTCCTCTGGATCCGTTTAAGTTTTCGTTCAGAAACAAGTCTCACATTAAGGGCAGTGAGTTTTGCTTCTCTGTGGGAAGATTGATGAGCAGATAGAACAGCATCTGACATCTTTCAGAATCGCGACGATTGAGGCTGTTGTGCCATCCTTCGACATCGTTATTTGTCCGCACTGCTTTCATGTAAACACTTCAGCTTGATGGAGACCATGTACTACTGTAAATCCAAGTGTCTGAAACATAATCCATTAACCTCTGCAAAGTGCATGGCTTGGACTTTTAACCGGACGAACATAGGCTCAATCTCACCATGTGGAATCCCGACCGTATTGGCTAAGCAAATTTGCTACATTTAGAAGTAATATTGGGGCATTTCACTCGATTACATGGCATGTTCTACAGTCGCGTTAGACACCTCATCGGGTACATACAGGACGTTGACGACAAGCTGGGGCGAATCTAGCTCCTGTGCTATGACTCGCTCTCCCCGGATAGTGAGCTCGTGATTCAAAAAGCCTTGTTTCATAGAAACAGAGCGAAACGTTCAACGAAATTGCGGTCCTGGCACCAACTGGAGCGACTTGATGTTGTCCTGTGAGGTATCTTTTAAAACCGCCTCCATGAATTCCCTCGATGTGATGTTTTTAAAGGCTTGCGTATGCAAAACTATCGTGTTCGGTCTCGTAATATGGCCCCCAAATCCTGCATTAGGAAGAGGAGTTCGAGTAACATGATTGGTGGGCGCCGAAGCAGATAAGACGCTCGTAGCCATTACATTAGCGTATAACGGCCGTGCAGCGGTTGATCCCGGTAGGTCGGTATCCATGTCCCCAGATGACTGTCCTGCCGTGTTCGCGACGCCGACACTAACACTCTCATGACCAGTCTCCAAAGCCAGCTTTTCCTCGGCTTCCTTCTTCGCCAACTCTTCGGTTGCAACCATCGCCTCCCAATCGACTTGCTTCTCCACGAAGACTTCACCATTCATGGACGTCCACGGGTAGTTGAAGCATTGTCCATCTCAAAGAGGGGTAGCAGTGTTACGACTAACTAGCCGAGCATAGATCCACCACAGTCCCCTTTGTAGGTCTTGTCTCTCCAGACGTGGCAATGAAGGAAAACCAGAGTTCGTTACAGAGTACCGACATTGTTACGTAAAAGCTCTGGAGAAAGCCTGAGCCAAGACTCCATTATCAACCGACAGATTAGGTGTTAACGCTAAATTCCCTGACGCTATCGAATGGTTATCCATTGTTGTAGAAGACTTTACCGGAACCATTGGCGAATACGTCGGCGAAGACATTGTAGACATGCTGTTAGTGGAACGGACTAGTTATACTACACGACGACTGACTTTACTACGCTTGCTCGACTAAGAAAAACAACTTACAATACAACAACTTTGACGCTGCGATAACAGTACTGCGATAACAGTACTTTCCACCACGCTACCACAGAATAAGGATTGACCAGAAGTCCGACTCGCGGAAAAAAGTGTCCCATTATTTTTATGCGCATGCGCCAGTCGGCCATTTTGAAAGTAAGCGCCCCCGGAAAATTAGCCTTCTCGTCCTTGCGACCCTCGGGCTCCTGTAATCAATTACTCTTGGCCGTCTTGTGACCTTTTAATTCACTTCATATTATTATCTATATATATATAAATAATATTTAGTTAAGTAAATAAGTAATTTACTTTAGAAAACGATTCTTTGGATATGAAATTCTTTGACCACGGGGTTATTAAAACTTCAGTACGCGGATACTACGGGTAAAAGTCCGTGGCAAAAAAGTCCTGCACTCACGAAGCTGTCGTCATAATCCAGAATTGTATAAACTCCACATTTGTTTATAGAAGAAGATGGCTAAAATTTTCGGAACTACGCATTGTTGAAATACATCGAGTACGTATGTTGTTAGAAATTTTATAAGCTTTCATTCGGTATATAGTTCAAATCATAGTGTTACCTGTAACTTTTTTAAATGTTCAAAATGTTCTCACCGTTGACCATAAAAGTTTTAATATTTTTTCATATGTTGAAAAGGTATGATCACGAGTTTGCACCAAAAACGTTTTCAACTTCAACTAGAAATCTGCAAACTTTTCCACTCCTTTCATATTTGAATTAGTCTTTGTTTAAGAAATATCTGAGGTTCATACCAGAAGTCTTTCTGAGGTTATAGCAAACACCAAAACAGCAAAAGGTAAAACAAACTTTAGAAATTCATCCATTTCAGACGGTCCAGACCAAAATAATTTTTTTTTATTCTTTAAAATACTTCCCGGCGAGAAAATTAAAAGTTCTGACATGAATGGCACTTCACAGTATCCTATGTTTAATATGTTGTTCAGGGCTGTGCGTTTAGTATTTAAAAACAATATCCAAAATTCTATAACACTTATGAGGAGTCCATTTCCCATCATATAATTCTTATTTTACGAACAATGGTGTGCACATTTTGAACATTTTAAAAAGTTACAGGTAACACTAAAGTTTGAAGTATACACCGAATGAAAGCTTATAAAATTCTAACAACATACGTACTCGATGTACTTCAACAATGCGTAGTTCCGAAATTTTTAGCCATCTTTTTCTATAAACAAATGTGTCGGCATAATCGAGAAATGTAAAACCCGCTTCATGAGTGCAGGACTTTTTTGCCACGGACTCTTACCCGTAGTATCTGCGTACTGAAGTTTTAATAACCTTGTGGTCAAAGAATTTTATTTCCAAAGAACCGTTTTCTAAAGTAAATTACTTATTTACTTAACTAAATATTATTTATATATATAGATAACAATATAAATTTAATTAAAAGGTCACAAGAAGGCCAAGAGTAATTGAATACAGGAGCCCGAGGGTCGCAAGGACGAGAGGGCTAATTTCCCAGGGGCACTTACTTTCAAAATGGCGCCGGGATCGCAGGCCGACATTTCGCGAGGACGCTTACATCAAAGGTGCCGACACTGAGTCGGACTTCTGGTTAATCCTTTTTTATGTGACGCTACGTTGAACGATACTCACCACGTCCGACAGACCACCACTTGCGCCTGCCTGACCCGCTAGAGACCGCTGACGTACTGTTGTACCGCGTGTATGGATGTGTTATACTTATACACAATGTACGAATTAGAGTAGCACGGGTGGCGTGTGCTGTTAGGGCGCTGCCTCTCACCGCTGTAGTTAAGCCCGGTTGAACGGGGTTAGTACTTGGATGGGTGACCGTCTGGGAATGACCCCATTCTCGAACTTGAATTTCATGTGAGTAGAGTTTAGTTGGTCTCTCCTGTGCTTCGAGGGTTTTTCGCAGGGTTCTGCGGTTTTCCTCCCTCCGTAAAATCAACACTTAGGTCTTAGCTTATGTCGTGCACTTTTAACATGAGCCTCTGGCTCGGATGATTGGGCGACCACATCCTGTGCTTGCGACGTTAAATAAATCATTACTCATTACTCAGTATTATATGTGCAAGTAGATTGTGTTCTGACGTTCTGTTGACACACTTTTTCGTATTAATTTGTAATTTCGTACTGAAGTAGCGGTTTTCGTTAGACCATAGTCCATTGAGAGATGGTCTGGAAACCCAAGGTCTTTGTTCTATCTTTCTGTTTACGTTTATGCAAACTTGTGCACGGTGAAGACCGTCTCAACATAAAATCATAGCTCATTATTTCTGGGTTTCACGTTACGTCGTGGCGGCCGTGTTGGTTGGTAGGTACAAAGAATATTCTATTAGATGCTATTGTACCTACGAACCAACATGGCCGCTGTGTCACGTCCCAAATCACGCGCAGCAAAGCATTTACAGTGCTTAATTGGAAACAAAAGCATTGATTTTGTGGACGCCTCGTCTCTCCCAATTCAGACTGCATGTTATTAACATTGATACAGCTTGCCTTAAAAAAATAAGTACAAAAATTCAAGAAAATTGGTATAGTTCTGGGTTTTGCCAATTTAGACAATTATCATGCTTGGACTGCCATTTTGCCATAAAATAATGCCTGAATATTTCAGAACAATGGCTGCCCATTGTGCCGGGCCAAATGGCACAATTGCCAGTCTAAACTTGACAATTATTACACAGAGTTGGTTATTCAACCAGATTTGTTATAGACTTATCTAAACAACCATATCTATAAGTACTGAGAAAACGTACCTTTTGCAACTTTGGAAAAGCGTTAATTTTGTTTGTTAGTAATTTGTAAACTTCCGACTGGTTGTACACTGTACAAATAAATGGCTAATTCAGTGACAACACCGATTAACTACGTACTGTAAAGCTTCTATTGCAACAACTTACATGAATACATGTCGTTTCAGCACGTTTTCGGGTTGCTAAAGGTACTGTTTCTTATTTCTAAGCAGTAGCAACGCTAATAATAGCATTATGCAAATTTAAAATTATCCAAGCATAGCAAAATTTATAACTAAAAATATTCAGAAATAAAACAAAAATGTATTATTAACGCAAAAATTACGATCTAAAATAGCATCGATGTAAAAGCTTTGGTGGTCAAGCTAGCAGTCATACTAAGCGTGACCAACAATTTCTTTAAAAATATCTCTTTTGAGTATGTTTTGCGTGATGCCAAATATTGTAGATAATATAAATTTTAATGACTTGGCGTGTTTCTAAGCCTAGATGATTTTCAATTTGCATAGCATTACCAGTTGCTATGATTAACTTTGCTCTTGTTTTTAAGGTGACAACTACATATCTTAACCCTTTACTGCAATCAAGGGTTAAGATACGTAGTTGTCATGGGCATTGTTGCCATTTGGTGACTTATTCTATTCTAACGCTTTAACTCGTCGAGCTGAGACTTCCCAAAAACCGGGCAGTAAAGGGTTAATGTAGGCATCATAGCTTTACAAACGTAGTACATGGTTTCTTGCAAATTACAATGTACAATATAGACTATAGAGATTAAACATCGTGTCTGGTATGACTTGAGGACGGCGCAGGAGTTTAATATTTATTCCTTCTTTTAGACCCACAGCTTGAAACGTCAGTTGAATGATAAATTGTGGTTGTTTAAAGTAATAAGTCTCTTTTCGATATTTATTCATAAATAATTAGACCACTTTTATCCACGGTGTATCATATATGACGTTTAATCTCTTTATAACTCTGTAAAACGAGGGGAAGTAAAAAAAGATTAAAAATAGAAAACAAGAATAAAAAGAATAAAAAGAATACAAAAAAACAAACAAACAAACAAAATAAAACGCAAAGAAATAAAAGAAAAGAAAAAAAAACAAAAAAACACCAACAAACCAACAAATAAAAAAAAGAAAACAAAAAAAAAAAGAGAGAAAAAAAAAAGAAAAAAAAAAAAAAGGAAGAAGAAGAAAAAAGAAAACAAAAAAGTACACAGAACAAAAAAAATACACAGAACAAAAAAAATATCAAAAGAAAAAGGGGGGTAATAAAACAGTGGGGAGAAAACGGGGAAAAGCGAAAAGAAAAGGATGTTTAGCAACGGTTGAACAGTTAGAATCATCGAACGAGTTCTATTTTCAACTTTGTAAGCCGTTACTAAGAATTATTGTAATTTAGACAACATGAGCTATCGATATTGGGCTTACATTTTGAGAAAGAACAATGGCTGGCAGAAGCAAAATCACCAAACTATGAACGCAGTTAAGATAGACAACACTGGTCTCTTGCTTGTACGGGGATGGACAACGCAGTTGCTGTTCTTGTTACACCAACTACAATAAGATATAGACAACACACCTCCTTTGCTTGTACGAGATGGACAACGCAGCTCTTGTTCTTGTTACACCAAATACAGTACGAGATGGACAACGCAGTTCCTGTCTTTGTTACACCAACTACAGTACGAGATGGACAACGTAGTTGCTGTTCTTGTTACACGAACCACACTACGAGATGGACAAGGTAGTTTCTGTTCTTGTTACACCAACCACAGGACGAGATGGACAACCCATTTTCTGTCCTTGTTATACCAATCACACTACGAGATGGATAACGCAGTTGCTGTCCTCATTACATCAACTGCAGTACGAGATGGACAACGCAGTTGCTGTTCTTATTACATCAACCAACGACAGTACTAGATGGACAACGTAGTTGTCGTCCTTGTCACACTGACTGTATTACGAGATAGACAACGCAGTTGCTTTCCTTGTTACACCAACTACAGTACGAGATCGACAACTCAGTTGCAGTCCTTGCTACACCAAATACACCACCAGATGGACAACGCAGTTGCACGCTGTGTTTGTTACACCAACTGCAGTACAAGATGGACGTCTCAGCTCCTAGCTGTTTGTTACACCAACCACAGTACGAGCTGGACAACGCAGTTGCTGTCCTTGTTTTATCAACTACGAGATGGACAACGTAGTTGCTGTCCTTGCTACACGAAATACACTACAAGATGGACAACGCAGTTGCTGTCCTTGTTACACCAAACACACTACGAGATGGACAACGCCACTACAAGATGGACAACTCTGTGGAAGTCCTTGGTACACGAACTACAGTATGAGATGGACAACGCAGTTGCTGTCTTCGCTACACCAACCGCAGTACGAGATGGCCAACGCAGCTCTTGTCCTTGTTACGCCAACCACACTAGGAGATGGACAACGTATTTGCTCTCCTTGTTACACCAACCACACTACGAGATGGACAACGTTGCTGTACTTGTCACACCAAATACAGTACGAGATAGACAACGCAGCTGCTGTACAGTACGAGATGGACAACTCAGTTGCAGTCCTTGCTACACCAAATACACCACGAGATGGACAACGCATGCTATCTTTGTTACACCAACCACAGTACGAGATGGACAACGCAGTTTCTGTCCTTGTTACACCAACTACAGTACGAGATGGACAACGCAGTTGCTGTCCTTGTTACCCCAACTACAGTACGAGATAGACAGCCCAGCTGCTGTCCTTGTTACACGAACTACAGTACAAGATGGACAACTCAGTTGCAATCCTTGCTACACCAAATACACCACGAAATGGACAACGTAATTGCAGTTGCTGTCGTTGTTACACCAACCAAAGTACTATATGGACAACGCAGTTGCAGTCCTTTCTACACCAAACACACTACGAGATGGACAACGCAATTGCTGTCCTTGGCACCTTGCTATACCAAATACACTGCGAGATGGACAACGCCACTACAAGATGGACAACTCTGTTGCAGTCCTTGGTACACGAACTACAGTACGAGATGGACAACGCAGTTGCTGTCTTTGCTACACCAACCGCAGTACGAGATGGCCAACGCAGCTCTTGTCCTTGTTACGCCAAACTCACTACAAGATGGACAACGTATTTGCTCTCCTTGTTACACCAACCACACTACGAGATGGGCAACTTAGTTGCTGTCTTTGTTACACCAACCGCACTACGGGATGGACAACGCAGCGCTTGTCCTTGTTACACCAACCACACTACGAGATGGACAACGTTGCTGTACTTGTCACACCAAGTACAGTACGAGATAGACAACGCAGCTGCTGTACAGTACGAGATGGACAACTCAGTTACAGTCCTTGCTACACCAAATACACCACGAGATGGACAACGCATGCTGTCTTTGTTACACCAACCACAATACGAGATGGACAACGCAGTTTCTCTCCTTGTTACACCAACTACAGTACGAGATAGACAACCCAGCTGCTGTCCTTGTTACACGAACTACAGTACAAGATGGACAACTCAGTTGCAATCCTTGCTACGCCAAATACACCACGAGGTGGACAACGCAGTTGCATGCTGTCCTTGTTACACCAACTGCAGTACAAGATGGACATCTCAGCTCCTGTTTGTTACACCAACCACAGTACGAGATGGACAACGTAGTTGCTGTTCTTGTTACACCAACCAAAGTGCTATATGGACAACGCTGTTGCAGTCCTTGCTACACCAAATAAACTGCGAGATGGACAAGGATGTTGCTGTCTTTGCTACACGAACTGCAGTACGAGATGCACAACCCAGCCGCTGTCCTTGTTACACCAACCACAGTACGAGATGGACAACGTAATTGCAGTTGCTGTCCTTGTTACACCAACCAAAGTACTATATGGACAACGCAGTTGCAGTCCTTGCTACACCAAACACACTATGAGATGCACAACGCAGTTGCTGTCCTTGCTACACCAAACACACTACGAGATGGACAACGCAGTTTCTGTCCTCAGTCGCTATCCTTGGCACCTTGCTATACCAAATACACTGCGAGATGGACAACGCCACTACAAGATGGACAACTCTGTTGCAGTCCTTGGTAATACCAACTACAGTACGAGATGGACAACTCAGTTGCAGTCCTTGCTACACCAAATACACCACGAGATGGACAACGCAGTTGCACGCTGTGCTTGTTACGCCAACTGCAGTACAAGATGGACGTCTCAGCTCCTAGCTGTTTGTTACACCAACCACAGTACGAAATGGACAACGCAGTTGCTGTCCTTGTTTTATGAACTACGAGATGGACAACGTGGTTGCTGTTCTTGTCACACCAACCAAAGTACTATATGGACAACGCTGTTGCAGTCCTTGCTACACCAAATACACTACAAGGTGGACAACGCAGTTGCTGTCCTTGTTACACCAACCAAAGTACTATATGGACAGCGCAGTTGCAGTCCTTGCTACACTAAACACACTACGAGATGGACAACGCAGTTTCTGTCCTCAGTCGCTGTCCTTGGCACCTTGCTACACCAAATACACTGCGAGATGGACAACGCCACTACAAGATGGACAACTCTGTTGCAGTCCTTGGTACACGAACTACAGTACGAGATGGACAACGCAGTTGCTGTGCTTGCTACACCAACCGCAGTACGAGATGGCCAACGCAGCTCTTGTCCTTGTTACGCCAACCACACTACGAGATGGACAACGTATTTGCTCTCCTTGTTACACCAACCACACTACGAGATGGACAACGTTGTTGCTGTACTTGTCACACCAAATACAGTAACGAGATAAACAACGCAGCTGCTGTACAGTACGAGATGGACAACTCAGTTGCAGTCCTTGCTACACCAAATACACCACGAGATGGACAACGCATGCTATCTTTGTTACACCAACCACAGTACGAGATGGACAACGCAGTTTCTGTCCTTGTTACACCAACTACAGTACGAGATGGACAACGCAGTTGCAGTCCTTGTTCCACCAACTACAGTACGAGATAGACAACCCAGCTGCTGTCCTTGTTACACCAACTACAGTACAAGATGGACAACTCAGTTGCAATCCTTGCTACACCAAATACACCATGAGATGGACAACGTAATTGCAGTTGCTGTCCTTGTTACGCCAACCAAAATACTCTATGGACAACGCAGTTGCAGTTCTTGCTACACCAAATACACTACGAGGTGGACAACGCAGTTTCTGTCCTCAGTTGCTGTCCTTGGCACCTTGCTACACCAAATACACTGCGAGATGGACAACGCCACCACAAGATGGACAACTCTGTTGCAGTCCTTGGTACAGGAACTACAGTACGAGATGGACAACGCAGTTGCTGTCTTTGCTACACCAACCGCAGTACGAGATGGGCAACTTAGTTGCTGTCTTTGTTACACCAACTACAGTACGAAATGGACAACGCAGTTGCTGTCCTTGTTACACCAACCGCAGTACGGTATGGACAACGCAGCGCTTGTCCTTGTTACACCAACCACACTACGAGATGGACAACGTTGTTGCTGTACTTGTCACACCAAGTACAGTACGAGATAGACAACGCAGCTGCTGTACAGTACGAGATGGACAACTCAGTTACAGTCCTTGCTACACCAAATACACCACGAGATGGACAACGCATGCTGTCTTTGTTACACCAACCACAGTACGAGATGGACAACGCACTTTCTGTCCTTGTTACACCAACTACAGTACGAGATGGACAACGCAGGTGCTGTCCTTATTCCACCAACTACAGTACGAGATAGACAACCCAGCTGCTGTCCTTGTTACACCAACTACAGTACAAGATGGACAACTCAGTTGCAATCCTTGCTACACCAAATACACCATGAGATGGACAACGTAATTGCAGTTGCTGTCCTTGTTACGCCAACCAAAGTACTCTATGGACAACGCAGTTGCAGTTCTTGCTACACCAAACACACTACGAGGTGGACAACGCAGTTTCTGTCCTCAGTTGCTGTCCTTGGCACCTTGCTACACTGCGAGATGGACAACGCCACCACAAGATGGACAACTCTGTTGCAGTCCTTGGTACACGAACTACAGTACGAGATGGACAACGCAGTTGCTGTCTTTGCTACACCAACCGCAGTACGAGATGGGCAACTTAGTTGCTGTCTTTGTTACACCAACTACAGTACGAAATGGACAACGCAGTTGCTGTCCTTGTTACACCAACCAAAGTACTCTATGGACAACGCAGTTGCAGTCCTTGCTACACCAAACACACTACGAGGTGGACAACGCAGTTTCTGTCCTTGTTACACCACGAGATGGACAATGCAGGTGCTGTCCTTGTTACACCAACCACACTACGAGATCAGCAGCGTTGTT
Organism: Paragorgia papillata; assembly: GCA_035771165.1. Taxonomy (NCBI): domain Eukaryota; kingdom Metazoa; phylum Cnidaria; class Anthozoa; order Scleralcyonacea; family Coralliidae; genus Paragorgia; species Paragorgia papillata. Next base: position 2,732,965 of record JAWNZC010000014.1, read on the forward strand.
GCGTTGTTACAGTACAAGATGGAGAACGCAATTTCTGTCTTTGTTACATGAACTACAGTACGAAATGGGCGACGCAGTTGGTGTTTTTGTTACACCAAAAACTCTACGAGATGGACAACGCAGTTGCTGTTCTATTACATCAACCACGACAGTACTAGATGGACAACGCAACTGTATTCCTTGTTGTAGCAATTAGACCACGAGATGGACAACGCAGTTTCTATCCGTGTTGCACCAACTGCAGTACGAGATGGACAAATCAGCTCCTGTTTGTTACACCAACCACAGTACGAGATGGACAACGCATTTGCTGTCTTTGCTACACCAACCACAGTACGAGATGTAACGCAGTTGCTGTTATTGTTACTCCAACGAAAGTATTATATGGACAACGCTGTTGCAGTCCTTGCGACACCAAATACACTACAAGATGGACAACGCAGTTGCTGTGCTTGTTGCACCAACCACAGTACAAGATGGACAACGCAGTTGCTGTCCTTGGCACCTTGCTACACCTAATGCACTTCGTGATGGACAACGCCACTACAAGATGGACAACGCTGTTGCAGTCCTTGCAACACGAACTACAGTACGAGATGGACAACGCAGTTGCTGTCTTTGCTACACCATCCGCAGTACGAGATGGACAACGCAAGTCTTGTCCTTGTTACGCCAACTACAGTACGAGATGTACAACGCAGTTGTTGTCCCTGTTACACCAACTACAGCACAAGATGGACAGTGCCATTGCTGTCCTTGTTACACAAGCACAGTACGAGATCGACAACGCAGTTGCTGTCCTTCTTACACAACCACAGTACGAGATGGACAACGCAGTTGCTGTCCTGGTTACATGCACCAACTACATACAGTACGAGATGGACAACGCAGTTGCTGTCCTTGTTACACCAACCACAGTACGAGATGGACAACGCAGTTGCTGTCCTTGTTTCATCAACCACGACAGTAGGAGATGGACAACGCAGTTGCTGTCCTTGTTATACCAACTACGAGATGGACAACGCAGTTGCTGTCCTTGTTACACTACTACATGGACAAGGCAGCTCTTGTTTTTGTTGCACCAACCAGCGTACGAGATGGAGAACGCAGTTGCTTGCCCTGTTACACAACCACAGTACGAGATGGACAACGCAGTTGTTCTCGTTGTCACGCAGCCACAGTCACGTAGTTGCTGTCTTTGTTACACCAAATACAGTACAAGATGGACAACGCTGTTGCCGTTCTTGTTACACCAACTACAAAAATGGACAACGGCGAGATTGACAACGTCTTGTTTCATTAAGTACGTGCAGTTGCTCTGTTTGTTACACCAACCCCAGTACAAGATGAACAACTCCGTTGTTCTCCTTGCTACACTAACTACTGGCGTAGTTGACAAACTTAGAAAACGAATTTTCCCTGTTTTTTTCTGACCGGGTGCAACATTTGTAATTTGGGAGTGGACAACGCGCTAAATCTACTCTATTTAATACCCTCGCCGCCTCGAAAATCTGGCATTTGACCAAAATCTATCCGCCATCACGGAACATGATGGTCCTGTAAACCTGAACTGGTCCGTCGTGAGGTGTGCCCTTCTAACCACATAATTGTCGGTCGTAGCGTCACGGTCATAGTGTAAAATTTCAACAGTTTCCTTATTGGTTGACGTCGGGTGTTCGAGTTTTTGAAACCGTACAGCACTCCATGGAACACTTTGTTCCGTTATTCCGTTGGCTGATCTTAAGGAATAAACGATGACAATTAACAGAACTGTGATATTCCTACGTCTTTCTATTTTCACCTATAAATTGTTCTTTGGGAGTTTGAAGTTGATTTGGATAGTGGGAATCCGGGAAAACATTACTATAACTTTGCTATTTTTCATTGTGGTTCCCATGCAGTCGTCTGGCCAGTTAAAGTTGGAGAAAATACTTTTCGTCCGCGTTTGGATTGGCCGGGTTTCTCGACAGCTGTACACAAGAGTTGAAATGAACATGGGCTTTGAGATTTTACGTGGCGGACTCCATCATAATGTTCTTCCGGTGAATAATGCATGCATGCATGCATGGAATCCCCATCTTCCGTCAGAATATCTTCGTTTCCGTAAAGTGTTGAGAGTATTGTCCACGGGCTGTCTCTGTGTACAGGATTTGTTGGGTAACTCTGATATCGAATTTAACCACGTCTTGCGTCTCTCTCAGAGCAAATGGTTACATTCGGAGACGTTCCATAGTCTTATTTGACTTCTGAACTGCTGCGTTACGTGTTTTTTCGTGGGAAAATTGGCCACGTGGAAAGAACGGGTTTCATAGCAATTGAAGAAATATCACATTATTGACTGTGTGGTATATTTTTAATGTTATGTTCGTAAGCGTTTCCAAATTGAACAATTTCTCTCTACGCCAAATGTCATTTTTAGAATGGTATGTAAATAGTGTTCTGGCAATACATGGATCGCGAATGTCGCAAAATAAGCGTATGTGGTGCATTATGGGATACTCGAAGTGAGTAAAATTCTCGGCTAGCGCTCTTTAATGTTATTGACTTTTTAGATGAAGTCAGTTGGACGAAAACCCAACGGAATCCCAAATAACATTCTACTTCCATTTGACCAAAGCACAGTTTACTTTGTTTAAATTTGGTGCAAACGTTTCTATGGTTGTAACAAGAAACAACTAACTTGTATACACAAAACACAAAAAATATCCATTCTTAAAACGACAATGTATAAGTGAGAACACGAGTTTTACTCACCTCCTGTATCCCACAATACAAAGCACGCGTATATTTATTGAGATTCTCGATCCGTGTATTGTAGTATCTAATGGTGCAATTCTAGTGCACCTTTAAGTGTAAATATTGGTTTCCTGTAGATTTTTTAGTTTATCGTGTGATGTAGTCGTATAAATTGTGTGAATATAGTGTTAAAGTGTTTATGCAACGAAATTTCACCCCAGCGTTTTATAATTGCATTTAAATGAACACTTAAAATGACACAGTAAGATCTTTTGTAGAATTTTGTTTCCTTGCTTCATTCTTGAGATATTCAGGTTTGTTTGATATGCAAATATCCTACTTGTGACATCACACTGCATAATGACTTTTTGAAAGAGGATCTATTTTAGAGGATGGTACATATATTTTACACACAACCACGCAAGTTTAGTGACCAGTTATGGGTACACACATGTAAGTGGAAAATTTTTAAGTACTTCGATAAGTACTCTTGAAGAAAATCATACTTCTCTAAAAAGTCATAATGCAGTATGATGTCACAAATAGGACATTTGCATGTTAAACAAACCTGAATATCTCAAGAATGAAGCAAGGAAACAAAATTCTACAAAAATGTTACTTTGTCATTTTAAGTGTCTTTCAAATGCAATCATAAAAAAAACTAGGGTGAAATTTCGTTTAAGGTTACCCTGCGAGCAGAGCCTTCTTTTCCTTATTTCTTCGCTGAGAGAGAGGAAGAAAAGTAGGCTCTGCTGTATTCGTGACTGGTTTCCATTGCGTATGCATGTCAGTTGCTTGGTTACAATCTCGAACCCAGTCCCAATCAGAGCAGAAAACAAAACGAGAACCGGTTAAACGGGTCTTAAACGGGTTACTTCGTCCTAAATCTTGGACGAAGCCAAGCACGAATACAGCAGAGCCTACTTTTCTTCCCCTCTCTCAGTGAAGAAATAAGGAAAAGAAGGCTCTGCTCGCAGGGTAGTTTAAGGTATACGATGATATATAAATAACGAAAAAATTATAGATTTCTTGGGTGTTATCACTTACAATTGTGTAAATTTGTGTGGATTATGTATAAGATCATTGCTAATTCCTTTGCGTCCAGGCTTAGTGTAATTGATAAAGTGACATCTAAGGACCAAACTTGTGATGTTCCTGGTTTTATTGGGGAAATGTAGCCCTCGAGATATCATTGAATATGCAACTGAAACTAATATTCCTGCTGCTCTGATATCCTTTGACCAAGAGAAAGCTTTTGACCTCAAGTGGTCATTTTTGCGGAGTACCCTTACAAAGTTGTGTTTTGGCCCGTCTTTTCCGTAAATTGATTTACTTTTTATATACTGATGTCTCCGGGTTTTTTTAGGATTTCTCGAGGAGTGCGTCAAGGAGATATTCTTTCCTCTCTCCTTTATGTATTTCTTGCAGAAACTTTAGCTGGTGCAATCCGAAAGATATATTGTATACCTGTCTTGCATTTCTCTTCAGACGAAATTTTCTCAGTACGCTGATGTCACATCTGCCATTGTTTCTAACAATCGCTCAATCCAACGTTTAATTGATTGATTGATTGATTTAAATTTATTTATGCACGGTAAGCCTTTCAACTTACGTTGTTTTTAAAGGGCATATGACTCGAAAATTAAAGAACATTTAAAATGATAAATAACATCTTTTTCAGTTTTTGGTTTCCTTGCTTCGTTTTTGAGATATTCCAGTTTGTTTGATATGCAAATGACACTACTTTTTACGTCACACGTGCATAATGAGTATTATGAGTTACCGAGAGAAGGTTACATATCTTTGCTATTGTGAAACGAAATCACTTGGAATTCTACATGTTTGGTGTTGTAGGCAAAAATACGCACATGCTTCCTAAGCCCATGTTTTCATAATAGCAGAGATATGTAACCTTTTCTGATAACTCGTTATGCACGTGTGACGTAAAGAGTTGTGTCATTTGCATATCAAACAAGCTGGAATATCTCAAAAACGAAGCAAGGAAACCAAAAACTGCAAAAGATGTTATTTTATCATTTTAAATGTTCTTTTCAATAAGACAAACTTAATTTTCGAGTCATATGCCCTTTAAAAGGGCCGTGCTATCTTTAAATATTTACAAGCTAAAAAAAATTTGTATAAAAACAAAAAAAAAAAAAAAAGGAAGTATTTTACACATACAATATATATATATATATATATATGCGTAAAATACTTCCTTTCTTTTTTTTTTTGTTTTTATACAAAAATTTATATATATATATATATATATTATACATTTTTTTTAAATTTGTTTTGTAATATTAAAAAGGTAAACAATTTGTCAATTTAATTAACTGAATATTGATTCCAAACCTTAGCCCCTAAATAACTAAAGCTTCGCTTCATGGAATTAGTATTTGGTTTAGATAGCATCAGTAATTTATTATTGCTTCTTAAATTATAATTAACATTGTTGCATGTTTTAAAAAGTTCGTAAATTATAGTTGGACAATTTCCTCTCATCACATCTTGCATTTCCCCAGACCAGGGAACAATAGTCGAAATGTGGTAGGACTAATGCTTTATACATTGTTTCCAAAGTATCTTTAGAAACATAAGGTTTGCATAATCTTAGAACACCTATTGCTCTAGATGCTTTCTTACTGATGTTATCTACTTGTTCTTTCCAATCTAGTTTTTCATCAATGATGATTCCAATGACTTTTTGTTTTTGTTACACGTTTGACAAAATTATTTCCAATTTTAATGATCGGGTCAGTTTCGATAATCGATATGTTATGCTTTGATGCAATAATCATATATTCTGTTTTGTCAATGTTTAGAGTTCATTTATTTGCTACTAGCCAATTTTCTATTTTGCATAATTCAGAATTTAATTTTTCTTGAGTTATATCGATCGTTTTTCCATTGACTGATACATTTGTATCATCAGCAAACCTGCTAGGCATGGAATCATCAAGACAATTAGGAAGGTCATTAATGTAAATTAAGAAGATAAGCGGTCCCAAATTTGATCCTTGTGGAATCCCGCATCGGATACTTCTGATGGACGATATCCTTTGCTTAATTTTGCAGACTTGTCTTCTATTTTTTAAATATGAATTAAAGAAGTATCTCATGATTTACTGTATCGTTGTTTTTGAGCATTTACCTGTTAATTGGTGTATATATTTCCACATTTCTCTAGGATTTTCTTTTTGATTTTTTATATTGCTCTCATAATATAATGACTTGGCCTTCTTGATTTTTCTATTAACTATATTTTTTTGTTTTTTATATGGCTCGTGATAACACGAGGTGCCATGTTTTACCATCATTCTTTTTAAATAATCCCGGTGATACATGGCCTTTTTAATATCATTGGTTAACCATGGTGCATATTTGCTTCTGACTTTACGCAATCTAGATGGTACATGTTTTTCAGTAACCATATTGAAGATTATTTAGTTTCAGAAATTGCAGCTTGTTGTTAGTAATAATTGTCAGTTGTTTGCTGTACAAGCTGTGTTAGTTGGTAATACTAAAAAAAACTCTGAGCTCTAAGCGGCACTCGAACCCGCAACCTTCTGAATGCTAGCCAGACGCTCTAACCATTGGGCCACTAGAACTCAGATAGCAGAGCAAGGTTATTTAAGGTAATTATGGTATAATTATGTAATAAATGGCAACACCACCTCCCATCCGATTTCTATCTTTTCTTAAAACGTCATATCCTTTTATATTAATCAGACTATCACCAGTGTTGTTATCTAATCTAGTTTCATTAATGCTAAGGATATCCAAAGGTTTTGAGGATAAATAGAATCTTAATTCATCTATATGTTTAGTAAGAGAAGTAATTTTGAGATGACCCAATCTGAAACCTTTTAATTTAGTGAGAGATTCAATTAACGTATCCGATGCGGTGTTATTTGCTTTATATTTATCAGAAGAACTTAGGTTTGGAATCGAATTGTTGTTAAACATGTCGTAAATGTTTAATAATACTGGAAGCAAATAATGAAGTTCCTTTCTAGTTCAGGTGTACTCCTGATTGATTTAAACAAGAATGATCAATATCTTCATGAGTTATTATTGACCAATTGTTTTGTTGGCACTTCTCGTTTAGCAATAAGTTAATATTCTTTACCTTATTATTTAGCCCAGTATCATTGGATCTACATAATAACTGAGACAGAGTTACCTTCGTGTTAGGTGAATTTTCTGTGGCAAAATTTCTGAGTGCCGCAATATCCTGGACTATCTTAGTCGTTTGATTATCCTTTAAGTCATTTGTTCCTACATGAAGGATAATCTCATCAGGCCTTTTGTCAACAGTTGGGCCGGGACAATATAATGCTTCATATCCTTGCACGTCGCACCACTAATCGTTATAGACTTGACTCTTTCGTTTGAGGATCTTCCAATTTTATGAGCTTGCAAGTATTTTGTTGTAGAATCGCCGCATATAACTGATCTCTGTTTACCTCGTGAAACAGGGGCGCCTCGCTCTTGACGTCTTGATGTAGGATTTCATGTTACGTTGCTGCTCTCTCTTTGATTTTTCATTTTCCTCATTGGAAAAAATACTGTTTGAAGCAACCGATGCTTCTTCATCGTTAGACTCTTCAATTTCCAGCACGGAGAATTTATTTGTACCCAAGACATCCCTGACTGGTTTTCCATTCTGCTTTGCAAATCTGCTTGGGGCTATTTCCTGATCATTATTTGTATGCTGACACTGAAAAAATGTTTGACCCAAGCTACTGCAGAGTTTAGGAATTTCTAATAAAGTTCTGTCACGAAGAGGTCACAGTCGCACTGAACTGCGAAATGTTTACATACTTTCTAATTGATAAGGACAATCTAATTTATATAAAATTTTAAAAACTAATAAAAATCTGAAAAATCTTCTACGATTAAATAGAGATGACAGATTTAATTCAGTTCGCATAACTTGAGAGCAAGTCTGTCTGTTTTTGTGCAGAATACTTCTCATAGCGCGATTCTGGAGTTTCTCAACTTTCTTAGTAAGTGTAGACCCACAGTCGTGCCAAACAACACAACAATAATCAAGAATTGGTAGTATTGTTTGTTTATTTTGTTTTGTTGATCTGTTAGAATGTTATCAAGATTATCTATTCTTTTGACTAGTAATCTATTTTCCTCCTTAAGATGGCTGTTGTCCAGACGTAAATTTGATATTTCTTTCTCCACATCATCATCATTAGTATCCTTCATTGATTTTTCAAGAAGACTCTGGATCAATTTTCCAGTTTCAAATTGAAACCCTTCGAATTCACTTTTTAGTTCGAACAGGTGTTCTTTTATACAATTGACTTCGTTTACAGAACAAACGTTGTCCTCTAGAGAGTGTTCAAGCTCATTAGTATTCCTCGTGGTAGGAATTATCGTTTGTCGTTCTTCCCCACGTTCGGCTTCGGTGTCTTGTAAAGACGATTCATTTTCTTCAGCAATGTCTGAACTAGCAATACGTATTGCCAAAGAGTCCAAAGATCTCTTCACTCTTTCCATTTCTGGACCATTTATCGTAAGCGTGTTGTTATCACAGTACCATCGAATCGTTACCTCTTCGGAATTTAAAGCCTTTGCACCACCACCAGGCGACGACCACTTTCCCTTTATGGATAAAACGTCCTCCAAAAATGATTTGAGAGAACCATAATCACCTCTCCATTTAAGTTTTCCCTTCTCAGTAATAAACAATTCTTTTGCTGTTAAGTTAGTGGTACTTTCTTGTGAAAATACTTGGATTTGTTCGGAGCTCATGTCAACGCTTTGATCAAACATGTTGACGCGCAATGCCGTCAAAAAAGCTTACCTCGAGGTCAAGCTAAATCCTGGGTAAAGGGCCTTTGGCTGCCTCGTACCCAGACCTCTCCGTTATTTCTTTTTGCGAGTTATCAGCATCCTGCAGGGATTCCCAGACTTACGCACACACGCCCTTTTCCTTGCATTAGTTTCCAGTGCCTCTAGTCTTTCGCGCGCGCGCGTCGTTTGATGCGTTTTAACTAATATTTGCCTGTATAAATGCGTTTATATAATAAATTCTGAAGAGACGCCTGCGCAGGAGGCAGGGCCTTTGGTTGGTTTCTTGGTCTAATCGCATGGATACTCCAGTTCCAATTAAGTGGAATTCAAATGCAATAGAAATTCTCGATACGATTTTGGGTTCCCGTATTTCTGATGAAGTGCGGTGGGCTCCTCTCCTACAGAAGGTATCGTTATCAATTGCATGCTGGTCGAAACATTCTCTAACCTTTACTGGAAAGGCCACGGTTATTAATTATCTTGTCCTTTTAAACATTTAGTATTAAATTTCAACATTTGCTTCACCGTCTTTCATTTTATTGAAATTAAACCGCATTGTTTTCTCCTTTTTCTGGTCTAACAAATAACTGGGTTAGTGAAACGTTCTACTATGAATCAGCCAAAGATTCGCGGAGGCTTTGGCATTATTTATATTTACCTTGGAACACAAGCTCTTCATTGCCTGTGGATTAAACGCTTTTCTTCTCTGCATCCTGGTAAATGGTACTCTTTCAAATATTATCTTCGTAAAGCTCTTTTCGCTGAATCTGTTATGCGTGTGTTTGGAATGTCCTCGTTTTCGCAGGGTTTTCTTAGAAAATTCCCTGCGTTTTTCCAACAAGTCCTGGCTTCCGATAATTCCTTATGACAGGTTAGGCTGTCAGCTCATAGTCCACCAGTTGATCTCTATATATACCTGAAAAGCTGATTCCAGTCAATCACTGGACGAAAAAGTGAGGCAAAAAATGGCGGACATGGGGAATTTTTGGACGTCAGTTTCAGGCCGTACGCCGTCATCTTGGATGTCCGTCTTAGGGGCTGTTTACATGCGAGGCGGGACGGGACGTTTTTCATCCCTGGTTTACATGAGAATGTTTTTACCGGGACGATTTCACCCTGGAATACCCGGGACGTTTTACGCACCGAACCGCGGGAAAGTTTTTAAAATGGCCGAAACGAATGCAAATAAGCGACAACTGCAATTTCTATCACTATTACCTTTGGGAGAGGCTGCGATGAATCTTCTATGTACAATCAACAGTTTTCTGCTGATATTTAAAGTTTGTTTGCAGAATAACAGATGAAAAGAGAGAGAACCTGGAGGAGAAAGCTAAAAAAAAAACAAGAGCGAAAAGCTAACCGAAAGCGTCGGTCTGCCTGGTATGTTCCAGGAAGAACAGATAGTTGGTGGAGTAACATGGTTTCTGGGGTTTTGCCCGAAGATGATTGGAAGAAAAACTTCCGGATGTCTCGTGAGTTGTTCGATCAATTAGTAAATGAACTAAGCCCTTGGATATCACCAAGCCCTAATTCCCCTAACTATCCAGCTATCCTGCTAGGAAAAAAATTGGTGTTACTCTTTACTACTTAAAAGACACTGGCTCATTATCCATGACAGCTAACACGTTTGGCATTCACATTTCTACTGTGTCCAACATAATTAAAGAGGTGTGCTCAGCTATAGCCTACACACTTAGACCAACATATGTAAAGTTACCCCAAACAGAAAAAGAAATGATTGAAAAAGCTGCTGAGTTTGTATCAAAGTATGGTATGCATCTAGCTTTTGGATGTATCGATGGCACCCATGTACATATTTTGAGACCACTTGAGCACTCCCAGGACTACTTTTGCTACAAACAGTACTTTTCATTAAATGTACAAGCTGTTTGTGACTTCAGAGGCATGTCCATGGACATAGACTGCAAGTGGTGTGGAAGTGTGCACGATGCAAACGTTTTTTCAAACTCCAGCATTGGCACAAAGCTACGGAATCAGGATATGCCTATCACATACCAAGAAATTGTTCCTGGTAGATGCAAAATTCCCAATTACCTCATAGGAGATCCAGCCTGTCCTCTCACATCATATTGTATGAAAGAATATGACAACTGTTCAAGCAATTCTAAAGTTGTATTCAACAGCCTATTGAGATCTGCCAGGAATCCAGTTGAATGTGCTTTTGGAAGACTAAAGGCACGATGGGGCTTCTTGACAAAGAAGGTTGACTTAGCACTGGAACTTGTTCCTACATCTATCTACGCTTGTTTTGTGCTCCATAAATATTGTGAGCGTAATAAATGTGTCATTGATCCTGAATTGGTAAAACTACACATAGACAAGCACAGAAAAGAAAAAGAGAATGGAAATATTTCACCAGATCCAGTTTTAAACCTAGATGAAAGCAAAGTGGTTACAGATGTACTAAGATGCTACATAGAAGACAATTTAAACAGAATGAAACAAAACACAAATATGTTTTTGAAACAATTGAAAGCTGCCCAAAAAAGTTGGTCCCCAAAAGTCGGATTTCATACCCCCAAAAAAGTTGGTCCCCAAAAGTCGGATTTCATACCCCCAAATCCCCCTAAACAGATCTTGAAGGTGCATATGTTGGACACTGTGCTGATCAAAAAAGTCGGTCCCAGAACAAAAAGCACCTCCCCCGCAAAAAAGGTTTGAATGTGCATCCCTGCTTGCAATTCTAGTACCCTGCTATAAAAACAAGTTTATAACATAAACACAACATAAATAATATTATGCAACATAAACATACCATTGTTAATATTATAAAATAATGTCTTCCATTTATTGTTCAAAGTTTGGTTCAAAAACACTTTAAAAAGTATTTAATGTGTAACAGTACTTGTTCATGCTTACTCCCTCTGAGTGTCAGAGTGCACCCTTGGGTAAAACACTGATCCAGGTGCTCGTTGCGGTTCAAAATATTCATTAGAATTTGCCTGTTGTTCCTGTGACTGCAACAAAGGCTGTGGAAGAAGCTGTGCCTCTTGTGGTACTTGATTTATGTTGTAACGCATATTATTTTGAGATATCAAAACACGGCCAATGACCAACCTCCTACCCAGGGTCTTATCTCCGCTCCCCGCCCACCACGCTACGAAAAGACCCTGGTTGCGGCTGGTCACGTGCCGCCTAAACGAATTTTATATCAGGGGAGGGGTGGTAAGCTTTAGTAGGCTGCACAATCAATTCTACAACACAAGTCCAGTTTTAATACTCGTATTCTAAAATCTGATATTAGATTTAGCCATTTAGGCGAACTATAAAGTTTAATAAAAAGAATGAAAAGCGCGATTCAAGAACTGTATTTACCTGAGTTTCTGTTGCTGACAAATGCGAGTGAAAGGACGGCAATCGGCTTGATGTTGTATAGTTGCAATCTTTGCCGAATCGCTTCTTTTAGTACTTTTCGCTGGGATTATCGGAGCAGAGGTTGAAATGTCAATGCATTTTAGTGCGAGAGAAAGCGGTTTGGCTCTTTCACATGGCCTGCAGATTAAACGAGGATTAAATGAGGAAGAGCATCGTCGCGAGGAAGTCTTTGGCGGTAAAACATTTCGGCCGAATAACGCAGTTCAAAATTTGCCTTGCTGTACAAATTTTTAAGGTGCTTCACATCACCAACACTGCGACAATTTCAAAGTCTAGTCGACACGAGTATTCTACGGTGCATTTAATAGACGATGCTATATCTTCTTCGGGCCGTCGGGGATTCTTTAACGTTTGGATTCGATATGATCTTTGACAACGTACACCACAGAAGAAAGCACGAGATATGTTTTGTTATAAACACTTAGTACGTTTGTTTTTTGTTGGTTTCATTTTAACAGATATTTTGCGATCAGACAGCCCGATCAGACGCCAGACCGCCCAGACGTAATATATTATTTGTATAAACAAAGGTGAAAACTTGTAATTGTGCCTGTCACTCCTCCCTGAGTATTTTTGAAATCGTTAATTAACCCCCCCCCCCCCCCAATTTTTAGGGGGCACGTGACCAGCCACAACCAAGAGTCTTTTCGCAGCGCGGGGCGGGGGCGGGGGAGCGGAGATAAGACCCTGGGTACGAAGTTGGGCCAATGACTTCCATAGATTTTGCTATAGAATTGCATGACTTCCATAGATTTTGCTATAGAAAAGCATGGACTTGCTCATGTTTTCCAAAGCATGGACGAATGAATCGTTAGATCTTTTCAACATCTCACGAATTTCTTTACGGTCTTCTCGGTCTTCTTTGGCTTCTTTTAAAAGAAGGGCATCGCGTTGTGAAGCTGATAAACGTCGCTCTAGATGTTTTCTTTTATTATCTATAAGTGTCGTCACGTGATCTTTTGATTTCTTCTTCTGATTATCATTCTTGGCACTTGATTCTTTGGTTGCACTTTCTTCAGGGTCTTCGCTGGCAAGACTTGATTCTTCAGGTTCAGTTAAACTTGGTTGCTCTTCTCCGCTGTTATCAACATTGACCAGATTAGAATTAACGAAGCTGGAATCAACTCCGCAAGATAGTGGTTTCGTATTTGGGCTACCAACCCAAAGTTGTTTCAGTCTATCATAATGCTCGAAAACAATTTTACCACCACCGCTTCGTGTATCATTGAGAATCGCTTTCGAAAAGCCCTGTCGGATATCTTTAATCTTTTCAAGGATTCGTTGATACCCACAACTGATCTGTTTCTTCTGCTCTTTAAATAACCGCTTCTCTTCCTCTGATGCATCGTCGGTCAAAATGATGGGCGAAGGAGGTCCAAATGAGTCCTCGTTGTCAGTATGAAGTTTGACCATTTCCTCTCTGATGCGCGGTACTGAACCAGTTTATCTGCATCAAAATCAATGTTTCAGAATTCGCATCTCACCTTCTAATCCAGCAAACACGTAATTAAATTATCAATCATTTCATCCGAGAATCGAAATGATTTCCTTAGCTTCTTATTAGCAGGTTGTTCATTCGAATGTGGAAGCCATTTTTGTTTTTGCATCACATGACAAATCTTGCAAAGTCAACATAATATCGTCCCGGCAAAGCGGGACGGAGTGTTTACATGAGATAAAGTGTCTTGGATTTGCCGGGATCCCGGCTGAGCGAACCGGGATCCCGCTTTGCCGGGACGGGACGAAAAACGTCCCGGCAAACATCTTTCCATATAAATGGAACGGGATAAGTAAGAGAGATATACATGCATGGCCGGATCCCGGCAAACGTCCCGTCCCGCCTCCCATGTAAACAGCCCCGGCCGAGCCATAGGCGGCTCAAACGTACACCCTCTTGCACGCGAGCAGTGTTGTATTCCTTTTGTGTTTCCTTTCGATTTCATTTACTTTCCGGGGGCCTGCGTATGTTGACCGTTGGCACAAATTCAAATCGAATATCACTATAAAATGCATGGAATATACCATATACTAAAAATAAGGAAAGACTGGTAACATTCATAGAAAATATTTCAGAGGACCATTATTTAAATCTCTGTAAAATACACAAAAACCGCTCGATCTCGCCAAAATTGCTTTCGGTTCATTGCTCTTTTATTTATTTTGCAGCTCGAGAAACGTTCATATACAAACCCTTTGGCTTCACAAAAGCTCTCGCTCTGCTTACTACGAACAACCTCATCAGTCACCAGCTTGTATGAACGTTTCTTATTTTCATAATCTATTAGATTATGACTTCTGAACCGGTTTAGGACTGGGTATAATTATGCATCTAATTTAAGATGGCCGATCGTCGGGAAGGAACTGTAACTGTACTGTTAGAATTAAAAGATAGAATTAAACTCACAGAAGCTTTTGTACTTCTTCAGGCCAATTATCAGGTTTTCAACCATTCTTGGAGACCAAGACCATTTTTTTCGCTTCGTATTTGCTGCTATATCAATAGGCAATTCCCATTATAGCAAAGCATCATGGGAAATGTGGTAGGCTTCACTTGCAGGCGAAATGGCCGCCGCGAAGCGAGCATTTTGCATGTGAGAGAAATTGCTTTCTTAAAGTACATTTTTTCCAGTGTATTATAGTTTAAATAAAAGTAATGTGTTTGTAATACATTGAAGTATATTGTGGACGAAGTATATCGAAATCGAAGCAAAAACGGACGAGAAAATTCGTGTTGAACAGGCGAGGAGCGAAGAATGGCCTCGCAAATACGCTGCGAGAGGAAGGTTCTTCTCTACATTTTAAGGTGAGTACGCTTGGTAGACATCGGACTCCTCGCCATTTTTGCACTACAAACACGTGTGAGTTGTTGCTCGATTTATATCTCGATTTTCTCAACGATCGAGCGTTATCTCGCGATTTTTTCGCTACTGGAAACTCTCAAATTCGGGCCATGATGTCTTTCGTTCGTTCGATAAGCATGGCCTCCAAAGGCAGTCTTTTAAAGAACCTTGAAAATGTTTTGGCGCGAAACAAAACCAACCTAAACCGTTTTTTTCCGCCCCAGCTCTGTTAAGTTGCGAAAAGCATAAAAAGAAAGCATTTTACCGCTGTTTCTGCCGTTTATAATAATTTCTGCTTCCTTTGTTGTGGTCGGTTCATTTCCTATCAAAATAAACAAGTAGGTTCTAGGTAGTTAATTTTAAATATATTAAATTTACCTATTTTAACTTTGTTAAAACTGTTTAAAATTTGCATAGTTTTGTGCTTAGTTAAATACAAATTTAAAGGTCTTTAAAGGCATTCTAGTTTAATTTTTTCATAAGCTGCAGTCAGTTTAGTGGACTAGAATATAAATATATTAATATTTTAAAATAAAGAGTAGGTTTTAAGGCAGGCCCTAAAATTTAAACTTGTACATAGTTAATTTTAAAATTGTTAGGATAGGTTTAGGTTAAATTAAATAAGTTTATATTATGGATAATGAACCAGGAACTTCAATAGAGGCAGATAAAAATTTGGCAGCAGACCTAGAAACTACATGTTCTAAGAAAAAGCAAAAAGGTGGTAGTGGAACAACTTGTTGTATTCCTACATGTTATAGCAATACTAAAAGAAATCCTGAGCTATCATTTTATCAAATTCCAACTGATAAGAAGCTGAGAAAAATGTGGTTACACTGGATTGGCCGAGCAAGCTTTACACCTAACAGGTGCCACCGAGTTTGTTCAAAACATTTTGTGGGTGGCAAGAAGACTTGTCTTCACAATATTCCAACAGTTGTGCAAAAACTTTTGCTGCCTACACCAACAAAGCCCAGAACAACATTTAAGTGTGTAAATAGAAGAAACCCAAATGAGGATAGACCCATAATAAATGAACAGCCAACATCTTCAAGAAATAAAATTTCAGAACTTGAACATGTAGTTGAGACTCTTGAGCAGAAAAACCAAGAATATGAAGAGGAAATTTCAAAGCTGAAGGAAAAGGTCCAGCAATGTAATTTTTCAATAGATCAATTTAAAAGCAATGATAGTGAATTTGAGTTCTACACCGGCTTTTCCAATTATGGTACATTTAAAGCTTTCTATAACTATCTGTGTCCAGCATGAGTGAAAGGCTACAGTATATTGGATCGTCGAACAGCTCAAACCAAACTGCAAAACAGCAAAAGTGTGGGCCAAAGAGGATGCTATCACCAGAGGAGGAGCTGTTCTTGTGTCTTACAAGACTCAGGTTGGGGTTATTGGAAAGGGATTTAGCAAATAGATTTAACTTGTCTAAATCCCAAGTATCTAGAATTTGGATAACATGGCTGGATTTTTTATACACACGAGTAAGATCCATTCCCATTTGGCCTTCGCAAAATTATATTACAGAAACCATGCCTAACAGCTTCAAGGAGAGTTATCCCAACACTAGGGTGATTATCGATTGCACAGAAGTATTTATAGAAATGCCCTCACAACCAAGAAGTCAAAGTGCAACCTTCTCAACGTATAAAAACCATAACACTGGTAAAGGTTTGATTGGCATATCTCCTCGAGGGGACTTAACTTTTATTTCAGAACTTTATGCTGGCAATACTTCAGATAAGCAGTTAACAAATGACTGTGGCATCCTAAAACTACTTCAACCAGGTGATACAGTAATGGCGGACAGAGGGTTTGAAATTGCAGATAATCTTCCATTGGGTGTTGCCCTAAATATACCCCCTTTCCCTGGTGAGCAGAAACAGTTTTCAGAACAGGATGAAATAAAAACCAGAAGGATTGCCAAACGTAGGATTCATGTCGAACGTGCTATTCAGAGAATAAAGCGCTTCCGCATCCTTCAACATGCTTTGCCTATCTCAATGGCTGCTGATTTAAACAAGATATGGGTAATTTGCTCATATCTTACTTTGTTTTGCATACCATTAATACAAGAACATGAGGAGTAGTTTGTTAATGTGTTATAAAGCAAGTCATACACTGACAATTTGATATCGTTATACTGTACATACCTTTTGTACTCTTTTCAGTACACGTATGTAGATAAAATGCTACTATTATGCTTAGTTTCGCTTGTCCTGCATAGAATCTCACTTTCATCATCCGCTCATTGATGGATTCATATGACATAAGGCTTGATTTCACTCTGGGTGACATTACCACTCCTACTCCTTTTACATGATTGTTATCCTGTCCAGAGTTGAGGAGAGTCCATCCCTCAATCTTCTCAATATCTGTGCCCAATAGATGCGTCTCACAGACTCCACATATATCGATGCTGTACCCTTCCAATTCATTTACAAATTGTTCTTTGTTACCTGTTTTATACAGAGTTCTTGTATTCCATAGGGTAACGCTACCTCGCAAAGAGGGTGACCCTACCCCAGGGTGACCCTACTACCCGAGACAAGTATGAAATTCCCCATGTAAACGCTCGCTGTCGAGACTAAGTAAAATGAACACAAAGTTGGGTCTCCCAGGGTAGCTCGGAGGGCACGGTGACCCTTCTATCTGGCACAACGTTTGTCCATGTAAACGGCCCCTTATATAAGTAAGCGATTTCGAAATACTGGATGCGTTTCACTTCCACCCGGTATCATGCATAGAGATACGTAAAATCGTCAAGTCCTTTTCATCTAACAAAGCACCAGGATTAGATAAGGTCTCGATGGCTGTTATTAAAGACGCTCTGCCGTGTATTCTTCCTACCCTCACACAGATTATAAATTGTTCTCTGCAAACGTCAGTTTTTCCTACAGCATGGAAGGAAGCAGAGATCATCCCACTTGTAAAAGAAGGGGATCACGAGACTGCAAACAATAATCGCCATGTGTCCTTGTTGGCTGCTGCATCCAAGATCTGGGAACGCGTAGCTCTGAATCAATTAACCGAGTATACAACAAAGAGGAAAAGTCTTACCAAACATCAGAGCGGAAACAGGAAGTTGCATTCAACTGAATCACTAAACATATTTATGTCGGACATAATTCTTGAGTCTATGGATCGTAAAGAAGTGACCGCCCTGGTTCTAATAGACCTATCGAAGGCATTTGACAGTATAGAGCACTCACTTCTCCTTAAGAAACTTAAAGCAATTGGTGTTTCTAAGTTTGCAGTGGACTGGTTCAAGAGTTACCTATCAGAACGAAGTCAGTCAGTGCGTATAATTGGTTCGACGTTGTCGGAAGCACGTACAACAACTTGGGGCGTGCCTAAGGGGTCTGTTCTTGGTCCGGCGTTATTTAACATATATATAAACGATCTGCCTCAAATGAGTCTTCCTTGGAGTCGTATGTGGACGATTCAAAGCTTCGCCTAGCATTTCCAATCCAGGATACCGAGGCTGCCGCTTTCAAACTAACAGAAGATCTGAACAGAATTGCCGCCTCGGTGCTCTTTTAACAGTTTACTAATTAATCCAGGAAAGACCAAGCTTATCCTATTGGGTACACGTCAGATGCTGAAGCGAGTGCCGAAAGACTTCCATATAACTGTTCTTGGTAGGAGAATAACTCCGGTTCCTTTTGCCAAATATTTAGGGGTTATAATGGACTCAGGCTTGAGCTACAACGAACATATCTCCAATGTTGTTTCAACCTGCATCGCCAGTTTATGCCAGATTAACAGAGTGAAACATATTTTAGATCATCAAAGACTTATTACTATCATAAATGCTTTAATTTTTAGTAAATTGTATTATTGTTCTTCTGTTTGGTCAAATACTTCTAAAAGAAACATTGCTAAGCTACAAAGTGTACAGAATTTTGCAGCGCGTATTGTTACAGGTACAAGAAAATATGACAATGTGACACCAGTTCTTCAGCAGCTATGCTGACTTCCAATAAGCTATATGTTGAAGTTCAGGGGTGCTGTAATGGCATTTAAATGCATGGACGGATTGGCGCCATCATTCTTATGTGACAAATTCATAACAAGATCAGAAATACACAAATTATTCATTTTAAATCAGAGTATATAAACGTATTTTATTAAAAGATTTTTTTGATACCCCTAGTTAATTAAATTTTTATTGATAAGTTTTCATGACTGGATTGATTGTAATAATAATAGTATAATTTTGTATATTAGTTTAGTATACAGTGTGTATCAAAAAAATTCGAACCCTTAGAAAATGAATTAGCATTTTTTTCAAACAACCTATTGTAGTAGTTTGAAAGCCCTAAGCACTTCGCTGAACCCACAGATGCGTAAAACACACGGTCTTATACACCTGGGGCCGGTTGTACGAAGGCCGGATAGCGCTATCCACTGGATAGCGATTTTTTCAACCTTCGTAAGATTGGCCGTTGCTTGTTATGACCTCAGATTAGGATTTGGAATTTATAAACTGAAGTTTTTAAGATCTATTGTGGGCTCCAGATCCGTAGTTTCACAGCTCTTCGGCCATTTTTACGAAGGTTGAAAAAATCGCTATCCAGTGAATAGCGCTATCCGGGCTTAGTACAACCGGCCCCTGGGAATTTAAGATAACTTGAAGGTGTTTAAGTATTTTCGTAAGTGTATGCATGGTTGAAAGTATTTTTAAAAGCTTTTTCGCAAATTATGGTTAATTTTAATTTATAACGCAGCGCTTTTAGGGCTTTCAAACTACTACAATAGAATGCTAATTCATTTTCTAAGGGTTCGAATTTTTTTGATACACACTGTATTTAGTTTTTAACGTGTAATTAGATACTGAAAAGCCCTTGGGAGTATTTAATAAAGTATATAATAATAATAATAATAATAATAATTAATAATAATAATAATAATAATAAAATAATAATAATTAATAATAATAAATAATAATAATAATAATAATAATAATAATAATAATAATAATAATAATAATAATAATAATAATAATAATAATAATAATAATAATAATAATAATATAATAATAATAATAATAATAATAATAATAATAATAATAATAATAATAATAATAATAATAATAATAATAATAATAATATTAATAATAATAATAATAATAATAATAATAATAATAATAATAATAATAATAATAATAATAATAATAATAATAATAATAATAATAATAATAATAATAATAATAATAATAATAATAATAATAATTAATAATAATAATAATAATAATAATAATAATAATAATAATAATAATAATAATAATAATAATAATAATAATAATAATAATAATAATAATAATAATAATAATAATAATAATAATAATAATAATAATAATAATAATAATTAATAATAATAATAATAATAATAATAATAATAATAATAATAATATAATAATAATAATAATAATAATAATAATTAATAATAATATAATAATAATAATAATAATAATAATAATAATAATAATAATAATAATAATAATAATAATAATAATAATAATAATAATAATAATAATAATAATAATAATAATAATAATAATAATAATAATAATAATAATAATAATAATAATAATAATAATAATAATAATAATATAATAATAATAATAATTAATAATAATATAATAATAATAATAATAATAATAATAATAATAATAATAATAATAATAATAATATAATAATAATAATAATAATAATAATTAATAATAATAATAATAATAATAATAATAATAATAATAATAATAATAATAATATTAATAATAATAATAATAATAATAATAATAATAATAATAATAATAATAATAATAATAATAATAATAATAATAATAATAATAATATAATAATAATAATAATAATAATAATAATAATAATAATAATAATAATAATTAATAATAATAATAATAATAATAATAATAATAGATAATAATAATAATAATAATAATAATAATAAATAATAATAATAATAATAATAATAATAAATAATAATAATAATAATAATATAATAATAATAATAATAATTAATAATAATAATAATAATAATAATAATAATAATAATAATAATAAAATAATAATAATAATAATAATAATAATAATAATAATAATAATAATAATAATAATAATAATAATAATAATAATAATAATAATAATAATAATAATAATAATAATAATAATAATAATAATAATAATAATAATAATAATAATAATAATAATAATAATAATAATAATAATAATAATAATAATAATAATAATAATAATAATAATAATAATAATAATAATAATAATAATAATAATAATAAATAATAATAATAATAATAATAATAATAATAATAATAATAATAATAATAATAATAATAATAATAATAATAATAATAATAATAATAATAATAATAATAATAATAATAATAATAATAATAATAATAATAATAATAATAATAATAATAATAATAATAATAATAATAATAATAATAATAATAATAATAATAATAATAATAAATAATAATAATAATAATAATAATAATAATAATAATAATAATAATAATAATAATAATAATAATAATAATAAATAATAATAATAATAATAATAATAATAATAATAATAATAATAATAATAATAATAATAATAATAATAATAATAAATAATAATAATAATAATAATAATAATAATAATAATAATAATAATAATAATAATAATAATAATAATAATAATAATAATAATAATAATAATAATAATAATAATAATAATAATAATAATAATAATAATAATAATAATAATAATAATAATAATAATAAAAGTGTGGTCATTAACTTTTGCCATTTTCGTCCAATATTGCAGAGAGAAAATGGAATTTTGCGTGTTGTAGTTATTACTGTTGCATGGCTTCTACACAATATATACTGTATCCTGTGTTTCTAAAGGAGTTTCATTTCACTATTAAAGCATTAATTACTGACTTGTCTGGCTTAATCAGTTAAAAAGTTATTTGCCAATTGTTAAAAATACAATTTTTCTTCCAAATCGTTCCCCAACAAATCTGTAAATTTTCCCCGATGGTAAGAAGAAGCGTAAGAAATAGACTAGTCTACTTGCATCATCATGGGTTTGAAAATTTTGTCGATTAACGTTAATGACCTGCGCTGCAACCGGAAGCGATCGTTAGTTTTTGACTTGATCCGTCGTCAAAGAACAGACGTTGCGTTTATTTAAGAGGCCCATGTCAGTTCGAAACGTGAGTGTATCGAATGGAATTTAGAGTGCGGTTTTAAGCGTTACTGGAGTATCGGTGCTGCAAACGCCAGAGGTGTAGGAATTTTACTGCGGGATCCTAGACTTAGATAAGAGAGGGGGCAATCCAACCCTTGGG
Organism: Paragorgia papillata; assembly: GCA_035771165.1. Classification (NCBI taxonomy): domain Eukaryota; kingdom Metazoa; phylum Cnidaria; class Anthozoa; order Scleralcyonacea; family Coralliidae; genus Paragorgia; species Paragorgia papillata. The sequence continues at coordinate 2,755,141 of JAWNZC010000014.1, forward strand.
GGTACTGTTAGCCCTGAGCTGCGAAAACTGTTAACCCGGTTCAAGTTAATTGACGTTTGGCATGTACAACACCCAACCTCGCGCCGGTTCACCTGGCACAATAAGACAAACTCTATTAAATGTCGCCTTCATGATAAGTTTTATATTTCTGCGAGCGTGGTGGGTGGATGAATGGGATATTGACAGTCCAATCAAATCCTGGCATCTCTCTGCCGATCACGACGCTATTTTCGTAGCCTGCAGTGCAGGCTACTATTTTCGTGACGACTAAGGGTACCGGAAACAATCTTAGTCCCAGTCCAGGTGTTTGGAAATATATATACAAAGTCGTTGCGCTAGCTACGATGGTCGCCCGGTTTTGGAAGTATTGGCAGCACCAGAAGTGTACATTCAACCATATATCCGAGTGATGGGATGCGGGTAAAGAATTTGCATGACTTGGTATCGAACGCGTGTTGGAAACAAACCGGTTGGTCCATCTCTCCGTTCTATGGTCGAATGTTTATATACTGATCCTCAGAGCGCTATCTTGTGTAATGGTCATCTTACGGATTTCTTTACCGTTCATCGTGGGGTGTTCAGGGGTGTTCCTTGTCGCCCATACTGTTTGTCATTGTCTCGGAGGTTTTTGGTGAGGCCATTCGTAAGCGTCCCGAAATTCAAGATCTAAAGCTTCTAGTTGGTGAAAGTTTTTCAGTATTCGGATGACAATATACGTGTATTATCACGTCGACGCTTGGTATTTTTAAAGTATTGAAAACGTTTGAACTTTATGGCTCGGCCTCTGGTGCAAAGATGAATAAGAGTAAATCAAAAGGTCTCTGGTTGGGTCGGTGGCGTTACCGAACAGATTGCCCGTGTGGATTGGTTTGGTTAAATACTCACCTGAAGATTGTTGGCTTCTATTTTGGTGATGATGAAGCGCCCCTTAAGAAATACAAGGGAGTTTTATTTGAATGGCAATCACGCTTCCTTATGCACCTATCAATGTTAGTCCCGGGGGGGGGGGGGACTGGCAAGGGGGGGGGGGATTTGACAATTTAACATTAAACATTTTCAAATGCCACTCCCTTGGGACAAAATTCCACGTCAAAGTTTATCAAATTCCCCACCCCAGGGCTGGTCATCAGTGAGCTACATGGTCATTGTGCTTCTACTTTACCTACTGTAACATCTGTTGGTTTGTGGCAATATATTATAATGGTTGATTCAAGTAATTCAGTTGTTGCTGATTTTAATTTAAAAACAAGTTTCAAAAATAATCCCAGTTTACACTAATAAAAATTACTGCAAACGTTGAATTTCCAAATGCGCTATAAAATACAAATTATTCTTCATAACATTTGTTTAATAAATTAAATTAAATCATTTATACTGTAGTCTTGGAACAAATACATACAGCCAAATCAAGTGAGGCAAAAACCTTTATTTATAGCACAAAAAATATGTGCAACGTAATCTGAACTTTTATTATACAGTACATGCATAGTTTAGATACCCTATGTATCATTGCAATACATACATAACCAGTAAGAAACTGTATCGATGGTACTACTGTTTTCTAGTCCACAACATTCAGCATGGAACCAACACAAGCATCCATCACAAGCAACCCAGTTGACCTCTGCCGAAGCACAGTTTAGAGCCCCAATCTCCGGCGGATCTAATTTTCCACAAAAAGCACAGATGACCACAAAAAGCACAGATGACCTGATCTTGGTCATCAGCTTCTGGTTGGTTGATTTTTGCCGTCTTCTTTGGCTTTGCTGTCTTCTTGCTGGATCGTATGTTTGCAGCTTTTCTGGCCCCTCTTTTTCGATTTAAACTGACTTGGTGTAGGTGCTGAAACCACATTCTTGTTTCATCAACTGGTAAGAGGACATCTTCCGACGTTGCTCTTATGACATCATCAGTCGGAACATTCTTGTATTTATTGTATACTGACAAGATAACATCCGATGGTGGCTGCAAAGGTGCTGGTGGTTGGTCGTTGATCAATGCATCTACCAAAAGATTTGATTTCAGATAGTGTCCAGAACACCCCGACTTGCATTTGGTACGTTTTCTTTACCAAATGGTCGTTTTGAATCTTTTGCTGTAATGAAAGTAGGTAAGTGGTGGTCCACCAGGATACCAAGTGGGATTGACATCAGGACGTCCATTCTTACACAGTGGATGAATGCAATCTCGTTGATAGCAACACAGTAGGGAGAAGATGTACTTGCCTGGAACTTTTTTGTTAACATGTCTCTTCTTGAGTTCACAGATACTCTTTATCTTTGCGTACATCTCAGGATGATCTTCTTTCAAGGTTTGTTTTTCCTCTTTTTTCCCCTTGAGAAAGATCTTCACAAAATGGTTTTCTTTCTGATACTCTGTGTTACTGGCTCCGCGATACAGTTCAATTTGCGTTGATCCACAGGGTGCACCATTTACGCGACTGATGTACATCAATGGCTGAAGAAAAGTTTTCCTGAAGCTTTTCCTGGTTTAATTTGCATGCATCATTCGTCATACAGCTACCATTCAGAGTAGATGCGATAAAGAGATTTGTGTGAGCAAGTGACAGGCACCCATTTTGCAATTCAACTCTGTTTCGAAAACTTGCACCACTGTTCGGACTTGTTACAATAGTTGCAACGGCTTCTGTCTTGAGGTGCCAGTTTGTCCACCAATATTGCACTTCATAGTGAGAAGGGCCCTCATCATGGCCTCCATCGACTCTTATAAACTGTACTTTCTTTAGTTGATTGGTTTTGGAGTCAACAAAAGCAGGTTTAAGTAGTTCGTCTTTTCCTGATAACATCTCCAAATCCGCTAGATGTTGGGCAGGATTCTTCTCATATAATCCACGTGCTTTTACAATGCCAACGCACATTTCAGCAACTGTTTGTGTTTCTGCAAAGTTATATATATGATGTTGTTTGAAGCGTGGATGGATACTTCTCTGCCTTTTATGTATAATGCACCTTGTAGACGATGGGTTGTCATCGTGACCAAACGAAAGCCTGCTTGGTGATCTCTCCCAATGTTCATAACAGCCATATAATTGTTTATACTGCAAGTCGTTAAGAATAGAATAAAACGCACAACTCCAGTGCTCGTCTGGATTAAAGTTGGCATTGAAACCTTTTCTGGATCTCTTCTGTAAGACTTTTGCCACACCTTTGTAACGGGCAGCAGATTTCCTTCGTTTGTTCCTTGCTATGCATAGTTGATCAACACTTCCATAACAGATAGATATCTTGTACTTTTCTTGGAGGTGTTGCTGTATGCGTTTGAATGTGGGGTTTTTCTTTAACTGTTTCCATCGAACGTGAGAAATTCCGTGCGTCTCCAAGCATCAGCACCGACACCTGACTCCTGGACAAATTTCTCAATTTCTTAACCAATGTCACTGGGATAATATTCGCGACACTTTCTTGCTTCTTCTTCGCTTTAGAAACCGTTGTTCCATTACTCTTCGTTTTGCATATCGTACTGTTTTTCGCCGGAGTGCTTCCCTGCGTTTCTTTATTAGCTCTCTACCAACCATATTTCCTGTTCACTACTGTCAGAATCAGAAACAATTGTGTCACTGTCAATATTTGTATTCTTACTATGCGTTGTTTCCGCGAGTAGAAAGGCTTGGCGCGACTGCTCTGCGGCCTTCTGATCGCTTTCATTTAAGACAAGAGATGATAGTTGGGCTCCAAAATCATCAAGAAGCTGATCAATTACAACATCGGTAACATCCAGTTTCGATTTTAGCTGGCTAACTAACTCAAACCAGTTAAACGCGCATGATTTAGGAACATCTAGAATTTCAACGAAGTCCAATACGCCACCATTTCCACGTTCAAGTGTTGGGCAGTTAGCACCATCAACCTCGTCATCTGTTACAGCAGCCTCCGTGTTCTGGTCAGAACTAGAATCAGGGAGTTCCTCCTCAGGGTTTGGGTTGTCACTGTCACTTTCACTTCCACTAGCAGACTCGCTTTCACTAGAATCAATACCAAGGGAAGAAAGAATAGACCTGTCTTTAAGGTGGGCAATCTTATCAATAGACTATCTTATTTCTACTGATGTTTGTAAAGCATCTTCAACTCTTTCGTCCCTCTTCTGCACTTCACAGAACCCGTAGAAATGTTTGGCCTTCGTGTTGGAAAGTCCAGCAGCCTTAACAGCTACGTACTTCAATGTTTCTTTCTGGGATTCTGTTTCAGAAATGCTCCGTCAGGAAGAAGTTAAACAATAAGCATACATGTACGTCGGTAGAATTAATCAAAATGTCAATCTACAAGTTTGAGAGTTTCTATAAATATCCTTGTTTGTGTTTGTGTTTGTGTTTGTGTTTGTGTTTGTGTTTGTGTTTGTGTTTGTGTTTGTGTTTGTGTTTGTGTTTGTGTTTGTGTTTGTGTTTGTGTTTGTGTTTGTGTTTGTGTTTGTGTTTGTGTTTGTGTTTGTGTTTGTGTTTGTGTTTGTGTTTGTGTTTGTGTTTGTGTTTGTGTTTGTGTTTGTGTTTGTGTTTGTGTTTGTGTTTGTGTTTGTGTTTGTGTTTGTGTTTGTGTTTGTGTTTGCGTTTGCGTTTGCGTTTGCGTTTGCGTTTGCGTTTGCGTTTGCGTTTGCGTTTGCGTTTGCGTTTGCGTTTGCGTTTGCGTTTGCGTTTGCGTTTGCGTTTGCGTTTGCGTTTGCGTTTGCGTTTGCGTTTGCGTTTGCGTTTGCGTTTGCGTTTGCGTTTGCGTTTGCGTTTGCGTTTGCGTTTGCGTTTGCGTTTGCGTTTGCGTTTGCGTTTGCGTTTGCGTTTGCGTTTGTGTTTGTTTTTCTTTTGTAAATTGTGGGCTGTTAAATTGTGCCCTGGATATAAGTACTCTATCATATAATTCCCAACTGTCTGAAATACAATTAAAAGACATGGGGATATGTCTGAGTTTGTCAATGGAAAAGAAGTCAAGACTGAAAGATATCAGTATGACTGATTAAAATTTTAGTTTCTGCTTTGTGCACACAAGAAGGACTTGAACCGTTGAACAGTTATTTGTGTAAGAAAACAACTATCTACGTACCACCACAAAGAGGAAATTGCTCTTAAACATTTTGGTTTTTCCAGTGACAATCTTAATGCTTAATGCAGTCAGGTATAACTGGCAAATGTCATTTTGGTACCTCTATTAACTAGTAGCTGTGGAGTTTCTTTTGCTAAGCTTTGTGATGCGGCATTAATAGCAAGATGGTATTTTTTCAAATTTTTCCCAGTATATGTCTTGGCCTCAGGAGTTGTTGATGGTTCCACACAAATATCCTAAATCAAAATTTAAAATAATATTGACTGATAATCTAGATGTTAACAGTGAAAATACAAAAACCTCCTCACTTCTGTAGTTTAATTGTGTATTACTGTATTTCTATAGCCACTACAGAAGTGCAACAAATGTTCTTGTTGAAAAATGTGCATAAGAAGTACAATTCAATTTTCATGAAATAACCATAATACAACGGATAGTACTTTTCCCAAATCAATACCAACAAACGGATATGAATCAAGAGTAAGTGACTTTTATTGTTAGATTTAACTACAGTAATACACAATAAACTACAGAAGCAGTGAGAAGGTGTTTGTATTTTCACTGTAAAACATAATTAAATAATGCCATATTTAAAAACATTCTTGGTGCTATGATACTCACAGAGATGCAGTTGCTGCTTTGTAGAAAAATCAAATTAGGGAAAAAGCCCTCTTGGTTTGAATTAAGTAGTAAATAGGAATTTGGGCACCTAAATATCGACAGATCTATATATTAAACTTAATAATGTGTTGTATGCTTAAATTACCTCGTGCTCTTGTGACGACTCCATTCTTGACGCAGAACGAAAGCTGGTATCAACAAACTCGTGTCCAGTCTTCCTCGGCTCCAATCAAAATTGACCAAAGTACCCCACCCTCGGGGAGACATTCAGTGTCAAAATCTCGACCATGCGGACATGCGTGTTGATCACCCCCCCCCCCCTTGCCCTCCCCCCGGCTCCCCCCCCCACTCCCCCCCTCGGGACTAACATTGATAGGTGCATTACTCTACGAGGAAAGGCAGCCGTCTTTAATACTGTGGCAGCCTCCAAGATTAGGCATCTTGCCAAGGGCTACCCGCCTATCAATTTGGTGGGCTTCGCGTGATTAATATTGTCACTAAATGCAAGTGTCTAATTATTGCACGAGCTTTTAAGTTCGTTTCATCTGGATGTAAGCAAGCGCCATGGTTGTCATTGATGTATTATTTTGCAGGCAGATCGCTCTGCGTAACAACAACCGACCGAACAGTGACATTCCTTCGCCGTTCTACAGTCAGCTACTTCGTGTTCTAAAGGAGTTTAACTTAGCCGTGCAAGTATTTTTATAAGGCAGCCTGCCGTCTTCAATCAAATAACGCCGGAGAGACCAATGTGCCATATCAAGTGGGACCAATTGTATTCCAATCTGAATTAGCCAGAAATTTGGCAGTGGGTCAACCGCAGTCTTAGTGATCCGCTGGTGCGTGATTTCACGTGGAGGGACAGCACATTGCGTATTACCGGTTAATACGACATTACACCGTTAGAATTACCGCATGCCTGTGGCGTGTTCGCGTTGCCATGCTCCAAGAGAAGATTTAGTTCACGCTTTGGTTACCTGTCCTAAGCAAGTGGATTTGTGGATGCTTATCCTGACGCTGTGTAACAAAATTGATAGTCGTATCGTGACATTTTCGGAAATCGAGATTTTGCTTGGTATTGTCCTCAAAGGACCTCACGAGGGGCTGGTGAGATATTTGATTTCTGTTGGTAAGTTTGCTGCGTGGAAAGAACGTGTTTCGTATCAGTACAAGAAGGACGTCAAAGTTGATTGTGTGGTTTACAAAAAGTGTGAACTTTATGTTTGTAAGGGCCTGTTTATATGATCCCGGTGTACCGGGATGTCCCGGTTGCCCGGGATGAATTTCATCCCGGGTCAAAGCGCGCGGGAATTTAAGGAAATGGCGCAAAAAAGCAAAAACTCACCCTAATTCTACTATGTTAGGAGTTATCTCACTTTTATGCAGTGCTTTGTGACCATTTGGACGAAATGACCGTTTGGACGAAATTCTGACCGTAATATTCAAAGTTACAAGCATTGTAGTTCAGTAAACTTCATCCCGGTGTACCGGGATGTCGCGATTAATATATCGGGGAAAATCTGTCCGGTCTCCATATAAACACAACCGCGAAAATAACAGTAACGTATCTACAAGCCGAGATCCCGGTACACATGGACGTCCCGGTACACCGGGATCATATAAACAGACCCTGAGTAGCGTTTCCCGTGTGCATGGGAGTTGAATAATTGTTTGTAAACGAATTCCCCTTGGCCTTACGCCTCGTGGGCTATCTTATTAAAAAGCCTTTTACTAAAGATTTCCGTGGAGGAGAACAACTGAATGAGTCTATAGACACATTTTTTTGTTAGGCCTGCTTATTTGGCAAGCTCGCTAATCCAATAATAATCAACAATTAATGCATTGGCGCGTATTCACGCTTTTCTGCATGAGTACAGCCAAGACGAACGTTTTGTTTACGTTCTCATACGCACATCCCGAAGTTTATATTTGAGAATTGAACGGCCGCGCCTGGTTTTTGTTGTCAACATAATATTCCACCCCACTTTATAGACGATGATCTGTCGAATGTCATCCAGCCATTCCTCGATAGTATAGTGGTGAGTATCTCCGCATGAGTGATGTTATTTTTTCATCCTAAAGCTGCATGCTCCTATGCACTGTGCCTCGTCCGCGCGTGCAATCCCACATTTGGCTAACCTGCAATCAGGCCAATTGTAAACTATGGCCTGATACAAATGTCGTTAAAAGTTCGTGCAGTACTTCCAGATTTTGGAAGTCGTCCTGATTGGCTATAGCCCGAAAAGCTCTATTCTGATTGGTTTGTGTATGATTTGATTTGATTGTGATTGATTTGTTTATGAATTATGCTTTACATAATTAACAAAGCGTCTAACGTATCTAGCGATTCAACGATGTTTAGTGAAGTTTAAAGTAAAAAATCTAAAGAAAGAACAGCGCGAATGTATAGAAAAGTCTTGTTTAATGAGGATGTGCTAGCTGTACTCCGTACTGGTTATGGCAAGAGTTTAATATACCAACTTCTCCCAAGCGTCTACGAAGACATATATAAACTGTATAAGCAAGCTCGTGAAGGAATTACTCTGAAACAATTCTGGATTGTAGTCGCGTGAGTCCGCTTGAATATCTAAGGAAACAGCAAATTTCAAACTTGGAACGGCTGGAATGTGTGATTAAAGCTTCGTCGATTGGAGATTCAGAAAATTAATTTGGGGGCGGAAAACGGCCAGGTAAACAATTGTATCAGGCCTTATTTCTTGTCTTCTTGCCCGCCCGCCTGCCTCGCCCCCACTTGCTTTTTAGTGGAAGACGAGAATAATGCCTGATACTCAAGTTAACATTTGGCACGCTTGACATCGTCGCGTAAATACCGTAACAATGTCGGTATTCTGTAACGAACTCTGGTTTTCTTTCATTGATAAACCTGAAGAGAAAGGACCTACAAAGGGGACTGTGGTGGATCCATGCTCGGTTGATTAGTCGTAACACTGCTACCCCTCTACGAGATGGACAACGCTTCAACTACCCGTTGACGTCCAAATATTGGTGAAGATGAGGAAGTGGAGGAGCAAGTCGATTGGGAAGCGATGGTCGCTGCTGAGGAGCTGGAAAACCGGAAGAACGACGTGGCCAAGTCGGCGGCAGCTGTGGGGAGTACTGGTGTCGAGTCGAGGAAGTCTGGTGTAGCGGTCAGCGGGGATCAGTCAAGTGGTGGTAATCAGGATGTCAGTGTATCGAGACTAGTTGCTGTGCCGTCTATTCCGGTGCCACGACTTGGGTATGGTACTGCTCGAATTCAGAGGCTCAATACAGTCGTCATTCATACCCATGGTTTCCCCGATGTCACAGAGGGGGAAATAGTTCGTGAGCTTGAAAAGTCTGTATCCGTAGCTGAGATAAAGTGCTTGCAAATGGTTCATGGTCCCCTTATCGTTCTGGTCAAGCAAAAACCAAATTCCTCGCACAACCGTTTTGTCTTAGAGATGAAATCCTGGACGTCCAGGAGGTGGACTGTCCTAATGGTGGCTCGGGTGCTATTCGCCCCTTCTGAGATTGCCAACGCGACTATTTGCTCTGAACTTGTGAAAGATGGCAAGGTGATAAAAGTGGATAGGGAGATGAACCGGACTTGTCCGGGAATCGAAACTGGTACCTCAGTGGTGGTCATGACCGATGTGACACAAGCTATCTCTCGGAAATTATTCATCGGAGCTTATCCTGTCGAGACCCGTTATCGGGGCCAAATACCCCAGTGCAATCGCTGCGGTGAGTTTGGCCATCGTGCTGCCACTTGTATAAGAGGTGAAGTGCTTTAAGTGTGTTCAATCCGGTCATGTAAACAGGGAGTGTTTTCTGTGTGGTTGGTTTGGCCACATCCGGGAGAGTTGTCCCGACAATCCCAAAAACATCTTCCCGCTACGACCGGCGAATAGCGTTGACACCAGTGATAAAGTGGATGACGATCCCCGCCAGAATGTTGACAACGAGAATGAAGATAACCACATGAGCAGTGAGGAATCGGCTCCGGAATCCGACAATGAAAGTGTTTCGAGTGGTAAGTTTTATTTTGAAGAGAATATTCGTACGAGCCGAGGTCATACATGCAATGAATATTCTGGTCAGGGGGAGTCTACTGGACTTCTAACTATATGCTGAGGTCGTGAACCTCACTCCCGGAAAAATTCTTAGTTCTAAAAAAAGAAAATGGAAAAAGCAGCTTGACTCCGACGACAGAAGTAACACCAATTAAGGAGACCGCTGAAGCTAGAGCCAAAACTGCGATTAAAAAGGTTAAAAAGAGAAGACCAGCTTCTCTCGGGCAAAACCCAGGGTATCGCCGGCAAGTCACTCCTTCGAGGACAACTCGCGCTGTTTTTTGTACGGCACTTACGCGGCTGGCGGGCGAGCACAAACTTAACGCAACGGGCGGCCGACCCCGAAAACTGAAATCGCGACGGGCGAGCCAAATCCGATGCTTCATGACGTGCAGCATCCATACAAAAATTTTGGGGATGTATCTGCGCCGCACTGAACAAAAGCCGAACAAGATTTCGCGAACAGTAAATGGACGGGCGGCAAGAACTGGCAGACTGCAGGCCATGGCCAAAGACCCCCAAAGCCAACCGGCCGGCCGCCAAACCAGTCAAACTTTCGCCATGAAGCCAGGAGATGTTGGTAGACCGGAGTGAGACGCCTGCACTGAGCCCTTGACCACAAAGAAACAGCAAAAAGAAAAGAAAGGTCGGAGTCAAACTTACGACTCAACAGGGACCGAAACAGCCCTTTCCACCTGGCACAGGAATTGCCGCGGAAACGCCTCAGCCACTGCAAGGCCAGGGTACTTGCCTTAAAGCGAAAGTCCACGATGCCAAAACCACCATCGAACTTTGACTGGTACATTGTTCGACGGACCACAAGATTTCGCTTACCAGACCAAAAGAAAGGCCAGATGGCTTTATTCAAACGAGATGCCACCCAATCAGGCATCACAAAGATGGCACACAAATGCCAGATTTGGGACAGAGCCAACGCATTCACGACGAGAACCTTGCCTTGGAAAGAAAGGGAGCGACCCTTCCAAGCCGCTAGACGTTTCTCTAACATAATCAGAGGCACTGACGACCGCACCTAATACGGTAGATGTTTGAGGCAGTTAAGACCATGGGGAGTAGTCTGCGATCTTTCCAGGCACCAAGCCACAAGCCCTTTGACTTCCCGCGATTCACCTTAGCGCCGGAACCACGCTCATACGCAGCATATGTTACTCTAGTAAATGTTACTCTAGTTCCATGGACGAGAGACGTACTAAATTATATTTTATTCGCTTAAAACTACGTTCAACACAACATGAGTTAAAATTCTTCATAGGTTCACTGACAATCAACACACTGTCATTTAATCCTAACCGCTGGCCATTCGCGCCCAGGCTCTGCACATTTTAACATGCGTAACTATACTCAACACTCTCCTCTCCTTAATAATGTAATCCATGACATTGTGCGAATCTTGTCGTTGCTTTACTATCATGGCCTTAGAATTGTTCACATCTTTTATATTAAGACAGCAGGGCTGGTTGATCAGACCCAACCCATGCACTAACTCGAAAGTAAAACTTACCGTATCGCATGCGCGCATCCTCTTGAAACTTAATAAACACAGATCCATTTCTATAACCTACGTTATCTTCTAATAATGTACTTCAAGTACAAAGAAAATTAAAAAAAACCCAAAAAATAAAAATAAAAATAAACTAACTTGTAATATAATAATAAAAAGTTAGAATTCATGGTTCCAGGTGTCTAATAAGTACACGCATTAAACATCGGTTGACAGTTACACGTAAACATCGGGTGGTAACCATACGGTGGCAGCGTACTGCATCATCTTATGCTCAGAGAGCCAATCATATGCGAGAAAATATAATCACCAGCCAATGAGAATGAGATTACCAAAACAAACTTGCGTCACCATGGACGACTGTTGGCTAAAATTTTTCAAAGTTTGAAAGTTGAAACAGACCAGCATCCACGATTCCACGGATAATAAAAGTCTCTCGGTTTTGATCGAGACATGATATGTGACTGAAATATGGCTCTGGTTCACCGTTAAATCATCATAGGTTCACCGTTTGGAAGAAGTTCTCAGTGGATTTGCATTCCAGTTTTGAGGAATGATAACATTCAAGAACAGCGAGAACAAGTGTGTCGGGAGTGGCAGTTCATTTCTATTTTTAATTTACTGCAAGTGCGTACTGTTAAAAGGGACTGAACATGGTCTGCTGTTCCAGCACTCAATGTAAAGAACTAGTCAAAACTAGTGTGATCAGACTTGAACTAGCAGAGTGCCAACCACGAATGAAGCTGAGGCTGAGGAGTACAAACGTTCAAAAAGAAGCAGTATATTTATCTTATTATCCGTTACTTATACCTTTAGTGCTGCGTTTATTCAGTTAAATATGTTGTGGTTATTTTGCATGAGTACTAAAACATTCAAATAAGTGAGTGAACTCGCATTCATCGGTGGACCAAATTTTTGCAATGTATTGAATTGTTTTTGTAAAATAAAATTGCTTTGATAGATATTTGCTGTTGTGTAAATTATATTTGACTTGTCTGTATATTCTATCTGAATTAGATTTCTTAGGTATAGAAATCACGAAAGTAACACAGGGTGTGACAATTTCGTTATTTTTCTATACTTAAGAAATCTAATAATTCAGATAGAATTAGAGCACGATGAACGAATTGAACCGGATACAGTAATCGAAGCTGTTGCAGTTAGTAAGAAACAAAAGTGTAAGAAATACCCCGGTATTACTGTTTATAGGAATGGCAAATGTCTGTACAGTAATTTTACCCTGCGTGCTGTGTAATATATATTTACCCCATATAAAATTAAATGAATCAGTTCTACTGTTCTATATATATATTTGCCAGGGGCGAAACTTGGGTATTACGATTGAGGGGGTGTGAGGTAATATTCCCGACAAAAAGGGCGTGGTTCACCAGAATGTTTATGACAACTTTAATTATTACTTATGTTTATTACAGTTTTAATTATTGCAGAAAGCAGCGGGATTGAGCAAGTGATAGAAATATCCGAGATCGTTCCACCATCAGTTTCATTGAACTTGGAATGTCTTCACGCAGAATTTGAAATATATCAGCAGCGTGCATGTAACCAATCTATAGAAGACCCATGCAAGAGCGTCCAGGATGTGTGTCAACACGTGTATACAAACAAGGACATTTTTCCGAAGTGTATAAAGCATGCAAACTGCTTTTCACTGTTTCAGCAAGTGTCGCAACGGATGAAAGAACAATCAGCAAAATGAAAATAGTTAAGAACTTTTTAAGATCCACGATGTCTGACAAGTGACTGGATGATTTGATAGTTCTTGCAACAGAAAGAGATTTAGCAGACACAAGGTACTGCTTTATATGTTGTCACTGTACTCTGTAATAAGAAGGTCAAGTACTTCTATAATTACCTTTCGATCGTGCGTATGAAAGGCAATTGTTGCAGCTGAATCTGGGTTGTCATCTAATCTTCGGTCATCTTTCTCGGTCTGTAGTGGCGATTGAATTCCTTCTCTGGGTCTCTACGTATACCAAAGCGTTTAGATAATTTCAGGCTTCAATTTGGTCATCCATCTCTAACTCACTTTCTCTAATGACTTTCAAGGTATGGATGGTCTCCCCCTACCGATACTAATGCATCTAATACATTGAGCTCTTCTTTTTGCATATTCATAGTCAAAATCTTTGTCTTCTTTATTATATATCTGCCGCATGAACATGAGGATGGAGATAAAGTCAAATTTCAGCATATATATATTATCATGGAGAGCACATGCTTTGGTCTTTGTCGCTTGGTCTACTCTCTCTTGTTGGGGGAATGATTTCAACGCATCTTTAACGGCTTCAAATGCCCTCCAAACGGCATCAATGGATTCGCTTCGATAAACCCAGGGAGTTTTTGAAAGGTTTCGCAATTGCAAAGCATTTTCTATGGTTTCGAGGTGTTTACACAGGACAGCGTCACGCTTGCAACTTTGGCTAAAAAGACGAACAATTCCTGTAGCAGGGTATACATAGATGCGACCAGTTGTACTTTCGAGGTATGCTCATTGAAAGTGTTAGACCTGTGCCCCTGGAATGGGATGTAGGGAACGCTTCTTCCTACTAAATTTTGCAGACATTATATTGTTGGGCACCTCTATATGCATCAGACATAGAAGCAGTATGAGGAGAGTTTATCTTGTCGAGGTAAGATATCAGTTTCTCACAACTGACAACTGACAACTGTGTTTCTTGGTCGGAGATTTCACGGTTGTTTTCTTCTATTTTTAGGTGTATATTGGTGTGGATTCATTGTGTTTGCACTGATCAGCATTCTGATCAGACGCTACTATCTGCGTGTGTGTATTTTGACTTATACAAATTCTGCAAAATAATCTGATGGGCTCAATGGTACATTGCTGTATAATTTTATTAAAGCTCTAGATTTGTCAAAACATATTAAGCACTTGGAATTGCATTTATAGTTTTGCCACAGCATTAGAGCAAGAGGCATGATTATTTAATATTTGTATATTAATAATTATTTGTGTGTATATCCTGTCAAAACCCTTGCCATATCATGTCAAGCGATAAGTTATAGTAACTTGTAGTTTTCAGTTTTATAATTAAAAAATATAGAAGAAATGTGTATACTCTGTCTATTGTAATTAATATTACATTTTTGGACTTTCCATGCAACCTCCTAGGCCTTCACAGACAACTCTGTGGGCTCTCATGGTGAAGAGGTGAGAAAAACTTGGGTGGAGTGGGTAAACTCACGTAGAGTGGGCAAACTTGGGTGGAGTGGGCAATCTCGGGTGGAGTGGGCAATCGTGGGGGAGTGGGCAATCTTGGGTGGAGTGGGCAATCTTGGGTGAAGTGGGCAATCTCGGGTGGAGTGGGCAATCTCGGGTGGAGTGGGCAATCTCAGGTGGAGTGGGCAATCTCAGGTGGAGTGGGCAATCTCGGGTGGAGTGGGCAATCTCAGGTGGAGTGGGAAATCTCAGGTGGAGTGGGCAATCTCGGGTGGAGTGGGCAATCTCAGGTGGAGTGGGAAATCTCGGATGCAGCCGGCAATCTCGGGTGGAGCCGGCAATCTCGGGTGGAGTGGACAATCTTGGGTGGAGTGGGCAATCTCGGGTGGAGCCGGCAATCTCGGGTGGAGTGGACAATCTTGGGTGGAGTGGGTAATCTCGGGTGGAGTGGGCAATCTTGGGTGGAGTGGGCAAGTGGGGTGTCACATTGGCCACAGACTGCACAGAGTTGCCTGCAGAGTAGGCTAAATGTTTTTGTCCTATTTGAGGCAGCACTTCACTTGCGATAGTAATTTCTAGTATATAGTTATCCTATATAGCTGACTAAATGTTACTGTTTGGTAAACTTTTACTGAACTATACCATTTGCTACATCGTCCGGTAGGCCATCATGTTGTGCTGCATGGTCGCAAAGCATCATGGTCTATGCTCACCGAAAACATTTTCAACTCACCGAAAGATTCTTAAACTCACCGAAAAATGTTTCAATTTTGCAAAAGCAAAACTCTAAAATTAAAAAAAAAAGAAGTTAAAACACAAAAATAACCACAGATGCCCACGCGCTTTTTGCCCACAGTGACGAATTGCCAAGATGCATGGGCTCCCTGTGGTGAAAACATAAAAATAAAAAGTGAAAACACAAAAATAAAAGTGAAAACACAAAAATGAGTGGGCTTCCATACATTCTAAGTTACATCGAGTACATCGAGTTCAATGGGTTGGCCAATTTTGGCATAAAGGATCGCGGGCGCTGGCCTCTGGAAGATTTGGATTTTGGAACGAAGGAAGGCCTTTTTCCACGTGTTGGCTTTGATGACTGCGATCGTTTGTTTGAATTCGTGTCGGTAATCGGTATTCGTATGTTTGTTTTAAACCTTTCCAAAAACAGTAAGTAAAGTTTAGGTATATCTCTTGGATTCGTTATATGTTCGTGTGTTCTGGCCTTATTTATAGAGATACTGTAGAGCTTGTCAGGCTCAACTTGTTAAAAAGGAACCCATGTGTTTATTGTGTTCAATACATATTTAATTGCGATATAAATACGTTTTCACTTTTTAGACGGTGGAAATTTTGCTGTTTTCCCAACGGCGAGACCGAGTGAAACGGAAATATACGTCCATGTTGAAAAGCGAATTTAATCGATTTAACAAATAGATTCCATTTTGCCGTTGTCTGTTCAGTTATAGATACACAGATGACGTCACAACGTGGTAAGAACAAAAAAGTGGCCCACGAGACGCAGTCGAGTGGGTCACTGATGTTCTTACCACGTTGTGACGTCCTCTGTGCATCTATAACTGAACAGACAACAAAAAAATGGAATCTATTTGTTTTATACAATACAAAAATTTAAAAGGTTTTTATCGAAACTCTTGCCGGATTTTGGGGCATGAAGAATGAAAACGCAAATCAGCTGACGTGATCTGACGTGTCCATGTGTCTGTCCTTTAATAGATCATGGGCAACAGCCAATGAAAACACGCATAGCAACCAGGGTATTGTATAAATTAAAATGGACACGGTCAGTCGTGCAATACTGGGGTAGACAGTGTTCGCTTAAACACGATGCTTTCAGTAAGCTGGAATCTTACTGTTATAAAGAATTGTAAAAATGTTTTGAATATAATGCTAGGCACTGCAGTGCTAAATTAAACGCATACATTTCTGGTTCAGTCCAGAGGCGCTTTACACTGAATTGAAGCACACGTTTGTTCAGCCATGTGCTAATACTGGGGATCAGTTCAAGCTACACCCCACAATAGAAGTTACTATCACAAGTGAAGTACTGCCTCAAATGGGATGAAAACCTTTAGCCTACTCAGCAGACAACTCTGTGCAGTCTGTGGCCCATGAGACACCCCCCTTGCCCACTCCATCTGAGTTTGCCAACACCACCCAAGCTTGCCCTGTTGCCCACTCTACCAGAGTTTGCCCACTCCACCCAAATTTTCCCACTCCACCCAAGATTGCCCACTCTACCCGAGTTTGCCCACTCCATGATGCCTACTCCACCCAAGTTTGCCCATTCCACCCGAGTTTGTCCACTCTACCTGAGTTTACCCACTCCACCCAAGTTTGCCCACTCCACCCAAGTTTGCCCACCCTAGCCAAGTTTGCCCACCCTAGCCAAGTTTGCCCATTCCACCCGAGTTTGTCCACTCTACCTGAGTTTACCCACTCCACCCAAGTTTGCCCACTCCACCCAAGTTTGCCCACCCTAGCCAAGTTTGCCCACCCTAGCCAAGTTTGCCCACTCCACCCAAGTTTGCCCACTCCACCCAAGTTTGCCCACTCCACCCAAGTTTGTCCACTCTACCCGAGTTTGCCCACTCCACCCAAGTTTGCCCACTCCACCCAAGTTTGCCCACTCTACCCGAGTTTGCCCACTCCATCCAAGTTTGCCCACTCTACCCAAGTTTGCCCACTCCATGATGCCTACTCCACCCAAGTTTGCCCACTCCACCCAAGTTTGCCCTTGATGTGTGTTCAATTGTACTATGTACAGTGGAAGTTAATATAATTCCTAAGCTTATTTGTCTGCAGAATCAATTGAAGCAACATTGTTCTTTTTCTCTTGTCTTTTTAGTTTTGAACCACAGTGTGGACTTTAAACTTGTTTGTGATGGGCCAGAGAATTCCTCAGGTACAGATTATTAGTATACATGTACAGTAACCCAACATTTGTAACACACCATGATCTGATTTAGTTTTGCCAGTCATTTTGCATGCATTTGATGGTACTTCAATTCAAGGTACAGCTAGTGTACATATATACGAATATATAATACAGTATGCTCATGCTGATTGTCAGGGCCGTATCCAGAAGGGTTTAGACGCCGGTACCCCGGTTTGGGATCCCAAACTAGGTCCCCAAAAAATCATAAATGACGTTAATTCAAAAGAACATGAAATTAACATAAAACTAACTACAATCATTATAAACTGTGTACTACAAACTGAGTTCTCTTTCCAGTCATTTAAATCAGCTAAATTAGGCAATTGCCAAAGCACAAAAAGAAAATGTAATAAAATGTCGTAATGTCTGCTACACTAGTCATGATCTCATAATATGATAAGATGAAGTACTTGCCTTCCATTTTTTGTGATATGCTGACCACAAGGAATGCAGGTTCTGGGGATAAAAGTCTATCAAGCATTCGAGCATGGAAAGATGTAAATTTTTGTTGTAAGTATTTTAATATTCTTGCTATTGTAGTATAAAAAAATTCAAAAGTTTATTAATTATGCTGTGTAGACTAGTGAAAAGCTCAATTAAAAATCACCCATCAGAATGTTGAAATTCACCCCTCAGAATGCAGGAAATGCCATTTCCGAGACTCTAGTTTTCAAAATTTTCTGGGGGAGCATGCCAACGGACCCCCCTAGATGGTACGCTCACTGATTGCACAACCAGTATCCCCAAATTATCTCTGGACTCTGGATACAGCCCTGATTGTATCTGAAGGGATGAAGCATTTTGAAAAAGGTATTAATCAAAGTAAGTGATACAGTGCAAGTCTTGTTGTTAGCATTAGTCAGACAGAATTTTTTTGCTTACTCTGTTTTGTACTGCTGTACAAGTTTCTGGTACCCTATAATGTTGAGCCAAGGGAAAAAATGGTAAACTGGCAACAAGATTTTTAGCAATGAAATGCTGAGTGTTGGTTTGGTTGGTTTGTTTACATCAGGACATAGTCATTTGTCTTGGACTTTAACCCTTTCACTCCTGAATTCACTTAACCCAACTTGTAGTTTCTATTAAAAATTATCAAGAAAACTACAAATCAATATGAAAAATGTTCTAAGAGTGAACATAAGTTTAATAAATGTAGAGTAAAAATATTTACATAAAAGCTAGCTGAATCTTAACATGAGCTGACATTTAATAAATTAATGAAATCATCCAGGCATACAAATTTCAAATAACCTGTCATGACATCTTTGGTGCACAATTGGTCACTTTTTGCTAGACATAATGATTTGTTTTACACTCGTATCAAAGTATATTACATACAGTAGAAATCGATGATAAAGGTCTACAGTGTAAGTGTCCTTCACGTTAATGAACAGTCTTAAATATAAATTGTATTGCTATTTAGTTTACCTACAATATTTTAGTGTTCACCAGCAACTAGTTCGCATGGCTCAATGCACAAGCCAGTATACCCTACAGAGTTTACTGCCAAACTGTGTTGCCTTCGGTCTCGGGGCCTCTTGGTTGGCTGCTTTCAGTTGTTTTCTTCTCTGTTGGCAATAAGAGCACTCTTTTGGCTTGCCTTTCTCAACCATTCTTTCAGGAAGATGTGACACATCTGCAACAACACGTCTCGCAGGAAGTCGACCTCTTCGTACTCTGCCTCAGAAATTCCTGATTAGGGCAATTCCATGTGACAGACGTTACATCCAAAGGGATTTTTTGAAACAAATTATCTTATTGCTCTGCAACTGCTACATGTTTACCCTCCCTTTTATAAGAATTATAATTATAATTATAAGATCTATCGCATGAAAAAGTCTAACTGTAATTTACACCTGTCTGCCTTAGACGGCATTTAAGTCAGTAGAACCTGAGTTTTACGACCACCAGTCGTAAATGACAGGTGGTCGTACATGGCAGGTAGTGATGTGACGTCATAGAAGCCATTTTGGCAGCGACGCATAGGAGAATGCTGATTTATAAAGATTTACAAGGGAAATGCAAAAATCCAGAACACTTCAAAGAAGTACAGTCTTGATTTATTAATGTTAATACAGGCCTATCATTGAGAAAAAACGCAGGCGTGCGGAGTTTCGCACGCCTCGGATGACCTAGGCGAGCGATGGCATGCGACATTTTCGTACTTCAAAAACAGTTAACAAAGTAGTATTACTGTAATGGTTAATAATAATTTTATTTGGAATGGTTTTTCGATACGTACAGGTACTGTACAAATAACAATAGCGGAAATAATTTCCTAGTTTTCCTTTAAATAGTTACTCCTACGGTTATTATTGGTACACTCTAAAAACATCCTGGTTAAATTTCACCAGGATGGGGTCAAATTTTAACCAGGCTCTGTATCAATATGCCATCGGTGCAATCCTGGTCAACTTGACCAGGAAATCCCAGTCAAGTAGATTGACACTAAATCCTGGTTAAATGTAACCAGGATATAATGGTCATAATTTAACACATTAGTCCGGTCAAAATTCACCAGGCTCCGGGTCAATATGCCACCAACAGAATCCTGGTTAACTTGACCACGAAATCCTGGTCAAGTTGATTTACAATAAATCCTGGTTTAATTTTACCAGGATTTATGTTCAGAATTTGACACATTGCTCTGGTCAAAAATCACCAGGCTCTGGGTCAATACAGTATGCAACCTAAAGCATGGTTTACTTGACAATTGTAGAAACCCTGATCACATACAGGATCCTTTAAACTTTAACCAAGAGGTATATGATTGCAAACTTGACCAATTACCTGGTCAGATTTTTAAGAATGTAATTATAGTAGTGCTAAAGCCTTTATTTAAAGGTTTTTAATAAAGCCTTTAACTAAGCATTGTGGAACATACAGGTCTAATTATACATTGAAATATTTGACACTTGTACTGGCTATGCGCCTATGTGCCAGGTTTAAACTTAACAATGTATAAATTGGATCAGGTGGTAGTTGATGACTTGATGGAACTAATTTAAATGGTAAACAATAAAACAGAGGCAAAAACAACTTTACTCTTCGTCTCGAAAAACATAACAAATTTTTAATAACACTGACATATAGTATTTTATTACATCCAGCAAATGTTACTTTAATGCAGCCCGCATGGCAATAACAGCTGGTGAAGTTTTGCCTTTCACTTTATCTTCAATCCCATACAACACTTTCTGTATGAATTCCCATGTTATGGCACACTGCCATGGATAATGGACATCCAGAATATAGAAAAGTTTAAAACACACATCAACAGCTTTAATAACGTTGGGTTGCTCCAAACCTTGTCCATCAACAATGACAAAAACCTGATTGGGGACTTCTCGGGCACCGATGACAAGTATAAATGGACTACATTCATTGCTTCTTCAAGGTACTTGGGCATATTTGTACCAATCTATAAATTATTAAAGATAAAATACTGCTAAAAGTAGTTCAAGTTATCATATTGTATGTACTGTGTGTACCTTAAAACCTCTCATATAAAATATATGAAAAATTATAACAGTACCATGAAAATTGAGCAATCCATACATGCAATTATATTTTTTCATGTTATTTATTAAGCAAAATTAACATGTAAATGAAGGCAAATTAAATTACACTAAGTTTATTTGATTTGAAAAACTATTAAAAAAATGAAGAATTATCAATTTGGAGTTCTTTTATATTTTTCTTAAATCTTGCGATATTGGAACTGTGATGATCAAATCAGGTACAGTAACTTATTAAGCATTGGCGGATGTGGTTGGGATGTTGATGCTCATGGATTTAGAATGCTTTCCTGTAAGGTAGTCGCTGCGATGGTGGTCTCCGCCCTTAAACCACCAAGTAATTCCGGATTAGACTCCATCTGCCCAAAAATTTCGTCTGCAACTTCCAAATATCTCCATCCTTGACGGGACGTATTCAGCAACACCATTTTATGCTCGTGCGAAGCTCTCAGGAAATGGTATAGAAGGTTATATACCTTCACACGCACACTTGGACAGCCAGGTTGAAACTACCCCCATGGTTTCGCACTGGGTGTCGCCGACCATCAAATGGCGTAAACATAACGTAGGGCTGAAGAGTTACACCAGCTGGGATGTACTGCCGTTTTCTCACTTTTAGAGCAAATATGTGCGGGATTTTAGTTGACTGCGCGATATCCCAACGGTTGATTGGATAGCCGTGGGTTGTGGCATCACACCTATTGTTATAAAACGAGGGGAATTAAAAAACTTTAAAAAAAAAAAATTAAATAAATTAATACTTACTCCAAAATAACTTCCGGTATAACCGGAAACTCGTTAATCTCCTGCTTCATGCCAAACTGATGAACGCGAATGTAGCCTACATCCGCTCTTTGCAATGCAGCAATGAAACTTTCCACCGGTACAGCCTTATTGAGGCCTCTAATCAGATGCTCCACCACTTCTTGGCTCGGAACAGCAATATAACCCTCCTGGCAAAGGGCCTGGCATATCCTGTTCTTCACTCGATCGGTTTTCAAAGTGGATATAATTACAGGTGTGTACGAAAGATATACAGCGTTGTAGTCGACCTTTCTTTTAAAGCGGCGATGAGTTGAATTTGCTAGACCAACAGTATTGCCAGCCAATCTCCGGATCAGATCAACTATCTCGTGGCCAACTGCCAAATTTACCGCGAAAAAATCAACGTCAAAATCTTGATTTTCCTCGGTCAACGACCAAACCGCTTCAGGGCAACGCTGCATGAGCAACGAAAAACACGTCCTTCCTCCACGACAGTCCGTGATAAATGAGCTTCTTGATAACAGATGTACGTGCTACTCCTAGCGAGTCCAACAGCGAAAGAGGAAGTGGTCGATGTCGCACGGGTATTTATACAAGAGGCTAGACCGGAAGTAGCGCTCGACCAATGAAAAATCACAGGAAATGAAGATAGGAAGTGACGTTGAAATAAGGGGGGGGCATAAGAGCGTGGGTGCGGCGCGGCTTTTAGGGGGGGCAAAAAAATTCTCAAAGTTAAAAAAAATGAAATCCAGGGGGGGAAACCGCAAAAAACGAATAAAACTCACCAAAACTACGATACTTCCTTAAATATTGCTCGGATCGGAATTTTGACTACACTTAAACGAAAGAGCTCGTCGAGGCGCATCTTTTTCGTTAATATATTACTCACAAAATATGGAGCAATGACGTCATAATTGATTTTTTGACGTAAAAAGTTACAATATCTCCTTAAACACGGAGCGATCGCATAAGTACTGGCTGAGGTACTCAGCCAATCCTGGCCAAACGCATCTGATTGGTCCACACAGCTAAAATTACTTCCGGCCATAGCGCCATACCGAGGAACTTTGGCTGAAGAGTGAAGACTGAAGAGCGAAGCTTTTGTGAGACGTTTTGTTTACTGTTTTTAATTAAACTTGCCGCTTTCCAAACGTCGAATTTGTCTTTTTCAAGTGTAACACATCATTTTGAGTAGAAAGATGGAAAAATTACGCCTTCAATAAGTCGAAATAAAACTAAGGTGAGGAAGAACCGTACGAAAAACACCAAAACAATTATGCGACAGAAACTGTACGAAGACATCTGAAACTTTGTTCCTTTTATGCAACAAAAATAATGCGTATATTAAGCTATGCTATCGAAAACAATTAGTACAGCAATGGGCACAGACAATGTATGAGTATATGTACATGTAGTTGAAACTTATTGTTCTTTAGTAGGTCTCCAGTTTCCTATTAAAATGAAAACATGTTTTGGACAAATGTTCGAACGTGCGGAAATATGTCAACACAAAGAGCAAAAACAGTTTTAATAGTGACGAAAGATTTTAGCAACAAACTTTGATATTAAATTAACTCCTATCTGCACAACTGTCCGGTTCTAAGGCATGCAGCCGGTAAAAAATCTTGAATCCTTGCCAGACACAACAAAATGCACAAGCAAAAAGACCAGCGAGAACAAGAAACCAGTCATTAGCTTAGGCAACATTTCAGTTCAAAATTCAAGTAGCCCGTGTCGATTTAGGCATAAGACATTTCAGAAACTTAAGCTTAATAAACAATAGAAATAATGAGAAAAAAACAAAAAGCCATATGCATTCAATTCGCTAAAAAAGTTAGCCGTCTAGCAATGGAACGTTTGTAGCGTCTCACCGTTTTTCTTGTTGAATGCAGATGTCTGTATTCTTCGGGTTTTTTCTTCATATATTCCGTCCTTGTAATTATAAGACCCTTTTATGTACACCAAGAATGTTGATAATGAATATCTCCATGTAGATGTCTGAACATCATCTCACTTTTCAACGACGATTTGACGAGGCAAACAACTTTGTTTTTGCACGACCGACAGTAAAAATAGGGAACCCAGTAAATGTTGTCTGGGAAGCCAGACAAATGGCTTCCTAAAAGTTCTCAATTATTTGTGCCGATTTATTGACTTGCAAAAAGCAAAGTTCATATAATAACTTATTTATTGTCTTCGTTTAAATGGTCTGTTTTAGTTAAATATCAAAGTATTGTCTTTTATGTGGAACTCTATTTCAAAAAACGGCGAAAGACAAAGCAGCTATAACTTACGTGACCTTCAAACATCGTTTGAAAGCAAGGTCATATATATATTTTACAAATTTATTGACCAAACAAATTTAATCACTTCAGAATTGTTTTTATCTAAGACACTTATGCTTCTCTTTACAATTTACGTAGATAATTGAAAAGGTAAAAAGGTTATAAATAAAAGATAATTCTCAAAACTTCACCAGCTCACTGACTCGTTGTTGACTTGGCTGTTGACATTTCAAACTGTCAGTGCGTAGCCGGGGGGGCGGACCCTTTTATACGCTCGCTCCGTGTTTAAGGTGGCTCCATACAGTTTCTAGAAAAATGGAAAATAAAAGTTTGAGAGTCCAAAACACGTGCATAAACAATTCGGAAAAAGAATAAAACTAAATGTTATGCATAGTATTCTATTCACAACCCTCACAATCATGCTCAGTCTATAATTAAGGATTGGGGATAATGGTGATCCAGCGGCCTAAGCCAGGCTTGAAAAGCATGGCTTAGGGGTGGCAGGAGTTTTACGACCCACGTAAATCATGAGTGGGTGGGTGGGTGGGCCGTTCGTCCTGGTCACTTGTCCGCTGGAAAGAAACTGAGCTAGATCTGAGGATTTCTCCCATATTTATACTCCTCGTATCATAAAACACACGTGTGATTGCTCAATCAAGCGCATATGGTAATATATGTCTTAATTGTTACTTCGCATATCATTATAAGGGTTATGAATAGTATTCTATTCACAACCCTTACAATCATGCTCAGTCTATAATTAAGGATTGGGGATAATGGTGATCAACGCCACCTAAACTTGTCTTTCCACAAACACAGCGGGATCACTTCCCTGACACCCAACAACCTCAAAAAACCATATAATATATCCTTCTAAAACACCCCAATCTCACCCCAAACTCCCAAACTATACATGGGTGAAAATCAGGACAAATCAGAATACTGTCGTTTTCGCATACTATCAGGAGGGAAAGCGCAAACAAATCGCTTAAGTTCATTAATATCGTTCCATGGCTCGGTCACCTCTGCAGCACGAGATGACGAAAGGCGTGCGGATGCACCAGCGGGATTAAGAACCTTTGCAAGCTGTAGGTAATAAAGGGCAGTATGACGACGAGACCAACCAACATGATCCATGATTTCTGATAAATCTGCTCCAGTGAGTGCTAGCGTAATTGCACAACCAGATCGAAAACCATGTAGGGTTTCGCCTTCGTCTGCATTCATTTCCTTCAAGTATACCTTAAGGCGTGCCTCAGCAGCGGCAGAAGTAAAGGGAGAATCTTGGATTCCACCCGTCGGAGTCGTAGGGCGAAATAAATAGCCGCTGTGCGACATCCATATACTGCTCGATGCCATTAATAGGGCAAATTGCCGTGTGCGTGTTGCGCCTGATCCCAAAAACATTCTGATCCCCATCCCTCAAAGTCTTTCCCCAAATGTGATTAAACAAAAATCCATCATCATTTGGGAAACGCAAAATCTCAGGTACTTTAACTTGAGACAGATCGCCCGGTCTATCCCCACTAAAAAATGCAGTCTTAAAATAAGCCTGGTCACGAGCTACAATAAACTTCTGAAGTGAAGGAATGTCCGGGCTTTCAAGTTTGCGCTGCAAGTGCAATGATAATTGAGTTAATTTATGAACAAAAAAGGGAGTAGCTTGCTTTGGCGTAACTCTAGCCTGTAATTGTTCTCGCGTAATACATCTAAGATAATCCTTGACAGACTGGTCAGCTGCTGGGTTACCCAAGGCAAGCCGCTTATCCCATTCACCGGAGCGACCCTGGGCATGAAAGATTGAGCGCAACTTGCCAATGTAAGAATCAACCGTCTTATATGACAAGTGTAAAGGACAACCGCACGGGTGTTGTCCTCGTTGACCCAAAAACTGACAACTGTTTCTATGAACCTGCGTCTTTCCATACTGATCTTTAAAAACAAGAAAACGACATACATCCCGTGGTGTTACAGTAGCCAAGGTAATACTGCCTGGAAGAGCCGCCAAAAAGGACTCCAACTCGCGTTGTAGTGAGTCTTTCTGTTTCGAGTACTTGGTAGCATGATCATAATTGAACAATTCTTGTAGACGATTATCAATCACCTCAAGGTCGACACGAAGCCCCGACTCTACGCGGGGAGGGGCCTGGATCCGTCGCTTATATCCACATCTTTGACAGAAACGAAAATCCTTGTCATTGGCATGGCTACATTCAGGGCATTTCACTGACGGGACAAATAATTTGGCTATCAGAGGCAAAATCTAAAGAGTTGAAGCAAAAGAAGAGACACAAACAGCGTTACTAAGTTCAACAAATGAATTGATTTCATTACAATACTGAACAAAATCACATGACAGAAAAAGGAGGTATAACGTTATTCAGTGTTACACTGCAGTATTACACTAAAATACGATGGCAAATGCCCAGAGATCACCACCGAGTCCTGAATGAGCAATCCATCCATGCTTTGAAGGAACGAGCAGAGCATTAACATCTCCAGCGAAGGCTAACCTTCTCGACGAACGCGCACGAGACTGAAGTAAAGGCCACCAGTACTTCCTAGGGTATACGTCCAACACAACAATGGTACACGATTGCTGATAGGACTCAAGGAAACGAAGCACGGGACCAACTAATACCGACGGCGGAAATACATATGGACGCTGCATAATCAAACGATGGGAATCCAGATCCTGGGCAAACACATTAACTCCAGCCGATTCAGGTGTCGGATAGGGTGTGAAATGAGGCAAGCGATTACCAAAGCAATCCAACATGGCATTTGAGTCTAGGGCCATCATATCACAGGTATGACCTTCACCACCAAATTTGCTCTGAACGACTTTCCAAAGTGAATCAGTCAATTGACTGTCCATCGCAGACAATCGTCGTGAAGGCACATCAGCGGGATTTTCACCAGTGGGAACATAGGATAGATGAAGGGAAATGTTTAAGGTTAAAGTAGTAAAAAATAACCTCTTGATGGCACTATTAAGCGAAGCACTTTTACCGCCTTGGTTATTCCACGAGTGAATAACAGCCTGGTTATCAACCAAAACATCAACCCAGGCATTTGAAAGAACAGCACGACATGACAACAATACTCGCTCAATCGCATCAATCAAACACATTTTCCCACTAGACGCTGAAGTGTCTTAACTGTTACCGTCGAACTGTCCAAAATTTTTCGAACAAGCTGAAGAAAACGAGCTTTTTTATGAGGTAGCAAATGGAACACCTGCAACATAGAATCAGACGAAAACCCAAGATAAGGTACTACCAACCGAAGAACCAAAACAGACTTCTTTAAGCCCAAAAAATAGCCCAAACATATCAGATGATATGATATCAGAAAAATCGCGGATTGAGCGGCCGCGAATCTACGTTGATCTTCCGTCTTGAAACTAGCATAAGCACCCTCATGGAGTCGAACTTGCAACTGTCCGTTATGCCTGTCATCAATGTACAAAGAACATGGCACTCCAATGGAGCGAAAGAAATTCGTAGCCACCAAACCGGTGTTGTGGTAAACATAAGGGGAGCATTTCCATCCAAAAGGCAATGTATTATACGTGAAAAACCATCCTCCCCATTGTATGCCAAAGAAGGTAGTGCTATCATCCGTAAGCAGAAGATGATCATATCCGGACTTATCATCGAGCACCGTCTGATAAGAAGCTTTCGACACATAACGTGGCAAATCACAAAGCTTATCAAGAGTAAAAGGCTTATCCTTCATCCACAAATTTAAATAACGAGCATCATAACAGAGGCGTGGCTTCTTTGGTTCCACCGTAAGTGGATGAACAATGTGCGGTGGCTCAACTTCTCCCACTCTTCCCAACAACGAAACTGCCCCAGTTCGCAACCGATCTAATAATGTCTGACGGACAAACGTCACAAAAGGCTTGCAAGATTGATTATTGGGGAAAAATCTCCGTGGCGGACAATCCGAGTCATAGGACTGAGCCTTATAAGAACCCTTAAAATGTCGAGCAAACTCAAAAACCGATATTTTTTCTCGTACCCAACGCACAACGTCCGATTGAATGGCTGAAGACTGCTGCTTCGTGATGGCTTCCCAATATGCAACATTTGTATGTAGCTCGCCTGGTCGAAACGAATCAGGGTCACGAAAAAAACAAGTCCTCGACATGTCCCACAGTCTTTCCCTGCGTAACATTGTCCACAACCGGAACCAAACGGGCATTCGCTGCCATCCCCTCGCTGACCTTGGTGGGGTTGCCCAAAAAATCCACCCATTTTACTGGGGGTTGTTGCTCCATGGCTACTTGAATGACCCTAGTATCAAAAGTTTCGTCACATTCCCAGGAGCAAAATTTCATCTGAAACAAAGGAGCAAAATACTCCACTATCAACAAAAATACGCCACCAACCAAAGCCAGCAGAGAGATGACAGCTTTGCCCGGAAAACCAGGAGGGTTTGTTTAGGTACCCATTTCAAAACTGTCAGGACTCACTAGCAACGGTCTCACAACGAACACTAAACAATATTCCATTAAGGTATTGGAAATTAAGTAACACCCACTAAGCGGAATTCCAAATCAATAAGACAAAGAAAACAACATTAAGAGACGCACAGAAAATATATTTTATTGTCTACAAAGAAAATATCAAACTGGATTTAAAATAGACAAAACACAATCACTGCCGATTGAGGCACATTTCTTCAGACAGGTATTTTGAAACACAACTCATCGCCTATTAAGGCTTATTCTATGCAAACAGTTATATGCAAAAAACATGCACAGTCCGAACAACTATGACTATGGTTGTTTCTCCTAACAACTATGTAAACACGCATTATTGCCTATTGAGGCTTAGTTTCTTCAGATCGTGTCCACTGGGTCGCAGTGTTGCCCGCAGGTCGCTGTGTGGACAGGTCCCTCCTGCGTTGCATGCACTGGGCTTGAAAATGACCTGGCTGTCGACAATAAAAACAACGAGGACTGTCCGTCCGGCCACGGCCAGCGTAAGACACTCGTGAAGTAAAACTTCCCCTTTGGCTTTGGCTTCGATCCCGCTTGAAGCGCTTTTCAACTTTACCCACAATATCAAAGACCTCGTGGTCTTTATCACCAATAAGACGTAATAACAAACTGCGAAATTGCACTGACGGGAGATCAATCTTTGCACGAACGGTCTGATACGCCAGGCGATAGTAATTGTCTTTGTCGTGACGCTTATCATGCGCAGTATTGTGTAAGGTCTCCATCATAGCCAACGCGTCGTATTTGCTGAAATCCGACAGCGGCCGCGAAGAATAGTCTAACAATCTCTGAACCAAATTTTCAACGGAGGCCGTAGTCATTGCCTCCACGGATGAGCGCAACCGTTGCAACTCATGCTTCATCGTCTAAAATAAATAATACATAGGTCCGAGTCATCCAACCGTATGAACGAGGAACACATAATACTCAGCGAATACTCGCGCACACATATCATATCCATAGCAATTATATTGGAATCATCCAACCGTAGAAACGAGGGACACACATGACTCAGGCAGCGGACACGCACATATGAAGTATATTCATAGCAATTGTTTACAATCATCCAACAATAGGAATGGGAAACACACAAGACTCCCAGCGAACACTCGCCCACCCATATGGCACAATCTGAACTACCGTTCCCATGCGAGCCAATGAAGCAATTGACAAGCACAACAAATGTCTGGCGAATTAATGGTTGTCCAACGTATTGAGCACAACAAATAATATCGGGCGAACACTGGCTCATATACAATGTCTGGCGAACTTTCGCCCGTATTTTTTTTTTTTGACGAACTCTCGCTCATATACAATGTCTGGGGAACTCTCGTCCATATATTTTGTCGTGCGAACTCTCGCCGATATATTTTTGCTGGCGAACACTCGCTCATGTACAATATCTGGCGAACTCTCGCCCATATATTGTTTATGACGAACTCTCGCCCACATATTTAATCTGGCGAACTCTCGCCCATATAGTTTGTCTGGCGAACACTCGCTCATATATTTTGTCTGGCGAACTCTCGCCCATATATTTTGTCTGGCGAACTCTCGCCCATATATATTGTCTGGCGAACACTCGCCCATAGATTTTGTCTAGCGAACACTCGCTCATATTTTTTTATTTTTTTTTTGTTTGGCGAACTCTCGCCCATATATTTTTTCTGGCGAATTTTTTATTTATTTATTTTTTTTTTTCTGGCGAACTCTCGCTCATATTGTGTCTGGCGAACTCTCGCCCATATATTGTCTGGCGAACACTCGCCCATAGATTTTGTCTGGCGAACACTCGCTCATATATTTTGTCTGGCGACCTCTCGCCCATATATTTTGTCTGGCGAACTCTCACCCCTATATTTTGTCTGGCGAACTCTCGCCCATATATATATATATATATTTTTGTATTTTATTTTATTTTATTTTTATTTTTTTTATTTTTTATTTTTTTTTTTTTTCTGGCGAACACTCGCTCATAGAGTTTGTCTAGCGAACCCTCGCCCGTATTCTCACCCATATGTATATAATATCTGGCGAACACTCGCCAATATAATTAATATCTGGCGAAGTCTCGCCCATATATTTTGTATGGTCTGGCGAACTCTCGCGTATATATTTTTGTGTGGCGAACTCGCTCTCGTCCATATCTCGTTATACTTTTGCACAATATGCAAGCCCGGCCAATCCAGCAAAAAGACATATATTTTAAATAGAAAGTCAAATAGTATACCTCCATTTCGTCGTTCTGAACATCGCGAGAAGCCACAGAAGGGGGTACATCAACAGGCGGTTGATCAACTGCTGGGCCTTGGGCTTGACCAGGTTGGCCATCCTGTATAACTCCATCATCTCCATTATCGGGAAACTGTATATCTGGCTCGGCCATGATTTACGTGATCGTAAAACTGCTTTAAGAAAAGTTCGTCCTGGTCACTTGTCCGCTGGAAAGAAACTGAGCTAGATCTGAGGATTTCTCCCATATTTATACTCCTCGTATCATAAAACACACGTGTGATTGCTCAATCAAGCGCATATGGTAATATATGTCTTAATTGTTACTTCGCATATCATTATAAGGGTTATGAATAGTTAAACACTCTGGCAATCAAAAACTGTTACAAATAAATAGCAACAGTTGTTGCTATGGCAACAATGACGTTTCAAAATGGCTGCCAATTACCCTTCAAACTAATTTAATTCGAAAAAAGTTTTTTTATTTTTTATTTTAATTTTTAAAAAAGTTCTGTAGATCCAAATTTGTTAAAAATTAAGAAAGACATGATTTTTCCAGGGGAAAAATTATTCGTTCTACAGAATTTTTTTAAAATCGGCCTATTGATTACTCATGCTTTAAGAAACGATTTAATGAAAAAAAAATTGGGGGTCACCAAAGTTTTTTTCCAATTAAATTAGTTTGACAGCCATTTTGAAACGTCATTGTTGCCATAGCAACAACTGTTGCTATTTATTTGGTAACAGTTTTTTATTGTCAGAGTGTTTAACTATGCATAACATTTAGTTTTATTCTTTTTCCGAATTGTTTATGCACGTGTTTTGTACTCTCAAACTTGTATTTTCCATTTTTCAATAAACTGTATGGAGCCACCTTAAGTTTAAACTTTTTCTGGCTATTATATCACAGAATAGAAATACGACCAGAAGTCCAACTCGCGTCGGAACCTTTGAAGTTTCTATCCTCGCGCATGTCGCCTCGCGCATCTTGATTCCTCGCCATCCTACGCAATTCTGGCTAGTTCCCCCGGCAGTTTTGAAGGTCAAAAACTGCCGGGGGAACTTGCCAGGATTGCGTAGGATGGCGTAGGATGCGGCCGGCAACTTCTCCCAGCAGTTTAGACCTTCCCGGCTTTTTTCATGGAGCATGATCGAATATTTTGACATAATTGGAAGACAGATCTAAACTCTTTCGTTAAATCTGATTTTAAAAATTGGTTAGATTGCAAGAAAATAGTTTTACGTGAAGCAATAAACAACAATTTGTCAAGCCCAGAGTGACATGGTCTACATCGATGATACGTCTTCTGTACGTCTTCTTAAATGTTTTAATGTATCTAGCAAGTGTATTGTCACAAAAAAAACTGATAGAATTTTCGGCGCCCAGCAATCCTTGGCCTTGTCAGGTACCATTATTATTTTGACTCCAAGTTTAACTCATTCTTGTCCGGATCGAAAACCAGTCACAGCAGGTGGTCTTGGCAATTTGTGAATTAACAAGGGATAATAACACAAAAATAATTCCACAATATATCATTTGAATCGTTTTTACCTCTACTCTTCAAATTTTGGGTTTTCGGGTCTTGTCAGACAACCCATTTTGCAAATTATGCTAATTTATGCTAATTGCTATTATTAAAAATATTATTATAATCCAACAAAATGTTAAATATTTAACGAGAAATGACTTTACACCAAACTTTGGATCATGTAAAATGAAAAGCAGCATTTCACAAATTCAATACAATAATAAAGCAATACAATAAAAAGCAAATATTATATTGATTTTTTATGATTTTCCATTGAGACCCCCCATTGTGACCCCCCATGGTGCGCCCGCGCGCGATCATATAACTTATTTTGAAATTTACAAATTAAAACAGAATTATACAAGAACATACGACCATAATACATCAGTAAGATCGTTTTTAAGTCAGCTATTCAGATTTTAAGTTATTTTGAGTGATATTTACTCCTGTTTGCCATTACAACGCCGACATCTCGCCGACAACTCTCGGCAAATTTTGTTCGATAATTGCCTATCGGCCAAGATGGTTTTCGTCAAATTTTACCAAATTATTGCTAATCTACGAAATAATTACACACTCTAAAACACTCTGGTTAAATTTCACCAGGATAGGGTTAAATTGCTACCAGGCTCCGGGTCAATATACAATCCACACAATCCTGGTTAACTTGACCAGGAAATCTGGTTAACTTGACCAGGAAATCCTGGTGAAATAGACTCACCAGAATTCTGGTTAATTTTAACCAGGAATTATGGTCTTTAATTTGACAATCTGCGTGGTTAAACTTCACCAGGATAGGGTTAATTGCTACCAGGCTCCGGGTCAATATACAATCCACACAATCCTGGTTAACTTGACCAGGAAATCCTGGTGAATAGACTCACCAGAATTCTGGTTAATTTTAACCAGGAATTATGGTCTTTAATTTGACAATCTGCCTGGTTAAATACTATAAATATTACCAGGATCCTGATTAACTGTAACCAGGAATTATGGTTATGGTAAAACACCCATAAATACAACCAGAACATGATTAAATGAAAGAGCAATAACCATGAATTATGGTTATCATTTTAACAACATTCCTGGTAATTGAATACTGTACCTGTAAATTTTACCATAGTCATAAACAAATTATGAAATAAAGCGTTTCCCACAACATTCGACCAGGACTGAGGCTCCAAGCAACTGATGCTGACACTGTATTGAGCAACACAATGAATACAGACTGACTCGCTGAGCAGTCAGCAAGTAAGGTATAACAATCACAAAAGATCAATGCATGTTTCAACAGATGATTTAGATTGTAAATAGCAATAAGCACTATTAAGACAATTAATTCTCCTTTAAAACATTTCACTTTTTTATTTATTGTAGAAACTGCAATTAAAACACACAAACATACAGTAATTGCATGACTACGGTTTAAGAAATAGAAAATGGATGACTTCGTTTAAGAAGTTGACAGTTGATGTGAACCCCAACCAAACTCTCGAGTGTTTGCATCAGGTTATATAAAGACATGATGTCCATTTTCTATTTATTCCATAAAATAACACTGAGAAATAATTATGCACTATGATGTCACATAACCTGATATAAACGCAGTAACTGACAGAATTGATCAAAAACAGCATGCGTAAGATGCAACCTATTTTATATAAAAATTGTATTGGTTGGGAATTTCAATGTAGTCCATATGGCTATATATCAGAGGTGAAAAAAGTTAATTTATTTCTGGTACCACAGACAGCTAGAGAACAGAAAACATTTCACTGGGAATTGTGGCCAGTGGTTAGATGCCAATGGTCCAATATTTTTCCACCCCTGAAGACTATTTACAGTAACTGCAGGTTATTGTACATAAGCTGCGGGCAGGCTAGCATGGCTAACCAGGCTGACTTATTTAACTAAAATAACGTAAAATACGAGCTTGAGTACTTTTTGTAACATCTAATTTAACAAAGTTCACTCTTACATCTACTTGAAGTCGTCTTGTCATTTCTGTCGAGTACTTTGTGGGTGAGATAAGGATTTTTCTGTGTACTTTGGGGTGAGATTTGCCTTGTTGTACTCCATAAAAATAGAGAAGAAACCCGCTCACAACAGCCCAGGTATGAACTCCACAAATCGTTCTCGCGTAGCCGCTTTGTGCACCCAATCGCAAAATATCATCAAATCCATAAAGCCCAATAAA
Organism: Paragorgia papillata; assembly: GCA_035771165.1. Taxonomy (NCBI): domain Eukaryota; kingdom Metazoa; phylum Cnidaria; class Anthozoa; order Scleralcyonacea; family Coralliidae; genus Paragorgia; species Paragorgia papillata. Next base: position 2,789,578 of record JAWNZC010000014.1, read on the forward strand.
TTCCCCATCAGATACATCTTCCACGGTAATCGCACAACAGATTTACTAAGATAAAATTTGAATATTATTCAGTTATTTGACAGTCTGCCATGGGTGACTGCAGATACTACAAGGATGGAGGCTGAGCAGAATCCAGAGGTTTTCAGCGTTTCCTGGGAGATGGGGAGACTGGGTGCATAAAATAGCAATACCCACCACCCACCCCCATATAAAAAAACCCAGAAAAACTTCTTGCACCCAGGGTATTGATTGAATGGCAGACTGTCAAATACTGTAACTGAATAATATTCAAATTCTATATTGGTAAATCTGTCATGCAATGACCGTGGACAATGTATCTGATGGGAAATTTATTGGGCTTTATGGATTTGTTGAACTTTTTGGTGATTGGGCACACAAAGCGGCTACGTGAGAATGATTTGTGGAGTCGATACCTGGGCTGTCACGAGCCAGTTTTCTGCCTTCCCTGGCCTATTATTTTTATGGTGGAGTACAACATGGCAAATCTCACCCCAAAGTACACCCCCTAAAATTAGATGTTACATCAAGTACTGACAGTACTGTGCTCATATATTGTCAAAAATTGCAAAACTGCTAATGGAACAATTTTCCGAGGAACAACCCTCAAAGTTCCTGCTGTGGGAGTGGCCACTCCACCTTGCTTCATGCTTATTTCAATGCAGTTCGCATGGCTATAACTGCAGGTGATGTGTTATGTTGGAGTTTATCATCCAGGCCATAAATGACCTTTTGTACAAACTCCCAAGACACACCACTCTGCCACGGATAATGGATATCCAAAACATAAAACAACTTGAAACATACATCCACAGCCTTCACGAGGGTGGCCTGCTCCAAAGCTTGTCCTTCGGCCACAACAAAAACTTGATGGGGAACTTCTCTATCCCCAAGTATAAGGACAAAAGGTGTGTTCTGTGATTCCTCTAGATATTTTGGCATGTTAGTACCAATCTATAATAGAAAGATTAAAAAATTAAAATGGCCATTTTGAAAGTAGTTGTTGCACAATCGCAGCAATGAATTTCATGCGCAGCACAAGCTACATTAAATGTGCAAGCAGTAGCTAGAAACTGTCCAAAACGGACAGTCCGTTCTGCGCATGACCGGTGAACAATGTACGGCGAGCTTACGGCGAGCGGCGAGCATATCTGTTCGGTTTCTTCTATTTCTTTTGAAAATGTTTTGTTTTGGGTACAAGTAATGAAGGGGAAGTAAGAAAAGCTTACAATCTTGAATAAGGTATCAGTACTTTTTTTGTAAATAAAGATAAACATTAGTTTCCTACATGCGCAGAACGGCTGTAAACCCCCCTTTAACTATTAGTTTATAGACAAAAGAAAATTAAAACATTTAGATAATTTGTCTTCTATTTAAACATGTTAAATCAGTTGTTGAACACCTCTCAAGCACACATTTGATTAATTTTGAGCTTTGGGACCTTGTCATGTGAATAAGGGTTTTATGTGAAGAAGAGTTCACAATACTTGACTTGCACTTGCAGGTTGCCAGGTTACACAAATTGCAGTATCTCAAATCTTGTCTAACTTGGTAATAATCACAACTTATTTCGTATAAAACTGCAGACTATGCATGTTGTCAACCTGTTGCAAGGGTATTTAGGTTAGCCTTGGACACAGCAATATAAATGCTTGTTTCAGCATTTCTTTGTTTGAATTTATACAGTGTAACTGCAATTAAAACTTACGGGTTGCACATCCATAAAAGATTTCATAGCATCGTCGATGCTGCATCTTTTACTTCCTCTTCTTCCTCTTCTTCCAGCAGGGAGAATACATGGTAGCAAACTGATTGCAACATTACTCTTTTTTTCATCTAAACGAAAACCAGAATATAAAACACTACCAGTATGCAATTCAAGCAAGGCTTTGCATAATAACAGTACAGTATGGGCATGCATTGTTGTTTTGTTTTCATTTATGCTTCATTTTGTGCCATTTTCATTTAATTTGATCTTCAGTTGCCAGTTGGTATTGTGTAGTAATTACAACACAATTTTATTCTGTTTACAAGTCATACTGGAATTTGGTCTGCATACTCTGTATATTCTGCCTGCATACTCTGAATGTTATCAGAATATCAGGCATTTCATTAATAATAATTAAGAAAATAATTAATTCACTAACCAGAGTCCAGATTGTCTGTACTAATGTGGAGATATGACTTCCACTTTCCCTGTAAATCTGCATATTCTAAATCTTTTTCAATGAAGGGTGGGATCCATCGTGAGAAGAGATTATCGGCCACACCATAGTGTTCGAAAGTCCATTTCAATCTTAAGGAGATAGTAAAGTATTTTACTATAAACTTAAGTAACATGCAGATTTTTCATCCATCAAGGTTCTGCTAGACATTAAAAAGTACATGCAGACTGCAGTTATGGTAATACAGTATAATACTGTGGAGTGAAAACTATTTGCCACATGGAAGATTGTTCAAAGCTAATCAGTATCATCAAGTTGGTAAAATTTTAACTTTTCTGTATGATAAAAAAAACACCATGACCCACTGAACACTTTACCCTCTGTTCAGACTAGGTGCTCCGGCACGGGACACTTGACATTCACATTCACGGTGCGTGGATCTGATAAGCATTCACACAGAAAGCTTTTATGGCATAGCTATTTTGTTGCTTTAAGCCTCCAAATTACAAAGAGTATTGAGTAAGAAGCATGGGCACCACTTTGGGCACTGAAAACGTGTTCACATTAGTGTTCACATTAGTGTGCATGGTGCCCACTGAGTTTTGATTACTTTGAGCACTGCGAAAAAGGTGTGTTCACATTAGTGCCCATGCCTGCCCAGGCACCTATACTGTAGTCTGAACAGGTGGTTATTATACTGTACTAGAATATTTGCCTTTATATTCACTTTCAAAGTACTTACCATACCAGGTGTATCAAAAAGCCTTGGATACTCATTCTTTACTGAAGTTATGGATAGTCCAGGGTTTGCCCGAATCCATATGGCACGACTGATTGTTGTCTTGTCCATGTAGTCTTTAACCTGTGTGACTGGTGCAACATGATTTTTTAGCCACTCTTTCATGGCATAGTTCTCTGTGTCACTGGTGGTGCAATCTGTATAAATGACAAAGGAGACGTATTAGATAGCATGAAGACTTGCCCTTCAGAAGAAAGCAAGCTACTGTTCTGTTAGGTACAGTATTAAAATGTATATTAGTCACTTTGGATTTGATATTCACAATAAATTACCTAACAAAGATGCACAGACTGAGTAATTTTCACTCCAGTTTGCAGAGCATACAGTAGCACAACTTGACCATGAAATCTCATGGCAGGCATATGCTGTACATGTGTAAATACACATTTTTAATCCGGCAAAATTTTGCCTCAAAATTTAATTTTTGTACCATGATGGTCCTTAATGCCTGCAGTTAAAGTATATTTTTTTAAAAGACAGTGTACTTTACATTTTCAATATGAACCTTGTAGTATGTATATTTTTGTTTAAATCTCAAAAAAGAACAAAACAAGATTACATGTACACTGTATCATAATTGGTTTTTACCAAGTTGCTCCATTTTAGATTGAAACACCTTTTTACAACCAGCATCCTCATTACTGCTAAAAAAAATTAGAAGATGTATACTAGTATACCTGGTAAAGTAGCAACTTTCAAAAGTTTTGAATTGGTAGTAGTAACAACTAGCTTTGTTGTTGAGCCAACAGTGCGTCTTCGGACATTGCGCAACCTCTCCTCTATCCACCCAGTTGCAGAATGCAGCCCTTTTCCTGGAGTATACCAGGCTTCCTAAATGGATGACAAACATAACTGATAAGAGCCAAGTAAGAAATTGTCGATCCGCATGCAGATAAAACCAGCAGAACACAAAGTACATGTATTCTAAAGGTTCTAAGCCATGTAATTCATGCTCATTAATTAAGTCTGATCATCAGGACTTAATTTTACTCTGGCATTATACATGTATGCCAGAAAATTGTGTTTGTCAAGAGAAGCTGTTTTAAGTATAATGAAATTGAAATGAATCTCAAATAGGTACATGTACCCCATTCCTGCAGATGGCCTTTACTAATTTTTCTCACCTTCCCTCTCCTTCCCTCAAAAGAATTAGCCGACCCCAGAGGTTGACAGGTTGGTATCCAGGTTGGCATTGCTGAATGCTGACCTCGTTTTCGAGGGCTGCAGAGCTACCAAATCAATGCAACAACTTAAATTTATTTATCTAAACAAAGAAACTGAGTTCAGAAGGCCACAGGTTGAATCCCTAGCTGCAGGGGCTCAACATTTTCTGGGGACCCTTTAACTTGTATAACATAACAATGACTGATCAACACCGACGTGCAACCTTACTGTAAGTACCTGTAGCTCTGAGTTCAACTAATTTTGTGACGTAGAGTAACATAGCAGAGATGGTCCCCTTCCTTATAGGCTTTTGAGGCGTGGTAAGGTTGACGATCATACAGGTTATCTACTGAAATGGCAGACCATGCAGGTTCTTCAATCTGTTGAACAGCATATGTGTGTGAGTGTCTGTCATATCCAACAGTATGCCAGGACTCAGTAACTAGTGTTACCACATTCTCCGCACAGATAACAAACACAATCCGTTGAAATATCGGCACCAAATCATCAGATTTCCCTGTTACCACCAAAAGGTTTGAACAGTATTTTACGCCATAAACAATGCACCATTTGGCAACATACACTTCCTCAAACAGATGTACGCCTAGCATTCTACTCAAGGATTGTGATCTCTCCAGTGATGCCACTAGGACTGATGAACCTGGTCCCACCTCAACATCTCTATCAACAAGATCTTTTCCACTGATCATGTTATAGCATAGGAACATTTGCTGCCTGTCACTTAGCGTTTTCAATATGTTCCTATAATTGCAAACAAGGTGACCCAGACGTTTGAAAAACCTATGTTTGGCCTCAAACCTCATTGTCCAATAGTTAATTAAGGGGCCCAGCAAACGGATTTGTTGTGGATAGTGGGTCATGAAGTGATGTTTGGGCTTCAAATTGCGTTGTGGATACAACTCCAAAAAGTGATCATGGTGGTCTTTAATCAGCTGTTTCAGGAACAGTGTTTCCTCAATGGTTACTTCTGAGCAGAAAACGAAATCCATACAGTCCAGAAGAAGAAGAATCAGTTCCAAGTGTTCGTTACCTTCTGGAACTTTGTCTGCAATCATTAGTGGGAGATAACGAATAAGGCACCACATTTGTGATGCAGTCTGTCCAGAGGCACCATCGGGGTGCTGTAACTTATTCCGGGTGATTGGAGAAGGTCTGTTCTTCGAGTCACAAGATGCATAGTCGAAACTAGTGATTCTGCTGTTGATCAAGTCCAGGTCAAATAAATCAGCTTGAATCAAATCTGCCAGAACAAAGTGAACTTCCAGACCACAAACCCCTTCCAGTAGGTCATGCATCACATCTGGTGCATGATTAGTTGCAACATGGAAGTGCTCAACAGCATTCAAAATGCATGCAACCTTAATACCAGTGGAAGATGTATCATTTAGGCGTAAAACTTCTTCATAGTTATCAGGGTTCCGAAGTTTCTCGGGTTTGGAAGTAGATGCAGTTCGCATTTCATCTCTATGCATCCTACAATGCCTACAAAAGTGATTGCTTACAAAGCTTTCAACAAACCCACAAATTCCATTCACACCAAGGTTATCACCAGCAATTTGTGCAATACTGACTTTAACAGTCCCTTCAAACACATCTGTAGCTACACAAATTCCCTCCCTTTCTAACACTTTGACCTCATCAACAAGTGGCTGCAATATAGGGTCAAAGCCGTAGGTTTTGACATCCCCTGCATTGTATAGTGCCACAAGGAAGCAATTAGACAATGATGAACGAAACTTAGGGGGCAAATTCAACACTGTACAATACACCACTCCTATTTTGTGCAATCCCGCTTTGGAACCAAGGGGATTCACAATCTCACATTCGTCAACATACAAAAGAAGCCTAATGTTATTTGGATTAGAGAAGAACGCATGTTCTTGACAGAATTTCCCATCATGAAAATCTCTCATTATTCCATCACCACTAGCCTGGTATTCTAAAATGGTTCTCATGAACCCCTTACTTTCCAGAATACATTTCAGTAATTCAGATAGGGGGATATATTGAAATGTAACATGTTTTGCTACTTGATCTACATGGCCAGTTGCATGGTTGTGTCGAGGGTGGTATGCAACAGCAAATGGTACTTCGTGTGGTTTGACAAAATGACCACTTTGAATAAAGTATTTCTGCTGCTGATAAGCAGTTTCCAAATGTTCAAACGGTTTTTCATATTGCTCAAACACACTAAGGATATTTTGCCTTCCAACATCATCTTTTTCAATACCTCGACTTTGTAAAAAGTGTTCTGTTTTGGATTTTAATGTATTGATGACCTCTGAAAATAAAGTTGATGTCTCTCCAACCACATGATCTATTGTTGCCTGAACAACGCTGCTTGATGCTTTCATCTTAGCTATAGATGCTGCTGCTAACATTGTTACAGGTACTTCTTCCCCAGGTTGATCATGATTATCAGCAAGATTTTGTTGTTCAACTTCAGGATCATTGTCATCAAGATCCTGAATGGGATCAACATCATCATCTGCATTATCATTTATGTCATTGTTATGGTATTCTGGATTACAATGTTTCTTTTCAATGTGTGTTTTCAATACAGATGCATAACGAAATGTTCGAAAACAACCATCTTGGCCACAGGTAACTGGACATGTGAACATAGATCCAGCCAAAATGGCATGTCGATTACGAAAGTGCCAAATCAGTCTTTGAGGACTTCCATTCACAACCTGGTCACATCTGGAGCAAATGTAACCTACCATGTTTCCTCACGCACTTAAAATAGTACCTTCAAAAAGAAATACAGAATAAAACATAATCCAAAGGAAAACATCTTGAGAACACAAAATTATGAGTCGAGATAAAAACAATGGTGACAGAACATACATTTCAGGCGTAGGGGGCTGCTTGGTGGGGGGAGATCAAGCATACACTGGGTCTCTGGAACTAGAGCACTGGAAAATGTTTTAAAATTTTACAGTCTGAAATGGCATTTCCCGCATTTTGATGGGAGATTTAGTTGTGAATGTTATAAAATACTCAAATACAAATAATATACAGTCTTTCGTGTTGAGAAAGTGCTATAATCTTCCTCTTCAGACACAAAAAGTATTAGTTTTTTCAGTCTTTAAATGCGCTGAAAGTAAGCATTGTTTGCCCCTTATCTTCCGAAGATCAGAAGATAAGAACGTTTTTAATGATGGAATGTAATAACAATATGTCGAAATAAATTTATTAATCTTCGTCTTGTTTTGAGTCTTGACTCATACCTACACAGTATTTCGGGTTCTCAAGATATTTCTCGTCGGATTGTTTTATTTTGTATTCTTTCAACTGTCTATGGTTTCTGAACCTCTAGTCTAAATAAAGTACAGGTACCTTAACTTCTTGTAATTTCTTGAGAAATTTCTTTCTGGGACCCACTGCTTTTACCATTTCTTTCAAAGCTTCCTCGTCTAACATCATGAACACCTCTTCGTCAATCATGTTTTCTAAAGAAAAATACATGGTGTTGCACATTTTAAAGTATACGATAGCTCACATATAATTCTCATGTATAAAAATCAAATAAAAGCTGACATACAAGCAAACGTATTCGTATTTTATGATTTTTAAAAATAGCACTTTGAAAGAAAATGAAACCTTGCGAAAAACGAAAAACAAATATATTTTTAGCTTTTCGCCATTGTTGTTTTTACAAAAAGCAATTATGAAAGTCTTACCTTCAAATATATCATTTAGAGATGTCATGTTCCATTCAGTAAGCTTTGTTTTAACGAAATTATCCATTTTTGCAGGCGACTTCTGTTTTTTCCTTCTTTCTTCTCCAAAGCCGAACAGGAATTGGCGCGAAAAACGTTGTGGTGAATACGCATGTCAGGGTATGGTCGGGACGTGGTCGGGACTCGGCGCGAAGTGTCGCTGTAGCCGAAGCCGTTACGGCAGCAGACCAATCAATATCAATTTATATTCAATATTATTAAAATCAAATGGTTTTCCGATCATAATTGAAAGCACGTATCTCAATTATCAGTGCATATTTTTTATCACTACTGCACGATAACTTCGAATTAGTGTTTAATCAAATGGAGAACATCTGTTTTGTTTATACTATTTCTTAGAAAATGTCAGGGGGCTTGGCCTCCTGCCTCACCTCAGATACGTGCCTGCGAGATTAATATTCGCTTACCTTTGCTATTTGTTGTTTTATAATATTCCCTTACCGTTGCTGTTGTTCTCGTGATATTGGCCTGCATTTTTTTAATAGTACCAGCTGATTTTCCACTTCCCAATGGGTGTCGCTTGGTGGGGGACATGACCCCACCCCACATTTTATATAAGGGGGGGGGGGGGCAGTATATCAAACCACCACATTCTGGCTATAAAATAATTCTACTATACATGTGTAATGTAAAGGAATGCCCTGAAGCCTTAATAGTATAGTTTATCTTGTAAATATTAAATAATATATTAATTTTAATGGTTGGACCAGTGCTGAAAACACATGGGATTTTTAATCCCACCGACAACACGATGGGTCAAATTTCATTGAAAGTCTGGCTCTCTCTTGTTTATATCATGTTGGGCACAACACTAGTGGCCAGGGGCATTGGAAGTAAGGGAGCTGGGCCCCCCACTTTTGGGTTGGGGGGAGAATATGTTTGCCCCCCCCCCCCCCCCCCCCCCACACAAACACTTTTTAAAAAGGCCAGTAATAATGCCTGTCTTCCCTTTTTACATTCACACAACACTGAATTCTGTTTTTAAATGTACCTCTTGTAAGCATGACCCAACACAATACACTAACCCTAGCTAACCCATGACTTTGAATAAAGATGTAATAAAGAAATTTGAATGTAGATATTCAATGTCTGGAAAAGTGTTGTCTTTTGATTATTTTATGACATTTTTTGAACTTTAGAATTCTGTAAATCCTTGTCCTAAAATGCTGGAAATGGCATTTCAGAGACCCCAGATTTCAAACGTTCCCAGGGAGCATGCCCCAGACTCCCCTAAAAAAAATTGCCCCCCCCCCCCCCCCCACACTTTTAATGTTGCTCCGACACCCTTCTAGTGGCAGATAAGAGTTCCAACAAAGCGTTCGACCTGTGCCCTGTCCGTTCTCTTGCACATTCGATTGGAAAAGCCTTGACGCACACGTCACTCTCAGACAGTGAGATGTCTTCCTACTCAAACCAGCACTTTCACATAACTGTGGAAGAATTTCATTTAGCGTATAATAATATACATGAAAAAATATCTCGACTGTGATTGGCTGATTCCAGTGCAGTTAATCCCAAACAACAGTGCAGAATTGTGTTATCACAGTGCAAAAATCTGTTATCACAGTGCAAAAATCTGTAATCACAGTGCAAAAATCTGTTATCACAGTGCAAAAATCTGTAATCACAGTGCAAAAATCTGTTATCACAGTGCAAAAATCTGTTATCACTAACAACCAATCAAATTGATTGTACAGCGGATTTTTCTCGACACAAAACAAACAAAGATGGCGACCAAGATTCGGCGGTTTTGGGGATAATTTGTTCAAATTTGAAGCTACTTATGCTTTAATATTGCCAAGTGAAGTACCTACAAGAAGACCAGAAGCTTCTTTATGCCTCGAGTAAACGTTTTCAAGTATAGTAAAGGAAGCGAAGCGTTTTTTAACAGATAAATATGCGACGAGTGGACGGCTAAACACGTACGTTAAAATGTTAGTACAGTTGTTCTGAACATTTTTTCATGTATATTATTAATAAGTAATAGCATGGTTTCTCGTGCAATTTGGAAAAACATGCACTCGTGAGTTTTTCAAATACTTCAAATAGCACTCGTCCTTCGGACTCGTGCTATTTTGACAGTATTTGAAAAACTCACTCGTGCATGTTTTTTTCCAAATTGCACTCGAAACCATGCTATTACCTATACTTAACACCCACCACCATGTTGTAGTACTCGTACACTTCTACATTTAAAATAGGCTTGAAATAAAATGCCTCTCGTTTCTCTGCTAAATATTTTATCTTATCGAGATACTTTGCATAACATTTCCTAATACATCGGGAGTGATTAACGTCTTTCCCTACGCAACAAACATGCCTTACAACTCGTGGCTTGTATTTAAGGTCTTTCAGACCGCCATGATAAGTTTTGGAAACACTCTCATCATACGTTACGCAGTCTAAGTCAACACCAAAGTTAGAAAACCTCAAGCCCCTATGCTCTTTAGATCTTAATCCGAATAACTTTCCATTATAAAAATAAATCGTATTCATCAACGACTTAGCTGTATCGTCACCCAGCAGACCCTTCTCCCATAAAATTCGTTCGTCTTCCTCTGTTATCGGCGTTCTTTCCACCATTTTAGCAGTCTTGCCGACTCCATCACTCGTAGCTACTTTCATCTCTCCGTCCAATACTTGACGAAACAACGCCAATCTTCAAAGCAATCATTGAATAATATTCATTAAAAATACCACAAAATATGCCCTATTTAATTAAAATCCAATATAAATAAATCTTGCTCAACAAATTACAAAACGTACCTCACTTCGTCCTTAGCGAGCAACGAAATCGCTAGACTGCCATTTTGTATTTGCAAACGCCTCTGTAGACCACATACGATACTGTAAAGTGTTCTCGCAGGGTATCGTTTGCCATTTTGTTTGCAAACCTCTTGCATAAACTTTGAAAGCCAAAAATTCAATGATTCAGCCGTCATACTGGTAAGAATTGTGTCTAAACGCTGTACTTTCTCCGCGTCGAACGAGAACGAACAACTCTCTAAACTAGCATCTTTGTTTCCCCTGCCCAACTGCCATTCATTGAAGATTCTATACGCCCAAGTAGTGGAATCGTGTGTTGATTTTGGAATAGTGTCTTCCAATAACTTTCTGTCTTCTTCTGTACTTCTTGCTGCTCGAAAAACCCTTTTGGAACCCTGCATTTTACGAACCGAACCCAATTGCCTTTAACTATAACCGCTAACGAAAGGCTATCATTTTGCCTTCACTGTTGCATAATCGACTCAAACACCATATTTGCATACCCAACTATGCGAATCGAAATAAAATAATTCAAAACAAATCGATTTACATTGTTCTAAATCAACCCAATTTACCTCTAATACAAAATAAAAACCAGTACACTCCCTAGTGATTACAATCAATTGTTTTTGAAGCCATTTAAAACACTCGAACTCGCGTTTTATCATATCTAAAATGCTCGCGCTGCGCGCTCGCGTTTTAAATATGATAAAACGCGAGTTCGAGTGTTTTAAATACTACTTAAAACCTAATCACTAGGAAAACGAGCATTGGGGAACTGAAAACTGAGTGAGTTTCCCCAATTGAATACTTCCCAATTCCAACCTTATTTAAGACATTAGGTAATTCATTGACAAATTTACACTCTAGTAGTGTGATATACTTAACAAAGACATCTTCAGGAACTAGTACTGTAGTCCACCAAACAGTTCGGTTTCTGACTTATATGCCTTAAAATAACAAAATAACTTACTGGAGCTGTCCAGTTCTAAATTGATAAGGTGTTTACTGCATGTTTGACATTTATGCTTTTCTAAACATTTTTTTAGCAAATAGCCAGAAACATAGGTGATGGCATTCATACCAGCTAAATTGTTTTCAAATTCATGTAATCTGTAATCTGATTCTTCCACTTGAAATGGTTGAAGTTCAGGTGATCCTCTGGCACATTTGAACTTGATTGTTAGTCCGAACCAACTAGCACCGAGTCAAAATCTTCTGCACAATTTCCGGTTGACTGAAGCATGACATTGTCGTAGAATAGTTCTCTAAATGCTAGACAGAATTGAATGGGAGTTGGGTTGTCAGACTGCCCGCCTTGTTGGCGAATTACCCCAAAAACATTTTCCAGTGGGTCTTGATTTAGTCGGCGTGTACAAAGAAATTTGACGGCTGGTCGATTCTGCAACTGTTTCCAAAGTTCAAGCGTCCCACGCAAGGTTAATTGTAACCCTTTCAGACATTTCAGAGTGTTTGTGACATCTTTCTGAGTTTGTGGATTGATGACCTTAATCGATGAAATGAATGGAATCATTTCAGTCATGAATTTTAGATGTGGAGAGTTGCTTGATATTGGTCGACGATAAATCTTGCCAGCTTTAAGGCAACTACTGTTCAAGCAGTCAAAAATTTGGTCGAATTTGGAAATTATTTCTGCTGTGCCAGCAGCTGATGGTGGTAGAATGCCAAGACTGACAGACATCAACATTGCTGCTGATACTGTATGACTCGGCACCTGTGTGGCAAGTTTTACCTTCATCTTCTTAAAACCGTTAGGATGGATATGATTGTCAGTTAACTTTGGGCAACAGCGGATTGACAAAGCCTTGTCATTTTCATAGAGAACTTCAACATCTTTCCAACTGGCAACCTTGTCTTCATAGTGAAAGTTATAATTGATGAGGTTATTCCTTACAGCTTTTATTACATGAGGTGGATCGAAAAGGTAGACAATCTTGAGACCATTATGGATGAACCAAGGTTTTTCAGGGGTGATGTTTAGATCTTTGACCATTTTGATGAAATTGGAACCCAGATCAGAAATAACTGCTGTGACATTTAAACTAATTGAAGTTGCTTTCTCGATTGTTTCTAATAATTTCTCTTTCACTTTATCGCTTCCACAGGACTCGGGGATGAGGTAGTAACCCAATGGTTGTTTCCAATTGTCCATTATACCACGAGCCATGAAAACCAGAAAACTCCAAAAAAACTGCTTCCGGTATACTGGCATTACTAGACCAAAACTTGATTTAGTCTTTGATTTGATCAAAGAAAAGGCAAAAAGTTTGCGTTACTGTAAAGGTTCTGTGGATACACCACCATCAGGAAGAGAAAAAAGGGGAGCACAAGTGTTGATGTTGCTACCAGGTCACATTTCTCTCCATCCCCGAAATCCTGGAGGCCGATTATTTCATCGGTGGATGAGTCGTAGGAGAGGTTAACTTTAATTGAAATCTCATCCATAGAAATGGTACAGAGTCTGCTGTTTTCATTCATAACTTTAACTTTGCTCTGTATCACTTCCACAGCTGCCTTTGTTAGCCCATGCAGGACACTTTGGCAGTCCAGAAACCCACTTAAGCAAGCTGGATTTTGAAGGTAGGTAGAAACATTTTGATATCATCCTGTATGCTTTTCCACTGATATGGTACAGGGATAATGCAAATGATTTGGTTTCTGGGCTGTATCTCTGCACCTACCATGCTTAACCCATTAAGGGGCAACCAGGGTGCATCACTTAGGTGAATAAAATCGTCTGGTGTTAGCCAATTAATGGGTTAATTTGTTGCCTGATTTTCCAGCCAGCAGATCAGTTGTGACAGTTTCTAAATTTTACAGTGATTCATGAAGCAACATTAATTATATTTAATATTAAGTGTCAGAGCAGCTGAACTTTTTCAGTTAGAATGAATTGAATAATTCCATAAACTGAACTACAAATTGAACTTTGAGTAGTTAAATGTAGAATGTACTTACATGTACACATGTAGAATCACTTTGAAAGTGTGCAACAGATATTCATCATATTCGTGAATTGTGAACAAGCAAGACTACAATTTAAAGATTTACATGTACATTGCTCTTAGGCGCCTTTTGTGTATTAAAGCCAAAAGGATTTTCATTTTCCGATCATGCTATAAATATAAACTGTATAAAAGCTGTACAAGAATTGTTTAATAATACAAGGATATAATTTTAATATACTAGTCTTCAAACATTTAATTTCAGCCAAAAAATTCATATTTATTAACCGTCAAGATATCGTTTTGTAAATTGTCGACACCAGCATATTTTTTCAATTTTGAAAGCTTATTCTGTCCCATATATACCCGGAACATCTACCGAGATAATGTTATTGTGAACTTGAAAACGTCGAGGTCAACATCAACAATTTATCAACGACTTATGGTGAAGGCCCCTCGTCATTTTATCTATATCCACGCGAACATACAGTTAATATATTTAAATATATCTACAAACTAAATTCTCACCTCAGGGCTGATAGATTCCATTTTATTTTATTTAAGTATCCATTGAATGTGAATATTAAACTTGTCGTTCCTGCGTTGTCTTGCATGATCGGCCTTTCTCCACTCCTTGCACATAATATACGAGGTGAATTCTCACTATCTCGAATGGGTAAGTTGCCGGTTGCCAGTCCCCGCGCGGTTTCGCAATGCTTTATGGGATCGCTAGGGGGCAAACAAACTCTGAAACTCGAAGGCGAATATAAATAATTCATAACATTCATCGTTGCGAAGCATTTTGTAGTCAAATCTCATCAATATTTATAAACAAACAGTTTCGAAGTATATAGAAATGGCTCGTGGTGATCATTGTGCAGTTTATGGTTGTTCAAACGATCGGAGATATCCAGAAAAGCAAGTTGTTCTTCCTCATGTTGGAATTCTTCGATTCTACTCACCAAAAATCCAGAAAGATGTTGGTAAATGGGAGAGACTGCTTAACCGTCGCGATTTCAAAGTTACGCTAAGTACGAAGGTATGTTCGAACCATTTTAAAGCTGGATATCGTTCAAAGGAATGTCCCAACCCAACTCTATATCTGAAGGGGTACAGTACAGATGAATCTGTGAAACGAAGGCCTTCCCCAAAGAAAAGAGAGGTATTGCTTCCCAAGCCAAAGAAACGGCGACGAAAGAACGAAGTTCCTCAAGCTTCCCAGTCTGGCCAACCTATGTCAGAAGATGATGATGATAATGATGATGACTGTCACATCAAAGAAGAACCCAAGGAGAGTCTTGAAGAGACCAGCAACAGTCTGAGACCTTCGTCTGGTGATGATGAAAAAACTCAACGCAGAAACCTATTCATTGTCCAGGCGACTTGCCAAAAAAACTGCTTCCGGTATACTGGCATTACTAGACCAAAACTTGATTTAGTCTTTGATTTGATCAAAGAAAAGGCAAAAAGTTTGCGTTACTGTAAAGGTTCTGTGGATACACCACCATCAAGAAGAGAAAAAAGGGGAGCACAACCCAGGCTTTTATCAACTTGGGAGGAACTAATACTGACATTAGTAAGGACAAGAAAGGGCTTTGATGTGCACTTTTTAGCTGATACTTTTGGAATAAGTGGTGGTCAGGTCTCACGTATTTACAACACCTGGATTACCTTTCTTTCCTCTGAGTTATCTTTTCTTGTTCCTTGGCCAAGCCGAGCAGAGATCCAAAAGGTGCTTCCAAAGCGGTTTAAGAAATTTAAGAACATTAGAGTAATTATTGACTGTTGTGAATTTTATATCCAAAAACCTTTGATTCCTGAAAGCCAAAAAAATACCTGGAGCAACTATAAACACTATAACACTGCTAAATTATTGGTAGGCATCACACCAACTGGTGTGATTTCTTTTATACCTCCACTGTGGACTGGCAGCACTTCGGACAAGGAAATGGTCAGAAATTCTGGATTGGTAAACTATTTGGAAGAGGGGGATGCAGTTATGGCTGACAAAGGTTTTCTGGTCCGAGACTTACTTGCTTTTAAGAAGATCCAACTTATTTCTCCAGCATATTGCCGAGGACCAAGACTATCTTCAAAAGCAGTGACACATACTCGACGTGTAGCTGCTTTGAGATCCCATGTTGAAAGGTCTATACTAAAGTTGAAGCACTTCCGCCTTTTGTCAGGGGTTATTCCACTGCTTTTAAAACCAATGTTGGATCGTATTGTGTTTGTTTGTGCTGCCTTGTCAAACCTTGCTAAACGATTGATAAAGTAAGACACATTTTTGTATCAACTTTGCCATCTACATGTACAGTATACACAAGTTGTACACATTGCATAGAGGTACTGACTATCCATGTTTGGTTTATAAGGTTTATAATAAAGGACTGGGGGCTAATCATTTTTACTCGCAGTGGCTGAATTACGAAGGAAGCAGATCAACATGGCCATGTCGAGGCATATCAAAGGTTTTCCAGGCAGCCGCCATGCAACACAGTTCAGACCACGGATCACAGCTAAGATGTACAGTAGGTAGGTGTTGATTTTATGGAGAGGAAAAATGGAGAACCCACTGGTGAAAAACCCTCCAAGCACAGGAGAGATCAACTACAACTCTACTCATGTGAGTTACAAGCTCAACAATGGGGTCATTCCCAAATGGTCACCCATCCAAGTACTAAACTGTTTTGCTAAACTGTTCTAATACTATATTGTTATTTTTCTCAACATTCAAAGCATAAGAATGTGGTTGTATAATTTATCAAAAATTTACACTTTAAAAAACATTGTACTTGCACAAGAACCTAAACTCATGCAGTGCATCTAGGCCTAGCAAGTGATAAGAGTGTGGATCAAACAATACAGATCAATAATTGACTCTTTCAGAAAGCAACTTGGGAAGTCCTACTACCTACTGTACCTGCAACATGTATCTTGTCTGTAAGGTAAATAGTGAAATTAAGTCAGTGTTCATGTGCTCTAGTTGAGATGTATATATTAATATTTGTATTTGTAGTAACATTTGTAAATATCTGGGACTTGACTTTTATGATATTATTTAAGGGGGGACACGACCTGAAATTTGAGGTCGTGGGTGAATTTTTTAAAAATTTGCTAAAACTTTCAAAATATACTATACAACTTGGTGTAGAAGTTAAAAGTTATAAAAATCCTGTAGTTTTTTCGCAAGACGGTATTTTAGTAGGTCGTCTATGTTGGCCGCCATTTTGTTTTTATCATGTTTTCCTCCTTACATTTCGAATTTTTAAGAAAAGTGAACAAAAGTGAAGGAAAGGAAGGTATTTTATATAGTTTGAGCTTCTCTTTACGATAAGAGGGGAGTGGGAACTAATAAGAGAAGTCCCAGCATCCCTTGCAGTCCCAAAGAAAAGTGTGTGTAGTGAGCCAACAATTTTCGAAAGAGTCTTTGAAAGTAGGAGTGTGTTTATCGATAATTTGAAGGTATAAAGTTCGTCAAAGCTTGCAAAATGCAATAATAGTGCTTTAGGATGCCACGTACATCAAAAAAGGAGAAGTTTAGAGTTGTTAATCGATGGAATATTCCAAGAAATGATCAGGTTGAAAAAGACATGGTCATGGATGACACCTCACCAGAAACCAAGATGTGGCTAATACCGAAGTTTGCCAAGCGAAAACAGCCCTCACAAAGAGCCTTCCACTGCTTCAATGAAGAAAATCAATACCGATTCTTCAACCAGTCCAAAACAACCATGGCAGCCATATTATGAAGGTCCTACTGAAAGTAACAGTTATTGTCTTGTTGAACTTTCAAGCTTGATGAAAACATTTGAACAATTGCACCAATGCAAAGGAGGTAAATTTACTTTTATTGAAGATCAAGCTCAACAATATGGAAACAGTTCCTTGTTACATATAGAGTGTTCTAAATGTTAGAAGAAAGTGTATCTGTGCTCTGTCAACATCTGGAAATGATTCAGAAAGTTGGAATGCCAGTCATGCTGTTGATGTGAATCGTCGAATGGTCTACTCTGTGTCTCTGCATGTGAAATTGGTGTATTGAGAGAGGGCATTGCACACTCTGCGAAGTATTCAATATGCCACCTCCTTGCACTCACAATTCATGGGATAACCACATGGATGTTCTTTGGAAATGTCTGCGGTATTGCAGTTCAATGATGGAGTGAGTGCAAAACATGACCTCATGATGGAAGCACAGATACCAAGTGGTAAGCTGGCCAAAGAAGCAAGTTCAAAGAAAGACGCTGTGCGGATAAAAAAGTCAAACAGAAAAGTTAAAGAGCTGGAGAAAAGCAGAAGAAGGAAAATTAGACAAGCCAAGCTGCAGGAAAGATTGTTGGAGGAAAAAGATGGCCCCAGTTATGCTGCTGGAAGATTTAACGAAGCCAATGCACGTCAGGAATTAGACTCATCAGAGAGTAGTGATGATGAGACACTGCTTTCAGTGCAAAAAAAGCTAAGAAAGTGACTTAAGAGTATTGCCAGGACAAGAAAATACAATTTGTGACTACCAGATGCAAAAATGTTAAGTATTGAACAGTATTACATGCTTTAAATATACAGTAGTGTTTATTTCATTGATATCGAACATTTAAATGTATTTTTCTCCCATTTCCATTTTCGCGGGCAATGACAACTTCAAATGCTTATAACTAAAAAAGTATTTGACCAATTGTATTGAAATTTTCAGCATGTGCAGTACACATAATGCTTAACAGTTTAATGGATGGATTTGTTGCTACCCCCCATATATTTTGAGTTAGACATATTTTGAGAAAATTATCTAGTCAAATTATAAAATCTGTTGCTATGACATTAATTTTTGGTTCATAAAGAAAACAGTCCATTATAATTTCAATTAGTTGCCTAGGATTCTGTTAAAATAGCTTTGATTGTGTTTTATTCAATATTGTGTCAAGAGATAACTTTTATAAAACTAGTATGGTTAATTCAATTTGTGGAATTTCTCCTAACCTAGTACCCTATGTGTCTTCTTATTAATACATTTGAAATCTACATTAAAAGAGCTTTCTAATGATATATAGTTGTTGTATTATTTGTTTTCACTGTCATGATCTGTGACTAATAAATCTCAATATTTTGCAAAAATTGTGTACAATATTTGTAATACAATGCCCTGTCATAATTTATAACATACTGTATACAATAATTTATAACTGTTACAGTAATGAAGATAGAGATAGGAGTTCAATTCTATGGACATAATTATGAGTTCAATTCTACGGAAATAGGAGTTCGATTCTATGGTTATTTATAGGTTATTAACCCTTTCATTCTCATCTGGCAGTGCCAATGGTAGTCAAAGGGTCACATTAAGTAATGGTTATTTTGAGGCCATGAGGGGATATGTGAATAAACACATATCCCCCGAGGGGCCTCAAAAATAATAATGTACTTAATTTTCACATGGACAAGGTTGACAGGAGTCGCAATAGGAAAGAAATATTGAGGGGAATATTAGAGGGGGATATTAATCTATTGTTTTGCCAGGGTTATTGAATATATTCCCCGAAAAGAACAAAGGAAACCGAAGCATGTGAAAATTAATAGAAATTGTGTACATACAATTTATACTGTACCATACTATATATCACAGTTGTATACATTGTTTGGACATTATTTATGCAGTGTTGACATTTAGATAACAAGTCAGAGGTGGAAAAAATAATGTTCTTTCTGCAATGCAATTACAGCTACAAGATACAAAATTGCTTGCAGAGCATACATCGAGTTGTGGTGCCCATATTGATGATTCAAAAATCATTCAAAACTGAAGTTGAACATTTCCTGTGAGGGGCTCTCACATGCTAATTATTTTTTCCACTCTGAATAACATAATTAATATTATACATGTACTGTACAATTCATTAATTCATGAAAAAAAATTCCAAAGAAATGAGTGGGACCTTACAACTCTCTGACCCCATAGTTTTTTCTATTCAATCTTCTGTGCCCCCCACCCCCCCCCCCCCCCCCAACCCCTCGTCATAAAAAAAAATGAAATCAAGCTCTGAACTACATTCCCTTTCCATTTGGTTAATATAGGTTATAGCTGGTCACCCACGAGAATGTTTTCAATGCATGGTAGGAGCACTAGTACTTGGATGGGTGACTGCCTGGGAATGACCTCATTGTCAAGCTAAGAACTTGTATGAGTAGAGTGAGTTGTAGTTGATCTCTCCTGGGCTTCTAGGGTTTTTCACTGGGTTCTGCAGTTTTCCTCCCTCTGTAAAATAAACATCTATATAGATCCTAGCTGTGCTCCATGATCCAACATGTGTCGTATGGGGGGGGGGGGGGGGGGGGGTGTCTGAAGGCCTTCGACTCAGCCACATTGATCTGCTTTCTTCGTAATTCAGCCACTGGCCGAGTTGACGCAGCCATTGATCTGCTTTCTTCGTAATTCAGCCACTGGCCGAGTTGACTCAGGGCTCCACATTGATCTGCTTTCTTCGTAATTCAGTCACTGACTGAGCCACATTGATCTGCTTTCTTCGTAATTCAGCCACTGACTGAGTTGACTCAACCACATTGATCTGCTTTCTTCGTAATTCAGCTACTGGCTGCAAATAAGGATGATTAGCCCCAGTCCTCCAAGGACATCAAGGGCTTACCAGTAAGTATCAGAAGTATTGTATTAACAATGACTGTTCGTGTTCGTGGCCAGCTGTAATAACAAAGTTGGAATAATTTGCCTGGTGTAAAATAGCTGAACAGTTCTTATTGTTGATTTCCAGAAGTCCTCAGTAAACCCAATATTCACCATGAAAATACCCTTGTCAGTAAATACAACAAAATCACATTGCTTCAGACCACATACTGCCATTCCTGTCTGAATCTGGAAATAGTGAATGTGGTTCTTGCGAATATAGGGTAAACCATTACAGTCAATAGCCCCACCAACACTATCCAAAAGAAATGCTGTTTTGGGGTCCATGTCTTTTCCAGTGAATGGACATTTAAATTCCACTAGAGTGTCTGAGCAGCATGCACATTCTCGGATCCCATCAGGACTGGCTCCAACCCATCCATAATCACTACTTAAAACTAACCCAGTTTGTTTTAAGTTAAAATTCCGATGGTTTTTTTTTCATTATTCTGCAGTAATACAAGTTAGCTTGTTCCTCTTTTTCAATACCATACTGTATTGCAGGTGGGTGATTGTGATTTTTATTTGAAGGTGTTAAAAAGTTCTTAACAGTTTTAGATACATCTTCATTTAGCTTTTCCTCTAAAGTTTTTTGTCTGGTGTATAGACTCTTCATTTTTTCCCCGGTCACCATCAAATGGCGCATTTCATGCCACATGTCATTGGTGTGCTGCCCAGCTGTTAGTTGACTGACAGCCTCTCTCTGAGCCGGTGTTGTGGAAAGTCCTGCTACAAAAGCTGTGGATTGGTAATAAACATTTTCTGCATTTGTCCTTTGATTTTCCTCTAAAAATTATTTTGCTTTAGATGAAATGGTAAGGTGGGATAGATCTTCATCTTCAGTGGGTGGAGTGCCAGTGGTGCATTCTTGATTACTGACACTTTTGTTCAAAGGCAGATAATCCAGGATTCCAGAGTGTCTGTCAATGTTCCTCAGTCTTTTAGCAAAGTTGATTTTCTCATCAACAGAAATATCTGTTCTTTGCCTTGTTGGTCTTGCATCAAAGGAATCAATCCAGGAGTCATCATAAGGGGTCATATTTCGCTTACTGTCCAGTCCAGTAGAGTGGGAGAGTTTCACTTCAAGAAAGGGAAGAGGTCTGCATTCAGGTGTTGGTTTGGGGTTCCAGTAGGCAGGAAGAGATGTCACAGCAGTTCGTTCATTTGATAAAAAATCATCTAACTCAAACAGAGCAGCGCCAATGTGCCTACACCCTTGGTCAGCTCCACCTTTGCATCTGCAAAATCTGAGTAGATGGATCCATTTGGTCTTAAAATGAACCATAGTCTGTACATCTTGCCTCCTTCCTGCGTTTTCTCCTTTTGGGTGGGGATAACTTGTGCGAAAATAACGTGGAACTGACTATCATCATTGTCAAATATACGCTTATGTTGAAGAGACTGAACATGTCCATTTTGACAAAGGGTATACTCATGCGCCAAGAAGCAAGCATGTCCTTATCATATTCTGCTCTGCTCATTATAAGATGGTTAAAAATATCCATCAGTCCAAAGCTTGGTAAAGAGGAAAAGTCACATGAGTAATTTGACATCTTAAAGGGATCTGGTACTTTTTTGCCAGCAGGTAGAGTCAGACGCTCATCCAAACAATGCTCTATGGGATCATTTTCATAGTCTGAATCCACAGATGCACTCATCTCATGAAGGGACTTAGCCAAAAGAGTCAACTCTGGTTTGTTGTATTTGGATATTGGTACACCTCTTTCTTGGATGTAAGCTTTTAACTCCTTCACTCGCATTTTGTCAAAATCAGGAGTTTCTTCAGAACTCATTCTTTCGTCCATGGATGTAAGCTTTTAACTCCTTCACTCGCATTTTGTCAAAATCAGGAGTTTCTTCAGAACTCATTCTTTCGTCCATCTTGTGATGCTTTGGTCAGGTTACATCATGTATATCAGTTTTGCAACTCTGGTGCTTTCGTTTCACTTTTTTCTCAACTACCTCCACTTTGCAATCTCTGTCACAACCACTGGTCTGCTGAACATGTGTAGGTGGAATAGACTGCATCTTCACAACTTTAGGCTGTTTCTTTTTTGCTTTTTCTTCCGATGGTGGTGGTGGTGGCATGGTAGAAACTGGGGAACTCATTTCATCAAGAAATGACTTTCCCAGTTTCTTTGGTTTGCCTTTTTTTTCTTGAATGCCTGAAGGTGAACCATGTTGCTTAGGCTTTCTCTTTTTTCCCCAGCAACTTCGGATCTCTTCCTAGTATTAGGCGCTGGTTTCTTCTTTTTCTTTGATTCCAAAGACGAGGGTGATGTTGAGTCTTTGTCACCACACTCTTCTGTTACATTGACCAAGTCAATAATAATATTTTCCGGAACATTCTCCGGTTTGGGGGCTGAACAGCAATCACCCTCGGCTTGAAGAAGATTGAAGTGATTACAAGCACGATGTGCGTCCCACAGCACCAACGTTACAGGGCAATCACAAGGTCGATTGTAAGTGATTTTCGGCGCTGTCTTTACCAGCGGATAGAACTTCATCCACTTTCCTCTGGTGGTCGAATACACCATAATATTTCGCTGAAGAACAGTAGCACAGCTAAATATATCAACAGTTTCTGCCCACGTACCATCCTTGCAACTCTTCGCCAGATGTTCCTGAATGGACTTGGACGTGAACAGTAGCGGTTGAAATACGTCTGGGAAGCACGCCATCATGTTGTTACACGACGCTCTCACTTTGCAGTGATCTCTGTCTGTCTTCTCGTTGATTGCAAGGGCCATAGCTCTATAAAAGCAGTTACCGTCACCACGAACATTGAGTTCTCTTCTGCCAATAGGAATCACGGACATGTCGTAAATATTGATGAGATTTGACTACAAAATGCTTCGCAACGATGAATTATTTATATTCGCCTTCGAGTTTCAGAGTTTGTT
The DNA here is from genome assembly GCA_035771165.1 of Paragorgia papillata. Lineage (NCBI taxonomy): Eukaryota > Metazoa > Cnidaria > Anthozoa > Scleralcyonacea > Coralliidae > Paragorgia > Paragorgia papillata. The sequence goes on from JAWNZC010000014.1 coordinate 2,812,799, forward strand.
TGCCCCCTAGCGATCCCATAAAGCATTGCGAAACCGCGCGGGGACTGGCAACCGGCAACTTACCCATTGTTACGATCCTTTCTACCAGAATGAGTTTTCGCGTTACCCTTCAATCTTTCTTGTTTTGTTTTGTTTTGTTTTCCTTTGTTAAACATGTATATATCATAAAATATAAATTTAAAACTTCATTCTCTGCCAAAATGCGCCGCCATTTTGTTTGTTTGGAGGGCGAAGGAAGATTTAACCAGGAACATGGTTACGCAATATAAAACTGTTTCCGTAAGGAAATTAACCAGGATGGTTGGTTGATTGCAAAATTTTTGGCTCAAATGGGGTTAATTAATGAACAACCAGGATTATTTCACCAGGATGTTTTTAGAGTGTAGTGGTACACACAAGTTAATTTTTTTCAGTTTTAAAAGTCATCACTCGAATCGTCGCCACTGTCCTCGTCGCTACTTTGGTCGTCGCTGCTACTACTTAGTCGGTCGTCGTCTTCATCTTCGCTGACTTCGACATCACAAATATCTGCTCTCGCTTTCTTGAAAGGGGGTTCTTTTCTCGTTTCGTCCTGATCTAGCGAGACGTTGCGACGTTTTGACAGGTAGATCTCGAGTGCTCGATCAATAACATCGTTCCTATCTTCCTTCCACAGCTGGTCGTTGATCCTAATACTCAGAAGCATGCTCATAGTTGTGTGATCAGCGCTGAGCCGTCGGTCTGAGAGCTTACTAGTAAGTATGCTGAATGCACGCTCGACGGTAGAATTAGAACCTAAAATTGTGATGATCAATTCAGCAAGCAGGCAGAGGTTGGGATATGGGAATAAATCTTCTTGATTTCAGGAACACCATATGTCTTCTCGGAACACCAGTTAATGGGGTCGAACCACTTCATTGCCTCTAGGATCAGCTGATTGTAGTCGTCAAACCTTTCCGTGAGACAATTCTTGATTTCTACCGCGACGTCTTTCTTGGCGGTGAACGCTTGTTCAATGCTCTGATTGTTGAGATGCTTGAGATACGACATGTCAACTGTTGTCTCACGACGATTCGCCAGCTTCCTGTTTTTATCACCTGGAGAATTAAAGAATGGCACCAGGACGTTTTCGTTGCTGGTAGAGTTGTCCATCAAGTTGTTCCGTGTGAAGTGGAATCGGCGCAAATGGGTTGAATAAATCATAAGCCCTTTCCGCTCAAATACCTTAGATAGGTCGCAACACGGCACAGGATTGCGTATGATCGGAATTTGTTGAGCAGCCCAATCACCTATTAAAAGAAAGAGATGTTAAAATTAAAGCGATGTTCATTCTAACGCGCAACTCTTTGCAATATTCCCACGCAACATTGCAATTTTTAAATACCTTCGCTCGAACTGTGTCTTGTTTTCTGGTCGGCTTGAACGTTTTCGAAGGCTGTTATGATTGCCGGCCACATGTTGAGCAGTCGTCTGAACACGAAGCGCGTCCCTGTCAGTTTCGGTAGCATGTAGTTAACAGTTAGACAACGAGGCCGAGTTTTCTATTTAACAATTAGACAACTCGTCCCCGTTGCATGTCTATGAGCGAATATTCAACTCAGGCGAAGCAAACCGTTTGGTGTTAAAATGTCCATAAAACATTCATATAAGAAATAATTTCTTCTTAAAAGTTATAAAAGAAACGACTACCAAGGGAACAAAAGTTCAACTGGAAAGTGGAAACGATCATGCTTGACTGATGTATAGTTGTTGTTAAAGATTGACACGGTGCAGCCATGGAAATTGAACGATTGGTGAGCTTGCATCTGGATATTTGTGGCTTCGTTTTCAATGTGAAGCTGGACATCCGAGTTAGCCTGATCAGTTGTTTCAAGTGCCGAAGACGTTGCGGGTGATGATTGCATAAGGTCTGACTTGCTGTAAGTAGAGCTGCAGGGACTAGACTGAATGGAAGGATTACTCTCGCCCAAGACGAAGCGACTTAGAGTATTCGACGTGTTTTACTTCTGCTGGAAAGAAGCCCTCGAGCTGTACAACTGAATGGAGAGATCAGATTTGTGACCATGCAGTGACAGCCTTGATGTGTCTAGCCTCTATGTCGTGGTCGCGAGGGATTTTCCCGGCGGCTTTCGACATGGTCTTGAGTAGATTTCCGAGCGTGTTTATACCAAGGGGGGAATTATAGAACCAAATTTCATCACTGTCCACTTGAAACTTGGCACAAATTTCTCTTGGGCGCTGAAACAAAGCGTCGTGATTTGGATTAAGGTGCTTCATAAAGTTTTCTGCGGTTTTAACTGGACAACGAGGTGAATTGGGAACTTCAAACATTTTGCCGTCAGCTTCGTCGATGTTGTCGTTCAGACCGCCTTGGTGGTTTTTGGTTGAAATTAACGCTTCGCGACGGAACTCGTAGTATCGGCGTCCTTGTGTTGTTGAGCGAAGGACCGGCATCTGTTTGGTAAGTTTTCCTAGATTTTCTCGGCCTCGTTTACCAAAATAGAGGGTAATATAAAACCAAGCTGTTTGCATGAGCTGGCGAGGATTTTGCGAGTCGCTGTTTCCAAGCTGGCCACTTTCGTACAATTTTTCCACTTGTTCTGGCGTGATTGCAGCTTTGTGGACAATTGCTCCGACTTTTCCTTCCCTCGTCTGTTTCTTACAAATAGCATTCAGGGTTTTGTTGGCTTTTTCAAATGCAGGGTCAGCAATTATCGACCAAGGCTTGTTGTTTGGTGCCTGTTTTAAATGCCGGTCAATCGCTGAATGTATACCGCGAAGCGTCGTAACTTTAAATTCGCTACCGGCTCTTTGTCTTGCAGCAGCATAAAATATTTGGAGGCACTGACAAAGTTCGTCTTTTGCCATTTGTTCCAATTGTGTAGTGAATTTAGACTGTGTTGCAAACCACTCTAAAAAATACAGTTTTTCTAGTGCAAACTGACGAAAATGTTGTGTTATTTAACCACTCGTGAGCGGCAAGTAAAAGCAGATTTATTAATAAAATACGGTTTCTATTTCGTTCCTTACCATTAAAAATCTTCATGCCATATTTTGTGGCGTTTTTAGTTTTCTCAGGGATAGAATTTTCTATCAAACTCTCAAAAAAATTCCTCCGAAACGTCTGCAAAACGAGAGTTTTACTGCCATATTTTTTCAGGTTTGTTTTCATTTTTCCCAAAGGTTGTCTGTCCATCACGAATAGACAACGGTTGAGTAGCCAATCAGAATGCAGGATTTGTAATAGACGATGGTTGGGTGTATACTCGGCTTCGCCTCGTTGACTATCAGCTCGTAGGAAACGAGGACGAGTTGTCTAATTGTTTTAGTATCAACCATAAACAACTTTTCTTTAACGTAAAGAAGTCTTATCAAACATTGTTCTAAATGTTCAGATAGTTTTACCTTTTTGTTTGCAGAAGTCTCCCCATACACAATGCAGAGCAGTTCGATGGCGTATGGTAAACAATCGCTCACAAAACACAAGATTGTAACTACTTTGCTTCAAATTTGGTGTAGATATACTCCATAAGCCAATTCATTTTCTTATTCGAAAATGTCAAACTAAATATATTTCCATTACTTTCGACCCAATGTTTTCTTCACTCGTACAAAAATTTTAGCAGACGCCATGTTTGATTTTTTAGCCTAGTTTCCAGGTTTTGCTTGCGGCGTGTGAATATGCCGTGGCTTCTGATTGGTCAGAATAGGAGTATTCCAGCTATAAGAAGGTTTATCATTGGATAACGCTACTATGGTCTATCACCAATAGACCATGGTGGCTCAGCCAATCATGCAGAAAGCCGGATTTGTAATAGACCACCAGTTGGTTGATACTAATGTTGGATATTCAGTGCTTCAGCGGCGGTTTTCATTTCCGACTTGTTTTGCCAGAGTTTTTCAGCAGCGTGAATACTGAGCTGTAGAGGTTATCGACTTCTACGAACACGGAGTTCTTGAACGCGTCTTTTACGGCCAGTTCTATCCGATGGTTGGAGCAATGGATGTTTATTAACCAGCCACGATAAGAATCAAGGCGGGTTAGCAAACCGGACTTAGCACCAAAATTTACAACTGCGCCATAAGCAGTGCAACTTACAAGCTTGGTGTTATAATCTGGAAGAGGAAGCAGCCCCTGTTCACTGAATACGTTGTCGATCCTCGGCTTAGTAGACTCATAGAGTGTTCACTGTTCAAAATTCCAGCACATTTCTTTGCGACAGCTTGGGAAATACATGATATGTATTCACGTGCGTGACGTCCATCATGCTTCGCTATGAAAACAACAAATTCATACACACATACATACATACATAATCTTTACAGGAAGTCAGGGTTCTGCCCAGGACCATATGAGTGCCGAGTACCTGCAGGCGTGGGGAATGCCCACCCCACCCCACCCCGTCAACAACTTTTGAAATTTTGGTGGTCTCAAAATGCTTATTGCTATTTTTCAAATTCTGAGCAAGTGAAATTTATTATTAGTATTACATGACCTGGCTAACCATTGTTATTGTGTCAGTATTTATTCAGTATTTATTCAACTATACATAACATCATATTTATTATTTTAATGATAAATCACTGTGACTGGACCTTACTTGGCCGGTTTAATAAGTAAAGGCACACTGTACATCATTGACTGTGTCTAAGTAACTGCATTACAATACAGGTGAGGATTATTATTAATATGAATATCATAATATCTTATATGTGAAGTCATAATGATCCAGACAGTCAATGTCATCTATTGTTAGATGTCGAACTTTATTAAATTGTTTTCAGTCTCCGGTTCTTTCTTTGTGCCCACAAACGTACAGCCTCTTTGAAAGGAAACTCGTGAACTGGAGGGCCTTCAACGACAATTCTGATTATTGGATCCAGAGTTTTATCCTTCATCCGATTTCTCAAAGCTGTCTTAACAAATTTCAGCTGAGAAAAATCTCGTTCACACGCTGTGTATGGTGGAATAACGCAGCAAATTTGGGCCAGTTTCGACATGTGTGGGTAAAGCTGTCTCAGAGTTTCATTGGTACACAATTGATGTGTAACATCTCTCAGTTGCAGCTTCTTCTGATGGTCTGAGTAAAACTGCTTAAAATCTCCCTACTCCTCAAGTGCTGGCTCTGTGTCAATTCCAAATCTTGAACACATGGTTCTGATAGTATCGTCCCCATAGTCCTGCAGAGACTTGGCTGTAGTGGCTGGGGTTTTCTCAGTGTCGGCATGATCATCATCGTCACCATCATCGTCGTCGTCGTCGTCGTCGTCGTCGTCATCACACAGGGAGTCACAAGGTTCATCTTGAGATTCGTCTTGATTTGGCAGATTTCTTGGGTCGAACATTGACAGGAATGAGAAAATGACATCAGTATATTTAAACCTGCCGTTGATATTCGTTATCAGTTGGTTGAGGAAGAGTGACTGAACCGATCTTCTAAAAATTTCATGGCGATCCGAAATTATCTCACCCCGTTGGAACTGGCTTCTTAACTCTACACCAGACTGTGACAATTTTCTGGACATATTCGCCAATTGCTTTCAGAGAATTGCCATCCTTGGTCTTCATACCCTCCAGCTTGGAGACGGTTGATTGAACATACTTAGAAACACTGGTAAAGTCAATCCATTCCGCCTGGAAAAGTAACGATAACCTGTTTACAGTTGGCAGGACATCGCACAATAACAGCATGGTGGCCACAAAGTCATGTCATGTGGCCAGTCATTACTGAAGCGCCGTCTGTTCCGATGCCAACAAACTTTGAAAACATCAAATGCTTGGATACAACATAGTCTTTGACCCTACGGGCAATGTTAGTTGCATTCAGACTTACGATATGGTCGTTACTCGAGTTGTCCTCGTCACACTCAGCAGGCTTGAGAGCATCCAGCATCTTCAAGAACTTGACTTTCACTGCACCATCTGGATCAATGAACCTTGTGTGGATAACCAATTGCTCTACAATGCTGCAATCTGTTGTCTCGTCAAACATAAGGGCAAAGAAATTAGATTTTTTTAGATCATCTAATATTTGATCTTCAATCAAATCACTCATGGCGAAGAACATCTCTTGAATGGATTTGTCAGAAAGATATGTTGCATTCTTTCCAACAGATATTTTTTATTTAAGGTTCACACCTAAGAAACCAATTAAGTCCAGTAAAGGCCCAAAATTGGTTGTGTGGGAGATTCTGTTTTTGCACAGAAAATACAGACAAGCAAATGTTTTGGCCATTGAACTTAGACAAACATCTGGTTGTACAGTTCCAGGGATTGTCTCGCATTGTGCAACAAGGGCTAACTGACGAACAGCATCCTTGTGCGCAACGCAATTCTCATAACCTTTTATGCTTTCGAGCCTTAGACGCGTGGCAGGTATTTTGTTCCACGTATCCCGATCAAATGGCCGCTTCTCAGCTTTTTGACAGACTGTGCAGTACATCCCTTTGACCTTCTACATACGCAAGCCGTGGTCGATAGGTTTTCCAGCTTGGAACAAAGGATGCTGCTCGTTTTTTATTTTTCGCGGTGCTGGTATCCGACTCAAATGACTGGGTTTTGGGCTGATTTGTTGGATCAGTCTGCTGTTGCTGTTGTGAATGTACTCCGAATATCTTCATGTGTTTCCTCAGACTCGGTTACAACTGAAAAATAAATAGATTACAATTGTTTTTCTAGGAGATAATTCCATGGTGAAACTGTTTTCGATTCAGAACTTCCAATTCCACTGGTAAATTTTGTCGCGTGAAGCGGATGTTTTCTTTTGTCTTAATATGAGCTCTCTTGGGTGGAACTATTTGAGAAATCTATTCGAATGAATCTATTCAATTCTTGCAATAGAAATGTCGCTTCAATCACGCGAAAAAAATCGCAAGTATATATAAGCCTTTGAAAGCCGAAAGGTCGCGGCTTATGTAGATTAGCTATTAGTATTGCAATGCGCAAAAACACGTGACGAGGAAACTCAGACTGTCTACGGAAGCATTATAAAATGAAAAATTATCAAAGGTAATAACGCTTATGTGGATCGGCTGGTTTCTTGGCGATAAACGATGTCAGTGGTTTCTGAAGCTTTGCCGTTTCGCTTGGCGATCAGCCATCGTCGATCATATTGTAAACTTAATTATATAGCTTTCATTCCACCCAAACAGAGCGGAGCCCTTGTTGGAATTCGTTTCATTTGTCGAATCACAACCACACTGACTCTACTTTTATAATATTAAACAATGAACATTTACTATTTAGGCACATGGCATGCTAGAATATATACTTAATACAGTAACAGTAAATGAGTAATGTCAGTCTCAGTATGATGAAGACAGGGGGGGGAAAACGGCTGATTGGTCAATTTGAGAACGTAACAGCGCCTGCGCAGAAAGTAAACTGCTGACCTAAACTTATGTTTGAGCCGTCAATTCGAAGTAAATAATGGCTGTCGAGAGAGATAGAAACTATATGTTTTATGCGTTCGTCGATGGTTTAGCAGTCCACCTTTGCTTAAACAAATACGTCCACATCCTTTAAACGTAAGCCCAAAGGTGACGAAGAATTTCTTGCATGAGGCTGATGACGACTGTTTACATCTTTACAGCCGATGAGCTTTACGAACTTCCTTCGATATTTTGGCGCGACGTGGCTGATGTAGACGATGTCGATTGAGAGGAAGCCAAAGTTGTCTTGCTTGCCCATCGTGCAAGAATCTGCTTCTCTTCGAGATTATTAATTTTGTTTCTTAGTTGTCCACGTAAGCTGATTATCTTTCGCTGAAATATTGAAGTACTTGAAGCAGCCGCTGTGGACAGTCTTGGCCCTCCTGTGTATGTAGTTTCTTCGTCGGCGAACTCTATTTGTGCTCGATAAAAGGTTGTAGTGGGAAAGGCAAATAAAATTTTTGATTCTGTAGCTACATTCCCGAGTGGGTGAAGCAGATAAGTGTCTCAGTTTTCCTCCACAAGTTGACCGATACGTGTACATGCCCTTTCAATACAACAGTTCTGGGCAGTTTCTAGACAGTTTCTTTGTCTTATTCGTTCTTAAAAGAACGCTAAACCGTATAAAAATGCACTAGAAGCTGTTTTAAAAACTCTTCTAACCTTTGGCAAAAAAAGGTGGGAAAAGGAAGGCAAAGATTCCTTGTTTAAGTCGTTTATGACAGTGTTTAATTTTTTTTATTTGGTGACTGAGAACCGAACTACAGAAGCATATTATGGTAGTTTTGTTGCTTATGTATAGTTATGTCAATATATCGTCAGTTAAGTGCAGGATAAAACCTTAATTTGAACTTGCATGGTTTTTAAAACCATGCCAAAAGTTCCCCTGGTTGGAAACACAACAAAACAGATGGCAAGATGTGGGTAAGGAAACTTTGTACAGTTTGAAATGCGTGTTTGCAAAACGATAACAGACCGTTCAACGTATTTCCCTCTATTTTTCATACAGTTAAAACATATATGTCGATTAAAAAAATACGTCGAAACCGATTTAGAGACGTAAATTATATATGATTTGTTAATGAATAAAGAACAATTATATGGCAGAATGATGCTTAGCAACTAAAACGTCCCCTTAATTTTTTCGAGTTAGTACAGCGGGTTGTATAATTTTACCATGGCTAGATTTGTGAAAAATCGTTGATCGTTAGCTAGGAAAAAAACGATGATTATTTCTCTTTGCAAGAAATCGTTTTTAATCACGAACAGTTCAATCCTTGATGTTTCTAATTACCAGGATTTTTTTGCTATACGAGTAGTATCGCCGCTTAATTTAGCCCGAATTCGTCATTGTAGAAAATGACGTTTTACTTCCGCCATATTTAATTCGAAATATTGGCGCATGCGCAGCCGTCCCCCCTGTCTATGATGAATACTCTCGAGTCTAGACTACGTTTAAAAGCTAACACCCAGTGTTACTTGTTACTTGTAAGTTGTATAATATTACAATATAATAATTATTGCAAGCGCGTTTCAGCAAGGTCATTCTTGAGTTGACCTTGATGCAATCTGCATTACACTATGAAGTCAGATTGATTCGGTTGAAGAATGTGGAAACACATGCTGTATACCAACATTACTTTACATGTAGTCATAATCATTGCAATTTTTTGACGTCCCAGTCATGGTACTAACTTGAAGCGCGACATCAATAAACAAAGTGCGAAGTGATTAGCGCCTTTCATCAGACATCCAATCTAGCTTTGGGGGAATATCGTATTTCACCGAATCACCAGTAACTAATATTGTGCGCATTGTAGAGCTGAATTTCATCTAAATAATATTGTTTAAATAAAAAAATTCGCCAAAGATAAAAAAAAAATAAATTATATTTATAAAATATGTATTAAAAATACAACATTGGGGTTTTCGTATTGCATATTTGATACTTTTCGAGTGCCGGGCGGAAGAGTCCGCTTTGGCTTGAGTGCCGGGCGGCAGTGCCGGGCGGCGCCACCCACCGTGGGCAGAACCCTGGAAGTCATAGCTGTTTTTCTGAACCTTTTATCAACTGCAATCCATGTTTTTCTTCTGAACATTCACGAGGACAGAGAAGTGCCTCACGCGGTTACAAGTAATTTGCGGTGTGCATCATGACTGGCCTTGGCTAACATTGTGTCAATTCGCGGCTGTGAAGGTCCTTCAGCAATGTCTTCAACAATTCGATCCTTCTCTTCTAGCCCTCTCTCTTTTTCTAAGGCAATAACATGGCCTTTCGATTCAGTGAGATGCCTCATGACCTAACAAAACCAAAAGGCGTTTATGTTTACCATATTCGGTAAAGTCAACCCGCGACAAAATTTTGAGATTTTTTGACCACCCAACTTTCGAATGAAAATTTTACGTTTGAACTCGTACGTACGTTACCAGTATATTTAGCATACCTGAAATTTCGTTGCAGAGTTTATGCCATCAATAAATGAACGCGCAGAAATCTTCCCGTTTCCTTTAATCGAGGCCTGTCATGATCGCGTTTTCGTATTTCGCGCAAAGGTTGCACCAAATAAAATTCACCATCGTTCGCCCAGGTTTCGCCAAATATATTTTCTTTTCCCCAACTATTGAATGTTGCTAATTCCACTGAATTCCCTTTTTTCTTTGACGCCATTTAAAAAAATATCAATCCGGCATATCTGTTTATTTTCGACGCTGCAAATGAGATTCGATTACATATAACCGAAACATGCAGTGACATGTAAATACTACCATTTGCGTTCAAGCTTGAAGCATCGACTATTTCGCACGTTTGTTTACGTTTGAAAAGCTACGTTTGACTAATTAACTTACGTCGTTTTGACCAATGAAATGCATTTGTTTACGTGAAATTCACGTGCGAAGAAAACAAATGCATTTCATTGGTCAAAACGAGGTAAGTTAATTAGTCGAACGTAGCTTTTCAAACGTAAACAAACGTGCGAAATAGTTCATGCTTGAACACAAATGGTAGTAAAGTGTTGGCATGTGAAATCAGATCTGTGGAACGCCTAACTGATGAATACACGATAGCTGATCTTGTTACATTTATTATTTCACACCTCGTCTCCTCATTTGATTTATAAAAATACGGAATTTATAATTTTCTAGCCGTGCGATCAAACGCACGCCTCGCGTGAAAAAAAGTAAAATAAAAGTAAAAGTAAACCATAAGGCTCAGGTATTTAGATCCTGGTTGTGACTTACCATCCTTGGTGTATTGTGTTGGTGAATAGTGGTGAAAAATGGTTAATAATTTGAGGTTTAAGGTGTTAGGGTAATAATTATGATTAAGATTAAGGAGAAGGTTAAGGTAACCGTTGGTTTAGTGTGTGGGTCGGGTGGGAATTTAGGTTGGGTTTAAGAGGGTTATAATTAGGGTTAAGGTTAGGTTTTATGAAGTTGATTTTAAGTTTTGGGGTGGGGGTGTTTGGTTAGTATTATAATTTATTTTTATTTTTAATTTTAATTATAATTTATTTTTAATTTGTAAAATAAATCCCTTCTGAAGAAGTCAATTATGTTTTTGTTGTAGTAAGGAGACCAAATATGGGAATCCTCTGACTTGTGTTTCCTTGAGGTTGGAGTACGTAGATCGACGCTGATGTTTAGTAGAGTTTGGCATCGGTGGCGATGAGGCGAGCTCCAATAATATGAGTTTGTTGAGTGATTCGTAAGATTTGCGAGAGTTTTCGTATCAAAGGGAGAGAATTTGGGGGAGCAATTGCATAACCCAGGTGCGGAAAAAGAGAAATGCCACGGACGAGATAAATGCCTAAGTCCGCTATCTCGACCGAGTCCCTGTTCTGAAAAAAACATCCGAGTGGTAGGCTTGTGATTAGTGAAATGGGTCGCAAATGGGGCAAAGAAAGGTTATTTAGGCACCAAGTTGAACATGACTCCTTTAATATCCCACGGATGAATTTGATTGTATTAAAGTCAATATTTAGCAGTCAATATTTAGCTGTCAAATCCCCAAACAATGGATAAACACCTCCCATGTCTGATTTAGGCTTGGTTGAATAACAATAAATTATCGACTATCAAGTGGAATTGAATTATGGCCAGAAAGGGGTATTATGTCTAACTGATGACAATGAATTAATTTCCATCAAGGAAGTGTGACTAAATTAATTATTAAATTATTCATGAATTATTAAAACTCGTTTAACCCTTTATTATGGCCCAAGCCGGACATCCTATGGTGCTCCCTATGCCCAGAGCAAAATGGCTGGAAAGCACTAGAATACATAGGGTTCACATTAGAAATTCAAAGTGCATTCCCAAAATTCTCGTCTTTATTTTAGTTGTTTACCCCCGGAATCCTTCACAGATGTTGAACCCGTAACCCATTTGTGTTAAGCTGTGAAAAAGTAACTCTAAAAGCTTTTTCATTATCAATATTGCACTAACAATAATTCCACACCAAAACTTCAGTACTAAATTATATACGTTAAATTACTTATATTAAATTTATATACTTAATTTTTTATTGCAATACCACACCAAAATTTCTGTACTAAATTACACGCTGAAGCAGCCATATAAGTACGTTTAAATACTTAATTTTTTATAGTTGTATACTTTGAAGCTAACACCATCTGCCTACTACAAGTCTAACACTGGCTGACTAACACACTGTTAATTGTATGAAATTGTAGCAATTCTGGTTAAATGTAGAAAATTACATACCAAACGTTTTTGTCGCTCTCATTGGTTCCAATTTGGTACTTTGGGGGATCTTCTTGTTTGGAAAACAATTCCACCTTCCAGTTCCTTGGCTGTAAAAACAGGCAACTCGACAACTAATTGCACATTTCCCAGGTTCCTTTGGTGGTGCAATTTACTGTCATACTGGCATTGAACGGACGACCAGATGCGTCGGGGCCATAAATTGAGGCAGTTGACTCGGCGTCTCTATGTTATAGATATTCAGTGCATCGTTGACAGTCTGCTTTGATCGTCGATTCAACCCTTATGCCACCAAGGAGCTCTGCCTGTTGTTCCATCAACCCAAACACCGCCTTGGCGTCATTCAAGTACTTCATTCCCTGCCTCGATGTTATTGGAGAATTAAATTCGAATTCATGTGAGGCTCGCAGGAAATGAAATATAAGGTTGTATACCTTTACTTTGACAATCTTGGGCTCCTTCTGCGGGTTTGGGAATCCAATGTTAAAAGAACCGCGATGGTTAGATTCAGGGTTGGGTCTTCTATCGAATGGCGAGAACATTTCAAATTTTTTAAACTTGACGTCATGGGGCAGAAGGTGTCTGTCGTTAGAGATATGGGGCAACTTTATAGACACAGATAAATCCCATCTGTTCAATGGGTATCCCATTATCCGTTGCATCACACCTTAAAAACATAAAACAAAAAAAATATTTATTTTTTTTATATTTTTTTTACTCTAACCCTAATTTCTCTTTTAAAAAAAATACTTACTCCAAAACGTCATCAGGAATTTCAGGGAAATCCACCATTTTTTGTTTCATTCCAACTGCATAAGACGCACATAAGGGACGTTGGCTGCCCTCGGCGCATTCACAAATGAGTCGACAGGCACACCTTTAGCGAGGCCACGAGTTAGATGCTCGACTTCGTCATATGCAGGTAAAACAATATAATCCTTTTCAAGGAGGGCCTCACAAATGCGTTGTTTCACGTAGGCCATTCGCAAGGTAGTTATCACTATAGGATTATATGCCAGGACAATGGCGTCGAAATCAGCTTCGTGGTAAAATCTTCTGTGTTTTGAGGTAGATATTGAGACGGTGTTCCCAACAAAGGTCAAGAGAACAGGCAAAATATCATCTACGTTTAAATTGAACCCGAACGTGTCTACATCGATTTCAAACTCTTCTTCGGTCAACCCTTACAAAAAAAGTCTATAGGCCTTCCTATAGGAATCCTATAGGCCAACCTATAGAAATCCTATAGAAATCCTATAGGAATCCTATAGAAAGCCTATAAGAATCCTACAGGAAATTGGAACATTTTCTATAGGCGGCCTATAGAGAATTATATAGGTTTTCTATAAAATTCCTATAGGTTTTCTACTGAATTCCTATAGGTTTTCTACTGAATTCCTATAGGTTTTCTATAGGAATACTATAGGTTCATGTATTTACAAGGACCTATAGAAAACCTTACCTTCAGGTATATTCTCTAGGAACACCATACATATGTTTATAGAAACATATGCAATCCCAATTAATAGAACTGTAGATTGCCAATACACAGCATATCATATAGCAAGATAACAAACAAAACAATTGTACGTGGCACATCATTAAAAAATGTATTTAACTTATAAAATTATATAGTTACAGTAAGGTCCTTTAATTACACAAGAATATAAACAACAATATTATATTATACATGTATGTTTACAGTCATGGCAATAGAAAGTGTTCAAAAAAATTGAGGAATTAATTTCCTAAGTTCTACAAATTCATTTGACAAGTTTAATTTGTCAAATAGTTTTAAAATGTTCTTGGGTAATAATTAAATAAATTCAAACTTCTCTTTACACTTCCGGCTTTTATGCTATAGGTTACCGCTAATTGATAAGCAGCATGGGATTGGTCAAGTTAATACCAGAATTAAACCCAAACATGAGAACATTTCAAAGCGGATAAAAATTTTAAGGATAGTATAGAACTTAACAAAGGAATTCCTTTAACGTTTTTGGAATGCTTTTATTGCCATAAATCAAACATGTAAGTTCTATAAGCCAGTTTGGAGTTTCAACGGCACAGTTCCATCCAATAAGTTTGGATAAAATTTATTTCAATACAATAATAACATAAAGCTAAAATAATCATCCAGTTAGTAAAAAACCCTTTTAAATCTCGTAAGAGTTGATGTTCATGGCCGAGCTGCAGGTGAGGGTTAAAATTAGCTCTGAGAAGGGCCAAAACATATTTATGCCCAAGGACATCAACTGTATTACTATTATAATAATTTTAGTAGGCATTTGGAAGAAAATAGTACACAGTATCTTGAACAGTGCCACCTTCAAAGTATTGACAAAAAAGTATACAATTCCAGAAACAACAAACCAATAGTGATTTAGAACTGTTAAAACTGATACTTGTAGGTTCAAATCAGCAGGTTAAAATATATTTTAGTCTGCTGAATTCTTCATTTTAGCCTGCACAATACACCACAATGCTCGACAAAATTATTATAATATAATACAACCTATATACTGTATAATATTAGTATTGCATAGTCGCCGCTCCAAATTGCATTATTGGAACTTACATGTTTGACAACTTACTTTACCAGTCTGCAAGCTGGTCACCACTGTCTCTCAATCTTTTTGTTTCGGTGTTGAGCAGCTGTGTTATTGCTGTCTTTACTTGTTTTTCATCCTTTTGAGTCCTTGATGAAACGAATGCTTCATAAAAAAATATGTACAAGTTATTGGCAATGCACCTGGTGGATTATCAGGCCAGACCAACATTGGATATTTTAATTACAGTATTACACATACAGTACTGTGGACACTCATGTCTGCTTGCAGACTAGCACTAAATAAATAAATAAATAAATAAATAAATAAATAAATATAATCTAAAACATCACACAATGGTTTGTGAAGTTTTTGCATAGCTAATAATTATAAGTAGATTAAGGGTTTTGCATTGTTTGGTTATGCATATGTATGCAGTTCCAGTTAAGTTTGTTGTTTATAAGTTGCCAAAACTGCATACAATCGGGATTACCGGTCCGCCGCTATACCTGTTGAGCTGTCCGAGCCGCACAGTAGATTGGAGGCAAAGTTTTATCCAACTTAAGTGCATGAGATTTTCCAATCCCTGTGCGGCTCGATAGCTCAACAGGTAGAGCGGCGGACCGGTATCCCGAAGGTGCGAGTTCAAATCCCACTCGAGTCAGCCGAAATTTTTCGGTTGACTTTAGCAGTGTTAGATATCATGAAAAATGTTCTCATGTCTCTGAGGATGACTCTGTAATAGAATTGAAACACTGCACGTCCTCATGGTTAAGCGTTTAGTTGTCGCGAGAATATCTCGTGCACTTAAGTTGGATAAAACTCACCTCCAATCCCTGTGCTGCACACAATGTTAAGCAGCAAACAATAGAAAAGTATATTGTAATATCTGGTTCAAAATTAATGTTTCCATGCGAGTGTTTCCATGGCCATTTCGAGTTCTCCCAAACTTTCACAAGTGTTTCGATAACTCGCAATGGGAACTATACTGTACATAGGCAAATGTTTTTTATTTCTTTCATAAAATAACCCGTGCGAAACAAGGAAAACATTTTCTTATCAGAATGTAAATTCCCCTAACTCGCAACAGACAAGCATGTCAGCACAAAGCCTACCCATGTTTCCATCAAGTTATAGAAACATGGCTTTTGACCAATCACAAAGCACGGATTCAAAATGTTATTTTATAAAAACACTATGTTATTAAGTACTTACAAATGAGATTGTCCACATTTGCAAGTTTCGGTTTGGGAGCCTTGGTAGCCTTGGTAGCCTTGGTAGCCTTGAAAGCATTGCTTGTTTTCCCGGTCAATGAACTTGATGCAAGCACATCAGAACTGTAAATCATTCGTACAAGTGAATTTGTGTATTCCCAAACACTCTCTCTCTCTTGGAATCCAACAATTTCCATTTTGCTTCAGGTATTTCAATCCCTTCCCATGATATATGATAATATATATATATATATTTATATTGTTATCTACAGAGAAAGTAAATTTAGTATTAATTTTGTAAATGTATTCTGTCCATTCCTAATATCTCCTGTAAGTCTCCTATTTAAAAATAGAGTATGAATTAGCAGCTTGCAATTTGCCAAGCAAAATGGAAAAATAGGAAGTGATAATGGAAAAATGGGAAGAATAAAAATTAAACCTGCCATTTTAAATAATCATAAATGTAAAAAATTATAACGTAAATAATAGTAACATAGTAGAGGTTAAATATGGGTGGTACTAATGGTAGAGAAGGCTACTACACTCCAGTCTGGCCATAGTGTAGTATTAAAGTTATTAAAGTTAAGGTGACCTTGAAGCTACAGGGGATCTTGATGCCATCTGGGATCTTGGTACCATCAGGGATCTTGGGGCTATTGTGGGACTTGGTGCCATCGTTAATGGCAGTGGTGAGGTTCCAGAAGATGTCTTCCTGGACTGTACAATGCTTTCATTCCCTAAGCTTTTTTCAATCTTTTTCACTGCCTCCAGAACATCATTTATACCTTCAGTGAGATAATTTATAAATTGTTACATAACTAGGGTAACTGAATTTATTATATAGCATGCTATCGGATATGAGCTTTTGCGTAATCTGATTGGTTCCCTACTACCAGGCTATCAGCTCATATCCTACTAGTAGAGGAAAAACAAGATGGCGGCACGTTTTTTTAAACTGCCGAAAAGAGTTGAAATTGACGGATTTTTATACAGAAAAACATCAACACCCTCAAACCAATGTATAAAAAAAACAACATTGTATAAAAATACATTTAACAATAATACACAATTTAGCATGGGTAAATGGTAAAATTCACCTAAAAAATTTACGTATTTTTACTTCAAAAAACCTGACTAAATTAACGGGTTTACATGTATATTAATTTGCTGCCAAACAAAGAAACTCACAGTTAAAATCAAGCTTACAACACACATTTCGTATGGAGCATTACCAGTAAAGAGACTTTTTTATTTAGATAAGCATTTGGAGTAGTAAATAAGCATGTTTCTTTTTCACAAAAACAACAAAACTAAGTAATTTAGTTTCACTGCCGAACGGTGTGTCTTTCAGTTTCATTTTTGCATGAAATCAAAAACCTTTTTCACGACAGCAACGCTAATATAAACAACTGACCCACCTTTTGACTTCATAAAAGGTACCGTTTTAATCTTTTTTTGTTGATCTGCTTTAACACATCTTTTTTTGCCTCTCGAGGAACATTTATGCAACATTTCAAAGTTTGTTTACCGAACACAGCTCAGCGAGAATACTCTATGTGATCTGCATCATTAGCATGGCGGAAGTATTAGTTGCCTATGCCGGAAGTTTGTCGTTTGAAACATTTCGCTGCATGTAATTTTTGTCTCTACTTGTACAGTGCTTGGCTATATAATAAAACAGTTATATTCGCTCCGAGCAGATTCGCGACCTCGTCGTATACGAACTAATAGCCAACTCGCGAAGCGCCTCGTTGGCTATGAGCTCATATACGACTCGAGCTCATGGTATAACTGTTAAATATACTTGGATGAGGGGTCTCGTTAGAGGTGGGCACCTAAACTTGTTAATACTGTACACAAACACAAGGGTCAAAGGTTTTACACAAGTTGCACAAAATTATCTGTGTCTACAGAAAAACTTAATATGAAAATAAGTCTACGATTTCTGTTTGTAACAAGAAACTTACCTTTTTGGTTTTGCAGCATCTGGGTAAGGTGTTTGTTCTTCTGATCTTTCAGCTTCTCATTTTCCTTTTCGACAATTCTTTTTCTTAGTGATATCATTTCCTGAAGCATAACACAAAATCAAAATCTTTAACTGATAACAACATTCTTTCAAGTAGGGTAGCTACTGTATGTCATTATCTGCTCTTAACTCTTAAGAAATATTGAACTTAAAACACACCTCATACAAATCATCTTCATCACCACTTGATTCCTCAAAAGACTTTGTCGCCCCCTTCAATAAAAACAGTAGCCATTTTAATTTGGCTCACTAATGATGGAACAATACATTATGCATAATATTACTTCTAAGATTTTCAAAGCTGGCTACTTACTTTCATAGCATTCAATTGCAATTTTAAATCATTTTCAATTTGCCTGGAAAGTTGCAGCTCTTGGGTAGGACACTGGTTTGTTGTTTTTCTTTTTTTTCTTGGAGCCTAATAGATAATTTAAATATGCAAAGTATTAAGTGAGAACACAAGTTTTGGAAGGTTGTCTCAAAGTAAAACCCCAAAGGTTAATTATAATTCTTACCCAACTCTTAATGAAATGCCATTTCCTCTTCGTCATAACTTTCATCGAGGTACTTTGAATTCTTCTTTCGGGATCTTTTCTTGTCAGGGTTACATGTAGGTGACAACAAGCTGTCATCAGAGCCTTTTGATATATCATTTGCTAGCTGTCTTAAGTACTGAAGATTATCTACAATAAGGCAGCAAATAATTTAGTAAAGAAAGTAAAAAAATTTAAAAGTTTTTGTTCTGCGTATAGGCAAAGTGGAATAGATCACATGGTAAAAACTGAATGTCAATTGCTGACATTTCATTGTAATTTATATCCAACTCTTTCATATCACCAACAATTAAAAGATGACAGTGCAACTAAAGAAAAATGAGAAAAGTTCATGGACATGCGAGTCATGGACATGGTCGTGTTGGAAAAGACAGAAAACATCCTGGAGGCCGAGGTAATGCTGGTGGTCTTACACATCACAAGATAAATTTTGATTAAAAAAGACACTCGAAGGCCCTGCTCCTGTCATTGATATGTAGTCAGAGCTGGATATTACAAAGTTGTTGGAAAAGGTTTATTACCAAAGTTACCTATAATCATCTAACTGATCAGTTTGAAGGATTTTTGGAGTGAACATAGTTAATCGAATATAAGCAGTTTTGGATAAGGTTGGTAAAGCAGGACTGTTATTTAACTGTAGCAGCCGGCTAATCAACGAGTGACATATGACTTGCTCAAGTTTCAACACACCATGTAATAATGTGGCATATAAATTACAAACTGAATGTCAAGTACATGTAATTTTGAGTGTCCGTAATTTATATCTCGTGTTATTACATGGTAGATTTGGTGAAAATAGAATGACAATACATGCGTCAATGAAAATTCTACTTGCGAGTTGCGATTCATTTACAGTTGTAATTGGGATATATTCTGTCTTAGTACGAGAGGTTTTTCTTTCTCTTAGGCTTAATGTTATGCTTTATAAAAAGATTTAACTATGATTAACTTTGTTCTGTTTGTCAACTGCACTGTATAAACGACAATAAAAATTATGACTTATAAATATAGTTATAATAATGCTTACCTCGGTAGTTTTCGACAGGTTTTCGCGGTCAATTAGTCTATAGTCGTCTACCCAGTTCCACTGCCCAACGTCAATAGAATTTTCTTCGAAGAAATCAAAGAGAGCAAATTACATCGCCATTATTACTTAATTTTGTCAAGTTCTTCGGCAGCAATATGTTCTAGGGGGCCGTACCACAGACGCAATAGCACATGTGAAGTGCATAGCACCAAGTGTGCAAATAAGTTTCGTTAAAAATGTTCTTAGTTATTTTCTAACCAGAAATATGCATCCCCCTGCCTTCTTCCCAAATGTTCTGACAATAAAACGTACATTTATAGATAAATAATTGGAATAGGACTATCATAGCTAGACCACATTACACAATTCCTGTCTTATGGTTTGTATCACATATATATTATAGGGTTAACCTCCTAAATCTCCTGCTAGGACTTAATATATTATTTATTACCATGTATTAAGTTCCTTGAATAAATTTATTGATTGATTGATCACAAATATCAGGCTGAAAACACTAGCTAACTAAAACTGTTACAAAAAAAATACTAAAAGTGAACATCACTTAGGACATTGTCACTATTTTCAACATAAGATTCCACCTGAGGAAGAATTGCATGAAGGTTAACCATTTCTCATTGGTGGGTTTCCCCTTGACAATTAAAATTGTCTGGTGTAAAAAGCATAAGACATTATTAATTCTAGCAATGAATTTCTTATTTTATGAGTTCTATTTATAAACTGCCTTCTGAAGTCTTTGATATAGTACCACCTCTAAAGAGTGTTGTGTACTGCTGGACTGTTTTTTGCATTCGTACCAAATACAGTCAGTGAGGTCACTGCATGCAGCAATATAGATACAATCGGCAAAGCTGACACAAAGTGACGTTTTATTGCCTCGTCTGGTACTTCTGGTGGATTGGGATTGACAACTTCCTCTTGCGCATCTTCCTCTTCGAATACTAGCAGTTGTTGTTGTGCAGGAACAGTACGCCACCACGCTCGTCGATCGATTGGATCAGTCTTGTACCCAATGTGAGCGTACCCCATCACGGTTTTCAAGTCACCAAAGATCTTCTGTATCTTCTCTGTAACTAATTCACCTCGATCGCCGTGGTGAGCAGTAACCCCGTGACTTCTTAGGAGAACTTTCGCTTTGGAGAACATTTCTCTAGCTCGTAACAGATAAGCTTGCGTTGACATATAACGTATTACAACCCTCGCTGGTAAAAGAAACTGCGACAATTCATGTGGCATGTGTTCCTCATACATCTCCATTGCTCCATTGCCCGTGGAAGAGTGGTAGCAGCAACTCTCGTCTCAAATCGTTGACCACCAAGGAAACGTGGATGCTGCTCCAAATTGGTCAAGATCTCCATATATTCAAGTTGCACTGTACCAAGTCTGGTATTGGTTGGGCAGCTTAAAGCATGGCAACTTGTAGCGCGAAGTAGATGAAATGACTGGTTGTAGACTTTCAATTGCAACAATTACTCTTCGTGATTATCTCTGAAGCTTAGCGTAAAGGAGCCACCATGGTTTGCTGTAGGGTTTTACAGAATATACTGCTCTAGCTTGCTGTCGCCTGGAAGCAGGTTCCTTAGATTAACTCTGAGACAGAAGATATAAGGGCAACTTGAAGAAAAGCTAATGTCCCATTGATTGATTGGATAACCATGCTCTTCTGCACCACACTCGAGCATTTCTTTATCTAAATTAAATTTCTAAATTTCTTCATCACGCCTTTGTTATGGCCTTTTATCAGGTAATCACAGCTTCGGCAGAAGGAAGAACTATGTGTCCAAGGCCACAGAGCGCGTCACATACCGCCGGTTTGATTTCTTGGATTTTCTTCGTCTCGATTATAACAGGATGATAACTCAGGAAAATCGTTTCAAACCCTTGAGGATAGAAGTGCTTCGTGTACTTTCTTGACTTTGGACTTGCTATAGCGATAGTGTAGCTCCGACGAACTGCTTCAAAGTTTCAACAATAGATAGAAGAACTTTATTTAACCACGCTAACCCCGTCAACCGAAGCTGATTTCCACGGGGCGTGTAAAAAGAAATTACATAAGTATAATATTTAAAGTTATTTACAAAATATGAAGTATAGTGTCAAAATAGTACAATGTTTAAAGTTATCTACAAAATATGACTTATAGTGTCAAAATAGGAAATATATAATTACTGAGTAATCTATTTACAAGGTTAATATTTTCATGATTGAAAAATGTGAGTAGCAATTTTCTTATCAACAAAAGGTTTGACACGACGGAGAGCAGAGATATTCCTGCTGTTATTTTTTTGCAAATATTTTCAGTATTACTCTTCCAAGACAAATGCTGGTCAATTGTTATTCCAAGCGTTTTGCATTCATAAACTTGTTTAATTGGTTTATTTTCAATGACACATATTTGGGGGAGCATTTTAAAGTGCATTTTATCTTTGGTTTTGAGCCAATCAATATAAATTCAGTTTTAGCTACATTTTAAGCTAAGTTTATTGGCCATCAACCATTTCCTAAGGTTTTCCTAAATCAGAATTTACTGCAATTTCAATATCAGTTATCGAGTCTCCAGAAGCTGTGAGATTTGTGTCATCAGGCAAATAGCCTAGGTTTTGTATTATTAAGACACTGAGGGTAGGTCATTCATATATAATAAAAATAAAAGTGGTCCTAAGATAGAACCTTGTGGTACACCACATCTAATCAAACGTTCTGATGAGACAAATCCATTAATTTGGCACTTCTGGCTTCGATTTGTGAGATATGATTTTAGCAAGGAAAGAGCCTGTCCTTTTATTCCATAGAGCTCCAACTTTTTCAATAGAATTTGATGATCAACTGTATCAAATGCTTTTTTTAAGTCAATGAAAACTACTAGGTTAAACATATTCGGAGAATTTACGTTGAAATTAATGCCAAAGAAGTCGATGTCTAAACACTCGACTAGCTCTTGTTGAGGATGGGTAGACTGCCAAACTTGTTCAGTTATCTCATTCATATTCAAATCAGAGGAAAAAGCAGAGCGTCATACTTAAACGAACACAAGAGCAAAACAGGAAGTGTTGATACACATCTACATACTAAATATAGATAATACGTAATACATGGCAAAATTACTGGGAAATTCCCAGTGGCTACATAGCACGTGAACACGTGAACAACACGCGGGGAGGAGGGGGGGATGAAAGCTCTATATAGGGGGGGGGGGGCAGAAATTCAAGAGCTTACTTTCACTTAGGGCAACGAATGCTGGCTGCAGTAGCTCCAAAAACACTTGTGGCGAACAATCATCACCTTTATACTTCGATGTTTCCAAGGCGAGATCTTGCTGCCATTTACACCATGAATTTGCTCCAGCAGGACAGTTGTTTTTTTCGATCTTTTGCTTGGACAGAGTGATGTAAAATGGCATTTATGTTCTTTTTCATAGTGTATACAGCTATTGCAACATCTTTTTCTGTTGGATTTGGTGTATAGACAAGGTATTTTGCCTAACGGCTAACTCATCAGTAATAAATATCGTTGAATCTTCTTTATCTTCTCCTCCGTGAGGTGATCACGTCCTCCAACTGTTTTGCCATCAGCAAGTTTGTTTTTGGTTGCAGCTTTCAAATTTAGGAGGTGCTCCCCCATTCGTTTTTGAACATGTCCAATACAATCTAGTTTCTTCACTTTGATCCCATCATAATTATCTTCCACAGAACTGAAGGCCTTGCTGTCACCATCAGATACCATCCACTTGTATCTGATCTTGTAGAGATCCAAAGACCTGGCTCTTCGGGCGACTCCTTCAGGGTGACAACTGCCACGCGACAGCTTTCGTCGTTCCATTGTTCTTTTGTTGTCTCTAGGCATATCCTGTTTGGCGAGGTCGAGGCGAGACAACCTGGCTTTGCTCTACAAAATTACAGCTCCTTCCATTTCCATGGCAGGTGAACTACCAGTAAAATTTATGTCGCATTCACCTGATACAACATGCTCGATTTTCCAGTTTTCAAATTATTCATCTGATTTGCACTGTGGCACTGTGCTTTTCTTAGAGCACATCGCTGACAGGCTTTGGTGATCAGAATTATTATTCTATTAGAAAAGAGAACGGAGCCATAACTCTACAAGCTTCTAAAACCGCTACTGTGATCGGTAATTGTCCAGAAGGTGGCCAGCAGGGCTGTACTAACAAAGCTGTGGGCACCATCGCAGAATATTTGGAAAGCCTGAATATGTAAACCACCTCGAGATATTAAAATCAGCGTATAGTTACCGAACGTGTTCTTCTCAGGAACATTGACAATTTCTAATGGATTAAATAGAAACCTAATTAAAGGTAGTGACAGATTACATGTAGGGATATAATGACATTAGCAATTGAATATAGTCAGAGTTGAGTCATGTAACGTGCACACAGGAGGGATGTGATTGTATTTTCTTATTAAATTTTGTTTCTTTATGTGACTTTTCGAGGACTACTGTTTACGGAGGCGAGCAGTTCAGATCTCCTCCCAAAATGACTTTTCTTTGTGTCACAAAGTAGCGATCTAAAGTTGGAAAGAAGGCTATCTATCCGCCTGCTCCCATCTGTCGGCGTGTAAACGCAAATAAATCGAAGTAAACATTCATCGCGTATACGTCAAATCGCAAACGGCAATTCGACCGTCAAAGTCTGGCACTTTGAAACGTTATGTTTTTGAACGCGAACCAATTTCCCACACCCCTCGCGTTTGGAGCGCTGATACTCGTATAACCAAGGAATGCAACAGCGTTGTCCATCTCGTACTGTGGTTGATGTAGCAAACTAGGACAGCAACTGCGTTGTCCATCTTCTACTGTAGTTGGTGTAACAAGGACAGCAACTGCGTTGTTCGTTTCATACTGTGGTTACGGTTGTATTCCACCCTTCGTGGAGTCATGCAATGGACTCCTTACGCGACTACCAAATAGCTGTGTTTTCTTTAAATTTAACTTAAAGGCTTTCATGCAGGCACTATATTATTTGGCATTGTAGCCATGAATAAGACTTTATGTCACAAACGTCATATTGTGCATAAAACTGATTTCAATGAAGATTTAATAAATCGACATCATACTTAATAATGTTAACATAGCAACCTGTTGCATTTAAAGGGTTAGTAATATGCATTGGCAGAAATCTGGCAAGTTCCTCTTGGGTGCAAATGTTCATGTCTTCAATTACAGGTTTTTCTATGCGAGAAGCATGATAATGTTCACTGTACTCTACAGTATCTAGACTTTCGAGAACAAAAAAGTCTGTCTAAGTCTCCATCAACAACTACAAGCTTCTTTGTCACTGAAAAGGCAGGTATAGATACGTAAGTATCTCCTTCATACTGTTGCCCTTTGACCCCTTTCGTTTACGCTTAGATCTCAAAATTTTACGCTGCTTCTTGTTCTTGTCTCCCATCTTATAATCAGCGATTTCCACGCGTCGTTTATCTGCCATTGCACATCATGCCGTTAAGGGCCTCGTTCTGATTCTTTGTCTTCCCATCAAAACACCTAGTGAGAAGACTATCCTTAAATTTTGGATGGCAATGCCACCGTGCAATATTCGCTGCCATTTGGAGATAATAGAAGATAACCCAACAACCTATATATCATTTTAAAGCTTATAACATGCTCTAACAGAACAGTTTGTAACATAATCCAAAGCATAAATGTGAAAACAATGTGGATATCTGAAAAGTATGTTTTCGGACAGTTGTTTTTATAATGCTATCTAGTCAAAAACTATGCATAATAAGTCGATGGATTTATTCAGCCAATTAGGTTACAGACCAGCCATCAAATTAATGAAAGCTTTTTGTGTAATTGTATTTCTAGTTGCCCACAGTAACTGTATGAAGCAACAAAATTATTTTGTGATGCTAAAAATATACCCAAATACTTCGGTTGTAAAAATAGGCTGAAAGGATATATTATTTTAATGAAGAATACATTGAGGAAAAATCCTGAAAAAATCAGTAAGATTGGTTAAATACTTTTCTAGTTATTAGATTTTAACCAATTGACACTTCCGGAAATACAGTTTTGGAGAAAATGACATTCAAAATTTAGTGTTTCACGATACATAGTTTCTGTATATCAAGACTAAAGTCAATAATACTATTTCACACTTTTCTGTCTTTTGCCAAGTAACTGAACAAGGGGAGCATCATCACTAGTATCATCAGACAATTCACAATGAGCTTCAGCCAAAAGCCAAATAAGGGGAGCATCGTCACTGTCATCAGATGATTCACAGCGAAGAAGAGGATCGACTTCGTTGAACATTCCACTCCCATAACTTGGTTTTCCTTTCTTCTCAAACAATTTTGCTACGAACTTTGCCTGTCATATCTTCCTTCTTCTCTTCTTCTCTTTTGACTGTGCCTTCCTCACTGATCGAGACATTCTCATTTTGTCTTTTTGCATGCTGCCTTCAACTGTGAATTCTCCACTCGGAATATTGGCAGCCTTCATCACTTCATGTCTTGAGCTGGCTCCACAATTGAAGTACATCAAAGCTGACATCACAGCTGTCTCAACAGAATGGGATCCTTTGTATCTGTGTTTTGGGGCTCTGTTCCTTACCAGGCTATTTATGCTTTCATTGGCATTTTGTGAATACAATACACAATACAATTTTTATTCACACTTTTTTTCGTTTTTTTTTACAAATGGAAGAGAGAGATTGCATCTGGAGGTGCCCAACTAATTACAAGAATAAAAGGAAAAAGTGCCTAGAGGCTAAGTTAACCGTAAGGTTTTCTAGTTAGACCCTTGGGAATACCCAGGAAGACAACGAAGTAAGAGAGAATAATCACTGAGGCGCTCTAATTTAGGAAGCAAAAAAATTCATATAGACAGCATCTAAATGGTGATTCTTTCTTTGGAGGGTTCCCTCCTTTCTGTAAGAGCACCAACTATCTTCTCCTGCCGGGCAATACTTGTGCCTCTCTTTATCATCAGCAAGCTCACAATGGCAGCCTTGATGGCAGTTTGTATAACTGATATTTGTTCCTTTTGTTGTTGTGCTGTGAGTTTACCAGGCTTGACATTTGCCCTGATTGTATTGCCATAATATGATTGCAGCTTATCAATAGTTTTGTCTGTAAGTCTGTGCTTACTTCCCTTCACTGGTTCTCCATCACCGAGCTTTGTTTGCTTCTTTGTGATATCTCGTAAATGTGTACCCATTCTCTTCTGCAATGGCCAATACAATCTAACTTCATGACTCTGCAGCAATCAGCCTTACCACAGTCATGACTTTCCTTCCATTTCTTGTATTTCTTGGATGCTGCCCATTTCTTATATTCTTTTGAGCTCTTCTTGGTATGCTCCCATTTTCCACGCTCCTTGCAGCTTCCATAAGTATCCCAGATACTACCGTACGCCTTGCTATCACCGTCACAGATCATAAACTTGTACTTTAGATTATAGTCATTTGATCGCTACCAGGTCTTCTTGGCTATGGAGCACTCCATGAATCCACTGGAACCAACATGGGTTTGGGTACAATGTTCTTGGTGTCCAATAAACCACATGTTGAATTCAGCTGTGTCTCCACCTAGATCTTGCTTTGCTGTTGTGCATTCCATGCACAATTTGGATTCAAAGTCATAGTCAACGACTTCACCGGTATCATTGATATAATGAATCCAACTCCAAAATTTGCGGTATACCCTCTCTTTGACCATGTTCCATCGTAGCTGACAGCAATCTCTACTGTATCAGACTCATCACATTTATGAAATTATCTCACTCTGTCTGGCAGCCTTTAATTTGTCAGTTGCAGCTTTCTTGTGGGCTTCATACGGGGTATCAACATGGCTATCCCAAGCACTGTGTTTGCAGGGAGGTGGCATGTTGAGAATATTACACATTACTGAAATGGCTTCTCTTCCAACTCTCATCTCTGAGGCTGTGTAAACCATTCGCCTGTTGATATCCATGGCATTTTGAGGCATCCATAACTCGCTTTTGTTGCCTGATGTCTGGAGTTCAACTTTAGTGCCACATTCAGTGCACTCTATCTGTATAACAGAACTATTCCCATACCTTAGAAGCCTGTTCATCGTTGAATACTCCGCCGGCTTCACACTGGTGTAAGGGCTGGCATGCTCTCATCAAACTAGATAGCTCAACTAGCCTGTAACTATATCTATACCTGAAAAATATGGTATTATGAAACATTTTTCATTTGCACAAGCTTAATCCCAAACCACCAGAAACCATATATTGACAGAACGCTTGTAAGCTAGAGAATCTGAAAAACAATATTTCATATAAAAAAAAGCGGATAAGCTTTATTCAAGAAAAGATAACACTTGCTACATTTCATGGAGTTTTATGCTTTATACATTACTTTAATATATACATAGGGATTATTGTTTTAAGCATAGGGAATCTTGATTCATAAAAAAGAGAAAAAGTTGCGGCTTTGCAAAGCTTAGCATTAAATTCCCAACACGTTTAACTGTTATAACTTTCATATATTGACCTTATAGCAAAATCCTATGCTTAAAACACAAAACAGACAGAAAGAAAAATTCCCTGAAAATTTCAGAGGAATCAGATAAATTCTTCTTGAGTTATCTTTTCTTAAAGTCTAAAATATTGGAAAATGAGAAAATTGAGTTCAAACTTTCTCTTATGTGTGAATGTTGATTTGTAAGGTAGTTACTAGTTGAAATATCTTCTGTAATTCGGCTGCATTCTGGTGGAGAATTAACAGGTCGTCCAAATAAGTCACTACTCGTATTCCTGAAGATCGGAGAATGGAAATTACTGGTTTCAGCAGTTTGGTGAATGCTCGAGGTGCCGATGGATGACCAGCCGGTTCAGTCCTAAAATTTGTCTGAATGTTGTAGCCCCCCCCCCCCCCAAAAAAAAACCCCCCCCAAAAAAAAAACACAAAAAAAACACAAAAAAAACAAACAAACAAAACATTTGTTTCCAGACCTCTTAGAAATATATGTTGAACATGTCCAAACAAAACTTCATGAATATTCGTCCGTTTTTGACCGGATTTCTTGCCGTTTTTGAAGCAAAATTTTCCCCGTTGCCATGGTAACGGCACTTGGAAAATTAAATTTTAAAGGACAGTCATCTGAAAAAATGCCATATATCAGGAACTAAGCGGAATTTTAACATTACAGAATGTTAAAGTAATGTAAAAGTACCTTTACAAGGAATGTTACCCCCATAAATTTTCAAATGTTGCCCATGTAACCAAAATTCAGGGTAGAGAGTCGCCTTAGGCCACTCTTTACCCTAAAGTAAGTCAAAACGGACTATGTAGGAAATGAGTGATTTCAACCACTAAAACTGAATAACCAGGTAAGCAGCGAAGCAACAAGGAGTGGTCACTTAGACGTCGGAATATCGGATCTAGATAATGACTCTTGTTTTCTGTTTATTTTCTTGTTCGCTTGTAACTGCACCAAGAAGCTTCCCCTTCAGGACAAAAGCTGTGTCTTCGTTCTGCATCAGGTTGGATGGTACAATGATAAAGCACGACCCAAATAGCTTTCATCATTGTTTTGACACTAATAATAATAATAATAATAATAATAATAATAATAATAATAATAATAATAGTAATAATAATAGTAATAATAATAGTAATAATAATAGTAATAATAATAATAATAATAATAATAATAATAATAATAAGCGTTCTCTAGCATTATGAAATAATAATGTTTTAACTTGTCTTGCAAAAGATATAAAATCTTTGTCATCTCTAATTATTTCTGGTAGCTGATGAAATAGTTTCGAAGAGCAATCTTGAAATGTTCCAGTTTCCAGTGGGATAACAAAGTTGATGCTTTGGCTCGATCGTAATTGGCGGTTAACTATACGCCTTTCGAGCTTTAGGTAGTCTGGGAACGATGGGTCCCACAGTGATTTATGTACCAGACGAAGAAGATGATGCTCAGTTCTTTCCTTAATAGGAAGCCACTTGAGCTGATGTAACACGTCACTTTCGTTGGTATATTTATTGAGGACGAAGCTTGCTGCTGCGTTTTGAATCCGTTGCAGTTTTCTTTGCAAATACTGTGGAAGTGGATAACACACTACATCGTTGTAGTCAAGTTTGGGAAGAACTAAACATTCCACAAGTTGCTTCCTTACGTTAAGTGGAGCTAAGTTCTTCAATTTTCGAAGGGTGGACAAAACGGCATAACACGATGAAGATAAATTTTTAATGTGATCCGTCCATTTAAGATGTTCATTTAACCATGTACCGAGAAGTTTAAATGACGATGTTCTCTCGAGTACTTCTCCATTGACTGTGATTGTTGGAACCACATCCTTAAGAGCGTGCGC
Source organism: Paragorgia papillata (assembly GCA_035771165.1). Classification (NCBI taxonomy): domain Eukaryota; kingdom Metazoa; phylum Cnidaria; class Anthozoa; order Scleralcyonacea; family Coralliidae; genus Paragorgia; species Paragorgia papillata. The sequence continues at coordinate 2,842,639 of JAWNZC010000014.1, forward strand.
TGTAGACATTTGCTGAGATGTAATTAGCATCTGCTTGGTCTTAGATCCATTTAACATAAGATTAGATTTAGTAGCCCAGTCCTCCAATTTTTTAACATAAGATTAGATTTAGTAGCCCAGTCCTCCAAAATGATCATTGCCCACCACAGGAATTTACTGACACTCTTATTAATCTCACTTGTTGTTGCAGCATTTCTATTTACAGTTCCACGAATAGCTTTGCCATAGTATTCCTGAAGCTTGTCAATAGTCTTATCAGAAAGTCTGTGTCCTCTTCCACCAATTGCTTTGCCATCTGCTAATTTCCCTTTGGTTTTCTTCTTCAATTCACGAAGAGCAGTGCCCATCCTTTTTTGGACATGACCAATACAGTCAAGCCTCACGACTCGGTTGCACACAGCAGTCTCATCTTCATGCTCTGTTTTCCAGGTTTGATAGCCATTAGATTTCAGCCAGGTTTGGTATTGTGCACTTTGCCGATTCAGTTTCTCATATTTGTCACAAGTATCACAACAGCCAATCAGCCATACGCATCCCATACAACGGCATATGCTTTAGAATCTCCATCTGAAACCATATGTTTATAATGCATGTTGAAATCCTTTGAACGTTTCCACAGATCTTTGGCAATTTCAACTTCCATATTCCCACTACTGCCATCAAAGTTTTTTGAGCAGTTTTCTTCATGCTTCTCGTACCATTCTTGGTACACACTGGAATCTAGCTCTGCTTTCCGACTGGCACACTCCCAGCAAATTTTGGATTTGAAGCCATAATCTAGTACCTCCCCTGTATCCACAGAAATGACAAAACCAAACCCGTAGTTTGCTGTGTGTCCTCGCTTTGACCATGTCCCATCAAAAGTAACAGTAACATCAATTACGTCCTCGTCCGTTATATTTGGGTTGTCCTTGGTTAATTTCCGTCGGAGTCTGTTCCTGGTTGATTTGAAATGTTTTTCCATTGATGTTTTGTGGGCAGCATACAAGGCATTGGAGTGGTCGTTCCATGATTTGCTTGACATGGGTTGAGGCATGTTTAAAATGTCACAAATTGTAGCCATACCTTCCCTGCCAATTCCAGTCTCAGAAGCTACATAAACAAGCCTTCTGTTTATATCAGTGGCATCTCTGGGCTGCCATGATGGTCCACTTGCCTTTGATGTTTGTGGAGCGAAAACGAAGAACTTTGGCCATATCTTTTTTGCTCATCTTCAACTAGCAGCATTTGTGCATCTATGCACTGATGACTTTCTTCAAAAGCTTGCTTCATGCTTGGCAGGTGGACAAATCGATATCCAGGCTCATCGACTCTTGGGAGGTCACTCTCACTTTCGCTGTCACTTGAAGCCATAAGTTTACGTTCGGATGCAGTCATTTCTGGGCAATACCTTGATGTTCCAAAGATTCTTGCTCTGGTGGATTATCCAAAGAACTGGAGGAGGAACCGGGAATCAGTTGCTCGGAATCCTCGGCCAAACTGATGATATTGCAGTGACAACTAATGGTTGTGACTGCTCCACACTCTCGTCCACATTCTGATCGTTTTCTTCAGTGATCTGTCTTTTTCTCCATGGTGGGATGCCCCTAAACCTACTCGTTATCTTGGTTTTAGGCATTTCTCAATCAAGGAAAAAGCGCAAAATCTTCGTAAATTATCTAGAACTACCGAACTAACGAAATCAAACAGAGAAGTATACAAGCGAAATTCTGTCACACCAATGTCATTGCTTCTTAGAGGGTCCTAAAACCATTTAAATATATTACACCCCCTAAATCAGAACCCAGTTTCCTCTAGAACAAACTCAACTCAAAGTCCTCCGAATTATTCTCAAAAAATTACAAAGAAAAGTACAGTGTTTGGTGGTAAACAATTCACGTTTCCATAGCAACGTGTTGCAAAATGTAGATAAATAAATAATACCTTTCGCAAAAAAGCTAATAACTCAAAAAGTATAATAAGATTTAAATATATTTATACCTATACATATAGCATGATTCAATTAACCCAGATTTCTCTAAAAAATGCTACAATCCAAAATTAAAATATTTACTAAAGTATAAGTCAAATATATGATCAAGTCATGTTACAATCCAAAAAAGTATTTTACAATCAAGTAATATGTCTAAAGAAAATGTGGCATGCATTATACATTACATAATAGAAAAACGTATATAGAGTTTTCCTTAATCCTCATTCGCCTTCTTATACTTAATGTAATCAGCCAATGTTGTATTGAACTGGGCATTCATGTCAGCTGGTGTTGACTTATCGTTGAAAAAGAGGAAATGTAGCATTGTGAGCCCAATTTCATGTGCTGCTGGGTAGTCCACATCCAATAAATAAAATATACCAAGAAAGGCCAGGATAACTTCACTCAGCTTTGTCGGCTCAACATTGCAAACTATTTTCTTCCCAACTAACAGAAGCACTTCATTTTTACTAATCAAAATGCATAGCCAATCCCCCTTCCTTTGTTTGCACCAATCTTCAGGATCGTCGTGCTCCTAAAAAGAGAAACAAAGATTTCAAGTTTATAACTAACAGCTTGTCTATAATCATTAATAGCAAGAAAAATAGATATTTTGCCACAGCCTGCTCATTTCAGGATCACTAACTGTATGACCAACCACGACAACCAACACAAATTTGCTTTAATACAGTGTATTCCGCTTAAAGGCTATACAGTATGTAGCACTTACTATATATTGATATCTTATTGCATATATTATAAAAATCGATGATGTACGACATCGGGGAGAAAAATCATGTCATGATTTTCACCCAGAAATGGTCTTTGGAAAAGTTGTAATTTTTGCTGGGGACACATTAGGTTAGCATCTTTGGGGTTATTTTAAAGAAGGTGTTGGTGTTGCATTCCAAAAATGCAGATCGTATTATTGCAACTTTGACAAAATGCAAGAAGACTTTGTCGAGGAAGCTTTTACAGAACGCACCCTAGATCTCTACAACCGAGAATGTACTGACATTGAGCAAGCCCCAACTGATGTTGTCCGAAGTGATTTGCAGACCACTTATGGTGTCAACAAACGAAGTGCCTTATGTCAACTTCCTGCATTTGATGTCACAAAGCAGTTGCCACAGGATATTATGCACACTCTGTTGGAGGGTGTGGTGCAATACGAAGTCCGACTCGTCCTACTTTATTTTATTGAAAGTAGAGCCATTATTACCCTTCAACGCTTAAATAATGCTATCCTTAATCACAACTATGGATATTCAGAGATGAGTGATAAACCAGGGTCTCTCAGAGAAGCAGTTTTCAGTGAAGAAGAAAGGTACAAGCTAAAGTATAATACAACCCAAGCAACATTATTCCTTCGTATCTTGCCGGCCTACATTCTGTGCCCTATGGTTAACACAAATTATGACCATTACACATTTTTAGTTTTGCTTATACAAATTGTTCAACTTGTGTTCGCACCTGTTATCCGGCTAGAGAGCATCCAATATTTGAAGCTGTTGATAGAGGAACATCTCAACAAATTTCGAGAATTGTTTCCAGATACGAATATTATTCCTAAGCAGCATTACATGCTGCATATTTCTGGAATGATAAAACATTTGGGCCCCCTGATTCGTTCATCGTGTTTTAACTTTGAATCTGCTCACAAGTATTTTAAAGAATTAGCAAGAAAGCAGAATTTTAAAAATCTGCCTCTGTCTTTGGCAAAACGACATCAGTTCCTTGACCCTAGCTCACATCCATTGTTTGCAACAGAGAAGAAGTGTGGAGTAGTTCGTGTTGCCAGTGGGGAGGAGCTATGTGCTTTACAGCAAACATTTAATGAATCTGGTTTATTACCTGGCATACAACTGGAAAAGAGCGCACAAGGTGAGCTGGATTGTATTAAATGGTACGAAATTTTGCAAAGATGCAGTGATTGCTATTGGTGTACGCAATGACCAATAAGTGACTTTGTTTATTTCGAAGTTTTTGCTTTTGACACATTTTGCACCAGGCGTATTTAGTTAAGAAGGTCATACCTGATGTGGTCTGTGTTGTTCCCTATGAGAATTTAGTGGACTTCAATGTTTTTCATGCAAAAGGTGATATGCAGGAAAACTGTTTTGTATCTCTTAAGTATGAAATTGTTGATGTTGTGCATGAATATGTACTGCAGGGTACTAGTCCAATCAATAATTGAACTATAAAAACATGCAAGGGACTGATCAATATTCATAGAAATGTAAATCTCAATAAGTAAGTATGTACTTTGCACAGATATATAAAACACTTTATCTTAATTGATAATACTGTAACTACTGTACATATTTATAACTTGCTTATATATATATTAATAGCTACCTCTTTAGGCACAATAAATATTTAAAAATTGCAAGCAGCATATAGTGCATTGTTAGAAGATTGATTGCATGTTTAGTTATTTTTAAGTTGTTTTAGGTCATTTACTGTGTTTTCGAAAAGCTTTCAAAGCCTTGTTAATCACTTTGTATAGGCTCTAATTTAGTACAATTTGTCTTCAAAACCTCTCTTATATTATAAATTTTAACAATTAACTTTTGTGGGTATGAAAGTATCAAATTCTTGTTGAGAATATTTTTCATTAATTTAAGAATTAGTAATTCTTAAATTTATTCGATTTCTTATTTTGAGAAATAGATTGCTTAAAATAAGAACGACCAAAATAATTCGAATAGTAACTCAAATTAAATTTTTTTAGTATTCTTAAACAACAATTGCTGGCTATTTAACTTTTATATTTATAAAGCTATAAAGCAGTCGTAATGTTAATTCTAGTCAAGTAAAACTTTGCTTAATTTAAGAAATGCATGATCTTGTTTGAAAATTTGTTCTCAATTCAAGAATTGGCAGTTCTTACCTAGCAAAATTTTGCTAACATTTTTATTTCAGGCAATGATTTGTTTTATTAAAATAAGAAATCTTGTTCTTGCTAAGAATTTAGGATTTTTCTGTTCTGTATTTTGTACTGTATCTTCTTCGACGCTTTTTCTTCGACCTTTTTTCTTTGACAAGCGAAGAAATATTGTTGACTTTAGTAATCTGTGGTAAGATGGTAGTTGAATAGTTGTTACTAGCAACTTGTGTCGATTCTCCAGTATAATTCCCTCTTTTATCAAGATTGTCGATTGCGCCAAATTCTTTTTGTTGCTTTTCAAGTAGCTCAAGAAATAACTTTCTTTCATTAGTAGAAATGTCTTTTTGAAGTTTTATCTTTCCAACACCTCGGGTACTCAAAAGTTCCGATATGTTGTTGACATATTCCACTGCCTCCCAAATAACTTACAACAATGTGGGAGTTTATTTTGTAGAAGCTTTAATAAGGAAAAATCCTTGTAAAATTCAAGGCACTATCTTAAATACTTTTGATATGAGAAGGGTTAAGCTGTGATCAGTTCCCGAAAAATGTAATATGCAGAAAATGGAATTGTAAGATTTAGTAATGTTTTGACTTCAATGAAAATACTTTTCTTCATGTCCACACAAGTTAAAATGTTCCAGCAGCATATGTTTTTCCCTCTTCCCTTTGTTTTTTGTCTTCTTTCTTCTTTTTCTTCCCTCTCAGTATCTTTCTTCTCTTCTTCGTAGACTCCTTCTCCTTATACTCAGCAACATAAATACGGTCTTTATCAAGCACACTGCAACTTCGCCGAGTGTACTTGGGGATGTTTAACTCCTCAAACAGCTTTAAAATGGTTTTGGCCCCCATGTTGAAATGTGAGATGGCATCATACATCCCAAATTCAAGTAGATCTCTGCCACCAAAACCTCTTTTGGTACTCGCTGCCATATTAACCCATTCAACGACTCATTTTTGTTTTGCGTTTTCTCAGCAGGCACTTCTGAAGAAGATCATCTTGACCAAGCCTTTGGTAAATAGGTTTTACCTTTGCTATGACAGCATTTGGTAACCCATGACCATGTTTGTACTCACTTGGCACCCCCACTTGGCACATTGATACCCACACCAACTTGACTCCCCTGGAGGGGGCAATGGTTATGCCACGGATGCTTATCGCTGGAAGCGCAATGAAAGAGACTGCCAACATTTGACCTGATGGCAATTCCATAGTAATTTTGAAGTTTGTCAATCATACTGTCAGTTAATTTTCCCTTACCTCCAAGTTTAGAATCCTCTTTTTTTAGCTTCCGTAGAGCAGTTCCTACTCTTTTTTGAACATGCCCAATACATTCTTTCTTTTTAACTTCAAATCCATCTGTAGAATAAATATCTTCACCTGTTGATAACTCTTGCTGTCACCATCAGCATAGAGTTCAGTATATCTCAGCTGATCGTTCAAAAATTATTCCATAGCCGGAGCAGACCCATTAATGTTTGCTTTGCAGTTGACATGATCCGTCTTCCAAATACGATATTCTTCACTCTCTTCATCCAAATGAGAGTGAAGTTGGCATTGCTTGCAAACTTTTGCCAGAGCTTCTGCATCCAAAACTTTGCCAGATTCGATGGACAAGTCAGCAACGCAACCATTCAAAGATGAGAATCCTCGTCTCTGCCAAGTTCCATTACACGAAACCCCACAGTTTCATACTTCATCTCCTTCAGCACCCTCTGCTTTTCTTATTTCAGTGGCAGCTTCAGCCATACTTTTCTTTGCAATGCCTTTAATTTTCTTGGCAATTGTTCGAGACACTTTCCTGTAGGCACATTTCACAGGAGTTGGTGGTATGTTCATCAAATGCAGAATTTCTTTGCTCCACTGTGACCTTTACCAAGAGATCTGGCTCTACTGATTATTGTTCGTGACATACACATGCTACGCATTTTGTTATTGGTCAATTTTGTTAAAAGAATGTTTTCATTGGCTTATCGCTAGCGGTTTCTGTCAGCGGATAGTAACCCCTGCGATAGCCAATGAAATTCAAGGATTTGTGATAGAAACTTGTAAATTTATACTAATTCATGTTAGTAACCCTATACGGATATGATATTCTTCTCATACCCAATCCTCTACCGCGCCATACCTAATCCTTTACACGGTACCGGACGAATTCGCAACCGTGCCGGTTAAAAACTAGACCTGAATTTTTCAGGTTTCGAATTCGTCCGGTTAACCTGTCTTGAATCCGTCCGTTTTCGTGGGTCCCGTGTAAACGGAAGGCTGAATCGTACAAATTCGACATCGCTCTCGAATTCGTCCGGTGTCGTGTAAACGTGGTCTAAGTATAAATAAACAGTTAAGTATAAATAAACATTTAAGAATAAATAAACATTTAAGAATAAATAAATATTTAAGAATAAATAAATATTTAAGAATAAATGAACATTTATGGCTTCCACCGTGTCTCTCTGACCACTATCAGCACTGCATTAAGTGAGCTCTGTTTACTGGGCAACCCACAGCGGAAATTGACATACACCAATTGGGATAAATTGGCTATGGTTTCCTTGGACCACAGCCGCGTTTATTAAAAAGTCACTTAAATTATATAATTATTTTCCATACTTCAAACTGATGATTGAGCCCGGTAAAGGTGAGGGCAATGAAACGCCAGATAGGCAAAGAATAATGCAGAATCTAATACACAACAAAGCAGAAAGGTATCATAAAAATCATAAAAATCCTATTCGCTTGCAAATATTTCCTTAACATTTAATTAAGTATAAATTAACATTTAATTAAGTATAAATTAACATTTAAGTATAAATTAACATTTAAGTATAAATTAACATTTAAGTATAAATTAACATTTAAGTATAAATTAACATTTAAGTATAAATTAACATTTAAGTATAAATTAACATTTAAGTATAAATAAACATTTAAGAATTTGATATGCCAAATTTGCAACAACCTCCACAAAGTCATCGCAAATAATATCCCAAAAAGCAGAATAAATCGTACTAGATAAACCATCGATACCAGGAGTTTTATTCTTAGACATCTTCTTTAGTGTAGCAGTGTGCTCCTCCGACGTCAGCAGATCTTCACATAAGAAAGCGTCTTCGACTAAAAGAGAACGGTGAATTGCAGACAGACATTTATTTTGCATGCCCTCGTATAGTACCTGGGACGAAAATAAAGTTTTGTAAAAATTTATGTGCTTATATAATATCAAAACGTTTGCACGCAAGGAAGCCATCCTTATATCTTAGAATTCTGTCTTAGTATGGAGGGAGTCTCTTGACAAGAATCCTCGGTTTAAAATAATTCAACCGATATTCTTCCCTCGATTTACGGAAATTCACACGATGCGCTTTCAGTCTCCGACAACTTTTGATCTAACAAGTCTAAAAGTTTGTCTTGCGCAGCTTTGTTTTAGGTCGCTTGGAAACTAATTCTTTATAAAAGCGAACCTGTTCATCCATAGATCGCCTCAAGTCCTTTTTTAATTCTTTGCGCAGTTTTGATGGAGCGAAACATCTCGCAACTACCACGCACGCACTGCACTGCCAAGCAAAAAAGTACCGTATTGGACGTTCGTTATTTTGAATCGCCTATCTTACTACTAATTTCTTATTCGTGCTTGGTGTTGCTTGGTATATATTCTTTAAAAACCTTTTTCTTAGCTGGACCTCTAACCTTTTTATTCGCTCTTAACCGGGCTATTTTTTTCACCAACTGTTTAAATTTGCCTTTGTAGACAACTTTATTGTTCTCAACTGTATCTTTTAATGTATTCAACTTTTCTTCGACTTTCATCCGCTTGGCAGATTCCACTTCCAAGGAACGTTCTAGAGCTCTTTTCTCGCCTTTTACCTGGGCATTTTCTTTCTGAGTTTTCTCCAAATTCATAACTTCAATTTCATTGTAATAGATTGTCAAACTATATTTTGAATTCTTCCAAGTATTTAATAGCCTTTTAGTCGGTTTTCCACCTTTTACACGCTTATAAGCACACTTATGAGTAGTCTTAAGTCTGTCTACTGATCTTCGTCTTAAATGCTTTAAGTAAACGGCTGCTTACCATAACACCACGTATTCCCGCTTCAAGAAGGATATTGTTGACAACAGAGGTCAACCACGACTCGTAGCTTTGACCATCTTGTCGGACGTGTTCAGTCGACAGTGTATAAATCAAGAAACTATATACCAATCAGAAAATTGATATTATTAAACAGAAATTACCAAGCCAAAACAGAATCACAATATAGGCAGAAGAAAGCTTAAAAGTATTGTACAATGCGTAAACTATAAAGTCACATCAATAATCAATTCGTATGGATTGTGCTTACTTGCTTATTTGGTGTACATACGAAGGAATACATTGATTCAATGATGCCCGTTGCACATCGTCTTCCACAGCCACGACCAGCTGAATTAATGAGACAGTTAACAAGCGAAAGAGCCCCAACTTAACAGTCATTTTGCCCTTCCTCAATTTCGATGAATATGGACGAGTTTACCATCAAAATACGCGGGATCACACGAAGATTTCAATTCTGGCGCTGACCAGCACTAAAGACATGCACAGTAAACGCTAGTGCCAGTTTTCTTCAACAATGGCTGAGCGCGACGCGAATTTGAAGCGCAAATAATAACAAACAGTGCATAAACAAACGAAAAGTGCCCTAAAATATAAATAAAAAATATATTCAAAATATATCAGCTAAAATATATTCAAAAGACGTCTCAGGACATCTACTTTCCAAGTCCGCACCTAACCGAACTTGATTATTATCAAGGAAAGAACACAAACGAAAAAAACCCAAATTTTGTGACATTTGTATCGGTAAAAGTAGGGGCGTGTCTATGCGAAATACGACACGACTTTTTGTTAACCAAAAGTTTGATATGGTAACCAAAGGCAAAGCTTTTGGCAGAAAATTTCAAAATGGATATTTTCAAACACACTGACATGTTTCTGTAATTATTACGAGATGTTTATGCTAACCATTTCCACAGCTACGAAGTGACGTTATCAACGACGTGACGTCATAATTTACATGACGTCGTCAATTAAGTGACGTCATAATTTACGTGATGTCATTAATGACGCCGTTTATCAATTACCTCTTTTAAATTGAACAAATACATAATTAATAAATGCAACTTACTGAAACGTCGTCAAAACAGAAATCGAGCCAAACTTTATCATATTTAGTACACAACTATATTAGCAGTGCAATAACATTTTCAATCAGTTTTCACAAAGTTTAGTTTTGACAGGTTTATATGCATTATACATTTTCAATAACAGTCCAAATAATGTCACAGCAGATACAGTATTGCTACTCCTCCAGGGGTGGAGGTACTGCATGCTAATTCAGGTCGCATTCATCGGTTCCACTCGGAACTCAAAAGAGTAAAGTGACAAAGCAGAGCTTTTTGTTTCTGGGAACGCAGGACATGGCATTTCAGGCAACTTCCATGGGAATGCCCCAGGCAATCAGAATACAATATGACACAGTACTTCACATTACTGTCAGTATGAATGTACTGTAATTCTAAAATTAATCTATTAGTTAAAACCACAGAAGGAAACTTTCTTCCTTCACATTTCACATTTGCATGCCCAGTTACTGTAACACTCTCTTCCTGTTCACATCCCCCCATGCTTTGAGATTCTTTCTCCACAAGAATCTCATTTAATATTTCATAAGTTAACCATGCTTCTGGCACTCTGGGCCAACCTCCCTTCTCCCCGGGTAAAAATCTGACATCACAATACAACCACCACTCGGGTTTTTCTCAAGGAATCTTCTAACTTTCCTCTTAAGGTTTATAATATAGGGTAGCAGTGTAAGATTTGGGTCAAGTAAAAGGAGACTACTCTTAGCCCTTTCCCCCTGGTTACCACCAAAACGACCACTAATTTCAAATATATTCATCAACAAGCGATAACAAATTTTGTAGTTACCTTTCCACCAGTCCGGCTTTACTCCATTGACAACAAGAGTGAGCAACTGATTCTTGTCATCCCACAAGTGGCAGTCGAAGCAACATTAGCCTTCGCCCGTTGTCAATGGCGGCGCTGAATTACGTATGTTTGAAAAGATTCCTGGGATGACCTCTAAGCTTATACAACACTGTTTATACATCAAACAAAAGCTTAAAACATAAAGATTAAGCCTGGTTTCCATATAGCCGCAAGAGCCGCCGGCATGTCGGCGTCCTACCAGCGACTTAGCCTGCGACCTAACGCCTGCAAGAAACTTTTAATGGGAACAGATTGCGCCGGTATGCCGGCGGTGTCGCAGTCACATCGACGGTGGCACTAGAAAAGTTGAATTTGGTTAAACTTTCAACGTTCCTGCGGTGCCGCCGACCTACGATTTTTTTATGAAAACGTCGACATGCCGGCGAGGACGCCGCTGCTCTAACATCATTTGATCAGTGTTAGCTAATCGAGTGTATCAGGAGAAATGTTGATTAGGTAAAACATAATCAGTCAGCAAAAGCTAACACAATTTGTATGTGTGAAAGTTTATAAGAAATTCCCATATTGTACCAAATACTGATGACACAAATGTAAATAATTACCTATAAAAGTATTCTCGATCTTGGAGTTCTAGCTCGCGAAATACAGTATGATATTGACCATATTCCTGTCTTTGCCGAAATATTTCCCTTACCCAAAATTTATGCTTGCGTTTTGCCTTATATTTCCTCTGACGATACCTTGTAGTATATAGAAGTAACAGCTTAACTTGGTAGAGCAACAACAACCGTTGGTTCACGGCAAATTAAGTTACTACATGTAAAAGAAACCATGGGTCAGGACATCGTATATTCAATTGTATGCTTTATGTATTTTGTAAGACCTTTAAAGGGCAACATGCATAGCTTCGACAACGTGGCGTATAATATAATAACGCCTAAATAAACTAATAACTTTAATTTGTGGTTCCTTGCCACAAATTTGTTTTGAAAACGTGAAAACGCTTCAGTTGACGTTGTATGTGCAACAACGACGGTATTGTGATTATACTCTTGGGACTGTAAATTATTCAACGCTTTGTTTTGGTTGAAAAATACTATTGTACTTGGGTAGTCGTCGTGACGTTCGCGTTATGCTTGCTTAATAAGGTCCCTATTTTTAAAAGTCCCGCAACGCCGCCGAGGTACTCGCGAACCAGACGCAGGCAACCGCCGTCACATTCTCAAATTTGCCGGCGATGACTGCGGTCGGCAGAACGCCGGCACACCGGCGGCTCTTGTGACTATATGGAAACCAGGCTTTGACGACATACCTGTTTCTTCTGACATTTTGTATCAACAAATGCTTTAATTCAAAATGGTAATCCAAAGGCTTTAGGCTTCTTGATAACTTTTGAAGAAGAAACACACATCACGTGGAAGCTCAATCTTCCCTCTTCAACATGGTGCCCTCAGTTTGCAGGCTAAGTGTAGAGGTCATCCCGGAATTACGTTTAAACAGGCAACGGTTGCCAAGGAGAGCGATTCCGGTTAAAATGGCGGCCGTATTTCTCATATATGCCACAAACGCGGCGCCGGTTTCTAAAACAATTACGCAACGCCATGCTTCATAAATATACAGTTTTACTAGCTCAATATCTCTTTATTAAATTATTATGAGAATCAAACATACTATACTTTTGGAGTAATATCATTCTGAACACCGCGACTATTTTGCCCTCAAAACTCGCTCGTTCTAATACCAGTCCCCCTGGCCGTGTGCGGTCCCTAGCAACAGTACGAAATAATGGTACGTGCCCTTTGCCCTTTGTATGACCTGCGCAGAAGGTTGGCATACACCGTACACGTCGAATACATCATGATCTATTTGAGAAATATAAATTAAATATAGTTTTACATGTTTATATTTAACAATTAGACAACTCGCCCTCGTTTTCTATGAGCGATAGTGAACGAGGCTTCGCCTCGTTGAGTATCGCTCATAGAAAACGAGGGCGAGTTGTCTAATTGTTTTAGTATAAATTGACAAACTAGTTTTTAAATGCAAAAATATATTTTATTTAACATTTTACATAAAAATTGTAAATATTCTTTCGAAAACACGCGTCCGACTGTTCTCCGGTAATTGCCGAGAGATAAGCATCATGCACGTGTTTCGACGTACTTCCTTCAAACGAAGGTCAAACGAAGACAACAGATCACGCTGCCAAACAAAAGCAGAGCATGTAAAGTCTCGAGTTTCAATACACATTTTAAAAATTATGGAAACTAATGTTTCAAAGATTTGAAATAGCAGAGATGATAAGGATAAGTTTACACAGACGATCCAAGGTAATTGTTGTTGACAATATTAACCGAACAACCATGAAACTGGAAATTTGGAGCTGACTGAAAGAATGACTGTCGACTTGTCATCGATGATTCATTTATGTTTACATCAACTGCTGAGAACGGCGATCGAGCAGAAGCTGTAGACTTTGGAAGAACTGCTATTGATATGCTTTCATCGGCCTGCCCTTCTGGTTTGTTGTCGTCGGAGCTGGCAACGAATTCGCTTAGAATCGCCGACATCTTCTCCTTTTGTTGAAAAGACGGCTTGTTGCTGTAAGACTCGATACTCGCATCGGACTTGTGGCCTGTCACACATTTGATATGGCGGTTTTCAACATCTGCATTTGACAAAACTGTCACCGACGTTGCTCGTAGCAGTGATTACTCAGCGAAGGATTTATGTTGGCATTTTTGGACATAGTACGCATCATGGAGTTAAGAGAATTCTGACCAAGAGGCGAATTACAAAACCAAATAGCTTCTATTTCCGGGTTGAATTTTGCCGAGTTATCTCTTGGCCTCTGGAAGAGAAAATCTGAAGCTGGATTGAGATGACTGAGGAAATGTTTTACAGTTTCTACAGGACATCTTGGAGACCCACGTACTTCAAACATTTTGCCATCTGATTCATCCTCTTCGTCGAGAAGACCGCCTTGATGATTTTTCGTGGCCAATATAGCACCCGGAACGTCGCGTTGGAGCTCGAAATAACGTTTTTCACCAGGGGTTTCTCTTAATATCAGCATTTCTTTTCTCATTCGACGTTGGTTTTCACGACCTCTTTTACCAAAATAAAAAGTGATGTAAAACCAAGCAGTACGCAGGAGTTGTACGGGCCATTTTGAATTTGCCAAGCCAAGCTGCTCTTCTTTAAACAACTTCTCAATCTCTTCCTTTGTAATAGGGTGTTTATGGACAACACCTGCAATTTTTCCTTCTCGTCGTAGAGATTTTGCAAATGCGTCGAGAGCATCATTGGCTTGCTTAAACTGGGGGTCATTTATTATCGACCAAGGCTTCTTGTTTGGGGCGCCGCGTAGAAATCTTTCGACTGCTGCTCGGATTGCTTTTAATGACGATACTTTAAAGAATGAACCATCTTTCTTACGGACACAAAGGTAAAACTTTTTTAAACAATTTGCTAGTTCTTCTTTTGACATTTCTTGTATTGAGACTGTGTATTCAGGTCGACTTTCTAGCCACTCTTTGAAACAAGGCAGAGACGTTTCATGAAAAAAATTTTTTAGGAAATATATTTGTGGCGAAAATTCGCTTTTTAGTTTGTTTGTTTGTTATACAGTTTGAAGTTAACCAATATATTACTACAGTATCTTACCATTAATAATTTTCATCGCATATTTTGTTGCTGTTTTGGTTCTTTCTGGAACTGCTGCCTCAATTAAATTTTCAGTTTCTTCATTTGAAATGTCCGCAAATCTCGACGCCATTGTTGACAACAAAAAATAAATTCAGGGTTGCATTTCACATAATATATAAGACGCTTAGTGATTGGTCAATTTTTTTAAAAGAATGACTTTCATTGGTTTAGCCCAGAGGTTTATATCACCAATTATAAACTCCTACAATAGCCAATGAAATTCGAGGATTTGCATTATAAACTTCTAAATTTATACTAAATTGTGATATAAACACGCGGGAACGTGCGGGAAAAAAAAGCGAAACAGTATGTGCTTGACCTTGACTGAAAATACAGCAGGAATGTAAGTTAGCAGTTAACTAGAGTTGAAGAATGTTAGGCAAGATACACGTCAATTAAAGTTATTATTCCGATAATGGCTTGCAGGGCGATCCCGACCAAACTGTGCAGGATTCTCGTTGACGTTCAAGGATTGGCTGTGGTTGGTACCAAGGTGATCTCGTAGACAACCGACGACGTCGTATAGGTGTTGCGGTATCTCCACACGAGCACAGAATAAGGATTGACCAGAAGTCCAACTCGCGGGAAAAAGTGTCCCATTATTTTTATGCGCATGCGCCAGTCGGCCATTTTGAAAGTAAGTGCCCCCGGAAAATTAGCCTTCTCGTCCTTGTGACCCTCGGGCTCCTGTAGTCAATTACTCTTGGCCGTCTTGTGACCTTTTAATTAACTTCATATTGTTATCTATATATATAAATAATATTTAGTTAAGTAAAAAAGTAATTTACTTGAGAAAACGATTCTTTGGAGATGAAATTCTTTGACCACGGGGTTATTAAAACTTTAGTACGCGGATACTATGGGTAAAAGTCCGTGGCAAAAAGTCCTGCACTCACGAAGCTGGAGTTTATACAATTCTTGATTATGCCGACACATTTGTTTATAGAAGAAGATGGCTAAAATTTTCGGAACTACGCATTGTTGAAATACATCGGGTACGTATGTTGTTAGAAATTTTATAAGCTTTCATTCAATATATATTTCAAATCGTGGTGTTACCTGTAACTTTTTAAAATGTTCAAAATGTTCTCACCGTTGACCATAAAAGTTTTAATATTTTTTAATATGTTGAAAAGGTATGATCACTAATTTGCACCAAAAACGTTTTCAACTTCAACTAGAAATCTGCAAACTTTTCCACTCCTTTCATATTTGAATTAGCTTTTGTTTACGAAATATCTGAGGTTCATACCAGAAGTCTTTCTGAGGTTATAGCAAACACCAAAACAGCAAAAGCTAAAACAAACTTAAGAAATTCATCCATTTCAGACAGTCCAGACCAAAATAATGTTTTTTGTTTTTTAAAATACTTCCCAGCAAGAAAATTAAAAGTTCTGACATGAATGGCACTTCACAGTATTATGTGTCGGCATAATCGAGAAATGTAAAACCCGCTCCATGAGTGCAGGACGTTTTTGCCACGGACTTTTACCCGTAGTATCTGCGTACTGAAGTTTTAATAACCTTGTGGTCAAAGAATTTTATCTCCAAAGAACCGTTTTCTAAAGTAAATTACTTATTTACTTAACTAAATATTATTTATATATATAGATAACAATATAAATTTAATTAAAAGATCACAAGAAGGCCAAGAGTAATTGAATACAGGAGCCCGAGGAACGCAAAGACGAGAGGGCTAATTTCCCGGTGGCACTTACTTTCAAAATGGCGCCGGGATCGCGAGGCCCGACATTTCGCGAGGACACTTACATCAAAGGTGCCGACACTGAGTCGGACTTCTGGTCAATCCTTATTCTGTGACACGAGTAACGACTTTTATTCCATGAACGACATGCGAACTGCGAAGAAGGGCAATTTCTTTTACGTTTTGCGCCGCCGCGTCTCGACGAAAAGCCTTATCATAATTAGCCTAGGTTATGCCACGAAACTGCTTTGCTATTCGGATTTCGGACGATAAAGAGCTGATAGAGCCATAAGTCGCAAGTTCAGTGGGGATAGTGCAACGCGTGTCCGTCTCTGCGACAGGCGTCCAGAAGTGGCATTCGGCGTATATAGTCATTTGTATCGGTGTAGTTATTATTGGAGTTGATAAGCTTTTTCTTGTCAGTCTCGGCATCTGTTGAACAATGCTCGCCAGACTTTGTTTGACGCCTCTAGTACTCCCCCACCCACGTAATCAGCCGGAAGCAGGGGGAACGCCCAGTCTCCAAAAACATCACTTCCCAAAACCATGCACAACATGGAAAGTTTGCCATTAACTTTATTTAATTTTTAAATATATAGATATAAACATTTAAATATAAATAAACATTAAGTAATAGATAAATCCCGAGAACGAGGGATGTATGCTATATAAAGACCTGAGGACGGGCAGCGTCCGAGGACTTTATATCGCATACATCCCGACGTTCGAGGGACGGGTGGGACAGATGATTTGGAATTTGCAAAGATATTTCTTGGCAGGTTGAGAAAGAAGTTTGTAGTGTGCCTCACCACTGCTTCATCGTCAAAGAATCGTTTGGCCTCCATTATTGCATCGTTGGTTCCATCTCTTAGTGATTTGGAATTTAAAACCTTTTTACCAAAAAGATCCCACAAGCCAGCTTTTTTAGGTGCTTTATAATAGGCTCAGGCTGTGCTCCATTAATAAAATTTGCAGGAACAAGTGATTTCATCTCATTAACAAGCCACTGCTCTCCTTGTCGTGCTGCTGCGTTATTACGAAATGCCATCTTCTTCATGCGTGGGTCTAGAAGAGTGGAGCAGGCCAGCATATGATTACCTTCTATCTTTGTGAAACGGCGTTGCATTTGAGCGTTCAGCTGGCTACTCAGAGATGTATCTTTGTTATTACTCCCTGCAGTCAAGTGCTGAAGTGACCTTGCAAGGGGTATAGCCTTTGAAACAGAGACGTACGTATCAGCTGACACCTCTCTTGTCGATCGTACACTCAACTGGTTCCAAAACACCCATTGCAGATTGGAGCAATTCCCCATCAGAAGGCGAGAGGCAAAAGTTATTGCGACTAGAAAGACAAAGTGTAGTAGTAATGGTGCATTCGCACAATGGTCTTCCTGGTTCACCAGAATATTTATTACAATTAAGTTTTAAAACTGAAAGAACAAATCTACAACAACTACATAATTACTTAAAAATGTAATTTTTACAAATTTCAACAATTTATACAAACATAAAATAGGATTTTTCAGTTCTTTCTACTTGCCCATGTCCTAAGTGCTGCATATAAGTCAATTGTGTCTGCTAAATCTCTTTCCGTTGCAAGAACTATCAAATCATCCAGTCGCTCGTCAGACATCGTGGATCTTAAAAAGTTCTTAACTATTTTCATTTTGCTGAATGTTCTTTCATCTTTTGCGACACTTACTGGAGCAGTGAAAAGCAGTTTGCATGCTTTATACACATTCCGAAAAAATGTCCTTGTTTCCATACGCGTGTTGACACACATCCTGGACGCTCTTACATGGGTCTTCTAGATTGGCTGCACGTTGCTGAAATATTTAGCGGCTAAATTCCCTGACGCTATCGAATGGTTATCCGTTGTTGTAGACGAGTTTACCGGAACTGTTGATGAAGCCATTGGCGAATCCGTCGGCGAAGACATTGTAGACATGCTGTTGTTACTGGAACAGACTATGACTGAGCAAGAACCAGTGCTACTACACGACTACTGACGTTTACTACGCTTGATCGACGAAGAAAAACAAAACTTACAAACCAACACCTTTGACGCTGCGATAACAGTACTTTCCACCACGCTACATTGAACAATACTCACGTTCGACAGACGACCACTTGCGCCTGGCTGACCCGGTAGAGACCGCTGACCTCCGACTGTTGCCCCGCTAAGGATGTGTTATATACTTGTACACAATGTACGAATTAGAGTATTATAACGTGCAAGTAGATTGTGTTCTGACGTTCTGTTGACACACTTTTTCCTATTGATTTGTAATTTCGTACTGTAGCAGCGGTTTTCGTTAGACCATAGTCCATTGAGTGATGGTCTGGAAACCCAGCAAAGGTCTTTGTTCTATCTTTCTGTTCACATTTATGCAAACTTGTGCACGGCGAAGACCGTTTCAACATAAAATCACAGCTCATTATAGACGCTTTGAAGTTTGCTGAGTTTCCAGACCAGATCCTCTTCATTGACTTTGGCTAGACGTCCCAAATCACGCACAGCGAAGCATTTACACTGCCTAATTGGACTGAACAAAAGTATTGATTTTGTGCACGCCGCGCTCGTCACCTCTAAAGCTACTGTTACACTGCGATTTTTCTTGCAAATTGCAACAGATAGCCTGAATGTTGCTGGTTGCAATCGCACTGTAACACCCCGTATAGCAACTTGCGATTTTGTTACTTTTGCCGTGTTGTAAGTTGCAAGAAAAGTTGGATGGGTTCTACTTTTTGCTGCAACTTGCAGCAAAGTTCGCAAGTTGCAGAACGTGTATGTAACACCCACTTTGCAACTTGCGAGTTTTTTCTCCATGGGTAAATTTGTTGCAAGTTGCAAGAAAAATTGCATCCTGTAACAGCACAGCACCTTAAGACTGTTCAGACTGCATGCATGTGATTAACATTGATACAGTTTGCCTTAAAAATAAGTACAAAAATTCAAAACAATTTGAATAGTTTTGGGTTTTGCCAATTTAGACCATTATCATGCTTGGACTGCCATTTTGCCATAAAGTAATGGCCGAGTATTGTAGAACAATGGCTGCCTATTGTCACAATAGCCAGTCCAAACTTGACAATTATTACACAGAGTTGGTTATTCAACAAGAATTTGTTATAGAATTATCTAAACAACCATATCTATATGTATTGAGAAAACGTACCTTTTGCAGCTTTGGTAAAGCGTTAAATTTGTTTTTTAGTAATTTGTAAATTTCCGACTGGTTGTACACTATACAAATAAATTCTTTTAGGCTAATGCCATGACAATACCAATTAATATCTACGCACTGTACTTATATGAATACGTGTTATTTCAGCACACTTTATGGTTGCTAAAGGTACGATTTCGGTACGATTTCCTATTTCTAAGCAGTGACAACGCTAGTAATAGCATGCAAATTTAAAATTATCCAGGCATAGCAAAATTCATAACTAAAAATATTCAGAAATAAAACAAAATGTATTATTAACGCAAAAATTACGATCTAAAATAGCATCCATCTAAAAGCTTTGGTGGTCAAGCTAGCAGTCATACAAAGCGTGACCAACAATTTCTTTAAAAATATCTGTTTTGAATATCTTTTGCGTGATGCCAAATATTGTAGATAATATAAATTTGAATGACTTGGCGTGTTTCTGTGCCTAGATTATTTTCAATTTGCATAGCATTACCAGTTGCTATGATTAGCTTTGCTACTGGGTTTTTTAAGGTGACAACTACATATCTTAACCCTTTACTGCAGTGAAGGGTTAAGATACGTAGTTGTCATGGTCACTGTTGCCATTTGGTGACTTATTCATTCTATTCTAACGCTTTAACTCGTCGAGCTGAGACTTCCTAAAAACTAGACATTAAAGGGTTAATACATGGGGATTCATAGCTTCACAAACATAGCAGATGGTGTCTTACATATTACAATGTACAATATAGACTATAGAGATTAAACATCGTGTCTGGTATGACTTGAGGACGGCGCAGGAGTTTAATATTTATTCCTTTTTTTAGACGCACAAGTTGAAACGTCAGTTGATTGATAAATTGTACTTGTTTAAAGTAATGTCTTTTTCGATGTTTATTCATAAATGATTAGACCACTTCTGTCTACGGTGTTACCATATATGCAGTTTAATCTCTATAACTCTGTGAAATGAGGGGAAGAGAAAACAATGTAAAAAAGATTAAAAATAGAAAACAAGAATAAAAAGAATCCAAAGAAAAAAAAGAAAAAAAAGAAGAAAAATAAAACAAAAATAAACGAAGAAACACAACAAAAAAAGAGAGAAAAAGGAAAAAAATAATTAAAAAAGTAAGACGAAGAAAAAAGAAAACAAAAAAATAGGCAGAAACAAAAAAATATCAAAAGAAAAAGGCGGCAAGAAAGCAGTGGGGAGAAAACGGGGAAAAGCGAAAAAGAAAAGGAAATTTAGTTGTCGCACGAGTTCTATTTTCAACTTAGTAAGATGATACAGACGCCTGAATTATCGTAATTTACACAACATGAACTATCGATCTTGGCCTTACATTTTGAGAAAGAACAATAGCTGGCAGAATCAAAATCACCGGTCTCTTTCTTGTACGAGACGGACAACGCAGTTGCTGTTCTTGCTACACCAACACACTACGAGATGGAGAACGCAGTTGCTGTCCTTGTTATACCAACCAGATTACGAGATGGACAACGCAGTTGCTGTCCTTGTTACACCAACCACACTACGAGATGGACAACGCAGTTGCTGTCCATGTTACACCAACTATAGTACAAGGTGGACAACGCAGTTGCTGTTCTTATTACTAATACGAGATGTGCAACGCGGCTCGTGTTCTTGTTATACCAACTACACTACGAGATGGACAACGCAGTTGCTGTCCTTGTTACACCAACCACACTACGAGATGGACACCGCAGTTGCTGTCCTTGTTACACCAACCACACTACGAGGTGGACAACGCAGTTGCTGTCCTTGTTACGCCAACCACACTACGAGACGGACAACGCAGTTGCTGTTCTTGCTACACCAACACACTACGAGATGGAGAACGCTGTTGCTGTCCTTGTTATACCAACCAGACTACGAGATGGACAACGCAGTTGCTGTCCTTGTTACACCAACCACACTACGAGATGGACAACGCAGTTGCTGTCCATGTTACACCAACTATAGTACAAGGTGGACAACGCAGTTGCTGTTCTTATTACTAATACGAGATGTGCAACACGGCTCGTGTTCTTG
Organism: Paragorgia papillata; assembly: GCA_035771165.1. NCBI lineage: Eukaryota > Metazoa > Cnidaria > Anthozoa > Scleralcyonacea > Coralliidae > Paragorgia > Paragorgia papillata. The sequence continues at coordinate 2,864,150 of JAWNZC010000014.1, forward strand.
TTATACCAACTACACTACGAGATGGACAACGCAGTTGCTGTCCTTGTTATACCAACCACACTACGAGATGGAGAACGCAGTTGCTGTCCTTGTTACACCAACCACACTACGAGATGGACAACGCAGTTGCTGTCCTTGTTACACCAACCACACTACGAGATGGACACCGCAGTTGCTGTTCTTGCTACACCAACACACTACGAGATGGAGAACGCTGTTGCTGTCCTTGTTATACCAACCAGACTACGAGATGGACAACGCAGTTGCTGTCCTTGTTACACCAACCACACTACGAGATGGACAACGCAGTTGCTGTCCATGTTACACCAACTATAGTACAAGGTGGACAACGCAGTTGCTGTTCTTATTACTAATACGAGATGTGCAACACGGCTCGTGTTCTTGTTATACCAACTACACTACGAGATGGACAACGCAGTTGCTGTCCTTGTTATACCAACCACACTACGAGATGGAGAACGCAGTTGCTGTCCTTGTTACACCAACCACACTACGAGATGGACAACGCAGTTGCTGTCCTTGTTACACCAACCACACTACGAGGTGGACAACGCAGTTGCTGTCCTTGTTACGCCAACCACACTACGAGACGGACAACGCAGTTGCTGTTCTTGCTACACCAACACACTACGAGATGGAGAACGCAGTTGCTGTCCTTGTTATACCAACCAGATTACGAGATGGACAACGCAGTTGCTGTCCTTGTTACACCAACCACACTACGAGATGGACAACGCAGTTGCTGTCCATGTTACACCAACTATAGTACAAGGTGGACAACGCAGTTGCTGTTCTTATTACTAATACGAGATGTGCAACGCGGCTCGTGTTCTTGTTATACCAACTACACTACGAGATGGACAACGCAGTTGCTGTCCTTGTTATACCAACCACACTACGAGATGGAGAACACAGTTGCTGTCCTTGTTACACCAACCACACTACGAGATGGACAACGCAGTTGCTGTCCTTGTTACACCAACCACACTACGAGATGGACACCGCAGTTGCTGTCCTTGTTACACCAACCACAGTACGAGATGGACAACGCAGTTGCTATCTTTGTTGCACCAACCACACTACAAGATGGACAACGCAGTTGCTATCTCTGTTACACCAGCTACAGTTCGAGGTGGACAACGCAGTTGCTGTCCTTGTTATACCAACCACACTGCGAAGTGGACAACGCACTTGTTGTACCAACCGCACTATACGAGGTGGACAACGCAGTTGCTGTCCTTGTTACGCCAACCACACTACGAGATGGACAACGCAGTCGCTGTCCTTGCTACACCAACCACAGTACGAGTTGGACAACGCAGTTGCAGTCCTTGCTACACCAACTACACTGCGATATCGACGACGCAGTTGCTGTTCTTGCTACACCAACCACACTACGAGATGGAGAACGCAGTTGCTGTCCTTGTTATACCTACCAGACTACGAGATGGACAACAGTTGCTGTCCTTGTTACACCAACCACACTACGAGATGGACAACGCAGTTGCTGTCCATGTTACACCAACTGTAGTACGTGATGGACAACGCAGTTGTTGTTCTTATTACTAGTACGAGATGGGCAACGCGGCCCGTGTGCTTGTTATACCAACTACACTACGAGGTGGACAACGTAGTCGCTGTCCTTGCTACACCAACCACAATACGAGATCGACAACGCAGTTGCTGTCCTTGTTACACCAACCACACTACGAGATGGACAACGCAGTTGCTGTCCTTGTTACACCAACCACACTACGAGATGGACAACGCAGTTGCTGTCCTTGTTACCCCAACCACAGTACGAGATGGACAACGCAGTTGCTATCTCTGTTGTACCAACCACACTACAAGATGGACAACGCAGTTGCTATCTCTGTAACACTAGCCACAGTACGAGTTGGACAACGCAGTTGTAGTCCTTGCTACACCAACTACACTGCGATATCGACAACGCAGATGCTGTCCTTGTTATACCTACCAGACTACGAGATGGACAACAGTTGCTGTCCTTGTTACACCAACCACATTACGAGATGGACAACGCAGTTGCTGTCCATGTTACACCAACTGTAGTACGAGATGGGCAACGCAGTTGTTGTTCTTATTACTAGTACGAGATGGGCAACGCGGCTCGTGTCCTTGTTATACCAACTACACTACGAGGTGGACAACGTAGTCGCTGTCCTTGCTACACCAACCACAATACGAGATCGACAACGCAGTTGCTGTCCTTGTTACACCAACCACACTACGAGATGGACACCGCAGTTGCTGTCCTTGTTACACCAACCACACTACGAGATCGACAACGCAGTTGCTATCTCTGTTGCCCCAACCCACACTACAAGATGGACAACGCAGTTGCTATCTCTGTTACACCAGCTACAGTTCGAGTTGGACAACACAGTTGCTGTCCTTGCTACACTACGACAGTACCAGATGAACAACGCAGTTGCTATCTTTGTTACACGAACCACACTACGAGATGGACAACGCAGTTGCTATCTTTGTTACACCAACGTCAGTTCGAGGTTGACAACGCAGTTGCTCTCCTTGTTATACCAACCACACTACGAGATGGACAACGGAGTTGCTGTCCATGTTACACCAACTACAGTACGAGATGGACAACGCAGTTGCTTTTCTTATTACTAGTACGAGATGGCCAACGCAGCTCGTGTTCTTGTTACACTAACTACACTACGATATCGACAACGCAGTTGCTGTCCTTGTTACACCAGCCACACTGCGAGGTCGACAACGTAGTTGCTGTCCTTGTTACACCAACCACACTACGAGATCGACAATGTAGTTGCTGTCCTTGCGACATGAACTACAGTACAAGATGGACAACGCACTTTCTGTTCTTGCTACCCCCACCACAGTACAAGATGGAAAACGTACTTGCTGTCGTTGTTACACCAACCACAGTACAAGATGGAAAACGTAGTTGCTGTCGTTGTTACACCAACCACACTAAGAGATCCATCACTACGAGATGGACAACTCAGTTGCTGTCCTTGCTACACCAACCACAGTACGAGTTGGACAACGCTGTTGCTGTTCTTGTCACACCAACCACAGTACGAGATGGACAACGCAGTTACAGTCCTTGCTACACCTACCACACTTCGATATCGACAACGCAGTTGCTGTTCTTGCTACACCAACCACACTACGAGATGGAGAACGCAGTTGCTGTCCTAGTTACACCAACCACACTACGAGATGGACAACGCAGTTGCTGTCCTTGTTACACCAACCACACTACGAGATGGACACCGCAGTTGCTGTCCTTGTTACACCAACCACAGTACGAGATGGACAACGCAGTTGCTATCTTTGTTGCACCAACCACACTACAAGATGGACAACGCAGTTGCTATCTCTGTTACACCAGCTACAGTTCGAGGTGGACAACGCAGTTGCTGTCCTTGTTATACCAACCACACTGCGAGGTGGACAACGCACTTGTTGTACCAACCGCACTATACGAGGTGGACAACGCAGTTGCTGTCCTTGTTACGCCAACCACACTACGAGATGGACAACGCAGTCGCTGTCCTTGCTACACCAACCACAGTACGAGTTGGACAACGCAGTTGCAGTCCTTGCTACACCAACTACACTGCGATATCGACGACGCAGTTGCTGTTCTTGCTACACCAACCACACTACGAGATGGAGAACGCAGTTGCTGTCCTTGTTATACCTACCAGACTACGAGATGGACAACAGTTGCTGTCCTTGTTACACCAACCACACTACGAGATGGACAACGCAGTTGCTGTCCATGTTACACCAACTGTAGTACGTGATGGACAACGCAGTTGTTGTTCTTATTACTAGTACGAGATGGGCAACGCGGCTCGTGTGCTTGTTATACCAACTGCACTACGAGGTGGACAACGTAGTCGCTGTCCTTGCTACACCAACCACAATACGAGATCGACAACGCAGTTGCTGTCCTTGTTACACCAACCACACTACGAGATGGACAACGCAGTTGCTGTCCTTGTTACACCAACCACGCTACGAGATGGACAACGCAGTTGCTGTCCTTGTTACACCAACCACAGTACGAGATGGACAACGCAGTTGCTATCTTTGTTGCACCAACCACACTACAAGATGGACAACGCAGTTGCTATCTCTGTTACACCAGCTACAGTTCGAGTTGGACAACGCAGTTGCTGTCCTTGCTACACTACGACAGTACGAGATGGACAACGCAGTTGCTATCTTTGTTACACCAACCACACTACGAGATGGACAACGCAGTTGCTATCTTTGTTACACCAACGTCAGTTCGAGATGGACAACGCAGTTGCTGTCCTTGTTACACCAATCACACTACGAGATGGACAGTGCAGTTGCTGTCTTTGTTACAGTACGAGATGGACAACGCAGTTGCTGTCCTTGTTACACCAACCACACTACGAGATCGACAATGTAGTTGCTGTCCTTGCGACATGAACTACAGTACAAGATGGACAACGCATTTGCTGTTCTTGCTACCCCAACCACAGTACAAGATGGAAAACGTACTTGCTGTCGTTGTTACACCAACCACAGTACAAGATGGAAAACGTAGTTGCTGTCGTTGTTACACTAACCACACTACGAGATCGATAACGTTGTTGCTGTCCTTGTTACGTCAACTACACTACGAGATGGACAACGCAGTTTCTTTGCTTGTACAAGTGGACAACGCATTTGCTGTCCTTGCTACACTACGACAGTACGAGAAGGACAACGTAGTTGCTGTCCTTGTTACACCAACCACACTACAAGTTGGACAACGCAGTTGCTATCTTTGTTACACCGACGACAGTTCGAGTTGGACAACGCAGTTGCTGTCCTTGCTACACTACGACAGTACGAGATGGACAACGCAGTTGCTATCTTTGTTACACCAACCACACTACGAGATGGACAACGCATCTCTTTTTCTTGTTACACCAATCAGAGTTACACAACCTTGTCACGCAACCACAGTACGAGATGGACAACGCAGTTGCTGTTCTTGTTACACCAATTGCAGTACAAGATGGACAACGCAGTTGCTATCTTTGTTACACCGACGACAGTTCGAGTTGGACAACGCAGTTGCTGTCCTTGCTACACTACGACAGTACGAGATGGACAACGCAGTTGCTATCTTTGTTACACCAACCACACTACGAGATGGACAACGCAGTTGCTATCTTTGTTACACCAACGACAGTTCGAGATGGACAACGCAGTTGCTGTCCCTGTTAGACAATCACACTACGAGATGGACAACGCATCTCTTTTTCTTGTTACACCAATCAGAGTTACACAACCTTGTCACGCAACCACAGTACGAGATGGACAACGCAGTTGCTGTTCTTGTTACACCAATTGCAGTACAAGATGGACAACGCAGTTGCTATCTTTGTTACACCGACGACAGTTCGAGTTGGACAACGCAGTTGCTGTCCTTGCTACACTACGACAGTACGAGATGGACAACGCAGTTGCTATCTTTGTTACACCAACCACACTACGAGATGGACAACGCATCTCTTTTTCTTGTTACACCAATCAGAGTTACACAACCTTGTCACGCAACCACAGTACGAGATGGACAACGCAGTTGCTGTTCTTGTTACACCAATTGCAGTACAAGATGGACAACGCAGTTGCTATCTTTGTTACACCGACGACAGTTCGAGTTGGACAACGCAGTTGCTGTCCTTGCTACACTACGACAGTACGAGATGGACAACGCAGTTGCTATCTTTGTTACACCAACCACACTACGAGATGGACAACGCAGTTGCTATCTTTGTTACACCAACGACAGTTCGAGATGGACAACGCAGTTGCTGTCCCTGTTAGACAATCACACTACGAGATGGACAACGCATCTCTTTTTCTTGTTACACCAATCAGAGTTACACAACCTTGTCACGCAACCACAGTACGAGATGGACAACGCAGTTGCTGTTCTTGTTACACCAATTGCAGTACAAGATGGACAACGCAGTTGCTATCTTTGTTACACCGACGACAGTTCGAGTTGGACAACGCAGTTGCTGTCCTTGCTACACTACGACAGTACGAGATGGACAACGCAGTTGCTATCTTTGTTACACCAACCACACTACGAGATGGACAACGCATCTCTTTTTCTTGTTACACCAATCAGAGTTACACAACCTTGTCACGCAACCACAGTACGAGATGGACAACGCAGTTGCTGTTCTTGTTACACCAATTGCAGTACAAGATGGACAACGCAGTTGCTATCTTTGTTACACCGACGACAGTTCGAGTTGGACAACGCAGTTGCTGTCCTTGCTACACTACGACAGTACGAGATGGACAACGCAGTTGCTATCTTTGTTACACCAACCACACTACGAGATGGACAACGCAGTTGCTATCTTTGTTACACCAACGACAGTTCGAGATGGACAACGCAGTTGCTGTCCCTGTTAGACAATCACACTACGAGATGGACAACGCATCTCTTTTTCTTGTTACACCAATCAGAGTTACACAACCCTGTCACGCAACCACAGTACGAGATGGACAACGCAGTTGCTGTTCTTGTTACACCAATTGCAGTACATCGACAACGCAGTTTCTATCCTTGTTACACGAACTACAGTACGAGATTTTCCTTATTGGTCGACGTCTGGTGTTCGACCTTTTAAAACTGTACAGTGCTCCATGGAACTCTCTGTTCCCTTATTGCGTTGGCTGGTCTTATTGATAACAATAAACAACAGTGATATTCCTACGTCTTGCTATTTCCACCTATTAATTGTTCTCCAGGAGTTTGAAGTTATTTGGAATGGATAGTGCGAAACTGGGAATAAAATTGGCTGGTTTTCATTGAGTGTCTCCCATGTATCCGTCTGGCCAGTTAAAGTGGGATAAAATATTTTTCGTCCGTGTTTGGATTGGCCGGGTTTCTGGACAGCTGTACACAAGAGTTGAAATGAACATGTGCTCTGAGATGTTACGTCGTGGCGGACTCTCCATCATAATGTTCTTCCGGTGAATCCATAATGCATGCATGCATGGAATTCCCATCTTCCATCAGAGTGTCTTCGTTTCCATACAAGTGTTGAGAGTATTGTCCACGGGCTGTCTCTGTGTACAGGATTTGTTGGGGAACCCTGATGTCGAATTTAACCACGTCTTGCGTCTCTATCAGAGCAAATGGTCACATTTGGAGAACTTCCATAGTCTTATTTGACTTCTGAACTGCTGCGTTACGTGTTTTCCGTGGGAAAATTTGGCACGTGGAAAGAACGGGTTTCATATCAATTGAAGAAATTATTGAGTACAACATTTTGAATTTGCGTGTGCGGATGCATGAATATAATAATCTTGTCTTTTTAGTCAACCCATTTTAGCATTATTCTATAATATATATGTAACTTTATGTTTTAGTAGCTATGCAGTTTTCTTATATCACTCTACCTTTCCATGTAAACTTGTTTTATTGTTCAATCAAAATATCTGTTAAAATAAATGGGCTTCAACATTGAAGAAGTATCACATTATTGACTGTGTGGTATATTTTTAATGTTATATTCATAAGCGTTTCCAAATTGAACGATTTCTCTCTACGCCAAATGTCATTTTTGGAATGGTGTTTAAATAGTGTTCTGGCAATACATGGATCGCGAATCTCGCAAAGTAAGCGTATGTGGTGCATTATGGGATACTCGAAGTGAGTAATCCGTGTATTTATATTGTATTTACAATTTACACTATTACATCACACGATAAACTAAAAAATCCACAGGAAACCAATATTTACATTTAAAGGTGCACTAGAATTGCACCATTAGATTGCAATTCCGAGTGCACCTTTTTTAAGGATTTGGGAATATTGAATATTTACAAAATTAATGATTATCTAACAAGCTTATTCATGTTTCGATACCATTACTTAAAGAGTTTACCTGAAGTATTTACAAATTATTTTGTTGCAAATAACCAAATTCATTACCACAACACAAGAAATGCATCTAAACTGCATAAGTCTCACAAAAGAACAAATTATGTAAAACATATTCTCTCTAACAAAGGAGTTGATATTTGGAATGACCTAGTTCCTGAACGAAAAACTATTACGTGCTATAGCATATTTAAAAAACAATCCAAAAAACACTTCCTGCAAATTTAACAATCTTGAATTTAGTGTTATATCACGTTATAAATAAGTACATTATACGGTTACAAAAGCTTCCTTTTGTATCATCAATATTAATATAGTTTTCTCTTGTACAGAAATAAGTTTTGATTGGAATTTGTTAGTGCATTTCTTTGCTGTAACAAACTCTTGTCAAACATGTGTAATATTTTCCATATCAAATTATGTTAAATTTTCTTTTTCATATATTTTGTATTTTATATTTTTGTATGTTTTGTATTTTATATTTTATTATTCCCGGTATGTATTTTTTTCCTCTTACATGCAATAATGTTGTACCGACTTGTAATCATTAACTTAAATGTAACATAATTTAGGGGTCTTAAAAAAAAAGCCTGTATAGGTTTCTAGTAGACCCCTAGCCATACAATCATTTTTAAATATTGTAATATTTTTTATGTATAAATATTTTATGGGCAAAATAATAAAAAAAAATGTAACTATTGGTTTCCTGTGGATTTTTTAGTTTCTCGTGTGATGTAATAGTGTAAATTGTGTGAATATAGTGTTAAGGTATACGATGATATGTAAATAGGCGAAAAAATTATAGATTTCTTGGGTGTCATCACTTACAATTGTGTAAATTTGTCAACCTCGTACCCAGGCTTTTCGCTCCCGCCCTCGCGAACTCCTCGAGCGAAAACCCTGGTTTTAAAATACCGTTATTAGGCAGGGGATGGTAAGTACGTATTGTCTTGTGGTATAGTTTCGGTTTATTAAATCGCCGCGACACGAGATCACATATCATTTCGTATCATTTAACCTGGCTTGATGTCGAAACAGTTTAATACGCCAAAAAAGTTCTACAGTGAGAGAATTCCACGTTCGTGCTGCCGCTTGTGTCTCAAGACTTGCGATGTAACTCACTGCAAAAATATCGCTTAGGTCGCCAGTTACTGACTCTCGATTAATAACCTTAAGAACGGCAGCTGTTACTTCATTACACTCATTTATTTTCCTGAGCTGATCCTCAATGAGCGAGTTCAGCGGCGAAACGACGAGCACAACAGCAGAAGGAATGATTGACGAGCTTCGACATGATTGCCTCTGCAGGTATAAATTTATTGGTAAATCAGCGATTTCCCATATCCTGTAGGCAATACAGCGACTGTATCTCTTCGACTAAAAAGAGCCTCTAAGCAGGTGACTTGCTTTGGCTTAAATTAACATTTGTATAAATACTCGTTTTGATAGCGGAATCCAGGCATGATAAAAACAAAACACGAACGTGTAAACGAACCCCCCTCCCCCTTTAGTATATCCAGATTCTGGGAGGCACGTGACCAGCCCATGCCAGGGTTTTCGCTCGACGAGTTCGCGAGGGCGGGAGCGAAAAGTCTGGGTACGAGGTTGTAAATTTGTGTGGATTATATATATGATCATTGCTACTTCCTTTGCGTCCAGGCTTAGTGTAATTGATAAAGTGACATCTAAGGACCAAACTTGTGAGGTTCCTGGTTTTATTGGGGAAATGTAGCCCTCGAGATATCATTGAATATGCAATAATATTCCTGCTGCTCTGATATCCTTTGACCAAGAGAAAGCTTTTGACCTCAAGTGGTCATTTTTGCGGAGTACCCTTACAAAGTTGTGTTTTGGCCCGTCTTTTCCGTAAATGGATTGACTTTTTATATAGTGATGTTCAAGTTAATGGTTTTCTATCTGGATTTTTTAGGATTTCTCGAGGAGTGCGTCAAGGAGGTCTTACCTCTCTCCTTTGTGTACTTCTTGCAGAAACTTTAGCTGGTGCAATACGTAAAGGCCCTTCCATTACGGTTTTATACCTGTTTTGCAGTACTCTTCCGACGAGATTTTCTCAGTACGCTGATGTCACTTCTACCATTGTTTCTAACAATCGCTGAATCCACGGTTTATTTGATTTGTTTGAAAGATACGAGCTTGCCTCGAGGGCCAAGCTAAATCCTGGGTAAAGGGGCTTTGGTTGGTTTCTTGGTCTATATCGCATGGGTACTCCAGTTCCAATTAAGTGGAATTCAAATGCTATAGAGATTCTCGGTACGATTTTGGGTCCCCGTATTTCTGATGAAGTGCGGTTTGCTCTTCTCTTAAGCTGGATTTCCACTAGGCGTAAAATATCGCGCGCTTGACTTTTCTATTGTACAAATTGAATAGTTTTCTATTTCGTTCCACATAGAAACTCACAAGACAAAAGAAAAAGGTCGAGCGCGCAACATTTTACGCATAGTGGAAATCCAGCTTAACAGAAGGTATCGTCGTCGATTGCATGCTGGTCGAAACATTCTCTAACATTTACTGGAAAGGCCACGGTTATTGTCTTGTCCTTTCTAAAATTTGGTATTTAATTTCGATTTTTGCTTTACCGTCTTCAATTTTAGTGAAGTTAAACCGAATTGTTTTCTCCTTTTTCTTGTCTAACAAGACTGAGTTAGTGAAACGTTCTACGAACCAGCCAAAGGTTCGGGGAGGCTTTGGCATTATTGATATTTACCTTGAAGTACTTTGCCGCAACGAAATTTCACCCCAGTTTTTTATGATTCCATTTGAAAGAACACTTAAAATGACAAAGTAACCTCTTTCGTAGAATTTCGTTTCCTTGCTTCATTCTTGAGATATTCTGGTTTGTTTGATATGCAAATGTAGTATTTATAAAACATTCCTGGAATAAAATGTTTTGCTTGGCCACAAATCTGGCTCCAAATTATACAGGCACCAGCCTGCCGTTTGGCGGTAAACCAAGGCAGATAACACTCACGTCGGTCTGCACAATTCTTTATAACATCATATAGCAAGGTTGGTCTACTGCCGAAATGTGAAAATATCATATTTCGATTTGTATAAATGTATTTCAACAATCACTTCCTACGCAAAACGCTACTTTTATAATAATGCGTTTTCCATGCCCGCGTGTCCGTGTCTGCGTTTTCCAGATAACCGCGAAAAGCTTGTGCCTGACCAGAATCGACTACTGGCTTATTTACAGAAGACTCAATTATTTATAACAACGAAGGTATGTGTGACTTGTTTTCGTAGAATGAAACAAAATGAAATCTTCAGCAGACTAGTAATAGGCCTCCGGAATTTCACAGTAGTTCCTCCGCAGGCAACTCTGTGTCTTCCCAAAGGGCAGCTTTTATTGTTTTCAATGTTTTGGCCGAGCACGAAGGGACAGCAAGGGATTGGGAGCGGCAGAGTGGGGATTATAATGGAACTGGGGGGATAAAATTAGAGCCTTCATTGGGAATTTAAAGTCTGCCGTTTGGGAAGACACAGAGTTGCCTGCGGAGGAGGCCAGATAGGATATAAAGTCTGCTTTCTCTCGGCCTAGCTCGTGGCATGTAAAAACGAACAGCATAGTTACGTCTCCGATCAACAAGCTTAAAGTCATAGAATTAGGAACATTGATCTGGCTACTGTAGTTTCAACGAGAATCTCTAGATTGTACATCAGATATGATTAGACGTCACTTCTAAAGCCTAAGCAAGTTTTGTACGTTGAATTGTGTGCACAAAGTGGTTTTTAACGACATTTGAAAATGATGTTGACGTCAGCAATATAATTCAAAACGCTGTAACTCATGAAGGAACGATTGTATTGACTTCAAAACTCATTAATAATTCATGAGGAAAATTCAAGAGAAATTAAAGTTTAATCAGTGTCTTTATATGTGATAAAGATACCTCCTGATTTTCATAAACTTTAGCTTTGATTTTCTCGGCTTAGACAAGGTTATTTTTCAAACTTACTACGCCAATGAACGTACCAAGTGGTTCGTTTTTGAAGCCGTTCATCTTTTATCGCAGTTCGTCTTTTATCAGATATAAAACACTCCTGCTCGTTTATTAAACAGTACTTAAATTTTTTTTAGAAATACTCGTTATAATAATCTACAAAATATATAAAACAACCAGCTTTATAGGTTTTATAATTTAGATTTTAGAATTTTCTGACGTCAGAGTGAAAGCCACGAATTATATAGCAAAGTCTACAAAGTTTTGAATTTTGCATTGGGAGTTTTCATCAATCAAGCATATTATAGAAGGCAAACACTTTGACTGTTCTGGACGTTGAACATTTGATTACACAAATTGATATACAATCTCTGCACGATGACAGATTGACAGTCTTAGGGGCTGTTTACATGACTTACATGGAGGACGGGACGTTAAGCTGGATTTCCACTAGGCGTAAATTGTCTCGCGCTTGACTTTTTTCTTTTGTCTTGTGAGTTTCCATGTGGAACGAAGTAGAAAACTATTCAATTTGTCCAATAGAAAATTCGAGCGCTCGATATTTCACGCCTAGTGGAAATCCCCTATGCAACGAAAAATTCAACTCTGTTTTTATGACCCCGCTTGTTACTTCTTGATGCGCTGAATCTCATGGTGCTGTCGGTTTTTTAATTACGACAAGGGAAAATACTGTAATCCACGTTCAAACGTGACGTCACACATTAGAGTCATGCTTGGTCGATCTAACATTTCTCATTGTTTATGTGGTTGCACTTGACTGGTGGTTGTGGAACTTTCTTTTTTCACCAGCACTTTCGTCACGCTTCTTTGATTCTTCCATATCTGAAGACCAAAATTCTATAGCGACTCTAACATGTGATGTCACAGAGGCAATTTGACCGCGTGGTGAGGTGGACAAAATTTGTGTAATTTTGTCAATTTTATATTAAATATAAAGTATTTTCCCTTGCCGTAATTAAAAGACCAACAGCACCATGAAATTCAGCGCATCAAGAAGGACCACGCTGGGTCATAAAAACAGAGTCGAATTTTCCGTTGCATAAGCACTTTAAGCGGGAACACATCGCTAATATATATTAACTTTATTTTATCTCATTTCGTTTATATGAAGAATGTGTTTGCCGGGACGTTTTTGTCCCGTCCCACCTAACCGGGATCCCGGTTTCCTCAAATGGAATCCCGGTTTGAGAGAGAGAATTCCCGCCTAACCGGGACGATACGACGGAGACCGTTTCGAGTATTTATTTTGATTTTTAAGCTGTTTATTCGATACAAATGAGTGATAACGGCTAGTAGGAGGACAGCAGCTCTTTATAATACGTCAAATTATATTTATTTCTCTGTTATTCTGTGGTTTTTACATCTTCCTGGTCGCAATTATCCCGCCTGCAAACATTCTTATAAACTCGGGATGAAAAACGTCCCGTCATTTCCATTGTAAATATTGAATAGATTTCTAATTAGTTCCAGCAGAGAGCTCATAAGACAAAAGAAAAATGCCGATTCGCGCGAAAAAATTCGCAAGTGGAAAACTGGCTTTAGCCCGCTACACCGGCCTCGAGTTTACACCCTCTTAACTCTTTCCTCCGAATCGGTCTTTGGTATTTTATTCCGGCTAACGCCAGACGAGTTTATTCACCCGGCTCTGGGGAAGCCCTCGGACAGGAATGAGTTAAACGTCTCTATTAAAATATACTCCACTGGGACTTGTCCTATAACGTGATTGGAGAGGTTTGTTCCCAAATGGATGGGGTTGAAACTTGAAAGAGAAGAATATTATAACTATTTGCATATTGGAAAAACACCCCGTGTGCGGTTATAGCTTCGCTTTTTCAACGTGTTCAAAGATGGATAGGGAAGAAAGTACAGAGGACCGTTATTGACAGAATGTTGGTTGTTTTGTGTAGAATTCTCGAACTTTCTGGAACCTTAATCGAGAAACGAAGCCGAAATTATGGTGAAGTCAACTCTGTGCAACGTTGACTTTCTCGTGGTTCAACACATGAGGAATCGCTTCTTCTTCATTCTTGAAGGTTAGCATTCATTAAAATAATATGTGGTGATAGTGTAAAATGATTGTATCGCGTTGTATCGTTGGGGATTTATACATTGAGGCTACGTTAACACGGTACCGGACGAATTCGAGATCGGTGTCCCGAATTCGTCCTAATTCGAGAACGGTTCCGAAATTTTTTTCCGTGTAAACATGGGCGGAACCGTACTAATTCGAGACCGATTCCGAATTCGTCCGGTACCGTGTAAATGGGGTCTAAATACGTATTGCCTTAACCCATTCACTCCCATTGTTCTTACGGAACAACTTTATCTTTTTAGGCCCTGTTTACATGAAGCGGATTGAGTGTTCAAATCAAATCTTGCATGTTTCTTCTTGTTGTGTTTTAACTTTTAAATACATGAAGAAGATTGAAAGTTTTCGATCTGATCGAAAAGGATGGCTGAAGTCAATCCACGCAGTGGAGTGGATTGACTTGAGATTCAAGCAAGGATCGACTTGAATATCTCCAATCTGATTAATTTAAATAGTGAAATAAAAGTAGCGTGCTGCGCAGGCAGTGTTGAAACAACAATCGAAATATCTAGGAGTCTAAACGTTTGTCGAAACGTTAGACTCCTAACTATATTTCGATTGTTGATTCATCTAAACACGGTTTGACTTGAAAATTACTTGAGATTCAAGTAATGAGTGAAGTTAGTGTGTATCGTGCTAAATGGCAGACATTGAGGGAAACACAGAAAATCGTGTTCCAAAACCGAAAACAATTTTCCAAGCAGATCGGATTCTCGATGTAAACATTTGCTTGGATTGACTTCACTCGCGTTTTTCGATCTGATTGGACTGTCAATCTGCTTCATGCAAACAGGGCCTTAGCAGAGTTTTGTGAGATTAAATAGGTATTGCCTTAACTGTGCCTATGCAACGAAAAATTCGACTCTGTTTTTATGACCCAGCGTGGTACTTCTTGATGCGCTGAATCTCATGGTGCTGTCGGTTTTTAATTACGCCATTACGGCAAGGGGAAATACTTTATATTTAATAAAGACAAATTTTGAAATAATAAAAAATATATTTAATAAAGACAAATTTTGTCCACCTTGCCTCTGTGACGTCACACGTTAGAGTCGCTATAGAATTTTGGTCTTCAGATATGAAGAAGCAAAAAAGCGTGACGAAAGTGCTAGTGGAAAAAAGAAATTTCCACAACCACCAGTCAAGTGCAACCACATAAACAATGAGAAATGTTAGCACGACCAAGCAAGACTCTAACGTGTGACGTCACTAGACTCCTGCTTCGGTCCCAGACTCCGGACACTTTTTTGTTATCAAAATATTGATGTTTGAACGTTGGATTACAGTATTTTCAATTCCCTTGCCGTAATTAAAAAAAACGACAGCACCATGAGATTCAGCGCATCAAGAAGTACCAAGCGAGGTTATAAAAACAGAGTTGAATTTTTCGTTGCATAGGCACTTTAACCCATTCACTCGCATTGTTCTTAAAGAACAACTTTATCTTTTTACTCTGCCTAACACCAGACGATTTTACCCGTTCTGAATCGAATACAGTTCTGTTGCGGAAGGGCCTCGCAATCCCATAAGCGGGCATCTCTCTTAACCCTTTACAGCCTGAAGACGAGTCTTTAGTATTTTATTCTGGCTAACGCCAGACGATTTTATTCAGCACACGGAGAGGTCCAGGCCTCAAAGGGTTAAAACCTATCTCTTTAACCCTTTGAAGCCTGAAGATGAGTCTTTACTATTTTATCTGGCTAATGCAAGGCGATTTTGTTCATGCAGCACAGGGAGAGGTCCAGGCCTCAAAGTGTTAAGCAGACACCTCTCTTAAGCGGACACCTCTCTTAAGCGGACACCTCTCTTAAGCGGACACCTCTCTTAAGTGGACACCTCTCTAAAGCCGGTTTTCAACTAGGCGACTTTTTTCGCGCGAAGCGACTTTCTTTTGTTCGAATTCAATAGATTTCTGATTAGTTCCAGCTCAGAGCTCATGAGACAAAAGAAAAAGTCGCTTCGCGCGAAAAAAGTCGCCTAGTGGAAAACCGGCTTTAAGCGGACACCTCTCTTAAGCGGACACCTCTTTTAAGGCTGTTTTCGTTACGTCCGCTGCGCGGGCGGAGCAGGCTTTGAAAGTTGGAAATATTTCAACTCCCAAGGCGAACTAAACAATGCACGCTCCGCCCACGCGGGCAAAGCGGACGTAATGCCTTTAAGGCTGTTTTCCACTAGGCGATGTTTTTCGAGCGAAGCGACTTTTTGCTTTTGTCTTGGCTGATTAGTTCCACCTGAGAGCTTACGAAACAAAAGAAAATGTCGCTTCGTACGACATTTTTCGCCAAGTGGAAATCCAGCCTAAAGCCGGTTTTCTGCGCGTTTTAACGAGTTTGTAACTCCTAGGCGTTATGTGTATAAACTAGAAGTTACAAATTGCAAGGGAAATGCTGCGAGTAGATAGTGGGCAGTACTGTGGAAGCGGTCCAGTGTTCGATCGGCAAACTCTGAGCACATAAACAACGTTGAAAAACTCATAAAAGAGCATTGTCTTCCCGTAAAATATCACTGAATCGTTCGTGACCTTGATGAATGCTTCCAGCAACAAATAACTAAGTTTGAATTTGGCATGATTAGTTTGCGAATACGAACACTTACCTTGAAGTTGAAGCGATCCAAGGATGAAGCTTCAAGCAACGTGCTCTGAACGTAGGCGAAGACAGGCAAAGCAGCCCGCTGGACACAGAAAAATCGCACAAATCGAGATCCCGTCAAGAATAGTATCCTGCTCGCCTGGGGCTCGCAGCAATAAACGATTGATTGATTGATTGATTGATTGATTGATTGATTGTCTTATAAAATTTTTATATTGAGATCCCGAATTACGGATGGCAACCCCCCAAACCTTCAAAGTAAATACTATCCCATGCGATCTAGCGCGGTTGCCTGCTGGTAACAAAGAATGCCATCAACAGTAATATTTTGCATCCTTGGCCGGCCGTCTATCACCAATCTTATTACTTAGACGGCTGTCTCATATTCTATTACTGTTTTTCCTATTTCTGCGAAACCTGAAGGAATGTTATTGTCTAACAACTTCAAATCATCTGTCCCAAACTCCTTCAAGTATACTGTGTCCTCTTTCATTTGAGCATGCGTAGAAGCAGCTTCTCGTAACGTCAGATAAGTTCCAAATGCCATAACGACGCCCGCGGTTGTCGTGCCCGCGCAGACCGCATAGAGAACGTAGCGGAAATCCCCAGTGACGTCATAGACCCATCCTAAAAATAGTTTTTGTCACCATTACAACATCGATAGTAAAATTTTATATATATATATATAACTTGACTGTGGGGCACGTCCAAAATATCAGTTAAAAAAGATGGCGAAAATATGGGTCCTTTCTCTCACGGTAGCGACCGCTGACCTTTTTCTACCTAATATGTTTATTTGACCGTGGGCTCAGCCGCGCCCGCAGGCCGATCAATTCAGTTATAAATTACTTATGAGAAAAAGGTCAGCGGTTCTTACTATGGGAGAAAGTATCCATAAACTGCCATCTTGGATATCCATTGCACCCGCACTCCATGGCCAGTTAAATATAGCAAGTCAGTAGTTACACCATAGACAATAGAAAGACGTGATGCGCGCACCTAATCCCACGGTCAAATAAACGTATTGGGCAGCGGTCGCTATCATGAGTGAAAGGTCCATAATTATATAACTGAGCTGCGGGTGCCCCATATCATAGGGTGACCAATCCAAGATGGCGGTCTATGGGTCCTTTCTCTCGTAGTAGTAACCGCTGACATTTTTCTGCCGGCGCAACTGAGCCCACAGTCAAGTTACTAAATACGCTCAGCGGTCCCAACCGTGAGAGAAAGAAACCATATTTCCGCCATGTTTGTTCGGTAACTTTTTTGGATGGACCCACAGTACGGTTATGTATTGGTCAGCGGACAAACCTAACTAGTGAATAAAATGCCACATCACATTACCCATGGTCGGTGGTCCTGATAAAAAGCCAAACGCCGCGATCAATATCATCATAGAAAAAGCATAGTCAGCATTTTCTCCAAACGTAAGCTCATTCATCATAAGCGGCAGAACGACCCAATATATGCCCTCTATACACCCAATGAAGCCCATATATAATATCATCAGAGGCAACGATTGAGTCAATGAGCATAAACCACTGGATATTCCAACTAAAATGGCCGCTGCTTCAGCAATGTATGAAACTTTACGACGTTTAGCTGCCATGTCTCCAATATAACCAATTCCAGCTCGACCGATGAGAGAACCGATGCCACTAGCAACCAGAAGCCATTTGGATTTTGAAAGTGGATACCCCAAAGCTTTGGCATACATGACCTAAAAACAGTTGCAATGAACACAACACAACACAACACAACACAACACAACACAACACAACACAACACAACACAACACAACACAACACAACAAAACACAACACAGCAAAACACAACACAGCAAAACACAACACAGCACAGCACAGCAAAACACAACACAGCAAAACACAACACAGCAAAACACAACACAGCAAAACACAACACAGCAAAACACAACACAGCAAAACACAACACAACACAACACAGCACAGCACAACACAGCACAGCACAGCACAACACAACACAACACAGCACAACACAACACAGCAAAACACAACACAGCAAAACACAACACAGCAAAACACAACACAGCAAAACACAACACAGCAAAACACAACACAGCAAAACACAACACAGCAAAACACAACACAGCAAAACACAACACAGCAAAACACAACACAGCAAAACACAACACAGCAAAACAAAACAGCAAAACAAAACAGCAAAACACACAACACAACATGCAATACAGCACAACGTAGCTCAACATACAACACAACACAACACAACACAACACAACACAACACAACACAACACAACACACAACGTAACACAAGACAGCATACAACACAGCACAACACAACACTCAACACAGCACAACACTGCAGCACAGCACAAACAACAAAACAAAGCACAATACAGCATATCACAACACAGCACGACACATACACAACACAGCATATCACAACGCAGCACAACACACGACACAACGCAACACATTGCAAGCACAGCAGGACACACAATGTTCACAGCACAACACACAACACACAACACAACACAACACAACACAACACAACACAACACAACACAACACAACACAACACAACACAACACAACACAACACAACACAACACAACACAACACAACACAACACAACACAACACACACCGCAACAGCACAACACAGCACGCCACACAATGTTCACAGCACAACACACAACGCAACAGCACAACACAGCACGCCACACAATGTTCACAGCACAACACATCACAACCCACAGCACAACGCAAAACATCACAGCACAGCAACACACAACACACAACACACAACACAACACAACACAACATAACATAACACAACACATGTACAACACAACACAACACAACACAACACAACACAACACAACACAACACAACACAACACAACACAACACAACACAACACAACACAACACAACACAACACAACACAACACAAAACGCAACGCAACGCAACGCAACACAACACAACGCAACATAGCACAACACACGACGCAACACACCACATCACATAAACCAGCGCAACACACGACACAGCACAACACACAACGCCACATCACACAGCACAATACACAACACAATACACAACAAAACAAAACAAAACAAAACAAAACAAAACAAAACACAGCACGACACACAGCACACAACATAGTATATCACAACCCAATAGCGCAACATAACATCACCACACGACACAACAAAGCATAGCACAGCACAGCACAGCACAGCACAACAACACCACAAAACAAAACAAAACCAAAATACCACAGCACAACAACACAATACAGCACAGCGTAGCATATCACAACAACATTACAACACAACATCACAAAGCACAGAACAGCCAAACGCACGGGAGCGCATCCCAACGAATTTGTGTAAGCGATTAGTCCTGCACTTGTGCCACAACCTTCGCATGTTGATCTGCGTTGTAGTCACTGATCTCTGTAGAACTGGATTGCTCATCCCTTATGGTCAGCAGTAAACATTTTGAAGCCACTGGCAGCCATATTGGTACTACAGGTCCAGTGTACCTTGCGGGCTTAAGAATAGTAAGAGTTTACCGGTGGAGTCGGAAAAGCCGTAAACAATTGTCAGATGGCAATTTACTGTTAGTACCGAAAAACAGAAGGGAAATACAAGCAAATACAGGCCGAAATTGTCAACCACATACTTCAAGGCTTTGTAAAGACTTATACTTTAATACCAAAGGTATATAAATAGTACTATAATGAAGTTATTGATTTATTTCGTTTGTTTTTTACAGTTTTGTGTATTTATTTTTACAAAATAGCACGTTTTACTGCTAAATAATACCAACAAATGCAAAAATTAAGCTTCTAAACCTTTTACAGTGTTCCTTGTTTGGTACCATGGCAGAAATATTTTTAATGTGGCTTTTTTCGTTTCTTTTCGTGCTACGTAAACATACAATTTTCCATGGCGGCCATCTTGTTACTCCAAATTCGTCATCTCCGCTGGCTTCATTTTTGGAGCCGGATGAGCAATCCAGTGATATATAGATCAGTACTCTGACCTGCCAATCACTCTACACGTAAATTAAAAGTTAAATAAAAATTTTCATACTATAAACATGGCAGGGGAGCCAACAACAAAAACAAATGGCACACTGCCAATCACAACCAACTGAAATCCTCGATTTCGTAGAAATTTAAAGGACATTCTATTGTTCTCGCAAACTTCAACCACAGCCTCGCTTTGGTGATCCGTAGCTAAGATCTTGTCAGGTTTTATTTCTTGTCTTGAAGCAGGTTTACTATAGGCCATTGAGTAAGCCAGTATAACTACTCCCAAGGACGAGAAACAGAAAAATGTTTTCTTCCAGCCAATGGCATCGACGAGAATAGGATAAAGATAACTGAATAACATTGATCCCATGCTACTGGCAGCAAAACGAATACCAGTAGCTAGACCAAGGTATTTGTCGAAGTATTCACGAAGAGATATTATTGCTAAGGTTTCCGCAAAACCACCGCAAATTCCAATTGGAATAGAAAAAGTTAGGAACAGATAACCGAACGTTGGTACGAAAGGCGTGGAGATATACGTAAATGAAAACATCACAGCGGAAATGATAATTACTGGACGAAATCCAAAACGACGGTAAAGAAAAACAGCCAAAGGACAAAGTGCGCAGGCTAAAAATATGGCTATCGAAAAAACCCAACCTATATGAAAGAAGATAAAACTCGAAATTTTAATTTCAAGCAAATGTAATAGGGTGGTCTTTACTCTTTAGTCTGCGGGCAATCTTTCCACAAAATTACATCAGAACCAGTTCAATACTTTTAGAGGTATCCAAACTAACAGACTAACAGGAAAACAGGCTAACAGACTAACAAACTAACAGACCAAAAATCTAACAAACTAACAGACTAACAAACTAACAGAATAACAAACTAACAGACTAACAAACTAACAAACTAACAGACTAACAAACTAACAGACTAACAGACAAACAAACCAACCAACAGACTAACAAACTAACAAACTAACAAACTAACAAACTAACAAACTAACAAACTAACAAACTAACAAACTAACAAACTAACAAACTAACAAACTAACAGACTAACAGACTAACAGACTAACAGACTAACAGACTAACAGACTAACAGACTAACAGACTAACAGACTAACAAACTAACAGACTAACAGACTAACAGACTAACAGACTAACAGACTAACAGACTAACAGACTAACAGACTAACAGACTAACAGACTAACAGACAAACAGACTAACAGACAAACAGACTAACAGACTAACAGACTAACAGACTAACAGACTAATAAACTAACAAGCTAACAAACTAACAAACTAACAAACTAACAAACTAACTAACAAACAAACAAACAAACAAACAAACAAACAAACAAACAAACAAACAAACAAACAAACAAACAAACAAACAAACAAACAAACAAACAAACAAACAAACAAACAAACGGAAGTAATTATTGCTTCACTGGATATATTTTTCTTTCACGATGTCTGAATATATATCATTAAAATGTAATTATTTAGAAGAACACGTACCTATCCTAATGTTACTTTCCTTAAAGTTTTCAACAAATATAACCAATATTATTCCGTAACTATTAAAAAGACCTCCGACTATAGCAATAGCGCATACAGTGAAAGCGAGGTAGATCCACGATGCAAGTCCGTCTTTCACTCGGCTATCAGGCATCTCTATTAAGATAAAATTAGTCGTTAAAAAGAGGCTCAAGAAATACAGTAGTACCAGCGGGTTACTAGAGATGTTTAACATTTTGAGGCCTGGATCTCTCCCTGTGCTCAGAATAATAAAAATTATTTCAAAATAAAAATGCTATAAATAAACAAACAAACAAACAGACCTGACTGACGGACGGACGGACTGACTGACGGACTGACGGACTGACGGACTGACGGACGGACGGACGGACGGACGGACGGACGGACGGACAGACAGACAGACAGACAGACAGACAGACAGACAGACAGACAGACAGACAGACAGACAGAAGACAGACAGACAGACAGACAGACAGACAGACAGACAGACAGACAGACAGACAGACAGAAAGACAGACAGACAGACAGACAGACAGACAGACAGACAGACAGACAGACAGACAGACAGTCAGACAGACAGACAGACAGACAGACAAACAAACAGAAAAACTTGGATTAATCAAGTGACAAAGTTCATTAAAGCCGATCAACTCATTGACAGGCCTCTAACGTATATTTAAACTGTCTATGTCTCTTTTGCAATACATGCAAATTCGAATGTTCAACCCTGAAATGTTCGCCGCGAAAACCACATAGGTAACAGTAGTGAAATGAATATCGATATAATCTTAACGATATATAAAGTATTGAATCTTGCATGCCCGCGGCAGATGTTTTGCTGCTAAGCTCACGGGATATACGACAGAAATTGAATATAGACTCGACGATAAATTCAGCGTGTTAATTAAAATCGCTTAATATGACATTAATATAACAATAGAGTTGATGTTTGCGGGCAAACGGGCATAAATATGTTTTTGGCTCAACTCAGGCTCAAACGCAATATTTGTCATCAACAATCTTTGCCAAGAAAATAATACAATTCCGTAAACAACAAACCAATAGTGATTTAGAACTGTTAAAACTTATAGGCTCAGATCAGATTTAGAGAGTGTTTATATGGAGGCGAGCCAGCCCGGGTACCCGAGCTACTGTGTACAACAGGAACGTTTGGAATGCAGACTTTCGGGGCTTAATTGCGTCAGACGCGGGTGTAGATTATTACTAATAATACAAGTGAAATATGACGAAATTCATCCAAAAAAATTAGCACACATGTTAGAACGATAACACCCATGTATATTATGTTTATTTATGACAGAAAGAAATAATATGTAGCGCAAAAAAAACAGAGAATAAATGTACACATTATAAGTAGAAAGCAGTGATAATTGAAGTTATTAAATTGGCAAGACCAACATTTGACAGTTCTTATGCAATGCACATAACAAACGGAGTGCACATCAATCTTGTCACAGCAGTATCGATCAGAGGAAGAGTCAGTAGAGTGCGGTGAATTTTGTAGCTAATGCTGTTATAAATTTAAAGATCAAATGGAAAACGATGAGCAATTACATAACGAGTCGCTTCGCAATCGCCAAGTCAGAAGAGTTTATTTAATAACATATAGTCAAGTCAATGCCGATATGTTTCCAACCCGGGAGAGTTTTGTCAGTATAGTTCAAGATGCATTTACCGCTTGTAATATGCAGCTACTTCAATGGGTATGTGCCAAAGAAAACCACAAAGAGTCAGGATTATTATTATTCATGCATGGAATTACACAACAAAAGAAGATTTAGAATATATTCAGTCAGAGGGCCATCCTGATCTTACTAACGCTCAACCTCCTCAAACCACGCGAGCAAGTGAAGCATTGCGCAGAGGGGCAATGAGTCGCACAACAGGACGACGTGCTAAAGCGAAAACCCAGAAACGTCAACTGAGTGTTTACGAAGTTTCTCAACTAGTTGTCAACAAAAAAATCAAGTCCCGTCTAGAGCTTTTAGCTTTGGCCCAACTACAACAAAGAGAGGGTAAAACAGACCTCGCCCAGTTTATAGCCAACCGCGGGTCGAAAGTAGTCG
Source organism: Paragorgia papillata (assembly GCA_035771165.1). Lineage (NCBI taxonomy): Eukaryota > Metazoa > Cnidaria > Anthozoa > Scleralcyonacea > Coralliidae > Paragorgia > Paragorgia papillata. The sequence goes on from JAWNZC010000014.1 coordinate 2,888,463, forward strand.
AGGAAGCAATCCGAGTGGGCTGGGAATTAAACGAAGCACCAAGTCTTGTAGTTCGATCGCGGCAAAGTCGTTTAGAGCGCCTTCAGGTCGCCTATGAAGGCGACTGCATCTTTAATTGCAACAAGAAATGGCTAGAGCTCGCGAGAAATATACTCATGCGAAACAGTATTGACATCTCTGAGTTTGTAGGGGCTGTACGGTTACTACTAGAGCAAGGATGGGGAAAAAACATTCTCGATAGGGTTTAAGTCAGGACTTCTCGGGGGAATTTTTAGAAGTTCACAGTTTGCACGGTCCATAGCTGCGCGAGCCAATGCTGAGTTTTGACTTGGATCTCCGTCTTGTAGCCATAATCGCCTTAGGCCTTTATCTGCAATAGCAAACATGCTTTCAAAGTTGTCGTCAATGAACTTTGCAAAATAACGGCCATCTAACTTCTCATAAGCCTTGCATAGGACCACACCCTTGTCAAAACTTATAGCTACCATCAGCTTTACCACTCTCCCCCCCAGTGCCTGTTTTTTTGTCCCTTCGCAGTACATCCTCGCGTTAGTCCTTCACTTCTCTTGCGCCATAGCCTGGCTTTGGGTGCTCTGGCTTGATCCAAGGGATTTCTCTTATACGCAAATCCCGTACCGTCAAGGTAAAATGCGATATCTTGCGTCCACATATCGCGAGATTACTCATTTAGCATTCTGCGTGCAAAAATTCTCCGTTTTTTCATGTCTGTCTTCGTTAAAAGTCCTTTCTTGCGAGCTTGTAGATAGTAATAGCCCTCTTTATTTAAAAAACGTGAAATTGTACTCTCTGAAACCTCTTTTCTAGAAATGCACGCGTTCTCCATGAGTCTCTTGATCGTGAAATTACCTTCCTGCTCTCTTAATATCTGTATTGATCGTCGAAGTTTTCTTTCCTGACGTGTATTCAATTTTCTTGGTCTTCCTCTAGTCTCTTTGCGTGTTTTCTCAGATCGGTTGCTGCTCATGTCCATTTTACTAATCCTCCACACAGTTGCTCTAGAAACATTACATTCTTTCGCTACCTTTCTAATGGAAAGTCCTTTAAGTCTCGATAAATAATACACCAAAGCTCTTGTCTTGGGGTCAATAGCCATACCGATTTTTACCTCTACTGCTCGGCTTTTAGAATACGATTGTTTAACTGTTATTAATAATACTAATGCTTATATATAGTTTTATTTCTCTTTTGGTTCATGACTTAACCTTTTAAACCTATTTTCATGTACGCAAGTCTTACCATACTCAGGACTTCTAGTTCATTTCCTACCAACGTCATAACTTTCCACACCTACTTGACGTCGTATATATGTTCTTCTTCACTTCCGGCGCAAAAGACATGTAGCCCGCTTTGCCGAGATGATTTTATTGTGGCTAGCTCCCCACCTGGGCTGGCTCCTAGCCGGGCTGGCTTGCTTGTTGTGCTAATTGCGTAATTTATCAGTTCTGGTAAGACATGGAGTCTCATTGTTTTAAATATGAACTGTACATGAACAAGCAGAACTTGTGAATTGTTAATATGTCGAAAAAAGCTGATAAAAACAAATTTTGGCGCGTGTACGAAGCTTTTAGTGCCAGCCCGGGTAGGCGACCTAGCCCGGGAAAAAACAGCCCGGGTAACCGAGATCTCGGTCTCACAAAGCGAGATCTCGGCTAGGCGGGCTGGCGCGGCTCTCATATAAACACAAGATGAAAATTAACAAGAAATAATAGCACAAGCACGATCTCGGCAAAGCGGGCCAGCCCGTGTACCCGGGCTGCATGGCTCGCCTCCATATATACCCTAGGCCTCTTAAAGGAGCTGTTTATATGGAGCGAGCCAGCTCGGTGACCGGGCTAGCCCGGTAAGCGGAATGGTTTTTTATTTGTGTTTACATGAGTGAATTTCATCCAGCTTGCTGGGAAGAAATGACAACAAAAGCGTGGGAAATGTGCATACGCATGTGCACTTGTGACAAATTCGTCCCAGTAAGCGGGCCTAATGCTCTCTCCTCCGCAGAGGCTGCTTGAGCTTTTTCTAGCTCCTCAATATATAGGGGTTTTATATTGCAGGGTTTTATACACTATAGAGCATATAGAGTAATGCGGTAGAGTGTAATTCCTTATTGCCCATTACACTACCGCATTACTCTATGCTCTATAGTCTACTGAACCCCGGAAGAGCTCAAAAAAGCTCAAGAAGCCTCTGCGGAGGAGAGAGCGGCTAATGAGTGTTTACATGGGAAAATTTTCATCTCGCTTACAGAGATCCCGCCTACCGGGCTAGGCCGCTTGTCCGTATAAACGAAAAGAAATAACCAAGAGGGAAATAACTATCTGGTGAGATCTCCCTTGCCGGGCTAGCTCGCCTACCATATAAACAGCCCATTCTCCATTTTAGCCCACAAAATACACCACAATGCCTGATAAAATTGTTATAATACGCTGAAATAAACAAAATACACTTGCCTTGGTTCTTGTTCCTGGTGACTTTGCGATAATATATTAATCTGAAGAGTCTCGTGATCGGCTTGAAATAGAGACTACATGAATTGTGTTGACACTCGTTGCTGGTTGCAGGTGACCCCGCCGCGCGCCGAATTTTGATTGTCTCAACGGCTACTTGACACGGCCCAAAGTACGAGTTCACACGGGGTCAAGTACAAGTTCAGTTAATTAGTCAAGGTTATTTAAAATGTTTGTCGACAATAGCTCTTTTACTGTATAATCAATGGTCAATATATCCTTCCACGTTTGCTAAGTTTCATAATTATTATCTCAGAACTTGCTGTCTGGGATCCGGCGTTAAATGTTATTAGTGTTCAATTTCAGTTCGTTGGGAAAAGTGAAATGTGATTGGTTGATACAAAAATAAACATTAATATACAACTGACAAAAACTTGATTCGACCATTAGAAATAACCTTGACTAAACTGAACTTGTACTTGACCCCGTGTGAACTTATACTTTGGGCCGTGTCAAGTAGGAGTTGAGACAATACAAACAACGATCAAAATTTGGCGCGCGGCGCGGTCACCTGCAACCAGCAGTAATTGGTTCAGTGTGAATAATGTGTCTGACAATGGCTGAAAAAACTCAGTCTCAAAGGCTGACTCGATTGAACAAGCTATAAATTCCGGCTCCTTCCACTCGAAATATATAATCGTCTTCGTACACAATTAAAATAAAGACAGGGAAAAGGCAGACAGGAGGTCCTAACCTTTGTTGTTTGTTAATACCGGTATGACATCCCAAGTGTTTCGTCTGGCGGGGTAGTAAAAACGGTGTTTTTATTTACTCTAGCTGCACGTCTACCTTATGGCGTTAACACCAGTGGCGCAACTAAGGCATCTAGGGCCCGTGGGATTGATTACTTCGGGGGCCCTTTCCGATTTAGTGACCGCATTTCTAGGGGGGTTCGGGGGCATGTCCCCCCGGAAAATTTAGTTTAACTCTAGGGCTCTGAAATGGCATTTCCTGCACTTTCACACTCCGATTCAAAAGTGGGCAGATTATTTGAATAGATTTATAATTGCATTCATTCCATTCCGCATAGCCTGCGTGCAGACATTTTACCCAATCTCCGCGGATTGGGTAAAAAGTCAGTGCACACTGCACATGCTAATAAGGGCACTTCTTGCCAAAAATGTTTGGGGGTAAATACCCCCTACCCCCAAAAGGCAAAAACCACGTTATGTTGATGTTTTATGTCAGCAGTCTGAAACAACACAACATAACGACATAGTTGGAACGTAGTCAATCGAGATATGGTCTGGAAACTCAGCTAAAGTCTTTGGTCTATCTTTTTGTTTGCCTTTATGCATTTTTGTGCACGGTGTACGGTCACTGAACACATTGTATTTTAGTATAATGAACAAATTGTCCAATAGCAACGTTTCAGTTCAATCACTCAACCGTGCTATTTAAATATTAATCAACCTAAAACAAAGGATGTGCACGGTGTAAGGTACGGTTCAACATAAAATCACAGCTCATTATAGGCGCTTTGAAGTTTGCCGAGTTTCCAGACCATATCTCTATTGACTATGGTTGGAAGACATGATAATAATATAATGTCATGACATGATAATAATAATAATGACGTCACAAAATGCTCGGGGGCCCTAATTAATTCTTTTTGCTCGCGTCCCGTGGGGTTTACTAACCCTTCCCACCCAGTAGTTGCGCCACTGGTTAACACGTTGAGGCCTGGACCTCTCCCTACACGGGTAAAAACGCACAGCCTGTTGCAAGTTTTCAACAGGCGTGAACAGTGTTGTTCGGAACAGCCGTGAACAATGCTGTGCTGCACCCTGTGAACAGTATTGTCAACAGTGCTGTTCATGCCTGTTCGAACAACAATGTTCACGGATGATGAATCAACAGGCGTGAACAATGCTGTTCTAACAGTGTTTATCATGCCTGATAACAATCCCGTTTTTACTGTGCCAACAGACGTGAACAATGTTGCAACAGGCTGTATCAGGGATGTTTTCCTGGACGTAAAAAAACTCCGGTACGAAAATTTAGCCCGGTTGCTTCGAGCCTTCGACAACGAGCAAAGAGCTGTTCTCCGTCGCAGCCGTTCTTATGGCGATCCTATTCTTCAATCCTATTTTTCCTAGGACCGAAGAATAGCACAGGCAAGAAAATGGCTGCGAAGGAGACTAGCAAATCGCAAGCTATCGAGAAACTCGACATAATACAGAAGAAACGGGTTCGAGATGGAGACAAATAAAACTCTGCGACTGAAACAACAGGTATGTAAAAACTGTATTCTGTTTAAACGTACATTATAGTTCATATCATGTGTTTTAGAACAATGAAAAAAGATATATGTTCTGTTATATGTATAAAAACAAAAACCCGAAGTAAACAATGTTAGGATGCAATATATTTGCTTGCAAGTTGCAATAGTCTTTAATATTCAAAACCCAAGTTTCTCATTGCCGAACTACTCTGTCTATGAGTTGATCTCCAGGTCGCAGTTTTGAAATTCTCTTCCAAACTATGTTATTTCTATTAAAAGAGAAAAAGAAACACATTTGATTAGTGCCCGGAACTCGTGATTCGTAAACAAATTCTCCAATTTTTCAGCCACATATGTTGAATGCTAAGCAAATTCTTCTTCTAATTAATATATTTCTTCTTGTCTGGCAAAACTGAAATTTACAAAGTGAACTCAGTCAGTAATGAAGAAAAACAAATATCAGTTTTTATAGTTATAAATTGATATCAGCTATGAATTATCCCCATGTGAAGCCAGTGCTATAAAGCAAAATACTTACATGTAGATCCTATTATCCTAGCTTCTTGTTAAGCCCAAGTGCCATTAAGCTATATGTTTCGAGTTGATATATATCCTTCTTTAATATAAACTATAACCCATACAAAACGCTCTTACAGTCTCCGAGCGCCAAAAATGTCTGCGCATGTCCACTGATAAACAATATTAACTTATCAATACCTATTGTGACATCCTCCTCGTTTTGTAATTAACTCTTAATTAGATCTTAATCAAATCCCTCATTTTAATTTAAGTAATTATTTAATAACGCAACTGTTTTAGTCATTGATTGTTTTGTAAATTGTACGTGGTAATCAAGTCTGTCACCGTGAGCAATAATCTTCGAGATATGCGGGTGGTTTGCGTTGACGCTGTGGCCGTGTCAGATTTGGGACCTGAGGCTGCATGGCCATTGGACGTGTGCTTGCTGCAGGTGCCACTTCTTCAAACTCTTGTGGTGTTAACTCAAATTATTCAACTGGTTCTGAAGTCGATGCTGTCGCTGCTGCCTTTCTGACTTTCCTCAGATGATATCGATTACGGCGATATGTTGTTCCTTCAGGAGTTTCAACCATGTATGACCTGTCGTCGATCTTATATACCACTATGGCCTTCTTCCAAATCCGGATATCGCCTGGTTTGAGCTTCGGAAGATCTTTTGCGTTGCAATTATAGTAGCGTGCTTGTGTCTGCTGTTTTGTCTGGATCTTTTGCTGCTGTTCCTCTGCATTCGGCGCCTCTGGGTATAGAAGAACTTCTTTGGTTGGGAGCAACGTTTTGGTTCGCCGGCTCATGAATCTTTGAGCTGGACTAGTGTCCATGCCTTGCGTTGGGGTGTTCCTCTGGGCGAGAAGGGCCAGGAAGGTGTCTGTGTTGCTGTCTTGTGTATTGCGTAGTAGTTCAGTGTTTTGCTATCTTCACAACGGCTTCCGCTTTCCATTTGCCTTGCTGTTCCAGGGGCTGATTGTATGGTGGTTGAACTCCCACGCTTTGACAAAATCTGAAACGGCTTGACAGGCAAATTGTGGGCTGTTGTCGCTTATTACAGTCTCTGGACAGCCATATGTCGAGCGAAGTGGCATTTGAGCCTGGAAATCACAGCAGGTGCAGTCGTGGTGGAGAGTTTGTCGATCTCAAAGAAATTGCTATAATAGTCCATTATAATGAGGAACTCCTTATCTTTGTATGTGAACAAGTCAACCGCAATCTTCTCCCATGGACGACTTGGTACCGCATGACTTTTCAACGTTTCCTTTGGTTGCCCAGCGCTGAACGTTTGGCATGTTTCACACGCTTCTACCAGTTGTCGGATTTCCGATGACATCCCGGGCCAGAAAATGCAATCCTTGGCCCGCCTAAGGCACGACTCAGTTCCCATATACGAAGAGTGTATCTTCTGCTTCATGAGCGATTGCAGTTTGGTGGGAATAATGACGCGTTCACCTTTGAATAGAAGAACGTCTTCAACTGAAAGCTCGTCTCTCACACTGAAATAAGGCAGGACTGGCGATGGCAGTGATTTCTTTTCTTCGGGCCATCCTTGGAGGATAACCGCCTTCAACCGGAGTCGTCGCGTTGTGTTTCTACTCTGATTTCATCCAGTCGTGGCTTTGAGATGGGCAGAAAACTTGACATGTTGACGTTCTCAAATTCTTTGTTCTCTGGGCTGTCTGCTCTGGTAGGGGGCTCTTGAAAGTAGGTCGGCTAATAGCATGTTCTTCCCTCGCTCATAGGTCACATCTACGCGGTACTTCTGTAAACGCATCATCATACCTTGAAGACGCCTCGGTGCTTGTGCCAATGGCTTCTTCAGTATTGACTCGAGTGGCTTGTGGTCACTGTACACGTGGACGTGCCGACCAAATGTATATTGGTGAAATCTCTCTAGGGCGAAGACTATCGCTAGCATCTCCTTTTCCATTTGAGCATAACGCTGTTCGGTCAGAATCAGAGCACGACTGATGAAAGCGATTGGTTGTCAGTAGATAGAGTGCAGGTATAGTACACTTTTTTCCGGAGCTCTTACCATAGTTTTTAGTTACCAGGCTGTCCGCGTGAGCCCTGTGCGCGCGCATGTGGACCGGAAATACGTGTTTGAATAAAGAAACCTGTTTTGACAAGTATGATTGTTGTCAGACAATGGTTCAAATGAATAAAGAAGATGTTTAATGAAACAAACGTGTAATGCTTACGGTCACTGTTTATTTAGTCAGTGTGTTTGTGACCTGGTTGAAGAAACGTGGTAAAGAGAAGCATGGCACATCTGTTTGAGCAAATGTATGTCGATGAAGTTGATTTTGAGGACATTCTAACTTTTGAACAGATTATTGATCTCGTTTCTACCGAGTTTGTCCATAGACAGATTGAAGAGTTGGAGGAGCTAGCGACATGTGCCAAGGAGATGGAGTTGGAGATGGAGGAGGTGGATGGTAATCAATGGACTACCATGAGAGAGCCTTGTGAAATTTCTGATGAAGAGTATCCGTTGGATGGCCTACACAAACCAAGCTATTTCAATGATTGACCGTGAAAATATTTGGAGGGCAATTGTGGAGGCCTGCAGGATTTTAGCGTTTCCTAGTCCTTCCATTTATGCAGACAATATTTTGACAGTTTATTTAATCTGAGCTGGTTTATTTGGTCTAAGATGTACGCTGAGACCTCAAGAACAATGAACATTAATAACTTAATGGACTATATAATGCGTACATGCAAACTTAAGTACCATTCAACTGTGTAATTAAAATTGTGTGAATAAAAAATGTTTTTTAAAAACCTAATGCATTGGTCTACTTTCTTCATACTATACATTGTTGCTTGTCGTGACAGTGCTGTAAGGTTTAGAGAAAATTTCCAATGGAGGCTTGTTATAGCAGATCACAAAATGACAGAGGCAAGAGAAATAAAAATCATAACAGACAGAAAATGTGTAGAATCGGTGTTACGTTTGGTCGTAACGATTTAAATTTAGAGGGTCATCTGCAAATGGGATATAATAGAATGGTTATCCAAATTGACACTGGAGAATCCGTAATATTGTTTCATTACAAATATAGCGCAACAAATTAATAAAAGAACCAGTCTGGCTATACACTGTGAACGACGTTTGAAAATGCGCCATTCGGACAAAAGTGAAGGTATTCAAACTGTCTTTGTAAATAGAACTTGAAGCAAAGATCATTAAAGCGTTTATGAATAAGTTACAAGGGAAAATTAATTACCTGTCAAATGACTTTTGTTTTCTGTACAATTTCATTTGTTTTGCTTTTATATATTTATATTGTACACTGTATGATGCGAACGTGTTAATTAGGTACAATTTATGTTCGCATTTGCTCCTTGAACTCGTATTTAAGTTATCATTGTCTTTCTAGGGGGTCCCGAAAACTCGATGTTTCCTAAGGCGCCAGTCAACGTATGCTGTAAGGGATAACTTAATGACAAAGATCGTACTAATAATTAAACTGTTTAATTAAAAGTTGAATGACTAAATAACACAACTTGTGTTTTAAAATGGATTTATTTTGTAGATTGACTTATGAACGCACAAACAATTATTATTCTGTCCAGGTGTTCATGTTACCCATAACGGTTTTGTATCCCAACATTCGTTGTAGAAGGAATTTTCTTTGACTTTATAGCCGCATTTATACTTTCATCTTCGTCGTAGCCTTCTTCATCCATTAAACGTTTCATTGTTTTCATAATTTTCTTGTGGATACTGTCACGTTGAAGCTCCTTTACTAATCGAATGTACTTTTTGTATGTTTTTGTCATTTCTCTGGTATATTCTGGAACCAACATAGCGTAGGCATGTTTCATAGCTTCGTCAACAGTAATGTTGTTTTCTTGCATTGTTTTTTCGACCAAAGCATTTCGTTTAGGATCCACCTTTTCAAAAACTTTATTTAATATATATTCCCAGAGTGTGTCGTTTTCTTCATCTTCCTCGCATTCGGACTCTTCAGAATGTTCGCTAGTACTTTCCTCATCGATGGACAAGTTGTCTTCCGTCGGCGATATGCTGTTTTCTTCTTCCGTCGACAGTATGCTGTTTTTTCCGTCTGTACAAGAGTCGTCTTCTCCATCTTTCTCCGACTCATTGCTTCATTCTCCATCACTACATCGTTATGCTTATCTGGATCGTATCCTCCCTCTGAAATATCTGAAATGTCACCTTGTTCCACCAGAAGCGGATAATCAAAACAGATGGCGTGATGTCGTCTTACGTTATACGCAGACGAAAAACGCTTCATACACTGGTTACACTGATAACAATTACCCATACTATCACCAGCAAAAATTGAGGAGAAATGAAAAAACTAGCAGAGAGAAATTACTATATATTATAATCTATTGCCCACTTAACATGTGGTACAGAAACGTTGCCGTGAATCGTAATGCATTGTTTGATTGGATATGCACACTCTCTTAAATGTTTTTTAACAGGCAATATAGATCTTCGAACAAAATCGATATGCGAATTTTGCTAATTATGTTCTCATTTTGCTCATCATGCTTGCGCATTTTGCTCAGTCACATTCGCATTATGCTCATTGCGTGCGTATTTTGTTCATTCATATTCGCATTATGCTCATCATGCGTCGCATTTTGCTGATTCACATTTGCATTATAGTCATCATGCTTTCGCATTTTGCTCATTCACATTCGCATTATGCTCATTCACATTCGCATTTTGCTCATTACGTGCGCATTGTGCTCATTTACAGTCGCATTGTGCTCATTCACATTCGCATTATACTCATTAATTGAGTGAGCATTGTGCTCATAACACTCGCGTAGTTTGCTCATTACGTGCGCATCACAGACATTTACAGTCGCATTCTGCTCATTCACATTCGCATTATGCCCATCACGTGCACATTGTGCTCATTTACATTCGCATTGTGCTCATTCACATTCGCATTTTGCTCATAACACTCGCGTACTTTGCTCATCACGCGCGCATTGTGCTCATTTACATTTTTCTCATAGCACTCGCGTACTTTGCTCATTACGTGCGCATTGTGCTCATCATGCTTGCACATTGTGCTCATTCGCATTATGCTCATTTAGTGCGCATTGTGCTCATTTACATTCGCATTGTGCTCATTCGCATTCGCATTGTGCTCATTCACATTCGCATTATGCTCATTGAGTGCGCATTGTGCTCATTTACATTCGCATTGGTGGTTCCCGGGGACTTAAGGGACAAAAGATTTGTCTATCTATCTATCTGCGTCCCGGGGAGGACTTATGGGACGTAAGGGAAACACAATGCGAATGTGAATGAGCACAATGCGACTGTAAATGAGCACAGTGCGAATGTAAATGAGCATAATGCGCATGTAAATGAGCACAATGCGAATGTGAATGAGCACAATGCGACTGTAAATGAGCACATTGCGCACGTAATGAGCAAAACACGCGAGTTTATGAGCAAAATGCGAATGTGAATGAGCACAATGAGAATGTAAATGAGCACAATGCGCACTCAATGAGCATAATGCGAATGAGCACAATGCGCAAGCATGATGAGCACAATGCGCACGTAATGAGCAAAGTACGCGAGTGTTATGAGCAAAATGTAAATGAGCACAATGCGCGCGTGATGAGGAAAGTACGCGAGTGTTATGAGCAAAATGCGAATGTGAATGAGCACAATGCGACTGTAAATGTCTGTGATGCGCACGTAATGAGCAAACTACGCGAGTGTTATGAGCACAATGCGAATGTAAATGAGCACAATGCGCACTCAATGAGCATAATGCGAATGTGAATGAGCACAATGCGACTGTAAATGAGCACAATGCGCACGTAATGAGCAAAATGCGAATGTGAATGAGCATAATGCGAATGTGAATGAGCAAAATGCGAAAGCATGATGATTATAATGCAAATGTGAATCAGCAAAATGCGACGCATGATGAGCATAATGCGAATATGAATGAACAAAATACGCACGCAATGAGCATAATGCGAATGTGACTGAGCAAAATGCGCAAGCATGATGAGCAAAATGAGAACATAATTAGCAAAATTCGCATATCGATTTTGTTCGGAGATCTATATTGCCTGTTAAAAAACATTTAAGAGAGTGTGCATGTCCAATCAAACAATGCATTACGATTCACGGCAACGTTTCTGTACCACATGTTAAGTGGACAATGGATTATAATATATAGTAATTTCTCTCTGCTAGTTTTTTCATTTCTCCTCAATTTTTGCTGGTGATAGTATGGGTAATTGTTATCAGTGTAACCAGTGTATGAAGCGTTTTTCTTCTGCGTATAACGTAAGACGACATCAAGCCATCTGTTTTGATTATCCGCTTCTGGTGGAACAAGGTGACATTTCAGATATTTCAGAGGGAGGATACGATCCAGATAAGCATAACGATGTAGTGATGGAGAATGAAAGTACGGATGCATACAGCGATGAAGAAAATAGAAATGAGTCGGAAGAAGATGGCGAAGACGACTCTTGTACGGATGCATACAGCGATGAAGAAAATAGCAATGAGTCGGAGGAAGATGGAGAAGACGACTCTTGTACAGACGGAAAAAACAGCATATTGTCGACGGAAGAAGAAAACAGCATATCGCCGACGGAAGACAACTTGTCCATCGATGAGGAAAGTACTAGCGAGCATTCTGAAGAGTCCGAATGCGAGGAAGATGAAGAAAACGACACACTCTGGGAATATATATTAAATGAAGTTTTTGAAAAGGTGGATCCTAAACGAAATGCTTTGGTCGAAAAAACAATGCAAGAAAACAACATTACTGTTGACGAAGCTATGAAACATGCCTACGCTATGTTGGTTCCAGAATATACCAGAGAAATGACAAAAACATACAAAAAGTACATTCGATTAGTAAAGGAGCTTCAACGTGACAGTATCCACAAGAAAATTATGAAAACAATGAAACGTTTAATGGATGAAGAAGGCTACGATGAAGATGAAAGTATAAATGCGGCTATGAATCAAAGAAAATTCCTTCTACAACGAATGTTGGGATACAAAACCGTTATGGGTAACATGAACACCGGGACAGAATAATAATTGTTTGTGCGTTCATAAGTCAATCTACAAAATAAATCCATTTTAAAACACAAGTTGCGTTATTTAGTCATTTAACTTTTAATTAAACAGTTTAATTATTAGTACGATCTTTGTCATTAAGTTGTCCCTTACAGCATACGTTGATTGGCGCCTTAGGAAACATCGAGTTTTCGGGACCCCCTAGAAAGACAATGATAACTTAAATACGAGTTCAAGGAGCAAATGCGAACATAAATTGTGCCTAATTAATACGTTCGCATCATACAGTGTACAATATAAATATATAAAAGCAAAACAATTGAAATTGTACAGAAAACAAAAGTCATTTGACAGGTAATTAATTTTCCCTTGTAACTTATTCATAAACGCTTCAATGATCTTTGCTTCAAGTTCTATTTACAAAGACAGTTTGAATACTTTCACTTTTGTCCGAATGGCGCATTTTCAAACGTCGTTCACAGTGTATAGCCAGACTGGTTCTTTTATTAATTTGTTGCGCTATATTTGTAATGAAACAATATTACGGATTCTCCAGTGTCAATTTGGATAACCATTCTATTATATCCCATTTGCAGATGACCCTCTAAATTTAAATCGTTACGACCAAACGTAACACCGATTCTAAACATTTTCTGTCTGTTATGATTTTTATTTCTCTTGCCTCTGTCATTTTGTGATCTGCTATAACAAGCCTCCATTGTAAATTTTCTCTAAACCTTACAGCACTGTCACCACAAGCAACAATGTATAGTATGAAGAAAGTAGACCAATGCATTAGGTTTTTAAAAAACGTTTTTATTCACACAATTTTAATTACACAGTTGAATGGTACTTAAGTTTGCATGTAGCATTATATAGTCCATTAAGTTGTTAATGTTCATTGTTCTTGAGGTCTCAGCGTACATCTTAGACCAAATAAACCAGCTCAGATTAAATAAACTGTCAAAATATTGTCTGCATAAAGTGGAAGGACTAGGAAACGCTAAAATCCTGCAGGCCTCCACGATTGCCCTCCAAATATTTTCACGGTCAATCATTGAAATAGCTTGGTTTGTGTAGGCCATCCAACGATACTCTTCATCAGAAATTTCACAAGGCTCTCTCATGGTAGTCCATTGATTACCATCCACCTCCTCCATCTCCAACTCCATCTCCTTGGCACATGTCGCTAGCTCCTCCAACTCTTCAATCTGTCTATGGACAAACTTGGTAGAAACGAGATCAATAATCTGCTCAAAAGTTAGAATATCCTCAAAATCAACTTCATCGACATACATTTGCTCAAACAGATGTGCCATGCTTCTTTTTACCACGTTTCTTCAACCAGTTCACAAACACACTGACTAAATATACAGTGACCGTAAACATTGCATGTTTGTTTCATTAAACATCTTCTTTATTCATTTGAACCATTGTCTGACAACAATCATACTTGTCAAAACAGGTTTCTCTATTCAAACACGTATTTCCCGTTCACATGCGCGCGCACAGGGCTCACGCGGACAGCCTGGTAACTAAAAACTAGGGGTAAGAAGAGCTCCTGAAAAAAGTGTACTATACCTGCACTCTATCTACTGTTGTCCCTGTTGTAGTAAGGTTGCGCCAGGACCCTTTTGACTGGCGTCACACTGGAGCTCGAGTTTGTGGGCTGGATTATAGTAGCTCATGCAGGACTGGTGCATCTGTTACCATTTCTTTCACTTGATTAAATGCTCTTTCTTAGTCTGCTGCGCACTCCCACTCGGTATCTTTGTGTGTAAGGCTACGAATCGGTTCCATGAATTCTGCCAGGCGAGGCAGAAACTTTGCTAAATAATATACAAAACCATTTAGCCGTTGTGCATCCTCGACGTTCTGGGGTCTAGCTTGGCATCTCCTTGACGGCTCTTACCTTGTCTGGATCTGGTTCCAAACCATTGGCTGTGAGCACATGGCCCATGAATTTCACTCTCTTAACTCGTAGCTTGAGCTTGTCTTTATTCAATGCAATACCCCGATCTTTACAGTGCTTCAGCAATGCTTGAAACTTCCTGTCATGATCAGCTTTCGCGGCCTCCTCTGTTTCCCACACGCCATAAATCAGAGTATCGTCGGCGATATTCAGCACCCCATCCAAGCCCTCAATGGCTTGATTGATACGCTTCTGGAAAATCTCTGGCGACACCGATAATCCAAAGGTAATCGAAGCCAGCGGTATCTTCCATACGGAGTAGAGAATGTGGTGAAGAGGCTGAACTCCTCATCTCTTCCTGGAGGGCAGCTGGTACCGCGAATCAAGTAAATGTAACAATGATTGAAAGCCTGCATCCTTTACAACTGATGAAGGTTGCATATATCTGTTACAATCATTCGCAAGACAGTATAAATGTTCTTGCGTAGTGTGGATGTTGTGGAGCACTTCGATGCAGTTTGTATCATTTCTTTATACCGATTTAGATCGAGTCACCTTGAGGGGGTATGCATTGTACAAAATCAACGAATATATCGTGAAGGCTTTTTTGAAGCTGAGACCAACAATCTTTCCTCTAGAAAACTCTGTGGTTCGGTACCTTGGGCTTTAATGTTCTCTGCCAGTAAATCAGCCAACTCAAATTGACCGCTAGTGACTTTGCTTACCACTTTGTAGTGGAGCATACCCTGGCCCGACCACAATGCCTTGCCCGAGATTGGAAACGCATCTTGTTCCGTTGGTAGGATGAACTGTGGGAACACACTATACGGGGATGCGCTTGCGCACCTAGCACTCGTGGAGGCCCTTAATCAAATCAAATTCATTTTCATGTCATAATAATAAAATGGATTACACGGAAACCTGGGCGTCAGCTAATGTACCGTAAGTAGAAATAAACGACGGCACAAGATGTGAGTTTGACACTACGCCGTGCCGGAACTACCTGTGACGATAGACTTTGTACCTCGCGCGATTCACCTGTGCTGGAATTGACGCTATCGAATGGTTATCCGTAGTTGTAGACGAGTTTGCCGTAGCTGTTGATGAAGCCATTGGCGAATCCGTCGGCGAAGACATTGTGGACGTGCTGTTGTTACTGGAACGGACTATGACTGAGAAAGAACCAGTGGTACTACACGACGACTGACGTTTACTACGCTTGATCGACCAAGAAAAACAACTTACAAACCAACAACTTTGACGGTGCGATAACAGTACTTTCCACCACGCAACGTTGAACAATACCCACCACTAATAACGCACAAAATACTCACCACGTCCGACAGACGACTGCCAGCCACCACTTGCGCCTGCCTGACCCGGTAGAGACCGCTGACCTCCGACTGTTGTCCCGCGTAAGGATGTGTTATATACTTGTACACAATCTACGAAGTAGAGTATTATAACGTGCAAGTAGATTGTGTTCTGACGTTCTGTTGACACACTTTTTCCTATTGATTTGTAATTTCGTACCGAAGCAGCGGTTTTCGTTAGACCATAGTCCATTGAGTGATGGTCTGGAAACCCAGCAAAGGTCTTTATTCTATCTTTCTGTTCACGTTTATGCAAACTTGTGCACGGCGAAGACCGTTTCAACATTAAATCACAACTCATTATAGACGCTTTGAAGTTTGCTGAGCTTCCAGACCAAATCCGCTTCATTGACTTTGGTTAGACGTCCCAAATCACGCACATGCAGCAAAGCATTTACAGTGCTTAATTGGACTGAACAAAAGTATTAATTTTGTGCACGCCGCGCGCGTCACCTCTAAAGGCTGATTTCCAGTCAGTGGAATTTTGCGAGCGGGCGGAATTTTTCTTTGTCTTGTGAGCTCTCGAGCGGAACTAATCTAATTCAGAGCACAAAAGACAAAGAAATATTCCGCCCGCTCGCAAAATTCCACTGACTGGAAATCAGCCTTAAGGCTGTTCAGACTTCATGCATGTGATTAACATTGATACAGCTTGCCGTAAAAATAAGTACAAAAATTCAAGAAAATTTGAATAGTTTTGGGTTTTGCCAATTTAGACCATTATCATGTTTGAACTGCCATTTTGCCATAAAATAATGGCTGAATATTGCAGAACAATGGCTGCCCATTGCGCCGGGGCAAATGGCACAATAGCCAGTCCAAACTTGACAATTATTACACAGAGTAATCAAAACAACCATATCTAAGTATTCAGAAAACGTACCTTTTGCAGCTTTGGTAAAGCGTTAATTTTGTTTGTTAGTAATTTGTAAATTTCAGACTGGTTGTACACTGTACAAATAAATTATTTTAGGCTAATGCACTGACAATACCAGTTAATAACTACGCACAGTACTTATATGAATACGTGTCATTTCAGCACGCTTTATGGTTGCTAAAGGTACGATTTTTTATTTCTAAACAGTAGCAACGCTAATAATAGCATGCAAATTTAAAATTATCCAGGCATAGTAAAATTCATCACTAAAAATATTCAGAAATAAAACAAAATGTATTATTAACGCAAAAATTACGATCTAAAATAGCATCGATGTAAAATCTTTGGTGGTCAAGCTAGCAGTCATACTAAGCGTGACCAACAATTTATTTAAAAATACCTGTTTGTGAATATGTTTTGCGTGATCCCAAATATTGTAGATGATATAAATTTCAATGACTTGGCATGTTTCTGTGCCTAAACGATTTACAATTCGCATAGCATTACCAGTTGCTATGATTATAGCTTTGTTATTATTTTTAAACTACGTGTCTTAACCCTTTTCTGCAGTGAAGGGTTAAGATACGTAGTTGTCATGGTCATTGTTGCCATTTGGTGACTTATTCATTCTATTCTAACGCTTTAACTCGTCGAGCTGAGACTCCTTAAAAACCGGACATTAAAGGGTTAATGTAGGGATGTTCATAGCTTTACAAACATAGCAGATGGTTTCTTACAAATTACAATGTACAATATAGAGATTAAACATCGTATCTGGTATGACAGTCAAGGACGGCGCATGAGTTTAATATGTTATTCCTTTTTTTAGACGCACAAGTTGAAACGTCAGTTGATTGATAAATTGTACTTGTTTAAAATAATAAGTCTTTTTCGATGTTTATTCATAAATGATTAGACCACCTCTGTCTACAGTGTACCATATGTGAACTTTAATCTCTATAACTCTGTGAGACGAGGCGAAGAGAAAACAATGTAAAAAAGATTAAAAATAGAAAACAGGAATACAAAGAATCCCCCCAAAAAATATGAAAAAAGAAACCCCAAAAAAAGAAGAAAAATAAAAAATGAAACAAAAATAAACGAAGAAAAACAACCAAAAAAAGAGAGAAAAATTAAAAAAAAAAGAAGTAAGAAGAAGAAAAAAGAAAACAAAAAAATAGGCGGCAACAAAAAAAAATATCAAAAGGAAAAGGGGGCAAAAAAGCAGTGGGGAGAAAACGGGGAAAAGCGAAAAAGAAAAGGAAATTTAGTTGTCGCACGAGATCTATTTTCAACTTAGTAAGATGTTACAGACGCATAAATTATCGTAATTTAGATAACATGAACTATCGATATTGCTCTTACATTTTGAGAAAGAACAATGGCTGGCAGAATCAAAATCACCAAACTGTGAACGCAGTTAAGATAGACAACACCGGTCTCTTTCTTGTACGAGATGGACAGCGCAGTTGCTATACAACGCAGTTGTTACACGTATGTTACACCAACCACAGTACGAGATGGACAACGCAGTTGCTGTTCTTGTCACACCATGCAACCACACTATACGAGATGGACAACGCAGTTGCTGTCCTTGTTACACCAACCACAGGACGAGATGGACAACACAATTGCTTTTCTTGTCACACCAACCACAGTACGAGATCGACAACTCAGTTGCAGTCCTTGCTACACCGACCACACTTCGATATCGACAACACAATTGCTGTTCTTGCTAAACCAACCACACTACGAGATGGACAACGCACTTGCTGTCCTTGCTACACCAACCACAGTACGAGATGGACAACGCAGTTGCTGTCCTTGTTACACCAACCACACTACGAGATCGAAAACGTAGTTGCTCTCCTTGTTACACCAACCACACAACCAGATGGACAACGCAGTTGCTGTTCTTGTCACACCAAACACAGTACAAGATGGACAACGCAGTTGCAGTCTTTGCTACGCCAACCACGCTTCGATATCCACAGCGCAGTTGCCGTTCTTGCTACACCAACCACACTACGAGATGGACAACGCATTTGGTGTCGTTGTTATACCAACCACACTACGGGATGGACAACGCAGTCGCTGTCCTTGCTACACCAACCACAGTACGAGATGGAGAAGGCAGTTGCTGTCCTTGTTACGCCAACCATACTACGATATCGACAACGTACTTGCTGTCCTTGTTAAACCAACCACACTACGAGATGGGCAACGCAGTAGCTGACCTTGCTACACCAACCACACTACGAGATGGACAACGCAGCTGCTGTCCTTGTTACACCAAATAAAATACAAGATGGACAACGCAGTTGCTGTCCTTGTTACACCAACCACACTACGAGATCGAAAACGTAGTTGCTCTCCTTGTTACACCAACCACACAACCAGATGGACAACGCAGTTGCTGTTCTTGTCACACCAAACACAGTACAAGATGGACAACGCAGTTGCAGTCCTTGCTACGCCAACCACGCTTCGATATCGGCAACGCAGTTGCTGCTCTTGCTAAACCAACCAAACTACGAGATGGACAACGCAGTTGCTGTCCTTGTTACACCAACCACAGTACGAGATGGACAACGCAGTTGCTGTTCTTGCTACACTAACCACAGTACGAGATGGACAACGCTGTTGCCGTTTTTGTCACGCCAACTACAGTACGAGATGGACAACGCAGTTGCTGTCCTTGTTACCCCAACCACAGTACAAGATGGAAAACGTAGTTGCTGTCCTTGTTACAGCAACCACAGTACGAGATGGAAAATGTAGTTGGTGTCCTTGTTACCCCAACCACAGTACAAGATGGAAAACGTAGTTGCTGTCCTTGTTACACCAACCACACTACGAGGTCGACAACGTCGTTGCTGTTCTTGTTACGTCAACTACAGTACAAGATGGACTACGCAGTTGTTGTCATTGCTACACCAAGTACACTACGGGATGAACAACGCAGTTGCTATCTTTGTTACACCAACAACAGTTCGAGATGGACAAGGCAGTTGCTGTCCCTGTTAGACAATCACACTACGAGATGGACGATGCAGCTCTTTTTCTTGTTACACCAAGCAGAGTTACACAACCTTGTCACGCAACCACAATACGAGATGGACAACGCAGTTGCTGTTCTTGTTACACCAATTACAGTACAGGATGGACAACGCAGTTACTATCCTCGTTACACGAACTACAGTGCGAGAGTTTGTTTGTTGGTCGACGTCTGGTGTTCGAGCTTTTAAAACTGTACAGCTCCCCATGGAACGCTCTGTTCCCTTATTGCGTTGGGTGATCTTAAGGAATAAACGATAACAATAAACAGAACAGTGATATTCCTACGTCTTTCTATTTCCACCTATTAGTTGTTCTATGGGAGTTTGAAGTTATTTGGATAGTGCGAAACTTGGAAAACATTACTATAACTTTGCTATTTTTTGCGTTACGTGTTTTTCGTGGGAAAATTTGGGACGTGGGAAGAGCGGGTTTCATAGCAATTGAAGAAATTATTTAGTAACATTTTGAATTTGTGTGTGCGGATGCACACATATAATAATCTTGTCTTTTTAGTCAACCCATTTTAACATTATTCTATAATAGATTTGTAACTTTATGTTTTAGTATGGAAGTTTCTTATATCACTCTAAGTCTGTTTTTTTTTCTTCAATCAAAATATCTGTTAAAATAAATGGACTTCAACATTGAAGAAATATCATATTATTGACTGTGTGGTATATTTTTAATGTTGTATTCGTAAGCGTTTCCAAATTGAACAATTTCTCTCTACGCCAAATGTCATTTTAAAATGGTGTGTAAATAGTGTTCTGCCATTACACGGATCGCGAATGTCGCAAAATAAGCGTATGTGGTGCATTATGGGATACTCGAAGTGAGTAAAATTCTCGGCTAGCGCTCCTTAATGTTATTGACTTATTAAATGAAGTCAGTTGGACGAATAGCCAACGGAATCCCAAATAACATTCTACTTCCATTTGACCAAAGCGCATTTTACTTTGTTTAAATTTGGTGCAAATGTTTCTATGGTTGTTACAAGAAACAATTAACTTGTATACACATATCAACATTTTGAAAACAACAAAAAATATCCATTCTTAAAACGACAATGTATAAGTGAGAACACGAGTTTTACTCACCTCCGGTACCCCACAGTACAAAGCACGCGTATCTAATGGTGCAATTCTAGTGCACCTTTAAGTGTAAATATGGGTTTCCTGTGGATTTTTTAGTTTATCGTGTTATGTAATGGTGTAAATTGCGTGAATATAATGTTAAAGTATACGATGATATGTAACTAGGCGAAAAAATATATATATTTCTTGGGTGTTATCACTTACAATTGTGTAAATTTATGTGTATTATATATAAGATCATTGCATGCTAATTCCTTTGCGTCCAGGCTTAGTGTAATTGATAAAGTGACATATCAGGACGAAACTGGTTTTATTGGGGAAATGTAGCCCTCGAGATATCATTGAATATGCAACTGAAACTAATATTCCTGCTGCTCTGATATCCTTTGACCAAGAGAAAGCTAAGCTTTTGACCTCAAGTGGTAATGTTTGCGGAGTACCCTTACAAAGTTGTGTTTTGGCCCGTCTTTTCCGTAAATGGATTGACTTTTTATATAGTGATGTTCAAGTTAATGGTTTTCTATCTGGGTTTTTTAGGATTTCTCGAGGAGTGCGTCAAGGAGGTCTTACCTCTCTCCTTTATGCACTTGCAGAAACTTTAGCTGGTGCAATACGTAAAGACCCTTCCATTACGGTTTTATACATGTCTTGCAGTACTCTTCCGACTAAATTTTCTCAGTACGCTGATGTCACATCTGTCATTGTTTCTAACAATCGCTCAATCCGCGGTTTATTTGATTTGTTTGAAAGATACGAGCTTGACTCGAGGGACAAGCTAAATCCTGGGTAAAAGGGCTTTGGTTGGTTTCTTGGTGTAATCGCATGGATACCCCAGTCCAATTAAGTGGAATTCAAATGCAATAGATTCTCGGTACGATTTTAATTAGGTCCCCATATTTCTGATGAAGTGCGGTGAGCTCCTCTCTTAAGCTGGATTTCCACTAGGCGTAAAATATAGCGCGCTCGACTTTTCTATTGTACAAAATGAATAGTTTTCTACTTCGTTCCACATGGAAACTCACAAGACAAAAGAAAAAGGTCGAGCGCGCAACATTTTACGCATAATGGCAATCCAGGTTAACAGAAGGTACCGTCATCGATTGCATGCTGCTCGAAACATTCTCTAACATTTACTGGAAAGGCCACGGTTATTAATTGTCTTGTCCTTTCTAAAATTTGGTATTTAATTTCGACTTTTGCTTTACCGTCTTCAATTTTAGTGAAGTTAAACCGAATTGTTTTCTCCTTTTTCTGGTCTAACAAGACTAAGTTAGTGAAACGTTGTACTACGAACCAGCCAAAGGTCGGAGAGGCTTTGGCATTATTGATATTTACCTTGAAGTATCTTGCAACGAAATTGCACCGCAGTTTTTGCATTTGAAAGAATACTTAAAATGACAAAGTAACCCCTTTCGTAGAATTTCGTTTCCTT
This sequence comes from Paragorgia papillata, assembly GCA_035771165.1. NCBI lineage: Eukaryota > Metazoa > Cnidaria > Anthozoa > Scleralcyonacea > Coralliidae > Paragorgia > Paragorgia papillata. The sequence continues at coordinate 2,910,539 of JAWNZC010000014.1, forward strand.
GCTTCATTTTTGAGATATTCTGGTTTGTTTGATATGCAAATGTAGTACATGCATGTATTTATATAACTTTCCACTTTACAAAGGGATCTTTTTGTTTTCTCGTGAGAGTTCAGTTCATGGCCTCTCTTTTTTAACGTCGAGCGACAGACCGAAATTGTGAGAGGCCTGGAATAAAATGTTTTTCTTGGCCCCAAATCTGACCCCAAATTATACAGGCACCAGCCTGCCGTTTGGCGGAAAACCAAGGCAGATAACACTCACGTCGGTCTGCACAATTCTTTATAATATCATATAGCAAGGTTGGTCTACTGCTGAAACGTGAAAATAGCATATTTCGATTTGTATAAATGTATTTCAACAATCACTTCCTACTTTTATAATAAAGCAATACCCTGGTCGGCCCCAAGAATGCTGCAAATTAAAAACGAGCATAGAATGCCATTGGGAAGCCGTCCGAGCTGGGAGTCTAAACAGCATGCAGACATCCCTTGCAAGACGGCATGGCATTCCTTCTCGGACAGCAGACCTTCGCAAACTTCAAAAGGGTGCGGACAAGTTTGGACAAAAGAAGATCCTGGGTAGGAAGGTCGCACGATTCGAGCAAAGAGCGCCTTGTAATAAGCTCTCCACATGTACACCTCTAACACGGCGAAGGGATCGTGGTGAATCACGCCCGATCTACCGATGCTTCTTTTCTAGAGAGAAGAAGAATGCAGACGATACTTCCCCCTCTTTTGCCCACAGACACCGGGAACGAACCTGTGCGGCATGAGCCTCACGTAGTTCATGCTCCCGCAACTCTTCTTGAACCGCGCAGAGATCCACAAAAACAGAGGAATCACCCGCATCGAACAGCTGCTGTAAGCAGTGCAACTAACGCAACAGGAGGCGCTTGGCAGAGGACGAGGATAAGGCCTTGGTCTTGGCGAAGCAACGAGTGAGCTCACGGAGGTAGAACTTCCCATATCCCACCAGTCAAGAGGGCTGGAAAAATCACCCGAAGATTCTTGCGACGACCAAAAGGGTGTGTCAATTTCGTTATTTCTATTTACTAAAGAAATATAAAAATTCAGATAGAATCAGTGCACGAAGAACGCGTGAATAACGCATGTTTTATCAAGCTTGTTACAACTGTTCAAATGTAGACTTGTTACAGTTTGTTCACAAGTTGTTACAGGTTTGATGATGACAATATTGTTACGATATGTTCACAACAAGCTTGCAGCAAGTTGTTGGAACAAGTTGTTACAGGTCTGATAATGACAATATTGTTCCGGCTTCTCAGAACAACTTGCAACAAGCCTGCAAACACCCGTTGCAGATTTGTCACGACAAACCTGAACAAGCCATGCGAACGCATCCGGATATCGGCTTGTTCGTGACAAGTTGTAACAGGCAGGCTGCAGACCTGTTACAACGTGTGCGTTTCTGGCTGTGTAGAAGCGCGGCGAATGCCCGTCTTGCAAGAGACACGCTTGACGGCAACCATCCGCAGCATACGCACCACTACGCGGGCCCCATTGAAACTAGGTTCCCCTACCGAGAACGATAAGAGGAACCGAATCAGAATCTGAGCCCAGTGCAGACGAGGGGGGGTCATCACCAGGAAGGGATGCCCCAGGCTCTGAAGAAACCATATCTTCCAAAGCTGGGAGACCAGGGCCTCCCACGGCAGACCTTTTCTGGAGAGTGGACATCATCCAGGTCACGAGTGTGGTCAGGCAAAAGATTTTGGGCCAGTATGGGCCGGTAACCAAAAGAGATTTCTGCTTTCCTATTGGTTGAAACAGTTTCGCGCATTTTTATTGGCTATGAGTGAAATTGCAATCCTCATCAGGGGATTTATCCTGGATGCATGGCCCAGTGAACTCGATGTAAGTTAAAATCTGATACCTGGAACGCTAACGTCCAGTCATTCGTGGGGCAAAAAGTGAGGCAAAGTTCTAAGGCCCCTGCGCGGTTTGCATGGTAGATTTCAGTCTCCCATAAAATGTTTTTTTACACGTCCACCGGTCTTAAGCGAACTGCGGAGGCTCGAAAAGGTTTGAAAACTTATTTATTGATTCATTTTAACACGCTTAGCTAAACGTGCATTTTACATTTTGATTGTTTGTGCTATACTGTTTGTGCTTTTATAATAGTAAAAGTCATTGTCTTTACAAAACGTGCAGGAAGTTTGTCAGTCAAGAAATTAAATCAAACTTTTCGTTATAATATAACGCATACACGGTAAATATCATACTTTTATCAAATCCAGTTGGCAAAATCGCAATCACATCTCTACCAAGCAATAGATATCCAATTGCAATTCGTTGTTCACTCTTCAGAACGACCTGACGACCGATAGCGCTTAAAGAATTCAATACTTTCTCAATACATTCGCTTAATATTTGTCCGCTCATGTCTGTAATATGATAACTCCTGAAATCAAAAAATCAATATTATGACCAATCAGAATGTTCCGTCACCCCGCGGACGGAGACCACTCAAAAACACATGGTTTTCCGGCAGGCGGTATTTCGCGTTGCCCGCCTACCGCCCGCGCGCCCGAACTCCCTAATACCGCCAGCTACGTAGGCTAAAGGGTTGATCTTTTTCAGTCATCGCAAAAACCAGCTCGCTGCGAGTGTTTGCATCAAATTAAAAACAACTGGCAGTGCTTGTTTTCTCGTTGCGAGTTCTTTTTAATGAGATACAAGTACTTGCAGCAAGCTGCGAACTAGTTTCTGACGAGAAAACAAGTATTGCGAGTTGTTTTTAATTAGTGGCAAACACTCGCTGCGAGCTGGTTTTTGCGATGACTGTAAACGCTAGAGCCTTAAATCCGGCCTCATGCCCCAGGTTCCTAGCCTCCCTCGCAGCCATGTCCAAGGGGGACGAACACTGGACACGCGGCTGCGAGGGAGGCTACAGGTTCCCAGCCTGCGTGCAGACTCATTCCGTAGAATCCCGAAAGTAGCGCCTCCCCCCCCGAAAGTAGCGGCAGATTTCAGATGTCTTAAAAATTTCCGAATTAAGTAGCGCCCCCCCCCGAAAGTAGCGGTCCCTCGTAAGTAGCGGCCCCCGTAAGCAGCGGCTCTTTTGAAGAGCGCGCTTCCGAGCCGTTGTTAGAGTCGGTCCCAAACTCGCTCCCCACGAACGGCTGCTCACTCGAGCAACACATTCCGTTCCCTTTGTACAATGAACCAATGAGATTACAGCATTGATCACTGCTAAAATTAAACGCCAGCCTTTTGCCGAGCGAGGAGGCAAGCGTTGTTGTGTAAAACTTGTTTAATCGAAAGCTAATATTTCGAAAAGTTTAGCTTAGAACAATTCAAAATTTATGAAGAATAACGTTTTGACAATGTGAAGCGTGTGGGCATCAGAGAAATATTGTTGGCCGTGTTGACATTACATTTCCGAAGTCTGAAAATTATCTGCGCACTTCACGGCACATGAAATCACGAATATTTTCAGAAGTATAGCTTAGAACTTCACCGAATTTTTTAAGAGGGCTATTTCGATTATCCTCTTTCGCCACATGCAGATAATAATATAAACAAGCGTTGAAGTTATGAGCGTCAGCGAAATAAAATATGTAAACACAAGCCCGACGGGAATGGGGTGAACAACAAGAGAGCGACTAGTATAGAGTGTGTTTACTTGAAAGTTAATATTTCGAGTAGTTTAGCTTAGAAGTTCACGAAATTTACGAAGAATGGTATTTTAATTATGTTCTTGCCGCTCATATAAATAAATGCGTGCGAAAACGTTTGAAAAGGCTACAAGTGTTTGCGAAATGTAGCAGGTCCAGGTAGTCTCCTTCGCAGGCGTTCTTTTATAGTGCTTCAGGTGTGCATATAAAACTACCGATCGAGAATATGTCTTCTTCTACGTATTTTAATTTGTTTTCTTCAATGTTGCTCAAGCTATAAACCGAAGAAATCCCAAGACTTCGTAGGTGAATGACTTGTTCTTGCATATTAAAAGCTTCACAAGCGGAGAAACCACCACAATAGCATGGCCAGAGACCTTTGAGATTGTATCGGCGCTTGGTAAATCAGCGATTTACCACACTCCGTAGGAAAGTTTACAAACATCAGTATTCCCTTGGACAAATTGGACAACTGCTTTCCGTTGATAGGGGTTAAGAACTTTTATTTTAAACGTTTATACGTAAATCACACACTTTCTTACAGTGAGGCATTGGAGGCGAGGAGTAAGGACATGCCGAGGTGAAGGTCGGCTTTCCAGATTTTGCAAGGCTTGCTCTGATTGGTCAAATGCGGGAATGGAATGTGTTGCTCGCGTGAGCTACCGTTAGTGGGGAGCGAGTTTGGGACCGACCCTAACAACGGCTGCGAGGGAGACTATGAATACGATTGATGTTGATAAAATGGCTTGAAAGAAAGAGGAAAAATCAGGATATATCTTGCATTCGTTTTATGTAATACAGCAAATTTAATTCGTATTTACTTTATTTACTTATTCATAGTATGTTAACGTATTTTACCAACCGAAAGTAGCGGTCCCTCGAAAGTAGCGATTTAACAACTTTATTGGGTATTAGCAAAAGTAAATATTACAATAATAAGACTAAGTTATAAGATAAAGAAATGTTAAAAGAAAACGAGGAAAATAGTGTACACAATAGGGAGAAGGCGCAAATGGGACACGAAGACCCATGCGAGTCGCCCCTCTAAAAAAACAATAATCAACAAAAACAAACTACAAATTAAAGAAAGAAAAGAAAAAGAAAAAACAAACAAACAAACGCTGTGACGCGCCGTCAACATCATCATTAACGTCATGAGTGATGACTGATGAGGTCATCATCATTATCATGATGGCATCATCATGACATCTTTATCAAAGAGGGATTGCCAAATTGATCATTATAGGCTCATTTTCATATTCTTTTTCCGATTCCCCCCATTTCTTGACATGCATCTAAACCAGAAACCGGTCCAACAAATCACAGCACGCGAAACGCGACTCAAGATTGTGCCCTGTGACATGAACAGTCCTGTGCAAGTGTACATACCATGTGCACAGCATGTCTGTATCAAAGGTAGTTAGCAAGGTTTGGTATCTTTGTTTGATAAAAGTTTTGAATGTAGAAATCTAACAAGACTGGATGAGGGAGTTGATTTGCAAGAAAGATTCCATATAGTTTGACAATCCGATTTAAAAAAATGAGGCTTGGTACGTGTTGGTCCTAAGACAATTTTGACTGAGTCGCGTGCGACCATGATTTACAAAGGAAACAAACTCATGGACATTCACGTCAATGTATAATCCGTATAGAGCTTTGTAGAAAAAAAAATAGGTCTTTGATCTCCCTGTCGTAGCACAACGGTAATAAATCCAGGGTCTGCAGTCTCTGATTGTAGGGCACTTCTCCTTGTTTGCATCCTAAGATCCATCTGGTGGCTTGTCTCTGTATTCTTTCAATTTTGATTTTTAATGTGTTTTGAGCCGGAGACCAAACCTGGGTCGCGTAACATAACTGTGGAAGAACAAGTGTTAGGTATAGTGTCCGTCTGATTCGTATGTCGGTTAGTAGTGGGCATGTTCTCTTGAGTATATAGACCTAGCATCTTGTTTGCTTTTGCTGGAAATAGTAACACCGAGGTCTTTCTCTTCGGCTTGCTTGTGACTGTTAGCAACTTACATTTTGATGCGTTGATGAACTTTAACACTCAGTCGTCGGATGTTTTGTATCTGACTGTGCTAAAGCATTCGACTCAGTTGACCATCAAATCTTACTTGAAAAACTAAAATGTTATGTCTGATTACTTGCATGGTCGGATTCAAAGGGTCGTCGTAGACGGTGCTGCATCTCAATGGGCCTAGTCACCTCCGGTGTGCCCCAGGGAAGCATCTACGATCTCCCTGGGACCATACCAGATGGAACATTGACAGCTCTTTATGCCCCGGAGCGACTGTGAAGATTTGCAGCAAGCGCTAGCAAATCTAAACATCTGGAGTCGTGAGAGCAACATACTATCAAGATTTTGTCCGAAAGTAGCGGCCCCCAATAGTGGATAAAACCCAGCCTCGGTCCCAGGCTCTTCAGTAATAAAAGGCGAGCATAGCGCTCAAGCGCGCGGGGGTGCTTGGGGAGGTTGCGGCGTGCGAAGAGCGGCGTGCGAAGAGCCTGGCAGATTATGACCGATTTCCGAAGAATCTCGACCGATTTCTGAAGAATCGAAGATATCGCATTGTTTTAGCGGCTTTTGTGGAAAATTTTTACCTGGCATTCATCCTTGACAATTCTATGGATGATATAGACGAATCCTTTCAGGAAGAACCGCATGAAGGTAATTTTATTTGTATATTTTTGCCATAGTATTTATAAATTTATACTCAATTTCTGAATTTGAGTATAGACTAATGTAATAGTCTTAGACTATAACAGAGTTCCTTTGTTGTCGTTGTATTCGACTGTCATGTTTATAACTTTTATTCAGTAAATTAGTTCTAAAATATGTATGTGTCTTTTGTTTGCAGAATTAACAACATTTAATGACGAACTTGTGGACGAACTCAACACATCGTTTCAACAACTAGATGTTGATGGTATTAAATTTTCATATAAATATATCTATTTTTCAATTTGCATCTTTATTTATAATTTTATAATTAAACACTTAAAAAGAAGAGAGAGTATAGCTATTTTACTATTTAATTTTGGGCAATGCAATCATCTTTTGTGCATAGAATCTTCCCCAAGCGAACCATGTCGTGGACAGGCCTTTCAATCTCGTTTAACACATCACTGATTCATCCATATTCAAGTCATTTACATCCATATTTACATCAAAATGATCAAAGTCATTTGCATTGTCAGCCATCTTGAATTCATAATCTGCCAGGCTCTTCGCACGCCGCAACCTCCCCAAGCACCCCCGCGCGCTTGAGCGCTATGCTCGCCTTTTATTACTGAAGAGCCTGGGACCGAGGCTGGATAAAACCACTGATGATAAAACCGAAAGTCTGCAGCAGGCCAATTTTGGCAGAAAGGATCGCGGGCTCTGGTCTCATTTGGAAGATTTGGATTTTGGAACGAAGGAAGGCCTTCTTCCACGTGTTGACTTTGATGACTGCGATCGTTTGTTTGAATTCGTGTCGGTATTCGTATGTTTGTTTCAAACCTTTCCAAAAACAGTAAGTAAAGTTTAGGTATATCTCTTGGATTCGTTATATGTTCGTGTGTTCTGGCCTTTAATATTTATAGAGATACTGTAGAGCTTGTCAGGCTCAACTTGTTAAAAAGGAACCCATGTCACCATGTGTTTATTGTGTCCAATACATATTTAATTGCGATATAAATACGTTTTCACTTTTTAGACGGTGGAAATTTTGCTGTTTCCCCAACGTCGAGACCGAGTGAAGCGGAAATATACGTCCATGTTGAAAAGCGAATTTATGATCGATATTAAAATGGGACGAGTCGGTCAGTCGTGCAATACTGGGGTAGTGTTCGCTAAAACACGATGCTTTTGGTAAGCTGGGAATATACTGTTATAAAGAAATGTAAAAATGTTTTGTATATAATGCTAGGCACTGCAGTGCTAAATTAAACACATAGTACATTTCTGGTTCAGTCCAGAGGCGCTTTTAATACATTGAATTGAAGCACACGTTTGTTCAGCCATGTGCTAACACTGGAGATCAGTTCAAGCTACACCCCACAATAGAAGTTACTATCACAATTGAAGTGCTGCCTCAAATGGGATGAAAACCTTTAGCCTACTCCACAGCAGGTCGACCTTGCTCCAAAATTAAGGAATAGCCTTAATTGTCAACTCGCCTAGAATTAAGGATAATCCTTAATTTTAAATGAAAACTCATCCCCATACCCTAACCACACCCCCCCGGTGGACCTAAACCTAATCACAACCCTCCAGAAAAATGCCCACCTCTCGTACACCGACCACAACACCCCTCTAGGATTTTTAGCTTTATGTGTTCAAGTTTAACATCCCACTTGTGGGACAGATAAATTAAGGCCATGTCTTAATTTGAGCCCTATTTTACAATTAAGACATACACTTAATTTTGGTAAGAGATTGTGTTGTCCACAGACAACTCTGTGCAGTCTGTGGCCCATGTGACACCCCCCTTGGGCAACTCCATCTGAGTTTGCCCACTCCACCCAAGTTTGCCCATGTCACCCAAGTTTTCCCACTCCACACAAGCTTGCCCACTCCACTCAAGTTTGCCCACTCCACCCAAGTTTGCCCACTCTACCCGAGTTTGCCACTCCATCTGAGTTTGCCTACTCCACCCAAGTTTGCCCACTCCACCCAAGTTTGCCCACTCCAACCATGTTTGCCCATTCCAGGGGGATCTAGTAATTTTGATACCTTAGTCAAACATACATTTCAGGGGGGCATGCCCCCTCCAGAAAATTTTTGAAATTTGAATCTCTGAAATGGCATTTCCTGCATTCTGACAGCACTTTTGAGTAAAATTTTAAATGTTTTAAAACATGTTTTTAATGGGACATTTTATCATTTTCAAATTTGTCTAAATAGGACTTTGATATTTTCTTGTTGTCTTAGAACCCTTGTGACAGTTTGCAACTGTGTAAGACTAAGTTTTTCCAGGAATGGGGGTGGTGAAATCCAATAAACAGTAGAGAGATATGTGGTCACATTCTAATATAAAAAAGTTGGCTGTTTCGCTCTATGTCAAAGTTCATCAGCATGCCATAGAAACACCAGCCACATTGTTGCAGTCAGTGAATCTGACATGGACAGCCCAACCAACACACAAGTGAAGGTCTAGCTGAATTTATTGTTCTGTATAACCTAGAGCAAGGGGTTTGAAATCAGAGTTTTCCTTCTCTTAGCTTAGGTGCATGGGCTGCCTTCCATGGCTGTTGAGCCCCACCTACCTAGAGCTGTCTGGTTTTCAGACACCTGATACTCCCTTTTTTAGATGCCTTTTATACCTCAACCCAAGCAGACAATGTCTGGTTAGGAGTCAGGAGAAGCTTTGACCATAATAATAAGCGATGACCATAATGGGGCATTTCATCGACATAGAGGAGCTCAACTCTCTACATCACTCTGGTCATTCTAACTCCCATCTAATACACCACTATCCATCCCCCTACTAACCCACGTTACTATGAGCTGTCTGGTTTTCAGGCAGCAGCACCCATGTTCAATTCCTGTCCAGTGCAATTATCAGATTAAAATTTTATCTTAGCCACATGTGAGAAGAATGCTTACTTGATGGATAACGATAATACATGGAAATTTGTAGGAACGTCATGTAGATATTTATTGCTAGCTTTCAATTTCTTTCCCCAGACCTTATTACTTATATGTTTAAAAGTTATATGTTATTACGGTACTTATAATATGTTATATACTGTATAGACAATTAACTGACTCGTAATATGAACTGAGGATGAATGTATTATGTAAACTACTGTTGAAAGGCAATCTGACTCTGCATCATGATTATGACATACTAATGAGTATCTAGAATTGAAACACTATTACCGTATTTTCTGGGCGATAACCCACATGGCGTATAACCCGCACAGCAACAAAAATGTCACTTTTGGAAAAATAAATCAGTGTATTACCCGCACCATCGGATAACCCGCACCATCGGATAACCCGCAGCTGCTAATAATAGGTTTGGGCAAGGGAGCACGCCAGACTGACTTGTATTTCTTCTTTGTTCGGTGTTCCTTCATTTATATTCAGCCATTTTGAATGCGGTATATATCATTAGTGTATCGCAGGCGTGGGTTACGGGGCTGAAGGAAACCCGAGTGCGTTCCGAAAATGAAATAACCGGGCTGTAGTCCGTGCCTGCGATATGCTAATGAATATACTGCATTATTCAAAATGGCTGAATATAAATGAAGGAACGCCGAACAAAGAAGAAGAAATACAGGTCAGTCTGGCGTGCTCCCTTGGTTTGGGACCACAAAATTAAAAAAAAGTACAGTACCAGTAGTTGAAAGATGAAAGTAGAATCCTTGGTCTCCAGTCTTCATGATGGCATCGTCTTAAGAATTCAACAGATTACCTGCACCACCCTATTACCCGCACTAATTATGTTTCCTAGCAAAATTAAGAGATAACCCACGGGTTATCGCCCAGAAAATACAGTAAGTGCTCTGCAGATTATGCTAATATGGAACAGATATCAACAAAGTTTAGGGAAGTAACATGATAACAGACTAACATCGATATTGAATCCATATTGATAAACTACTGTACCTATAAGCTTACCTTAGAGCGACATATAGGCTTGCTCTTGTCCGCCTTCATGTGCTGTGGTAAATAGGCCATCTTAGCACCAATATCTCGGTATATAAATATCTTCCCAATCTTGGTACTCGACAAGCACTGATTCTCGCACACAAATCAAGATACATTTGCTGCAAAAGGACATCATCGAGCATACAATGCACGATCTAACAAGCATATAGAAGCCTGAAGCCATGGTCGAACGAAGACCTTGCAGACTGCATTTTGCAGGCTTCTGGTAAAGCATACTTTCGGCAAAGCAATCAACCAATCAGATTCAATGATTCAGCTCGTTTTGGCCAATCACAATGGCTAAATCGGCCTAAATCCTGCAAAAATCTAAACCAGTCAGTGCTCGTGATTTGGCTTTTTTGGACCAATGAGAATGGCTAAATTGGCCTAAATCCTGCAAAACTCTAAACCAGTCAGCGGTCGCCTTTTGGCTGTTTTGGACCAATCAGAATGGCCAAATCGGCCTAAATCCTGCAACACGTAACGTTACATAATGTTACTTCACTTCTAAGCATAAATATAATATAATTATTTTCAATTCTCACTTAACAATTTTCATGTTAGTCATGATCTGACTTATTTGACTACATGTAATGCTAAATCTGCCCCTGCACTCCACCCAGGTTTGCCCACTCCACCCAAGTTTGCCCACTCCACCCAAATTTGCCCACTCCTCCACCCAAGTTTGCCCACTCCACCCGAGTTTGCCCTTGATGTGTGTTCAATTGTACTATGTACAGTGGAAGTTAATATAATTCCTAGGCTTATTTGTCTGCAGAATCGATTGAAGCAATATTGTTCTTTTTCTCTTCAAGTCTTTTTAGTTTTGAACCACAGAGTGGACTTTAAACTTGTTTGTGATGGGCCAGAGAATTCCTATATCAGGTACAGATATTTATAGTATACATGTACAGTAACCCACCATTTGTAACACACCATCTGATTTAGTTTTGCCAGTCATTTTTGCATGCATTTGACAGTATACTTCAATTCAAGGTACAGATAGTGTACATAACTGTATATACCAATAATTTGTATCTGAAGGGATGAGGCATTTTGAAAAAGGTACCGGTATTAATCAAAGTAAGTGATACAGTGCAAGTCTTGTTGTTAGCATTAGTCCGACAGAATTTTTTTACTTACTCTGTTTTGTATTGCTGTACAAGTTTCTGGTACCCTATAATGTTGAGCCAAGGGAAAAAATGGTAAACTGGCACCAAGATTTTTAGCAAATGAAATGCTGAGTGTTGGTTTGTTTACATCAAGACATACAGTAGTCATTTAGATTTAGATTTATTAACTTTATTGCCTATAGCAACTGGTGGTCAAACAGAGCGAAATGCCCCAATTGAACATGACTACCATGGTGTAAGTCATTTGTCTTTGACTTTAACCCTTTCACTCCTGAATTAACTTAACCCCCTTATCGCCAATAAATCCGGAATTAATTTTACTAAAACAAAACAAAATCCAACTTGTAGTTTCTATTAAAGAAATATCAAGAAAACTACAAGTCAATATGAAAAATGTTTATAAGTTTAATAAATGTAGAGTAAAAATATTTACATAAAAGCAGGCCTGAAAAATTTTTTTTTCACCCTGCCAGGCCTTGTGATGAAAAAAGGAGATTGACCAATCGAGCTCCTAAATTTAGCCAGGTGCTTAATTGAGCTCCTGGGTTAAAAGTCAAAATATTTGGCCATAAACGTAGAACCCAAATGCCTAAAAAGTGTTAATCCAAAGTGAAATATTAACAATTCAGTTTTATTGAATTACAGTATATATTAAGTAATATAAAAAAGAACAATGTCAAACAATAACATGGCTATTAATTAATATATTAAATGTGCATTTTGATTTAAAGATAAAATCAATCCCGTCCCCTGATGCTATTCTCTGATCAGCAGGTTTTCCTTGATCTGCAGTGGTAGCTATTTGATGAGCTTTTCCAGATAAATGCCTCAAAACGCTACATTTCGCAACGTTGGACGTCCCATGCACGTACTGTATGCCAACATGGGGGTCATACTAATTACCGACAAAAGCCGACAAAAGCCGACAAAAACCGACAAAAAGAAAAACAAATACCGACAAAAGAAAAACAACGTGCAAATAACTAAGTGTCTATTCTGTCTATGGCTATTAAACGTTGATATCAACTTATTTTTATGTTGTTTCAACATCTCTTGATGTATGTGCATATATAAAAATCATTTTGAATGCTTTTCAAGAAGCGAATTCACGGTCAATAAAAATCATTTTGAATGTTTTTCAAGGAAGCGAATTCACGGTCAATAAAAATCATTTTGAATGCTTTTCAAGAAGCGAATTCACGGTCAATAAAAATCATTTTGAATGTTTTTCAAGAAGCGAATGCGATTCACGGTCAATAAAAATCATTTTGAATGTTTTTCAAGAAGCGAATGCGATTCACGGTCAATAAAAATCATTTTGAATGTTTTTCAAGGAAGCGAATTCACGGTCAATAAAAATAATTTTGAATGTTTTTCAAGAAGCGAATGCGATTCACGGTCAGATTATTAGCGATTCAGATTTAGATTGTTCTCGGAGCAAATTAAATACATGTCGTCTGTTGTCGGTAGTTGTCTGTTTTTTGATCGTTTTTTGTCGGCTTTTGTCGGTAATTAGTATGACCGCAACATGGCCGTCTTCGCTGGACCTCGGCAAGAAGGGTGAAGCTCAATCGCTTTTTCGTTGTTCTGGCAGATCTTGCACCACACTTTAGTGACATATTGTGTACCATTATCCTCCGTCAATTCATGACCGATCACATTTTCTTTTTGCCAATTTTTGAATGTACGCAGTTCAACCTTTCCCCCTGCCATTTGAACGAGTAATAAAACAACCACAGCACATGGCCAGGACATGGCAGGAAGTGAGGAACGCCTGATCGCAGGTTACTGGAAATAGTTCCGGTATATTGAGCGCTGTATAAACACGCACTGTAGTTTGCTGCTGTACAATTTCCGAGCGATTATATTGCGCTCAATAAAAGCAATTTCAAGCTAATTTGGGGACAAACTTTTCGAAAATAAAGCACAAAACCACAGTATTTTTCAACCTAATCATCTTATTTTAGGCGCTCGATTCACAGCACTAGAACATTGACTGAGGGGAGTGCGGAGGCGATCTGGATCGATCGATCGCCTCTCGTCACAAGGCCTGCCCTGCCTGTCACTGTAGACTGAACCCAGTCCCTCCTGAAGACGGTGCGCGGGAGAGAAAAGGAGGGACGTGGACAATGTCGTTGAAGTTGCATTTGTCCTAGCTCCGCCTAGTAATTTTTTTAAATTTTATTATATTACATGTACTGTATATTAAAATTTCTCAATATTATTCGTTAGATTAAGTTTATAATTTAACGTAACGTAGAACCAGTCTCATACAGTATAACCAAATTATACAGTACGGGTATATATGTCAACATGATTGTTTGAATATGATATAAATATTGATTCAAACCAGGTGAAGATCGGATGTCTGTGAGAAAATGTATAAGCGATCAAAGTCTGTCATATTCTCTATTTACATGTATCTTCGATAACTGAAATTATATTTCACTACTCAATGTGTCCTGGAGTTTTTGACTCTAAAGTTTAATGAAACCGTTATAATTTTGTAACAAAAATGTTTCCAGTACCTTGCGATTTATTTTGATATGGAATTTGTTACAGACGTGTCGTCGGATGAAGAGATATTCGAACGCGGCTTCCTTGTTTACGCGGTGTTTATGTTCGTCGAGACAAAAGTTCGTTACGTTGTCCCTTGGCGAAATCAGAAATGTATTATCTGATATCAGATAAAAGTCACTGTATATTACAAGTTGAAATGGTCAGCAAATCGAAGTATACAACCAGTGAACCAGACAGGAGTCACAGGACCTTTCGGCTTCTCCGTTCTCGCCCTGTTGATTTCAGCTAACCTGTCGAGAGAATACAGTTTATACAGTACGACGAACACTTTTCCTTTCAGCTAAGAAATAATTGCCAACCTATTAATTCGTGTTGTAAAAATAAAACAAATATCATATAGAGCCAGAGTCCGGACCCAGATGATCGATTATTCTTGAATTTTAATTAACTTGACCTGTCAATCAACGATTTCAGCCAATGGGAATTTTGCGTTTGTCTGGGCACGGGAAATGCAACTTCAACGACATTGTCCACAGTCCCTCAATTTTCTCTCCCACGCGCCGTCTTCGGAGGGACTGGGTTCAGTTTACCTCTGCTGTCACAATGACCAGCATCAAAACAGGTGGGAAAATTGTCTGAGCATGCGCGAAAACCGTGATATAAACAAGCTTGCGGGGGACTGGGACGGCAATATGGCGGCTTTTAATCTGTAAATAATCCGAAGAGTTTTCTGGTAATTCTACTTCTTTTTAGATATTTTATTAAAAACGAAATACTGAATAAGAAACATACTATGTTCTACCATACGATAAAAAAGAGAAAAACCCATAATAAATAGTTTTTGGTTATAATACACATAATATTACAGCTCAGGGAAGTACGAGTTGGCAGTTGCTCGTGTTTTATAAACTCAGTAATACAATTTATAACAAGCTTGTGTCTGGCTTTTTGGTGGTTATGTCAAAGGTTCAGTAGAAAATGAAAAGAACAATTCACAGCAAAAATAAGGAGTTATTGTCACATCTTCATATCACTGCCAATTTAAATTACAACAGAGTCTATTACAAGTACAACACATGAGTAACATTCCAACTTTTTCTAACTTTAATAAGCAATAAGACTATATACAAACATTTAAACATAGGTACATGTAGCAGAATATATGTAAATTAAATAAACTTGAATACTTTCAGTATCTTCACTCAACGTTGTTGGTCAACCTTTGCTTGAACACACTTATTTAAATCTAGCAATTTCAAAATAAGCATGTATATAAATATATACAGCATATTAAACACTTCACTCTTTTAACTTTTTCTTTAGCCATAAATATAGCTAATATAGTATCTAAAATAGTATCTAAAAAAAGAAAAAGAACACTTAAAGATTTGCATGGTAACAAATGCAATATTATTTTTGGTAAGCAGTTATCAGTTCAATCCAAATCCAAAATGGCGGCTTCAAGTGACTCAAATTCAAAGCGTGAAATTCAAGTGTTTACGATTTTTTGAAGCTCAGAAACTGGTACAATGTTAACAATTAGGATCAAAAGTATACTTTGAAAGACAAAAAAATTGGTGGCATAGGCGAAAATTTAAATTTATTGGCTTTCGTCGCTTTTTGTAGCTGTCAAAATTGTGTACCGAAAATGGGCAAACTTTACAGTTCGCCTAGGCTTCGGAAATGCAGTTGATTCTTAAACAGACTGGTTTTAGTCATACTGCAAGAACCTGTAAGCAGTTGTCAAGTTTCATTTAGACGATTAACAAACGATATATGGTAATTCAAGCACATTTCCTAACCCGACTGTTATCGCAATTTCCTATGGACAGGCGAAAGGGCACAAGATTCAGTTCGTTTTCGATTTTTCCGGACGTTGTCATTTATTTCAGTAAATGGAGCAAAGAACTATGGATAGTTTAAGAGAATAAAATTTGGGTGGCAAAGGGCTAAATTTTTAACTATGGCTCGTTCAAAAGCACTGATTTTAACTGTTTTTAGGATATTAAGCAACTAGGCGATAAATTTACACCGTCAAGTGGGCCTCAATATTAACAATTCACACAGTATTTTTAAAGATAAACATATGATCTAGATATTTCAACTCACCTTTTAGTAGTATTTTGCTGTTTATACAGTTTGTCGACACAAACAAAATGCACATCGAAACGAAAAACCCTGTTTGTTGCATATTCTCCTCGAATAATCCAAGGTTTCCATAACTCCGATCATAGTCCCTGGAATTAAAGTGTCTGGAAACGCGGCGTACTTCAAAGCGCACACTTTTTGTTCCCTCTCAATTCTGATCACGTGGGAAGAAGGGGCACGTTTCAGATGTTATCTGTTTAGCCACGTTCAGCAAAAGTACTGCCGGGCGCAAATTGTTCAACATTTGGATGTAGAGTAATAATCGCGGAGAAAAAAACACGAAAGGATAAGTCTATTAAGCATTCCATCTGCTTCAGATGTTGCAAATGCGTCTTGGCGAAGAGAAATAATAAATATTACGGTATTACAAAGGAACACGACGACACGTCGTTGTTGATATAAAAGATATTCGCATAAATAGACGAAGGCAACGTACGCATTTGTAATAGACATTTCCAACCAAGTGACATTGAAGTTAGTATATAAGTATATACACGCTACATTATATAATTTGGTTATCTGAATTTAATGATTTCCAGAGAAAGTTATACTTTATCCGATGATAGAATGACTTGACAGCTGGTTAATAATAGTAGGCCTCGATCGCATTTGTTTGGTCTCACTTTATTTAATATTTCTCGATTATTTCTTACTTTAAATCGTTAAAAAAACAACAGATTGTGACTCAGAACTAGCCTGCCCTAAATGCAACAAGCAGTTGCGCATGACGTTTGCCAAAACGGGTGCTAGAGCGGGAAATAAGTCTGTTATGTCATGCACCGCGCAAAGCTTCGGTCAGTGGGCATGGCCTTGGTAAACTGACTAAAGTCGAAAATACCGCTATCCATTCCAAGTGGTTAAAGGCAATATACCAGTTTTGTGAAGCGGAGAGAATCGTTAAAACAAGTGGTCGAATTCGCTCAGATTGCATTAATAAAACTTCCATATATATGGGTTTCGCGACAAAATAATCCGCGGGTCGGGTGAGTTTGTTTACTTAACATGCTGCATTTCAATACAAATTTTAGACAACTACAGAGAAACCGGAGCTGGAGCATCACAAAATTTGCCATAAAAACCCCATGCATGAGTCAAGTTAAGCACAGAGTGAAAATTCTGAATGATGCACGTACGCGTGCAGTAGTTGACAACAGAATTTTTACCTTTTATCAAGTGTTGGAAAGACCCCAATGTTTCTCACAATGTAGAATGTTTATCTCAACACAAACACAGTCTAATAAAATTACAACCTACTTCTTTTCAATTCCTTCTTCAAGGATTAAAATACATCCTGATGGCTGAAATCTGTCACGATGTGCATGGTTAAAGAGTAATTTGATGGTTAGAGTCCATCAAATGAGGATTGCAGGGAAACGCTCAGGATAATTTATTATGTATTACCAGTAAAATAATAACAAAGAGAACAATTGCATGGTATATAATCTTTAAATAGCATTTAATTGATGAAAAAGTTAAGACCACTCATTTTAATATGTACAGAAAATAATGATAACAAGTTTAAAAACACAAGATAGTTACTAATTACCAAAAGACAATATGCTTTGACAAAACTAATAATTTAAATCTCAGCAGGTCACAGTCGACAACAGAAGTTTAATTAGAATTTTCCAACAACTTGGCTGAGCGCAAAATAAATAGCCATAGAATTGTTAATCGCTCGATTCCCTTTTTCGGTGCCTGTATATGTTTCTGATTTCGACAAGCCGGAAAGCGGTTAGTTATTGCGAATAAACACCCGACTGCAGGAAATTTTGTTTAGCCCCTTCGACAATGTTTGACAGCTTGTGGTTGTCTTCTCCCGTTTCACAGCCTTTTACTAAGCTAACTGTGGTTCCTTCGAACATGTAAGGTCAAACCATCTTTCGATTTCATGTTTTGATGCACATAACACACAATAAACACTTGGGGGTTCCTGCATCTGAAAATACAAAGAACCATTTCAGCCTTCGGTGTTCCTAATGTCCTGAGAGCAGCACTTATCGTATTATAAACATCGATAAAACACTTACAGCGCTGACAATAGTCTCCATTTGAGCTTCAATCTCCGCCGCATCCATCTCCAGTAAATTTAAATTTATCGCTAAGGTATCATCTCCAAAATCAAACTTATCATCGTCAATATTTCACTTGGAAAGCGCTCGCGCCTTGTTCTGTCGCCATATTGATAGCCTTGACCATGCCCCTTCATGTCACGTGATACGCTTACCTCAATATGGGCAAAGCTTGCCGTGTTTTTTCTTTGAAGTACGCCGCGTTTCCAGACACTTTAATTCCAGGGACTATGCTCCGATCATAGGATTATGTAGCTCACATGAAAGTCATCACAACCAGTTTTAAATCGCCAAGGTTTCTCTTCTTCAGCTTACCAAATATTTCAGCTAACAAAACATTCAAACCTGAACGAACCTCATTTCGAACGAAAATAAAGAAACAGCAAATGCGCCCGCGATTTTTGGTCAGTTAAGACAATTTTCCCACCTGTTCAGCATCAATCAAATTATGCCTGTCATAAAATGAAATGTACTTGTCACCAAACAAGGGAAATTTATACATGAAAAAATAAAAAATGCGACAATATAATAACATTTCTACTAGTAACTGCAGTTACTGTACTCAGGCTCGATCAGCACTGCAAACTTTATTTGAGCAGTTTTCTATAAATTCGTATTTTATTCATTAATTAATATACAATACCTATGCCGGTATGATTACATTTACACCAAGATACTCAGATGGGAATATCCAACCATTATAACATTAAAACAACAATTAATTTAACTTAAAGTCATGGAACCCTGGCCAAACTTTCATGAATTATTCATGAACTGTGCATGATTTGTAGTTCATGAATATTCTTAATGTAGCTCATGAATTGTTCATGAATATTCGTGAACATTAAATGGCCATATTCATGATCGAGTCATTTCATGAACATTTGATACTCTGGAAAGTAAGTGAACTGTTCATGAATTTTTGGTTCATAAAGTTTCATAAGAATTCGTAAAGTAGCTCATGAATAGTTCATGAATAGTTCATGAATAAGTGTGCATAATATAAATACCCATATTCTTGAAAGAAGTATTTCATGAACATTTCATGTTCTTGTATGATCTTGGTTCATAAACTGTTCATGAATAATGTTTCGTACACATTCATAAAAAGCTCATGAATAATTGTGATTAAGGGGCCATATTCGTGAAAGAATATTATTCATGTACACTATATGTACAGTACTAAGTATACTTGAATTAAATGTGTACTCTATACTATACACTCAGTTTCTTTTTAAATTTAATCTGTCATTTTAAAATAAAAACTTTTGCATGCCTTGACATTATTCATTAATCTGGTGAAGAAAAATTTAATTGTAAGTTCTTGGTTGATAACATCTGGATATTAGGATGCACCGTGTATTTTCTGGTATCAAAAGTTTGGATACCAAATTTTTATTTGGGATACCAAGTTCAGAGATGCTGGTATCCCTTGGGGATACCACAAAAAAATTTTAATCTCGAAAATGTTCATACATAACATATACTGACAATCACAGTGACAGTATAAAATGTAAATTAATACTAACATTAACAACAACAATCATACACTATTAGTAACACCAAAATGGCTAAAGCCTAAAAGTCTAAAATCCTTCAAAATCAGACTCCGAGTCTTCTGAACTAAAACTAAATAGTTCTCCAGTCTCATTTAACTGATTGTCATTTAAATTAGAGTTTATATCTGAGTGTGACATTGCCTCAGTTTCAGCAACAGATGAGGGGGAGATGGATGATTCATCACATGATGATTCTGAGTCAAGGTTTTCACTGATCAGTGCTTCCACTTTCATAAAACTGGATTTCCTGTTTTCATCCTTATTTATTGCAATATTTCCTGCCAGAAATTGCAAAATTTCCTGGCATTTCCTTTTTTTATATTTAGCCTTTAGAAGTTTCCCTACTATATAATTTGCTGTTACAATAGTTTACATGGGTGTAAAATATATATATATAATATATATATATATGTGTGTATAAGTAATTGATGAAATTCATTCAGATTGTTCCAAGCTACAGTACACTGATGAGCTGTTGTACAGCGAAACACCGTGTCTGTAGATTGAACTATATATATATATATATATGATACTGGTTTCATTTTTGTACTATAAGCAAGGGTATTTGTGATTTGAAAGAAGTGAGTAAGTGACGTATTACGTGTAAAGAATACCCGCATGCTGCTAGACAGTAAATGCTGAGCCAGTTGAACATTTTCTTTCATCATCTTTCACAACATAGGCTACAGCTGTGTGAATATAACAAATTAACAATTAACGTTAACAAATATAAAGTATACTAAAACTATGAAATATTTTGTAAAAATGTAAACAATTTCCTGGTGTCCTGTGCAACTAAATAGTTCTTATATATTTGTATGAAGCAATGCTACCTAGAACAACAGTTTCATCAATCAGACAACAGTTACAGGAAAAACTCGTCAAGAAATTTCTTTCTTAATTCCTTGGCTTGTTCGTCCGTTGCATTTGCTTTCATCTTGGCAGCAAATTCCAACATCTGTTTGCTCGGTTGAAGTTTAGCAGCAGAAGTATTTCCGTTCTTCATCGCTGCCTTACACTGGAGAAGTGAAACTAACGACGACGATTTCAGGGAAGATAGGCGATCCGACTTGACTTGCTTTAGCGCACTGAATGTTCTTTCTACTGCTGCGTTTGAGAAAGGGAACGAGGCTATGATCGAAACAAACTGCATTAGACTTGGATACTTTTGTTCTCCAGTTACGGTCTTCGCATCTCTGATAACCCGCCAGTATTTGTCCCAACTCATCTCGGACTTAGCTTCGCTTTCAAATACATGTTGACGCCATTCGCGATCCAGCTTCCTTGTGTCAAGACACTCGCGTAGATATGGAAGTTTCTGACAGATTACTTCAAGGGAGGGTGGCAACAAAGCAGCAGCATTAGCAGGCATGATGCATTGCACAATTCTATGGATTTCAGCATCTAGATCAAACCTTTTCTGGATCTGTAGAGTAGCCTCGACAGAAAATTCTTACAGTCAGTTCGAAATCGATCGAATTGCTCACTGTGGGTTTCACCAGCTCCGTCAGCTTCCATCTCGCGTAACGTTGCAGTTGCAGCCAAGCCAACATAAATCTGTTTCAACGGAACATGGAAACCACTTGATGTTGAATCGATCTTACTTGGAGCTGTCTTCTTCACGTAATCTATAGTCATGAAATCGCTGGCAATAGACTTAATCAGATCCTCTAATTCTTTCTTCAGGCCGTGAAGAAGGGGTCTCGTGCTTTGAAACAGAACGTTGAAAGAGTTGAAGCGTTCAAGTTGATAGCTGAGAAATTCCAAGTATGCTAAAGTGAATTTGTTTTGCAGTGACTTGTGGATTCGATCATTAGAATGCGTCGGGTCTTCGTTGACAACCAGAGTGAAGTACTGTTTAAGAGCTTCGAATTGCTCCAAAATACGGTTTATGCAAGCTTGAAGAGAAAGCCATCGAGTTTGAGCTGGTGCCAACAACTTTAACGGTTCTGCGTTGAAAAAACTTTGGAATTCCTTGTAAACGTCTTGCCTCTTTGACGATCGGTGAAAATGAGCATAGACGTCTCTGCATAGGTCCTCTAAGCTTTTGGGTAGCTTTAAGGCTGCGTAGGAAGAGGCTAAATGTTTCAGGTGACACGAGCATTTCACAAGTTGCACACTTGGTAATTCTGATTTTAACAACTGCGAAACTGAATTGTGTTCCCCAAACATAACGTTTGTGGTGTCTGAAGAGTAGCCAATTATGTTCTTCATGGGAATATGAAGTTCAGAAAACGTGTTTGTCATTGCAGAATAGATTCCACGTGCAGTGCCATCTTCGACCTCAACCATATCCACTAAATGATATTTTGACTCGAAAGAGTTCATGTCAAAATATGTAGCTAAAATAGCCATCTGCTTAACAGTACTCAAATCTGTTGTCTCATCAATAATAACGCTAAACAAATGCGATTGTAGCGAACTAACAACTTCATGCAGGTAGTCGAAACCCAAGACTTGACGGATGACGTTTGTTGCCTTTTGCTTTCCCAACATTAAGGATTTTAATGCATCGTCCCTGGGAAAAAGCGATCGTAAAAGCTCAACTAGATCATCGGAGAGGGATATCGCCAAGTCGTGCTCAGCGAGAAATGCACATAATTTGATTTCCATAGACTTCAGACGATCAAATGTTGTACTTGCACTCTTTTTAAAAAGACTGGTCACAGTACTAGTTGTGGATCCCAATGCTGCAGCCTTCTTTTCGTGGCATTTGCTCTTCAGGTGCCTTTTGTGTTTGAGCAAGTAACTGACATTGCACATATCTTGCAGAAAGGTTTACGCTTGCCATCACGACCAGATTTTGCCTGAAGCCAAATTTTAAATTCGTCACGTTGCAACCAGCTTTCGACGAATCTCTGCTCTTTTCTCTCTCGTTTTGTCTTCGCCTTTGGACCTGGCACTTGACCGCAACGCTTACTACCGGTTTGTATTAATTTCACGCCTGACTGAACAATCTCCGTATCAAGTTCATCGTCGGAGCCTGATGTGGACGTCAAATTTGAGTCACTTGACTCACTTTGCATCGTCTATAGACTAGCAAAAACTTGTCTAGCGCAAGGGATCACGTTAAAAGAAAATATGACTTAAAAATCTCAGCAAACAGTGTCTTTATTCTTGAGATTTTCGTCGTTTTCGAACATTTGTCATTTTTTTTAACAATAAATTATTTTTTCAACCGCTGCCCATTTGAGTTGAGCCTGCGAGCGATTCCCGAGCAATTTCCGAATCGTACCGAGTGATTTCCGAAGTTGATGCGAAGGCGAAAACGCCGCCAATTGAAGGCCCAAATCAAATTGCCAGCGTTTGAAAACTCTATGATAGGTAGCTTTCTTGTATATTCAACATTTTACTAGTTACTACGCCACACATAGACTATTTTAAAGCCCCAATGGTTGGAATCTCAGAATTTCCTACCATTATCCTGGCAATTCATTATATTTCCTGCCAATTTCCTTCCAAAAAGGATTTCCTGCCATTTTTCCTGCCAGAGCCCAATATTTCCTTTTGCCAGGAAATTTCCTGGCAAGTGGAAGCACTGTCACTGATGTCTGATATTCCATCAGTGTCAGACTCAATCTCGTACCCAGAGCCTGCGATCCTTTTGGTCATTACCAAGGAATGGAGGCTCTGGGAAACTCCGATGAAAAAGACCCCCAAATTGGGTTTTTGTTCCCAGTCCTCTGGTTCCCAGTTCCCTATAATTTGTTCCTGTCATCGACGATCTTTAGCTTGTTCGAAGACCAAGGAAAATATTTGTTTACCGATAAAGAATGGCCCAGTATGTTTTACAAAGCTCTTGACAAAGCGCTACAATACAAATGGTCTTTCTTAGCTTTTCTCTAAATCGTCAACTGGGCGATTTAACGAGAGTGTTTTATATGTCCGCGTCGCCGTCGGCACTCGGCAGTGATCGGCTCAGCCGCTCAGATAAGTAATTGTACTTTCTGTCAGTAATTTTGGCTAAACTACATCGACCTTGTATTCTCTAATATAATTTTAAAGTTCTGAGATGGAACTGCGAAGAATTACGAGACGAGTCAGACGATGGACGTTTGTTTGGCGATGAAGCAGGAGAATACTAATAGTTCTAACTTGTATAAACTATATAATAGTTCTAACTTTTTGCTGTTTTTAATTATTTCATGTGTTCAATTGTATTTTGGGTCTATCGTGTATAATTATGTGTTACAAAACGTCGAGAAATCGATTAAACAAGTTAGCAACGTGCACATTATTTGAAATTTTACTGTTTTTAAACTAACCAATCAGATGACAAGTTTCATCGGAGTTTCCCAGAGCCTCTGATCCTTGGTAATGACCAAAAGGATCGCAGGCTCTGGGTACGAGATTGTGTCAGACTCCGAATCAGTCCCATCAGATTCAGATTGCCTCGATTGCTTGTTTTTTCGCCAGATCTTCTGATTAGGTCTTCGACCTCGAATTACTGCTTGCTGCCACAAATGTATTGCAGGGTCAGGATTGAATTTCTTTATTTCAGCACCATCCAGAGTTACAGTATGCGGATAAGATCAGTAACTGCAGTGTCTACTAACCGATAATTCGCCAATCTGTCTTGATTACTTTCAACAAAGAAAAGCCCCTTTCACACTCAACTGAGTGTGCTGGTATAGTTAACAGCAAATCGACTAGCAATAAGAAGCTTCCAGCAGTGTCACCAAATTCATTGTTGATTTGTTCCCAGTTATGTTTACTGGCACCTCCATACCTACAAAAAAGCAAGAAAAATTATTATACTAAAATTAAATGTTTATTGTTGCTAGTGCAGACAATACTACAGTAATCTATTATACTGTAATTATTCTATACTGGTCAGTCAACAGAAGTAACAAGAATATATAAGCAACACCTTCTATATATTTGTGACTTTAGTCCATCCCATTCAACCAATGATTCAGAAACTACATCTTCCACTTCGGGACTGCAGGCAGCAATCATGTAATCTTTGTAATGATTTAACAGCTTTGCAATCTCCTCATCAGCAAAATCTGAAATAGAAATGTCATTCCTTCCGTAAGTAAAACTTTGAATCTGAACATGTTGAATTAAGCTTATAAAAATTGAATGGCAACACAAGTAAGAACTACAAATTAAAACTTTACCACTCCATTTCTTGGCAGGCCAGGATTTTAGATTAAGGAACCCAATCCAGCTTAAGTGTTCAGTATTGCCTGTTGGAGTAAATCTTGATTTTAAAGCTGATTGCAAGTCATTAATAACAGACCTGAACCTTTGCAATGTTAAATCGTTGTCCACTTCTAGGTCAATCTGATGCAAAGTAAATCTTGTGCGTAATCTCGTGAAGATCAAGGGCCCACTCGTAATCTGAAAATGGCCTTCCCTTTTTTGCTAAAGAGTGCGAAACTCGAAACATGACGCGCATCTTTTCGAATTCTTTTTCATGCAGTGCCTGTAGTGGCCATTTTCCATTCTCATACCCAGCCTCGCGCGCTAATGCATTTTCGCGAAATATTGCATGCCAGCTACGTAAACTTACGTTATGTGTCTTATGTCAACGAAAATAATGAGAGAAAACACACTGAAATTGGAGCCAACTTCTTTCTCACTTAAAATAATTTCTATGATATAGTTTTCTTGGTTATAAATATTGATATTTTAGCAAGATTTTCTTGGTATCCCAATGGGATACCAAGGCTTCAACATCTGGTATCCAAAATTGAAAACTGGTATCGTCGGGATACTTGGATACCGCAAATCTCGAACCCTGATTTTACTACCATTTACGTTCAAGCTTGAAGCGTGAACTATTTCGCAGGTTCATTTCCGTTTGAAAAGTGACATTTGCCTAATTAATTCTGCCATCTTGACCAATGAAATTAACTTGTTTGAAGCGGGCGATGTAAACATTTGTGACGACAAACAGAACGTTTTGTAAACGTGCAGTACGCGTTTGCTGATTCGGAAAGCTTGTTTCGTTCGTTTGAATTATATAACATGAAACTGTTTAAAGTTACCCAGTTTGGAAGAAGTTATAAATCTGGCGAATCTTTAAACCGAGATCTACGAATGCAAGTCATTGAAAAAATATTAGCTGAAGGCGGTGATCGAGCTACTGGTTATATTCCTTTAACTGCTCTCTATTCCTAATATAAAG
This sequence comes from Paragorgia papillata, assembly GCA_035771165.1. NCBI lineage: Eukaryota > Metazoa > Cnidaria > Anthozoa > Scleralcyonacea > Coralliidae > Paragorgia > Paragorgia papillata. The sequence continues at coordinate 2,936,384 of JAWNZC010000014.1, forward strand.
AAGGCAGACTCTTGATGTATCAGACAGGTTCTACGTAACAACTATAGATCAACAACGTACGTCTACTGTAGTTTTGGAGTATTGCAGGCTGAAGGTATGACACCGACACCGCGAAAGGTTGCCCAGATTGAGCCTTGAGCCAGACCGCAAGATTGCCGAGGCTCATCCCAGGTGAAAATCTTACATAAGATCTTGGCAAGATCTTATAAGATCTTATGTAAGATCTTACAAGATCTTATCAAGATCTTACAAGATCTTATCAAGATCTTACAAGATCTTGCAAAATCTTACAAGATCTTACAAGATAGATTAAAATCTTACAAGATTTTAGATTATCTTGCATGATCTTACAAGATCTTGTTGAATCTTACAAGATCCTACAAGATCTTACAAGATCTTACAAGATCTTACAAGATCTTGCTGAATCTTACAAGATCATCTAAAACTCATTAAAAATTCATGAGCAAATTACCTAATCACACTGCTCCGTTTCGGTCACATGATACTACTGGATACCTGGTGAAGATTTTGAAAGCCGGGGAGGGTTTTGATATCAGCAGGGAAGAGCGGGGCTGAATGAATATATAATGAGTAATTTTGATCCAGTCCTAGGACTGGACCATAATTAATTCAGTCCAAAGACTGGATCAAAATGAATTCAGTCCAGGCAAATTTGACCCACGTTCGAGCGTAGAAAGGCAATAAACGTAAATTTAGTTCTTTGACTGAGTGAAATGAAGCTTGTCTCACATACGGTACATGAAAGGTCATGAAAGTGCAAATTAAACAACTACTGCATCGCAATTGAGCAAAAAAGCAATTGCTAATATTGGCATTTATTCACGTTAACAGTTATATTTAATAGAGCAATACATTGCAAACACACAAGTTAAACATGCACCTTCTCGCACCACCAGGCACACAACAGTAATTACACTCGCACACAATTATTAGTTTATATTCCACTTCACACTTTGGCTTTCGTTTTCAAGTCTTATAGTTACAATGAAACTACATTTTATATTGGTTAATTGTCACATTGCAGTTACCGGTAATTTGAATTGGACTATATGTTCGGTAACTTGCAGATTCCCCAACGTTATTCCCTGAACACATTTCCTCCATTTGCCCTTGGCTTAAGCCAGCCAATAAAGAATCAAATTCATCGAAATTTCGTAGAAACTCTTTTGAGTCATTTCTCACACTACTGAAGGCACTAGTACATTTTAAATCGCCCTCTTCACAATTATAGTTTACACCCGCATTACCTTGCGTTGATTCGCCAGGTGGATTTAAAACATTGGAAACTCTAAGTTCCTGTTCTTTGCAACTCTTTTCATATCCCAAAAGTGCATCACTTACATGACCACTTCGATTTCTTATAAGTTTTTCTTCTACGCTAGCATTTGAAAAGCTTAGATACGCATGTCACACGAAGGCTGTGACTTGTCTTTCTCTGTGACCCTATTGCAGCACAGAGACTTGGAAGTATATTGTTTAAGGAATGAATTCCAACGACACAATTTTTAAATTCAAATCTTTTCGCTTCATCAAACGCTTGAAAATAGAACCCATTTGCCTTAACCTTCACGCGCAGCTTACTAACTAGCTCGAAGTACCGGCTATAAATCTTAATCAAACAACGCTCATGACTATCATTCTCATTTGTGTGACAAAAGTGCTTAACGACTCTGCCCTTCTTTTTCATATCGGCTATTCCCCCGCGAAACGTTTTAGAAGTATTTTCTCGGTATACTATCGTGCTATTATTTTCTATTCTAATATCCTCAAGCCGCAATTGGCGATGCTCTTGAGAGCGCATCCCGAACAATTTTCCATTGTAAAAATAAACTGTATGAAGTAAAGTCTTAGCTGTTTGGTCGCCCAACAGTCTTTCTTGCCACATTTGTTCTTCCTCTTCATCCGTCACAGGTTCTTTATCAGCTTTCGTATTCGTTAGCCCAGTGGCATGAACGTCTTTCATTTCGGCATCAACAATCCGTCTCAATCCGGCAAACCTAGAAGCAAAACGAGGCATATCACTTTAAAAAATAAATACAAAACCCACTATAACATTGAATATCTCATAAATGGATGCTATATACTTCAGTTTACTTACCACATGTTAGATTTGTGAAACATATTAACATCAGTCCGGTTCTTGCTCTCAAGGTGCCTTTTCAGACCACCAACGACTTGGTATAGCGATCTTCTTGGATAACGTTCGCCTTTCTTGTTCGAGACTTCTTGCACGAACTTTGCAATCCAAAAATCTAAGGATGCAGGCGTCATTTCTTCCCAGTTTTCGACATCTAAATCCTGAATGTCGTCTAACGAAACATTTAAGCTCGTTTGTTCTAATGCAGCACAATGGTTTGCCCTAACTCGTATCCATTCTGTGAACATATTTACTGCCCACTTATTCTTGTATCGAGTTGAGAGCGGTACTGCATTTACTAGCAATTCTCTTTCTTCCTCGCAGCTTCGCGATTTTCGAACATTCTCTCCCTTTCTCGAAGCCATCATGAACGAGGCCTAGACGTTTGAGTTACAATAGCACGCGACGAGAAAATCACAAGACCGCATCGACTTGATAAATATTTTGACTTTTAAATTTTCAACTCTTTGCGGCCGAACCTATTTGTTAATTATATTCTCTTTGTTCTCCTTTGTCTTTTGTGCGCAATCTTTTGTTTCATTAGTCCTATGTATTGTATAGGCTATTAAGCGATAAAAGTTAAATTATTCCTGATTTTGAATTGAAACCCGTTTGTACTTATCTTTCTTAATTGACAATGAAATGCCTCATATTTTAATAAAGCGTGTAATTATTGTCCTAAATCACTCGTTTGAGATGTTATTCCAAATCCTCCAATTCGGACTGGACTAGATTTCAAGTCCGCGCAGTTTGATCCAGTCCGAGGCGAAGCCGAGGACTGGGTCAAATTGCAAGGACTTGAAATCTAGTCCAGTCCTCATAGTCGGATTAGTCCTCATAGTCGGATGAAATATTACTTACAAGATCTTGCTGAATCTTACAAGATCCTACAAGATCTTACAAGATCTTGCTGAATCTTACAAGATTTTACAAGATCTTACTGAATCTTACAAGATCTTGTTGAATCTTACAAGATCTTACAAGAACGTACAAGGTCTTACAAGATCTTACAAGATGTGAAGATGGTACAAAATATTACAAGATTGTACAAGATCTTACTATCTTGACTGTTGCGGAATCTTACAAAATAACACAAGTTCTTGCTGAATCTGACAACATCTTCCCCGATATATCATTTGGAGGGCTTTGATAAGAGCATGATTAATTTGATTATCTTTCCTATTATTAAACGGAATTAGTTGAAAATGTAATTATTTTTGTTGTTGGAAGGGAAACACACACACATGCATGTAATTGCTTCGAAGTGCTTCCATCTGATAATAGAAAAGATATATAACCTTTCCCCGGTAAGTCATTATGCACGCGTTGTGATGTCACTGGTTACAGTAGTTTCGCTTATAAAACAAACCTAAAAGCAAAGCAAGGAAACAAAAAACAGCAAAATATGTTACTCTGTCATTTTAATAAATACTTTCAAATAAGACAAACTTAATTTTGATTTCATAAGCACTTTAACAAAATGTGTTACATGTTACATTGTATAATTATATTGTTACATTAGATCTGGTAATGCAGAGATGGGGTCATACACAAGTGTAAATAATTAGTTTGTTTTTGTCCATTATTTTGCTTTATATGATTTTATGGTTATCACTCTACATGTATGGTGAACAGTCATTCCCAACACACTTGTGTGTCCAGTTAGTGGTCTAGCTCTTTGGCAATTGGTGAAAAGAGACATAATATTACTCTCAAACAAGGTTGTTAAAAATAAACTGTAATTAACTATTTAAAGTTAAAATTTACGATTGACATTATTTAATTTCCAAGCTAATTAGTACTGTAATGACAAAATTAATTCATTTAAAATTTATAGTCTTTATAAATTTTTGCTTTCTGCAGCATGCATTCTACGTTTTGCATCCCTACATTTTTGGTTACACGCATCCATAACTTGCTGGTGATATTTATTAATTTTGCCCGACCCATACATGTACAGTATTTGGCACAGAGTACATCTATAATAACAAATGGAGATATTAACAAAAGATTGATGTGAAATAGAATAGAACGTGTGAGACTCTGAACATTTGTTTAATTAACTCGGAACATCAGCAAACTAAGGGGTGATTACATGGACCGGGCTAGCCATCCTATATAAACTGTATGTCTTTTCAACATTTCAATTACATGGCAAGCGAGCTAGCCAAGTTTGCCTGGATCCCGGTTGTCACAACCACTTAACCGGGCCAGTCCAGTCCATGTTTAAATTTTAATATTCTTTGTAGTCTGGTTTATAGCTGCATACATGCATAAGTTTGCCCCAGATTCCAACACTGAGAACATTGCTCTCTAGGAATATCTAGTTTTGTTTAGGAATATCAAGCTATGTTGTTAACACAGTAAAGCATTTTCTTAAATTAAATATTGAAACATAACAGTTGTATACATCAAAAAGGGAATCAAATGGTCGACTTTTTGTAAATGAATTCCTATAGTATGCAGGGGGTATATATATATATATTCAAAATTGCCGCCGTTGTTGATCAACACAAAACAATTTGTCAATTCTCGAAACAAACCATAAATCCTTTAATTGTAATACTTATAAACTGCGAAAATAAACATATTTTGTAAGAATCAAACCGCAAATCGTTTGTATTCCGACAATTATCAGCGGAATGCCCGTGGGTACCGGTCCGTAATCAAGGGGCAACCCGACACGGAAAGTTCGCTGTTAACTGCATTTAATGCTTAAATATATTTAACTGCTCTCTATTCCTAATATAAAGAAGGCAGACTCTTGATGTATCAGACAGGTTCTACGTAACAACTAGTATAGATCAACAACGTACGTCTACTGTACGTATACTTTATTATTACTGTAGTTAGAGAAAAACGTGGTTGCTATGGCAACACTAATTGGCTGCGGGCAGATTCCACCCCCCAGTCTAGATTGGGTTAAACCGACCAATCACAGCGAGGCTTCCAAATTCTGGACCTCCGACCTTGAGGCTTGAGCTGACAGTTGTAAGTAAGGCTCAGAGCATAGGCAGCCCAAGCACTATCACGTACTGTCTATCGTATTATATAATATACTTAAAGGTTGGCAAGTAAATTCACTAGTTCAACTCATCACTTGAATGAATGTCAATACTATTCGCAAATACGAACGTAAATCAATAAAAAAAAAACACTTCTATAAACACAAATAATCGTACTAACTTGTCACGAACGTTTGTTGCTTAAAACTGTTGTGAAACACCAGAAATTAGTGAAAACAAACGGGGTTTTGTCGAAAAAATTGCCGAAAAAATTGCCGGGGTATTGCAACAGTGCAGTAAAAAAGATTCGTGTAATAAATACAAACTTTTTGTACGTAAAAGTTTATATAACCGTGTATAGAAATGGAGCGGCAAGAACGGAAAGGATTCTGTCCCACTGTTCCTTGTCTTATATGGTAAGTGGCTAAAAATTCTCAATCAATCTTTTTTGCTTAAAATAGAAGGAAGCCAGTTAGTGGCTTTAGGGGCTGTTTACATGAGCTAAGTATCCAGCCCGGCAAGCCGGGCTGAAATTCTATTCGAATTTGCATAAACAAAAGTTTTTGGCGGGAAAACTGAAAACAAAATAAATAGACTTATTTTGATCCATACAGTTATAATATTGTTTGTTTTACGGTTTTGCTTACAGAAGTAGACAGTTCTTTTATTAGTTATTGTGTTAAATCATCATCACATGGCATATCATGTGTTTTTTTTCGTTTTGATTTTTCAGCCCGGTTAACCGGGCTAGCCCGGCTTGAACAGTTTATATGGGAAAATTTCATCCCGGTTAACCGGGTGCCCCGGTTTGCTCAAGTGGGATCCCGGCTAACTGGGCTGGCCCGGCTTTCCATGTAAACTGAATCCTTTTCGCAAAGGTAATAACTATATAACCAGGCGCCTCGGTCAAACGGGCCAGCCCGGCTAGCCGGGCTCATGTAAACAGCCCCTTAATACTGGCTTTGACAGACATTTGGCGGAGTTCATTGTTATTTATGCAAGACGACTCATTGTTGTTCGCCGGTATTAAATAAACATTCAAACCCAAAGTTCAATAAATATGACGTGCATATATAATTAGACGATAGAAAAATAAGGCACGTCGAAACAGATCTTACATTAAGCTGCATTTACCTTTGCATGCAGGCTTGCAGCAATATTTTGCAGCTCATCATATATTCAACTGAATGCGAAATTAATTTTTAGTTCGTACAGAAAAACCTCTGATTTGTTGTCGTCGAGCAATTGCTTCTCAAAAGATACTGATAAAAGTATAAAACATAGCGATTTTTCGTTTCAAATTTTCCACATTTAAGCTTAGAAATCAGCAAATATTCTGAATAAATCAAATGTTTATCTACACCACGGACATACTTTTCTATTAAAAACAATACACTTTCACTTTTAATACAAGGACACAAAACGTGGCAAAGACACTTTATATATTAAATATAAATGCCTGAGTTTTCGCCCAGTTTTATCCACTTCCATTAGTTCCATATCATTTATATGCACGAGTCCCAAAAAGCGTATGAAATATGCCGCAAACCAAAAAAAAACCCAGTAAAACAGAAAACATAAGATTGCACAGAGGAAAGAGGTGAAAAAGCAATTCCGTTACCTGCTCATGTCCTCGATGAAATGACAAAAACCCAAGATATCTTGTTTGGAACGACGTATTAAAGCTTAACTGTAATTGCACATCCACTAATCCACGGACCACGGCACTAGTTTGATATATAGAAAGCACAAAAACCAACATTGACTCTAGCTTGCATGTCCTATACACATGCAGTTGATCGTTTGATTGCTTTTTTTTCGAAATCACTCTAGCTGAAGTCTTTTATAATAGATGCAATAGAACAGTATATATTCGGCAACCAATATATCCTACGGAGTAGTCAAAGATCTTCAATGTCCACTAATAGTTTAATACCGGCGAACAACAATGAGTCGTCTTGCATAAATAACAATGAACTCCGCCAAATGTCTGTCAAAGCCAGTATTAAAGCCACTAACTGGCTTCCTTCTATTTTAAGCAAAAAAGATTGAGAATTTTTAGCCACTTACCATATAAGACAACGAACATTGGGACAGAATCCTTTCCGTTCTTGCCGCTCCATTTCTATCACGGTTATATAAACTTTTACGTACAAAAAGTTTGTATTTATTACACAAATCTTTTTTACTGCACTGTTGCAATACCCCCCGGTTGGTCCAATTTATCACGCAGAGATAATTTTTTTGTTTTGCCGATTGACCAATGACATGCCTTATATTTGCTCACGAATGATGGCGTCAAACAGGATTTTTGCACCACGCATAGGTACGGCAATTTTTTCGACAAAACCCCGTTTGTTTTCACTAATTTCTGGTGTTTCACAACAGTTTTAAGCAACAAACGTTCGTGACAAGTTAGTACGATTATTTGTGTTGATAGAAGTGTTTTTTTTTATTGATTTACGTTCGTATTTGCGAATAGTATTGACATTCATTCAAGTGATGAGTTGAACTAGTGAATTTACTTGCCAACCTTTAAGTATATTATATAATACGACAGACAGTACGTGATAGGGCTTGGGCTGCCTATGCTCAGAGGAGCAAAGGTTGACTTTTTTGGAGGACTAGCGCGTCATAAAAGATCAACTTGGCCTTCGATTTCGGTAATTCTTTGACGTTGTTCTTTCTGGTGCATTGTCGCTTGATTTTTTTGCTTTCAGCAGGTCGTGAAGTTGATCTATCAAATTGTTGTTTGAGCCCTGAGACCCGGGTTTGACAGCTTAGACGTGCCAGCGACTCTGCGTTATATCGGGGTCAACGTCTGCGTATAATCTTTATTAACTTCAATAAGCGACTAAGCCAGGTCTAAGTAGAACTGAAATAGCAGCGTATCAAGTCTTAGAGACGTTTAATTTCTTACAAGTTAATAGGAAAGAGTGCTTATGTATAGAAAGGCATGTTATATTCAAATTTGTGTTTTATTTCAAAGGTTGGAGGAAAATGCTTTAAAATGGCCATTTGTGAAAGGTGTGTTATTGGGAAAAGGTGTGGACATTTTTCATGATTTCCTTACACTGCTAAAGTGAACCGAAAAACTCGAGTGGGATTTGAACTCGCACCTTCGGGATACCGGTCCGCCGCTCTACATTTTGAGCTATCAAGCCGCACAGGGATTGGAGGCGAGTCTTATCCAACTTAAGTGCACGAGATATTCTCGCGACAACTTAAACGCTAATCCGTGAAGAAGTGCAGTGTTTCAATTCTATTACAGAACCATCCTCAGAGAAACATGAGAACATTTTTCATGATTTTCTTACACTGCTAAAGTGAACCGAAAAATTCGGCTGACTCGGGATTTGAGCGGTCCCTTACAAAAATTCCACACGATTTCACACATGTGAAATTCATCATGTGATTTTGGAACATGTGATTTTACACACGTGTGAAATTTTACCATATGTGACATTTCACATGTTCCAAAATCACATGCTTTCACACGTGTGAAATTTACCATATGTGAAATGATTTCACACCTGTGAAATTTACCATGTGTGAAATTTCACATGTTTGGAAATTTAGAATTGAAACTGAATTTGAAACTACATTGCTTAGAATATAAAAAATAAAGGTGAAGCTAAACATGCAAAAAGTCCAAACATCTGATGTAATTATATTTGTTTAAATCAAATTTTAATTAATTACTTGTCAGGATATGACTACTAATTACAAAACATAAATTTTGCTTTGAATTATATACAGAGAATGCTTGAAATACTAATTTATACTCACATAGAAAGTTTCATAAAAAGTTTTAATATAAAAAAATGTTATTGCATCATGTGGTTGATAATATGTACAGACCATATAATAAGTTATATATATATCTAAATATATATATCAGACTCATTCAGCTTTTAGCCTCCTACTTTCAACCGCATTCCTTTCATCTTTGCATTTTTGAGCCATTGCAGCCCTCACTGATGATGGGGTGGAATCCGGAAATCGTTTAGATACATGGGCTATGATAAGGATACAAAGAACATAATTAAAAATAATGCATACACATTGTTTTATGGAACATGTATCAGTGGCGACTGGCGGGGAAGTGACTTGTAAGTGATGAGCATGTTTAGATAGGACATTATTAAAGTACATGTACTATATAAATAATATAATATAAACATATTAACAGAAGAGCATGGTTACATCTGACACTCTACAAACTGAACTACAGGTCACCATATTGTGTACCTGGTGATACTTTTAAAAAATATTCATCATTATTATGTACTAATTAGTAGTTTGCTTTCTTAGAAATGAGTATTTACTGTACTATGCACCATTGTGATATTAGTGCTGTATTGTGTATATTATATTATATTATATTATATTATAAGGTTGGGTGTGCAGTAATATACATGTATGTAGTAGTATTTTTTAGAATTATAGTTCTTAACATTTGAGACAATTAAATGCATCTATTTTTCATATTGAAAAATATGAAAAATGTTGGCTGTTGTATTTGTATTTATTCATGTTGTATGTATTTGTTATATATAATTATAATTAGCTAAATTGCCCCTTTCAATTACCTTAAAATCCACCTAAATAATAAATCACATATGTGAAATTCTATCACATGGTAAATTTCACATGATATCACATGAGTTCACATCAATTCACACGAAATCACATGAAATCACACGTGTGAAATCATGTGGAATTTTCGTAAGGGGTATCCCGAAGGTGCGAGTTCAAATCCCGCTCGGGTCAGCCAAATTTTTCGGTTCCCTTTAGCAGTGTAAGAAAACTATGAAAAAATTTCTCATGTTTCTCTGAGGATGGTTCTGTAAGGGAAAAGGTGTCTTATTTGGAAAAGGTGTGTTACGAAAAGGTGTGTTATGAAAAGGTGTGTTGTGTGAAAAAGGCGTGTTATTTAAAAATGGTGTGTTATTTTCAAAGGTGTGTTTTCTTACAAAAGTGTGTTAAATTAACACACCCTGCGTGAAAAGGTGTGTAACTCTAAATTATTATAAAAGGTGTGTTATTTCAAGGTGTGTTACAGTACACGCCCTGGTGTATATACACACACATGGTATGTTATCTAACACACCTTGGTGTGTTACTTACACCAAGGTGTGTTACTTACACCAAGGTGTGTTATTGGAAATTTCATCCCACGGCCCGGGAGTGCGCTTTGCAGAAAACTAAAAATTCCTTTTTTTCCTCGCCAATATCTTCAAGTGATGTGAAAAGAATCTGTTTGCACTTCGCATTTTGCAATTGCATGTAAAAAACCTAAAAGTTATTATTTATAAAATACAATAACATGAGTGCTGGATCAATTTGCCCTCTTCGACCATCCGATTTTCCGACAGACATCAACATTTTCCGACAAATAACACTCAGAAGTCCAGTGCGCCCCCCCCCCCCCCCCCCCCTCTACATGTAGCTACGCCACTGTAGCTTGACTATAATCACACCATCCATCATAGGAGCCAAATTGACTCCTTAATTTTCCAAAACAGCCCCAAGGTATTCTAGCTGAAACAGCTCTGCTCAATAGTTGAAACAGCCCCTGCGGTTTCCATAACAGCTCCTACATGAAGCCAAAACAGCTCTTACCCTGGAATGGCCAAATTATTATAGGAGCCATTTTGACCCCCCAAAAACGATCTATTTTGCGGTCACCGTTTTGGCCTCATTTTTTGGGTCGTTTCAGCCCTTTTCATTTACAGTGCAGGCAATACGTTCTGGTGTATTCTCATAATTTTCGTGTTTCTTGCACAGTTTACAAACCTTGCTAAGAGGTTCTACATTTACAACTTTACCAGTATATCCATAGAAATGGCTGTCACGCAACCATTCAGAGATGAGAATCCTCTTCTTTGCCATGTTCAATCGCAGGAAATTCCACAATTAACAACTTCATCCGTAGGTTTGTCTTTCAAAACATGAATTTCTTTTGCTGCATTGTTCATTGTCTCAAAAGAAACTTCTTTAACAGCTTCGAGAAGAGATTTGTTATGTGAAGAGTGCGGGGTAGTTCTTGGAGGAGTAGGCATGTTCATGAGACCACAAAAACGTTTAGCAGATGCAGATCCACAACCAGACCAATGGATCTCATGGCATAAACAAATCCTTCTATTCACTTACAAAAAATAAAATTAATCTTTGAAGATGTATAAAAATCGTTATTCCAGTTACAGGATGAGCTATGTAGTACTAGATTGCATGCACACCTTTATACGCTTTATGGTGTCCTCCCAGAATTTCAAGCTTACATTGTTTACAATTCTTACAAGGCAACATCTCGAATATTCCTGAAACATTACTACATTAGTGCTTCTTTTTATAAAAAACTACTTATTTAAAAGCGTGGGAAATAAATGCCTGACATGAGGTGTAACTCGTGAACCGCGAAGCGAACAAGCTCAAAAGTAAGGTGAACGGCAACATCTGAAGTCTGAAGAAGAACGTGGAGCTATAAAAAACAGATAAGAAACCGAACCAAAGACCATATAATAAATGGCTTATTAACCTCTTTTACTCTGTATGTACTGGAAAGTATCTGCCTTGGGTTTTTCTCGCACAAACCTTGCTCCTTCGTCGCTCGGTTTATATAACTACATAAAAGATAAAGCCTTTTACTTTGCGTTGTATATTCTTTTGTGGAGGTCACTGGAAATAGACTTCCCTGATGGTTTTTGGAAAGGTAAATGTTTCTTCACAACAGCGCAACATCTTTGCACATCTCCTCCACAAGCCTCTTTACTTTCATCTGCTCCCCAATAAGATTAAACCCACACGCTTTCAACTGCTCCTGCGTTCCGCTGATCAGGTCCACTACAGCTGCACCATCAATCTTTTGTTCTAAGATTTGTTTAAATATTTATATATATATATAGTTCAATCTACAGACACGGTGTTTCATCAATTACTTATAATATATATACATAGACTGGATAAAGTTTGAAATGACGATTGAGAAATTAGGAAATACAAACACATAATAGGCACAAAAACATATAGACACACATGTATAACAAAGCAAAACAAGTTTATAATCAGTATAGCCATGCAAGCGGAAATAACAATAAAGAGACAACTATTCTAAATTTGAAGATAAATGGCCATTGTATGCTTAAATTTCAAAGACAAATAAAACAAACAGAAACAGTAAATCATATAAAACAAACATTCTAAAAAGTCAGCAACTCGAAACTCAGTAATTGCAGTACTAGATACGGTAAAAATCGTTTCGCGCCTTTTTAAAAACTCACCTGTAATTTTTAATGCTGTTTCTCTCTCAAATTGTTTCCTTATCCAGGAGGAAACTTCGTCGACTGACGTTTCTCTCAGCTGCTTATTGTTAACCTCTACGAAATCGTCGCTATCCGAACTCATTTTCGAAAAACAAATCGTTTTAAAAACCCAAAACTTTAACAAAACAACTTACTCTGATAATTGTCTTCAAAGAAATGAGAGCGAGTGCCTGGGGAACAGGGGTATTATGGGATATGGAACCTGCAGTGGATGGACCATTGCTTAACATTTTACATTAATGATTTTACATTATCATGAATGTTTTTTGAAGACATACCATTAATGAAAGTTAAAAACACATGAATGGTAACTCTATGAGCCATTGCTTAACATATTACATTAATGATTTTACATTATCATGAATGTTTTTTGAAGAAATACCATTAATGGAAGTTAAAGACACATGAATGGTAACTCCATGAGCAATTGCTTCACATTTTACATTAATGATTTTACATTATCATGAATGTTTCTTGAAGAAATACCATTAATGGAAGTTAAAAACACATGAATGGTAACTCCGTGAGCTACCAATTACCATTAATGTGTTTTTTTAAGAATGCGAATTCATCGAAACCCATGCAAAATCATTAATTTCTCTTTTAAGCTTACATCGAAGCTTTTCTCGGGTGGAACCAAGGTGTTTCTCACTAGCTTGCTTAGGGGCATCATAGAGAACACTGATGTGGCTGTTCCAGCCTTGAGATGACATTGGTTGAGGCATATTCAATATGCTACAAATTGTAGCCATGCCCTCTCTGCCAATGCCAGTTTCTGATGCTGCATACACCAGTCGTCGATTCATATCAGTGGCATCATTAGGATCCCACGAGTTCCCAGTTAACTTTGATGTCGGAAAATAAGTTTTCTTCTTGCACTTCGAGTATTGCGAACAAAACAGAGCACTCTGACCATAACGTTTTGCCTGATCTTCAACAAAAAGAATCTTGGCATTTTTACATTTGTGGCTATCTTGAAATGTTTGATAACATTTGAAAAACGATAACCAGGATCTTCAACAAATTATGGCTTTGATGGATCACAATGCTCATCAATTTCCTCATCACTCTCACCACCACCAACACCAACAAAATCACAGTCGCTAAATTCAGCAGATGCTATAATCTTCTTTTCACTAGCTGTTATTGCCAGATTTTCTTCACTGTTGCTGTTCAAATCGCCATCTAGTTCTGAAACAGCAGGTTCAGAAATGGCCGAAGAACTACAACATTCAGACAAATTTTAGGACTGAACCGGCTGAGCATCCCGGTTCTCATTCGTTAGTTTTGCCTTCTTTCACGAAGAAATGCCTCGAAGTTTGTCTTTATTTAGACTTTCTTCTAGGCATTCTTAAAACAAAATGAGCATAAACTCTGACTTTTCTTTGTAAATTCGATCGAATATTTTTGAAAGACAGTGCGCACTATTTCTTACACGATTATAGCCCCTCCTGAAATACATTTGTTTCCAGACCTCTTAGAAATATATGTTGAACACGTCCAAACAAAACTTCATCCGTTTTTGACCGGATTTCTTGCCGTTTTTGAAGCAAAAGTTTTTCCGTTTCCATGGCAACGGCAGTTGGAAAATTAAATTTTAAAGGTCAGTCGTCAGAAAAAATGCCATATCTCAGGAACTAAGTGGAATTTTAACATTCTGTAAAAAGTACCTTTACAAGGAATGTTACCACTAATTTTCAAATTTTGCCCATGTAACCAAAATTCAGGGTAAAGGTGGTCTTACACAAAGTTTTTTTTTTGTTGTTTAAATGGCTGTTTTGTTGTGTATAATAGCAAAAAATGATAGAGAAAGTTTTTCTTTGGACAAACAAGTGGTTTTGGGATGTGTCATGGTTACAAGATTGACTCCGCAGGGGATAAAATTGCCAATTTTCAAAACACAATTAAAGAAAATTTAACCATCAGAAAAACACCAAAACAGATTTGTTGTATAAAGATAACAAATATCTAGGGTCTAGACCTAAAAAATCCTACATTTATAATAAAATAGACAAATTGAGACCAAAAACCTAAAAGCAATGCCTCGGGCTTTTGATCAAGCAGCCATATAGCTGCCACATTGTATAAAGTCTAGTATATTTTAGGTCTAGACCCTGGAGCAGTGACAGATCTAACAACTGGGAAAGTTTCATTAGAAAGTGTTGATTAAAACTCGTAAACAGGTCAAATTTGCAATTTTGAGAAAAGGGTCTCGTAAAGTTAACATATCAAGCAGGGGCGTAGCGGACCATTTTGACTGGGGGGGGACGTCTAAGTTTTACCGACGAACACGTGGCCGTGGATGTTCCTCCGGAGAAAAGTATCTAGGCACGAGGTTATGATACATACGAAATCCACCGTTATAGCTTCATGTTTTAATGTTTATTTTCCACATAAACACCTTTATCATAATTGATAATTACATGCATATCACTAAATAAGTGTATCGTTGGTTGCAACTTGCGATCCTATAACAATTATAATATAACAGTCTATAATATAACAGTTAGTCATTGTAAATGTACACATACAATGCACTGTATTTTCAATCACAAGACAGTGTAGTAAATCATAAAAAAAGTACAAAACGCGCATGCTGCATACATTATCGTTTTAAATTTTGACTTTCCTAGTCTTACATATGGACCACGAGTCGGCAAGTTTATCCAGGTCAAGGCAGTCCAAAATGTCATTTGCACTGGATAAAATCATTAAGTCGTCAAGACGATCTTCTTTCATTGTCGATCTCAGATAGTTCTTTACCAGCCTTAACTTGCTGAAGGAACGTTCATTGCTTGCGACGGATACTGGAATGGTCAACGCTAATTGGTAAGCTTTAGCAAGGCTTGGGTGAAAACGTTGCTTCCCGGGGAGACACTTTGCTGCATCCCGTAAATTCTTTGCACCACTCTTTTCGATGTCATTTCCCATCATTTCGATGTCTGCCAACAATGCATAGGAATCTTTCAAGACATTGGGAAATGTTGCACACAACTTGTCGACTTGTTACTTGGTGCACTTTGATACTTTTTGTGGTAGCAACACGGTCACGGGAAAGACAATGCTCGACAAATATTTGTTAATATCGTCGATATCTGAAACTAGACGGTCAACTACTTTAAACATCTCCTGTCTGTAGTGCTGGCTGAATAACGGTACGTTAGCATTGTCTGTGTTCTCGTCAATGCGTATGGGTGGTCTTCGCCGACGATGCTTTTTTGAAAATTCGTACTCAGCATCAATGCCAAATGACTTGCATTTCTCTGCAGCTACTGCGACAATGCCGTCTAGATCATCTTTACGTATACGAAGCATAGCATCTCGCGTTTGGCGCATAACATCTAGGCTGGCAAGGATATCTTGATCAATTTCTTGAACCTCAAGAACGACGATCTTCGTTTTGTACATGATGTTCTTCATGAACAATATGCTTAAATAAAACTCGAACGACTTTATCCTGTCCAAAAGATTCGAAGCAGTTCTTCGAGCATCACGATCACCGTCCTCAGAATTTTTTATGTCATCGAGGATGTCAATTAAAATTTCGTAGCTGGCCCATACTGCTTTAATGGACTCAGCCCTACCAATCCAACGTGTTTTGGAGAGATTCTTAATTATGAGCCCTTCTTGTAAAGTGTCGATATTTTTCTTTAATTTACCAAAACGACTTGTGCTCTTCGTCAGAAAGTTATATAACTCTTGCAATGTGGTAAAGAACTCCTCTATCATCAACGAAGCTTTACAGGAATGCTCGGCGCAGAGATTTGTTTTATGGCCCAGACACGTGATGTAGGGAATTGTCCGCCCTATACGCTCGCTTAACTGAGCTTGAGCTCCGTTGTATGCCCCAGACATAGAAGCAGTCGTGTCGTAGCACTGGAATCGTACGCCTACGAGAGGAATCTGTAAATCTTTCAACATATTGATGGCTTTTTCAGCAAAACCGTCGCCTGTTTTGTCGTTAATTTCCGATATCTTCAAAAGTCGTTCTTGAATTTGAAACTGCTCATCAACGTAGCGGATTATTAGGGAAATTTGATCCACGTGACTAACATCAGGCGTTGTATCGGCCATTACTGCGTAGACACCAGATGAATGTATTTGTTCTATTAAGATTTTGCGAGTTTCATGGCCTAAGATGTTAATAAACTCATTCTGTGAATGAGGACTCAAGTACGTAACACGGTATGGGCGGGAACGGGCGTTGGCCACCCAGTTTCAAATGGAACCCAACGTGAAAGAAGGTTGACTAGTTGCTTGAAGTTTCCATTGACATCATCACCACCGCGAAACGCTAGAGCCTGTCTTGATAAGTACCGGCAACAATCTAAAAGCACGTTTATGACTTTTCTGTTTTGTAGCCGTTCTTGTTCCTCTTGCGCCAGCAGTTCCTTTCCATCACTACTAATCGACATGATTGCTTTTCTGCTTTTTTTTCCCCAATTGTTCGGTTGCTAGTTTATGAGACGCACTGGTAAAATGCCCCAGAAGCAGGGGCGGATCTAGGAATTTTGATACCTTAGTCAAAGAATATCTAGGGGGGTCCGGGGGCATGGCCCCCCGGAAATTTTTGAAATTTGGGTCTCTAAAATTGCATTTCCCGCATTCTGACGGCACTTTTGAGCAAATTTTTTGATGTTTTCAAACATGTTTTTATAGAACATTTTATTATTTTTCAGAATAGTTTTGTCCAATTTGATCTTTGATATGTTCTTGTTGTCTGAGAAACCTTGTAATTGTTTGTAAGTGTGTAAGTTTTTACAGAAATGGAGGTGGAGAAATTCGAGATGTATGTGGTCACATACTATCATAAAACATTTGGCTGTTTCGCTCTATGTCAGAGCTCATCAGCATGCCTAGGAAACACGTCAAACACCAGTAACACGTTGTTGCAGTCAGTGAATCCGACATGGACAGCCGGACCAACACACAAGTGAAGGTCCAAGGGGTTTGAAATCAGAGTTTTCCTTCTCCTAGGTGGGCTGCCTTCCATGGCTGATGAGCCCCACCTACCCAGAGCTGTCTGGTTTTCAGGCGCCAGATACCCGCCTGGTTAAGAGAAGCTTTTTTGATGACGATAATGGGACATTTCATGGACATAGAGCTGCTCAACTCTCTACATCATCCCAGTCAACTCAACCCTAAACTAATCTAAGCCACTACACCCACCCACCCTAAGTCAAGTAACTATGAGCTGTCTGGTTTTCAGGCGCCAGATACCCGCCTTTTATGCCTCTACCCAAGCAGACAATGTCTGGTTAAGAGAAGCTTTTTTTTGAAGACGATAATGGGACATTTCATGGACATAGAGATGCTCAATTCTCTACATCATCATCCCAGTCATCTCCACCATTTCAGCCCCTAACCCTAGCTACTTAACTCCAACTAACATACCTATACTGTATTAAGCTACATGTCACAATGCAATTCAGTTTATGTTAATAATCCCCAATACCACATGCCACCTTCCAGTTTTTTAAGTAAAAAAAGAACAATTAATATACTGTATTTAATTATAATTAATTAATATAAGAAAAACAATTACAAGCTCAACTCCAATCTTCGGTTACCAGAAGCAAATTTATTTATAACATGTTGAATAGCAGGCTCAATTTCTTGATGAATATGCAAGAGTGCTAAGCCATTGAGACGGTCTTCAACCATGTTACTTCTGTTGTAGGTCTTTAACCTGCGCAAAGCTGAAAAGGAACGTTCACACTCACAGGAAGTGACAGGAAGTGTAGCTCAGATTCGAAGAGCTACCTTAATGTTATTAAAGCTATCAAAATTTAAAGCCTTCAATGTGGAACCAACACTGTCAGGCCTTGAGCCCTGAAAGCTTTCCCAATACTTTTGCCACAGTTCTAGTTCTGCATCCAGTGCCAAGGGGTTTGGTATATCATCTTCATACAAATTGGCAAAGATTTTAAACTTTTCTTTCCACGTCTGCTGGCCAGACTGAAACAAATTTACTAAAGCAATCATTTTGGAAGGTACAATACTCAAACCATAGTAAGCATTAACACTATCCATGTCAAATCTTGTTTTAAGTTCAGAGTTAAGATGATCTAATACAGGAATAGTAATTACTCTCTTAAAGTACTCAGAAGCATGTGAAGCTGGATGGTTATCCCTGGTAGTTTGTCTGTTAGTTGTTCTTGGCATACTCTCTACTATGTCCACTTTAGCAGCCAAAGCAACTACTTCAGTGTACCATTTATCATGATAAAAATTAATCTCATTTATAATTCTGATCCCCAAATTTTTCAGAGCCTCAATCAGATTTATACCATCCATGATGTCATTAGTCTTATCTTGCAATAACTGAGTTACTGGCAGAGTCCAATCAAATATATTCCTGGTGATCACAAGAGCAACAATAAATTGAAATGAAGAAATCAGTGCTAAAAAAGATGTTGCTTTAGACGATGTAGCTGGGTTACATATCCTTTCCTCATTTAAACTCATTTCATGCAAAGTAAAAAAAATTGGAACAAACAATTCTTGAAATACATCCATGCCTTCAATACGCTCAACCCACCTTGTCCTACAAACATCTTTTAATTTTACTTTCCTTGAGTCTGGGCAATATTTTGAAACATTTTTTTCTAAAAGCATTTGGCGTCCATCTGACAGGTTGAAAAAGTATGACAATTCTTTAATTTGAGTTAAAACATTTCTTACTAAGGGAACAGAACAAGAAGAACTAATAGTTAAATTAAGTCTGTGACTGTAGCAATGAGTGTAAATTGCTTTCTTGTTAAGGCGTAGTATTCGTGCTGAGAGACCATTGATGTGACCAGCAACAGCTCCAGCTCCATCATACCCTTGTCCCCTACAATTGTCAATACTCAGAGAGAGATCCGTCAAGGCTTTCAAAATAAGTGTTGCAAGATCTGCACCTGATAAACCCCATTTGCAATGCAGAAATCTTACAAAATCTTCCCTAATATTTTGGTTGTCATGAACAAAACGTAAAACAAGAGATAATTGTTCTTTATTTGAACAATCGGCCGCTTCATCAGCAATAATAGTAAAAAGTTTGTTACGTTTCACTTCACTGACAATCTCCTCAGTGATAACCTGCCCACAACATTTTATTAATTCATTCTGGGTGTTTTTAGAAATGTAAGTTGCATTTTTGGGTGCAGTTTTCAAATGATGCTCACAATCAATATCACCTCCTCGAATCCTATAATTTAAAAGTTCAATAAAATTGCCTACACCTCCCTGAGAAAAACATCCAACCTCAGGATGATATTTGGAATCATCTCGATGGCCTCGCAAAGATATACCAAGACGACCACACAGTTTAATTGTATCAACAATTGGAACAAGCTTCTTCCTGTTTTCAGAAATTTTTCTCTTTGCATGTGCGTCAACTAGTACTTCAATTGGTTGGATTTTTCCCGACATTTGCCCAATAACAGCTGTAAATAGTGTGGATGTACTTTCATGTAAACCTGATCTACATGTGTTATTTCCAAGACCAATATGACGTTTAAAACAGGAGGTTGCATCATTCCAGTGAGAAAAAGGCTCTGAAAATAACTTTTTGATTTTAGAAGTCTTTGTTGGAAACTGATCCCCAAACAACACACAAGAAAGACAAAATGCACCATTTAAACTAGGAGAATAACACAACCAAGAGTAACTCTCAAACCATTTAAAAAGAAAAGACCTATTATTTGTTGTTGGAAAAGGATAAGACTTATCAGGCTTAAAAACATTTTTGATTAAGTCTACTATTTGAGAATGGTTCATATGTTTGGCTTTCTCTCTATAATATGCAACATCGTATTCATTTCTTCCTGGAATCACAGCAGGCTTAAGAGGTGTACTAGAGCTTGTCATAGAAAAAATCACTCCTTTGCTAGTATTACTAGAACCTGTTTGAATAGTATCAATAACAGGTTGATTGGCACTAACCGGTTGACTAGCAATAACTGGCTGACCAGGAGTAAAAGGTTGAGTAAGAGTCAAAGGATGAGAACATGTAGTAGTAACAGCTGGAATTGACTGACTAGAAGTAATTGGTTGGCCAGCAGTAATTGGTTGACCAGCAGTAATTGGTTGACCAGCAGTAATTGGTTGACCAGCAATAATTGGTTGGCCAGCAGTAATTGGTTGACCAGCAGTAATTGGTTGACCAGCAGTGGCAGTAACTAGTTGACTACATGTTACAGTAGTGGTAACAGGTTTAGGTAAAAAAAAACTAGAAATTTTAGGAGAAGTAGTCTTAATGGATACCCCCAAAGAATCAATATTGTGAGTTCGCTTCAAAAATTTTTTGGAAGCTGGTTGTGGTAGACTCCTTTTCCCTCTTATCTTCCCAAAGATGATAGGAACAAAATGATTTGGCTTAAATATTTGACTGGGAGGGACTGAATCATAACAACAATATAATATATGTAAATCATCAGATTTACATTTTAAAGGAAGACGAGGGTTCACCCTTTGGTTAAATAGTATTTTAAATCTAAGTTCTCCACAATCTGGATACATTACTGAAATGTTTCTGTTTGTAACAGAAGAGAGACCCAGTATGCAAAGAAAACTTGCATATGTCTTATCCTTACAATTCAAAATGGCTTCTATCTTAACTAGTTGCTCCCCAGACAAACCAGAATCTAAGCTCTCAAATGAGACAGACATTGGCAAAATATTTTTAAAACTAGTGAATACTTTATCTTTGTGTTTTGCAAAGATAGAAGAAAAAGATGGATGGCTGCTATAGAAATTGGCATTTAAAAATAGCTCAATAGATACCATAACCCTAAGTGACTGAACAAGAGTATTGTCTCCTACCAGTAACAAGGAAGCAGAACTATACAAACAATTCCCAGATGCTTCAGATCTAAAAAAATTAAATAAGAGTAGACAATAAATACTACGTCAGAAATTGGCAATCATAAGCCCAACTGCCCAAGTAAAAGTCTATACTATGTTATCATTTTGTTTTTAAATATCTCCACATACTGTAAGCACGAGCTTTCAAGATCCTGCGGTTCATACATTATGACATCATGTATGCAGATTTATACACATGGCGAATACAAGGAAAACATGAATAATTTAAATGAATAATACCAGCGAAGGCTTATTGTAGATTAGAACGACAATAAATATGATGTTACCAGATATTTCACAAACCTCAAGCTGTATTTTAAAAGCGCAATATTTATGAAACAGCCGCGGCCTGTCAGCTCTTGTAATTTCGTTCGATAAACTTTTATAGCACAATATACATATATAATTTATCAAATTTCCGCGCTTCTAGTCCAGTAATGAACGTCAAGAAAGCAACACATTTCTATTGTGTCGAAACACGCTCATGAACGCCAATGAATTATATAATAAAATCAGAAATAAGCTTACCTTAGGGCGATAGAAGGCATGTTCTTGTCAGCTTTCACGTGTAGCGGTAGATAGGTAGTCTCCGCACCGATATCTCGATACACCGTCGCACCAATCCCGAGAAAATGTTCTTCCTTACCGAGAAGTCGACAAGCGCTGACGCTTGCGGACAAATCGTTGTATATTTGTCGCAATAACACCTCGTTATTGCTTTCTAAAGCTGATTGCGCACGGTCAAACATGCTTGTAGAAGCCATGATCGAGGCAAGCAGATCGCACACTTGGTGGCTGGCAAGTTAGGCAGGCAGTCAAGGTTCTGCATAGCCAATCAGATTGCTCAATTTGAGGTAAATCAGTCGAGATTTGGAGCAAGCCGTGTTCAACCAATGAGAATGGCTAAATCGGGTCAAATAAGTCAAAATGGCTGCCAGATACGGCAAACCAATCAGTGCTCAGAATTTACCTTGTTTTGACCAATCAGAGTGGCTAAAACGGGGTAAATAAGTCAAAATGGCTGCCAAATTCGGCAAACCTAATCAGTGCCACCAGGAGGTATAAAAAGTCCGCGCGCCTTACAGTAAATGGTCCTGGTGCCGAATTAGATTTTCCGCGATTGTTCTCGCGGAGTTTTTTTTGCAATCGCTATTTTTTTTACCTTAGTCGTCCGACTTATTTGACTAACGCTAGATCCGCCCCTGAGAAGTTTACCTTTTTTGCTTTTGCCACGGCTTTTCATCTTGTCCCAACGATTGACACCATCGCTTGACCAGTTGGTTTCTGCACTTGCTGATCCTGCGCTATCACCAAATAAACTGCAGGCAAAACAGTATGCTCTATCTAGTGAGGGACTGTATTCTAAATAAGGAAATGTCTCGTACCATTTCGCGCTGAATGCATTCTGCTTGGATTTCGAAATCACGTTATTGCACGGGTAATTTTCAAGAACTGGCTGGTAAGGTCCTTTGGATATCAAGAAATTTTTCTGTTGTTCACTCAGTTGGATTCCTTTTCCCTCAGCTGGGTCATTGCTCATAACGCAAGATTCGGTTTGAACGGTTTTAGCGGCTGATTTTGAGGACATTTTCTCTGCTTCATTTTCCATGGCTTCCTTCCACTAATTAACCTCTTTCAATTCAGAGGCGAAATCTTCGACTGACGACATAAATACTTCTTCACAGTAACCTTCACCTTCAGATGATTCGCGCAATATTTTTCCTTCTTCTAATAACTCGATGACCTCTCCTATCATGCCAGCTAGTTCACAGTCTGCTTTGATAGCCGACGGATTTTGATGTCCACTCTCCGTCTGAGCCGTCTGGCCCGTCTCAGTAGAACTTCCACGATCACACGAGCTTTCGCTATCAGATGAACTATTAAAAGTTTCCTCATAGCCTGGAGAAGTTTCCATGACAATTGTTTCTTCGAAATCGTCAATCTTTTTTCGCTTTTGTTGGCTATCGTTTGAACAGGTTTGTGATGTATGCTCATCATCAGATTCATTAAAATGGCGTTTAATACTCGACAAACTGGGATGACGGACTGAAAAATCACTTTTCCTATCATCTGGTAATGTTGTTTCAGGATCCTCAGGCTCAGGCAGTTCAGTTCTTAGTAATAATTCTACATCGCCAGCGTCGGATAGCTCATCAGCCTCGGTCTCAAATGGATTATTTGACTTTGGCGCGCTGTCTCCATGTTTTGAGGAATCTGAATTGGGCTGAATAATTTTCCCATCATCTTGTAAAGCCGTGTGGGTAACTTCAGTACATACGCCAGTCTTGGATAGCTTTGAAGATTTACCAGCCGCGGCCTCAAACGGATTCTTCGGTGCACCGACCACATTATAACGAATAGACTTGCGTTGTCTAAGCAAATCCTGGTGAAACTTTAAATTGTGCTTCTTCTTGTAATCGAAATCTATTTCAACACTGTATTCGAGACATCGGATTTTGGAGGCATTTTGACTGAACTAGTAACAGTGTAATCCGCAGAGTTTTGAAAATTTTGAATAAATTCGTTTAAAACCTCTGTCCTCTAAACCTGATGTGAGATGTCTGATGAATCTGACACCGTGCGTGGGAAACTGGAGTAACGATTGACAACTAGCAGCTAACAATATGTAAAGTTTTATCGTGTGAAAATTACACGTGAACCGGAAATAAAGATTTTCCGCGTGGTCTCGATTTCATTCACCAGAAATACAAGCGTCTGCACGCAGGCTAATCCCACATTCCCTCGCCTGCCATGGCGGAAATTGCACATTAATTAAATCAAACATTTTTACAACTGGAAAACTTTAAACTGTGACTAAAAGTCATTTTTACCGACAACCAATTTTAATGTAGACGAACAGTTTACCGATAGCCGACAGGTCTATTTATCACAAGGTTTTCAAACTTCCAGTTTTACCGATCGGTTTTACCGACGGCTGCAGTCATTACCGACCGACTCCGCGTTTTACCGACTAGTTCAGTAAAAAAGGGGGGTGTTACACCCCCCCCCCCCCCCCCCCGCACGCTACGCCCCTGAATTAACAAGTTTCTTCCTCCATTTTGATAAAATCCTTGACAAAAAGCATCTGTCTACGTATGGGCAACATTGTCTTAGTAAGTTCAAGTGTTTAATTTATCAAAATGACCCAGAAGCATATGTAACTCCTCCTTATCCCTCGGCTTTCTGAATATGATGCTTCCGCCGTGCTCTGAGTATTTTCCTGTGTTTTTCTATTATTGTCCTTTGTTTTGTAATTTGCTTTGTTCACTCTAACAAGATCTGCACATCTCATCTCTTTTGTACAGAACTTCCCTGGCTCCATTCCTGCTACCTTCAAAATATTCATTGCTGCTTGGCAGCCAATATTGGCTAAGTGGGCCACAGCATTATATACACCAAGATGCAGTGTGTCACTTCCGACAAAACGCCCTTTGGAAGATTATCCAAAATAACACCATTGAGGGATTCATTTTGGTTCTGAGTCTTCTCATCAAGGTATCTGTCCAGCAAACTATCATCACTTAGCCTGGGAAAGATTGGCTTTACCTCTTTAATCACATTTTTTTGAAGACCAGGACCAGGCTTGTACTCATTTGTACCGTTGGTTTCATCCCTTTTAAATTTGCACCAACTGTCGGCACCATCTTGGCAATGGACATGGTAGTTCTTGTCTTTGGATGAAGCGCAATGAAAAGAGTGGCATGAATGGCTTTCTTCATTTTCTCTTTATTGCCAATATTGCTTCTAATAGCAGTGCCATATAGTTTTGTAAGCGGTCGATCATTGCATTAGTCAGCTTACCTGATCCACCCAATCCTTTCTTTTCCTTCTTTAATTTCCTTAAAGCAGTTCCAACTCTCTTCTGCACATGGCCCACACACTCCTTTTTCATAACAGTAACACCCTTATCTTGATAGGTATTCTGTACTTCCGTGAATGCTTTGCTGTCCCCATCTCCGAAATATTTGGTGTACTGTAAATTATGTTTATCTTCACTTCGTTCGAAAATGTTCTTAACTCCTGTTGGCTCCATGGATGGTGCGGATCCTTGGATGGAGCGGAAGTTACTCTTACATGTTCCTGCATGATCTCCAAATAACCTTCGCTCTTCAGGATCAGTGGCTCTATTTTTTTTAGACAACCATGACAAACCTTGGTTAGAATCTCAATGTCGAGGAATTTCCTTGTTTTCCATCGACAGTACAGTGCCACAACCATTTAGAGATGAAATGGCCTCTTTTTTGCCACGTACCATCACAGGAAACACTGCAGGGCAATTCTATGCGACAGACATTACATCCAAAGGATATTTCTTAAAATATTATAAACCCCCTGTCTCATGCAGTTCATACAATAGATCCTGTCATCGAACAGAAGTAAATATAGTACAGTAAAATCGGACTGTCAAGATGAAGCAAAAAAACCCAAATCTTTATTCGAAAATATACAAACGATAAAATCAACTTATGTCACGTTCTAGTCGTCCGACTGCATGCCATTCTCAGCGAGACACGGCAAAAGCAAACGATAATCACAAGGACTAAAGTGAGTAATTGTTTCAACTACATGAATTGCAAAGTTGAACAAAAAGGAAAACTTAGTTTACGCTCTGTATGATTGTAAAATAATATTCTGTTTACATGGACGTTGCCAAAGTGATCTTATTTTAGATATTGCAAGCGTTTAAATGGCTTTCTTGTCTGTTTCACAATGACAGAAAAACCAACGTATTAAAATTAATGGCTCGAAAACTATAAGTATAATAGAACTAAAAACAAACCAGTACGTACAATCAGATTGCCATGAAAAAGTAACAGGCAAGGTCTCCGACAAAAATATGAAAAAAACAGCGGAGAAAATTGACAAAGTTCATACCAGTAATTAAAAGAGTATGCAGTTAACATCAAAGTCAAAAATACTGAAAAACGCATCGAAAAACACCACAGAAAACAAATTAGCGAAGCAAAAACCCTCAACGTAATAAAATTGATGAAACGAAACTTTCATTCGAAAATATATTTTCAGCGGTCAAGAAAAACTTACCTTATTGTCTTATAGTCTAGTACGGAAGTTTTATACCTTTGGGTTTATTCTTGCTGCCCTCTTTTAGTTTCCATTCTACTCACAATCAACAGTTTTTCCTCAGTTTTTCTTTCTGTTCCTTCAAAAGAGGGGGGGGGGATATTAAAGCCAACAAAATTCAATGTGCACGGTCTTCAGCTACTGTCGTCCAGTCATTCTTGTTCATCTTGATCTTCGCCAAAGCTTTCCCGAGGCCACGTCCATACGTAAACTCTGGGCAGCCACGCGGTCGTGGTTCGCGTACCCAACATGTAAGCATCTTGCGGGGCAGTTTCTCCCAATCCATACGCCAGACGTGCCCTGCCCATGTAAGTTGGCATCTCGATACATATGCATCCATGGACAGGAGTTTTGTGCGTGTCAGCAGATCCGCCGTACTAATATGGTGCGACCATGTATGGTGACGGTTCGCCCTGCGCATTGAACGCACGCATTGTGCATGAAACACCCTCAGCTCTCGAGATTAGCACCCTCACCGGGCTCCGGGCCTTCGAGACGTTACGTGACAGACGTTACGTGACAGACGTTACAAAACTAGCAACTGTTTAACTGCTAGATCTTCGTTGTTGCATGGTTGGAGGTAGGTGCCATAGGTGGCCAGGGCTAAGCAATCTAGCCGTAAGCAATGAGCAAAGCAACATAGCAAGCAATTGAGCAATCCCGACGTTCGGGGCAAGCAATTGAGCAATCCCGACTTCGGGGCAAGCAATTTAGCAATCCCGACTTCGGGGCAAGCAATTGAGCAATCCCGACTTCGGGACAAGATTGTAAGCAGTAAGAGGTCACCATGACAACTCTGCCAGGGCAGACCTCCCAACAACTGGTCAGTCCTTCAAGCACTAAGGATGTACGACGACATCACATGCTTGAAGAAGGAGATGCCGTGGCAGAGTCATGGAATCTGACTCCAACACTGACCATCTTCACTAACCATCTTTACTGTCGGCTGCGCCACCGGCTCAGAAAGGCACCTACCCATGCAATTGTCCGTACAGGAGACATAATAGACAAGAAACAAACCGAAAAACCAAGGAATTGCCAACCTATCTTTATTAATTAATACATGTGACTAGCCACGTTAGCTACTGTAAAACGTTCCTAGGTGTCCGAATATGCCTGGTACGCATTACTAGTCCACCGTCCTAACGTTTGAATTAAGTGGTCGGGAACACCAGCAGCGGCAGCTGTTGTAGCTGCACCAATACGAAAACTATGGCTGCCAAAAATATCCTTTGATCCCAGCGATTTCTAAAAGACCGCGAAGTTTCTCCGTCACGCCTCTAACCACGAAATGATGTCGACAATCTCGCGACGCGGTTTTTTGGATGAGCCCGTTAAAACTAACGACCGTCAAGCAATAGTTGTGGTTCATTATCTTCTGGCGAGGCATTATCAGGTAGCAGGTAGCACAAGTTGATGAACTTGCCCGTCAGAATCATCGAAACTGTCTTATACGGGACAGGAGGCTAACCGCGGGGCCAATCACGAACGGTTGTTGCGAAGAACTTGTTTGGTACAACGATGGTTGCACTACGTTGTTAACCGAAGGCAATGAGGACGACGCTAACACGGTATCAAGACTAAATGGACTTGGTGCTATAGACAAGGGTGGAC
Organism: Paragorgia papillata; assembly: GCA_035771165.1. Classification (NCBI taxonomy): domain Eukaryota; kingdom Metazoa; phylum Cnidaria; class Anthozoa; order Scleralcyonacea; family Coralliidae; genus Paragorgia; species Paragorgia papillata. Next base: position 2,964,418 of record JAWNZC010000014.1, read on the forward strand.
CCGCTGCAACAACAGGATTTGTAAAGGTATTAACAAAAGATGGAACGAGTCTACCTTGTCCCTGCGATTGAAGATATGGAGTTGGCATACCACCTGAAGCAGCATTGGAATGCAGGGGTTGTTGGCCAATGTTTTCCATCATTTGTGTCTCGGTTCTCAGTGCGTTAGGATGTCCAGCAGCTAAAGAGGCTTGACCATGGATGGCTGGACGTGACGGAGGGTTGGACGACAAAACTGCAGTGGCCGTAGCTGGAAGAGGACTCGAAGTCGACGGAAGGCTCGGGTACGACGTGGACGGTGGAATACGCGAAGCAACAGCGGAATCTACCAACTGGATCAATGTTCCTTCAAGGGCGGAGACTACCGCGTTTACTAGCTCATTGGAGGCTGCAGTCACATGCGTTGTAATGGCGCTGTTCGAGGAGGTTGCCAAATTGTTTGAAGACACTGTAGACCCACTCGAGCTAGTGGAAGTGCTTGGCGAAAAAGCGCTTTCCTGGCTATTACGGGTGTGTCGAGGCATAGCGTTACTGTGCCAAAACAAGCTATTAGCAATAAACAAAAAGGAACAAGCGACAATCCAAAATGCAAAGACACGAGAGCTGAGCAACAGGCTAGCAAGCAAAGATAGCAGCAACGCTACAGACACAAACCCCGCCAAATGGGAACCGTGCGTGTGCGCCCCTTGGCCTCCTCAAGACCTTGCGACTCCCCAAGATCGTAAGGGGTAGTCCGCTGGCTAACTACGTCGGCAGTTAACTTTGCTTAATTACATTTAACCACATAATAATAAAATTAAAAACATTGTGTGGTATGGAAAAAACAATGGCAAAGGCCAGAATAACTGTCAAATATTGTTTCTGAAGTTCATCCATCTGATATCACTATATATATATATAGCTACTCGCTATATATGAGCTGTTCTGCAATCTCATTGGTTCTGCTACTAGCAAGCTATCAGCTCATATATCATTAGTAATAAAAAACAAGATGGTGGCATGAGTTTTTCAGTCAGTGTACTACAGATAAAACTGCCTGTTAATTCTAAACTGCAGCAGCGAAAATACTGAACTGAGTGAAAACTAACAGTCAACAAATAACACATAAACAGAATAGAAAAATTACGAATTTAAGTATTTAACAGAAAAAAAGCTACTGAAAAAGAAAGTTGAGAGCTTTACAAAACCTTACTTATTACCGAGTTGACAATAATATTTTGTTAAACCAAATACAAGTCGTAAACATACGTATATTTATTAATTTAGTAACCAGTAGAATATATTTTCTAAAGAAATTAAGCATTATGAATGGAAACTATGTTATTTGTATGCTATAAAGGACCGTAAATCAACAAAGTGTAATTTTTCCGAACGTTTTCTTCGACTTTTTGAGAACGTTTTAAATGCTAAATCTTTTATGTCAATATAAAGTAAAGAACAGATGCAATCACCTTCGGGTGCAGCTTTCCATCAAACCAAAGGGCTGCAGTAAACATGCAGACTGACTTGGTCCTGTTTCCAATGGGCACTTTGTATTTCATCCTGAAACATGCATGTATAGTTCTCAGAGAAATCAGCCTGCAGCATAGCTAGTGATTTGTCAAAATCGCTACTTCCAACAGACTCTCTTTCCTCATTGTAGCTACTGGCCTGGTTTCTCTTCACATAGCAGTGCTCTAGGAACTCTGGCAGGATCAAACATATATGATCAAACAGATCATCTGTTGTGCCCTCTTCCACCATTTTGCAGAGTTTACCATCTGCATCTTTTCGCCAAACATACCAAGTAGTGGTTTGTGACTCTTCTAAGGAAAACTTACTCCGGAGTAGCTTTGCATCTTTACAGGTAGGGCACCAGTTAAACCAACAATCTTCTGTGGCTGATTCACAAACCAGTTTTTCAGGCAGATCATGGTCATACTGTGGAAATACGTGTTCGAGTGCTTTACTAAGTGTGTTTACAGCTATAATAAAGTTCTCGTGGTATTTGCAGAGGCATACATTACGTGGTAATTGACTACTAAGTACATGTTTTGGTCTCAGTTCAGCAAATTTACTCCTTCCAATTTTAATGTTAGGATTTGCTTCCTTGAACATAGCATACACTTCATTTATGGAAGTAGTAAGGTGCCGGGCTTGAACTTTACTTTTTGTACCATCGATACCACGGATGACCACTAAAAATCTCGTACAAATCGCTCATAAAAATCTCTTACAAGGGCTTTCGTTCCTTCGCTTAATATAGTATTAATGTTCCTTCGCTTAATATAATATAAATTTCGTTCCTTCGCTTAATATAATATAATCGCTACGATCGCCACGATTGCCGCGATCGCTCAAAAATTAACTTGGCGATCGCAACGATCAACGATCATGTCGCTGTTTCCATATGATCGCTAAGGCGGCCATGGTTGATCGCGGCCATTGTTTTAGTGGTCCGCTGGGATGCATACTGATCGCCAAGATCGCTGAGATTGCAAAATCACCGTTTCCATATAAAACGCAACGATCGCTCAGATAGGACATTTTCTATCTCGGCGATCGTGCATGGCGATCGCGATCGTAACGATCGTTGCGTCAGTGGTTTCCATACGATCGCTGCGATCGCCAAGTTCATTTTTGAGCGAGACAGCCCTTCCTAAGGCCTGTGCACTTTTGAAAGCTGGAGATATTCGAACTTCAAAATAATTTTGATTTTTCTTCTTTAAAGCTCTATATTTAGCAACACGTTCTCTTGTTCGCCTTCGGCTTTGTGTTTGTAGACTATTTTGCTTATATGGTGTAAGGTCAGCTTCTTTTCGCTTCTTTTCAGCTCTCTGAAGTCGTTTTTAAGTGTACTCTTTCTTTTGTAATGTTCATACTCTTTATTATCTTTCAATTTCTGTCTTCTCTTGGCTTGTCTTGAGCTGCAGTGATCGCAGGTGGCATTATCTCCAACAAATAATATAACTTTACATGTTCACAAGATAGCATCTTTGTGTTCTGCCTAAGGGCAGCAAAATACACATTTTTACCAGCAGATTTGTGGTCAGCAGCAATCTATCTTAGGGTACATATACTTCATTTAGCCCTAATCATAATTCCAGCTTCTTGTGACCAGCAGCCATCTTTATAGATTTAGGAGTTGTTTCAGACAGATTTGGATTTCTTTTTTAATTTCAAGTGGATTTTTTTGGGTAATTGAAAATTTCTAGTAACTGACTTACTATCATTTAGTTTTTCTAGTAATAATAAAGTATTTTTAGTATTGTAGAAAATATATACAGTAAACTAACAAATTTCATCTTGTTAAATTAAAAAAAAATTGTCTTGATGAGTGACATCTCTACTCACCTTTGAGTGTGACAGACGTTACCAGTACCAAAAATAACTTCACGACGAGTTGTTAAATAAGAGTCCAACGTTTTGAAAAAGTCATTACGTTGGCTCCCATCCGTCGGCGCATACACGATACGATAAGGAATAGAGTTAAAAGTCCCAGATTATACCATATATAAAACTAGATTCTGTCAATAACAGCGATGAACAGTTAAATTATTGAGAAATCTCATGGATTGATGCAAAACAGTTCTTCTTCTCATTGCAACATAAAAATACTTTACACATAGAACATTTGCTATGCGGTTGGGATTCAACTTTGTTCCTTTGGCAAACTTCACATCTACTCTCTTAATTCAAACGATTGAAATTTCAATCTATTGGATTGAATTTTCAATCTTCTTCGGACTGTTTCTAGGGACCAAACGTTTACGATTGAAAATCACTCTTTTGCTCGATTGAAAAAAAATCACTCTAAAAAGAGTTATTTTTCAATCTTTTTTCAATCTTTTTTGACTGAAAAATCGAGTAAATTTAAATTCACTCCTTGTTTCGATTGAAATCTTTTCACTCTAATAGAGTGATTATTTTTCAATCTTTACGATTTTCAATCTTTTTTCAATCTTGAGTAGACTGGTATTAGGGACCAAACGTCTCCGATTGAAAATCATTCTTTTTTTGGATTGAAAATTTTCAATCTAAGATAAATTGAAATTTTCACTCTATTAGACTAGATTCTTCAATCGGCTAATAGACTGACTTTTTCAATCTTGAATATAGGATTGATAGCTTTCTCAATCTAAAACAGATTGAAAAAACACACGCAATACACATCTAAAGAACATAAAGCAAACAATTTAAAAACATATAGTGATATTTATAATTTATTTTTTACAACGGACTAAAATCAAGCATATACTAAACAATCCGAAACCATGCACTTGTATTCTTTTTACATAGATACTAGTAACTTGTTAGTTATGACCTATATAAACGTACCGTTGGTCAAAAATGTGTTTCGAAGACTCTGTATACTTGCTTTAGCTGGCTCTCTCACCACATGCTAACATCCACTTGCCCTAGTGTACAACATACAACCGGTCGACTGGCAGTGGCCTAAATGTATCTGTGTACTAGAACCACCTGACATCCAACAAGGGACCAGGCATGGTGCCTAAACCAGCCGCGATATGCAAGAGTACTGTGGGGTGGATACGCACCAATGCTGGGCAGTTATAAAAGTTGCAGCTCATTGGAGGGATCAAGCGCCTCGTAAGACTTTCAAGCGAGCAAGTATATGCAGAGACAATTTGCACACAGTATATTTACCATGTATTTTGCATTTTTGACCATGATACATAAGAAAAATTGCATGCTGGACAACCTGTTTAAACGTATATACGTTTAGCTATATATGTAACGAACATATACCTGCTCAAACTGCAAGTAATTACAATTTGACATCTCTACAAGAGGAACCAAGAGCTCTAACTGTTGGCCCTGTTTGATATGGCTTTAATACCCCATAAATCATAGATGCCACAAACTCCCAAAATTGAGCAAGTGGTGGGGCATATTCTACGTTAAAAACATAGTGGGACTTAAAAAGCATATCCACACTTTTGACGATATCTTGCCCACATGAAAGAATCAAACGATCCAAAACAAGAAAAAAATGTTCTGGATTTTCTTGTGGGCCTGTTGAAATGAGAAATGGTTGGGTATACCGCTCATCTTTTTCTTGAGCCGCCGCCTCAACATCAGTACCACTCTAAAACATAACAAAAAAGCTAATTAGATGCGCGATCCCAAAATTTGCGCTTGACGTTAAAAGTGAATAAAAAAACCCAAAATCATATAAGCAAAGGCGACAGTTTTTACGGCCCTAAAAAACAAAATCTTCGTAATGTATATATGATCATTTAATTCTTTGGCCAGCTTTTCTTAACTTGTATGATCGCTTATATGGATGAAGATTTGGCGATACGTATACGCAGTAAATTGCGTATTTATAGAAAAGTTTTATATCCTAATGACCTGCTTGTAAAAAAGGCTCCTGTCTTACAATATACCTGTAAAATATATACTGCATGCACATACCGGAACATTTTGCAGAAGGTAATGAAGAGCTCCATCTCTTGTTACTGGAACACACGTTTTCCCTTTTTTTCTGTTGTTGCATGACCTGTGCAACATATATGCAAGTACACGCAATGCACAAAGGTCACCTATATATGCAATCATTTTGTAACAGTTGTCGCAGTTTTCCGGATACAACATTTGGAACTCCAAGTTGATCTATAAATAGATGACCACTGTATCAACATCTCTGCGGTCAAACAAACCACGCGCAATCTCGAGTCGGAAACATATATTACAACAAACTATAACATTAATTAAGCAGTTCTAAATTTCTATAATATAGACGTTTTAACGCCTTCACAGACTAGTTTATTTATTTGTTTATTTGCTGATTTGTTTATTTGTTTATCTATTTATATATTTTTATACAATAACGTGAATTCTATGTGCATTTTCATTGGTTGTTGACCGTGATCTATTAAAGGACACACACACAGCTGGCGTCAAATCACGTCAGATCACGTCAGTAGACTTGTTTTTCTTTTTTCATGCCCCAGAAATTCTTCAATAAACCACTTGACTTTTATTGTATAAAACAAATAGATTACATTTCTCCGTGCGTGTGTACTGTAATTGATTACACAAGACGTCACAGCGTGTAAAGAACACACTTTCGCACACGGAAAAATGTAATCTATTTGTTAAATATTTATTTATTTATTTATTTAAAATAAATATTTATTTAAACTAAATAAAGTTAGACCTTTGATACATGAATTTACAACAGGTAAAACGTACCAGGTCTGGCATATCTTTAAATCTTGGGTATTCTGCAATAATACTGGTAATTGTGAGTTCAGATTTCTTTATCGCAGCTCGTCTTTGCTTATGCGTGGCCTTGAAATATTCTACGTGTGTTGCCTGTTTGTCGTGGCTCGGTGGCGTATATTTCATCCAACAAATCTATAATGAATAGAAAAAAATTATCAAAGATATGTTATCGTACAGACACTTATAAACTGCGCCGCGTAAATGCGCGCACCATCATTTGTACGTATTTAGTACATAAGTGTACGTCATTTTGCGTCAAACTTAACATTTAATTTTGAACTATTTTAAGTCAAGATCGACTTTGATATAGGTGATAGAAAATAACAGGTCTATTAACCAGGGCCGCCGAGAAAAATTGACCGTACCGAAAAAGATGGCGACTTGTACATTTGACCACAATCCTTTGCGCATAATAAATATTGTTTCTTGTACAATTATCGGAAGATAGGTCTTTAAAAAAATCAACTTTGGTAGGAATGAAGTTCTTGCTTACTTAATCCATACAATGTTTAATTGTTATTTAAGCTGATTTGAGGTCGCAAAGCATTGTGGTTAAATGTACCGCCGCCATCTTTTTCGGTATCGTCAACTGTGGGGCCCAGGGCAAGTTATAGATTTGGGGCCCTTCATGACGTCACATGTGTCGAGTTGGGGGAGAGCTGATGACGTCACATCATAAGGTCGTGTCTACGTGTTCTCAATTGGTCCCCTGATCTTTACACTTTTTGGGCCTCATGTTTTCTTACGTCAAAAACTCAAATCTCAAAAATTTTAGGTTTTTCTCAAGTTGGGGGCTCGGGGCAAATTGCCCCCCCCCCCCCCCCCCCCCTAATCTCCCCTCTCGGCGGGCCTGGAAAAGTCTTTTCAATTTGTGCGAATTAACAATAATAAGGAATTTGGGGGAATGGCCCCTGATAATTTTAAAATATTAAAGGACCCTTGATTTGGCTTTCCATGCAACAGCTTGATAATCAAATTTATAGTCGATGAAATGACGTGGTTTTAAATCTAAATTTTTCTGGTGTGTTTTATAGAGTCTTTTTTTCAAACTTTAAGTAGTTCATACCTGACGACATTCGACACTTCAAATTAAAGGTAGTCTTAAAATTTTACTGAAAATATGCAAACGCCTGAATCAGCAAACAAAATCGAAAAGTATAATTTTAACGTCGCGCCGTGGCGGGAGATGGCGCGCAATTGAGCCGTCACACAGTCACGTGACAATTACACGAGGCCATTTAGCGAAGGATTGAAACAATTAGCAGACCATGGTCGTTATGCAATGTGATGGACTGTATTTTAAAGGCTTTAAACAGTAGGAAGCCAAACAATAATGGCACCGTGCTGCATGTGCAACAGTGTTATTGTGGCTTAATTGAAAGTACCTATAACCTTATAAATGGATCAGACTATGGATTGTATAATAGTGGATTGTATTTGCATACACTGCAATGAAAACAGTGAATTTGGTGACTTATTAAAGACCAACGAAAATTTCCAAACTTCTGAGGATTTATAAGCGGATATACGACGTCTTCATATACACAAAGTAAAAGTCCTGGTAAGTAAACATGTGTGCATAACTATGCATTTTCATTAGTTCAAGGTCAGTTTTAAATATTTATCAATTTATGCGTGTAGCACTGAGACCCCGTTTACACTGGAGCAAAAGTATCTGGATTCACATTGATTTTTATTCCCATGTGGATGAAAAACAATGCGAATCCGGACACTTTTGCTCTGGTGTAAACGGGCCCTTATTAAATCTATAAACGTCGTCAAAGCGACAGCGTACAGATTGAAATGTGCACAGTCACAGACGTACTGTACAAGAACATGTCTGATTGTCTATCGTATTTAGTATAATATCGTATTTTTTATGAATATTATTATTTTAAGCGGGATAATTATATCTAGCTAGATGTGTGTCAGTCATGCTTCATTGGGCTTCATCTTTTATTAATTTGAAATGCATTTTGGTGCACGTCAGTAATCTGAGCACGTGGCGAAATTGAAATATCCAGCCATTTTTAATGCAATGAGGAATACTTTATCAAACACAACAGTAGAAGGCAAATAGCATTGACAACTTAAATGACTTAATTTCAAATCAACTTTATAGTAATTGGCTAACTGGATTCATTCTTACAAGCTTATAGTTTCCTTTACTGATCGTTATACAACTAAATAATTATATTATTGAATATAGTTTATTAAAATGTTTCAAACCTTCTCATTTAAATCTTGTGTTTCATTCATATCTTCATCACTTTCTTCCAAAACAGTCTGTTCAGAGGAACATGTTGTACTAGTAGTGGAACTACTCTCTTCTTTTTTCTGGCATTTTCTTTTACGCCTCCCTTCCTCTGGTCTTGCCGTCCTCATGTTTTTTAATCGGTATTCAATGAAACCATGTCCATTGTCATAAAAATGTTCCTGAATTAGAAAAAAAATAAGAATTGAAGTGATAAGTTATTTAAAAGTGCTAAAATTGAATAATTGCATGACATGTATAAACCATATCTTATGTAAGTCTTATAATTTTACGTACATATCCTTTCATCCCAGGAGTGTTGTCTTTACTTGTGGGATACACAGCGATGATTTATTTTGCTAATAACGACTTCTGTTCTGAAGTAGGATACCTGCAAGGGAATGAAAAAATGTGAACATATGAATATAAAGTGTATAAATAGTCAAAAAATCTTTTATTATAGTTTTGATAATTCTTGCTGTATACTGGTAGGTGAATGAAAGTACTTTACTAGCAGTAGTCTACAGTTCAATATATCCCTTCATTTCTGGAAACATGAGTATATACTTACAGGCCACATTTTTCCACTAAGGAAGATACAGTAATTTTAATAAGGGCTCTTCTTTCTTGGTTTGATAGCATGCCTCCTCCATCTAAATGTTGATCTATTTTTACACCATCAGGATGGTTTTTCATCACATCTTTAATGTTTAAGTCAATCTATATTAATTAATATGAATATAAATAATTATGATTTTGTTCAATTTTATCACAAGATTGCTTTAAATAACATTTTAAATAAATTTACTTATACTCTTTGTTGGCTAATCATATAAGTATTAAACTTATTTTTTTCTCTGGAGGTATTAATTGATACCCTTATAATACCTGATGTCAGCATTGTTAATTTTTTTTACTATTATATATAGTACATTTATACCAAGAATATATATACAAATAATTGAATTAGGTAGAAATAACACTTGTTCTTAAAGAATTACCTAATAAAAAACCACTTTATGTTTGGTGAAATATATGCAAAATACCACTTGCTATTTTGTCAAACATGTGCATTATTTTTTGTTACAATTCTTATTGAACAGTGTTATTTCTTACATGTTAATTAGAGGAACAACCTAATTACCATTTTGCTTGGTGTTTGCATAAGTGTCCTTTTCTTGGTAAATTTGCACTTTCTGCTCTGTTTGGTCCATCATCTGTAGCAGCTGCATCCTGTTGATTGGATTTATCCTACAAATAGTATGAAAGCACACCTTGAAATACATTTTTGAAATTTGCTTATTTTCAATATGCAGTAAAAATATTATTTGTTGCCCATACTGGTAATAATTAGTAACTGGCTATAATATAAGCAACTAACTTACCAAAACTCCAGCTAAATCGAGTGGTTCTGGAGGTTTATTTAACTGCAGGACAAGTAAACTTAATTTTCTTCTGGCACCAAATGATTGTATCCCAATAGTTTGGAGATCATTTTCTGTCAATGTGGGGAAAACTACCATATCTACTTCATTTTCTGAAAAGTATATAATGATAGATTACAGTAAAGTAAACACTGCTGTATAAATCGTTAATCTACTACATGATTATTTAATTCTAAGTTTATTGAAGTTTATTAAGTTTATTAATTAATTTTATTATATAAAATAGAGTGTTTTATTGATTTTCCCACCACTAATAAAAGTGATAATCTCACATGTGCGATTATTTATGATAATCGCACATGTGACGATTATCACTGAATCAGCAATATAGTTTAATGCAATTTTTGCAAGGCAATAGGACAATTTTTTTATATAATAAACAGAACAATACATGGATGCTTTGAAATATGAAATTTATTTCTCGTGTTGAACAGGATATGTCACTCGTTCGCTTCGCTCACTCGTGAGATATCCTGGTCAACACTTGAAATAAATTTCATATTTCCGCACATCCATGTATTATTCTCTATTTATAGTAATATATAGGTAATAAAAAAATTAAGCCAATTAGTAATTTGAAAATTAAAAAAAAACTATAGGAGTTTATAAAATTAAGAAATATTACTACCGTAGTGCCGCGGGTAAGCGCCCACCCCCACGATGTATTACAATTTTCTTAAAAAGGGGGGTGGGCGCTTACTCGGAGCACGCAAAAAAAGAACGCAAATTTTATGCCTATAAAATGAAACAACATTGAAACTGAGTATCTTACTTTAATATAATAATGAAACAAACAAACAAACTAAACTATAGATTACAAATCCTGTTCATCAAAGCCGTCAAACTCTAAGTCTGAATCGTCTGACTCAAATAAGTTCGCCAAGTTCTCCGCGTAAATTGTCTTCATCTAACGCGGGAAAGTTATCGGAAACAAGATCGTCTTCAGTTCCGTCTAGTTTGTTGGAAATCCCGCACGTGAGAAAAGAATTTGTAATTGATTCTTCTTTGACATTTTCCCACGCTCGGCTCACCCAGTTGATGACATTTTGGCGTGTTGGTTGTCGTAGATTTCCATTCGCGTTTCTCTCAGTGGTCTTCATCCATTCCACCCATTGTGCACGCAAAAGATCTTTAAATGGCTTGTTGATAGAGACATCGAGAGGCTGAGCGAGAGATGTGCAGCCAGCTGGAATATATACCAAGTCAGTTGACATTTCATCTGCAATTTCCCGAACTTCCTGACTCATATGAGGTCTGTAGTGATCCAAGGCTAGCAAACGGCGAACTTCATCGTCTTCTGCCAGTTCTGGATCTCTCCACACTCTGCGAAACCACTTCATCACTTCATCTTTCGTCATCCAACCGTTCAGCGTTGCACTTATTTTTACATTGTGCGGAAGGTTGAGCTGACGAATAACACGAGGACCAAGCTGCCCGTTTCGCTCTTTAAAAATTATATAGGCTGGCAGTTTTTGGCCATTGGCACAGACACAGAGGGCAACCGTGCAACCCTTCTTCGACGCTCCAGTACTTGCTATTCTGATAGTCGTTTCTCCGCGAACAGTGTTAGTTCTATTCGGGACAGAATCGAAACGTACCATTGTCTGATCCATGTTACAAATGTTTTGTAAAGTATGGTCGTTGCGTTGGCGAAGATGAATTATTGAGCGTCGAAATGCAAGCAACTGGTCAAGGTAGTCTTCTGGCCACGTCTTATACCAACATGATATCTTCTCTTCCATCGATGAAGCCAACCACGACTTGCTTTGAAACCGTCGATGTTTTGTTCAGCAGCATACATCTTTGCTTTTTCCATCAGCATAATGTTCGACAAGCATCTCCCTTCTTCTCTTTCACTTAGCAAAAACTCGAATAGAAGATTGTCGATTTCTGGTACCTTTGGGCTGGCGCCGTCATGTAGTTTTGTTTTCTTTCTCGAAGAGCCGACGTTCTTTAATAACAGATTATCGTAACAAGAATTCCACTCTCGTACCCTCTTACGATCGATACTAAACTCTCGCGCAGTTTGTGAAACATTGTGCCCATTTTGCCTATGCCACTCTACAACGTTTACTTTCCATTCGACACTGTATTGTTTCAACTTTCGCGGCATGGTTGCTGTTTATAAACATTTTCCCCAGAGTGACCGGATCAAAATGTGTTAATTCTCATTGGTTAATTTAGGCGGACCTCTGCGAACACATAGGGGTAATCAGTTGCAGTGAGAAAATGTCTAAAAATAGCGCGTTTTGACAGCTCGGCCCTCGAATAGAATAAGCCCGAAAAATTACTTTTGTCGTAAATAGGGGGGTGGGCGCTTGCTCGGACGTGGGCGCTTACCCGCGGCACTACATAGGAATTTAAGTTGTTTATATAAAATATTAAAATGTGCTAAGCATATATTTTGTGGAATATTCAGTAAGAAATTGGGACAGGTTTTATTCTTTAGAAGTGCGATAGAATATTCTAATATATGGTATTTTGTTTGATTTAAAAAATGCTATAAAACACTTTATATAGCTTTCTAAGATAAACAAATTACATATTAAGAGACAAATAAAGTCAAACAGCACTTAAAATGATCCTCCTGAATAGGTTTTTCCCTCTTTTTCTTCATTTTTGTCTCCTTGGCTTTTTTTTTTATCTCAGGACCTTCCTTCGAGTCTTATTTTTGTCCTCGGCCTTGTAGTTTGCCTTCTTGACTGCAGCAATACAAAAGGTTCCTGGACTCATTCCAAGAGCTTGAAAAACTTCAATAGTGGCCTTGCCACCAATGTTGAAGTGGGCCACAGCATCATACACTCGTAACTGAAATGCATTAGTTCCAAGAAACACTGTTTTTGGAATTCGTTGCCAAATCATGCCACTGAAAGACTCATTTTGATTCTGACTCTTCCCATCGAGGCACCTTCTTAGCAGATCATCATCACTAAGCCTAGCATACACATGTTTAAGCTCAGGAATAATTGGAAGAGGTAAGCCCTTGCCATGTTTGTAAGTGCTGCTCTTGTTTGTTTGGTAAAAACCGCACCAACTGTTCTCACCATCAGGACAATATGTATGCAATGGTTGGTTGTCTGTTGATGCACAGTGAAACAAGGTTGCAAGAACATTGCTTTTCATTCCCTCCAGATTACCACTATTACTCCGTCTGATAGCAATACCATAATAGTTTTGCAGTTTGTCTATCATACTATCAGTTCATTTCTCTTACCTTGAAAATTCTCTTAGCTCCTTCAGGCTCCATAGCTGGTGCAGATCCACTGTAGTTTGCCTTACATTTTGGTGCATGTTCTGTTCTCCAGAGTCTATTTTCCACTATGTCATCATCACCCTCATGCTTTTTGCACTGTTTGCAGACCTTGCTCAATGGCTCTACATCGAGAACTTTTCCAGTTTCCATGGAAATTGCAGTAACATAGCCATGTAATGAGGAGAAACCCCTCCTCTGCCATATTCCATCACAAGATACAGCAGCTTTTACAATTTCTTCACCATTCTGGCTTTTGAACTAGATTTCCTTGGCGGCATCATTGGTCGTACATTGAGCAGCATCTTTGACAGCACGTAGCATGGCTTTTGTATGATTGGCATACGGCTTTGATCCCATTGGTTGTGGCATGTTCATTGTAGTGCAAAAACGTGTCGTTGCTGACAATCCACAACCAATAGACCTCATTGCATAGACCATACTTCGGTTGATTTGGAAAATATAGCCCATTTTCTCTGAAGTATAGAACGCTTCAGTCCATCCACCGGAATTACAATGGAGAGAAAGACATTATGCACAGCCCACACGTTTTGAATTGTTGTCGACCAATGTTAATTGACACTCCAAGCATTCTTTGCATGGCAACATTTGGAAAATGGTGCTCATTATCGCTATATCCATAATACGGTAGCCACTCACTTCATTTTCACTCAAAGTAGGAATTGGAGAGTCGCCAATTTCACCAATTTTTCTGGCAGAGGCTGATTGCGATGATGTTGGGCGATTCTCTGGACATTTATCTTGGACAGAGAGAATATGTTCCTCACTCGCACTTTGAGGGCAATTCTCACTCACCTTCGCACGCTTTGAGGTTAAATGTTGATTCCCATAAAATTTACGTTTCCTTTATACGCGTTCTCGGCATTTAGTAAGCGGATATACGTTTGAAACGAACAGTTGTAAAGAAAGCTCTTCGAAAGTGACTACAAGATGGTCGTCGTGAAAAAAGAACACACGTTTGCTGTTGAACACACAGTTATATACTTAGTGTAACGTACAACAAAATGGCGCAAAACATAATATATTCAGGGAGGGTATTCATCTGGAGTACAGAATGCATCTGATAAACGGTCCTTTTGTCAAGATATAGCAATACCATCTCGTTGCTATACTTGTTGCTAAGGGACAAATCAATAGGCAACCAGCTTCTTTTCAATATTTATCCCTTTTTTCCCTTGCGCAAATCAAAAAAATAATATCAGGAAATGAAAAAGCAATGATTAATTAATGCTTATTGACCGAGCGTGAGGTCTGTACAGTGAAATATCGGACCGAGGTATTTTAGTTCTTTCTTGTTTATTTTTTCAAGGTAGCGATAAAAAGTTTTTAAATCACTTGCAGTTTTCTTCACAGTATTTACACTCTGCTGTGCTTGTATGAAATTTTCAATCTCCTGCTGGCTATTTGTTGAGCCTTCTTGGACTTCTTCTTTGTCTTCGTCTGGGTAATAGAACTCGCTTTCCGAATGCTCACTATCACACATTATCAGTGAAAAGTAAGCAATGGAAGTTTAATCCTGATATTTTGAGGAGTTTGTGCCTTTTGAAGTTCTAGGGCATTATCACTTTTCGTAATGCCCTCGCATTTCCCGCGGAGGTCATTACACCAAAATCCGGACGGCAAATTAACCAATGACATGGCGTAATTCAACCGGAAGTAACCCTGGCCATATAATAATAATGTATAATTTCGCTGTTTTGAAAATTTGTTTTTTTTTACACAGCACAGTGGGGTTCCTCGAGATTCATCCGTCTGGTTAACTGAATTAAAAACTCCCCATGTATTCAGGCCTTCAGAGCACATTCTTCACACAATGCAAGCTATCTCAGGAAAGGGGGGGGGGGGGGGGGTGGACAATTAAAAGTAAACCATTGATATGAAACCAAGATACATGTAACTTGACGTTAGAGATTTTAATTACATGTAGTCTGAGCAATAGAGTACCTCTAGGGCTAGAGTTATCCCAACATCCATGCAAATGCTTCCACCTAAGTTATCTCAGTAGGAATTGTAAACTTTTACATGATTACACATGCATACTCTGAGCCTTTACGTAAAGCTAGACTTATATTGAAAGACAGGGATAACTTTGTAGTGTGTTATAATGTGAAACTGGAGCAACTCTGATGTTATCCCTACTCTGCTATAATTCGATCTCATGTGAACAAACCCTCATACTTCAAAATCAAACCAAACAAGCAAAGAAATGTTTTAGTGATATGTTATTGCCTAAAAACGTTTTAGGATGAATATAAATTGATTATATACAGTAACAAACATGCTGACTGTTTAGAACAAGTTTAATAATGAATTCGCAAATCTACACGCACATGGTATACCTAAAAACAAGAAAAAGCTCCGTCAATGCTCGGAAATTGATCAGTTAAGAGTTACGCCAAAGTATAAGCCGCCTATCTTATCCCTAATCTAAATTATCAACTGTGAAGAAGGTCCAGTAGAACAAATTCCTAATGGGCCGTTGCCAACTGGCTTATAATTATGCTTGACACCTTTCTCTTCGTTTAACGTATCATCAACGTAAATATTTAAAATTTATATGTATGTTAGCATGTATAAATACTTTGTAAAATAAATCCCTTAATTACTACGATTAAAACAAATAAAAACTGAATTACGATGAAATACGCGATAAAATAAGACAAGTATTAAAATTGAATAAAAAACCATTTTAAAGAATTGCTTGTTTTCCCATCGATGAGTGCTTTCAGTTGAGGTCGTTGGCGATAAATTGCTAATATATCTAAATTGCACTTTTGTAAAATCGCATTATATATTTACCTTGCTCCTACTTATTTTTCATATAAGCCAATTCTTTACGGTATAGTTAAACTTGTGTCCTACCATAAACTACACGAGTTTTTACTTGTTTGATGAAGTTATTAACAAATAAATTGCCTTGTACTCCATGTCTTGCTCTTTCCAAACTCTTCAAAAACTTAGTGTCTTCGACTAGATTCCATAAAATCATCTTATATTGTTCTTGAATCCACATAAATTATAGCTGTATGCGTAGGCTCGAGATTTTTCATTTTCGCAACAAAATCTTTTCATGAAATTTGTGTCCCCAACCTGCACGCACAGGTCAGTGCCTGCAAGCGGGCTCTACGGGCTAACGAAATTACAGACTAAAGAAGTTCAGTACCCCGAACAATGCTCTTGCTGACTGTTCAAGAACTTAATTTCACTGAATTCTGCGAAGGAAATTTTGGTCAAAATAAGGACAAAAAAAAAGGAAATTTCAGTGGCAAAGTGGAATTACTGAAATTGCTCATCAGGATGCCGCTTGGTGTTGCACCAAGACAAGGTGGAGGCTTGTTTTCACCATTTTTTTATAGTCAGAAACAATGGTTATGCTTCTCCGAAAGTAAGGAAGATATTAGCCTAACATTTTTTTCTCATAAACCGTATATTCCAACAAACACAACCAATAGAAATTTCTTCAAACATATTTTTTCAAACTGTAATATATGTTTAATGCTGTAATATATTTTGTAAAACTTATATACATAATTTTCTACATAGAGCTGTACTACAACAGGTCCATTTAAATGCGAGCATGCATTCAGATGTTGTGGCTGCTGATTTCTGTTTATTGTTGTATTCCTCTCAGTAGGTGAATACTCTCGCCTGCAACTTTCTGTACTTCTTCCTCTGGATCCGTTTAAGTTTTCGTTCAGAAACAAGTATCACATTGAGGGCAGTGAGCTTTGCTTCTCTGTGGAGAAATTGATGAGCAGATAGAACAGCATCTGACATCTTCCAGAATCGCGACGATTGAGGCTGTTGTGCCATAGACTTTTAGACTTTTTTTAGACTTTTATTAGAAATACACAAATAATATATATACAAGATAAGACTTGCCCACAGGTAGCTTTAGCTAATCTAGGAGGGTCAGTCCAAATAATACAATTAATCCAAAAACGAAATATCTCTCCATTGCCTTTCACGGTAACTGAGGATCTCTGTAGTGTTGCTCGATCTAACAATACAGACAAAAGGGTTTTGGTCATTTTTGAATAACTTTTTGACCTGTCCACTTCCATCAGGGCATTTGGAAAAAGAAATGTCTAAAATATGAGTGAATATGTACTAGTTAATTAAACTTATTACGTAATAAATTATATATTTTCGTTGTTCAAGTATAAATTATACGTTGTTCAAGGATTGGCTGTGGTTGGTACCAAGGCGATCTCGTAGACAACAGACGAACGTCGTAGGTGTCGCGGGGCTCCATACAGCAGTGACACACGAGCAACGGCTTTTATTCCATGAACCACATGCGAACTGCGAAGAAGGGCAATCTCTTGCTTATTCAATAGCCTTCGCGGTTAGGAAAATTCCAGGCGCGAGGTAGCTGAGTGGTGGTTGAACAATTCAACGTTCATTTGTGACCAATCAGTGACGTTTTGCGCCGCCGCGTCTCGACGAAAAGCCTTATCATAATTAGCCTAGGTTATGCCACGAAACTGCTTTGCTATTTGGATTTCGGACGACGAAGAGCTGATAGAGCCATAAGTCGCAAGTTCAGTGGGGATAGTGCAACGCGTGTCCGTCTCTGCGACATTCTGTCCAGAAGTGGTATCCGGCGTAGTCATCTGTGGTCGGTGTAGTTATCGGGGTTGATAAGCTTTTTCCTGTCAGTCTTTGCATCTGTTGACAGTGCTGGCCGGACTTTGTTTGACGCCTCAAGTGCTCTCCCACCCACGTGATCAGCGGGAAGCAGGGGATACGCCCAGTCTCTAAAAACGTCGCTTCCCAAAGCCATGCACAACACGGAAAGTGTGCCATTAACTGTATTTATTTCATAAATATATAGATATAAACATTTAAATATAAATAAACATTAAAAATAATAAACATAAACGCATAAGTGAACAAAAATAAATAAATTCAATTAAACGTTAAATCAATACAAAAGTACAGTATAAAATAAACATTTAAATATACAAATTATCGTTGACGATACCATCGCTGGCGTTGTGGTCTCAAGTGAGGAGAAGGGAGTGATCAGCCTCTATTTTCCGGGAGATACCAGCTTTTTTAATTCGATACGATACTGGTCCGATACTGACCTTTTTTCTCGAGCGCTCATCTGGCAACGCAGAGATGTATCTTTGTTATTCCTCCCTGCAGTGACTGAAGTGACCTTGCAGGGGGTATAGCCTTTGAAACAGAGACGCGTACACGTATCAGCTGACACCTCTCTTGTCGTATATATATATATCAAAGCCTGTGGCTCGGTACCTTGTGCTTTAATGTTCTCTGCCAGTAAAAGTGACGATAGACTTTGTACCTCACGTGATTGACCTGTCCTGGAATTGACGCTATCGAATGGTTGTCCGTTGTTGTAGACGAGTTTACCGGAGCTGTTGATGAAGCCATTGGCGAATCCGTTGGCGAAGACATTATAGACATGCTGTTGTTAGTGGAACAGACTATGACTGAGAAAGAACCAGTGCTACTACACGACGACTGACGTTTACTACGCTTGATCGACCAAGAAAAACAACTTACAAACCAACACCTTTGACGGTGTGATAACATGCAGTACTTTCCACCACGCTACGTTGAACAATACTCATCACGTCCGACAGACGACCACTTGCGCCTGCCTGATTCGCTAGAGAACGCTGACCTACGACTGTTGTCCCGCTTTACTAACAGCTCTTAGTTGTTAACTTACTTGAATTCCATTTAACTGCATGATGATGATGATGATGATGATGATAATAATAATAATAATAATAATAATAATAATAATAATAATAATAATAATAATAATAATAATAATAATAATAATAATAATAATAATAATAATAATAATAATAATAATAATAATAATAACTAAAATAATAATAAGTAAGTATTATTATTGTTATTATTATTATTATTATTATTATTATTATTATTATTAATTTTTAAACCCAATCCATTGGTTCCAGTTTGCTGATGATGCTGCAGTAATAAGTGGTCAAGATTCAGAAAATCAACATCTTTTAAATCGTTTCTTGATCTGGTGTCAATGGTCCAACATGATTGTTAGAGTTGATAAGTGTAGTACATTTGGTATTAAGAAAAGTCTAACAAAATCAATTAAATATTTACCAAAACTTCTGATTAACAATAAATTGATACCTGCCACTAAAATTGGAGACTCGTTCCGATACTTAGGAAAATACTTTGACTTCAGTATGTCCAACAAAGAGCACAAACAAGAGCTAATCACTCTCCTTGAAGATGTTATGTCTAAAATTGATCTTAAACCTCTACACCCGAAAAACAAACTTCTACTTTATAGTCGTTACCTCTTATCCAAATTCTCCTGGCATTTTACTGTTGCTACCTTATCAAAAACCTGGGTCTCTGAAAACATGGATTCAAAAGTTAACAAATACATACGTAATTGGCTTGAAATACCTGCATCAGGAACTTTAAGTAATGTATACCTTACCAGTAACAGGTTTGGTCTAAATATCTACCCTCCATCTATCAAGTTTACTCAGTGCCAAACAGTTCTTCGTAACGCCTTAAGAAACTCTCCAAATGATTCCATAAAAGATCTCTGGAAATCAACATGTGACCATACAAACATTCAATATGACGTTTACACGTTATCAGTTCCTTAGGTGTTTTCTCAAAAGAATGTCGTACCTTTTTGGAGATGTTAAACGATCTAGGTCTTGATAAAAATCACCAAAATTTTTGTATTAAGAAAATAATGTCTATCGCCATTAGAACAACATACTATATATTTTGTTGTAGAAACAAGGCTTGCACAAATCCAGACTTAATGAACATTTGAAGATACATTTTAAATTCAAATTTTTCTATATAGTTGTAAACAATAAATAGGTTCAAGTAGTCAATTATAAATTACCTTAATTAGTGAGATTTATAATTGTATATATATATATATATATATAAAGTATTTCAATAAAGTTTCCATTATTATTATTATTATTATTATTATTATTATTATTATTATTATTATTATTATTATTATTATTATTATTATTATTATTATTATTATTATTATTATTATTATTATTATTAAATAATTATTATTTTATTACTCATCTTTGGTTAAAAAATACAATCGATTTACACAGGTGGTATAATTTAAAAAGTGTGTAGAAACTTGTAAAATATTAAAAACACTATATCATAGGAAAAATAGTTTGACTGTCTAAAAGTTAAGTACGGTAATAACCACGAATTTGTGTATTTTGGTCCAGGAGCGGATAGATCAAAGCCGGTCTATACTTGTTCTTAGGATCTTAAGGATGTTTTGTATACTAGGTGTAAAAGAGTGCTGCGTAGCAGTGTTTTGGATAGAGCAAAGTGAAAATGTGGTAAGCTGCCGAGATTAGTTTTGTTAACGAAATACTGACGTTTCGAGCAGAGCCTATAACTGGGGTTATGTCATTTTGTAGGATTCGAAACTCGCAGATAAAAAGATGATGTTTTCTATATACTGTACTTGAGAGTTTCTATTTTAGTCGCATGCTTAACCTAGAATTCTCAGGCTCTGGGTCTGAATATTTTCAATGTAGTCTCATTGTGAAAGTCCGCTTCGTATTGGCGCCGCGTACTTTAGTAGGGGTTTAGTTTTTGTTTGAAAATACGGGCACGATGCCAACTTCAATAGGTAAATTGGCTCTCCGACATTTCTTCTTTGCGGCATGTTTTACATGTTGATAAACCAAACTGCCAAGATTTTTAGTAACGAATTACTCACGTTTCTAGCGGAACCCTTTATCAGTTAATTAATGCGATTCGTGTTTCTGTAGGTTTAAAATAGCTGAATAACACGGAAGCTGATTGGGCCGTATCTCAAACCTTGTATTCATTAACATTGGCCCCGATAACAATAGTGAGCGATCACTTAAACTAGACCCGTATTCCTCAACTCAGGGATTTTTATCCGTCACTGGGTAAGCAAAAAGTTTCGAATTGGCTAACGTACCTAAGAATATCAAGATATTCTTTCTATATATCGAAAACTTATTAATATATATGTAATAAGATTTTGTTCAAAATTTCTCACTGAATTTTCCAGTCAATAAGCTAATGAGACGGCTCCTTTTTGAAGCCGTTAAAAAAGTTGCCGCACGGGTTTTATCGGAACTAAAACACTCGACTATCATCTCGTGTTTTAAATCCTGTCAATAATACACTGCTGCATTAACCATAGCCTGTGCCGCAGACGACTAAACTCGGGGTTTAGTCGCAGACGACTAAACTCGGGGTTTAGTCGTTTGCGGCACAGGCTACATCAACCACTATTCGGCAAATGCCTCACCTTATGCATGTGTATGCTTGTACACATTGCATATTTGAATTAGTGTATTATAACGATGCAAGTAGATTGTGTTCTGACGTTCTGTTGACACACTTTTTCCTATTGATTTGTAATTTCGTACTGTAGCAGCGGTTTTCGTTAGACCATAGTCCATTGAGAGATGGTCTGGAAACTCAGCAAAGGTCTTTGTTCTATCTTTCTGTTCACGTTTATGCAAACTTGTGCACCGTGAAGACCGTCTCAACATAAAATCATAGCTCATTATTGCTGGTTGGTACGTACAAAATAATATTATATTAGATGCTATTGTACCTACCAACCAACATGGCCGCTGTGTCTTTGTCCTCTAAATCTCAGGGGATTGATTGCAACCCACCAATAGACGCTTTGAAGTTTCCTGAGTTTCCAGACCAGATCCGTGGTTACACGTCCCAAATCACGCGCAGCAATGCATTTACAGTGCTTAATTGGAAACAAAAGCATTGATTTTGTGGACACCTTGTCTCTCCCAATTCACACTGCATGTTATTAACATTGATGCAGCTTGCCTTAAAAAAATAAGTACAAAACTTCAAGAAAATTTTAATAGTTCTGGGTTTTGCCAATTTAGACAATTATCATTCTTGGACTGCCATTTTTGCCATAAAATAATGGCTGAATATTGCAGAACAATGGCTGTCCATTGTGCCGGGGCAAATGCCACAATAGCCAGTCCAAACTTGACAATTATTACACAGAGTTGGTTATTCAACCAGAATTTGTTATAAACTTATCTAAACAACCATATGTAAGTATTGAGAAAACGTACCTTTTGCAGCTTTGGTAAAGCGTTAATTTTGTTTGTTAGTAATTTGTAAATTTTCGACTGGTTGTGTACACTGTACAAATAAATTATTTTAGGCTAATGCACTGACAATATATATCGATTAACTATACGCACTGTAAAACTTCTATTGTAACAACTTACATGAATCATGTCATTTCAGCACGTTATATGGTTGCTAAAGGTACGATTTCTTATTTCTAATCAATAGCAACGCTAATAATAATAGCATGCAAATTTAAAATTATCCAGGCATAGCAAAATTCATAACTAAAAATATTCAGAAAGAAAATAAAATGTATTAGTAACGCAAAAATTACGATCTAAAATAGCATCGATGTAAAAGCCTTGGCGGTCAAGCTAGCAGTTGTACTAAGCGTGACCAACAATTTATTTAAAAATATTTGTGAATATGTTTTGCGTGATGCCAAATATTGTAGATAATATAAATTTGAACAACTTGGCCTGTTTCTATGCCTAGATTATTTTCAGTTTGCATAGCATTACCAGTTGCTATGATTAGCTTTGCTACTGGGTTTTGAAGGTGACAACTACATATCTTAACCCTTTACTGCAATCAAGGGTTAAGATACGTAGTTGTCATGATCACTGTTGCCATTTGGTGACTTATTCATTCTATTCTAACGCTTTAACTCGTCGAGCTGAGACTTCCCATTAACCGGGCAGTAAAGGGTTAATGTAGGGATCATAGCTTTACTAACGTAGCAGATGGTTTCTTACATATTACAATGTACAATATAGACTATAGAGATTAAACATCGTGCTTGGTATGACTTGAGGACGGCGCAGGAGTTTAATATTTATTCCTTCTTTAGACGCACAGGTTGAAACGTCAGTTGATTAAATAAATTAAGTAAATAAATTGCGTCTCTTTTCGATATTTATTCATAAATGATTAGACCACCTCTATCTACGGTGTTACCATATATGAAGTTTAATCTCTATAACTCTGTAAAACGAGGGGATGAGAAAAAATATAAAAAAGATTAAAAATAGAAAACAAGAATAAAAAGAAAACAAAAAAAAAAAAAAATACAAAAAAAGAAAAACTAAAAAACGGAAGGAAAAAAAAGAGAGAAAATGGAAAAAAATAATTAAACAAGTAAGAAGAAAAAAAGAAAACAAAAAAATAGACAGAAACAAAAAAAAATATCCAAAGAAAAAGGGGGGCAAGAAAGCAGTAGGGGGAAAATGGGGAAAAGCGAAAAAGAAAAGGATGTTTAGCAACAATTGAGCCATTAAGCCCTAATCAAACGAGAACGCAAGTCATCGCAAGTTGGCAGTCGCGCTATCTCAGCCAGCCGCTCTGAATAGTTTCCCGAAAATATCATGTACCGTGACAAAGTTAAAACTTGTTCAAAACACTCATGAAACCTTTATTTTGTTAATTTGGGTGTTCGAACGACCGCCACAGAAATTCTGACTGCCAACTTGCGATGACTTGCGTTCTTGTTTGATTACGGCTTTAGAGTTATTGCACGAATTCTATTTTCAACTTAGTAGGCTGTTACAGACGCGTGAATTATCGTAATTTAGACAAAATGAGCTATCGATAGTGGCCTTATATTTTGAGAAAGAACAGTGGCTGGCAGAACTATGAACGCACTTAAGATAGACAACACCGGTCTCTTGCTTGTGCGAGATGGACAATGCAGTTGCTGTTCTTGTTACACTAATCACACTTCGAGATGGACAACGCATTTGGTGTCCTTGTTACACCGACTGCAGTAGAGGATGGACAACGTAGTTGCTGTTGTTGTTACGCCAACTGCAGTACGAGATCTACAACGCAGTTGCTTTTCTTGTTAGACTAATCAAAGTACGGGATGGGCAACGCAGTTGCTGTCCCTGTTACGCAACCACACTAGGAGATGGACAACGCAGTTGCTGTCCTTGTTTATACACCAACCACAGGACAGATGGATAACACAGTTGCTCTTCTTGTTATACCAACTGCAGTACGAGATGGACAACGCAGTTGCTTTTTTTGTTACACCAATCAAAGTACGAGATGGGCAGCGCTGTTGCTGGCCTTGTTAGACAAACCACAGTACGAGATGGAGAACGCAGTTGCTGTTCTTGTTACACCAACCAGAGTACGAGATGGGCAACGTAGTTGCTGTCCTTGTTACACCAACTACAGTACGAGATGGACAACGCAGTTGCTGCCCTTGTTACACCAATCACACTACGAGATGCACAACGCAGTTGTTGTCCTTGTTACACTAACCACACTTTGAACGCAGTTCCTGTCCTTGTTACACCAACCACACTTCCAGATGGACAACGCAGTTACTGTCCTTGTTACACCAAATACACTACGAGATGGACAACGCAGTTGCTGTCCTTGTTACACTAACCACAGTACGAAATGGGCAACGCAGTTGCTGTCCTTGTTACACCAACCACACTACGAGATGGACAACGTAGTTGCTGTCCTTGTCACACCAACCACAGTACGAGATGGACAACGCATTTTCTGTCCTTGTTACACCAATCACACTTCGAGATGGAGTGATGGACAACGCATTTGCTGTCCTTGTTTCAGTAACCACACTACGAGATTCACAAAGCGTTAGTTGCTGTCCTTGTTACACCGACTGCAGTACGAGATGGACAACGCAGTTGCTGTCCTTGCTACACCAAACACACTACGAGATGGAGAACGCAGTTACTGTCCTTGTTACACCAAATACACTACGAGATGGACAACGCAGTTGCTGTCTTTGTTACACTAACCACACTTCCAGATGGACAACGCAGTTACTGTCCTTGTTACACCAAATACACTACGAGATGGACAACGCAGTTGCTGTCTTTGTTACACTAACCACAGTACGAAATGGGCAACGCAGTTGCTGTCTTTGTTACACCAACCACAGTACGAGATGGAGAACGTAGTTGCTGTCCTTGTCACACCAACCACAGTACGAGATGGACAATGCATTTTCAGTCCTTGTTACACCAATCACACTTCGAGATGGAGTGATGGACAACGCATTTGCTGTCCTTGTTTCAATAACCACACTACGAGATTCACAAAGCGTTAGTTGCTGTCCTTGTTACACCGACTGCAGTACGAGATGGACAACGCAGTTGCTGTCCTTGCTACATCAAACACACTACGAGATGGAGAACGCAGTTGCTGTCCTTGTTACACCAACCACACCTCCAGATGGACAACGCAATTACTGTCCTTGTTACACCAAATACACCACGAGATGGGCAACGCAGTTGCTGTCCTTGTTACACCAACCACAGTACGAGATGGAGAACGTAGTTGCTGTCCTTGTGACACCAACCACAGTACGAGATGGACAACGCATTTTCTGTCCTTTTTATACCAATCACACTTCGAGATGGAGTGATGGACAACGCATTTGCTGTCCTTGTCTCAGTAACCACACTACGAGATTCGCAAAGCGTTAGTTGCTGTCCTTGTTACACCGACTGCAGTACGAGATGGACAACGCAGTTGCTGTCCTTGCTACACCAAACACACTACGAGATGGAGAACGCAGTTGCTGTCCTTGTTACACCAACCACACCTCCAGATGGACAACGCAGCTATTCTTGTTACACCAACCACCAGAGTACAAGATTGGCAACGCAGTTGCTGTCCGTGTTACACAACAATAGCACAAGATGGACAGTGCAGTTGCTGTCCTTTTTACGCAACCACAGTAGGAGATGGATAACGCAGCTGCTGTCCCTGTTACACCACCCACACTACGAGATGGAGAACGCAGGTGCTGTTCTTGTTACACCAATCAAAGTACGAGATGGACAACGCAACCAGAGTACGAGTTGGGCAAAGTAGTTGCTGTCCTTGTTACACCAAATGAACTACGAGATGGACAGAGCAGTTGCTGTCCTTGTTACACCAACCACAGGACCAGGGGCGGATTTAGGGTACGTCAAACACGTCAAGCGACGTACACAAAAATTCTAGACTAATTTATTCCTGAATTAATTAATTAGTTTGAAAAAACTTTTAAAAATGTTTTTAAAATTTGAAAAATAAATATTCAAGCTTTTAAAAATTTTATATAGATTTTGAAATTTTTGAAATTTTCAAAAATTTCATTTTTGCACGTATTTAGAAAAATATATCGAGAAAAATGGCACTCCCAACCAAGAAACGCCCTGGGGACGAGGTTGAATAATTATTTGACCCAAGATCTCAGTCCTCGGCTAGAGAACACGTGGTCTACTTCATGTAGCCTGAACGAAACTGTTCATACCGTAGGGTTAGAGAGGGACCCTCATTCACTCAGCATTCACTCCATTTACAAATATGGATAATTTGAGTACGTCAAAATGGCGGTGTACGTCGAAATAACGAGCACTGATTGGACAAAAACAGTAGAGGACCGTCAAGGGGTAGTCGGAAGTAGATGTGACTACGTCGGAAGTAGAATTATTTTGACGTTCTTGGCTGTTGATTGGCTGGCAAAGGATATTTCGACGTACACTGACTACAGCACGAGTGCAAGACTGCGGCATAACTAAGCTGCCTGAGCCTGCACTGACTGACTCGACTTCAAACTTCTGCTTGAGACTGAGTTCGGTTTCGATTATAGCGTCTACGGATGTTACGAAACTTGTAGAGAACGCTCTACAGAGTGAAAACGATGATTTGTTAAAGACGATCTGTTGCGATTTGACAAAGAAACTCCAATCGTGCGATTTTCTCGTTGGTCAAGAGTTTTCGGCGCAAATTGGCAGGACATTGTATCGAGATATTGACGCGGAGGCATATATTCCTCAGTATGCTAAATCTGCTTCTGGAAAGAAACCTTGTATTGCTTTAAGGTGAGTGGCAACTATTTTATCTTTAACCTTGTGCAATCGTGAATTATTTAAATTAGATGAGATATGTTTCGACTCACGAGTATTTTATGAATACACAATGCAATATATTAATATAATTATTGAGATAATGAGATGTGTTTAGCCAACCATCGCCAATTTTTACAAAAGCATTAACCATACATTTACTTTAATAATCTGATCAACAGTGTTAAATATTGAATTCTAATACCTCTACTCGAACAGTCTACTGTTTATTTGTTTGGCATTGATGGAAATCCATCAAGATATAGAACCTTCTGTTCAGCAGGTTATTGATAAATTTTCTGCTGACAGCAGGAGAATTGAACTAATTTAAACATTCTATTCATTTGATGTACTGTATATTTTATTGCAATAATTATTAAATACACAATAAATATTTAAAATAAATAAACATTTCAGTAAGAGTATGCAATCTTTTCTTGTTAATCGGTAGCTACTAGTTAGTCTGACCAGGATGATGTAGAGAGGTGAGCTCCTCTCTATGTCCATGAAATGTCCTATATGGTCTATTTTTCTCTATTCGTAATTCTTTCTCTTTAGGCGAGTATCTGGCGCCTCAAAACCAGACAGCTCAGGGTAGATAAGGGGTAAACTATTAGGTAGTAAAGATGACCAGGATGATGTAGAAAGGTGAGCTCCTCTCTATGTCCATGAAATGTCCTACATGGTCTATTTTTCTCTATTCGTAATTCTTTCTCTTTAGGCGAGTATCTGGCGCCTCAAAACCAGACAGCTCAGGGTAGATAAAGGGTTAAGAATTAAGATGACCAGGATGATGTAGAGAGGTGAGCTCCTTTCTATGTCCATGAAATGTCCTACATGGTCTATTTTTCTCTATTCGTAATTCTTTCTCTTTAGGCGAGTATCTGGCGCCTCAAAACCAGGCAGCTCAGGGTAGATAAAGGGTTAAGAATTAAGATGACCAGGATGATGTAGAGAGATAAGCTCCTCTATGTCTAAAAAATGTCCAATATGGTCGATTTACTTAATTACTCTATTCATAATTCTTCTAATCAGAGAAGAAATTGCTTGGCAGCTAAGGCTAGGGTGGGGCCTTGGCTGTCCATGTCGGATTCACTGTACATGCAACAGTGATTCATAAGCATGCTGATGAGCTCTGACATGGAGCGAAACAGTCGTAAAAGTTGTCTCCAATAACAATTAAAAAAGTGCAAAATCGTATTTTTTTAAAAACAATCGTAAAATGTGGTATAAAAAACCCAAATTAAAACTGTAAGATTTTTCTAAAAAATCTTGTCAGAATGCGGGAAATGCCATTTCAGGGAGCCAAATTTCAAAAAATTTCCGGGGGGGCATGCCCCCGGACCCCCCTAGAATGCGCAACTTCCGTGTTTTGACGTACACTAAAAAATTCCTAGATCCGCCCCTGCACAGGACGAGATGTGCAGCGCAATTGCTGTCCTTGCTACACCAAACGCAGTACGAGATGGACAACGCAGTTGCTGTCCGTGTTACACAACAATAGTACAAGATGGACAGTGCAGTTGCTGTCCTTTTTACGCAACCACAGTAGGAGATGGACAACGCAGTTGCTGTCCCTGTTACACCACCCACACTACGAGATCGACAACATTAGTTGCTGTCCTTGTTACACCAACAACAGTACGAAATGGACAACGTAGTTGCTGTCCTTGTTACACCAACCACAGGACAAGATCGACAACGCAGTTGCAATACGAGATGGACAACGCAGTTGCTGTCCTTGCCACACCAACCACACTACGAGATGGACAACGCAGTTGCTGTCCTTGTTACACCGACCACAGTACGAAATAGACAACGCAGTTGCTGTCCTTGTTACACCAACCACACTACGAGATCGACAACCTTAGTTGCTGTCCTTGTTACACCAACCACAGTACGAGATGGACAACGCATTTGCTGTCTTTGTTACACCAATCACGCGTCGAGATGGACAACACATTTTATGTCCTTGTTACACCAATCACACTTCGAGATGGACAACGCAGTTGCTGTTCTTGTTACACCAATAAAGTAGGAGATGGAGAACGCAGTTACTCTCCTTGTTACACCAAATACACTACGAGATGGACAACGCAGTTGCTGTCTTTGTTACACTAACCACACTTCCAGATGGACAACGCAGTTACTGTCCTTGTTACACCAAATACACTACGAGATGGACAACGCAGTTGCTGTCTTTGTTACACTAACCACAGTACGAAATGGGCAACGCAGTTGCTGTCCTTGTTACACCAACCACAGTACGAGATGGAGAACGTAGTTGCTGTCCTTGCCACACCAACCACAGTACGAGATGGACAATGCATTTTCAGTCCTTGTTACACCAATCACACTTCGAGATGGAGTGATGGACAACGCATTTGCTGTCCTTGTTTCAATAACCACACTACGAGATTCACAAAGCGTTAGTTGCTGTCCTTGTTACACCGACTGCAGTACGAGATGGACAACGCAGTTGCTGTCCTTGCTACACCAAACACACTACGAGTTGGAGAACGCAGTTGCTGTCCTTGTTACACCAACCACACCTCCAGATGGACAACGCAGTTACTTTCCTTGTTACACCAAATACACTACGAGATGGACAACGCAGTTGCTGTCTTTGTTACACTAACCACAGTACGAAATGGGCAACGCAGTTGCTGTCCTTGTTACACCAACCACAGTACGAGATGGAGAACGTAGTTGCTGTCCTTGTCACACCAACCACAGTACGAGATGGACAATGCATTTTCAGTCCTTGTTACACCAATCACACTTCGAGATGGAGTGATGGACAACGCATTTGCTGTCCTTGTTTCAATAACCACACTACGAGATTCACAAAGCGTTAGTTGCTGTCCTTGTTACACCGACTGCAGTACGAGATGGACAACGCAGTTGCTGTCCTTGCTACACCAAACACACTACGAGTTGGAGAACGCAGTTGCTGTCCTTGTTACACCAACCACACCTCCAGATGGACAACGCAGTTACTGTCCTTGTTACACCAAATACACCACGAGATGGGCAACGCAGTTGCTGTCCCTGTTACACCAACCACAGTACGAGATGGAGAACGTTGTTGCTGTGCTTGTGACACCAACCACAGTACGAGATGGACAACGCATTTTCTGTCCTTGTTACACCAATCACACTTCGAGATGGAGTGATGGACAACGCATTTGCTGTCCTTGTTTCAGTAACCACACTACGAGATTCACAAAGCGTTAGTTGCTGTCCTTGTTACACCGACTGCAGTACGAGATCGACAACGCAGTTGCTGTCCTTGCTACACCAAACACACTACGAGATGGAGAACGCAGTTGCTGTCCTTATTACACCAACCACACCTCCAGATGGACAACGCAGCTATTCTTGTTACACCAACCAGAGTACAAGATTGGCAACGCAGTTGCTGTCCGTGTTACACAACAATAGCACAAGATGGACAGTGCAGTTGCTGTCCTTTTTACGCAACCACAGTAGGAGATGGATAACGCAGCTGCTGTCCCTGTTACACCACTCACACTACGAGATGGAGAACGCAGGTGCTGTTCTTGTTACACCAATCAAAGTACGAGATGGACAACGCAACCAGAGTACGAGTTGGGCAAAGTAGTTGCTGTCCTTGTTACACCAACTACAGTACGAGATGGACAACACAGTTGCTGCCCTTGTTACACCAACCACAGGACGAGATGTGCAGCGCAATTGCTATCTTTGCTACACCAAATGAACTACGAGATGGACAGAGCAGTTGCTGTCCTTGTTACACCAACCACAGGACGAGATGTGCAGCGCAATTGCTGTCCTTGCTACACCAAACGCAGTACGAGATGGACAACGCAGTTGCTGTCCGTGCTACACCAAACACTCTACGAGATGGAGAACGCTGTTGCTGTCCCTGTTAGACAACCACACTCCGAGATGGACAACGTAGCTATTCTTGTTACACCAACCACAAGATGGGCAACGCAGTTGCTGTCCGTGTTACACAACAATAGTACAAGATGGACAGTGCAGTTGCTGTCCTTTTTACGCAACCACAGTAGGAGATGGACAACGCAGTTGCTGTCCCTGTTACACCACCCACACTACGAGATCGACAACATTAGCTGCTGTCCTTGTTACACCAACAACAGTACGAAATGGACAACGCAGTTGCTGTCCTTGTTACACCAACCACAGGACAAGATCGACAACGCAGTTGCAATACGAGATGGACAACGCAGTTGCTGTCCTTGCCACACCAACCACACTACGAGATGGACAACGCAGTTGCTGTCCTTGTTACACCGACCACAGTACGAAATAGACAACGCAGTTGCTGTCCTTGTTACACCAACCACACTACGAGATCGACAACCTTAGTTGCTGTCCTTGTTACACCAGCCACAGTACGAGATGGACAACGCATTTGCTGTCTTTGTTACACCAATCACGCGTCGAGATGGACAACACATTTTATGTCCTTGTTACACCAATCACACTTCGAGATGGACAACGCAGTTGCTGTTCTTGTTACACCAATAAAGTAGGAGATGGGCAACGCAGTTGCTGTCCTTGTTACACCAACCACAGTACGAGATCTACAACGCAGTTGCTGTCCTTATTACACCAACCACAGGAGGAAATGGACAACGCAGTTGCTGTCCTTGCTACACCAAATACACTACGAGATGGACAACGCAGTTGCTGTCCCTGTTAGAGAACCGCACTACGAGATGGACAACGCAGTTGCTGTCTTTGTTACAACAACCACAGTACTAGATGGACAACGCAGTTTCTGTCCTTGTTACACTAACGACAGTACGAAATGGACAACGCAGTTGCAGTACGAGATGGACAACGCAGTTGCTGTTCTTGTTACACCAATCATAGTACGAGATGGACAACGCAGTTGCTGGTCTTATTACACCAAATACTCCACGAGATGGGCAACGTAGTTGCTGTCCTTGCTATACCAACCACACTACGAGATGGACAACGCATGAAGTTCTTGTTACACCATTCAAAGTACGAGATGGACAACGCAGTTGCTGTCCTTGTTACACCAAATACTCCACGAGATGGGCAATGCAGTTTCTGTTCTTATTACACCAACCACGACAGTACTAGATGGACAACGCAGCTCGTGTCCTTGTTACGCCAACTACAGTACGAGATACACAACGCAGTTTTTTTGCTTGTACAAGATGGACAACGCAGTTGCTGTGCTTGCTACACTACCACAGTTCGAGTTGGGCAACACAGTTGCTGTCCTTGTTACACCAACCACACTACGAGATGGACAACGCAGTTTCTGTCCCTGTTACACAACCACAGTACGAGATGGACAGTGCAGTTGCTGTGCTTGTCACGCAACCACAGTAGAGATGGACAACGCAGTTGATGTCCTTGCTACACCATCCACACTACGAGATGGACAACGCAGTTGCTATCGTTGTTACACCAACCACTCTACGAGATGGACAACGCAGTTGCTGTCCGTGATGGACAACTCCGTTTTTCTCTTTGCTACACCAACTACGGGCTTAGTTGACAAACTTAGAAAACGAATTTTCCCTGTTTTTTCTGACTGGCGAGACTTCTCAGAATGCAACATTAGTAATCTGGGAGTGGACAACGCGTTTCCTGGCCTTGCTAAGTCTACTCTATTTAATACGCTCGCCGCCTCGAAAATCTGGCATTTGACCAAAATCTATCCGCCATCACGGAACATGATGGTCCTGTAAACCTGAACTGGTCCGTTGTGAGGTGTACCCTATAACCACCTAGTTAGCGATGTTAGCGCCACGGTCATAGAGTAAAAGTTCAAGAGTTTCCTTATTGGTCGACGTCGGGTGTTTGAGTTTTCAAAACCGTACAGCGCTCCATGGAACGCTTTGTTCCGTTATTACGTTGGCTGATCTTAAGGAATAAACGACAACAATTAACAACAGTGATATTCCTACGTCTTTCTATTTTATTTTCTTCCTATTAATTGTTCTCCGGGAATTTGATGTTGATTTCGATAGTGCGAAACCGGGAAAACATGTAACTTGGCTACTTTTCATTAAGTGGCTCCCATGCATCCCTCTGTCGAGTTAAAGTGGGAGAAAATATTTTTCCGCGTTTGGATTGGCCGGGTTTCTGGACAGCTGTACACAAGAGTTGGAGTGAACATGTGCGTTGAGATTTTACGTCGTGGCGGACTGTCCATCATATGTTCTTCCGGTGAATCCATAATGCATGCATGCATGGAATTCCCATCCTCTGTCAGAATGTCTTCGTTTCCGTACAAGTGTTGAGAGTATTGTCCACGGGCTGTCTCTTTGTACAGGATTTGTTGGGGAACTCTGATATCGAATTTAACCACGTCTTGCGTCTCTCTCAGAGCAAATGGTTACATTTGGAGGCATTCCATAGTCTTATTTGACTTCTGAACTGCTGCGTTACGTGTTTTTCGTGGGAAAATTTGGCACATGGAAAGAACGGGTTTCATATCAATTGAAGAAATTATTTAGTACAACATTTTGAATTTGCGTGTGCGCATGCACACATATAATAATCTTGTCTTTTTAGTCAACCATTTTAACATTATTCTATAATAGATTTGTAACTTTATGTTTTAGTATGTAAGTCTGTTTTATTTCTTCAATCAAAATATTACCCTGCGAGCAGAGCCTTCTTTTCCTTATTTCTTCGCTGAGAGAGAGGACGAAAAGTAGGCTCTGCTGTATTTGTGTTTGGCTTTGTCCAAGATTTAGGACGAAGTAACCCGTTTAAGACCCGTGTAACCGGTTCTCGTTTTGGTTCTGCTCTGATTGGGACTGGGTTCGAGATTGTAACCAAGCAACTGACATGCATGCGCAATGAAACCAGTCACAAATATAGCAGAGCCTACTTTTCTTCCTCTCTCTCAGCGAAGAAATAAGGAAAAGAAGGCTTTGCTCGCAGGGTATCAAAATATCTGTTAAAATAAATGGACTTCAACAGTGAAGAAATATTATTGACTGTGTTGTATATTTTTAATGTTATATTCGTAAGCGTTTCCAAATTGAACAATTTCTCTCTACGCCAAATGTCATTTTTAGAATGGTGTGTAAATAGTGTTCTGGCAACACATGGATCGCGAATGTCGCAAAATAAGCGTATGTGGTGCATTATGGGATACTCAAAGTGAGTAAAATTCTCGGCTAGCGCTCCTTAATGTTATTGACTTATTAAATGAAGTCAGTTGGACGAATAGCCAACGGAATCCCAAATAACATTCTACTTCCATTTGACCAAAGCGCATTTTACTTTGTTTAAATTTGGTGCAAACGTTTCTATGGTTGTAACAAGAAACAGCTAACTTGTATACACAAAACAACAAAAGATATCCTTATTCTTAAAACGACAATGTATAAGTGACAACACGAGTTTTACTCACCTCCGGTATCCCACAGTACAAAGCACGCGTATCTAGTGCGCGCATATCTAGTGCACCTTTAAATGTAAATATTGGTTTCCTGTGGATTTGTTAGTTTATCGTGTGATGTAATAGTGTAAATTGCGTGAATATAATGTTAAAGTATACGATGATATGTAACTAGGCGAAAAAAATATAGATTTCTTGGGTGTTATCACTTACAATTGTGTTAATTTATGTGGACTATATATAAGATCATTGCATGCTAATTCCTTTGCGTCCAGGCTTAGTGTAATTGATAAAGTGACATCTAAGGACCAAACTTGTGATGTTCCTGCCCGTTTTATTGGGGAAATGTAGCCCTCGAGATATCATTGAATATGCAACTGAAACTAATATTCCTGCTGCTCTGATATCCTTTGACCAAGAGAAAGCTTTTGACCTCAAGTGGTAATTTTTGCGGAGTTCCCTTACTAAGTTGTGTTTTGGCCCGTCTTTTCCGTAAGTGGATTGACTTTTTATATAGTGATGTTCAAGTTAATGGTTTTCTATCTGTGTTTTTTAGGTCTTACTCTCTCCTTTATGTAGCTTACTGAAACTTTAGCTGATGCAATACGTAAAAACCCTTCCATTACGGTTTTATGCCTGTTTTGCAGTCCTCGTCAGACGAAATTTTCTCAGTACGCTGATGTCACATCTATCATATTTGTTTCTAGCAATCGCTGAATCCACGATACGAGCTTGCCTCGAGGGCCAAGCTAAATCCTGGGCCTTTGGTTGGTTTCTTGGTCTAATCGCATGGATACTCCAGTTCCAATTAAGTGGAATTCAAATGCAATAGATTCTCGGTACGATTTTAATTGGGTCCCCGTATTTCTGATGAAGTGCGGTGGGCTCCTCTCTTAAGCTGGATTTCCACTAGGCGTAAAATATCGCGCGCTCTACTTTTCTTTTGTACAAATTGAATAGTTTTCTACTTCGTTCCACAAAATTTCGTTTCCTTGCTTCATTCTTGAGATATTCTGGTTTGTTTGATGTGCAAATGTCGTATTTATAACCTTCCCTTTTACAAAGGGATCTTTTCGTTTTCTCCTGAGAGTTCAGTTACGTCCATTGAACTAAAAATAACTGGAACGCTACGTTCAACCGGAAGTTTGAAGCCAAATTATGCAAGTCGTACCCAGCCTTTCCACGAAAAAAACAAACACGGCCAAAACAAAAAAAGTAGAAACACGCGTGGAAGTGCGTGTCTGGGAGTCAAAACTGGCTTCATGGGAGTCAAATTTTGGCTTCAAGATTTGTATGCGCAGTTTACTGAACGTAGCGTTCCAGTTATTTTTAGTTCAATGGTTACGTCATACCTCGCATCCTGTTTCAGCGGTTCATCGTCTGGTATTCTTTGCTTTGATCGCTGTGTTTCAATTCCCCTCCAGGGCCTTTTCCGTAGAGAGATAGGGTTAGGAGGCATTGGCTCGCGACATGACCGAGACTCCACTGGTGTCAATGCACTGCGGTTCAGAGATACTTTATGCCATATATTCCTTTCGCACTATAGGAGAACGTTGGTTACCCTTTCGCTTGAAAGGCAGATACCCAAGGCTCCTAGTTTTCAATTTTTAAAATACGCCAGTCTTATATGTCGGTAAGTCTTCTCGGATGAGGACTATAAACCGTAGGCCAGGAGAGCTTTTCAATTTCCTTGTCAGTAGTTCACATCCCATTTTCGGATAAGAAAATGAATTCGCTTATGCCTATGGAGTATATCTATACCAAGTTTTTTGTTATATATATATATATATATATATATTATATTGGAGTATATCTACACCAAGTTTTGTTTTGTGAGCAGTTGTTTACCATATGCCATCGAACTACTCTACTTTATGTATGGAGAAACTTTTGCAAACAAAAAGGTAAAACTATCTGAAAATTTGGAACAATGTTTGATAAGACTTCTTTACATTAAAGAAAAGTTGTTTATGGTTGATAATAAAACAATTGGACAACGAACCCGAGTTTTCTAATTAACAATTAGTCACAAATACACTTAAATACACCGATAGTCACCGAGACTGAGGTGACTAATTGTTTTAGTATAATTTCAGAGGTTGATAAAAAACCAATAACGTTGAAACAAAAACTTTTAAACAACTGCTTTCCTTTTACCAGTGGCGATTCTGTTTATTCGTTAGCAAGCCAGTCTTTGTCAGTAAATAATTTCGAAAAAAAAGAGTAAACAACATCCTACTTTGGAATTGAACTTGTACATACATTCAAATATATGCTAAAAAGACTTTTATTCTGGTGTTTTGAATCCTGTGTTACGGCTTTTTTGCACTTAATTCATGTTCAATATCTTCTTCACTCATGACGAAGTTTTCGAAAACATCGCTACGACCAAAACAGCCAAAACATACAAAAAATACGAAGAATTATAGAAAATATACTTCCTTACCTTCATAAAGATTTGTTTTTACGATATTTGATTTGTACAACATCTCAGTGATAAATGTTTTCAGTATTATGCTCTTGTTTGTCTCAAAAACTACAGACCCCATTTATGAAAAAAAAATATCAACAATTCAATGAATCGACAAATTATAAAATCGCATACTTCAAAATGACAACTCCGAGGGGGGAGACTGAAACGAGTAA
Organism: Paragorgia papillata; assembly: GCA_035771165.1. Lineage (NCBI taxonomy): Eukaryota > Metazoa > Cnidaria > Anthozoa > Scleralcyonacea > Coralliidae > Paragorgia > Paragorgia papillata. Next base: position 3,001,678 of record JAWNZC010000014.1, read on the forward strand.
AGTCAGTGCAGTGTTGAATAAGTACCAATCTCTTTTCCAAAACTACTTTTGAAGAACAATTTCTTGTGATGCACGCGGTAACTATTACCTCAGATTCACTGCTGAGCGGACCAATCAGAAAGCTGGAAAGCCTCTTCCACTATGAAATTATACTAAAGGGCCTCTTTATTTTGAGCCGAGTTACTCGGCAAACCGAGTTACCCGCCACGTATAGAAATTCAATGCTATCCGCGCAGTGTTTATATGAGACAGGCGGGTAACTCGGCTAGCCGAGATCCCGGCATGCCGGGATGAAAATATTCCCATATAAACACTCTCTTGCCGGGTAACTCGGCTAGCCGAGTTGAATTCGTCACAACAGCGGACGCGCCACTTATGAAGACAATCGGAAACTACTCATGGCATGTGAAACCATTATAATGCGTGGGCGGCTTTGCCGAGTAACTCGTGGCTTTGCCGAGTAACTCTAACTTGGCTTTGCCGAGTAAACAGAATACATGATTATTGGTTCTAGGCAAAGACTCAGTCAAGTTGAAAATGTACCTACAATACGTATTGGGGATTTAGAAATTCGACGTGTTGAAACAACCAAATCGCTTGGTTTAAAAATTGATGAGACACTGACCTGGAGTGAGCAAGTTGAACATATTACAAAAAAGGTTACTACTGGTCTGAGCATACTAAGGAGAATAAGAAATTTTGTTGACCTCAATACACTTCTTACAGTGTACCGGTCCATTATTCAACCATATTTTGAATATTGTTCTCCTGTGTGGGCTGCTCTTGGTAAAACACTTTCCCTAAAACTCCAACGATTGCAAAACAGAGCTGCTCGCATCATTACAAGAGATACTTATGACATCTCTTCTGTTGAATGCTTAAATAAATTAAAACTAATCAATTTAGAAACAAGGAGGGATCAACAACTCTCCATATTAATGTATAAAGTGAGTCATAATCAGGTACCAAGCCAATTAGGAAAATTATTTAAGAGAACAAATCAACAACATGACTACAATACTAGGCAGGCTGAACATGATTTCGTTCCACCTAAACCCAGTACAAATTATCTGAAAAGGACGTTTGGTTACAGAGGCTCAGTGGTTTGGAATAATTTATCCGATGAAATCAAGAGTTCATCGTCACTTTCAATTTTTAAAAGTAGATTAAGAAGTTATTGTGTAAATAATAGTATATAGTTGTTCTTTTCTATTTATTCCTTTGTTGTTTTGTATTTATTGTATTACATATAGTAGACTTGTACATACTTTTATATTTGTAACTACTGGTGTGAACACACGGCCTTTTGGAAGATCACCATGCATGTAATTAGGTGAAATAGTACCGTGTTTTTAAATAAAGTTGAAGTAAGTAAGTAAGTAAGTAAGTAAGTAAGTAAGTAAGTAAGTAAGTAAGTCTCATATAAACACTCATCTTTTTTCAACTCGGCTTGCCGGGTAACTCGCCTAGCCGAGCTGATAGTCAACGAGGCAAATTAAATAGACGATGATCTGTCGAGTGTCATCAAGCCATTCCTCGATAGTGTAGTGGTGAGTATCTCCGCCTGTCACGCGGAAATACCGTAACAATGTTGGTATTCTGTAATTTACTCTAATAACATTTTACCTTTTATACCATGTAGATTAATACTTCTTACTCTATATTACTTATGTTATGATGTAATTCCTAAGCAATTCAGTTTTTACTGCTATTTTGGATATTAAAGATTATTCTATTCTATTCTATTCTTGTTGTTTTCCATGGCACTTTATGTAGCAATAAAATATGAAGAGTAAACAGTCAAAATAATAATAATAAAAAGAATTTATTCATAAATACTTCTAATTTAGCCTACTTGATCTTCTTTGTTGTATTTGCGTTATATTTTACAAAATGTTTGAGCTATAATATGGACATCCATAATTTGTTTTTTTTAATGTTTTCTTTAAATATCTGTTTCACTTCTATTTGACAAGCTACCATCATGGTAACCACTCAACTCTCTCTCCGGATCAGTTATCCACGCCATAATTTTACCTTCCCAACCAGGAATTACGTCATGGTCGTTGACGAGCTGCAAGTAACAAAGTTGTAAAATAACATTTGAAAAATGCAACTATTATTGTTTAGCCCTTTCGCGACTGTATCGTTTCTTTTGGAACGATGTAGCCTTTAGGATTTTACTCTGGCTAAAGGTGCTGTTACACGATGCGATTTTTCTTGCAACTTGGAACAAATCACTGAATGTTGCAAGTTGCAAAAAATTCGCACTGTGTAACACCCCGTAGCAACTTGCGATTTTGTTATTTTTGCCGTGTTGCAAGTTGCAAGAAAAGTTGGATGGGTTCTACTTTTTGCTGCAATTTGCAACAAAGTTCGCAAGTTGCTGAACGTGTAACACCCTTCCTGCAACTTGCAACACAATTCTTTTTAAGGCTAGCCAATCAGGTGTAAGAATTTCGGGATGCCGCCCGCACTCGAGCTCCGGGAACAAAAAAACATGGCGGGTCAACGTGACGATGACATATTCGAGGAAAATGTGTTTGCGTGTAACACCCCTCCAGGCAACTTGCGATTTTTTTTAATGGGTAAATTTGTTGCAAGTTGCAAGAAAAATCGCATCGTGTAACAGAAGCTTAACGCCAGACAATTTTACTCGTCAAAGGGAGAGTTCTCGTGTACCAAGGGGTTAATGACAATTCAAAACCCATCTCATTAATTATAAGCAATCTGCAATACCATGGACATGAGGGAAATTAGTGATTAAATGTCCCCTCAACTCAAGCCTCGAGAGAGTTTGTGGAAGTCACAAATCCTCTCGAGGCTCAAGGGGACATTTAATCACTAATTTTCCAACATGTCATGGTATTAATTTGTAATACCATGATTACTTATGGGCAGCGGGTGGGCACTCCCTTTAAAGGGCTGCTCACAATGGAGAAGTAAGGCGTCTCCTTGAATTGTTGCCTCACCACGAAACATAAACCCGGCTGCACTAGAGACATACCTCTTCTCTTATCGTTCCAAATTCTGGATCAAGAGCTTTAAAAAAATATCGATATTGTCCAGGACTACCAAGCAATGACTTGAAGTCTCCCAAAGTCACCTCGCCAAGTCTACGTAGTAAAGAGAAACGCGGCTTTAGCTATTTGTTCTCTCAAAGAACACCATTGGTGAAATAGATCAGTAGGGGTGATTACAAAAACAGGAAGAAACATAAAATAAATATAAAGCTGTTAAAAAAAAATTTGTTGGAAAACAATTTTAAAAAAAATGGTTGCGAAAAACACTCTGTGTTTTAGCTGCGTAATACCATGTTTACCAAAATTTCGTTTATTCTTATAGGTCCCACGAACAAATAATATACATCATTAAAACTCATTTCTTCTAGTACTACCTAAACTGGTTATTAGTACGACCTTGGTTTGACGTCCATGGAGGTAGTTATAGTAGAACCGAATTTCAATGAGGAGAATTTTAAGTATTAAAATGTTTCCTCATTATTAAATTTCTCTCTGAAATGCGTTTTCGTTTTAGGGGTGTTTATATGGAGGAGGACCAGCCCTCTTGGTAGGGTTGGCCGGCCCTCTTTGCTGGGATCCCGCATCTCAGCGTAATTCCTTGTAAAAATTTGTTTGCGTTTACATGACAAGAGGGCCAGCCCTCCTAGGCGAGATCTCGCTAATGACAACCCGAGATCTCGCCTAGGAGGTTGGAAACTTCCCATGTAAACGCACTCAAGAGGGCTGGCCCTCTTAGGAGCGCTAGCAAATCGAAACTCAGTATATACGCGATAAAGTTTGCTTTTTTTGCTTCTGACTAATATTTTTTGGTCAGCTTTTTATTTTACAAGTTGTGTTTGTTCATGTGTTTGTTATAAATTCAAATCGTGTTTGCGAAATTATGATTTCGGGCTTCGTGAGAAAACTGCAAAAGTCGGTAAACAAGCCAACGCGAGTTAAATTCCAGCCCTCTTCCTGGGGGCTAGCCCTACCAAAAAAGCCCATGTAAACACGAGGTAAATTCCAGTCCTCTCACTGGGCTAGCCCTACCAAGAGGGCTGGCCCTCCTTCATATAAACACCCCCTTGGGCAATACTGAGTCAAATGGGACGATTGTGCAACGTTAAAATTATCACTAGCTATTTCATTCCAAGAAATATTGGTAGTTCAATACGAGAAAATTACATGTACGTGCACCGCAACTGCATGACATTGCAGATAAATTCGAAAGTATCATACCAAAAGCAAGTACATGGATCGTTTTCACTCACGTGATCTGTGGCCCCATTGGGTGGTAAAACAATACGAAATATTTGAATAAGAATAGAGCTAAATTCCCATAGGTTAAAGATGGTACACCAATATGTTTTGGTACACCAATATGGCCGCCGTGACATCAGATGAAAACGATCTATACCCTAATCACCTTTTAGAGATAATAGTCACTGACGGTGTGACGGCCCACGAAGAATGGTAAGTTATTCTAGTGCATGGCGTAACTGCATCAACATCTGAATGTTTCGTTTCATCTACAAAATATTGTGGCAAGAAATACTAACATAAATCTACGAACGGGCCAAAGGTTAAAAACATACAACTACGAAAACAATACATTATTATTTACAATTACATTATTATTAATATATTATTATTTCTGGTCGGTTATCCTAGAAAATCACGCTCAATCCATTGGCGGACGTGCGGTCCGTCCCATATCAGCACGAATCAAACTGGGAACACATTTAGAAAACACGAAAATACAAACAAACAAACAGCCCACAAACGACAAACAAATGAACAAATGAACAAACGACAAATGAGAAATAAACGGAAAACAAACAAACGAGAAATAAACAAACGGCACATGTAAACAATCAAACGACAAACGCAAACGACAAATGGCGAACAAACATGGAAACGACAAACAACAAACAACAAATAAAAACAACGAACGAACAATTAGGAAAATAGAAAAAAAACAAACGTACAGAATCCCAGTTTGACAAACTTATGCCCGTACGGAATCCCAGTTTGATAAACATGCGTCGTATAATTATTTTCCCAGTCCATTATCCTAGCAAATTATCCACTATTGGTCAGTCGGTCGATCAGTCGGTCAGTCAGTTAATCGGTCAGTCGGTCGTGTCAAGAACATCGTGGCTTTACCTATTTCTCGTTGGGCACTGAAGCCATTTTGATAATTGTTATTTCTCAAAGTACCCTAAACGGAAAACACTGTTAAAACAGTATATATTATTACAGAACCATCCTCAGAGAAACGTGAGAAATTATTTTACAGTATATATTATGTAATCGAATATATCTGCATGTGACTAATATCCTTTGGCTAATATTTATATAAAAGAAATAATAAACAGAAAATTAAGATACAAATAAACCTCATTTCGAAGTCATAAAAACACACGAAAGGTTAAATGTTATTCAGAGATTGAAATGAACAAGCATTTTCGATTATAGTCAAACCGGATGTTCCCTTGCATACGACTTTGCAATATTGATAAGCAACATTGAATTTTGATTGATGGATTCAATCAGCAACTTGCAAACGCTTTTATCACGATTCTTCGACGGGTTGTTTAAAATATTGGTTTTAAACATGGAACAACACATACATGTGATGGCTCTAACTTTATGTGGAATTTCGCATTATCCAAAGTTTGGCAATTAAAACGATTTCTAGGGCAACTCGTAGAGAAATCGTGATAAAGCGTTTGCAGGTTGCTGGTTGAATCCATCAATCAAAATTGCAATGTTGCCGATCAATATTGCAAAGTCGCACGCAAGAGAACATCCTGTATTATTTGTTATCTATTTATAAAAAACTCTATCAAAATACCTAAGTTTAACAAAAGGAAGACAATACAAAACTAAAATTAATAAGGATGGTGAAGAAAGTATATATGAAAGTGTAAATGACCAAAAAGGAACAATTACCTGAGCAGTCTAAACAGAGCTACTGCTAGGCAGAATAATCTTGGACTAAAAATAGCACAATGCTGAAATCGTGTTCCATACCTTGTGAACGTCGTTGATAGGAAATTGCACATAACCACAATCTACAATGCTTTTCAAACTCTAAATAAAATGTTAACACCAAAAAGGTTGTCTTTAATATTTAATGTCATCATAATATCATAATGATAGGCTGGCTATATATATATATATATATGCATTGGCCTATCTATCTATCTATTTATATATATATATATATATATATATATATATATATATAATATATATATATATATATATATATATATAGTTCAATCTACAGACACGGTGTTTCGCTGTACAACAGCTCATCAGTGTAGCTTGGAACAATCTGAATGAATTTCATCGATTACTTATACACATGCGATCGTCGGTGACAACCGCGTGTGGGACAGCATCGGTGAAGTACATTCAGATAGCGTGAAGTGCGCATGGGCCCAGAGTGCTCAAACTTATATATATATATATATATATATATATATATATAAATAAATAGATAGATAGATAGGCCAATGCATTCATACAATCCCAAGAATGATTCAATGTGTTTTTTGGATATTAAATATAACATAACCGACCACTACCCTCCCTGGCCAGAAAAACAAAAATAGCTGGCAAGATGGTTATTTAATTTATTTTCAAAGTGTCGTTCGTTTCTAAAGTGGGTCACATGGCCAAATAAAATAAAATAAATAGAAATAAAAGTTAAGAGAACGAGAAATTATTTTTGCGGATACTGACTGTAAACCATATCTGCTATGTCATGAGCTAGAATGCAGCATAATTTGTTAGTGTTTATATACGTCTATTGTTTCCCAGTTACGCATTTAAACTTGTCAAAACCACGAAGCACAAACGAGCGAGCGAGCGAGCGAGCGAGCGAACGAACGAACGAACGAACGAACGAACGAACGAACGAACGAACGAACGAACGAACGAACGAACGAACGAACGAACGAACGAACGAACGAACGAACGAACGAACGAACGAACGAACGAACGAACGAAGTTCGTTATGGCGCCGCAATAGTAGTGTTAAGCTTTCTAGCAAGATTAGGGCCTGGCCCAGTTTAGTGCCTTTGTCGTGCTCACGACCTACCTCTTCCAAAGTATCAAGAGTACGATGTTGCGGATCGTGACTTGCTAAAGAACTTCTAAGTCTTCGTAGACATTGTTGCACTGTTTCCAATTCTTCTGGCTTCTGTAAATGAAGCACGCTCAGCACGTCAACCTTGAACTTTGTACATACTTTATATTTTTAGGCTAACTTCTTGTTGATTACTACACAGTAGTTATAATTAATGCATTAAACTAACCAAAAAATTGAGTATACTGATAAACCGTGAATGAAGTATTTAAATAAAGTATGCAAGTAACGTTATACTTAATACAAATGTTAAACTTTCTACTTCAGAAAAATATTTTAGAAAACGTACCTGTCTCCCGTGATCTCTTAGTAATTTATCTTCCAATAAAGTCACTTTGCGATCTTGATATGTAATTCTATTTGACAATTTGATCTTAAAAGTAAGTGGGAGAAAATGCGCTGAGTATATAACCTAGTTATTTTGTGATTGATCAATTACGCGATTCGTCGATCCGTCGGTTAGTCGTTTCATTGATTTTAATAAACCAATTTTTCCACATCTGATTGGGGCACCAATTACCTTTTTACTTTTTACTTTTATTTTGGTGTCGGGTTTTTTTCCTGAATTAAACGTTAGTGTATTCTAACTTTTTTCATCTTCTTTACCTTCCATCTGTATATTGTTCAATTAAACTTAATTTATTAAGTTATTTTATCATTTGAAAGTAATTAAAGAGAGTACAATTATGTATTAAATAGTCTGTCTGTTCTGTTCTGTCTGTCTGTCTGTCTGTCTGTCTGTCTGTCTGTCTGTCTGTCTGTCTGTCTGTCTGTCTGTCTGTCTGTCTGTCTGTCTGTCTGTCTGTCTGTCTGTCTGTCTGTCTGTCTGTTTGTATGTTTGTTTGTGTGTGTGTGTCTGTGTGTGTCTGTCTGTATTTGTTTACTAATAGATCGATTGACTGATTAATTTATTGAGTTGTCGGCTGCTTATCAATCGATGGATCAATTAATGTATGAATAAATAACAACAACTGACGTTACCTCAGAAGCACCAACAGAACGAAGCTTCTGTTGAAGTTCTTTAACCTGTGATCGAAGAGCTCCAGAATTAATTTCGTGTTTCTTAATTGTAGAGCGAAGGTCTTTCTAAATATAAAGAAACATAATTTGATACTTAATTCGCTGAATTTAGTTCGACCATGAAGTACGTGGTTTGACTCATACAAATACGAGTTTCAAAAGAAGAACACAAAGACAAAAAATATGCAACTGTTTCTACATATGACATTCACAAAAATATTTACTAAGCCGACAATTACCTACCTCTATGCTATGAAAGTCAGCTGCTCTTGTCAATGCGGTCTCGTGATTTTTCTTTTGTTTTTCCAGTTGACTATCTTTCGATATTAACTCTGAACGAAGAAGAGCAATTTCCCGATCACGTTCTTCCAAACGTTTTTGTAATTCATTCTTGTCAGAATTCGCAGCTTGGTTAGAAAAACTCAGTTTTAAGAGATCAGCTTTCGACTTCATCATGATTTCCTCTTGTTCTGATAGCCGAAACTGTAAACCTTGTTTAATTCCTTCAAGGTTTATACAATCTTCTTTAGTTCTATTAAGTTCGCTTTTCAGTCCATCATACTCTGATGTTCGCTGGTCTAGGCGAGCGTTCAAAATAGTTACCTGTTCTCGAAGTAGTGCACCATCTAATGTACTAAACTCACTCTCATCAGCAGATTGTTCTTCATCCATTCCTTGGTTTAATAACTGTATATAGCAAGCAAAAATAAAATTTGAGAAGAAAAAGACGGCAATCTGGTATAAAGATTTCAAGGTCCATCTACACCTACGATTTTTCCTTACAACTATCATTCTGACGGATGCCATGTATTGTGACTCACAAAGGTTAAGTCGAAAGACATAGAGAAAAGTTACTGTGCATAGATCAAGGACTAATGCGGTCATCACTAAAATGACTCAAAAAGACCCTCCCAGTCTTTCCGCAGCTTTTCCAAAATATGACGTCAAATTTGATTTTCCAAATTTGTCTTCAAGCTTCAGCGAGCCTCAAGATTTCAACAACCTTCTGAATAACCTAACCACAACAAAAACCCTAACCCTAGTCAGAAATCTGGTTTACCGCATAGCTTTTTGGAAAAACATATTTGACGACATATTTTGGAAAAGTTGCAGAAAGACTCGGAGTATCTTTTGGGTAATCCCTTTTCTAGTGACAACCCAGCCGTGCGGCCCTCATAAGATACGATAGACAAGATTTACTTTATAATAATCACCTCATAGAAAGTGAAAAATAATTAATCCAATTGTAATCCAATTTTTAAAATAACGTTGCTCTGTCAGTGCGCTACTTACCACTTCTTGTAAATGCAATAGATTTTTTCGAGTTTCGCGAACGTCTTCCTCCATAATATTATATCCTTCAGCGATTTCTTTCCACTGGTTGTAACTTATAGCTACCCTTTTCTTCCCCAGGGAGCTTTTAGAATAAGCCCCATCTTTGGACTCAGAATTGGACAACGTTGTCATCATGCCGTCAAGTCCTTTGCCCCTTTTTCCAATGGAAGTAACATTCCCGTTACTTTTTCCAATTGAAGTAACATTTCCATTGCTAGAAATTCTTATTTTTTCACCTCTATAAAATAGTAAAAAAGTAAAATGCTATAGGAAAATAGAGCTATAGAAATGAACGTTTTACTCTGAAAAGAGCCCCCCACAAACGACAATATTTCGTTGCTAACAATCTCGCTAGTTCACCACCTCTTCGTTTTGTTATGTCTAAAACACTGTCTTAAATTGCTAACTGAAAGTCCCAAAACGAATAAAAAGATGATTACTGCACTTATAGATCCTTAAACTGGTTAAAATTACATAGGTCATTCCAAAAAGGAGATCCACTAGATTCGTAAATACAAAAATATACCAAAAAATATGAAATAGATAGATATGCGTAAATTACAATTTACAAACATGTATAGTAAGTGAAAGATATATTATATAATCTATATCATAAACTGGTACTATACGAGGTTCATTTAAAAATACAATTTCTAATGTGTAGGTGTTGTCAGTTTCGGTTTGTCGGGTTAAGCAGTACATGTATATACACGCAGGGTTCTATCTAGGAGTTTTCGTTTGGGGGAGAAGTCAGTACGAGTAGCCGAAGGCCAGGAGGATTCTAGGGGGGTACGGGACATACCTCCCGGAAATGTTTGGAAATGGATATGTGCTGAGATGCAATCTGGACTGGTGACGTGCATTATGATTTTGAGACAACAGTGAGATTATATTGTCACTGTAGTATTTTATAATAAGATTGTTCACTTTGTTATATTGAACACACCCGGCCTGCGGTGACGTGCGGCCAGGCAGCAGATTACGGCACTACTTCATGCATGTTCCTTGTCATATAGTGTCTTGAACTGCCTGGGAATGCTTACTTCATGTACACTGACCTGAATTATCACAGCTTTTTTTTTGGGGGGGGGGGAAGCTGGGCTGTTTCGGGGGGGGAAGCTTCCACCCCTCAAACCCCCTAGATAGAACCCTGACACGTAAGAGATTAGGTTCAAGATACAGTTTTCAAGACCCATTATACCTATAAACATGTTTAATTTGTAACTGATTTGTAACTGGGAGCCATATGTTAAAATAAAAAGTGTTAACAAGTTTGAAAATGTTTTATTTGGGAAAAACAAGCTTTTGGTATAAGTAAGAAAAAAAATATTGTATTCTTCGACTCACAGATTATTGAAAAACGTTAATCAATTACTCTGCGCTATTTATTCCACTCGAAACATAAGTTTTGAATGTCTGCTTGGAAAATCAAAAAAATTATAATAAGTGAAATACATAACTCATTTTCAAGACTTTTAAGAAAAAACTAAAGCCATAATTTGTAGAACAAAAAATTCCTATACACAGTTTTCTAATACTATTTCCTCCTGAATATCTGTACTACAACAAAATATTAATATTCATACAAAAATCGTTTGCTAACACGGGGAGGGTTGATTTACCGACCTGAGCTCTATTTATCGGGTTTATGACTATCGCAGTGATAAGATACCTTTTGACAACCTTTTCAGGTTGAGCAGCTAAAATAGTTTTCGATGATCCTGAAGACATGGATTGTGATAAAAATTTTGTGTCCTTATCGTTGCTATCAACACTTGAAGTACTCGGACTTGGATTCAACAGTTTTGATGCCCTAAAACAAATACAATTATATTCATTAATACACCTGGAATGAGCGGAATTCGAAGAAGAGTCATAAGTCATAAGTCTTAAGAAATATAAAATGGCCGCCCGCGGTTATATAGCCTGATGCAAACACGAGAGTAAGTTGGAAAAATTCGAGCTTATGTGAACCCAGCCGCAGGTGAGAGTTTACATAAGTACTTTCAAATTCTCCCAAACTACTCGAGTGTTTGCGTCAGGTTATTTAAACACAGAGCGTCCATTTTCTATTTCTTTTATGAAATAAGACTACGAAATGTGCCGTGACGTCACAACCGTGTTTCCATAAGTATAAATTACATATACTTAGTTACTGCATAATAATCTACTACTAATAAACAAATGAAATATCACTATAAAGTTACTAATACATGTACAGTTATATTGCTAAATAGTATAAATAAATAAATAAATTAATTAATTAATTAATTAATATAAATACAATACAATACAATACAATACAATACAATACAATACAATACAATACAATACAATACAATACAATACAATACAATATCATTTATTTTAACACGATGGTAAGTATTGCAGCAGTATCTGATTGATTTAATGATTTGATTTAATGCTTACAAGAACGTACTGAATGGAATTAAAATTGGCAAAAGTCATGCAGTATTCCGTACATTGTACAACGAACTTAGAATTGACAAAAGTCATGCAGTATTCCGTACATTGTACAACGAACTTAGAATTGACAAAAGTCATGCAGTATTCCGTACATTGTACAACGAACTTAGAATTGACAAAAGTCATGCAGTATTCCGTACATTGTACAACGAACTTAGAATTGACAAAAGTCATGTAGTATTCCGTACATTGTACAACGAACTTAGAATTGAGAAAAGTCATGTAGTATTCCGTACATTGTACAATGAACTTAGAATTGACAAAAGTCATGTAGTATTCCGTACATTGTACAACGAACTTAGAATTGGCAAAAGTCATGCAGTATTCCGTACATTGTACAACGAACTTAGAATTGAGAAAAGTCATGCAGTATTCCGTACATTGTACAACGAACTTAGAATTGGCAAAAGTCATGCAGTATTCCGTACATTGTACAACGAACTTAGAATTGACAAAAGTCATGTAGTATTCCGTACATTGTACAACGAACAATTAGTCTCAAAAAGCGACATGTGTTCTTGGGTCATGTAGACGCACCTTTAGTATTTTACTCTAGCTAACGCTAGACGATTTTACTCATCACAGGAAGACCCCTGGTACTCAAGGAGTTAAAAACCTATCTCAATGCTTAACACTTTAACTCCTAAGAGCGCATGTAGACGCACCTTTAGTATTTTACTCTGGCTAACGCCAGACGGTTTTACCCGTGAAGGGAAGACCCCAGGGGGAAGACCCCTGGTAGTCAAGGGGTTAAACATAAAGCGATGTTTTACAGCCCTTAGTTATAAAAATATGATATTTAGGCTTTGTCTAGAAGAGAGCATCATAAGCCAAGTTCCAGTCCCAAAACTATAAAGATGACACATATAAGCATCTTTCATTTGTCCGCTCAATTTTTCTAACATCTGTAGTTGTGTGGAAGTGTCAAACGGGAGAAGTAATAACCAAAATATTAAGTGTAATAACCAAAATATTACTGTTTTATAAATATAAAGCTTTGCTGATACTGGAATAAAGTTCCTCAACCTCATGACATAAGAACCCCAATCTTCTTGCCTACCTTTGGAAACATTGGTAAAACTTCTTCATTGAAAACTACTTGTTTATCTACAGTAATCCCAAGTTGTTCTAGCTTGAATGAGTGTCCAATAGTAAGAGAATCGACCTTGATCTTATGTCGCGTTCCTGTTTTTCATTCGATACAACCGTCGCTTGATATTTCTTTCATTGCCTTTCAGCGTAATTTTATCATACCAATTCGATATAACACTTGCATCCTTGTTGACATGGCAAACAACTTCTGATAGAAAATACTTAAGTATATAGCTAGTGAATTTCTATCATCCCCCAGGCAATAATTCGCGAAATTCCTGGAGTCAAGAGTCTATAAAATAATATGTTATACTGAGACAATCCTATAAATTTTAATTTCTCGTCATCATCTGAATGTTCTTCTGACACCCTCATTTTAGTTTCTGCGCGTGGTATACGAGGTCGAGTAACCTGCCGCAGCAGTTTATTTAAACTAGCGTAGTATTCCAAGTCTAGTAACATGCCACAACAGTTTATCCAAGCTTAGCTAGGGTGGTATTCCAAGTCTAGTAACCTGCTACAACAGTTTATCCAAGCTTAGCTAGGGTGGTATTCGAGGTCAAGTAACCTGCTACAGCAGTGTATCCAAGCTAGTGTGGTATTCCAAGTCTAGCAACCTGCTACAACAATGAATCCAAGCCAGTGTGGTATTCCGAATTGAGTAACCTGCTACAACAGTGTATCCAAGCTAGTGTGGTATTCCATCTAGTAACCCGCTACAGCAGTGTATCCAAGCCATAGTGTGGTATTCCAAGTCTAGTAACCCTACAACAGTGTATCGAAGCTAGTGTTGTATTCCAAAGTGAGTAACCAGCTACAGCAGTGTATCGAAGCTAGTGTGGTATTCCAAATTGAGTAACCCGCTACATCAGTGTATCGAAGCTAGAGTTATATTCCAAATTGAGTAACCTGCTACAGCAGTGTATCCAAGCTAGTGTGGTATTCCAAATTGAGTAACCCGCTACATCAGTGTATCGAAGCTAGTGTGTTTTTCCAAGTCTACTGACCTTCTACAACAGGGTATCCAAGCTAGTGTGGTATTCCAAATTGAGTAACCCGCTACATCAGTGTATCCAAGCTTAGCTAGGGGTGGTATTCGAGGTTGAGTAACCTGCCACAGTAGTGTATCCAAGCTAGTGTGGTATTCGAGGTCGAGTGGTATTCTAGATTTAGTAACCTGCCACAGTAGTGTATCCAAACTGTAGTGTGGTATTCCAGGTTGAGTAACCTGCTACAGCAGTGTATCCAACCTAGTGTGGTATTCCAGGTTAAGTAACCTGCCACAGCAATGTATCCGAACTAGTGTTGTATTCCAAGTTGAGTAACTTGCCACGGCAGTGTATCCAAGCTAGTGTGGTAATCAAGATCAAATACCACTGGTGGGCACGAACTTATTAAACAATTTATAAAATATTAATGTTTTTCTTTCCAAGTTTTGCTAAACCATGCCTCAAAAGCGCTTAACGTTATCGTGAAAAAAAGCATGAAAAGAGGTAGTCTCCTTCGCAGACGTTATGGCTCGCTCACACTCCCCAACCAACGTCTGCTGAAACGAGCCACACATTCCAGTCCCTTAAACCGACCAATCACAGGTTCTGGAAACCTGACCTCCGACCTTGAGGCTTGAGCTGACCGTTTTAACCAATATTTTGAAGACTATTGCTTATAGTTTAGTAAATATTTTGCGTGAATAGAATCAATAAGATGTTGTTGTAACTGTGAATTGCAATATGAATACATGTACATGAAATAAAGTTAAAAGCGTCACTGCCTGGAATATATATTATGAAGCTGAGTAAAATCATGGAAGTTGCTACCCAGATATGGCCTGACATCCAGGTAAAAAATTATTATCCGCTAGATACATTTCGCCAACACTTGTAGCTTTTTTAAAGCTTTTCGCACAGATTTATTTACACGACCAGCAAGAACTTTCTTCGTAAATTTTGTAAAGCTCTAAGCTATAGTAAGCGAAATATTAGCTTTCAAGTAAACTAATTCGGGTAGTCGCTTCAGATACAAAACACCTTAGCTTTGAGCTTTTGTTTACAATCTTAAATTTCTCTTACGCTCTTTTACACTCAACAATGTCTTTCACGCTTATTTGTTTGCATAGGCAGCAAGAACATAGTGAAAATAATATTCTTCGTAAATTTCGTGAAGTTCTAGGCTAAACTTTTCAAAATATTAGCTTTCGACTAAACAAGTTAAATACACATAACAACACTAGCCCAGGACGGCTTTATTTAGCACGACAATGGTGTAATTTCATTGGTCCATGTAATGTAATGGAATGTGTGGCTCGTTTCAGCAGACGTTAGTTGGGGAGTGTGAACGACCCATAAGAACGTCTGCGAAGGATACTAGAAAAGAGGCTGTGATTTCAAATAACATATATTAGAATTCATATATCGCGTCGTTTAGTATGGGGGGTGATCACCGCCAAAATTAACCAATGATATTCGGCAATGACGACATGCCATTCGGCAGAGCCATGCGAATACACAATCCGTATGTACAGCGGATATTCGTTTATGAGCCTTGCGAATACACAATCCGTATGTACAGCGGATATCCGTTGAAAAACAATATGGCTATGCTGTTTGTTGATCTTCACTGCCAGATTGTTTTAAAGAATTAAACCACGGATTAAACCGAAATGGTAAGTTAATTGCAGTTTTAATACACAGAATGAACTTTGTCTTAGGTATTTTCATCTTCTTATTACAAAATATTTCTTCTTAATATAGATAAGTTTTGTGGAAACACCACGTAAAATATTTCTTTGCTAAGCTTTCGGCCTGTTGACTCAGGCCTTCATTAGAGCAATGACAACAAGCTGTTGGCTCACGTCATTTATAAACAAAGCAACTAATCAATTAAATCACGTAAGAATACAATGGCGTATCACGTTAATTTTATTAATTAAAAAACAAAATCAAGAATGTTCTCCGAATAGGGCACAATTATTATTTATATTTATATTTAAAATTATTATTTATTGGAGAGACAACTTGAGCTATTAAATTAAGAAAAATTACATTAAAACGCTCGTAAAAAAACAGCTATGGTCTGACTTGTGATGGTGTTATATTGCCTAGAGTCTGAGCGAAAGAATATCAAAGTAAAACTAAATGTAACCAACAAACGTTTACTTTAAGAGATATGTCCAGTGCAATAATCGAAGCTAAAGTGCTTCAATGGAAGTTTTAAGTAAATTAATAGTATTTTCAACTCTTTTTTGAGATGACACTTACCTAAACCTTGATCCAAAATAAGGCGTTCCAACACTTGCTGCTGCTCTACTGACGTCATGTAATGTAGCTGCTGCTTCTGCAGCAACCGCTGACAAAGATGATTCAGCTCTTCGTACGCGACGTCCTGCTCTGGGCTCAGACACTGAAGTTCGGACACTACTTGGTTTGAAATGCGCGGCCAAAGCTAATATTAATCTCATGATTGATTTTAAATTTCCATTGACAATATCTAAGAAAATATGCACATTATAATTATTAAAACGGTAAACCATTGCCTTCTGACAATTTTAAAATATTAAGTACAGTGGAACCTCGCCATACGACCACTCCGTTAATACGACCACCTCGCTATTACGACCACTTTTTTCTGGACTGAATACATTCTAAGTAGTGTAATACTTCCCCGTTGATACGACTACCCCGTTATTGCGACCACATTTTTTGGCCCGATGGTGGTCGTATTAACGAGGTTCCACTGTAGAAAACAAACTACGAAAATAAATATCTTGTAATCTCAAATTTTTAATATCCTGTAATCTTAAATTTTTAGTGAAGAAAAACAACAATATGAAACGGCAATATTTCGACTTTATTTCAATGTGATTCAATATCATACTTGATGCTTATTTTCAGTATTGTTTTTTTCTTTCATATCAAAACTGTGCTATAGTGAGCAATGCTTACTGTATTTTGTATTGTATTTGAATTGTATTGTATTGTATTTGAATTGTATTGTATTTGAATTGTATTGTATTGTATTTGAATTGTATTGTATTGTATTTGAATTGTATTGTATTGTATTTGAATTGTATTGTATTTGAATTGTATTGTATTTGAATTGTATTGTATTTGAATTGTATTGTATTTGAATTGTATTGTATTGTATTTGAATTGTATTGTATTTGAATTGTATTTGAATTGTATTGTATTGTATTGTATTGTATTGTAATTTGTAATTTGTAATTTGTAATTTGTAATTTGTAATTTGTAATTTGTAATTTCTTTTTTAATTTTAATTTAATTTAATTTAATTTAATTTAATTTAATTTAATTTAATTTAATTTAATTTAAAGTGCCTATCTCATGGTTGAGGATTTTACATATTTAGGATATTTGGAACATTTTAAGAAGATTTGTAATATATCTTCTTTTCCTAAAATTTCATCTTGATGGACTTTTTTGCTGTTAAAGTGCCTATCTCATGGTTGGGGATTTTACATATTTAGGATATTTTGAACATTTTAAGAAGATTTGTAATATATCTTCTTTTCCTAAAATTTCATCTTCATGGACTTTTTTGCTGTTAAAGTTGGCGATTTTGACGATGGCCGTGAAATTTTTTTACTGGGTTCTAGTCGCCGGAAGTGACGTAGAAGCAGGGAGACCCTCTCAGACATTAACAGTGTTTACATCGGGAGTTTACGATTCATCTTGGATTTTCTTGGCTTTATTCAGGTTATTTTGTCGGAAATTCTTTTAAAAACAATGCCAAACAAGTGCGTAGTGTTTTTACTCTCGAATGAACCCAATTGATATGCAAGAATAGCGCTGTATGCCATTCTTTTTTTTTGCGACAATAACGATGTACAATCCCGACTCACGGGAGGCGAATAAAAGAAGGATAGCTTCGGGTGAAAGGAACGCCGAATTGTCAAGGATAAAGGTGTGAAATGAACGCCGACATCTACTTCTGTGACCTGTTCGTCGTTCGAAGTAGTTTCAACGGGAATATTTGGTACTAAGACGATTCACAGCAGTTTATCACGAGGAAAACCCGTCGGTGTGGTGATTACAAAACGACAACAATAGAGCGTGGGAAAGTGACAAGAACTTGTGCATGTCATCAGTCTCATATTTCTTTTTATCGGAGTATTGTTTGCGTTCGATCTTTGATCAAGAATATATCGAAATATACTTGACTTGGTAATGTCGTCTACCTCTGGTTCTAACACTGATAGCTAAAATGACTAGACTAGGATGTAAACATTCCGGGATACGTAATCGAGATCGAAGACGAAGTAAAACTGTCTTCCAGTGCAGTGCGGCCATACCTGAAGACGAATCATCTGAATGCATTGTCAAGCCGTATGAAGACGAGTCGGTTGCCGATGAAATTTGGATCGTAAATCATAATGAGCAAATGCGACCTGAAAAAGGTCTTTAGTACGACGGCTACAAATTCACTTTTGAGGGGCACGATAAGGTAAATAATTGGTAAGTTTTATTGAAAGTTGCTTTTATCAGTGAATTTATGTTTACGTTTTATCTGCAATGTTGTTTTCACACATTTGCTAAAACAAAATTGTATGCTGTCAAAGCCATATGCATGATTCGCATGTTTAATTCTATTCGATATTACTCTGACACTGAACTGCTTAATGCGAATGCGAAGGAATGTCAGTAAATCAAAGCTTGCATTGAAATGGTTTATAATAACAGTGACCAAGTTCTTTACACTTGTTTGCCTGGAAATGTGGTCACTGCGTCTAGCGGGACACTTACATCGAAAAATTGACAAGATAAAGTATCAAATAAAAGATCAGTGCAGAAAACAGGTAGGAACTGTCTGTTGATTATAGATTAATGGAATACTTGCATCCACTTTTGAAATTTGAACTTGCAGGCGAGAGTAACATACGGAGTCAATTTCTTCAAGTTTGAAGATGAAATCGCACAATTGTTGTTGTTTATCGAATTGGACGAGCACTGAATTGTGGCAATTTTGAAGAACGAAGCAATTCTATTAGCCTTTGTGAATTGTGCGCAGCTGGCTTATTCGCAAGTGGAAATCGGAAAGCGAACGGGTATTCTATTAATCAATACTGACAGTATCTACCTGCTTTCTACATCTTCTATTTTATACTTTGCGTCGTCAATTCTTCGATATTTGCAGCCCGCTAGACGCAGTGACCAGATCAGTATAACAAATATAAACATGCGAATCATTTGGCTTTGACAGCATACAATTTTGTTTTAGCAAATATGGCCAATTGCAAATATGGCATGCCAGTATACAACATTCGATAAAACGTAAACATAAATTCACTGATAAAGCAAACTTTCATAACTTACAAATCGTTCACCTTATTGTGCCCCGCAAAGCGAATTTATAGCCATCGTAGAAGATATTTTTCAAGTCGCATTTGATCCTAAGCTCGTCTTCATACGGCTTGACAATGCATTCTGATGATTCGTCTTCAGGTATAAATGGCCTAGACAGTTTTACTTCGTCTTCGATCTCGATTACGTATCCCGGAATGTTTACCACCTAGTCTAGTCATTTTGGCTATCAGCATTAGAACCAGAGGTAGGCGACATTACCAAGTCATTTCGATATATTCTTGATCGAAGATCGAATTCGATAAAAAGAAATATGAGACTGATGACATGCACAAGTTCTTGTCACTTTCCCACGCTCTATTGTTGTCGTTTTGTAATCGCCACACCGACGGGTTTTCCTCGTGATAAACTGCTGTGAATCGTCTTAGTACCAAATATTCCCGTTGAAACTACTTCGAACGACGAACAGGTCACAGAAGTAGATGTCGGCGTTCATTTCACACCTTTATCCTTGACAATTCGGCGTTCCTTTCACCCGAAGCTATCCTTCTTTTATTCGCCTCCCGTGAGTCGGGATTGTACATCGTTATTGTCGCAAAAAAAAAGAATGGCATACAGCGCTATTCTTGCATATCAATTGGGTTCATTCGAGAGTAAAAACACTACGCACTTGTTTGGCATAGTTTTTAAAAAAATTTCCAACAAAATAACCTGAATAAAGCCAAGAAAATCCAAGATGAACCGTAAACTCCCGATGTAAACACTGTTACTGTCTGAGAGGGTCTCCCTGCTTCTACGTCACTTCCGGCGACTAGAACCCAGTAAAAAAATTTCACGGCCATCGTCAAAATCGCCAACTTTAACAGCAAAAAAGTCCATGAAGATGAAATTTTAGGAAAAGAAGATATATTACAAATCTTCTTAAAATGTTCAAAATATCCTAAATATGTAAAATCCCCAACCATGAGATAGGCACTTTAAAGTTGGCGATTTTGACGATGGCCGTGAAAAATTTTTACTGGGTTCTAGTCGCCGGAAGTGACGTAGAAGCAGGGAGACCTTCTCAGACAGTAACAGTGTTTACATCGGGAGTTTACGGTTCACCTTGGATTTTCTTGGCTTTATTCAGGTTATTTTGTCGGAAATTCTTTTAAAAATTATGCCAAACAGGTGCGTAGTGTTTTTACTCTCGAATGAACCCAATTGATATGCTAGAATAGCGCTGTATGCCATTTCTTTTTTTGCGACAATAACGATGTACAATCCCGATTCCCGACTCACTGGAGGCGAATAAAAGGATAGCTTCGGGAAACGCCGATTTGTCAAGGATAAAGATGCGAAATGAACGCCGACATCTACTTCCATGACCTGTTCGTTGTTCGAAGTAGTTTGGTACTAAGACGATTCACAGCAGTTTATCACGAGGAAAACCCGTCGGTGTGGCGATTACAAAACGACAACAATAGAGCGTGTTTTTCCGGAAAGTGACAAGAACTTGTGCATGTCATCAGTCTCATATTTCTTTTTATCGAATTCGATCTTCGATCAAGAATATATCGAAATATACTTGACTTGGTAATGTCGTCTACCTCTGGTTCTAATGCTGATAGCCAAAATGACTAGACTAGGAGGTAAACATTCCGGGATACGTAATCGAGATCGAAGACGAAGTAAAACTGTCTAGGCCATTTATACCTGAAGACGAATCATCAGAATGCATTGTCAAGCCGTATGAAGACGAGCTTAGGATGAAATGCGACTTGAAAAATATATTCTACGATGGCTATAAATTCGCTTTGCGGGGCACAATAAGGTGAACGATTTGTAAGTTATGAAAGTTTGCTTTATCAGTGAATTTATGTTTACGTTTTGTCGAATGTTGTATATACTGGCATGCCATATTTGCAATTGGCCATATTTGCTAAAACAAAATTGTATGTCAAAGCCAAATGATTCGCATGTTTATATTTGTTATATATCTGGTCACTGCGTCTAGCGGGCTGCAAATATCGAAGAATTGACGAGGCAAAGTATAAAATAGAAGATGTAGAAAGCAGGTAGATACTGTCAGTATTGATTAATAGAATATCCGTTCGCTTTCCGATTTCCACTTGCGAATAAGCCAGCTGCGCACAATTCACCTAGGCTAATAGAATTGCTTCGTTCTTCAAAATTGCCACAATTCAGTGCTCGTCCAATTCGATAAACAACAACAATTGTGCGATTTCATCTTCAAACTTGAAGAAATTGACTCTGTATGTTACTGTCGCCTGCAAGTTCAAATTTCAAAAGTGGATGCAAGTATTCCATTATTCTATAATCAACAGACAGTTCCTTAGTTCCTACCTGTTTTCTGTACTGATCTTTTATTTGATACTTTATCTTGTCAATTTTTCGATGTAAGTGTCCCGCTAGACGCAGTGACCACATTTCCAGGCAAACAAGTGTAAAGAACTTGATCACTGTTATTATAAACCATTTCAATGCAAGCTTTGATTTACTGACATTCCTTCGCATTCCCATTAAGCAGTTCAGTGTCAGAGTAATATCAATAGAATTAAACATGCGAATCATGCATATGGCTTTGACAGCATACAATTTTGTTTTAGCAAATGCGTGAAAACAACATTGCACATAAAACGTAAACATAAATTCACTGATCACTTACCAATCATTTATCTTATCGTGCCCCTCAAAAGCGAATTTGTAGCCGTCGTACTAAAGACCTTTTTCAGGTCGCATTTGCTCATTATGATTTACGATCCAAATTTCATCGGCAACCGACTCGTCTTCATACGCCTTGACAATGCATTCAGATGATTCGTCTTCAGGTATGGCCGCACTGCACTGGAAGACAGTTTTACTTCGTCTTCGATCTCGATTACGTATCCCGGAATGTTTACATCCTAGTCTAGTCATTTTAGCTATCAGTGTTAGAACCAGAGGTAGACGACATTACCAAGTCAAGTATATTTCGATATATTCTTGATCAAAGATCGAACGCAAACAATACTTCGATAAAAAGAAATATGAGACTGATGATATGCACAAGTTCTTGTCACTTTCCCACGCTCTATTGTTGTCGTTTTGTAATCGCCACACCGACGGGTTTTCCTCGTGATAAACTGCTGTGAATCGTCTTAGTACTAAATATTCCCGTTGAAACTACTTCGAACGACGAACAGATCACAGAAGTAGATGTCGGCGTTCATTTCACACCTTTATCCTTGACAATTCGGCGTTCCTTTCACCCGAAGCTATCCTTCTTTTATTCGCCTTCCGTGAGTCGGGATTGTACATCGTTATTGTCCAAAAAAAATGAATGGCATACAGCGCTATTCTAGCATATCAATTGGGTTCCTTCGAGAGTAAAAACACTACGCACCTGTTTGGCATAGTTTTTAAAAGAATTTCCGACAAAATAACCTGAATAAAGCCAAGAAAATCCAAGATGAACCGTAAACTCCCGATGTAAACACTGTTGCTGTCTGAGAAGGTCTCCCTGCTTCTACGTCACTTCCGGCGACTAGAACCCAGTAAAAAATTTTCACGGCCATCGTCAAAATCGCCAACTTTAACAGCAAAAAAGTCCATGAAGATGAAATTTTAGGAAAAGAAGATATATTACAAATCGTCTTAAAATGTTCCAAATATCCTAAATATGTAAAATCCCCAACCATGAGATAGGCACTTTAAGCATTTTTAATAAGTAGTTTTTGTCAATAAAACACATTTTGTTTTTAACAAACTAAATCCAGGCCTTTCGGAGATAACACCAAACGTTATTACGAACTGATTATTCTTATCAGTTTTTGTACAAATAGAATTTATTGAAGAAATGATTGAATGCTTGGATTGCATCTAAGGGATGTGATTGTTTAAATTGCAAAGGGTAAAACGCATCATATATACGCTCGACGTAAAAGACTAAAACACGTCACACGCTTGGTATGGAAACTAAAAAAAGCGTTTATGATTAAAATTTATTTTTTTTCTCGAAGGAATACTTCAGTGGAGTATATACATGTGATATCAAACACATATCTAATGGTTCAAGGGTAAGGTCTGTGTAATCGAATATCGCAACACCTCGGTAACCAGAATACAAAACACTAGTAAACAAAAAAATGTTACTATAAGCTGGACAACATGCAGCCAGTTTAAGAAACACATACACAGTTCGTTCTAAGAATACAGTTTACAGTTCGTTCTAAGAATAAAGTATTTCATCATCAATAACGAGGAATTAGAAACCTTGATCATGCGTTGTGATTACGCGGTTCAAGGAAGTTTGGCAACATAATAATGCATGTCGTCAGGAAATGACGTCAAACTGACCTCTGAAGCAAACCACAACAAGTTGTGGATCAGTTGTATATAACACGTACAAAAGGATAGAGTGGGTTAATGAGGTTATATCTAATTTTAACGTGTACGTAAAAAGCCTAGAAAATAAACGGTATAACATAGAGGGGGTATCCCTTTCAGCAACTACTGAAATAAGACAACAAATTAAGATGCACTATAAAAAACCCGAAATACTGACATCACCACAATCAAGAGAGCTGTACCTTTAGCGGTGACGTGATGCAATGTTATCTTTCTTGTGCTGATAAAGTGAAGAATTTTTTCAACATTGTCTTTCATGATGGCAGCTGAAGAAGGTTCTAGATTGATGATAATTTTCTCTCCCGCTATAACAGTTAACAAAGAACCGAGGTGAAGACATAAAAAACACAATAATAATAATACGACTTATAGTTTGTTTGACAACAATATAATTTGCGTAAATGGGCCCAACTTTTCTATACAGACGTTAAAAAATAAAGAGCCTTTGTTTTTTAGTAAAAAATGGGGGAGATTTCAGAATTTGTCTATATAGGTATTTTACTAAACAATTTTAATTACAGATAATAAAATGCAGAGATAAAAGCATGTGCAGTGTATTTCTAGAAACAATATGAATATGTTTTCAAAAGTCCAACATGACATCTATTAAATTACAGTATACAAGCGAGAACTGCACTATACTAGAAGTCTGTAAGAGACAAAGTCCACGCATTCGTAATAGACAGCGTTGAATGTCTCCCAATATCATGCGAACTAGTATCTAAAATCACAAATAGACTTTGTCAAAAAAATAGAAAACAAAAAACACATTACTGAAAGATGCATATGGCGTTAAGCCCGAAATAAGAAAATATAAAAAAAGGAAATCCATCATGCATGTTATAGGGTTAAATTAATAGCAAAACGTCTTAACTATACTGTACGACACAAATGCATCACCTGTCTTAAGTGTCACAAAAAAGAATTATTAGATATCCATGAACATGCAGTGGATTATTTAACTAAGGATATTTAGAATCTAAACTTGAAGTAAATAATAACTGTATTCGACAGTATACAATCAACCAAGAAGGTAATTATAGTTTATACCCACACAGCTACCGTACAATATTTCAATCTTTCAACCTTGTATCAAGGACTGTCTAGCAAAAGTATAGTCTTATATGACATTTGCTAATGCGTGCATATGATGTGAAACACTATATAAAACACAAGTATAATATTTGGCATTTCACTTGATTAAACTTCATTAGCTCTGTCAGTGAACTGCACTAGTAACGGATTTGATTCAAGTCTGATGCCCTTGGTGTCGCAACTGGTCCTGGTTTGGTCTATATATTCTGCTGACACTCAAAATCTTCTCTCACAAAAAATACCTAGAACACGTATAGTTTGATCGAGTGAAATGCCATGCAGTGGAAATATTACTTATTGCATCCCATAGCCAATCCTTTCACGGTGTTGCAAGTATTTTATATACAGAACTCGTGGTTAAGCTCTTGGCGACGGCCTCCGTAGCTAAGTGGTCAGAGCACTAATTAAGTCGGAGACACAGTACGCTGTCGCCATATCGCTAAAGCTAGAGCTCAACGACAACTAGTAGCAACAATCGAACCTCCTGGATGGTATATTTAGAACATGTCGACGTGTGACATAATTGTTTCTGAGCTCTAGCAACACGGCGACAACGTAGTGTGTCTTTGGTTAAAGATCGCGGAGTCGCGGGTCCAATTCAAGCCGGAAGACCTTTGTGTTTGTATTTTTGCAACCGATCTCGATTTTTCTTAAAATCCACATTCTAACGTTCGAAATTGTTCCCCACTAGAAAACCACCTATAACTATAACACTTGATGTGCCTTTCACACTATTATTAGAGCGTTTACGCAAACACAAAAGGGTACTTATATAAAATAGTTGTAGACTAAGTGCATTTTGACACGTATACAACATACCAACGACTTCAATAAGCTGAGACAACGCCACTCCATCTTGCATATCACAAGCAAGGTCCTGCACAATTTTGCTTCCTGGGAGTTTCCTCAACTGGGAATTCGTCCAGGCAACATACGCCTGCATTTGTTGCTGAAAATTCAAAATATATAAACACTTAAAATTTTATACATAGATAACAGAATTACAATTCAGCATAAATCGACTATTAAATTTCCATGCTACTGTGTAAGAAAACAACTGACGTAAATGCATAAAATATATAATATACAATCCGAGTACGTCTTTGTCTAAACATCAATAAAAGTCTCTATATAACTAGACTATCATGTAAAAAACTAGAAAATTTATATTCTTTAATAAGACATACATGTACAGCTTGAAATATTGTTTTATGTTCCACATGGTTGCATGCATAATAATGAGTATTAAAATTACAACAATGAGCATGAAGCTAATGAATAAAGAATTAGCCTTCTTTCTTTTAAACCATTTCTAAAATATTATACTGAACAAAAAAACTTGGGTAGATATGAGCTTTTCCACCTATAGTTGTCTAGTTTAGAAACATGTTAGGTACTTTGGATCTACTTGCAATTAGCACTTTCGATCAAGACGGAGGCATAATTGCTTAATTGGTTAAAAAACCATCAATCATTTGGTGAAATAAAAGTAGCGTGCTGCGTAGGCAGCGTAGAAACAACAATCGAAATATAGTAAGGTTAGATATAATGCAGAAACAGAGAACGCAGTAGTCTAACGTTTCGAGCGAAGGCCCTTCGTCAGAGAGAAACGAAGGGCCTTCGCTCGAAACGTTAGAATCTTACGTTCTCTGTTTCAGCAGTATATCTAACCTTACTATATTTCGATTGTTGCATCAATCATCTAGATGTAAATCAGCTGCGCAACGATGATAAATTTTATAAAAGTCACACATAAAACTGTTTATTATAGTTTATATGTTTATGGGATTGAAATTTCATCTAGACAATAAGCTTAAAGTCCACCAATTTGTATTTATTTTATCGCCCTACAAAACTATAACGCTCCCATGAGTTGAGTTGTGTTGCCAAGCGATGATCATTATGTTCAATCAGCTGAGTAGTTCATTGAGTGTTACGTACTTGACCTGTTTCTACGCTTTCGAGTTAGATTATGTTTTACTGTTATTGACTTTAATATTATCTGTTACAGTACAACTGCAGTTTAGCGAACACCACGGGGCCATGCTACCCCCCCCCCCCCCCCCCTAATGTTGGAAAGTGTCGGAAATTTAAAATGGTAAACAAAAGACGCAAAAGAAAACAATCATCCGCATGTTTTACTTATGCTTGTTCTTTTTATTGAATATTTTGCTGTGACTAATACAACCATAATTCATCTGGAAAACAGTGCAACTTGCAGTGCCTATAGCAGCGCTTTATATTCTGCATGCGAGTTCTCTCGTTCGTTCGTTAGTTCGTTTGGGACAAGGTCTGATATCTACGCTAGGCGTAAACTCGCGCGTGCTAATTTTTTTTTTGTTTGTTTGTGAGTTGTGAATTTTCATGCATGTATCCTTCTAAAGCTCTGTGATAACAGTTTGTTGTTGTTTTTTGAAATGATTACTATTAAATTTATTATATGTATTTTTACTTTATTTTATATGCATTTTATGAAGATGTTCTTTTATGTATGTATGTGTATATATATATATATATATATATATATATATATATATATATATATATATATATATATATATATATATATATGTTGGAAAAAATTTGTTATAACATAAAGCCGAGAGACGGCTTTCCCAGATGGTCAGCGGACGAGTTACACAAATTCAAGAAAAGAAAAAAATTGCAAATATGATGCAATGTTTATTCAATCTGCTAAAGGTAATGTACAATAGTTGAGCCAAAAATGTGTGGAAACAAAACAAATCTGAAAAGATTTAACGATCCAGGTATCCATTGAAAATATCGGCCATATCTGTGCTAATGGCAATGAAAGCAAGAAAGAAAAACACTTTCACATAATTTTAGAGAGCCAAAAGATATCGTGATGTGTTTCCATTTACGATAGCAATGTAATGGTAACAGCAAGTAGACAATATGAGGTAATCTGTTGACAGTTACATGTACATTTTGGACACTCAAACTAGAGTAGCCACATGATTTGTTGTGTATTATTGCCTGCATATTTGAATTACTGGAATTTTGGCATGACAATTATGAAAAATAATAATATATAGCTACATGTGAGGTTGTAATTCAAGTAACAACTCAGTTAAACTACAAAATGGCAAGATCTGTTCAAATATAATTAATCATCATTTTACTTCTAATTTCATGAAAATGCAACCGTAAAAGAACCGAACTTGAAAACATAAAGTCTTTCATGGCGTTACAGTATATTAATAATTATATTAATAATTATATTTTTGATAATAAAACATGGGGAAAACTACAAAAGTATACTAATTATATTACTTCGTATTCTTTGGGATTTCAGCAGAACCTCAAATCAACATAGCATGCTCTCAGCGAGTTATTACCAAAACTGATGATCCGCGGCAATGGCCCAAAATAAACATGTCATGTTTTCTGCCGAAACATTAACGAATCTGTCTGCATTCCTTAGCCTTTGAAATTGACACCGTGAGATCACTGAAATATGATTGGTCCATTTACTACTTTTGAATTCTCCAGCCAAAAAGGTTTAGGCACGCAGACAGATTTGTTGTTGTTTTGGGCGCAAATCATGACGTGTTTTTGGGGGGCCATGCCGCAAATCATCGATTTTGGTAATAGTAGGCTTTCTTCTTCACTTTATGATAGCCCTTCATTTTTAGGTATATTTTTTACAGGAATAGTTTTTAAGAAAACTTTAATAAATCCAAGTCTATCTCATGAATAGCTACATCAGATAGCAATTGTTTTCATTCTATTGCCAGATTTAGAACGTTTAATAATAATACCATCGCTTCAATCAGTGCATGGTTTCATGTCTTTGCCCTGTCCAAGGGTGTACAACTGCTATCCCTATACGCAAGCCAGATATTATATATAGCTTGATACAAAGTTTCTTTACTCCAGAAAACCAACGAATTTCAGTAATGGTGCTGTATTAAATGCCTTAGTTAAGTTTGGTTCTCCTATACCGGCAACGCTAAGCACAAATTAACTACCTTTTTAATAGTGGTATGCCTGTAATTTTAACTTTTGTGTGGGAAGTCTAATAAATATTTCAGTGTTTTCCCGCTCTTTTTTTTGTATTTGCACTGACTTTACTCGTTTCAGTCTCCTCTCGGAGTTGTGTCATTGGAGCATGCATTTCTTTTTTTCAAAATGGCGTCCGTAGTTTTTGTTGAAATACCGAACGAATTCATCATTGAGATGCTGTAGACATCAAATATCATAAAAACAAAGCTTTGTATAGGTGAGGAAGTACAATTTTTACAATTCTTCGTATTTTGTAGTAGGTTTTGCTTAGGTTTTGAGCGTAGCGATGTTTTCAAAAACTGTTCGCAGAAAATATTGAACATGGATTAATAGAGCATGAAAATCTGTAACAGTACACTGAAGTCAAATAAATTTCAGAATTAATTTGAATGTATGCTCAAGTTTAGTTCGAAATTAAAACGTTGTTTAGTGTTAACTTGTTTTTACTTTACTGGTTTTTCGTCGACCTCTAAAATTATGCAAAATTATTCTAATTGACCGTACCGAAAAAGATGGCGTCTTGTACATTTAACCACAATCCTTTGCACACATTAAATATTGTTTCTTGCAGAATAATCGGAAGATATGGTTTTAAAACGATCAACTTGGTAGGAATGAAGTTCTTGCTTCTTTAATCCATTTTAGCATGATAAACAATGTTTAGTTGTTATTTGAGCTGATTTGAGGTCGCAAAGCATTATGGTTATATGTAACGCCGCCATCTTTTTCGGTACAGTCAATTAGTCACCTCAGTCTAACTATCGACTTATTCAAGGGTAGGAAGGAGGGAATCTCTCGACTCTTTCTATTAATTAAAGCGGCATGTCAATTTTAAGTCTCGTATACTTCTTTTTTACTCTGGTTATTAAATGTCAAACAACTTTACTTGTCACAGCAAGAATCCACAGAACTGACAAAAAGGTTAAGAAATTATGTGTTGAAAAACTATTTCTAGCAAGGATTCAACTAATTAAGTCTTACAGCAAGGCCACTCCAAATTAGACTTTAGTTTCCCATCCACCCCTTCCTGAGAATTGCATGCTGGTGGGTGGTGCTGGTGGGTGGTCCATTACCATTTAATCCATTATTTTGTATAAACTGCTTCAAAAATGGTCACATGTCACCACTCCATCTATCCACAATGAAAATATCATGTGTCAATTTAGCTGCCTATTTAAGCATTGTTTCAGAGGTTTTTTTTATCTGCAGTGAGTTTCATTTTATTTTGTCTTTTGCTTTGATGCATTGTCTCTCCAATACATGATGGGTTATCTAAAAGCAGTGTATTCACACAAATTCCTTTTTTAAACTCAAATAATGGAAACATAAGGGCAATAATGGACAAATCATGCAGCCTCTTGTAGAAGACACAGGCAGTGGATGGGAAACTAAAGTCTAATTTGGAGTGGCCTAAGTAACTAAGCAGTTCATTTTACTCTGGCTAATGTCAGCCAATTCTGGACTGTTTGGCATCAAAATACATTAATACATCAGACCTTGTGATAAGAAAATACAAAGGGGATTGATCAATTGAGCTACTGGGTTGAAAATTATAAAACACAAGTTGTAATTTATTTATTGTATTATTTATATTATAGTATACCTGTATTGCCAGTTATCAGAGATAATTTATTTTGTGTTCTAACAGTATTGAGTAATATACCACATACTGTACGTTCAAGCAGTTAGATTTTTTATTGAACATCAAGTCTGTTTATCTTCTACAACAACTGTATAATTTAATTTATGTATAAACATTTATGTATAAACATACGTAATTTATGTATAAACATAAATTCAGTTAGTGCCTGAATCCAGAGTGCCTCATGGCCATTGGCCAGACATTATGAAAACATTGTATTCATACCCAGTACACCAGAGCACCATGTAAACATGCGAGGTTACCAAGCTGTGGTTTATAGTTTTCAATTTTGCATGTATACATATTTTTTTTATAATATCAAACACAAAATTGTTATATGTAAAACTGCGATTGCTTATAAATTTAAGTGTGCAATCAACAGTGCTAGAAGATTGGCTAAGGTGAGTGTGGAGGTGCTCACACTCGATTGAGCACCTTTCATCACCATGCCTGGTACATGACTTGTACATTACATTAATTGGATATGATATGGTAGCATGCACAAAATTCAAAGGTACAGCATCAGCTTTTACTTGTTTACAATATGTACACCTCGATCATCACACACCTTGAGTCACTGAGATGTGCATTTTGCCACGCACCTTACTGTACTTGTTGTGACAGCAAGATATCACATGCCACTTTACTGCCAGTTATGAGAAAATGTTCCAAAAAATATTCTACCTTCAGCAATGCATATATAATGTCTCATAACAAAGTGTAATGGGGATCTATATTATAGGGGATCAAAATTTCCAATATCCATTCTATACTTTTGGTAATTTTAACCACAACCACTTTTCAGTTTCACTTAGGAACATAACTGTGTTTCTGAGAAATCATTACCAGTTCTCTGACAAGTGCTATACACGATCTAAAAGATAACCATATCCAATGAGGATATTTCAGAGTTTCCAGCAACCAAACAGTTCTCAGTTAACTGCAAACCACCACACATGATTGAAATCCATCCTGGATAAAACAGCCCAAGCCCCAGACTATAATAGGCCCTTACAAATATACAATATGTACTACCATGTTTATAGCATAGTGGAATGTTTTGCAATGCAGTGAAATGATATAGCAGAACATTTTATAGCATAGTGAAATGTGTTATAAAGTAGCATAATGTCTTACAATGTAGCATACATGTAGAGTAATGTCTTACCCAACTGCCTTAAACTGTGGTGTAATTAATGTCTGGTCTTATACATGCAGGTCTTAATACATGTAGTTTTGTCATAGGCGTATTAGGCAGGGGGCAGGGGGGGGGGCAATTGCCCTCCCAAAATATTTGAAAAAGGAAAACTCAGGCACTTTCTGCTGGGAATTTCGGCAATTTCGATATGTATTGCCGTGAAATGTTCAAGCAAAATTTATACATTAAACTAAGACTGAAAAATACGACTTAAAATTCAATATTTAACCCTAAATTTTTGGGCAAAAAGCTCTGCCCCAGCCAAACAGAATTGGGCTGCTATGCCTATGGTCATTGCATGCCTGATTTTAAGATGTGCATGCCATCCCACATGCCTCCAATAAATCATATGGCCAGGAATGTCATCCACATCTTGATAGACATTATCAGGATCATCCCAATCACCTAGATTGTGTCTGGTCATCCCAGTAGTGTTTCCAATATGATTGTCCCAATTGCTTAATTAAGTACCATTTCTAATGATACAAACATGATCATACTCTATAATTATGATCTTATAGAGCTAGACCAGGCTTAATGTATAAATAAAAACATAAACAATAAATATTCAGCATATAAACCACGATTTAAGACAAAGACGACTAATAACAAGTCTTGTGTGGTCGATATCGGTTAAAGTACCGAGAATAAAACTCTTAAGTGGATGAACATGGCGTACAATGTTTGTTGATAAGAACTCAGAGAACAAATATACGTTATATATTTCAAGAAAAGTTTCTGAAATCTGAACACAGTGAACGCTGTATAAACGAAGAAAGAACGAAAGCTATTTCGATAAAACGATAAAAGAAAACTATTTCAAGACTTCAGAGCATTTTCAATACAAATTAAAAAAGATAACAAACGTCAACGACCATAACAAAAGGGATTAAACAATTTTATTCCTTGTACTAAATAATTAAGAAATACGTAATGTGTTATATTTAAAGGCTGCGTGGTTATTTTAATTGTACAAAGAAAATTCTTATCTCTTTACTTTTTATGAGAAGGATACGTACCACTTTTTTGGCATCACTTTCTTCTGGTTTCCTTTGCTTAGTTCTTGGTGACGTTCTCGGTGAAATCGACCAATTTGTTTCCTTTCCCTTTATAGCAATTCTCGGCGAAGATTCGCCACCAGTGACAAACCTGTCACTTCCGCTGGACATGAGTGAAATACTGCTATTGCAGTTTCATGTTTAGTTGAGAATACATCTCGAAGGATAGACAGCAATAATGACAAAAAAGCGAAATCCTTGCATGAAAAGAACGAGAGTGGCTTTCAAATACCCACCATTATAGATTATTGATCGCTCGAAGCACAGTTCGAAAGGTCGCCAAATTACCAGACACAGGGACCCCACGTACTCAATATCGAAATATGTTAATAAACTTGCCATATATAAATTCCCAAAATGGGTAGGGTTAGGGTTAAAAGTTGAGATTTTAAGGTTAGAAGTTTAATCCTATTTAGAATTTCTGATGTTTATATAAAAATTGAGGCCAACAGTTGAGGTTATTAAGTAGTTTATTATATGGTACATGTACTTTTTATTACAAAATCATGCAATCTTGTATTTCTCGGTCTTCACGAGTCAAGACAAGTGAATTATAGTAATATTTCGACTACTGTATTTATTTTAAATTTATTATCAAACTAATTGACGATTGTGTTTTGTTTTATATTATGTTTTTTAAGTTGTTGGTTAGCAATAATGTTTGCTCAGAAATCCGAAATACAGAATGTGTGGTTCAAACAGAATGTGTGGAACAGTTGTGACAACACTGTATAGTGTATTGCTGGCTTTCACGTGACGTCACGGCGGCCATATTTGTGCCCCAAAACAATAAAACGGCGGCCATGTTTGTGTCCTAAATGAATCCCATTGGGATTTAGCTCTATTCTTATTCACAAATTTCCTATTGTTTTAGCAATCCATGGCTGTCGGTCACGTGGGTGAAACCCACGAATAGTCTAGACCAGTGTTGTTTACCAAATACCATCCAAGTTGAGTTGTTTTATCTGTCTCTTATATAATCACTTAAATTCTACTGAAAAAGCTAAAAACAAAAAAACTTGCATGTATATGAGAAATTTTAGACACTTACAGTTTACTTACAATAAATTTTAAAAATGTGTATATATAGTTTATTTTGCTTGAAGGCGTTTATATCTTAGATTTAACTTTTTTTTGGTTTAACTTTTCGTATTAACGTGATCTGATGCAACGTGCGACTTTATGTTAAATCACAGTAATATTATTCCAAAAACTCACCAATAATTCAGGAGGAAAACACAAAGGAAATCAGTACCATGTCCGTGGTTTTATACCTGATAAAACTTCTTGACGTCAGAAAGAATACTAATGAACATACAATTTTATATAAAGAATACTAATGAACATACAATTTTATATAAAGAATACTAATGAAAATAACGAATCGTTTTTGAAGCCCATTTAAAACACTCGCATCATGCACGTGTTTTATCCGATCTAAAACACTCGGGCTGCGCCCCCGTGGTTTTAAATCTGATAAAACACTCCTGCTCGTGTTTTAAATATTACATAATAACAAAAAATGCGTATAAATACCATTTACTGCTAAAAATATTTGCGGATAATGAAAAATGTATCAGGGACATTGATCAACCTGCAACATTTTTAAATAGTTTCTCGTGTGCACAGCTTTAAAATCCTATAAAACCAACGCCTATTAATTGTCAAGTTCTACGACTTAAAATATTATTTTCAGTTCAAACCCAATTTAAAGACAGGAAAAAATAAATAATTAGTTCTCTGGTCAGTGACTAACATTCCATAAATTTCAAGTCCTCTCGCGTAATGGTAACAAGATTATAGTTATGTGCGGCGTTTAATTGAAAAATTTGTGCATGAATTATTAATGATTTAGGCGAAGCTTCCCATGATAACCAAGATATATGTATATTCTATGTAATATATCATACACGAGACTATCTGATTTGAAACACCGAGAAGTGTGTTGAAACCATTGAACTAAAAATAACTGGAACGCTACGTTCAGTAAACTGCGCATACAAATCTTGAAGCCAAAATTTGACTCCCATGAAGCCAGTTTTGACTCCCAGACACGCACTTCCACGCGTGTTTCTACTTTTTTTGTTTTGGCCGTGTTTGTTTTTTTCGTGGAAAGGCTGGGTACGACTTGCATAATTTGGCTTCAAACTTCCGGTTGAACGTAGCGTTCCAGTTATTTTTAGTTCAATGGTTGAAACACGAGGCGATAGCTGAGTTTTTTAACTCACTCCGAGGTGTTTTTAAATCAGATAATAAACGGCTTTCGATATATAGCTTCTCAAACAAATCAGTATTTAATTAAAGAGAAATTTGAGGAAAAACTTGTCTTAATTTATGGGCGTTTATTACCACATTTCACAACAACGTCTCGGTAACTCATGATTTCATTATGTTTTCCTCATGAATTATTAATGAGTTTGAGAAATATATTTCTCAATTGTGAAATGTGGTAATAAACGCCCATAAATTAAGACAAGCTTTACCTCAAATTTCTCTTTAAATACTGATTTGTTTGAGAAGCTATACCATGCATACACTCGAAAGCCGTTTATTATCTGATTTAAAAACACCCCTAAATAAGTTAATTACCAACAATATTCAGAAATCAAGCGAAATAAGAGTATCCACCAACGCAAGAATTTATACAAGTAAAAAAAAATGCATAGACGGGCTATAGACTTAGAAGTCTTGATAAAAACAAGTTACATAACTAAAACAAATATTGCGCTTGATGTTTGAATATTGTAGATAATTTAAATAGTGTACAGTCGAGCTGCTATTTATAGCACAAAATGCGGACAAACAAACCAAGTGTCTATTGTTCGGACTGCAAGAATTATGGGTAAAAGCGGACAAAGTTAAATAGTGATGTCATCACGACGGAGCGCTATTTGATAATTGGCTGTTGTTATGCTTACATCATTATAAATTTGCATATATAGCATGACCAGTTACTGCAGTGCTTAGATTCACTGCTACAATGACTATGCCGCTACATATAGACACGATACCGGCTGCGGTATGCGCGAGTATGACACTCTCATACGGGGTCTTGACCATGTATGGTACAATTTGTACGCGACTTGCTTTCAAATGTTGAAAATGTCTTTTTAACTCTACTAGTGAGACAATGTCAATGAAGTTTATTAGAATGAAAATTGTGAGAAATTATCGTAGCCGATATACTACGGTAACAAAACCTTGTTTAAATTGCTTGAATGAATAAATAAATAAGCCAATAAAAAAATAGAGATAAGATTTAGATTTTGATTTAATTCAGACATCGTACTATATAAAATACACCGTTAAGAATGTGGGTGTTCGAAACCACTGAGGAATTGTTAATGAGATATATATATATAGGATCAGCAGTGAAAAATGTGACTATGTCTTAGTTATTACTTCCCTAACTCACGATAGGAAATTATAAGATAACTTCCCTATCGTGAATTAGGGAAGTAATTAATAAGCCATAGCCACCTTTTCCAATGCTGGTCATAAGGTTGTTAAACCTTAACCTACCTAATTCCCTTTTGTTTTTCGAGTTTCGACTTCCTGTACTGCGGAAACTGTATGACCTTCCGGGTCCAACGTTAACATGTATTTAATATATTCACCAATGCAATTAATTATAGTTTAATTGCAGCTAAGACCCCGTTTACACGATTCCGGTACAATTTGAAAACGGAACAAAATCATGCCGCTGTGTAATGTTCTCTTCCAATGAGAATTGAGAAGACTTTGTGAATACTGCTGACTCGAATACTGTGGTCGTATATATCGTGTTACCGTCATCAAACTGTTACGGCACGGGCGTTTACACGATACCGATTAGTGTTCCGTTTTCATTTCATGCCGTCAAGGAACCCGTCTTCATTTTGTGCGGTTTTCATGTCATTTTTGTGCCGGTATCGTGCAAACGCAAGGCCTAAACGGCATGATTTTGTTCCGTTTTCAAATTGTACGTATACCGGCATCGTGTAAACGGGGTCTAAGAATCTCAACATATCTGCCACTAACAATCCAAAGCACCGTAGTGCTGCTACATCGTTTCATGCAGGTTTCAAACCACTTGTCTCAGCTCCATCTTGCATACATTGCAATAACATTTAACTCGTTGCCTTGACGGTACAGAGTGACTTTTTAGTACTGATCGAGTGACTGCCTGTATACCATGCATGTATATTATCGGTACACGAACATGTTTATATACACCTCTGATGTATATTTAACTCTTTGTCTACCATGTGGTTTGTTTTCGAGCGAAGCAGACTTTAGTATTTTACCCTGTCTAACGCCACTTGTCAAGTGGAGAGCCCTTGGTAGTGAAGGAGTTTGAAGTGCTATACCAATTCATAAGAATATGTTTAAGTTTTCTACTTGTCATTTTTCTAATTAATTCAAACTTTCGAAGGCTGTCCTAGAAAAAGTGACATCTATCTGATATAACCTTTTCTTATGAAAAGAAACAAATTCCTTCTGTCGTTCGTGAACGAAGGCCCTGCCGTTTGCAAGACGCCTCTTGTTGGGAATCAACACAAGCTTTTTTCTTTCTTGTTCCTCATTTGACGATATTTTCCCAAATTTTCTAGCCTTAATTCGTCGTGAAATCGGTGGCAAACGTGACAAAGCGCAATGGAGGGCTGCTTGACTTGCTTCGCGTTCACTTGGAGTTCTTGGTGGATTATCTCCCGCTGTAAATAATTTTCTCTGTCTGGTTTTAAGTTCTTCGGGAACTTTACAGAAAGAACCTCCTGTAACAGAATTTTTTTGAAATTTCATGTTATCATTCGATACTTTCTTTTTGTTTAATTCTGTATTACACTTTACTTCTGTCACAGTAAATTGTTCAAGGGGATCCAAGTCATCATCGATGTTTTCGTCTCCACACTGGTCAAGAAGGCTTTCTACCATTCTCTTAACTTCTTTATCATTTGCTTTCATTTTTAACTTTTTTCCCTCTCGCTTAATACGCTCACTAAGCCTGAACACTTTACTTCGCAAATGTCTTATTGGCGGAGGTTCCCACTCAGGGGGGAAATTCTTGTCTGGAAATGAATCTTTTAAGTCTTCGAACTCTTGAAGGTTGTCGAAAAGTCGACTTTTTAGATTTGATAATTCGTATTCCAACCTCTGTATTCCAGACTCGTATCGTCTTGTAGTTTTGTTTGCACTCCTTTTCTTGTTTTCATTGTTATTGAGATTGTAAAGTGACGTGGTTGAAGAGAATCGTCTTTTCTGATTGTACAACAGTCTATTGTTTGAATGCTTCTGTTCATTCTTTACATTTTCTTCGTCTTGATCGTGAGCATCACTATCTTTTTCATCTCCTTTGAGGTCCTCTAATTCGTACTTGACTGGGAACGTAGTCTGATTATCAACTATGCCTGTCTCGGCACAAGTTTCATCTTCTTCTTCAAAACTGTATTTTTCCGGAATTTTAGTAAACCTCACCCTTTTTAGAGACAATGTTCGGTCCATCTGACTGAAGTTGTACGATAACAAGCAAATGTTTTTTATTAAATCACTCTAGTTAAATACGCTTTACCAAAGATTTGTTATATGCTGAATATATTTTGATGCATGTATATACACAAGTTTGATTTCCATGGCAATAGAATAGTAATAATATAGTTGGCACAACATCAAACCCTTGGCAACATAAGTCTTAAATGGGCTAAAACTGTCATGCGTGTAGCAGGTGTGTTATGCACTGACTATATATAATACATAATTAAATGTATATTTCAATGAGAAATCTGACAATCGTAATATATAGTTGTACGTGCTTGCATGGGTGCGCTAAATTATATAACTAAATTGTATAGCTATATAACTACTGAAAATCGTAAATCAAATCAAATAACTTAATTGACTTGATGCATGCTTGCAGTCGTTACCGGATTGTTAAATATCTTGTTATATATTTCTAAGGTAAATATCATATATGTGTATATATTGTTTGCAACTTTGCATTCAATTAATAATTAACAAAAAGACAAGTTTGAATGCTTGCTTGCATGCATGTGTAGTCTTTATTCTGGCTAATCTTGAAAGACAATCAATGTTGTATCGAATTATTTTAATTGTAAAGCTAACAGTGGTAATAAGATATATATATATATATATATATATATATATTTATAAAATAGGTTGCGTCTTACGCACGCTGTGATTGGTCAATTACCGTGTTTATATCAGGCTATGTAAACACGGTTGTGATGTCACGGCACATTTTTTAGCCTTATTTCATAAAAGAAATAGAAAATGGATGCCCTGTGTTTATATAACCTGATGCAAACACTCGAGCGAGTTGGGAGAATTCGAAAGTACTTATGTAAACCCTCGCCTACGGCTCGGGTTCAAATAAACTTTCGAATTCTCCCAACTCACTCTCGTGTTTGCATCAGGCTATATAAACACGGGCGGCCATCATATATACCGTTCAGCATCAGAGATTAACTCAACTATAAGTGTTTCAATTAGTGCAGTGTATTCTTTGGAAGCAGGCTTATACCTGCATGTTTGTAGTTACTGATAAAGAAGACCCGAGAGATTTAGTAAAATATCTACTTGATGCACCACAATTCATATATGTGTACATAATCCGAATATGTTGCATATAGATGCAGTATATCTATGACTGTGTATGTGACAAAGACTAAGTGACCTATACTGTCGGAATCACATTGTGATTCGGCGACAGTAGGTCTGACATGGTATTTTGCTCGTTAGTTTGCAAAAAGAAACGTCAATTTGTCGCAATACACAGAAATTTGCTGATATCTGTAAAAGTTACAAATTTTAGAAGTTAGTCATACATTCTAATTCCAATAACCGTAATTCTAGCATATATCATTTCATTTCCTGCGTGCAGCTATGTCTTCACCCCTGGCATTGCACCGTTTAGACGTAGCGATGAGAAATGAATTACACATTTAAAGTATTATAATTTTATGGAGTCCTGAAGGTTAAAATATACATAACCTAGGCACTGAGATTTGTTCATTTTCACTACTGGAAACTAAGATTTTCATCACTGGAAATAGGATTAAAGTGCCATGAAAAAAACTTTCATAAGGAGAATACGTAGACTGGATTTTAAGATGTGCATGTGATCAATGGAGTATAGGATTTGCTATATTATAATTGCTGCACGTTAATTAAGTTTTGTACGTAGGGAAATGGAGAGATTTATATAGACTCCTGTTCAGGACCTTGATTTATTAACTATCTTCTGGTTTTATCTTTCAAATATTATTGCAATTTTTTAAAATAAGTTTTCAGTTGGTGCCCCAAGGACTTTTGGCCAGGATTGTAGGTTATCAAAAGCGTATAGGAACCATCGACGTAGGAACCAGAGAGCCGTGTAACCCCCTTTTCTCCTTCCCAACTGAACTCTTTCTCCCAACTCGTGCCTGCAACAAAAGTGTCATTTTTATAACAGAAAATTCCGTAATATTGTGGGTGTTGTGGGGTGTTGGTGGCACAGTGGTTAGCGCACGTGCCTTTCACCCTGCGACCCAGGTTCAATTCCTGCGCTCAGCAGTTATCTGATTAAAAAAATTCACCTTGGCCGCATGTGAGAAGAGTTCTTCCAGTTTGACTCTTCCAAACATCACAGGTTTCCTCCGGGTACTCCGGTTTCCTCCGGGTACTCCGGTTTCCTCCGGGTACTCCGGTTTCCTCCGAGTACTCCGGTTTCCTCCGGGTACTCCGGTTTCCTCCTGTAGAAACGCTAAACCAATAAGGGATGGCCCTTACTGGACCTCTAGGGAGAACAGTTAGCTATTAACTGATAGAGCTATATCCAGTATAAATAAGCTTAGATTAGTTTAGTTTAGTTTAGTTTAGTTTAGTTTAGTTTAGTTTAGTTTAGTTTAGTTTAGTTTAGTTTAGTTTAGTTTAGTTTAGTTTAGGTGATACATATATACATAAAGTGCATGTGGTACGTTAATTTGAGCTTGCGAATGTCCGCTGAACGTCTCTAAAAGAAATACCGTGTTGATTTATGATAATTTTTGCTTAAAGTTGTCAGT
Source organism: Paragorgia papillata (assembly GCA_035771165.1). Taxonomy (NCBI): domain Eukaryota; kingdom Metazoa; phylum Cnidaria; class Anthozoa; order Scleralcyonacea; family Coralliidae; genus Paragorgia; species Paragorgia papillata. The sequence goes on from JAWNZC010000014.1 coordinate 3,042,537, forward strand.
TTAAAGTTCTGCCCTCTACCCACTTAAACGCTACTGTTTGTATGTCACATTATTATTCTATTAAGAATAAAGACAAATATTATTTTTGCAGTTCAAACGAGTTCTTTTTGGTTAAAGCTTTTTTCATAAAGTATATAGTATAGAACATATACAAGTTCTTAAGAGCTGGAGTGTCGCAAAGAAACTACACGTGTATGCATAGGAAAAACCGCACATTCTGCATGGCGCCTAATGTTGGGTCTGTTCAGTGTAATGTTACTAGTGACAGCCTGTAGTACTATCAAGTCTGAGATAGCTATAATATCTATAGATGATATCACATAAAAACAGTTAGGTTTTAAATTTCTCGATTTTCAGTAGGAAAACCCCAACAAAATGCACTTTACTCGGTGTTATTACAGCTCTGGAGTTACTCTTCGTCTCGGAAAATCTCAGATTTAGCATTTCCACAACTGAAACTTGAGTTAAAGCTATAATTTATAATTTAGCCTTGATCTTATTACTAATTCTTAGCATGAGAAATTGTTCAGGTACAAGGTCGATAAGCCCAATACGTACTAGCTTCTTCGTTATCATCTCTAAAAAACTTTAGATCTATAAAATTGTAAATTTTCTGGTTGTTTTTTGCAGCGAGATTTCAGTTTTTCATTGTGCACTTCATACGTTCTGTTGACGTGCATGGCTACCCCCAGGGCCTGTCTTATGGCGTTCCAGTTTACTTAGCCGAGTTCAATGGTATGAACACGACATACTGTTCAGAACAGACAGCGTCGCTTGATGATAACCTGTAGTGTGTGCACTGCAGTATATATCAGGTCTGCATATATATATATATATATATATATATATATATATATATATATATATATATATATATATATAATATATTTAGTTTAGCTAGATGATATCATATTTATGAACCCGAGTGCACGACAGACTGTTCAGAACAGACAGCGTTGCCTGATGATAACCTGTTGTGTAGTATATCAGTCTGAGACAGCTATATGTCAATACATGGTGTCAGTATATTCATATCTGTGAACACAGGAGACAGTTCAGAACAGACAGCGTCCGGCCAAGGAAAGAGCCAAGCAGGAGAACCATATGCATATAGTGAAAGACTGAAAGTCTACCCCGTTTTGCTCACTTGCGCTAGTTCTCGCGCCATTTATTTACAGACTACAGTGTATAGATTTGGTTCCAGAACTGCCAACTCAGTCTTTTATACTGTTTCCAACGTTTTCTTGGACGACGAGGAACTCCACGAGAGTTGGTGAGCGACAACACCCTCGCATTCAAGGCAGCGTCGAGACATTTAGCAAGATGACTCAAACACCCAGAACTTACAAAATTAATAATAATTAGTAATTTATATAGCACATTCTCCATGACGTAATGACCGAAAGCGCATTAATACAGTGTACAACAGAATAGTTAAATACGTATAACTTTACAATAATTACAATACATGCATGAAATAGTTAAGGTGTAGCTGTTGATTTTATGGAGGGAGGAAAACCGGAGAACTCGGCGAAAAACCCTTGAAGCACAGGAGAGATCAACTACAACACTACTCACACGAGTTCCAAGCTCGACAACGGAATGACCCAGATGGTCACCCATCCAAGAACTAACCCCGTCTAACCGGGCTTAACTTTGGACTGCAGCGCCCTATAACAGCACACACCACCAGCGGTAATTTCTCACCGGCAGGTCAAATGGTGGTTCGTAAATTTACTGAGACCACTGTGGTAGGGCTGGACTTTGAACGAATGATCAAGAGTGTGAAGGGATGCCTGAGAAAAATTCTCGCGGCAAAGCGAAAATAACCTACTGCTGACCGTAGGACATTGAGGCAATCCTGAATTCCCTACCATTGACCTACTTCGAAACAGAGGATACAACAGAACCACTCATTACATCGCAACTTTAAGTTGGCAGAAGGGAATGAGGAAGACGAACATCGCATATTAAACAGAATAGGAAAGTATTTATAATATTTAGTAATGTCACCAATCACTTTCAGTAAAGACCTACCAAATATGAACGAGTTTTCTGATTGGCTATATAAGTAACCAATCGCATTGTCGATTATCAATTCGTTCCCATGCATGCTCACAGGGGCGGACTGCATGGCCAGTCGGGCTTACCGGGCAAACGCCCGGTGGGCCCCTTTCCTGTTGGGCCCCCTTTGGGCCCTTACATTTTTTTGACTTTGCAAAAGTAAAAAAGGCTATGTATCAATATCAGGCAATACATGCTTAGGATAAAATAATTATCTAGCGTTTATAGTGGAAGCTATAGTTTCTTCAGACGTTTCGAGTTCCGGAATTATGAAGAAAGCAATTAAACGTGGTGCACAGAAAAGGCATAAGAAAAAGGTGGACGACTTGCAAGAAGCAGCTCCTATGTTTAGGGTCCGTGGAGTTGGAGGGAAGTGCATGGACCAATCTTCGAGTCGTTCTTTACAATTTGTTGAGATTACTCAAAAAGAAAATGTGTATCTAAAAAGTTTGAAACACTTGAAACATCTGATCTACAATCATATTAAAATATGTTGTATAGTTGATAAAATGAGTCGTCCTTTGTTTTTATTGGTAACCCTCAGGCCTTAACAGGCTTTGACCTTACAGTCCATGCATATTTTTACATTTAATATACTATTTAAAGCCTAATTTGGACAAAATCTTTGTTCTGAAAAATGACGAAATGTGCCATTACAAACATGTTTTAAAACTATTAAAAGTTTTCTCAAAACTACTGTCAGAATGCGGGTAATGCCATTTCAGAAACCCAAATTTCAAAAATTTTCCGGGGGATGATCCCCCCGGACCCCCTTCACACAACGGACCCACGGACCCACAACAACTTGATTTGGAAACCGGGGCCCTTTTTACAGCAAATCGCCCAGGCCCCTCGGACGTAGCCAGTCCGCCCCTGCATGCTCCTTAGGTTATCTAAACCAATCAGAAGCCTTCTTAGCATAGGTAGGTGGTGACCCATCACTTTTGGTCTCGATGAAGAACGGAATAGAGAAAAAAACACGACCTTGTCGTAAAGAAGAAATCCATCTCACCGATTGCGATTGGAGATAGTGTTACAGTGCGAGAGGAAGAGATCAAAATCACAGTGAGTGAGTGAAGGCTTGGGAAGGTCAGTTGAAGATATTGGGAGTGTCCGGGTCTTCCTCTTAAGTTTGCATGCACTTTGAAATATGCCGGGAGTGCGTGTGGACTGTGGCGCGGTGCGGGGTAGGTTGCGGATGTAGTAAGTATTTTTGTTGTTGTTTTTTTTGTTATATCCGCGGACGTGATGGCCATGCCTTTGTGGATTAATTTAGTAAAAGTGGAAGGTGCGGTACGCCGGTCGTGAAGTTACAAGTGTCAACTAGAAGAATGGTTCTCAACTTTACCAAAGAGTCGTTAACGAAGTTGTAAGTAAGATACGAAACAAAGGTATACCTAGCATTGTCTATGATCACTTTTAAGTGTTTCTATGGAGAAAAAAATATCTCTTAGAACTGAGTGGAAACTACAACCAAACAGTAAAGAAAAAATCCATCTCATCGATCACGATTGAATATTGTTGCAGTACAACAGGAAAGCAATATACTCGAAGATCACAGTAAAGGCTTGGGAAGGTCAGTCGAGGACTTACATGCATGCTATAGTATAGTGACGGAACGTACATGGTGCGGTCGTGAAGTTACAAGTACAAAGAAGAATGGTTCTCAACTTTACCAAACACCGATAAGGAAACGGTGCCCATTAGAAGTAAGATACGAAACAACGAAACATCAGAGAAGACGATATTAGACGATCGGGAAAAAACTGCGGCGATTGTGGGGAACATTCGTAGACAATTAGTTGACTAAAAAAGGAAGAGCGTTAATATTGTAATACTAAGTTTGCACCACTAGTCAGGGACTTAGTGCATTGGTCGAGGGGCGGTCTGCTTCGCAGTCTATCAAGGACTAGGACTGCAGGGCCTTTTTTAACACTGATACTGGGGGGACCATGCCCCAGCCGTTCCCATGCCCCCCCCCCCAAGCTAGGTGTGTTTATTAACATAATTGTTCTCCTATAATGAACTTGATCTGCAGATGGCCACGAAGAATTGGCACAAATAGTACATGATATTATCTGTGCCAGCATTATACAGTGTAAGTACCCTGCAGAGTACAAACACGCGTTGATTAGTCCTGTGCCTAAAGTAAAAAAAACAACAGATTTAGACAGATCTCTGTTTTGCCTCAAATTGCCAAAGTGCTGGAGAAGATACAGCTCATGCTAAATCGGAATGAATTAATAATTAAGGACTCCCAGCATGCATTCACTAAGAACAAATCTACAGTAACAGCACTTGCGACCGCAACTCAGGACTGGTACAATGCAACGGACAGTGGCAGCCTATATATATGATGGTATTCATGTAGTTTTTGTGGACTTTCGAAAGGCTTTTGATTTAGTCGACCATGGCACCTTATTGGCAAAGCTAGCTGAAATGGATGTTAATAAAAGATTTTGGAAATGATTGCAGAGCTATCCGGGATTTCTTTCGAAATCTGGTCCCGTGATATCTGGTGTTCCCCAGGGTGGGGTCATTTCTCCGACTCTTTTTAATGTTTATGTTAATGCATTGAGGACTGTATTCCTCAGGGAACGGCCGTTACTACTTGCAAATATGCGGAAGATTGCTCCCAGTATGAACTTGTATCAGATTCTACAAGCCATATGCAGGATGTTATGAATCATCTGGAAGTATGGGCCGAACATAATAAAATGGAACTTAATGTCAAAAAAACTAAGGACATGTGGATTAGCTTCAAGAAATCTTGCCCAGCTCCCGAACCTATTACAATTGGAGGGAAGATATTGGAGAGGGTTAAGGAGTTTAAACTCCTTGGAGTTACAGTACAGAATGATTTAAAGTGGAACGTACATGTGACAGACATGGAGACTAAAGCAAACAGAAGGATGTACTATCTGTCTGAGAGTTTGTAGGAAGGCTAATATCCCTAAAGATATTGGACTTACCACCTTTTTACAAAGACCAGACCGTTGTTAGAGTATGCGTCGCCAATCTGGAGCGGTTTTCCTGCTTACCTTGAAGAAGACCTCCAAAGGGTGCAGAACAGGTGTCTAGACATAATAGGTTTACCCAGGAACACAGTAGACTCGTTAGCAGTTAGACGGGACAACTTAACGAGCAAATAATTTAAACGTTTTATGCAATTAGGAAATTATTCATGTAGGTGGTTTTTGGAGGTGCCAATTACCCACTCGTATGAATTGAGGTCCAGTTCATCTATACCTTTTAGAGCACCATGGTCACGTACAAACAGACATCAGTCATCTTTTATTGTTAGAGGTGCTAAACGTAATCGATAATTCTTAGCTTTAGTACTGGCTTCCTCAGATTTTTACATTTTTATACATTGTTCCTGATTTTATAAATTTTTACTGATTATAAGTACATAATTATTAGTCAATATTCCATTGTATTTATAGCTATATTCTATCAGATGTATAATGCAGTTGTAATTCTTATGCTAAAGACTGCAAAAATAAAGTATTATAAAGTATTATAAAGAAGCACTATAGGTACGTTTTACTCAATCGACTCTTCATATAGACTGTTAGACCTGCACGCTCTGTTGAGAAAGAGACTTGTGTTCATATATATATTGATAATAATAATAAGGTGTTGCTCCAAGTGGCGAACCATACCGGACAAGTAGAGAAACCTCTACTTGGCCCGGCTGGGATTCGAACCCACGGTCTTCGGTTTACTATAGTCCGACGCTCTATCGACTGAGCTACAGGTCAAGTTGGGAGCTGGTGGTCGAATGTTGGTACTTGGGCTATTTTGATATTTCGAAACAGATACTAGTTTCTTCAATATCGAGACTATAGTCTTTATACATGTAGATTTAGAACAATTATTAAGGGAAACTGCACTCGGGTGGAGAATAATGATAATAATGTATTTCTCCGAGTGGCGAACCTGTAGCTCAGTCGGTAGAGCGCGGACTAGTAAACCGAAGGGCTCGCGGGTTCGAATCCCAGCCGGACCAAGTAGAGTTTTCTGTGCTTGTCCGATATATGGTTCGCCACTCGGAGCAACACCTTATTATTATCATTATTCTCCACTCGAGTGCAGTTTCCCTTGATAATTGTTCTAAATATATATATATATATATATATATATATATATATATATACTATAAGTGGGCTTACCTCAAATGTTGATGGTCGCTACTGTCAGTTTCACGCTGGGCGATCTTCAGGCGGCTCTGAAGAGGAATTCGGAGCCGCCTGAAGATCGCCTAGCGTGAAACGGCTGACAGTAGCGACCATCAACATTTGAGTTAAGCCCACTTATAGTATATTCGCTCTACCTTTACGGTATTGAGCACTTTTCGACATTTCGCGAACAACACTTTGTTTGTTTAAATTTATATATATATATATATATATATATATATATATATATATATATATATACATACATATACATATATTAACGGTTAACATTTGATAGCTGAACAAATTCGGCTCAAACTTAACGAATAAGTATATCAATTTTCTTTATATACGAAAGAGTTAGTTTAAATTTATCTTTTAACATAAAGAGCAACACCCACCCCCGCCCAATTAATGACTCTATAAATAAAATTGTTTTAAATAAGGCGTTAACTTCCTATAGATGTTGCAGGGACGAAACCTCTATTATATAATTACCTTGAATTACGCCTGTTTCTGCTGCATAACTAAGTAAATAAAATTTAATAAAGTTATGAAACTTAGCAAATATAGTTTTTTGCTTATAGAAGTATATAATTTAGTATTCACGCACTTATAGATGGTTAGCTTGTTAGGTATATATATGTTATATATAGAATACCTAAATGGTAAACCGCCCCCTAAAATAGCAGTTTGTAGTGTCGAGGACTGTACTTAAGTATTCGAGACCTCGTTCGAGACGTTGTTTGCCTTAATAAAGTTTTTTCTGCATGTATGCAATATTAACCTCGGGTTTTGATTAGGTTAGTATATGTATAGCTTCAATACAAATCTAGATTTAGAAATTTGCTGCATGAAATAGTTTCAGATAAGTATTCATCTTACATCTTAACTTATTGCGACATACAGTTGCACGAAATTTGCATTAAAAGTCGGTCGTGCAATATAAGTGATTATATACCCACGCGCAAGAAAATTAAGTTCCTCACTTCTTTGTCTTCTTTGAGGAGCAGCATACGTTTATTACAAGTATTCCTATTAGCAGTGCGGTATGAAATACCAGTCAAGGACGTGACATAAAGCCCTTTAAAGGAGATTTTTCGCTAGATATTAGCAATACGCATGCACCATAACAAACTTCAAAGATATCGATGAGGAGAAAGCCGTATTCTTCCTTTAGCTTGGCAATAACCAAATTAACCAGGAAATGCTTGTCAATGAGAACACTAGCACTGTTATATCAAAAGTAGAATATTGTATCTGATAGTTTTGAAGCTTTTTAATTATAATATAACATGTCTCATCGAACTATCAGAAAAACTGTCGCAAATAAGGCTTATTTAGAAAATAACATTTTAAAAACGCAGGTGGCTAAAAGTTGTGCTTCTAGTTATAACTGTATGCTTAGAGCACTTGAAGAGATTTAATCGCAATTATAATTATACGCCATCGAACACGCCATCGAACACATCATCGAACGCGCCATCGAACACACCATCGAACACGCCATCGAACACACCATCCTAATTGTAAGAACAGTAAACAGAGTTTACGATCTGAAGACATTGATAAAAACTCTATTTTCATGTTTTCATTTAGTGATTTAAAATAAGGAAATAGATGAACACGTACATTTGTGTTCCTATACGTTGTATATAGAACTGCATGCACCCTTGTGGGAGTTTAGGATAACTCAAAATCGCGTGGAAATATACTCGCTCTGCATGCGGGCTCGTGTTTGTATGCGAGTTTTCCTTATCCCACACTCCACTCGTGTTTCTGTGAAAAACACTTCATATATTTCGCAATAAAGACTAATTGACTAAAGACAGTTTTAATACAACGGTAATAAAGTTATTGACTGGTATAAGCGTTATACTGATGCGTTGAGACTTTGACCTTAGAAAATTTAGTATTCGTTCACTGAACTCCCCAATTAGTGCAATTACTTTAACCTGACATTATTTATAATTAGTATATGGTAGTATATTGCCGTGTATACGTTGTATAGTCTTTAACAAATGTTTCCATTATTGAGCTACCGAGATTAGTTTAAGAAAACAAATATCAACATTTCGATCCAAAGTATACAGTCATTCTAGAGTTCATCATGATTTACCCTGTATTTAAGTATTTTACTCATTTCGAAACTGGCCGTGGTTCACCATCTTTCAGACTTTGTATACATTGTAAAATGCTGCCTACGCAACAGTCTACTTTTATATTATTTTAATAGACATTTTCCCAAATATATAGTCATGGAGTCCGAGTTAATACACGGCACGTAAAAATACACCGAGTTGTACATGTAACATAATTCTATATCCTGTCTCTACAAGAATCATGTGCAGCCATGTAGCTACAAGTTTTGGGAAGATCACTTGACTGTTGTAATTTACATGAGTACAGAAAGTGGGATGTAGTTTTACTCGTTAGTACTTTTACTGGCTAGATTACTTGATGTCGTAAAGGAAGTAAGCACAACGACTCACAGGAATTTAAAGGATTATGTACGTAACTTCATTGAATTGTACACAAACTGTTTGCTCAATTGTCAGACAAGTTAAGTTAGAACAATAGTGTCAGACTTATAGTCATCTTTAAGCGGTTATATTTTAAAAAAAGACAAGGTTCTGTGACATATTGACATCGTCTGGTCAACTTTCATCCAATCATGTGAGACGTTGTCGAAACAAGTGGTGCCGTGATTGGAATTGCTAATCGACTGAGAAAATACTCAGGGAAAAGCCCCCTGTTATCAGAAATTAGATGATTACATCATTCCTTAGAATTGGCCCAGTGGGTACAACTTGTTCCGGTGGCAAAAACTGTTTAAAGTTTTCCTTGCGGAACTTTAAAGCTCTGGTATATATAAAACGAAAATGGGATTCATTTCAAACAACCGAGTGATATCTCTTGGTAGAGATCTCAAGCTCACTTATTCAAGCACTCTCCTCATTTCAACAAATTCATATCATGTTCTTAAATCAAGGTTTAAAAGGAAATCATTTAGAATATAAGGTAAGAATTGCAGGGAAAACTAGACCTTTCAAAAATTGAGAGATTTAATGGAGAGATTTATCAATATAACTCGTTCTCTTTATATTGCTGTTGTTTTGTACAATCTCGCTTGTCATTTACTTGACATGCATGATGACAACAGTTAACAAAATCTCGAGATTGCTAATATTTTATTCCTAAAGACACGACAGTGAATGATTTCTGTCACGAATAAACCTGAATCATGCACACTTTCTATGATACGTTAACAGACATAGTGGTTTTAATACTGACAGATCTAAGACTAATGCAGCAAAAATATTGTCTATATATAATATATCCACGCACTTAGTAAAACAACTGTCAACTTATTAATCGCTCGCGCGCACTCGAGCCAATATAATTACTTATTTAAGTAGCCAATGAGTACATGACTCTTTCAAATCTTTCTTTCTTACTGAACGAATGTTTTTAAACTCATATACGCATATTTTTTTTTGTAGATTGCATATGTTCTGTTCATAACAGCGTTACAAATTCTTAACTGTCAGGCAGCACCAAAGTCTTATAGAAGAGTTGATTTTAAAGAACTACACAAAAAGGACGTAGTTAGAATGAGTCTGAGAAACAGACTGTTGGCTGACATCAAGAAAACAAACTGGTTTAAAAACGAACCAGAACAAGATAAGCGTTGTCCATTCACCTGGCAAGTTGGCACCGCCGTAGAAAACCGTTATCCAAGACACTTAATTCAAGCTCAATTAAGTTGCTCCACCGGGGCCTCCAGTAAACAAGATTGCTCCCATTACTGCAAACCTCTCTATTACCACGTGCATGTGCGATACCACACCACCACCACCACCACCACCACCACCACCACCAAAGGAATAATTTTAAAGCAAAAATATTGGACAACTGCCCCTGTTGTTGTTGCATATTTCTACGATCCGAGTCGCTGATGAACTAGCTGTCTAAATAATAAAATGTATATGATATGGTTCACGCCATGCATCTAAAAGCCAATATTGGGACTGATTATACATGAGCTGGGCTAGCTGACTTGATTAACTAGGACCGTCCTGTTGTTTTAAAACATGAATGAACTAGATTTGCAAAGAACAAATGAGTTTTAATTTAGATGCAAACAAATCCTATTATATATAAAACGTTCATTTCTTCTTGTGACCGCGAGGTACTAAGAATATTGTGACACGAAGCTCTGCTCATCAGCCCAATAGACATAGTTGTGGACAGCCGGTTATTTATTAATGATAATTATTAATCATATTATAGCGTTTTAGTAAGTATTGAATTTGTAAAATGAATTCACAGCACTTGTTGACAAGACTTGTATATACTACAAGGAAAAGTTCTATTTATTATATAAATGCTTATTTAATTATTTATGAATAATTTAACAAAGTGCAAATTTATTAGATTATATATAACATGTGAAGTAAACAGATTTAAAACTGTGTTCTGCCTGGCAGTATGCATTATATACAGATAAGATGTAATATTGACATGAATGAGTATTGTTATATTTATATTGTCATGAATAGTATAATTGCTATATTTAAAATATACTGAACAGCTTTTAATAAACAAATACATATAATATATCTCGTTTTGTATCGTTTTGAGAGCCGGTACCTCTTATAACACCATCCATGCATGTATAACAATTGCGTTACAACGCCGGTATACTATATAAATTGTTTAATTCACCCACTCCAATACACATTAGCTAGCAGCCCCCGTTTTCTCGTCAAAGATAAAAATAGAAATAAACCCAGTATAGAACAAAAGCATACAACCTGTCAGTTCTATATTTGAATTTGATTTTTTATCTACATACATGCAGTCATTCCACAGTAGTGCGTGTTCTTTGGCTTCTAAAAGAATACTCCCACTTTGTACTCCAAGCAAGGGGTCCAAAAAAAGCGTACGAGATATTTTTGATTTCAAAACCATATATATGAGACTTTGGAGATTTGTAAAATTTATATTGATGATTTTTCGAACATTCTCATGGATTTTCCAGAGATTACCAAAACGTCCCAGAGATTTTTATGAATTTTTATGGAACTTTAAAATTTTTTTAGGGATTTTAAAGCTTGTTTCTATTTCAGAGATTTTTGGTACGTAGACTAGTCTGCAGGAATTTCAATGCCAATGACCATATATAACAAGTAAATTACTATATAAATAGTCAATGACCATATTTTTATTGTGTGTGTGTGTGTGTGTGTGTGTGTGTGTGTGTGTGTGTGTGTGTGTGTGGTAACAAGCAGGTTCAACAATAATGAGCACACCAATATAGTGAATGACATGACAAATTCATATATAAACCAGTAAACTATGTTCCAAGCAATGAGATAATAAATGTTGTAAACACCGTGTTCGAGAACGTCAGTTTACCACCTTTTAAACAGTTCATTTCCCCCCTTTTCTATTTATTTGAACATATATATTAATAACGTTTACTCAAGAACACTCAGTCTTATCGAAGTTAATAAAGTGTTAATATTTCGTTTTATGTTTTTATCTAATAAATGCATCCGTTTTGTGTTAAAAATGAAAAAACAAGCAAACCACACTGTCATTGGTTTAGTTGCTGCCCCGTTGCCAAGGACATGCACGGTTTACTGATGCGGTGCGTATTTTTGGGACAGAGCAAATAAAGGAGTTTCCACCTTCAACTAGTGGGAGTAAAGAGTAGAGGGATTAAATAAAATCTTGCTATAAAACCTATTTATGTGTAACAAACGTTCCCATTGCATTTTACATACATACATACATACATACATATTTAATTGTGTTCCTCAATGAGGCTTTTCGACACTAATTTACATGGAATGACAATAATTATTATAAAATCGCGATTAAAATTATTACATAGTTAAAAGTTTACTAGTATAAAATTTCCTATTATTAAAAGTAGTCTATTACTGAGCATGAAGTTTGGCTAACATGTCTTTCTTTAATTTGTTCTTAAAACTTTTCAAGGAGGGCATTAGCTTTATGTTATTGCCCAGATCGTTCCATAGTTTCGCTCCTCTGTACTGGAATGTTCTCTGACCGGTGGTGGTATTGTTTTCATGATAACTGAACGCCAGGCTTGGACTGCATGGTCATTGTGCCATTTCTGCTGAAGTCTACTTTTGAGTTCTGACTTGTTCAGTTGTTTGACTCGACTCAGCTCAGCTGACGTTCATTGTTTTGTTTTGCCTGGCACTCTTGGCTATAGCGGTTATTCGATGTGATATGACTACAACTATATTATTATACTATATATATATACTATAGACATTCTTGTGAGTTGTGACTACTTTGGTGAATGCATGATGGCTAATTGGCGTAATGATCGACATATAGCTACTATTTTTCAGATATTGCTACTGATACAAAAAAGATCATGTACATGCAAGCGCTGTCTATTTTAGGGTCTATAGTTCCAGTTCAAGCTGTCGTTCAAGCAAGAATATAAAGATCATCTTTATACCGTCTGGCAGCTCTATATCGTTCTTTCATATCATTTGTTTCCAAAAGAAAAAGAAAAATTCATCAAATATCAGTTCTTCTTTTATCTATCTTTAGCCTGTTTATTTGGTTAACCTTTTTCTTGCCAACTTCAAAATTTGCCATAAATAACTAGCTACTGATCACATTGAAGAAGAGCTTATACATTACAATACTGGATTAACTCACGGATTAACTGTTTCTAATTATGCATTGTGGGGAATTCACCGTATTCATACATCCGTACAACCGTATTCGTAAATCACATCTAGCAGTTGTATAGATTCCAACGCTCGTTGGATATATATAACGTTAGAAGCTGTCGACTTAGCTTCTGTCCGTTCACATATATATATAATAAGTGCTATATAGTCTATGCACTCGCAGCTTGATACATGACTACAAGAATCCTGAATCCAAAGAAATATTTGCAATTTCAAAAGAAGTATGATGTCGAGCCTTGCATGAAGCATAAACATTGAGCACCGGTATATAATTTCACGAAATGTTTTAAGGTTTTCATGCAAGCACCAAGGACAGAGTCCACAGGAAAATGACATTGTGTCAAGTTCAGCGTACGGATACCGTTCAGTGCACTGTCTCTGAAGTAGCTTGGTATAAGCAATAAATAGTCTGGCAGGCATGCATGTTTACTGAATATCACGGTAAACAGGTGCAATTTTCCTTAACGTATATATTATGACACGAAAACACAAATTATATAACGTATAAACGTGACATAAATATATATACGGACTGTATATATATATATATATATATAATATATGCATCATGCTAGATTGTCTCAGCGATCATCAAACCTAATTTCTATTGTTTTGTCCTAATTTCATCTGACTGAGTTTTGTCTCTGATGTCTGGGTGGCAAATTATATTAATAAATTCATATACTCAATTATACATAACAATGAAGGGGATTAGGCGAAGCTGAACAACATTAAATTCACTGCTTAAGCACCAATGCTCCGCCTCCATGCAAGCTACAATCTTGGACAATAATGTTGTAACACCCCCTCCCCCCGATTCAATGTTGACCGAACTGAAACAATGTTGGACTGGAGTTTCATATAACAACATTGAATTGGGGGGAGGGGTTGACTGTTACAACTATTATTGTCCAAGATTGTCCTTGACTGATTTTTCTTAATATTGTATAAAATACAGCTAAAATATGATTTCAATTTGTAAATTAAAGTCAATAAACAAATTGTGAAATTTGAGACTGTTTCGTGCAATTAGTAGAGAGATATTTGCATTTAAAAATGTATAGATTGCACTCTACTACGAGGCCCTTTCTTTGTTACTCAATAATATCTACGTCACTAGAACAGTATTGCGAGAGAATGTGCATTCTGTCGGTGGAAAAAATGTAGGTTTCGATACTTGGATAGCTGTTGAAAGAGAGATGTATTTATAATATTACTATTGTTTAGATATGACACTCATATTTCAGCCGTTGCGTGATTGATATCTGAGCCCGCTTTAACTGAATCTATCTGACATTATGATGATTGGGGGAAAACAAGCACGGTGTATTTCATTTCATAATAGAACATTTTATTTAAGTTTAAAAATTATTTCCCCAGCTAATACTATCAAAGAATTGTCAATGGGAGCATTATTATTTTTATATTAAGATTAATAGCTTCAAAAACTACAGAAGACCCGCTACTTTGTCGTTGGAAATTTGAGAAATTAACGTATTGCGGTACGCGTTTTAGACGAAGCGAAATCTGGAAGAGGTTGAAATCATTCAATAAATAAATGTAAAGCTTAAGCCTCTTTTATAGAATGCTTGTAAAGCCACATTTATTCATATACAGTTGGTTTCATTTCCCCTGCGCAATTATATACCGCCTTTTGCAACGGTCTACCACGGTCTACCACGGTCTACCATGGGTTTCAAAGGGAATTACATGTATATTAATTTTATTATATTGTAGTGGTAGACCGTGGTAGACCGTGGTAGACCGTTGCATAAGGCGGAATAAAATTGCGCAGGGGAAATTAAACCAACTGTATATGAATAAATGTGGCTTTACAAGCATTCTATAAAAGAGGCTTAAGCTTTACATTTATTTATTGAATGATTTCAACCTCTTCCAGATTTCGCTTCGTCTAAAACGCGTGCCGCAATACGTTAATTTCTCAAATTTCCAACGACAAGGTAGCGGGTGATTGATATCTGAGCCCGCTTTAACTGAATCTATATCTGACATTATGATGATTGGGGGAAAACAAGCACGGTGTATTTCATTTCATAATAGAACATTTTATTTAAGTTTAAAAATGATTTCCCCAGCTAATACTATCAATTAATTGTTAATGGGAGCATAATTATTTTATATTAAGATTAATAGCTTCAAAAACTACAGAAGACCCAACGGCTGAAATATGAGCGTCATATCTAAAGAATAGTAATATTATAAATACATCTCTCTTTCGATTCAACAGTTATCCAAATATCGAAACCTACATTTTTTCCACCGGCAGAATGCACTTTCTCTCGCAATACTGTTCTAGTGACGTAGATATTATTGAGTAACATGTACAAAGAAAGGGCCTCGTAGTAGAGCGCAATCTATACATTTTTAAATGCAAATATCTCTCTACTAATTGCACGAAACAGTCTCAAATTTCACAATTTGTTTATTGACTTTAATTTACAAATTTAAATCATATTTTAGCTGTATTTTATACAATATTAAGAAAAATCAGTCAAGGACAATCTTGGACAATAATGTTGTAACACACCCCCTCCCCCCGATTCAATGTTGACCGAACTGAAACAATGTTGGACTGGAGTTTCATATAACAACATTGAATTGGGGGGAGGGGTTGACTGTTACAACTATTATTGTCCAAGATTGTCCTTGACTGATTTTTCTTAATATTGTATAAAATACAGCTAAAATATGATTTCAATTTGTAAATTAAAGTCAATAAACAAATTGTGAAATTTGAGACTGTTTCGTGCAATTAGTAGAGAGATATTTGCATTTAAAAATGTATAGATTGCACTCTACTACGAGGCCCTTTCTTTGTTACTCAATAATATCTACGTCACTAGAACAGTATTGCGAGAGAATGTGCATTCTGTCGGTGGAAAAAATGTAGGTTTCGATACTTGGATAGCTGTTGAAAGAGAGATGTATTTATAATATTACTATTGTTTAGATATGACACTCATATTTCAGCCGTTGCGTGATTGATATCTGAGCCCGCTTTAACTGAATCTATCTGACATTATGATGATTGGGGGAAAACAAGCACGGTGTATTTCATTTCATAATAGAACATTTTATTTAAGTTTAAAAATTATTTCCCCAGCTAATACTATCAAAGAATTGTCAATGGGAGCATTATTATTTTTATATTAAGATTAATAGCTTCAAAAACTACAGAAGACCCGCTACTTTGTCGTTGGAAATTTGAGAAATTAACGTATTGCGGTACGCGTTTTAGACGAAGCGAAATCTGGAAGAGGTTGAAATCATTCAATAAATAAATGTAAAGCTTAAGCCTCTTTTATAGAATGCTTGTAAAGCCACATTTATTCATATACAGTTGGTTTCATTTCCCCTGCGCAATTATATACCGCCTTTTGCAACGGTCTACCACGGTCTACCACGGTCTACCATGGGTTTCAAAGGGAATTACATGTATATTAATTTTATTATATTGTAGTGGTAGACCGTGGTAGACCGTGGTAGACCGTTGCATAAGGCGGAATAAAATTGCGCAGGGGAAATTAAACCAACTGTATATGAATAAATGTGGCTTTACAAGCATTCTATAAAAGAGGCTTAAGCTTTACATTTATTTATTGAATGATTTCAACCTCTTCCAGATTTCGCTTCGTCTAAAACGCGTGCCGCAATACGTTAATTTCTCAAATTTCCAACGACAAGGTAGCGGGTGATTGATATCTGAGCCCGCTTTAACTGAATCTATATCTGACATTATGATGATTGGGGGAAAACAAGCACGGTGTATTTCATTTCATAATAGAACATTTTATTTAAGTTTAAAAATGATTTCCCCAGCTAATACTATCAATTAATTGTTAATGGGAGCATAATTATTTTATATTAAGATTAATAGCTTCAAAAACTACAGAAGACCCAACGGCTGAAATATGAGCGTCATATCTAAAGAATAGTAATATTATAAATACATCTCTCTTTCGATTCAACAGTTATCCAAATATCGAAACCTACATTTTTTCCACCGGCAGAATGCACTTTCTCTCGCAATACTGTTCTAGTGACGTAGATATTATTGAGTAACATGTACAAAGAAAGGGCCTCGTAGTAGAGCGCAATCTATACATTTTTAAATGCAAATATCTCTCTACTAATTGCACGAAACAGTCTCAAATTTCACAATTTGTTTATTGACTTTAATTTACAAATTTAAATCATATTTTAGCTGTATTTTATACAATATTAAGAAAAATCAGTCAAGGACAATCTTGGACAATAATGTTGTAACACCCCCTCCCCCCGATTCAATGTTGACCGAACTGAAACAATGTTGGACTGGAGTTTCATATAACAACATTGAATTGGGGGAGGGGTTGACTGTTACAACTATTATTGTCCAAGATTGTCCTTGACTGATTTTTCTTAATATTGTATAAAATACAGCTAAAATATGATTTCAATTTGTAAATTAAAGTCAATAAACAAATTGTGAAATTTGAGACTGTTTCGTGCAATTAGTAGAGAGATATTTGCATTTAAAAATGTATAGATTGCACTCTACTACGAGGCCCTTTCTTTGTTACTCAATAATATCTACGTCACTAGAACAGTATTGCGAGAGAATGTGCATTCTGTCGGTGGAAAAAATGTAGGTTTCGATACTTGGATAGCTGTTGAAAGAGAGATGTATTTATAATATTACTATTGTTTAGATATGACACTCATATTTCAGCCGTTGCGTGATTGATATCTGAGCCCGCTTTAACTGAATCTATCTGACATTATGATGATTGGGGGAAAACAAGCACGGTGTATTTCATTTCATAATAGAACATTTTATTTAAGTTTAAAAATTATTTCCCCAGCTAATACTATCAAAGAATTGTCAATGGGAGCATTATTATTTTTATATTAAGATTAATAGCTTCAAAAACTACAGAAGACCCGCTACTTTGTCGTTGGAAATTTGAGAAATTAACGTATTGCGGTACGCGTTTTAGACGAAGCGAAATCTGGAAGAGGTTGAAATCATTCAATAAATAAATGTAAAGCTTAAGCCTCTTTTATAGAATGCTTGTAAAGCCACATTTATTCATATACAGTTGGTTTCATTTCCCCTGCGCAATTATATACCGCCTTTTGCAACGGTCTACCACGGTCTACCACGGTCTACCATGGGTTTCAAAGGGAATTACATGTATATTAATTTTATTATATTGTAGTGGTAGACCGTGGTAGACCGTGGTAGACCGTTGCATAAGGCGGAATAAAATTGCGCAGGGGAAATTAAACCAACTGTATATGAATAAATGTGGCTTTACAAGCATTCTATAAAAGAGGCTTAAGCTTTACATTTATTTATTGAATGATTTCAACCTCTTCCAGATTTCGCTTCGTCTAAAACGCGTGCCGCAATACGTTAATTTCTCAAATTTCCAACGACAAGGTAGCGGGTGATTGATATCTGAGCCCGCTTTAACTGAATCTATATCTGACATTATGATGATTGGGGGAAAACAAGCACGGTGTATTTCATTTCATAATAGAACATTTTATTTAAGTTTAAAAATGATTTCCCCAGCTAATACTATCAATTAATTGTTAATGGGAGCATAATTATTTTATATTAAGATTAATAGCTTCAAAAACTACAGAAGACCCAACGGCTGAAATATGAGCGTCATATCTAAAGAATAGTAATATTATAAATACATCTCTCTTTCGATTCAACAGTTATCCAAATATCGAAACCTACATTTTTTCCACCGGCAGAATGCACTTTCTCTCGCAATACTGTTCTAGTGACGTAGATATTATTGAGTAACATGTACAAAGAAAGGGCCTCGTAGTAGAGCGCAATCTATACATTTTTAAATGCAAATATCTCTCTACTAATTGCACGAAACAGTCTCAAATTTCACAATTTGTTTATTGACTTTAATTTACAAATTTAAATCATATTTTAGCTGTATTTTATACAATATTAAGAAAAATCAGTCAAGGACTGTCCTTGACTGATTTTTCTTAATATTGTATAAAATACAGCTAAAATATGATTTCAATTTGTAAATTAAAGTCAATAAACAAATTGTGAAATTTGAGACTGTTTCGTGCAATTAGTAGAGAGATATTTGCATTTAAAAATGTATAGATTGCACTCTACTACGAGGCCCTTTCTTTGTTACTCAATAATATCTACGTCACTAGAACAGTATTGCGAGAGAATGTGCATTCTGTCGGTGGAAAAAATGTAGGTTTCGATACTTGGATAGCTGTTGAAAGAGAGATGTATTTATAATATTACTATTGTTTAGATATGACACTCATATTTCAGCCGTTGCGTGATTGATATCTGAGCCCGCTTTAACTGAATCTATCTGACATTATGATGATTGGGGGAAAACAAGCACGGTGTATTTCATTTCATAATAGAACATTTTATTTAAGTTTAAAAATTATTTCCCCAGCTAATACTATCAAAGAATTGTCAATGGGAGCATTATTATTTTTATATTAAGATTAATAGCTTCAAAAACTACAGAAGACCCGCTACTTTGTCGTTGGAAATTTGAGAAATTAACGTATTGCGGTACGCGTTTTAGACGAAGCGAAATCTGGAAGAGGTTGAAATCATTCAATAAATAAATGTAAAGCTTAAGCCTCTTTTATAGAATGCTTGTAAAGCCACATTTATTCATATACAGTTGGTTTCATTTCCCCTGCGCAATTATATACCGCCTTTTGCAACGGTCTACCACGGTCTACCACGGTCTACCATGGGTTTCAAAGGGAATTACATGTATATTAATTTTATTATATTGTAGTGGTAGACCGTGGTAGACCGTGGTAGACCGTTGCATAAGGCGGAATAAAATTGCGCAGGGGAAATTAAACCAACTGTATATGAATAAATGTGGCTTTACAAGCATTCTATAAAAGAGGCTTAAGCTTTACATTTATTTATTGAATGATTTCAACCTCTTCCAGATTTCGCTTCGTCTAAAACGCGTGCCGCAATACGTTAATTTCTCAAATTTCCAACGACAAGGTAGCGGGTGATTGATATCTGAGCCCGCTTTAACTGAATCTATATCTGACATTATGATGATTGGGGGAAAACAAGCACGGTGTATTTCATTTCATAATAGAACATTTTATTTAAGTTTAAAAATGATTTCCCCAGCTAATACTATCAATTAATTGTTAATGGGAGCATAATTATTTTATATTAAGATTAATAGCTTCAAAAACTACAGAAGACCCAACGGCTGAAATATGAGCGTCATATCTAAAGAATAGTAATATTATAAATACATCTCTCTTTCGATTCAACAGTTATCCAAATATCGAAACCTACATTTTTTCCACCGGCAGAATGCACTTTCTCTCGCAATACTGTTCTAGTGACGTAGATATTATTGAGTAACATGTACAAAGAAAGGGCCTCGTAGTAGAGCGCAATCTATACATTTTTAAATGCAAATATCTCTCTACTAATTGCACGAAACAGTCTCAAATTTCACAATTTGTTTATTGACTTTAATTTACAAATTTAAATCATATTTTAGCTGTATTTTATACAATATTAAGAAAAATCAGTCAAGGACATGTCCTTGACTGATTTTTCTTAATATTGTATAAAATACAGCTAAAATATGATTTCAATTTGTAAATTAAAGTCAATAAACAAATTGTGAAATTTGAGACTGTTTCGTGCAATTAGTAGAGAGATATTTGCATTTAAAAATGTATAGATTGCACTCTACTACGAGGCCCTTTCTTTGTTACTCAATAATATCTACGTCACTAGAACAGTATTGCGAGAGAATGTGCATTCTGTCGGTGGAAAAAATGTAGGTTTCGATACTTGGATAGCTGTTGAAAGAGAGATGTATTTATAATATTACTATTGTTTAGATATGACACTCATATTTCAGCCGTTGCGTGATTGATATCTGAGCCCGCTTTAACTGAATCTATCTGACATTATGATGATTGGGGGAAAACAAGCACGGTGTATTTCATTTCATAATAGAACATTTTATTTAAGTTTAAAAATTATTTCCCCAGCTAATACTATCAAAGAATTGTCAATGGGAGCATTATTATTTTTATATTAAGATTAATAGCTTCAAAAACTACAGAAGACCCGCTACTTTGTCGTTGGAAATTTGAGAAATTAACGTATTGCGGTACGCGTTTTAGACGAAGCGAAATCTGGAAGAGGTTGAAATCATTCAATAAATAAATGTAAAGCTTAAGCCTCTTTTATAGAATGCTTGTAAAGCCACATTTATTCATATACAGTTGGTTTCATTTCCCCTGCGCAATTATATACCGCCTTTTGCAACGGTCTACCACGGTCTACCACGGTCTACCATGGGTTTCAAAGGGAATTACATGTATATTAATTTTATTATATTGTAGTGGTAGACCGTGGTAGACCGTGGTAGACCGTTGCATAAGGCGGAATAAAATTGCGCAGGGGAAATTAAACCAACTGTATATGAATAAATGTGGCTTTACAAGCATTCTATAAAAGAGGCTTAAGCTTTACATTTATTTATTGAATGATTTCAACCTCTTCCAGATTTCGCTTCGTCTAAAACGCGTGCCGCAATACGTTAATTTCTCAAATTTCCAACGACAAGGTAGCGGGTGATTGATATCTGAGCCCGCTTTAACTGAATCTATATCTGACATTATGATGATTGGGGGAAAACAAGCACGGTGTATTTCATTTCATAATAGAACATTTTATTTAAGTTTAAAAATGATTTCCCCAGCTAATACTATCAATTAATTGTTAATGGGAGCATAATTATTTTATATTAAGATTAATAGCTTCAAAAACTACAGAAGACCCAACGGCTGAAATATGAGCGTCATATCTAAAGAATAGTAATATTATAAATACATCTCTCTTTCGATTCAACAGTTATCCAAATATCGAAACCTACATTTTTTCCACCGGCAGAATGCACTTTCTCTCGCAATACTGTTCTAGTGACGTAGATATTATTGAGTAACATGTACAAAGAAAGGGCCTCGTAGTAGAGCGCAATCTATACATTTTTAAATGCAAATATCTCTCTACTAATTGCACGAAACAGTCTCAAATTTCACAATTTGTTTATTGACTTTAATTTACAAATTTAAATCATATTTTAGCTGTATTTTATACAATATTAAGAAAAATCAGTCAAGGACATCCTTGACTGATTTTTCTTAATATTGTATAAAATACAGCTAAAATATGATTTCAATTTGTAAATTAAAGTCAATAAACAAATTGTGAAATTTGAGACTGTTTCGTGCAATTAGTAGAGAGATATTTGCATTTAAAAATGTATAGATTGCACTCTACTACGAGGCCCTTTCTTTGTTACTCAATAATATCTACGTCACTAGAACAGTATTGCGAGAGAATGTGCATTCTGTCGGTGGAAAAAATGTAGGTTTCGATACTTGGATAGCTGTTGAAAGAGAGATGTATTTATAATATTACTATTGTTTAGATATGACACTCATATTTCAGCCGTTGCGTGATTGATATCTGAGCCCGCTTTAAAGGATGAGTGTCAGGGTCATGCATTGCGCGCTCGCGGCGGCCATTTTATGGGCCGACTAGCGAGTTCGTTATATAATCCGTCAATATCTTGGCAATCCTTTAAGTAAATCTGGTACTTTGTGATTTTCCAATGAGAGAATATACTTAACTGAATATTTATATAGCTATTTGTTGCAAACTTGATTACGAATGTAAAAAATATCGTTCAAATATGTCGGCTTCCACAAGTGCTTCACCACCGAAGCGTGGAAGGCCGAATTTTGAAGCTGAAACCAAGCGAATCAGGCTGAGACCTGACGTGTTTGACCGTTGGTTGGTGAAAAAAAGACTCGCTTGGATTTACACATAAGGCGCATAGTCAATTTGCGGATTATTTACTGGATATGTGTGAAGAACCGACAGACCAACAAAGGCAACAATCCTCTGAATCAGGTGAGTGCTTCAAACGTCTATGGAGTACTTCATACTGCGTGTGTCTGCATGCCATTATTCTAGTATAAATGAAAGGGTTAACTCATTACAGCCTGACATTAGACAGCCCCTTACTTTCCCCTGATTGAAGTCATCTCAGCCATGAAATTATGCCATGCAGGAATGGGTTAATCAATAGCCCAGTTTGTCTGACATTTTATTTGGGTTTTTTTATATTTTAGGAATGAGGCATTTATGGCAAGAACGTTGTTGGCAGTCATAGACCACAACAGCCATATATTTAGAAAACCAGCTCTCACCAAAAAACAAATGAAAAAGTACAGTAAAACCAATAGCAAGAGGTCAAAGAATTGGAAGGTTTCACATGTCATGGAAGAAAAGACATATATATGACTACTGGCACAGTCTTGCTTGTAGAATGCTACAGAAGAGGGTTAAGGATGGTCACAGCAATACAGCATTCACCTCAAAGTTGAAATCCCTGCTGAACACCCAATTAGAATATCCCCATCTATTGCATTAAAGCCAATCCCCAAGACAGATGACCTAGTTAAACAGTCACTGTCTAGATTTGGAAATGCTGAGTGAGAGGTGCAACAAGCCCTCTTTCTGTATACTGTATCCCTGGTTACAACAAAACTGACATTGATAACCCAACATTCATTTACTCCATGTTGTAATATTAAATTTTTTATAAACAGCTTGTGACATCTATATACATACATGTACATAATCAACTATAGACCATTCGCATAAATATTACACAAAGCATTGTTACAGACTTACAGTGTATAAATGCATACCATCACCACCATTCTTTTCATTTATAAAGTATTACTCATTTTGAGTTTTTGTCTTTCTTGAATTATAGAATTAAGAAAATGAAATTGTGGTTGTGTGTGCTACATCATTGTATTTATGCACTTGGTCCATAATACTTGGTATAAGAATATTATATAAATAGAAGACTTTCAAACCACAGCTGTGATCTATTCTGACATTGTTTTCTAATACGTACTCACTATTCCACCCAATAAAATTCTTTAGTCTGTAAAATAGTTGTATAGCTCAGGCTCTCCGGAACCCCATGTAGTACCCATCTTCAGCTGGATAAATATGTCTTATTGCAAGTACCAACACAAGAAGGACACACTTTTCTGTTTCCTCTTCCTAATTTTTTATACTGCCACAAAATATACTGGTGGTAGGCAGCTTTTCGAAAACTGTTAGTTGAATAATCTGGGTCTTCAGCTCTGATGTCACCCCTTGCTCTTATTGCCATAATAAGGACATCCCTGTCAGTACACACCTTCTGAAAGGTCACAAACGAGGTGACACATCTAATTTTTCTTGCAGCATTTATTTTCCTCTTCACTAGCCATTGGTCTACACACTCCACAAGTACACCAGGAGGGCTTTGTTGGAGGTATTACTGGTGGAGGTACTCCAAACTGTATAATATTTTTGGCATAGTCGAGACTGCCTTTACCATTCGACAGTAGTTCCAACAGAATGTTGTCCTTCTGTCCTTCATTCAGAGTACCAATAAATACCTAAAAGGAAATGATAATTTTTCATATTTCTTTGGAACATATAATTGCTTCTAGAGACGAAATTGCAATGTAGAAAATTTATGAAAGAACTAAAATGTCAATGCTGTGTCAAAATTTATTACAACACCAACTGCTAATTATTTATGAGTGCATGGCAATGCAATGTCATAATATACAATGACATGCAATGACATTGACAACACAAAAAGACAAACAGAAGCGAATTTTCATGCAATAATTTGCGCAAACTTCCAAAACAAATAAGAAGAAAAAAAATCATTAAAAATTATAAAGAAATACTCCAGATATAGTCATATTGTAAATGTTTCCATGCATGACACACTTGCATAATTTGTTATTAGGTAACATGTACATACCGTAATTTGTTGTTTCGCCTCCTCAACTGCAATCTGGTGATGTTCAAATGCATTTCGTCCGGCGTTAACATTCACAGAGGCGGTTGTCGTCGTTGAATCTATATTTCGGCAGGACGACTTCTTGGTGCCACACGTGCACTCTTTAGCACAGCGCAATCCTTCATCACGGCAAGGACAGGCTTCTTCCTACCACTGGCTTTGCTGCATGTGTTCTTACAACTGCAAAACTAAAATAGAAACAAACGCGCAGCAAGTTAGGCACGAAGGAATATAACTTGGCAAAACTTGCACAACAATTTAGTAAAGAACCGTGATCTTACTTGAGTTCGGTCACATATTTGACGACTTGATGGCCCAGCTTCTTCAATGCTAATAAGTGGCTCTGCTTGTTCAGCGCCAACAAGTTCGTGGGACGAAGATTCATGAATCGGTGATCCATAGACGTTCAAATTGTCTTCGGGATCATAGCGCTCCACGTCCAAGTCTGAATCTGACTCCGTATCTGACATAGTTTATAGATTAGAAAGGTCGTAAGGTCTACGAGTACGCAAAATAGAATGCGGCTATTTTTGGCAAATCAACAACAAAGTCCCCGTATGTAAACAATAACACAAGCGCGCAATGCATGACCCTGACACTCATCCTTTAACTGAATCTATCTGACATTATGATGATTGGGGGAAAACAAGCACGGTGTATTTCATTTCATAATAGAACATTTTATTTAAGTTTAAAAATTATTTCCCCAGCTAATACTATCAAAGAATTGTCAATGGGAGCATTATTATTTTTATATTAAGATTAATAGCTTCAAAAACTACAGAAGACCCGCTACTTTGTCGTTGGAAATTTGAGAAATTAACGTATTGCGGTACGCGTTTTAGACGAAGCGAAATCTGGAAGAGGTTGAAATCATTCAATAAATAAATGTAAAGCTTAAGCCTCTTTTATAGAATGCTTGTAAAGCCACATTTATTCATATACAGTTGGTTTCATTTCCCCTGCGCAATTATATACCGCCTTTTGCAACGGTCTACCACGGTCTACCACGGTCTACCATGGGTTTCAAAGGGAATTACATGTATATTAATTTTATTATATTGTAGTGGTAGACCGTGGTAGACCGTGGTAGACCGTTGCATAAGGCGGAATAAAATTGCGCAGGGGAAATTAAACCAACTGTATATGAATAAATGTGGCTTTACAAGCATTCTATAAAAGAGGCTTAAGCTTTACATTTATTTATTGAATGATTTCAACCTCTTCCAGATTTCGCTTCGTCTAAAACGCGTGCCGCAATACGTTAATTTCTCAAATTTCCAACGACAAGGTAGCGGGTGATTGATATCTGAGCCCGCTTTAACTGAATCTATATCTGACATTATGATGATTGGGGGAAAACAAGCACGGTGTATTTCATTTCATAATAGAACATTTTATTTAAGTTTAAAAATGATTTCCCCAGCTAATACTATCAATTAATTGTTAATGGGAGCATAATTATTTTATATTAAGATTAATAGCTTCAAAAACTACAGAAGACCCAACGGCTGAAATATGAGCGTCATATCTAAAGAATAGTAATATTATAAATACATCTCTCTTTCGATTCAACAGTTATCCAAATATCGAAACCTACATTTTTTTCCACCGGCAGAATGCACTTTCTCTCGCAATACTGTTCTAGTGACGTAGATATTATTGAGTAACATGTACAAAGAAAGGGCCTCGTAGTAGAGCGCAATCTATACATTTTTAAATGCAAATATCTCTCTACTAATTGCACGAAACAGTCTCAAATTTCACAATTTGTTTATTGACTTTAATTTACAAATTTAAATCATATTTTAGCTGTATTTTATACAATATTAAGAAAAATCAGTCAAGGACAATCTTGGACAATAATGTTGTAACACCCCCTCCCCCCGATTCAATGTTGACCGAACTGAAACAATGTTGGACTGGAGTTTCATATAACAACATTGAATTGGGGGGAGGGGTTGACTGTTACAACTATTATTGTCCAAGATTGTCCTTGACTGATTTTTCTTAATATTGTATAAAATACAGCTAAAATATGATTTCAATTTGTAAATTAAAGTCAATAAACAAATTGTGAAATTTGAGACTGTTTCGTGCAATTAGTAGAGAGATATTTGCATTTAAAAATGTATAGATTGCACTCTACTACGAGGCCCTTTCTTTGTTACTCAATAATATCTACGTCACTAGAACAGTATTGCGAGAGAATGTGCATTCTGTCGGTGGAAAAAATGTAGGTTTCGATACTTGGATAGCTGTTGAAAGAGAGATGTATTTATAATATTACTATTGTTTAGATATGACACTCATATTTCAGCCGTTGCGTGATTGATATCTGAGCCCGCTTTAACTGAATCTATCTGACATTATGATGATTGGGGGAAAACAAGCACGGTGTATTTCATTTCATAATAGAACATTTTATTTAAGTTTAAAAATTATTTCCCCAGCTAATACTATCAAAGAATTGTCAATGGGAGCATTATTATTTTTATATTAAGATTAATAGCTTCAAAAACTACAGAAGACCCGCTACTTTGTCGTTGGAAATTTGAGAAATTAACGTATTGCGGTACGCGTTTTAGACGAAGCGAAATCTGGAAGAGGTTGAAATCATTCAATAAATAAATGTAAAGCTTAAGCCTCTTTTATAGAATGCTTGTAAAGCCACATTTATTCATATACAGTTGGTTTCATTTCCCCTGCGCAATTATATACCGCCTTTTGCAACGGTCTACCACGGTCTACCACGGTCTACCATGGGTTTCAAAGGGAATTACATGTATATTAATTTTATTATATTGTAGTGGTAGACCGTGGTAGACCGTGGTAGACCGTTGCATAAGGCGGAATAAAATTGCGCAGGGGAAATTAAACCAACTGTATATGAATAAATGTGGCTTTACAAGCATTCTATAAAAGAGGCTTAAGCTTTACATTTATTTATTGAATGATTTCAACCTCTTCCAGATTTCGCTTCGTCTAAAACGCGTGCCGCAATACGTTAATTTCTCAAATTTCCAACGACAAGGTAGCGGGTGATTGATATCTGAGCCCGCTTTAACTGAATCTATATCTGACATTATGATGATTGGGGGAAAACAAGCACGGTGTATTTCATTTCATAATAGAACATTTTATTTAAGTTTAAAAATGATTTCCCCAGCTAATACTATCAATTAATTGTTAATGGGAGCATAATTATTTTATATTAAGATTAATAGCTTCAAAAACTACAGAAGACCCAACGGCTGAAATATGAGCGTCATATCTAAAGAATAGTAATATTATAAATACATCTCTCTTTCGATTCAACAGTTATCCAAATATCGAAACCTACATTTTTTCCACCGGCAGAATGCACTTTCTCTCGCAATACTGTTCTAGTGACGTAGATATTATTGAGTAACATGTACAAAGAAAGGGCCTCGTAGTAGAGCGCAATCTATACATTTTTAAATGCAAATATCTCTCTACTAATTGCACGAAACAGTCTCAAATTTCACAATTTGTTTATTGACTTTAATTTACAAATTTAAATCATATTTTAGCTGTATTTTATACAATATTAAGAAAAATCAGTCAAGGACATCCTTGACTGATTTTTCTTAATATTGTATAAAATACAGCTAAAATATGATTTCAATTTGTAAATTAAAGTCAATAAACAAATTGTGAAATTTGAGACTGTTTCGTGCAATTAGTAGAGAGATATTTGCATTTAAAAATGTATAGATTGCACTCTACTACGAGGCCCTTTCTTTGTTACTCAATAATATCTACGTCACTAGAACAGTATTGCGAGAGAATGTGCATTCTGTCGGTGGAAAAAATGTAGGTTTCGATACTTGGATAGCTGTTGAAAGAGAGATGTATTTATAATATTACTATTGTTTAGATATGACACTCATATTTCAGCCGTTGCGTGATTGATATCTGAGCCCGCTTTAAAGGATGAGTGTCAGGGTCATGCATTGCGCGCTCGCGGCGGCCATTTTATGGGCCGACTAGCGAGTTCGTTATATAATCCGTCAATATCTTGGCAATCCTTTAAGTAAATCTGGTACTTTGTGATTTTCCAATGAGAGAATATACTTAACTGAATATTTATATAGCTATTTGTTGCAAACTTGATTACGAATGTAAAAAATATCGTTCAAATATGTCGGCTTCCACAAGTGCTTCACCACCGAAGCGTGGAAGGCCGAATTTTGAAGCTGAAACCAAGCGAATCAGGCTGAGACCTGACGTGTTTGACCGTTGGTTGGTGAAAAAAGACTCGCTTGGATTTACACATAAGGCGCATAGTCAATTTGCGGATTATTTACTGGATATGTGTGAAGAACCGACAGACCAACAAAGGCAACAATCCTCTGAATCAGGTGAGTGCTTCAAACGTCTATGGAGTACTTCATACTGCGTGTGTCTGCATGCCATTATTCTAGTATAAATGAAAGGGTTAACTCATTACAGCCTGACATTAGACAGCCCCTTACTTTCCCCTGATTGAAGTCATCTCAGCCATGAAATTATGCCATGCAGGAATGGGTTAATCAATAGCCCAGTTTGTCTGACATTTTATTTGGGTTTTTTTATATTTTAGGAATGAGGCATTTATGGCAAGAACGTTGTTGGCAGTCATAGACCACAACAGCCATATATTTAGAAAACCAGCTCTCACCAAAAAACAAATGAAAAAGTACAGTAAAACCAATAGCAAGAGGTCAAAGAATTGGAAGGTTTCACATGTCATGGAAGAAAAGACATATATATGACTACTGGCACAGTCTTGCTTGTAGAATGCTACAGAAGAGGGTTAAGGATGGTCACAGCAATACAGCATTCACCTCAAAGTTGAAATCCCTGCTGAACACCCAATTAGAATATCCCCATCTATTGCATTAAAGCCAATCCCCAAGACAGATGACCTAGTTAAACAGTCACTGTCTAGATTTGGAAATGCTGAGTGAGAGGTGCAACAAGCCCTCTTTCTGTATACTGTATCCCTGGTTACAACAAAACTGACATTGATAACCCAACATTCATTTACTCCATGTTGTAATATTAAATTTTTTATAAACAGCTTGTGACATCTATATACATACATGTACATAATCAACTATAGACCATTCGCATAAATATTACACAAAGCATTGTTACAGACTTACAGTGTATAAATGCATACCATCACCACCATTCTTTTCATTTATAAAGTATTACTCATTTTGAGTTTTTGTCTTTCTTGAATTATAGAATTAAGAAAATGAAATTGTGGTTGTGTGTGCTACATCATTGTATTTATGCACTTGGTCCATAATACTTGGTATAAGAATATTATATAAATAGAAGACTTTCAAACCACAGCTGTGATCTATTCTGACATTGTTTTCTAATACGTACTCACTATTCCACCCAATAAAATTCTTTAGTCTGTAAAATAGTTGTATAGCTCAGGCTCTCCGGAACCCCATGTAGTACCCATCTTCAGCTGGATAAATATGTCTTATTGCAAGTACCACACAAGAAGGACACACTTTTCTGTTTCCTCTTCCTAATTTTTTATACTGCCACAAAATATACTGGTGGTAGGCAGCTTTTCGAAAACTGTTAGTTGAATAATCTGGGTCTTCAGCTCTGATGTCACCCCTTGCTCTTATTGCCATAATAAGGACATCCCTGTCAGTACACACCTTCTGAAAGGTCACAAACGAGGTGACACATCTAATTTTCTTGCAGCATTTATTTTCCTCTTCACTAGCCATTGGTCTACACACTCCACAAGTACACCAGGAGGGCTTTGTTGGAGGTATTACTGGTGGAGGTACTCCAAACTGTATAATATTTTTGGCATAGTCGAGACTGCCTTTACCATTCGACAGTAGTTCCAACAGAATGTTGTCCTTCTGTCCTTCATTCAGAGTACCAATAAATACCTAAAAGGAAATGATAATTTTTCATATTTCTTTGGAACATATAATTGCTTCTAGAGACGAAATTGCAATGTAGAAAATTTATGAAAGAACTAAAATGTCAATGCTGTGTCAAAATTTATTACAACACCAACTGCTAATTATTTATGAGTGCATGGCAATGCAATGTCATAATATACAATGACATGCAATGACATTGACAACACAAAAAGACAAACAGAAGCGAATTTTCATGCAATAATTTGCGCAAACTACCAAAACAAATAAGAAAAAAAAATCATTAAAAATTATAAAGAAATACTCCAGATATAGTCATATTGTAAATGTTTCCATGCATGACACACTTGCATAATTTGTTATTAGGTAACATGTACATACCGTAATTTGTTGTTTCGCCTCCTCAACTGCAATCTGGTGATGTTCAAATGCATTTCGTCCGGCGTTAACATTCACAGAGGCGGTTGTCGTCGTTGAATCTATATTTCGGCAGGACGACTTCTTGGTGCCACACGTGCACTCTTTAGCACAGCGCAATCCTTCATCACGGCAAGGACAGGCTTCTTCCTACCACTGGCTTTGCTGCATGTGTTCTTACAACTGCAAAACTAAAATAGAAACAAACGCGCAGCAAGTTAGGCACGAAGGAATATAACTTGGCAAAACTTGCACAACAATTTAGTAAAGAACCGTGATCTTACTTGAGTTCGGTCACATATTTGACGACTTGATGGCCCAGCTTCTTCAATGCTAATAAGTGGCTCTGCTTGTTCAGCGCCAACAAGTTCGTGGGACGAAGATTCATGAATCGGTGATCCATAGACGTTCAAATTGTCTTCGGGATCATAGCGCTCCACGTCCAAGTCTGAATCTGACTCCGTATCTGACATAGTTTATAGATTAGAAAGGTCGTAAGGTCTACGAGTACGCAAAATAGAATGCGGCTATTTTTGGCAAATCAACAACAAAGTCCCCGTATGTAAACAATAACACAAGCGCGCAATGCATGACCCTGACACTCATCCTTTAACTGAATCTATCTGACATTATGATGATTGGGGGAAAACAAGCACGGTGTATTTCATTTCATAATAGAACATTTTATTTAAGTTTAAAAATTATTTCCCCAGCTAATACTATCAAAGAATTGTCAATGGGAGCATTATTATTTTTATATTAAGATTAATAGCTTCAAAAACTACAGAAGACCCGCTACTTTGTCGTTGGAAATTTGAGAAATTAACGTATTGCGGTACGCGTTTTAGACGAAGCGAAATCTGGAAGAGGTTGAAATCATTCAATAAATAAATGTAAAGCTTAAGCCTCTTTTATAGAATGCTTGTAAAGCCACATTTATTCATATACAGTTGGTTTCATTTCCCCTGCGCAATTATATACCGCCTTTTGCAACGGTCTACCACGGTCTACCACGGTCTACCATGGGTTTCAAAGGGAATTACATGTATATTAATTTTATTATATTGTAGTGGTAGACCGTGGTAGACCGTGGTAGACCGTTGCATAAGGCGGAATAAAATTGCGCAGGGGAAATTAAACCAACTGTATATGAATAAATGTGGCTTTACAAGCATTCTATAAAAGAGGCTTAAGCTTTACATTTATTTATTGAATGATTTCAACCTCTTCCAGATTTCGCTTCGTCTAAAACGCGTGCCGCAATACGTTAATTTCTCAAATTTCCAACGACAAGGTAGCGGGTGATTGATATCTGAGCCCGCTTTAACTGAATCTATATCTGACATTATGATGATTGGGGGAAAACAAGCACGGTGTATTTCATTTCATAATAGAACATTTTATTTAAGTTTAAAAATGATTTCCCCAGCTAATACTATCAATTAATTGTTAATGGGAGCATAATTATTTTATATTAAGATTAATAGCTTCAAAAACTACAGAAGACCCAACGGCTGAAATATGAGCGTCATATCTAAAGAATAGTAATATTATAAATACATCTCTCTTTCGATTCAACAGTTATCCAAATATCGAAACCTACATTTTTTCCACCGGCAGAATGCACTTTCTCTCGCAATACTGTTCTAGTGACGTAGATATTATTGAGTAACATGTACAAAGAAAGGGCCTCGTAGTAGAGCGCAATCTATACATTTTTAAATGCAAATATCTCTCTACTAATTGCACGAAACAGTCTCAAATTTCACAATTTGTTTATTGACTTTAATTTACAAATTTAAATCATATTTTAGCTGTATTTTATACAATATTAAGAAAAATCAGTCAAGGACAATCTTGGACAATAATGTTGTAACACCCCCTCCCCCCGATTCAATGTTGACCGAACTGAAACAATGTTGGACTGGAGTTTCATATAACAACATTGAATTGGGGGGAGGGGTTGACTGTTACAACTATTATTGTCCAAGATTGTCCTTGACTGATTTTTCTTAATATTGTATAAAATACAGCTAAAATATGATTTCAATTTGTAAATTAAAGTCAATAAACAAATTGTGAAATTTGAGACTGTTTCGTGCAATTAGTAGAGAGATATTTGCATTTAAAAATGTATAGATTGCACTCTACTACGAGGCCCTTTCTTTGTTACTCAATAATATCTACGTCACTAGAACAGTATTGCGAGAGAATGTGCATTCTGTCGGTGGAAAAAATGTAGGTTTCGATACTTGGATAGCTGTTGAAAGAGAGATGTATTTATAATATTACTATTGTTTAGATATGACACTCATATTTCAGCCGTTGCGTGATTGATATCTGAGCCCGCTTTAACTGAATCTATCTGACATTATGATGATTGGGGGAAAACAAGCACGGTGTATTTCATTTCATAATAGAACATTTTATTTAAGTTTAAAAATTATTTCCCCAGCTAATACTATCAAAGAATTGTCAATGGGAGCATTATTATTTTTATATTAAGATTAATAGCTTCAAAAACTACAGAAGACCCGCTACTTTGTCGTTGGAAATTTGAGAAATTAACGTATTGCGGTACGCGTTTTAGACGAAGCGAAATCTGGAAGAGGTTGAAATCATTCAATAAATAAATGTAAAGCTTAAGCCTCTTTTATAGAATGCTTGTAAAGCCACATTTATTCATATACAGTTGGTTTCATTTCCCCTGCGCAATTATATACCGCCTTTTGCAACGGTCTACCACGGTCTACCACGGTCTACCATGGGTTTCAAAGGGAATTACATGTATATTAATTTTATTATATTGTAGTGGTAGACCGTGGTAGACCGTGGTAGACCGTTGCATAAGGCGGAATAAAATTGCGCAGGGGAAATTAAACCAACTGTATATGAATAAATGTGGCTTTACAAGCATTCTATAAAAGAGGCTTAAGCTTTACATTTATTTATTGAATGATTTCAACCTCTTCCAGATTTCGCTTCGTCTAAAACGCGTGCCGCAATACGTTAATTTCTCAAATTTCCAACGACAAGGTAGCGGGTGATTGATATCTGAGCCCGCTTTAACTGAATCTATATCTGACATTATGATGATTGGGGGAAAACAAGCACGGTGTATTTCATTTCATAATAGAACATTTTATTTAAGTTTAAAAATGATTTCCCCAGCTAATACTATCAATTAATTGTTAATGGGAGCATAATTATTTTATATTAAGATTAATAGCTTCAAAAACTACAGAAGACCCAACGGCTGAAATATGAGCGTCATATCTAAAGAATAGTAATATTATAAATACATCTCTCTTTCGATTCAACAGTTATCCAAATATCGAAACCTACATTTTTTCCACCGGCAGAATGCACTTTCTCTCGCAATACTGTTCTAGTGACGTAGATATTATTGAGTAACATGTACAAAGAAAGGGCCTCGTAGTAGAGCGCAATCTATACATTTTTAAATGCAAATATCTCTCTACTAATTGCACGAAACAGTCTCAAATTTCACAATTTGTTTATTGACTTTAATTTACAAATTTAAATCATATTTTAGCTGTATTTTATACAATATTAAGAAAAATCAGTCAAGGACATCCTTGACTGATTTTTCTTAATATTGTATAAAATACAGCTAAAATATGATTTCAATTTGTAAATTAAAGTCAATAAACAAATTGTGAAATTTGAGACTGTTTCGTGCAATTAGTAGAGAGATATTTGCATTTAAAAATGTATAGATTGCACTCTACTACGAGGCCCTTTCTTTGTTACTCAATAATATCTACGTCACTAGAACAGTATTGCGAGAGAATGTGCATTCTGTCGGTGGAAAAAATGTAGGTTTCGATACTTGGATAGCTGTTGAAAGAGAGATGTATTTATAATATTACTATTGTTTAGATATGACACTCATATTTCAGCCGTTGCGTGATTGATATCTGAGCCCGCTTTAAAGGATGAGTGTCAGGGTCATGCATTGCGCGCTCGCGGCGGCCATTTTATGGGCCGACTAGCGAGTTCGTTATATAATCCGTCAATATCTTGGCAATCCTTTAAGTAAATCTGGTACTTTGTGATTTTCCAATGAGAGAATATACTTAACTGAATATTTATATAGCTATTTGTTGCAAACTTGATTACGAATGTAAAAAATATCGTTCAAATATGTCGGCTTCCACAAGTGCTTCACCACCGAAGCGTGGAAGGCCGAATTTTGAAGCTGAAACCAAGCGAATCAGGCTGAGACCTGACGTGTTTGACCGTTGGTTGGTGAAAAAAGACTCGCTTGGATTTACACATAAGGCGCATAGTCAATTTGCGGATTATTTACTGGATATGTGTGAAGAACCGACAGACCAACAAAGGCAACAATCCTCTGAATCAGGTGAGTGCTTCAAACGTCTATGGAGTACTTCATACTGCGTGTGTCTGCATGCCATTATTCTAGTATAAATGAAAGGGTTAACTCATTACAGCCTGACATTAGACAGCCCCTTACTTTCCCCTGATTGAAGTCATCTCAGCCATGAAATTATGCCATGCAGGAATGGGTTAATCAATAGCCCAGTTTGTCTGACATTTTATTTGGGTTTTTTTTATATTTTAGGAATGAGGCATTTATGGCAAGAACGTTGTTGGCAGTCATAGACCACAACAGCCATATATTTAGAAAACCAGCTCTCACCAAAAAACAAATGAAAAAGTACAGTAAAACCAATAGCAAGAGGTCAAAGAATTGGAAGGTTTCACATGTCATGGAAGAAAAGACATATATATGACTACTGGCACAGTCTTGCTTGTAGAATGCTACAGAAGAGGGTTAAGGATGGTCACAGCAATACAGCATTCACCTCAAAGTTGAAATCCCTGCTGAACACCCAATTAGAATATCCCCATCTATTGCATTAAAGCCAATCCCCAAGACAGATGACCTAGTTAAACAGTCACTGTCTAGATTTGGAAATGCTGAGTGAGAGGTGCAACAAGCCCTCTTTCTGTATACTGTATCCCTGGTTACAACAAAACTGACATTGATAACCCAACATTCATTTACTCCATGTTGTAATATTAAATTTTTTATAAACAGCTTGTGACATCTATATACATACATGTACATAATCAACTATAGACCATTCGCATAAATATTACACAAAGCATTGTTACAGACTTACAGTGTATAAATGCATACCATCACCACCATTCTTTTCATTTATAAAGTATTACTCATTTTGAGTTTTTGTCTTTCTTGAATTATAGAATTAAGAAAATGAAATTGTGGTTGTGTGTGCTACATCATTGTATTTATGCACTTGGTCCATAATACTTGGTATAAGAATATTATATAAATAGAAGACTTTCAAACCACAGCTGTGATCTATTCTGACATTGTTTTCTAATACGTACTCACTATTCCACCCAATAAAATTCTTTAGTCTGTAAAATAGTTGTATAGCTCAGGCTCTCCGGAACCCCATGTAGTACCCATCTTCAGCTGGATAAATATGTCTTATTGCAAGTACCACACAAGAAGGACACACTTTTCTGTTTCCTCTTCCTAATTTTTTATACTGCCACAAAATATACTGGTGGTAGGCAGCTTTTCGAAAACTGTTAGTTGAATAATCTGGGTCTTCAGCTCTGATGTCACCCCTTGCTCTTATTGCCATAATAAGGACATCCCTGTCAGTACACACCTTCTGAAAGGTCACAAACGAGGTGACACATCTAATTTTCTTGCAGCATTTATTTTCCTCTTCACTAGCCATTGGTCTACACACTCCACAAGTACACCAGGAGGGCTTTGTTGGAGGTATTACTGGTGGAGGTACTCCAAACTGTATAATATTTTTGGCATAGTCGAGACTGCCTTTACCATTCGACAGTAGTTCCAACAGAATGTTGTCCTTCTGTCCTTCATTCAGAGTACCAATAAATACCTAAAAGGAAATGATAATTTTTCATATTTCTTTGGAACATATAATTGCTTCTAGAGACGAAATTGCAATGTAGAAAATTTATGAAAGAACTAAAATGTCAATGCTGTGTCAAAATTTATTACAACACCAACTGCTAATTATTTATGAGTGCATGGCAATGCAATGTCATAATATACAATGACATGCAATGACATTGACAACACAAAAAGACAAACAGAAGCGAATTTTCATGCAATAATTTGCGCAAACTTCCAAAACAAATAAGAAGAAAAAAAATCATTAAAAATTATAAAGAAATACTCCAGATATAGTCATATTGTAAATGTTTCCATGCATGACACACTTGCATAATTTGTTATTAGGTAACATGTACATACCGTAATTTGTTGTTTCGCCTCCTCAACTGCAATCTGGTGATGTTCAAATGCATTTCGTCCGGCGTTAACATTCACAGAGGCGGTTGTCGTCGTTGAATCTATATTTCGGCAGGACGACTTCTTGGTGCCACACGTGCACTCTTTAGCACAGCGCAATCCTTCATCACGGCAAGGACAGGCTTCTTCCTACCACTGGCTTTGCTGCATGTGTTCTTACAACTGCAAAACTAAAATAGAAACAAACGCGCAGCAAGTTAGGCACGAAGGAATATAACTTGGCAAAACTTGCACAACAATTTAGTAAAGAACCGTGATCTTACTTGAGTTCGGTCACATATTTGACGACTTGATGGCCCAGCTTCTTCAATGCTAATAAGTGGCTCTGCTTGTTCAGCGCCAACAAGTTCGTGGGACGAAGATTCATGAATCGGTGATCCATAGACGTTCAAATTGTCTTCGGGATCATAGCGCTCCACGTCCAAGTCTGAATCTGACTCCGTATCTGACATAGTTTATAGATTAGAAAGGTCGTAAGGTCTACGAGTACGCAAAATAGAATGCGGCTATTTTTGGCAAATCAACAACAAAGTCCCCGTATGTAAACAATAACACAAGCGCGCAATGCATGACCCTGACACTCATCCTTTAACTGAATCTATCTGACATTATGATGATTGGGGGAAAACAAGCACGGTGTATTTCATTTCATAATAGAACATTTTATTTAAGTTTAAAAATTATTTCCCCAGCTAATACTATCAAAGAATTGTCAATGGGAGCATTATTATTTTTATATTAAGATTAATAGCTTCAAAAACTACAGAAGACCCGCTACTTTGTCGTTGGAAATTTGAGAAATTAACGTATTGCGGTACGCGTTTTAGACGAAGCGAAATCTGGAAGAGGTTGAAATCATTCAATAAATAAATGTAAAGCTTAAGCCTCTTTTATAGAATGCTTGTAAAGCCACATTTATTCATATACAGTTGGTTTCATTTCCCCTGCGCAATTATATACCGCCTTTTGCAACGGTCTACCACGGTCTACCACGGTCTACCATGGGTTTCAAAGGGAATTACATGTATATTAATTTTATTATATTGTAGTGGTAGACCGTGGTAGACCGTGGTAGACCGTTGCATAAGGCGGAATAAAATTGCGCAGGGGAAATTAAACCAACTGTATATGAATAAATGTGGCTTTACAAGCATTCTATAAAAGAGGCTTAAGCTTTACATTTATTTATTGAATGATTTCAACCTCTTCCAGATTTCGCTTCGTCTAAAACGCGTGCCGCAATACGTTAATTTCTCAAATTTCCAACGACAAGGTAGCGGGTGATTGATATCTGAGCCCGCTTTAACTGAATCTATATCTGACATTATGATGATTGGGGGAAAACAAGCACGGTGTATTTCATTTCATAATAGAACATTTTATTTAAGTTTAAAAATGATTTCCCCAGCTAATACTATCAATTAATTGTTAATGGGAGCATAATTATTTTATATTAAGATTAATAGCTTCAAAAACTACAGAAGACCCAACGGCTGAAATATGAGCGTCATATCTAAAGAATAGTAATATTATAAATACATCTCTCTTTCGATTCAACAGTTATCCAAATATCGAAACCTACATTTTTTCCACCGGCAGAATGCACTTTCTCTCGCAATACTGTTCTAGTGACGTAGATATTATTGAGTAACATGTACAAAGAAAGGGCCTCGTAGTAGAGCGCAATCTATACATTTTTTAAATGCAAATATCTCTCTACTAATTGCACGAAACAGTCTCAAATTTCACAATTTGTTTATTGACTTTAATTTACAAATTTAAATCATATTTTAGCTGTATTTTATACAATATTAAGAAAAATCAGTCAAGGACAATCTTGGACAATAATGTTGTAACACCCCCTCCCCCCGATTCAATGTTGACCGAACTGAAACAATGTTGGACTGGAGTTTCATATAACAACATTGAATTGGGGGGAGGGGTTGACTGTTACAACTATTATTGTCCAAGATTGTCCTTGACTGATTTTTCTTAATATTGTATAAAATACAGCTAAAATATGATTTCAATTTGTAAATTAAAGTCAATAAACAAATTGTGAAATTTGAGACTGTTTCGTGCAATTAGTAGAGAGATATTTGCATTTAAAAATGTATAGATTGCACTCTACTACGAGGCCCTTTCTTTGTTACTCAATAATATCTACGTCACTAGAACAGTATTGCGAGAGAATGTGCATTCTGTCGGTGGAAAAAATGTAGGTTTCGATACTTGGATAGCTGTTGAAAGAGAGATGTATTTATAATATTACTATTGTTTAGATATGACACTCATATTTCAGCCGTTGCGTGATTGATATCTGAGCCCGCTTTAACTGAATCTATCTGACATTATGATGATTGGGGGAAAACAAGCACGGTGTATTTCATTTCATAATAGAACATTTTATTTAAGTTTAAAAATTATTTCCCCAGCTAATACTATCAAAGAATTGTCAATGGGAGCATTATTATTTTTATATTAAGATTAATAGCTTCAAAAACTACAGAAGACCCGCTACTTTGTCGTTGGAAATTTGAGAAATTAACGTATTGCGGTACGCGTTTTAGACGAAGCGAAATCTGGAAGAGGTTGAAATCATTCAATAAATAAATGTAAAGCTTAAGCCTCTTTTATAGAATGCTTGTAAAGCCACATTTATTCATATACAGTTGGTTTCATTTCCCCTGCGCAATTATATACCGCCTTTTGCAACGGTCTACCACGGTCTACCACGGTCTACCATGGGTTTCAAAGGGAATTACATGTATATTAATTTTATTATATTGTAGTGGTAGACCGTGGTAGACCGTGGTAGACCGTTGCATAAGGCGGAATAAAATTGCGCAGGGGAAATTAAACCAACTGTATATGAATAAATGTGGCTTTACAAGCATTCTATAAAAGAGGCTTAAGCTTTACATTTATTTATTGAATGATTTCAACCTCTTCCAGATTTCGCTTCGTCTAAAACGCGTGCCGCAATACGTTAATTTCTCAAATTTCCAACGACAAGGTAGCGGGTGATTGATATCTGAGCCCGCTTTAACTGAATCTATATCTGACATTATGATGATTGGGGGAAAACAAGCACGGTGTATTTCATTTCATAATAGAACATTTTATTTAAGTTTAAAAATGATTTCCCCAGCTAATACTATCAATTAATTGTTAATGGGAGCATAATTATTTTATATTAAGATTAATAGCTTCAAAAACTACAGAAGACCCAACGGCTGAAATATGAGCGTCATATCTAAAGAATAGTAATATTATAAATACATCTCTCTTTCGATTCAACAGTTATCCAAATATCGAAACCTACATTTTTTCCACCGGCAGAATGCACTTTCTCTCGCAATACTGTTCTAGTGACGTAGATATTATTGAGTAACATGTACAAAGAAAGGGCCTCGTAGTAGAGCGCAATCTATACATTTTTAAATGCAAATATCTCTCTACTAATTGCACGAAACAGTCTCAAATTTCACAATTTGTTTATTGACTTTAATTTACAAATTTAAATCATATTTTAGCTGTATT
Organism: Paragorgia papillata; assembly: GCA_035771165.1. NCBI lineage: Eukaryota > Metazoa > Cnidaria > Anthozoa > Scleralcyonacea > Coralliidae > Paragorgia > Paragorgia papillata. The sequence continues at coordinate 3,083,763 of JAWNZC010000014.1, forward strand.
TTATACAATATTAAGAAAAATCAGTCAAGGACATCCTTGACTGATTTTTCTTAATATTGTATAAAATACAGCTAAAATATGATTTCAATTTGTAAATTAAAGTCAATAAACAAATTGTGAAATTTGAGACTGTTTCGTGCAATTAGTAGAGAGATATTTGCATTTAAAAATGTATAGATTGCACTCTACTACGAGGCCCTTTCTTTGTTACTCAATAATATCTACGTCACTAGAACAGTATTGCGAGAGAATGTGCATTCTGTCGGTGGAAAAAATGTAGGTTTCGATACTTGGATAGCTGTTGAAAGAGAGATGTATTTATAATATTACTATTGTTTAGATATGACACTCATATTTCAGCCGTTGCGTGATTGATATCTGAGCCCGCTTTAAAGGATGAGTGTCAGGGTCATGCATTGCGCGCTCGCGGCGGCCATTTTATGGGCCGACTAGCGAGTTCGTTATATAATCCGTCAATATCTTGGCAATCCTTTAAGTAAATCTGGTACTTTGTGATTTTCCAATGAGAGAATATACTTAACTGAATATTTATATAGCTATTTGTTGCAAACTTGATTACGAATGTAAAAAATATCGTTCAAATATGTCGGCTTCCACAAGTGCTTCACCACCGAAGCGTGGAAGGCCGAATTTTGAAGCTGAAACCAAGCGAATCAGGCTGAGACCTGACGTGTTTGACCGTTGGTTGGTGAAAAAAGACTCGCTTGGATTTACACATAAGGCGCATAGTCAATTTGCGGATTATTTACTGGATATGTGTGAAGAACCGACAGACCAACAAAGGCAACAATCCTCTGAATCAGGTGAGTGCTTCAAACGTCTATGGAGTACTTCATACTGCGTGTGTCTGCATGCCATTATTCTAGTATAAATGAAAGGGTTAACTCATTACAGCCTGACATTAGACAGCCCCTTACTTTCCCCTGATTGAAGTCATCTCAGCCATGAAATTATGCCATGCAGGAATGGGTTAATCAATAGCCCAGTTTGTCTGACATTTTATTTGGGTTTTTTTATATTTTAGGAATGAGGCATTTATGGCAAGAACGTTGTTGGCAGTCATAGACCACAACAGCCATATATTTAGAAAACCAGCTCTCACCAAAAAACAAATGAAAAAGTACAGTAAAACCAATAGCAAGAGGTCAAAGAATTGGAAGGTTTCACATGTCATGGAAGAAAAGACATATATATGACTACTGGCACAGTCTTGCTTGTAGAATGCTACAGAAGAGGGTTAAGGATGGTCACAGCAATACAGCATTCACCTCAAAGTTGAAATCCCTGCTGAACACCCAATTAGAATATCCCCATCTATTGCATTAAAGCCAATCCCCAAGACAGATGACCTAGTTAAACAGTCACTGTCTAGATTTGGAAATGCTGAGTGAGAGGTGCAACAAGCCCTCTTTCTGTATACTGTATCCCTGGTTACAACAAAACTGACATTGATAACCCAACATTCATTTACTCCATGTTGTAATATTAAATTTTTTATAAACAGCTTGTGACATCTATATACATACATGTACATAATCAACTATAGACCATTCGCATAAATATTACACAAAGCATTGTTACAGACTTACAGTGTATAAATGCATACCATCACCACCATTCTTTTCATTTATAAAGTATTACTCATTTTGAGTTTTTGTCTTTCTTGAATTATAGAATTAAGAAAATGAAATTGTGGTTGTGTGTGCTACATCATTGTATTTATGCACTTGGTCCATAATACTTGGTATAAGAATATTATATAAATAGAAGACTTTCAAACCACAGCTGTGATCTATTCTGACATTGTTTTCTAATACGTACTCACTATTCCACCCAATAAAATTCTTTAGTCTGTAAAATAGTTGTATAGCTCAGGCTCTCCGGAACCCCATGTAGTACCCATCTTCAGCTGGATAAATATGTCTTATTGCAAGTACCACACAAGAAGGACACACTTTTCTGTTTCCTCTTCCTAATTTTTTATACTGCCACAAAATATACTGGTGGTAGGCAGCTTTTCGAAAACTGTTAGTTGAATAATCTGGGTCTTCAGCTCTGATGTCACCCCTTGCTCTTATTGCCATAATAAGGACATCCCTGTCAGTACACACCTTCTGAAAGGTCACAAACGAGGTGACACATCTAATTTTCTTGCAGCATTTATTTTCCTCTTCACTAGCCATTGGTCTACACACTCCACAAGTACACCAGGAGGGCTTTGTTGGAGGTATTACTGGTGGAGGTACTCCAAACTGTATAATATTTTTGGCATAGTCGAGACTGCCTTTACCATTCGACAGTAGTTCCAACAGAATGTTGTCCTTCTGTCCTTCATTCAGAGTACCAATAAATACCTAAAAGGAAATGATAATTTTTCATATTTCTTTGGAACATATAATTGCTTCTAGAGACGAAATTGCAATGTAGAAAATTTATGAAAGAACTAAAATGTCAATGCTGTGTCAAAATTTATTACAACACCAACTGCTAATTATTTATGAGTGCATGGCAATGCAATGTCATAATATACAATGACATGCAATGACATTGACAACACAAAAAGACAAACAGAAGCGAATTTTCATGCAATAATTTGCGCAAACTTCCAAAACAAATAAGAAGAAAAAAAATCATTAAAAATTATAAAGAAATACTCCAGATATAGTCATATTGTAAATGTTTCCATGCATGACACACTTGCATAATTTGTTATTAGGTAACATGTACATACCGTAATTTGTTGTTTCGCCTCCTCAACTGCAATCTGGTGATGTTCAAATGCATTTCGTCCGGCGTTAACATTCACAGAGGCGGTTGTCGTCGTTGAATCTATATTTCGGCAGGACGACTTCTTGGTGCCACACGTGCACTCTTTAGCACAGCGCAATCCTTCATCACGGCAAGGACAGGCTTCTTCCTACCACTGGCTTTGCTGCATGTGTTCTTACAACTGCAAAACTAAAATAGAAACAAACGCGCAGCAAGTTAGGCACGAAGGAATATAACTTGGCAAAACTTGCACAACAATTTAGTAAAGAACCGTGATCTTACTTGAGTTCGGTCACATATTTGACGACTTGATGGCCCAGCTTCTTCAATGCTAATAAGTGGCTCTGCTTGTTCAGCGCCAACAAGTTCGTGGGACGAAGATTCATGAATCGGTGATCCATAGACGTTCAAATTGTCTTCGGGATCATAGCGCTCCACGTCCAAGTCTGAATCTGACTCCGTATCTGACATAGTTTATAGATTAGAAAGGTCGTAAGGTCTACGAGTACGCAAAATAGAATGCGGCTATTTTTGGCAAATCAACAACAAAGTCCCCGTATGTAAACAATAACACAAGCGCGCAATGCATGACCCTGACACTCATCCTTTAACTGAATCTATCTGACATTATGATGATTGGGGGAAAACAAGCACGGTGTATTTCATTTCATAATAGAACATTTTATTTAAGTTTAAAAATTATTTCCCCAGCTAATACTATCAAAGAATTGTCAATGGGAGCATTATTATTTTTATATTAAGATTAATAGCTTCAAAAACTACAGAAGACCCGCTACTTTGTCGTTGGAAATTTGAGAAATTAACGTATTGCGGTACGCGTTTTAGACGAAGCGAAATCTGGAAGAGGTTGAAATCATTCAATAAATAAATGTAAAGCTTAAGCCTCTTTTATAGAATGCTTGTAAAGCCACATTTATTCATATACAGTTGGTTTCATTTCCCCTGCGCAATTATATACCGCCTTTTGCAACGGTCTACCACGGTCTACCACGGTCTACCATGGGTTTCAAAGGGAATTACATGTATATTAATTTTATTATATTGTAGTGGTAGACCGTGGTAGACCGTGGTAGACCGTTGCATAAGGCGGAATAAAATTGCGCAGGGGAAATTAAACCAACTGTATATGAATAAATGTGGCTTTACAAGCATTCTATAAAAGAGGCTTAAGCTTTACATTTATTTATTGAATGATTTCAACCTCTTCCAGATTTCGCTTCGTCTAAAACGCGTGCCGCAATACGTTAATTTCTCAAATTTCCAACGACAAGGTAGCGGGTGATTGATATCTGAGCCCGCTTTAACTGAATCTATATCTGACATTATGATGATTGGGGGAAAACAAGCACGGTGTATTTCATTTCATAATAGAACATTTTATTTAAGTTTAAAAATGATTTCCCCAGCTAATACTATCAATTAATTGTTAATGGGAGCATAATTATTTTATATTAAGATTAATAGCTTCAAAAACTACAGAAGACCCAACGGCTGAAATATGAGCGTCATATCTAAAGAATAGTAATATTATAAATACATCTCTCTTTCGATTCAACAGTTATCCAAATATCGAAACCTACATTTTTTCCACCGGCAGAATGCACTTTCTCTCGCAATACTGTTCTAGTGACGTAGATATTATTGAGTAACATGTACAAAGAAAGGGCCTCGTAGTAGAGCGCAATCTATACATTTTTAAATGCAAATATCTCTCTACTAATTGCACGAAACAGTCTCAAATTTCACAATTTGTTTATTGACTTTAATTTACAAATTTAAATCATATTTTAGCTGTATTTTATACAATATTAAGAAAAATCAGTCAAGGACATCCTTGACTGATTTTTCTTAATATTGTATAAAATACAGCTAAAATATGATTTCAATTTGTAAATTAAAGTCAATAAACAAATTGTGAAATTTGAGACTGTTTCGTGCAATTAGTAGAGAGATATTTGCATTTAAAAATGTATAGATTGCACTCTACTACGAGGCCCTTTCTTTGTTACTCAATAATATCTACGTCACTAGAACAGTATTGCGAGAGAATGTGCATTCTGTCGGTGGAAAAAATGTAGGTTTCGATACTTGGATAGCTGTTGAAAGAGAGATGTATTTATAATATTACTATTGTTTAGATATGACACTCATATTTCAGCCGTTGCGTGATTGATATCTGAGCCCGCTTTAAAGGATGAGTGTCAGGGTCATGCATTGCGCGCTCGCGGCGGCCATTTTATGGGCCGACTAGCGAGTTCGTTATATAATCCGTCAATATCTTGGCAATCCTTTAAGTAAATCTGGTACTTTGTGATTTTCCAATGAGAGAATATACTTAACTGAATATTTATATAGCTATTTGTTGCAAACTTGATTACGAATGTAAAAAATATCGTTCAAATATGTCGGCTTCCACAAGTGCTTCACCACCGAAGCGTGGAAGGCCGAATTTTGAAGCTGAAACCAAGCGAATCAGGCTGAGACCTGACGTGTTTGACCGTTGGTTGGTGAAAAAAGACTCGCTTGGATTTACACATAAGGCGCATAGTCAATTTGCGGATTATTTACTGGATATGTGTGAAGAACCGACAGACCAACAAAGGCAACAATCCTCTGAATCAGGTGAGTGCTTCAAACGTCTATGGAGTACTTCATACTGCGTGTGTCTGCATGCCATTATTCTAGTATAAATGAAAGGGTTAACTCATTACAGCCTGACATTAGACAGCCCCTTACTTTCCCCTGATTGAAGTCATCTCAGCCATGAAATTATGCCATGCAGGAATGGGTTAATCAATAGCCCAGTTTGTCTGACATTTTATTTGGGTTTTTTTATATTTTAGGAATGAGGCATTTATGGCAAGAACGTTGTTGGCAGTCATAGACCACAACAGCCATATATTTAGAAAACCAGCTCTCACCAAAAAACAAATGAAAAAGTACAGTAAAACCAATAGCAAGAGGTCAAAGAATTGGAAGGTTTCACATGTCATGGAAGAAAAGACATATATATGACTACTGGCACAGTCTTGCTTGTAGAATGCTACAGAAGAGGGTTAAGGATGGTCACAGCAATACAGCATTCACCTCAAAGTTGAAATCCCTGCTGAACACCCAATTAGAATATCCCCATCTATTGCATTAAAGCCAATCCCCAAGACAGATGACCTAGTTAAACAGTCACTGTCTAGATTTGGAAATGCTGAGTGAGAGGAGGTGCAACAAGCCCTCTTTCTGTATACTGTATCCCTGGTTACAACAAAACTGACATTGATAACCCAACATTCATTTACTCCATGTTGTAATATTAAATTTTTTATAAACAGCTTGTGACATCTATATACATACATGTACATAATCAACTATAGACCATTCGCATAAATATTACACAAAGCATTGTTACAGACTTACAGTGTATAAATGCATACCATCACCACCATTCTTTTCATTTATAAAGTATTACTCATTTTGAGTTTTTGTCTTTCTTGAATTATAGAATTAAGAAAATGAAATTGTGGTTGTGTGTGCTACATCATTGTATTTATGCACTTGGTCCATAATACTTGGTATAAGAATATTATATAAATAGAAGACTTTCAAACCACAGCTGTGATCTATTCTGACATTGTTTTCTAATACGTACTCACTATTCCACCCAATAAAATTCTTTAGTCTGTAAAATAGTTGTATAGCTCAGGCTCTCCGGAACCCCATGTAGTACCCATCTTCAGCTGGATAAATATGTCTTATTGCAAGTACCACACAAGAAGGACACACTTTTCTGTTTCCTCTTCCTAATTTTTTATACTGCCACAAAATATACTGGTGGTAGGCAGCTTTTCGAAAACTGTTAGTTGAATAATCTGGGTCTTCAGCTCTGATGTCACCCCTTGCTCTTATTGCCATAATAAGGACATCCCTGTCAGTACACACCTTCTGAAAGGTCACAAACGAGGTGACACATCTAATTTTCTTGCAGCATTTATTTTCCTCTTCACTAGCCATTGGTCTACACACTCCACAAGTACACCAGGAGGGCTTTGTTGGAGGTATTACTGGTGGAGGTACTCCAAACTGTATAATATTTTTGGCATAGTCGAGACTGCCTTTACCATTCGACAGTAGTTCCAACAGAATGTTGTCCTTCTGTCCTTCATTCAGAGTACCAATAAATACCTAAAAGGAAATGATAATTTTTCATATTTCTTTGGAACATATAATTGCTTCTAGAGACGAAATTGCAATGTAGAAAATTTATGAAAGAACTAAAATGTCAATGCTGTGTCAAAATTTATTACAACACCAACTGCTAATTATTTATGAGTGCATGGCAATGCAATGTCATAATATACAATGACATGCAATGACATTGACAACACAAAAAGACAAACAGAAGCGAATTTTCATGCAATAATTTGCGCAAACTTCCAAAACAAATAAGAAGAAAAAAAATCATTAAAAATTATAAAGAAATACTCCAGATATAGTCATATTGTAAATGTTTCCATGCATGACACACTTGCATAATTTGTTATTAGGTAACATGTACATACCGTAATTTGTTGTTTCGCCTCCTCAACTGCAATCTGGTGATGTTCAAAATGCATTTCGTCCGGCGTTAACATTCACAGAGGCGGTTGTCGTCGTTGAATCTATATTTCGGCAGGACGACTTCTTGGTGCCAACACGTGCACTCTTTAGCACAGCGCAATCCTTCATCACGGCAAGGACAGGCTTCTTCCTACCACTGGCTTTGCTGCATGTGTTCTTACAACTGCAAAACTAAAATAGAAACAAACGCGCAGCAAGTTAGGCACGAAGGAATATAACTTGGCAAAACTTGCACAACAATTTAGTAAAGAACCGTGATCTTACTTGAGTTCGGTCACATATTTGACGACTTGATGGCCCAGCTTCTTCAATGCTAATAAGTGGCTCTGCTTGTTCAGCGCCAAACAAGTTCGTGGGACGAAGATTCATGAATCGGTGATCCATAGACGTTCAAATTGTCTTCGGGATCATAGCGCTCCACGTCCAAGTCTGAATCTGACTCCGTATCTGACATAGTTTATAGATTAGAAAGGTCGTAAGGTCTACGAGTACGCAAAATAGAATGCGGCTATTTTTGGCAAATCAACAACAAAGTCCCCGTATGTAAACAATAACACAAGCGCGCAATGCATGACCCTGACACTCATCCTTTAACTGAATCTATCTGACATTATGATGATTGGGGGAAAACAAGCACGGTGTATTTCATTTCATAATAGAACATTTTATTTAAGTTTAAAAATTATTTCCCCAGCTAATACTATCAAAGAATTGTCAATGGGAGCATTATTATTTTTATATTAAGATTAATAGCTTCAAAAACTACAGAAGACCCGCTACTTTGTCGTTGGAAATTTGAGAAATTAACGTATTGCGGTACGCGTTTTAGACGAAGCGAAATCTGGAAGAGGTTGAAATCATTCAATAAATAAATGTAAAGCTTAAGCCTCTTTTATAGAATGCTTGTAAAGCCACATTTATTCATATACAGTTGGTTTCATTTCCCCTGCGCAATTATATACCGCCTTTTGCAACGGTCTACCACGGTCTACCACGGTCTACCATGGGTTTCAAAGGGAATTACATGTATATTAATTTTATTATATTGTAGTGGTAGACCGTGGTAGACCGTGGTAGACCGTTGCATAAGGCGGAATAAAATTGCGCAGGGGAAATTAAACCAACTGTATATGAATAAATGTGGCTTTACAAGCATTCTATAAAAGAGGCTTAAGCTTTACATTTATTTATTGAATGATTTCAACCTCTTCCAGATTTCGCTTCGTCTAAAACGCGTGCCGCAATACGTTAATTTCTCAAATTTCCAACGACAAGGTAGCGGGTGATTGATATCTGAGCCCGCTTTAACTGAATCTATATCTGACATTATGATGATTGGGGGAAAACAAGCACGGTGTATTTCATTTCATAATAGAACATTTTATTTAAGTTTAAAAATGATTTCCCCAGCTAATACTATCAATTAATTGTTAATGGGAGCATAATTATTTTATATTAAGATTAATAGCTTCAAAAACTACAGAAGACCCAACGGCTGAAATATGAGCGTCATATCTAAAGAATAGTAATATTATAAATACATCTCTCTTTCGATTCAACAGTTATCCAAATATCGAAACCTACATTTTTTCCACCGGCAGAATGCACTTTCTCTCGCAATACTGTTCTAGTGACGTAGATATTATTGAGTAACATGTACAAAGAAAGGGCCTCGTAGTAGAGCGCAATCTATACATTTTTAAATGCAAATATCTCTCTACTAATTGCACGAAACAGTCTCAAATTTCACAATTTGTTTATTGACTTTAATTTACAAATTTAAATCATATTTTAGCTGTATTTTATACAATATTAAGAAAAATCAGTCAAGGACAATCTTGGACAATAATGTTGTAACACCCCCTCCCCCCGATTCAATGTTGACCGAACTGAAACAATGTTGGACTGGAGTTTCATATAACAACATTGAATTGGGGGGAGGGGTTGACTGTTACAACTATTATTGTCCAAGATTGTAGCTTAAAGAAATCCCGGAACTGTCTATACGAAGGGAACGCGTTACCTTTACATTTTCCCCCTTAAAATAGTTATATTTGGCAAATTAGATGTAAATATCAAACTGTAAAAAATAAAATTTTAGTGTGTTTAATAATAATATTACCATTATATTTTGAAAGCGATCAGCCCGAAAAATGCCACGCCAAGACCTTCAAAATGCTACGCTATGCCATTGAAGATGCTGGGTGTGCATTGGAAACAGGTCCGCATAGTGCTTTATGTAAATGTTAATGTATACTAAGAAACTTAGAAACATAATACTCTTTATGAATTTGGTCGGTTCATATTAATTATTAAATAACACACCTCGGCCCACGCCAAAGATCTTCGGTCAAATGCACCCTGCATCACCCGTAGTGGCAAAATTATTGGCCGTTTAATTATCTTTGTAAAGGATAACGTTCAGTCGTACTCAATCAAATTATATACACTCAAAGTATATATTGGGCGATCTACTATAGCATGTGACTTTGTGTGCCTAATCTTCAAATTAACAAAAAAGACACTACAATATCTGAACCTTCAGCTTCCTCACGAAAAATGACAAAAAATGTACCATCTATATAGAAAGATATTTGTAAATAAAATTGACATTTGTTATAGGTAGAAAAAAGCGATATATGGTGTTACTCCGAGTGACGAACAATACCGGACAAGTAGAAAAAACTCTACTTGGCCCACTAGTCCGATGCTCTACCAACTCTGCCTCCTCCACAGGCCCTATTGCATCATGGACAGGTCACGCTGTTGAGAGGGCCTGCCAGATCCTGCAAACAAAATGGTGACTGATCCCATTATGCACAGCGAGACTAGGCCCTAGAGGCGATAGTTTTGAGAGGGTCTGCAAGTTTCCGGCCGCTGTTCGACAAACGTACGTCCAAGTTCTTTAAACACTGTGACCCACCAGGAAATTCGGTCTAAACTTTCTTACAGATCATGACAATGAAGAAACCAATATGTTTTAGAATTACGGACCTTCTGCCAATAATATTTTTAGCGACAAAAAGGAATTGAAGGGGAAAATATCTGCCGAACAAAAGCAAATTCGACGGTCAGGAAAGTAACAGGTTTTTCGTATTGTTTTTTGGTTTATTTAGCTATCGAAGACTGTCAACTGACCAAGAGTTAATGAGATTTAATTTTGTTAAATTGTATGCTATAGTGTAGCGTTATTCAAGTTTCAGTTGTTGTGGAAACCGAAAAAGTATAAACCAAAGAGTCTCTGGGTAGACTAAAGTGTATTTTCGTTGATTATTCCGGCCGAAAGTTGACAAAGCTAGTTCAACCGTAATTGCTTTCTTCAACAATTCCTTCATTTTAAAGCTAGGATTCGTATGTCATAAGTCTTCAAAATCTTCGGATATAGCCATGGCTATTAACAATGGTAGTTGATTATGCAAATTTATTCCGTGCCAAGTTTTGCCAATTTTTTTACAGGATCTTGCAGGCCCTAAATTCGGCGTGTGTGACCTGTCCATGATGCAATAGAGCCTGTGGAGGAGGCAGCTACCAACTGAGCTACAGGTCAAGTTGGGAGCTGAAGGTCGAATGATAGTACCTATAGGCTATTTGATATTTCGAAACAGACTAGTTCAGTCTTCAATATCTAGACAACAGTCTTCATACTTGACGATTTCGAATGATTATTATACGATATATATATATATATATATATAATAATCATTCGAAATCCGACTAGACATTTTCAAAAAATTAATATTTCCGAAGCGTTACATGTAATGTTACATTATTGTCTGGATAAATATAATAAAGAATTGTGGGGTTTACAACATCAGCATGCATTGCAGTATTCGTACTAGAATACAACTATATAGGACAGAAAAAGAAGTACACAAGAATAGATAATGAAACGCTGAACAGAGATTCCAGGCTAAATAGAGATTTTCTGTTTGTTTTTTTATAAAATATTAGATATGGTAGTTAAAGTGCTATAGATATAGACAGTTAGTACACAAACATCAGAACATTAACTGACTATTGTCGTATTGTTTAAAGGAAGGGACCATTTTACGATTTCCAAATTACATTCTAGGCCGATGAGGCGGGCTAGCCGGGTAATTACCGGTCACGAAAATCTTATTACGACTATTTCATTTGAGAAATGCAAAATCACATAACGGAGCAAAATTGGGTTTGTTTTTCTGTAGCCATTATAATTCCTTTTTGTAGTCAAAGAAAGATTTTCGTGACATAAAATCAGCCCGGTAACCGGGCCAGCCCGCTTCATATGAACAGTGCAATATACTCACACAAACATGCATATACAGTATATGATGATGTCAGTTTGTATTTAATTAAATCTAATAATTACGACCATTCTTCTGAATCGTGCAGACGAATGGAAATGTTGCTTAGTCGGGCAAATTTTCAAACTAAGTCGGCCAAAAATATAGGGGGAAAATTTAAAAATAGGATGATAAGGAAAAGTAATCAAAACAATTTAATACCTGTGACGTGTATTGTAGGAGAAAAAGTATATTGAACAACAGGCACTTAGTGTTTTTTTTACATCAAAAGTCGGGCAATTTCCGTTTCAGTTGGGCAAAGTGTTCTCCGCCCCCCCCCCCCCCCCCCCCCTATAAATTTGTGCCCGTACGCTTATGTTAATCGTACTTATAGTGTTTGTACTTTGGACCAGGAAATTGCAATGACTTACGTCCAATCATAGGTCCAATAAATTACTTACGAAGCAAAATAACTACAAATTTGGCCGCTATCTCTAGAAACGAAAGCTAGCAAATCTTCTAACTCAAGTGGGCGCTATCGCCGAAAAATTTGAAATATATTCTCTTGAGATTACAGAATATAATTGCATTTGGATATTCTGTGATTTCATGCATGAAATATATTGTGCATTTTGATGTGCTTTATATGACAGTATTTGTATGTATACATGAGTACAGCTATAGTGAATGTGATTGTATATCATGTATATTGTGTGATGTGCTATCATGGTATTTTATATAGTATGTGCGTTTACTTATAGATGTTCAAAACTCATTACTTCCGAAACCAAGATTCAGTCAGAGACTATATTGTGCTGTTTTTTTCTATGGAAACGGAACAGGCGATCGCGCCACAGCCCACAACAGTATAATAGCAAAGCGCACAGTTGCTATTTATAAGCCTAAAATGCGGACAGACTTGCTGAAATTGATGACATTGACGTCATCTGTGCGGAGCGCTATTTAAGTGGGCTATATACATGCCGAAGTGGTGCTTCCGTACTTTGAAATTCTAAACGAATTCCCACAACGTAATTAATTATATAGTCAGGATCGGATCAGAACTAACATTGTTTAAAAATGTCGAGCTTATTTATTGACAATAGATGTATCAATTAAACGTCATAGGAAAGTTCAGACATTAACATGCTGCATGCATGCATGTATATATTCTTAATTAAATTATGAATAACCATTGCAATTGAAAATATTTTTATATAGTGACAATGGTCGTGATGTATATAAACGGAAGTACCTGATTGTCAGAATTTGCGAGAAATTAGAAAAGCGTAAATTTAAACCATGAGACGCTAGGTGAGTGTTTCTTTGCCTTTGAAACGTTGCAGTAAATACAAACTTCGCTTTTACATGTATGGTATGTCATAGGCTGTGTGAGGTTTGAATTTAGCGTCGCATTTTTGCGCCCACGCGAGTGCGTCTGTGACGCAGGCTGCATATATTACAAACATTGCAATCTATTATATATTTAGGGGATTTTTATTTCATAGTTTATACTGTTATTATACATAAGATGAGATCACGCCATATATACCTCGAACGAGCTGGGACGTTTCAATAATGATGTCATTGTATATATGAAAATGTTATTTTTAGCAGTTAAATTACTGTACATGTTGATCTTATGCATGTAATTAATAAACTAATTCAGTCTTGCTGAAAATACTTGTTTCTTGTGTTATTTTTTGTATTGTTTTTTATTATTTTAGTTTATGCCACCACTAAACGATTAAACATTTTTGTTACAACCACGCAAGTGTCATTAAACTCAGTATCAGCTAGAACATCGATCTCTAACTATATTTGATGCAGGGAAAAACCTACAGGCCCTGCTGGTGGAGTTATCTATTGATTTAAACACAAACAAAAGAGAACTGGCATCTTATTCAAATATCCCAAACAATAAAATGTGCTGCTGGTTTTCTTTAAAGTGTTACTATGACGAGAAAATCGTGTATCTAATTTTTATTTCAGTAAAATATAATTTCCAAATGATGAATATTCTCAATATATTGTCTCTTTCTGTAAATATAATGTGAATTAGGTGCCTCGTGACGTCATTTACTAATATCTGTGCAAATAGCAGGAAGAAATAATTCAAACTTTGCACAAGTATAGACTTTATTCCAAAATGGCAGCCGAATTAAAATTATTTTATATACATATAAATTAGCCCTATGAACCCGTTTTCATGTGGGAAATTCAAAAGAATTTCTACTTTTAAAACGAGGTCATAAGGACTAATTTATATGCACATAAAAGAATTCTAATTCAGTCGACGGCCATTTGGAATAAGGTCTATTCTTGGGTTTCACCCACGTGACCGACAGCCATATTGGATTGCTAAAACAATAGGAAATTTGTGAATAAGAATAGAGCTAAATCCCAATGGGATTCATTTAGGACACAAATATGGCCGCCGTTTTATTGTTTTGGGGCACAAATATGGCCGCTGTGACGTCACGTGAAAGCCAGCAATAGTTATCATAATAGTACACTCCACTGCGCAGATCATGTTGTTGCTACGGAAACCATTTACAAACACGAGCCTTTTTACTAAAAAATGAAAATACTAATTGTATGTTTCTTTTCAAAAGAACATGATGATTGAAACATTCGAAATACAATATCTGTGTGTCTACAAATATTCATGTCAATGTATTGCAGTAAAAATTGTTTTATGGAGAAAAAATAAACATTTTTGTTTTACAAATGGAAGGCGCCTGTTTGCAAACGGTATCCATAGAAACAACATAATGTAAACGTTGGAGTGTATTTTCCCCATAATTATTCTTGTGCAAAGTTTGAATTATTTCTACCTCTTAGTTTCAGATATATATTACTAATTTAATGCCCTTATTAAAGTATTATCCTACCATTACGAGCCTATTGCATAGCAGGGTAATGTATTATCCTACTCTTACGAGCCCATTGCATATAGCATGGTAATGTATTATCCTACTCTTACGAGCCCATTGCGTATAGCAGGGTAATGTATTATCCTACTCTTACGAGCCCATTGCATATAGCATGGTAATGTATTATCCTACTCTTACGAGCCCATTGCGTATAGCATGGTAATGTATTATCCTACTCTTACGAGCCCATTGCTAGCAGGGATGTGTATTATCCTACTCATACGATCCCATTGCTAGCAAGGTAATGTATTAGCCCATTGCATCGAACCCATTTCATAGCAGGGTAACGTATTATCCTACTCTTACAAACCCATTGCATAGCAGGATAATGTATCTTTTTTTTACGAGCCCATTGTATAGCAGAGTAATTGTATTATCCTACTCCCTTTGATCTACCGCGGGATATATATCACGAATATCCCCAAAATCGGTGCTTATAACCTGTATACAGCACTCTAATTGCTAATTACTTATGTCAAATTATTGTATTATCCTAAAAATGTATTATCCTACTCTTACAAGCCCAATGCATAGCAGAGTAATGTATTATCCTACTCTTACAAGCCCAATGCATAGCAGAGTAATGTATTATCCTACTCTTACAAGCCCAATGCATAGCAGAGTAAAGTATTATCCTACTCTTACAAGCCCAATGCATAGCAGAGTAATGTATTATCCTACTCTTACAAGCCCAATGCATAGCAGAGTAATGTATTATCCTAGCAGAGTAATGTATTATCCTAGCAGAGTAATGTACTATCCTAGCAGAGTAATGTATTATCCTATTCTTACAAGCCCAATGCATAGCAGAGTAATGTATTATCCTAGCAGAGTAATGTATTATCCTATTCTTACAAGCCCAATGCATAGCAGGGTGATGTAGAGCTCGTGGTTTTGGAAGTTGTCAGGTTGAGGAGCCCTAGGGCGCTGCCTCTCGCCGCTGTAGTTAAGCCCAGTTGGACGGGGTTAGTACTTGGATGGGTGACCGTCTGGGAATAACCCCGTTCTGGAACTTGAATTTCATGTGAGTAGAGTTTAGTTGGTCTCTCCTGTGCTTCGAGGGTTTTTCGCAGGGTTCTGCGGTTTTCCTCCCTCCGTAAAATCAACACTTAGGTCTTAGCTTATGTCGTGCACTTTTAACATGAGCCCCTGGCTCGGATGATTGGGCGACCACATCCTGTGCTTACGACGTTAAATAAATCATTATATTATTATTATTATTAAACGTCAACACGGACGTCACGAGTAACACAAAAAGAAAGCTCAAGAAAAATGTTTTTTTTTTATTTAATATATATTTATTCCGGAGGTTCACCCCAGAAGCAAAATGCTTATCTAAAGGGATTCACCTCCAATACAAATTTTACATTTAAAAAAAAAAAAATAACACAAAAATGTTGAAAAAAGAAAAAAGAAAAATGTTGGAAAAGAAAAATTATATATGTTGTCTGGTTCGACTGTATAACGATTAAATATGACATGGAATATTTTAGGAGAGTTATAACCATGTCGGAAAAATATTAATATCTGTATATTCATTATCCTACACGCCCGCTGTTAATTCTGCCGAAGAAGACACTGCAATTAGGGAAGCATGAAGAGCAATGACGAAGAAAGACGCGCCTAAAAAATAAAGAATATTTTATATTAAGAGAAAAAAGGCCACATAAGATCTAACTGGATGCCTAGACATACATAAAACTAAACCACCCAGGTAGAAATTTTGTAAAAAATGAACGAGTTTAATAACATATAGAATATAACTGATATGATATTACTTTCAAAACTTCCTATTTTCCTTATTTCCCCACAGGTATACGTTTTTAATCCTAGGATGTGATGTATAATCCAACAAGAGTCGGTGTTCTTCCTCCGATTTCTAAATACAGCAAAGCAGGTTGGAAATATGAGGCAAAGCCAGGCAACGGTTACCGTTTTTTGTTCAGTTTGGCCGTATAGACATCTGACTGATTGTTGGATACTGCTTCTCAAACGAATGTATATTTTAATAAGAGAAAATGGACCCAAACGTTTGCTAAATTTTAGGATAATCTTTCTCCCATTTTTAAATACTGATTAATATTTTTCTTTTGAATTTTCCTAATGAATTCTTGAGTTTGATAAAAATTAAGCACACTATTCCCATTCAACTTTATAGTTCAACTAGCAGATTAGTAAACTGGTGTTCCGAAAAATGAAAATTACAGTAGCATCTAATTGAAAATGAAGTAGAATCTTCTACAAAGAAAATCATAAAATGAGTTTTCTTCCCAAGTTTCTTTACACTGACTCGCGATGCGCAACATATAGTAGATGGAAGACAGCTTACCTATTATCCAAAATACAGTTGATCCAGCAGAAGCCAGGAAGAACAAAGGTAAACATATCAAGGCTATTAAACCATATTGTTCGGCTAGACTAAATTGACGTCCTATAACAGAAATCGCGTAATGAGACATACATGTATACACTAACAGTACAATGCGTAATGAGATTTTTTCATGCATAAACGTTTAATTAGTGCACTATTTAGAGAGTTTTTGGTCACCTAGAAAAATCTTATCTCAACACATACATGTGACGTGTACATTTACGTGTAATCAGTTATCAGTTCAAGCATCCAATAATTTTTTAAGGGCAGTAAAAATTCTTCCATATCTATTATAAACCAGGCAATAACACAAGTTCTTCTGACAAATTCATAAAAAAACTCAGTCGTTTTCCCCCTACAGAATCCTACAGTAAATTACCAATTTACTCTGTTTTACACTCCTCTTCATACTTACAGTATAGCGTGTCTGGATTAATTACAATATATACTTACAGTATATACAGATAATTAAATCTTTCTTGAAACCAGATAAAAAAAAACAGTATACTACACAGTATGTCGTACTGGTCTAATAATTAAAGAAAAAAACACACACACAAAAGCAGACCGATATCCCAAAGGCTTGGGTTGAAATCATGCTCTTGTGCTCAAGTTGAATTCAAATTGCCAAACACGTACCAAATATTGAAACTGGTTTGGAGTTACTCTTGTAATTTATGTACCAAGTTGCTCCACCAGAAATTGACAATGCAATTAACAAAAGTGGCGATGTCAAACTAGAAATTTAGAAACAAATAGTAGTGTTTTTCTACCATATATAGAGCATGGATAGCAAAACCATGGATAAAGTTCCCATATTTCGCAACGCACAGTACTGTATACTGTAAAGGCTGTTTTCCATTACGTACGCTTTGCCCACGCGGAGCGTGCATTGTTTAGTTAGCTTGGGAGTTTGGGAGTTGAAATATTTCCAACTTTCAACGTCCGCTCCGCCCGCGCGGTTCACTTTCCTCCAACAAAGATATCAACTGCAAAGGGTCTATAAGTTAACCCCTACTTTTCGACCAAAAAAATCGTAATTTTTACTCCAAGTATACAACTGTAAGTCGTCAGTCTCTCTAATTACACAGGTACACCAAACACAGACTAGTATTCACAGCAACTCTAATTACAGACAGTATAATACTTCAACTATCCACAATCATCACATTTTGTTAATGTCAACACTCATATTTTGACAGATTGTTTACACCAGTCATGAAGAAGCTTCTCATTCATACAAACTTGCACCCAGTAGTACTGTAGAGTTGTTAAAGTTGTTAAAATTCTACAATCTTCAATTTCGAATCTTGCTTTGTAATTCCTTCATACATTTAGCAGCATGTTGAGATTAAATTGTGCTTACACTACTACAAAGTTCAGTATAAAATATTTTGATCACTTTTTAAATTAAACAATGCATATAAATAATAGCACTACTCTTACATCCAAATAATTAAAAATACAGTAGGTTCACCCTTTTATATACATCAACATCAGCTTTTTGACATCAATTTTGGGGCCTAGAAATTCAACTTAGGGTTTGGATTAGAAATATTTAGTGACACTATTTGCTTTCTTGCTATAAAATGATATATCAACTGAACATATGAATACTTTAAAATTTATTAATAATTAAAATGTATTTTATTATACCATAATAAAAGAAGTTAAACATATAGCGTTGTCAGGCTGTAAGTGGTCTTACCGTCAGGTCCTAGGGTCCTTGGTCCTGATCACCCTAGTATATAAATCCTGTAGCTAGCCTTCAGCTTAGTTGTCATTTGATGGTTTCCTTACTCGCTCCCTTTTCTCTATTAGTTGTTTCTTTTTTCATATTGTAGTTAGTCACAGCTTCCATTTCCTCAGTCCAGTGAAAGACTACGTTGTTGTCACTCACTATTCCTCCATGCCTCACTCCTCTTCCATGTGTATCATGCTGAGCATGTTTCCCCTTTGGTGTGGTGTTATTGTAGACATCACTTGGTGGTCAATACAGGGTGACCACTTTATTTACTTGTAATTATTTTTCTTAGTTCCCTGTATTAAATGGGTGACTTTACAGATCTTGGGAAGAAGGAAGTTCCGATGGTTCAGGGGTTGTGTGCTCATAGTCGTTAGCTGGGTAGTCAACCTC
Organism: Paragorgia papillata; assembly: GCA_035771165.1. NCBI lineage: Eukaryota > Metazoa > Cnidaria > Anthozoa > Scleralcyonacea > Coralliidae > Paragorgia > Paragorgia papillata. The sequence goes on from JAWNZC010000014.1 coordinate 3,102,894, forward strand.
GTTCCTGCTGCGGAGGCACGATGCCCTGGGGAACGAGGTTGCAAGTTAGCAAATGACTCCGATCCATCCCCTCCAAACTGCATTCCACCAAAGTATGTTAGGTCATGGTAGTGTACTGTGAGCCTGTGTATTGTCATTACTGTTAGTAGTCTACCAGTAGCTATATTACTAGCTACTGTACCTGTAATTACAGCTTGGGGGAGCTGTAAAGGTAATTGAACACCCAGTGAATAGTTAATTACTATTATCTTGGAGACTGCTTAATTGAGTAAAATTATAGCTGAGGTTCCTATGCTTATGCTTATAGCTCAGGTTCCTATGCACTAGCTTTCACATTTAACAAATGAATACTGTAGAATCTCGAAAGTAGCCGGGGCTGCTACTTTCAGAATTAGTGGCCTCTAAGGGTGGCTACTTTTGGAGGGGTGGTTACTTTTGGAGGGTGGTTACTTTCGGGTTGCTATTTTTAGAATTGGCCAAGTTTTAACCACTACATTTGTAAGATGTTCTTTTTTACGATTCAGATACAGAAATGGAAGACATGCCTATATATTTACTTTTTTTGCAGGTAACCAAAAATAATTTGCAGTTAGCCCTGCAAGCAACCGGACCACGTAGCTTGCGAATTGCGATGGGGGACCAGGCCACCGAGGGAAACTTTTTGAGCAATTGGGCCTGAGAAAGTCAATTTTAGCAATAGGAAACATAACTCAGGGCTTGACGTCTTGAGATTTGATAAATAAAATTTGGCCACAGAACAGGAAAATAACTGTAGTCAAACCACACATAGTTGAAAGTTTGAAAATAGAAAAGAGAATGTTATTTAATATTTATATTGATAATTTAAAGTTTGTACTTTTACTACTTTGTAAGAACTAAAATTGAAATATGAAAAAGACCTGACCCAGGTTTGCAGTTAGCTCCAGTCACTTGCAGGTAACGCGGTTACCTCGGATCCCAACATCTGACACCCATGTGGAAGAGGACGTGTGAACGATGAACAATTACAAAGGCAAACTGACTACTGTCTAAATCCTGCTATAAGCTATAGGTACTACTGTTTTGTACATGTATGACATTGAGTGTATGTATGTTCTTAAATAAATTGTTAAACAGATGTTACAACTTACAAAAATAGACATAGAAAGTGGCTACTTTTGAGGGGGTGGTTACTTTAAGAAGTGTGGCTACTTTTGGGTTTTCATAGTAATTGTTAAAAAAGGCGGCTACCTTTGGAGGGGTGGTAAGGTTACTCTTTGGGGGTGGTTACTTTCGAGATTCTACAGTACGACTCAGGGCCGTATTAACAAATTTTCCACCCTGGAGCAAATTATCGAAGGTGCCCATGATCACCCCCAGAAACTATCACCTCCCCCCTGTTTGTCATGGAAAAATTACTGTCTTCTAAAATTTGCCACCCCAAAAAATGTTCTGCCCCGGGGCAAGTGCCCCCCTTTAATCTGGCCTAGTTTAGGGTCCAGGTCTTTAGATTTGGGTCACCCATAACAAACACCATGATGTAGTCAGACCTCACATTTAAACCTTAATTCTAACCCCAACTCTATAAATCTAGGCTGAGGTGCAAAAGGGCATTTTTAACAGCACTTTTAACATAAGTTACTGTAGCTTTGATTTAAATAAACACGAAAAAATATATTATTTCATAACAATCACCTCATTCACCTGAGTATGACCACAGCTTAAAATATATACTCCTTCACGTTTAATCAGTCTTTTGAAAACTTACATGCAATAAGCAGCCAGACCAAGGAATATAAAAACATAATTTGCTTGATATATCTCGACGTTCTTTGTCAATCTTTTTGCTACATCAGCGCTCGTATTAGGCTTTGAGAACCTCTTTGTATCTAAAAATTCTGACCATGGCCTTATTTTAGAACGCTTCTCGGTCAACCATGTTTTTAATTTTCCGTAGTAAGACGAAGGAGCTACTGAAGGTGATAAACTTGACATATCTATGTTCCCAGACAACTCGCTTTCTGCCATGTTCGGGATTCTTCGACGGATGCAATGCAACGTCAACATTCGGCTCCAGACCCAATCTCGTTCCCAGAGCCCACGTCCCCCTTACCCAGCGGGCGGGAAAAACATTGAACTGGATTGGGACACTGGATTGGGATAATCGGTTCACGCATCTCACAGGATTCTTGTTATCCGGAACTGAAGAGTAATCATGTTCATCAGCCAATGAAATATCGATGTGAAACGGATTATCCCAGAGTCTCTCGTTTCCCGGGTGCAATCTCGTACCCAGAGCCAAAAGTTTTTGTTGAATGATTTATTATTCAAATAATCGCGACTACGCTCCAATAATATTCCTTGAAGTCAAACTCAATGTCTATATGACATTATAAAATAACATTTTGCAAACAAGCGCGGCGATTGGTTGAAAGCCGTGTTTCTATAACTTTATGGCAAGGTCCACGCCATTCAATATGCCATTATTACGGTGTAGGATACGCCATTATATGCCATCATACGCCATTATGAAGAGTAAGGAGAATTTACGCTTTGATGCAGTGATGATTACTATACTAATTTTTTTTCTCAACACCTTTATTGGGTTATCTACTAACAAAATTACAATGATCAAATGTTATATAACAAAAACAAAACAAAAAAAAATTTATAAATAAAAATTAAAAAATAATAATAATTGTAAAATAAAAAATAACCCAAACTGGAAGAGTGCGAACGGGACACTATTATACGTCCCATGCAGGGCGCATATTTTTTTATAATAAAAAAAACCCCCCTGAGTTTACGACCTATGACAGGGGCAATCACGTACGAGGGACCACGTGCACGGCAGATCTACATGAAAAATTTAGTAACTTAAATTATAGTACATTTCTTTCAGGGAAATTTTAAAAAAGGAAAGACTAGAAAAACTAGTGGTAGGGAGTATTTTACAAGTTGAATTCATAGTTTGACTATGTGGTTGAAGTAAGAAGCTTGGAATGTGCTGGATTTACAGAGAGAAACTTTAAGAGTAAGGGTTGGGTTTTGACTAAGTCGAGCCGGAGACTATTGTTAACAAAAGAAACAAATTTGTGAACATTCAGGTCTGTATATCCATAGAGAGCCTTAAAGAAAAATATCAAGATTACGATTACCTGACCCCATACAATGGAACCATGAACCCTAACCCTAATCACAAATCGAGGAAGTTTGTGGATGGAAAATTACGATTACCTTACCCTCATACAATGGAACCACGGACCGCGGTAGCACCTGAATGATCTATCTATTACAAGTGGCGGGGTATTCTATAACCTAGCCTAGAATTACGGAGCACTTGTGGAAGTTTGGGAGAACTCGAAATAGCGTGGAAACACTCGCCCTGTGGGCTCGTGTTCCCACTACAATTTCTCGTTCTCCCAAACTTCCACTCGTGTTTCTATAACTCTTTGAAAAAACGGAAAATGTTTTCTATTTCTTAAATATACCATAAATATTTGTAGCACGAAACTGAAATCTGAAAAAGTGAATTCCCGTCACGACCAAAGGCCTTTGTCATGCACGACCCACGGCTACGACGAATCTGCCATACGTTCTCCCGTATAGTAAAAGCTTCAAATCAGGGATCCAAACATGTTACTAAGCCAAATAAGTATATTTCTTGTCTCTTTGGAAAGAATCTTACATTTTGTCAGGTTTAATTCTCATAAAGATGTTTTTATTTTGTTGAAAATTCAACATGGAAACATTAGAAACCGTTGGGAGAATGAGGATGAAATTATCTGCGCAGCGCAGTAGGCGTTGAAGCGTTAAACCAATCAGAGGAAAGTTTCAAACGGCTTGTCCCAGAGTCATTTGCATTCCCGGGAGGGAAGCTGGCTCTGGGTACGAGATTGTCCTGGGTGGGGAACGTGGGCTCTGGGAACGAGATTGCTCCAGACCTCACCATGAGGAATTTGAACAATATTTTAATAGTCAGCGTGCAATAATTCCTTCCAGTTCATTCCGGCTCCACATTAAAATTCTTTGTCAGTTTGTGCCGATCCAGCAATTTCATATCTTCACCGGATACGCCTCTGGCCCTGACGTTCAGTTGAGGTTCATACCGTTCATTGTACCCAAGTACAGCTCCATTTAATTTGCTAGGGCTCACCGTCTGTTCCGCGTACATTTGTAATGATTAGTAGCAGGGGTAGTCATTTTCTTCCTATCTGTAGTGAGTACATTATGGTTGTTTTGTGTCTGTCATCCAAGTCCTCTCGGTCTTGCAGGCCTGGGTATGGGTATGGGTACGTAAGGTTCAGGTTTGTGCAGACGCCTTAGGGCCTGTTCACATGAGACTGGGTTATCTCGGGGGGTAGAGATAACTCGGGGGCAAGTTGACAGTGGTCTCACATGATAAAACGCAACTACCGTTTTACCTTTAACGTGAACAAAAGAATACGCCAGTAATGTTACTGAGTAACCATTGTTCAATGACGTAAACAATTAAACGCACGCAAATGGCACATGAACAAGAATACCGTAGTGCGCATAAATTAGAATGTTTTTACAATGCACGCATGCGTAATTATACAAAAGTTGACCCTAACCCCCGAGATAATTACTCGGGTGAAAGCGTTCACATGGAGGTAGGGAGGGTTATACATTACCCAATCGCTCAGACCGAGTTATCCCTATCCCCCGAGTTATCTCGATCGGTCTCATGTGAACGTACGGTTTACTTTTTTAACATGGAAATAAACTCGGCTCCGAGATATCTCGGGAGAAGGGACAACCCGGTGTAATTAAAATGATTGCCGGCCAGAGATACCCAACCGAGGTCAACTACGTAGAATGCGGGGTCTGTCACGTGACAGATGTCCAAACATTTTATTTTGCCCTTATAAATCGGCCATTTTGTGGGCCGGGTCACTTTTTTGACTAACGAGGGATAGGAGCCCGCATTCTAGATATTATTTCTATGGTACAGACGCCCGATTTTCCTTCCTTCCTCGGAAAATTGGGCGTCTGCACGCAGGCTACAATCTTGGACAAAACCTGTTGAGACAAACTAGGACGTCACGCTTTTTTCTACATTACCGCAAAATTTAGTCAAAAGAAAAGCTCCCCCCGCTCCCACCTTGACAATGTTGAATATTCGTGAGCTCACACTGCACAGTCGGCACAAAACAACATTGAAAGGTGGAGGAGAGGGGGAGGGGTGCCCAAATGTACGCGCGATATACAAATTTTACTAATTGAGAACAATTGTCTCAACAGTTTTGTCGAAGATTGTAGGTGGCGAACACAAGATAATATATTTAAAATAAATGTAAAAACTAATAAAAATATGTTTAACCCTTGCACTTTCGAGGGTAACGTTTGGTACTCTTATTATTTTACTGTCTATATAACGCCAGACGATTTTACTCGTCAAGGGTAGACCGCTCAGCAAGGTGAGATGGAAAAGGTTAAGCAGTGGATCCAATCGAATTAAGTATCCGAAATACAATCACTGCAGCTGGTCGTGATTGACGTTTCGACGGCCTCAGCGGCGGTCATCCTCAGAATGCAGTGAAACGTCAGTCACTACTACCACCACTAAGTCTTTCTCAACTGACTACACCAACAGAGACGAGTAACTTTAACAAACATGTACTAAAATATGTATTATATTATGTTAGCCGAAGCGTAACGTATAATGTACCACGGCGCGTAACATGCATCATCAAATCTGGAGATCAGAACGAATCAATTTAACAGCACGCTTGTCAAAAAGATTTCTGTACATTTATTGTAATTGTTACATTTTAGAGGCAATCTTCATGTTGTTTTCGATATATTTGTTATCTTCCCCATATAGCAACAATGCAACTAATGTTCCAAATTCATTCTCTGAAAATTTAAGAACGCGTGATTCCTCAGCTTGGTCAACACTTTGTTTTGTCTTGGTGTCATTTCTGTTAATAGAAATCTCTGGCACCAACCACAGCTGATTCTTTACTCCTTCATCACCTTCAAAATCTAAAGTATTCAGCTGATAACATAACAGTGCCATTTTGTCTTTATTACAAACCACGGATCGCAGGGATAACGGATGTTCCAAGGTTTCTCCCAGTGTTGCTTTGTTTCTACAAATTGCGCGTTCAACGAGTCTTCCAAACGAAAACATAATTCCTAAAAGACAATAAAAAAGTAAACTATAATATTGGTAGAGAATCAACCTGATACACAAGAACAAATTCCAGTCGAAAAAAAAGGTTTCTTTGCTTTAAAGCAATTTCGATTTCGAACCGTTTTTGTATTAGAACACATGGAGTGAAAAATTCTTATTTCTTTTTCACCGTTGTAATTCAAAAAATTTTAATATGACTGACTGACTGTTTGTAATACTAACCTTATAATTAATATCTAATTCCAATCCTTGCATGATTAAGTATACCATACTTAATGTAATTAAGCAACGAAATGTCGGTAAAATTATATTTTATGTAATAAAACAAAATATAATTAATAAGAAGAAAAAAACACGTACATGTACTGCAAATGTTTTGAATATAGCTTCAAAAACGACCTATTTGATAAGAACATTGGTGCAGTAAATTTGAAAAACAACGTTCTCTAAGCCAAGAAAATCAAAGCTATTTTAAAAGTTTCTGTAAATCAGGAGAATTTTTTATCAGATCAATCTTATCAAACAATCGGTACTGATTCTCTTTGTGTTTTCCTCATAAATTATTAATAAGTTTTTGAAGAAATTGCTTGATTCATTTACTTTTACGTGAGTTTCCACCTTATAATTTTGAGGACAAAACTATTTCTCTAACTATAAAACCTAACCTTGCGCTGTCAGATGTGGTAGTTTCCAGTTACTTTCTGTGATGATTAGTGTACGAGGAAATGAATAAACGTCATTAAAAAATCCACTCTCGAATGTTGGCCTGGATGAATTTTGAGAAAGTTCAAACACTGGCGATATTATCTCTTCGTTGTTATGAACTGGAATTTCTTCAGTCTTGGCGACTTCTGATGTTGAAGCAAAATTGGCCAAAGGTTGTGAAGATGAGACTAGAACGCCATTTCGTCCTGAAACTTGGAAGTTATACCCAAATCGTCTCCAAGCAACTTTTAAGTCAGGTTGATATGATATCGTCTGTTTGAGTAACCCTGGGTAACTATACAAAAAAAACCCCAGAATTTTAATAAATCTAATTACTACCAATTGCGTTCAAGCTTGAAGCATGAACTATTTCGCACGTTTGTTTCATTTCATTGGTCAAAACGACGTAAGTTAATTAGTCAAACGTACCTTTACAAACGTGGACAAACGTGCGAAATAGTTCATGCTTCAAACTTGAACACAAATGGTAGTAAATCTTCATCGAGAAGCAAACATTTACAAATAATAAAACAATAATAATTTACAAACACTTGGTGCGCTAATCAGCTGAGTTAGATACTTTAGATATGTTTCTTTGTAATTCGTAGTTAGGATGTTATAATCAATACAATTGTTTTTGAAACTGAAATCTTGCGCGAGTAGCGTCATGCATGTTTTTTTAACTATGGTTTCGAACGCGTTTTAAAAAAATCGGTTCACTCGGTTTTTTTCGGGTGGTTTCCGTTTTTTTATAAAAACCGCCTCACCCTAATACGGTTGTACATGTATAATACAATTTGTCTAAATTGATTTTGCTAACGATGTAATTACAGTATGTCCAAAAGTGTGTATTGATACCAATTTCCAAAATTTTCTTCTTTAACATACAAATAGACCATTTCCACAATGACGTTCGATAGCGTTGGGTGACTACAACGTCCAGAATGCTTTGCCAGTATCCTAGGGCTAATAAGCACAGTATACGTGCAATGGACTCTGGTAGTTGTAGTAACCCAATGCCATCAAACGTTATCGTACAAATGGCCTATTATCCTATACGGATTAGAGAAATATTCACACGGTAACTCTAAATAATGCATGACACAATAGTGCACCCCACAGATGACGTTTGGTGCATGTTATCTACTTCAACATATTTTATTGACATTTCTCATTAATTCCCCAGCAATAAGAAGGATGTCCATTTTGAATCCCTAATACAGTATAACTTTGATTTCATTTTTTTGTCCGCATTTCTGGTTATAACTTATTAACTATGCTTATAAGTAGCAACCGAGTGCTTTGCTATTACTGTATTTAGTGCATTGAGAATATTTGTATGTTTCTAAGACTACGTGATCAGTAAGCTCCAGTATAGCCGCAAACAGGCAGCAAGATGGTTTTGTCAGCAGGACCCTGGAATGGACCCTGGTCAATATTGTTTTAGGGTTTTTAGATTTAGGACGGCAACGCAACGGCAAAAAGGAAGGAAAACACTTTCTTCACTTTCGGTTTTCAAGATGTCGTAAGGCGTAAGCAGTAACGTGAGCAATCACACACAGCCCGTCCTAACCATCTGTCTTGAATTGTCTAAATCAACACATTTTCCTGGAGGGTTTTGGTTAGGTTTAGGGTTTCCAGGGGGGTTGTGGTTCGGTTGGTGGTGTGGGGGTAGGGAATTCATTTTTAAAAATGATGATTATTGTCATTTCTAGGACATTTCACAAATGACGATAATCATCATTTCGAGATGAGAGAATATGCTGTGCAATAACGCGCTTCATCTATAACGCAGTCCCCACCATAGTTGGTCCCAACCAAGGCCCCGGCCCAACTACCGCGTTATAGTGAGGCTCCACATATTGGCTATACAGTACATACCACTGGAAAGGGTATGGTTTTTACCATTTTTTATCTGGAAGAGGATATATTAAAATCACACTTTTAGTCTGGAACAGGTCTGATTTTTTTTACAACACCAGTTATTTAGACTGGCACAAGTACAATGTAGGCCAGACTGCTAACTTTGCAAAAAGCACACAGAAATTTTTAGAGCCAAAAAATGCGCACATTCTTGAACAAAATACAAGTGATTGAGGTAATGATTGAAGATATTTTAGTGCTTTTGTTTGTGTTCTTGGTCTTTTTTAACTGAATTTGCACACATAATGGCGTTACGGCGGTGTTACACTATGCAATTTTTCGTGCAACTTGTCTTGCAATGGCTAAATCTATTAAATTGCAGTTGCATGAGCAGGGGTGTTACACTCTGCAATGTTTCTTGCAACTTGTCTCGCAACTCTCATAAAAACCACATAGAAGACTTTGGGGACAAGCTTGAAGGTGTATTTTTATTGACTGATCACACAAAACATTGTGAGACAAGTTGCAGGAGGGTGTTACACTGTGCAATGCTTCAAAAAATCGAAAAGTAGAACTTGATTCCAATTCATGCAACGATTGCTGCAACAAAAACGTTGCACGGCTTGGTGAATGTGGGGTATGTTACACCATGCAATTTCTCGTGCAACTTGCGTCACAAAAAAATTTGTAAGACAAGTTGCATGAAAAATTACATAGTATAACACCACCTTTAAGGAGGTTCCATATGGTTCCGCATTAGAATTGGACCATAAAAGCCCTTATTTTAATTATATTGGATTTAATAATGTTTTAAGTCATCAGACAAGTGGTCTGAATATTGTTCTGATGTTATTGATGTGTTATTGAGTTACCATGGTAACCATGCCGGTGTAATTAAGGATAGTGAAATTGCTGCTAATTTGCCGGGTTTTGGTTATAATCTCGGAAAAAAGTTTGGTGACCCCCAAATTTTAAGCATTCATTATCATTTAATTTCGCTGCATCATCTTTTAAGAAAAAGTAAAAAGATTCTGTAAATCCAAAAAGCAGGAAGAGGCGGTATGTTACCAAGGGTTCTTTCAAACTATATGTCTTTTAAAACTTTGTAAAATGTCGGCACAAATGTCTGCCAAATACTTTTTATGCTTGCAAGATCAATGGTTTGTCATGCACGTTACGGTTAATCGCAGGTGTAGCTAATAAAAAACACGCAATTTCCACACGCTAAATGGAATTTTTATTTTAAAAATAAATAATATACTCGTCGTGGTTTACTGGCACAGAGTTGCTCGTCTTGTTTTGTTGACGAAGGCGTGAAAGTCTTTGCAGAGGAAGTATCAAGCACATGTGTGATTAGTTAGTATTTCCAGCATTGAATCTAAGATATTCAAGGATTTTTTCAAGGATTTTTTTACCCTTCGTTACACAAGCTTTCTTGTTGATTTCATTATTCGTTCATGAAAGATTACTTGGTGACATGCTCAGTACACCAGTCTTATGGCCAAATTTGCTATACAAAGTACAGAGATTCTCGTATACGATAACCCACTGCCTGCAATTTTTAGAGCCATTCCATGGGTTATGGGACTCTGAGTATCATCTGGACAGTAACGTTCATTTAACTTTTTCTGCCAGACCAACGTTTATTTGTCTCAATTTTTCGGTTTGCATGCTTTCTTATAATCATTTTATTTGAAAATTTTCCATTGCTCCTGACTTCTTTCCTTATGTGTTCACTTTGTTCATTGTTCTTACCGGCTTTAAGATTTTCTATTGGCAGGATTCAAGCTGCTCCACCAGCTAAAAATCTGAGTACTAGCACAAGGAGTAGTGGTGTTGTTTTTTTTGTAGTGGTCTTTCTCATCACTAGCGAATGAACGTTAAGCACAGGATATACCGCTCTGAAACGATTTTCGAATGCCTGTAAGTCATGAATACATTATTTGGAAAACCAAAATTCCATTTTGAATAAGTTTTATAATTGAGAATAGTGTGAAGACTCAGGAAAAAACGTTGAAAAACACAAGAAACTGCAGACATTTTTGTTTATTCCCATGCGGGATTTTAAATTTTACGTGCGTGACTGTCATGGGTTTGTATCCAGTTCCTTTACCTCAGAAGGGTATGGACAGTGCTTTCAGAATTATTTCAAGTACGCAGTTGCAATGAGAAAGTAGGAACGGGGAGTTTTTATCTTTAAACGACACCTAAAGCCATTCTAATATATTGTAATAAAGAACTGCTCAGACATTTTTTTATACCGGATTTTTATCAAATTTTACAAATTCTCAGTCTTATATAGGAAAGTGATATTTAGCTACATCATAGGCTGTTGCGGTATTGAAAAAATACCGATATCGGTTATCGAAAAAAAACCCCCCGATAATATCGATATATCGATATTTTTCCGCGATGGAAATTAACTATATTTTAAGCCTAATTTTCACCAGACGCCAGGATATCATAAGAATAACGTTTTACAAAAGAAAAAGCACCTTTTTCGAAGTGTGAATCGAGCTTTAATGTAACAAATGATATATTTACAATGATATATATATATATAATATATTTATAAGTTTTCTGCCAGAAACACGAGCATGTTTGCTTGGTCTGGCTTGAGCTGGGCTCTCTGCGAAGTTATAATTTGACCGACTTTACTGAATAGTCTCTCAAATTGAGTCGGTATATACTGCATCTGTCACAAACATGTTCTATTTATTCTAGCGATGACTCATCGCATGTGAAAAAAATTTCTAAAGACTGCAATGAGTCTATCCTCGACACTGTCGAATCGACAGCCCGTGAAATGTGCACTTTGGGAATTGAAATGCATTAGGTATTCAGGATGAGTCATAGTTTGACAATAGGTGGCGTGATTTGCCGCAAAGAGAGTCCTGAAACTTCCGCAACAGAAGTTCAACAAAAAATCAAGCGACAAAACAGTGATAATCGGTTTTTGCGCATCTAATACCGATAATATCGTAGATTTCGATATTTTCGGTAAGATTTCGATATTTTCGGTATATCGATATTTTCAATTTTAAAATACCGAATAACCGATATTTGAAAAAAACTGATAATTATCGATATATCGCTATACCGCAACAGCCTACATTGACCACATGCTATGATCGAAGGTGCACAGGGCTTTTCTTTTGATATATAGTATATACTTTGAGTAATCGAGCAGAGAACCATAACGGATACATTTCAGTAGGATTACTCGAAGTACTTGTTTTCCCCGCTGACCAAATCAAAATATTTTTAAACGAATACAAATATCAATTGTTTTCAAAAAAGGAATAAAAATACACAAGGTTGAGTAAAGAACAACTTTATTTTGATGCTTAATTAAAGTAGAGAGAAAGGTGCAGAGCGGCCGCCGGCTTATTTTGAAAGCACTGATGGAGCCTCCTTAAATGATCAAAGTGCTAAATAATATCTCAAAAAGTGCACCTGGAAAATCTTCCAAGTGCACAGCAACCTTAGCAGTTTGGCATGTAGGTTTTTCTTTCCTTTAGTCTGGAACAGGGTTCCATTTTCCCCCATTTTCTCTAAAACAGGGTCACAAAAAATATTCAATTCCTTAGTCTGTACACGGTTAATAGAAGGGAGACTGGTTAGGCTAGCTGTACCACGTGACAAAATATGCTATTATTCACCCAAAATTCGTGTCACGTGATGCGCTAGCTGCATTGATTCAAAAACACAGTGTTGCGGTCTAGTAAATCCACGTTGAAAGTATTCCGTTCTGCGACTTCTGTTAGTTCGTTTTGTTGTAATAGTGCTTTCAAATACTAGTTTGGAGATATGCCTGGTGTAAACTGGTAGTTTTTTGGTTTCACGAGCAGTAGAAAGCAGTGGATTTCACTCTTTAAATCCCGGTCGTTCGCGCAGATGATGGCGAGTGACGAGCTCGCAAAAGACAAAATCTACACAAGAATGGCTTCGATTAATTTGCAAAACAGAGAAATAAATCAGGAGTTGAATCAACTTATTGGGAAGAATAATGTTTACGTTTGCGAAGTCAAATTGCACTCCAAGAAGTAAGTATATTTAAATATTCTATTCTGTTTGCGCGTCTTGTTATGGTCACGGCAAAGTCTGGGCTGGGCTTTCTGATATAGTCCATGTCGAATTTATAAAACTGATATTGTTTTTAATTCCCAGATCGTAAATGATAAGTTTTGGTTGTTGGAAGTATCCTACTGAGGAATCAGTCAATAAAGAAGGCGCTCCATCTTCATCGTATTCCAACTGCAAGTGGGAATAAAACCTTCTATTAAAATTGCCACTGTTGAGATGCTCTATGATCATTGAACATTTGAACTACTGGAACCTGATGGAACTCAGATAACTGAACATATGTACAAAATGTTTTTGCAACTGCTACTATTTAATACAATATATTTGCAAACTTGAGATTTGCATAAATATTTTAAGGCACATTGCTGTTTTAAAAATGAGATGTAGCTATGCTTACTTGAGTGTGGAAATTGTTGTAAATATGTTCTTTCACTTATTTACGTTATTTCACTCAGGAAAGCATCCTGGGGTGTTGGTGGCACAGTGGTTAGTGCATGTGCCTTTCACCTCTGCGAGTGGGGTTCGGTTCCTGCAGGGTGCAGTTATCTGGTTAAAAAAATTCACCTTGGCCACATGTGAGAAGAGTGCTTCCAGTTTGACTCTATCAAACACCACAGGTTTCCTTCGGGTATTAATAACATGCATTTATAATAATAATAATAATAGGTTTCCTCCTGTAGTAACACTGGACCAATGAGGGTGGGCCCTTACTGGACCTCTGAGGATAACAGTTTAGATATAACTGATAGAGTTATCCAGTATAAATAAGGTTAGTTTAGTTTTAGTTTAGAGTTTCCCGAAGTATGAATATTAATTAACATTTTAAACTTTTAATTTGTTTGCAAACTTTAAGAGTTTAATTATCAAATAAAGTTGGCATTCTTTATTCTACCTCATCATGCAGACAATGAATCAAGGCTAAAGTAAAGGCTATTTAATAACTGGTTAATTAAGTTATTGAAGGCAGGATTTAAATTAAGAAAATACCCTAACCCAGTAATAAAACACCCAAAGTTGTTTTCTAAACAAATTTTATATACTTGTTCTAAAATTCCTACCAAATATTTCCATGGATTTACTAGGTAGGTTCTAGTCCATGAGCTGTCACTGATATTGTTGGAATGGTCCTCGCCATGCACAGATCTTTTGTTTTTCCAGGTTTTTCACTTATTAATTCATTTCTTCCTGAGCTGGCTACCAGACAATTTTATTTATAAGAGAGAGGACCCTCAAGCCCCATTTACACTACATTCAGTTTTTGGTACAGCTTGGGTAGAAATGGTATGCATACCAATTTTACCCATGCTCAGACTACCTATTTACAAGGTCCAAGCACAGATAAAATTGGCCAAAAATGAAGCATCGTGTAAATGGGCCTTCACAGTGGGTTAACATTCAAATGACAGTTGTTACTACAACAGTATAATAAACATCCACATATATATGGTAAGAACATTCCAGATAACCTTTTTGAACCTGATATTTTAAATAGGTTTAAAAAATAATTTTAATTGAATGGTACTAGCAAAGTGTTCACCAAACAAGGACAATACCAAAATCTTATTTGATCACTAAAATCAAAACAGCATTGACTTCAAAATGGACCAGTGGTTGAGAATATTAAATATAGACAAATATTTTATTAAAAAAATCCAGTGATATTTTGGAATAATTAATTTAATAGCATCACTGCAAAATAATTTATTAGAATTCTTTTGAAAAAATTGACACCCTGGCTATAAGTTACTATCAAGTTACAATATAAGTTTCTATTAGAAACTAAACTTAGGCCAGTTTGGTAAAAATATGTATGTGGGTTCTTATATAAAAATAAAATAGTGGACGTTTACTGTATGTACCTGTATAAGGATAAATTATCAAGATTTCTTTCAGCTTAGTTTTTAATAATAATACAAGTTCACACTTCACACAACTGGCAACTGCGGGATTTGAATATAAACCCTTGAAAAGATTGTAGACGCTTAATATCCTGATTCGTCTTTCGCCAAAATAATGTCAGAAAAGCTTTGAATGTTTGGAGTTTGTATGCATCGTATTAATATACATTATAGTTATATTTGCGCAGTGCGCATATTAAACTCCTCCGATTTCCTTCGAGAACCGTGGTCGTTCGAGATATCCTTGAATTCACTCTTTACTTGTCCGGTTTTAGTGGCAGTGATTGAAATATTCATGATGTGATACAAATTACCAACAATAAACATCCAAGAACTCACTCGACTCTGCGGCGATCGCCTTTATAAATGGCTTCAATCTCGGCTTCAAACGACGATAAAAACCGCGTTTCTCTCCTAAAGCGACTGTAAATTCTTCCACATGTTGCCAAAGGACATGTTCAAAGCCCATATCAAGTTTCATGTCAACAAATTAGCTTCGGGTGACGGAAAAACCTCTCGTTTCTATCAATTGCTGATAACTCCCTATGTATCACCTTTCAATGTTCACGAGGCAATGCAGCTTACGCATCACGTGACACGTTTTTTCGATGGTTCCCGACATCATTTTGGCGGCCCTTTGAAGTTCGCCGGCTAGCCTAACCAGTCTCCCTTCTATTAACCGTGGTCTGTAGTGTACACCCCTGAATTCCAATGAGGACCCCCCTGGCAAAAACCACTGTGTGCACACGGTAATATTTCCGAGCATTTTGTATCATTAGATTCCTACATTCTCTGTTTTGGCAGTATATCTAACCTAAGTTACTATATTTTGATTGTTCTCGATTCCCTTGAAAACAGTAAATACGAAAACACTCGGAAATGTTACCGTGTGCACATAGTCTATTACGGTACGGTGGTGGTCTGGATTGGGGTGAGGGTTCCATAGCAAAAAAATTGTCTGTTTACACTATGACACTATGGTAAATTTACCATAGCGTAGTGATTAGCAGCCGGAGTGCTAAGCGTAGTGGCACCACTCCAGAATAGTGTACACGCAACAGAGAAACGTAGTGATTTTTCAATGGAAGACTCAGCATACCGTAATAGTGTAAATGGGGCCTAAGACCCTGTTTACACAGTACCGGACAAATTTGGAACTGGTCTCGAATTAGTACGGTTCCACCTGTTTACATGGTGAAATAGGATGAATTCAAGGCTGGTCTCGAATTCGTCCAGTACCGTGTAAACGTAGTGTCTGACATACCTTGCAGCAGTTGACCACACTGCTTTAACAACGTTTGCAATAAGACCTTTATTACGTTGACCATAATTTAATTTTTCTGCACAATCAAAATAATCTGCTGATCTCACACTTTGCTTGATCTGAGACAAAATGTCTTCAAAATGCATTGAATCTTCTGTTGTAGACGACATTATCGCTGGTGGTAGTCCTTCATTTATAATGGTTTTGGTGATACGTAAAGCTTGGCCTACTGGTTCTATCGTTCGTACAAGTGGATGAAATATGTAAGGATCGTCCACATGTCTTGCTTCTGTTCCCTTTTTGTTTCGCCGTCTCAGGCGAAGTCTTGAAGGTTCAGAATGTCCTCGACGAGAGCTGGTAATCATAGTCTTAAAATGAGTTGGAAACTTCAAAGTTCTAGTCACTACCATAGTTATAATTGGAAGAATTCCCCTATGAAATACAGCAAACCAAACAAATTTTAAATTAAAGGCACATGTACAGGCTAATTTCGATCGATCGCGCCACGAACGAATTCCGACGATGAACGATCTATTCCACGACGAATGTACGAACGACATTTGTCGGCGCATGTCACACGCCGCCATGTTGAAAGCAAGTAAACTCCAGCGGATCAACAACAACATGGCGGAAAACGAAGTCGAGTCACCAAAACGGCTCTATTTGGAAAGCTTTTTGGACGATTTCCATTTAACTTTGATATTTTACAAATGAAAGGTAAGCGACCAATTTACTTGCGGTTAGAAGGCATACAAACACGTTTTCGCGTGGAATTTAGCTACTTTTGAGCGATGACCTGCCCACTCCTCAATGACTGAAGTACGTCAGTCGGCTGAGAACTTTTATGAAGAGTTTTTAATCATTTCACATCAGTTACATATTTTTAATTGAGAATTGCACAGTGTGTAAACCGTGCTCTTGTTTTTATGAATATTTTAAGGTATTATAATATGCGCACGAGGGCTCACTCACTCCAAATTTGTTACATGTAAATTGATGAAGTATTTTAGTCTGGTTCAATTCAATGGGTAAAAATACCAATTCCGCAGAATTCCATCTTTATGTGTTTGTTTACCTTCTTCTAGTAACGTTCTTACTCCAATTATTTGTCTGTTGTATTAAGTGAATTGTGATTGAAGACATTGAACAAGATTTATTTTTGTCATTAACCTACCATGGCTAAAGAAAGTTGATACACTTGACAAGCTGTTGAAATGTTGATTTGATTTTGTTCTTTTCTTGTAATTTTAGTAAATAATTTGTTTGGATTGTGTGTGTATTTGGACATGACAACTTACTGAATGAAAATCAGAAGCTTCCATCAGAAAAGACACAGCTTGATGCCTGAATTGATGGAGACTTTTATAAAACTCACATGTTTTTGATTCACTTGTTTCACTTTTAAAGTGCCATTAATAGTCGAACTTTATTTGAGTATTGTTGTATTACTGGATTTAAAAAAACAAAAACTGATAATAAACACCACCTAAAACTATTCAAGTGTATATGTGTTGTCAGTTGTGATTGTGATGATATAATATTACTGCAGTACATATTAAAACTATCTGTTTCTGAAAGTCTCAAAACCAACACCTGTATTTGCTAGAGTATCAAAGGCTTGCATAGTGTACATTTCATTTAAAAGCATTATTTTAAATATGTCAAGTTGATGTGTAGATGATAAATTGCAAAAATGTTGACAGCTGTTAACAGAAACAGCTGTTGGAAATGTGTTCCAAATTCTTAATGTAGATTAATTTAGGTATAAACCATCCACCCTATAATAGAGGATGTACTGTACATTTGAGATACATTTAAGCATTTGCATTATTTATATACATATTGCATACCCCATATACCTGACTGTGTTTACCACTGACTACAAAACGTTTTTGCAAACAAGTTACAATGTTAACCAAACCCAATAAGTTTTAAACATTTATTTCACATATACAGTACAAAATAGGTAAAGGGCAGTTCTTTTGACCACTAAATTTTACTGTTACAAGCTCTGTGTACACAAGGTGCAAAATTAAGAAAATATATTATTACCAGTTGCCCACCACAGGACAAATAGTAGTAACTGGTCCTTTATTATTTTACTGGCCAACACCCTATTAATTAAATTAACCAGTAGACCAATTAATTATTTATTTATTATAAAGACATGAAATTAACACCTTTTTGTTCTTAAACATGAAGTAAGTAGAAAGTCTTTTGTTCAAAATGTTTACACTCAGTATGCCTGAAGCTGCTGAAGAACATTTGCCACTATTCCTGTGTCAGTGGCCAGTGCTGTGAAGAATCCCCTCTTGATTTTCTACAGTTCATTGTTTCTTAAGATTTCATTTCAAATCTATTGTCTCAGCTAAAAAAAGGAGAGAAACTATGTGAAGGTTGCACATCTATAATCTAAACCTCCATCTAAGCAACAAATCATGAAATATTTAAAAAGCTTGGGGAACAAAACTCAAGACGAACTGTCCAACCTAGAGAATTAAGATACAGTAGGCTATTTCAAGCTAACTATATATGCGTTCATTTTATAGTAGAATAAAGTGAAATACCTAGACTTCAACACTAAGGACCTGATATTTCAGGTTAATCTTTTTATCAGCAGCAACGTTTACAAATATTAAATGAAATTGGAGAAATACTGGCACTTGTTTGTCAGCCTTCAACAAATATATGTCAAATCATAATTGCCTACAATCCGTCCAAATAGAGAGCTATAGAGTTGCTTCGTTCTTCAAAATGGCTTGTCCGATTAAGATAGAACAACCAATACGTGTAATTTTATCATTATACTTTAGATTTAAACTGTTTTTAAATAGTTTCCTCACTTATTTATTCTTGAAAGTACAACTTCAAAAGTGGACGGGTAGCTCCGGCCGGACCAATTAACAAGATAATGAAATCGTAAATTTCCCGTTCAAATTTCGTTAAATATCTTCCTTACCACAATAAATTTGATTACTTACCTTCACTTTCAATGTACTATCCGTCCCAAGAAATATTACCACCAAAATTTTGAGTTATAGCCATTTAAACGATCAGAATGCACTTTTCGCCATATTGTTTACTGTTGAGAGGAGCGGCTTTTACTTGCTTTCAACATGGCGGCCAACATGCGCGAGGCGACCTGCGCGAGGACATAAACTTCAAAGGTTCCGACGAGAGTGGGCCTTCTGCTCAATATTTATTCTGTGGCCGTGTGCTTGATCCGTGGATCCGACCAATCCATGATCCGACCTTCGATCACAGGTTTGCTTTTATATACAGCATCAGTTCAGTGGCGTGTATCGAAGACGCTGAGATGAGTCCAACGGGGAGAATTGTTTTATCATCGCTAGTATACTGTGATCGCGAGTATTTTGTTTTTCAAGACATACTTCCACATTTGCCTAAAGAAAAAGCAAAGTTAACAGCGCAAGAGTCGCCTAAATTCACCTCAAGACTAGGGATATCAAAAGAATTACTGGTGGGCGAGAATCATACAACGCTGGTTGACCGCCATTTCATCGATACAAATATACGTGTATCCAGCACAGACGCGTGTGTAATCAGCAGCATTGTTATCCATTCCGATAGCTTGGAAAAGATTCTTCGCGAGAGTTTCGACAAAAAGTTAAAACTGAGAGTAGAACAGTTTAAGCTCAATGTAGAATCACTGACTGCGACTTTGTTTGAATGGAATTTCGAACCCAATCGAACTTCTGGCATTAAAAAGACAAAAGTTAATGTGCAAAAGTCAACTAACGTTGCGAATGGTGACCGAGCCAGCCCTGTGGTAGTGGTCGATGATGAAGATCCGACAAAAGCGAAAGCCAAAACCAACAGTTGCACTTTCAAACGTCCTTCACAGGCTTTAGAAAAATCGCCGCGGTCGTCAACATTGAGGAGTTCTTTGAAGAGAAGGATGCCTGAAGATGAAAGTCAGAATTCAGCAGCAAAAAAGCCATTTGTGTCTTCTGTCTCTGAAGCTGTGATGCTAAGACCAAGGAAAAAAGCAAAAGAGGCAATAAGTGCAATCAATTTGTGGGTTGAAAGGAATCAAGATAAGACAGCTGAAGTCACAAAAAATAAACGTGACAAAGGTGTTAAAAACTCCCCAAAAAAGACACCTCGTAAAGAGTTATCCAACAAAGGAAACAGTAATAGATCACCAATTTCTGGCAGGAATGATGCCGCAGATTCTAGTGAGACCCCACCAAACCCTTCTCAAAATAAGAATGAATCTACATGTGACCAAGATGAACCTGACCAATTTGCTTCTGATAATGATGAACCCATATCCAAACCTGACCAACCTGCTTTTGAAGATGACCAACCCATGTCTGAAGATGACCAACTCATGGATAAAGATTACCAACCTATAGATGAAGATGGCCAATCCATAGATGAAGATTACCAACACATAGATGGAGATGACCAACACATAGATGAAGATGACCAACACTTAGATGAAGATGAGCAACACTTAAATGAAGATGGCCAACGCATAGACGAAGATGACAAACTCATAGATGAAGATGACCAACACATAGATGAAGATGACCAACACATGGATGAAGACAACCAACACATAGATGAAGATGACATCCAGCACATAGATGAAGACGACAAACTTATAGATGAACCAACATCTGATCCTGACCAACCAACATCTAAATCTGACCAACCATCATCTGAACCTGACCAACCAACATCTGAACCTGGCCAACCAACATCTGAACCTGGCCAACCAACATCTGAACCTGACCAACCAACATCTGAACCTGACCAACCAACATCTGAACCTGACCAACCAACATCTGAACCTGACCAACTAACATCTGAACCTGACCAACCAACATCTGAACCTGAACAACCATCATCTGACCCTGACCAACCAACATGTGAACCTGACCAACCAACATGTGAACCTGACCAACCAACATCTGAACCTGACCAACCAACATCTGAACCTGATCAACCAACATCTGAACCTGACCAACCAACATGTGAACCTGACCAACCAACATCTGAACCCGACCAACCAACTTCTGAACCTGACCAACCAACATGTGAACCTGACCAACCAACATCTGAACCTGATCAACCAACTTCTGAACCTGACCAACCAACATCTGAACCTGACCAACCAACATCTGAACCTGACCAACCAACATCTGAACCTGATCAACCAACTTCTGAACCTGACCAACCAACATCTGAACCTGACCAACCAACATGTGAACCTGACCAACCAACATCTGAACCTGACCAACCAACTTCTAAACCTGACCAACCAACATCTGAACCTGATCAATCAACATCTGAACCTGATCAACCAACATCTGAACCTGATCAACCAACTTCTGAACCTGACCAACTCACATCTGGAGTTTCTGGACCTGACCAACTCAAATGTAGTGATGGCGAAGCTACATGTGAAGACAAGAAACCATCTATGTGTGAAAATAACGAAGCTATGTATGAAAGTGACCATCCTATTTTTGAAGATGATCATTCGATGGGTGAGGATGATGATGCTCAAAGTGCTTCTCAAAATGACAGTGGGGTTTCCCAGAATGGTGAACTAAGCTCACTTGATGATGTTGCTACAAGCTCAATGGATAATTCATCATTGGAAAACTCTTCAGCTTTGATTAAAAATATAAAATTACAAGAAAAGCAACTGTGTTCTGAACCTGATGATTCTGTGACTTGCATATCCATAGATATGACTGATGTTGATAATTTATCTGATGCTGGTGAATTAGGAAGTGTTCCATGTGATAGCACAGGCAATGGAAATCCTGAAAATAACGACTTTCATGGTAATGACCAAGCTACAGGTGGCTCTGCTAATAGCACTACATCAAATGAGCAGTGTCTATGCACAGACCAGAAAGAGAAAGATGTGAAGGCAACTAAACAAACGCATAGTAATAAAGGTAAGCTGTGCACAGTAAAGAATAATTTAAATGCTAGACTTGTTTATTTGTTAGATTACGGTACTAATTGTGTTCATCAATTTTGCAGAGAGGGGGGCAAAAAAAGCATTTTGCATCAATACCCAATCCATCTAAAATCAAAGAATGCGTATTGCAAATATGAATGACATGTCACTCTTCTTGTATATACATACATACAGTAATATATAGAATCAGCCTACTTGAAAAATCCTTGTGAATGGAGTAGAAAACAATATTCACTATTTACTACATATTAAACCTGATCAATATTGTACACTTTTAATAATGCAAATATTGTGTTAAATAACTAAAAGAATGGTCCAGTGGCGAGTTAACCTACAGTGTAGGGGCAACTGGGGCATGTGCCCTGAGCTCAAGAGGCTGCCCCATTCAAATATGGAACATAAAAAACACACAAATGCAATGGAATATAATATTCAGGAAAGGCAAGAAACCATTTAGAAAATTAGAAGTTTTGAAATATTTTACAAAATCTTTATGCACCAGTCTCGATTTAACTTCACAAAATAAGCAACAAAATTATTTTGTTAAAATAAGCCAGAGCCGCAGTTGATATTCATATTAGTAACTACAGTGTAATTATAAGTGATAACCACTCCTGTGTCTTGGGAACCAGGGTGCATTGGTGCAACATGACAACGTCTTCAGGTTTTTGGGGCCCCACCCCTGACCTGGTCTTTAAATTGGATGTTAGTGACATCACAAACTGGTACAAACAAATAAAGTAAATGTTATATAAAATTAAATTACTCTTTTTTGATAGCTGAGTGCTTACCATGCTTTTGAAAATGTTGTAAAAAATAATGATATTTATGAAAAGTGAATATTGATAAGTATTTGTACTGTATAACTACTGTACATACAGTGGCGCTCAAAAGTTTTGTAACACCTGCGTGGAGTTTTTACACGCACAGTACACGCATTTTACAAGTGCGTGTAGTACATATTGCGTGTAGTGCAGTCAAACTACACGAAGCTTCGCACTACACGCAACCTTGCACTACACGCAGTTGCGTGTAGTTACACTCACACGCAGTTACACGCTACACTCACACGCAGTTTTGCGTGTAGTCCTCTACACGCAGTTTTGCGTGTAGTTGACTGCACGTGTATCACTTTTGATTGAAAAAAATAAAGCGTGATACTTAACAAATATTATAAATAAACGATTATTCTGCCGAAACTTCAAAACTACACAGAGCTACAACAATTTTGTCAACAGCACTGGCAATTTATGCATTTAATTCGATGCGACGTTACAGCGGCGCCTAAAACAAACACGCAGAATTTCCATCTGGTCATGGCGACGGATTCCTTGTGCAATGTTTTACTATAAAAAGAGAGACAACAATGTCAACATTGCATGCATGTAATTTGGTTACAGCAAAGGCCAAAGCGAAAAGGTCAGTAAGCGATTGATAAATTTTTGAAATAAATAATCTTTCGAGCGGAGCGCTCTATCAAAGCAAAACGTGTAAGAAATATATTATCAGAGGAAATTTTCCTTTGATAAGCCTTTGTTTTGGTTTGTCGGTTGCTAACTGACTGTTTTAAACGTAGCATTTTTGCTATACCAAATCAAACGTGCGGGTTACAAGTGTTTGAAAGTTAAACTAAATCGAAAGCAATAAAAATTCAGCACTGACGCTAAATTATTACAAAGTTGACAGGCAAATTAAATTTGACAATTGCTATCTAATCCGGATTCAAACGTCGAATTCTTGCAAATGTTAGTTTTGACACAAGGTTCGGAATGACAGCTTTCGCATTTCAGTGGTGTCAGGCTAATTCAGTTGAGTTTCACACAAGTAGAAATTTGACAAACAACTTGTTTGGGTTTGACTCAAAATTCTCATGTGGAGAATCATCTCAAATTGATCGCTGCAATCGCCACGAACGCTGAAAACCCCGATCGCTACGATCGCCAAGGTAGAAAATGTTCTATCTTGGCGATCGTGCATGTTGATTGCATTGATCGCTGCGATCGCTGAGGATTTTTTGAGCGATCGTAGCGATCATATGAAAACTAGGCTTATGCTTTTACCAAATATTTCGGTGAAGTATTACCGTACACTCATCTACACGCAAAAATACGTGTAGTTATGTATTGATCATACACAAAGTTTTGTGTAGTTATTATACACGAAGCTTTGCGTGTAGTTACTGTATTATGCACGAAGCTTTGCGTGTAGTTATTATACACGAAGCTTTGCGTGTAGTTATTATATATACACAAAGCTTTGCGTGTAGTTATTATACACGAGGCTTTGCGTGTAGTTATTATACACGAAGCGTTGCGTGTAGTTATTATACACGAAGCTTTGCGTGTAGTGATTATACACGAAAGCTTTGCGTGTAGTGCATGTATGTATGTTGCGTGTACACGCACACTACACGCATTTCAGTCCACGAAGGTGTTACAAAACTTTTGAGCGCCACTGTACATATTGTGATGTTACAGTAGATGCATATCAAAAAATTGTCCAAAAACAGTATTGCTTTGTTGTTGAAATTAGTGATGAAATTATGTTGTTGACAAAAATCATTTATGTTAGTTGGATGTACAGGTACATTAAAATTAGTAAGTATGTTTTTAAATTAAACAATTATGATTTTTGTTGCCCTTACCCTTTAATTTTAGTAAAATGTGATTGAGCTGAGGAGTACATGTACAGTAGTTTGCTGCTTATAGTAAAGTTTTCATTTTGCTTAGTGGCATAGGAAGCAGGTTTATGTTGGAGATGTACAGCTTTGCAAAAGGGCACTTTGTTTGGGGGTAGAGCTTCAGAAGGACACTTGCAGCACATCAGTGCTACTTGCAGCACATTAGTGCTGCAAATAATGGCTAGTCACGATATTAGCACCTTGACCACCACTTTTTCATTTTCATGATCATTTGGGCTGGTCAAATTAACATTTTTGGAGTGGCAGAGAATAATAAGGCTCTGCTGTATAGCATGTATTTGTGTTTTGCTGTCATTGAGCATACATGATATTAAAGATTAATTATGTTTGAGATTAAATTTTAAGATGAAAAAGGAACTTGAACTTTAAGTGGGGTGATCTGTGTGAACCACTGAGATGCCATGATTTACATGTATGTACATGTGCTCTGGAATTTCACATTGGTAGCATTGTTAGTTCAGGGGCACAAACATCTGGTTTTGACTGTAAATTCCAAAGCACAGCATCACAAAGATGGAATGATCTAATTTAAAATTAAGTCAAACAAAATCGAAGTTAATGTGCTGTCAGGCTCAGCTCCCAAAAACAGAAGGGAAAGAGAAGATACAAGAAAAGGGCTAAGAAAGTCAAGCCAACCACTTTAATAGCCAACAGCAGCAGCAGTCATACAAGTGAGGATGACACAGTGTTATGAAATACTAATAGTTTAATAAAAGAACAAATTTTTCTTCATATACCTGTACAGTTGTTTATGTTAATAGTTGTGTCAAGATTGAGTAATTATTTACTTGTAATGTGTGACTGGCAGGATTTGGCACTTGACTGCCGCATTTTAATTTCTTCTGGTCATCGTGACCGACAAGTTGCCAAAAATAAAATTACAGTATTTGCAACGCTGGCACATGTATTATAAAAACTTGGGCACTTTTGCAAAAAGGGCACTTTGTGACAAAGTTGGTGTGTCATGTAACCCCTCTGCCAACACACACCCTCCCAATTCCTATGCCTCCGAGTTTGCTAGTCAAGCCGTAAATACTCATAAAAAATTTAACCCAGAGAACCTACATTAGCCTGTGAATAGTGCCTGCTCCCATCAAATGAAATGTTTTTTGTTTGGTGTGATGCTGCTGTATTTGCAGGTGATGTACAGTACACATACTGTAGATGTACAGTACAGTACACTGACACATACTCTACAGTCTACTCTACTCTAAAACATATTCTTGACAGTAAGTGTCTCAAATATTATTTTAGTCTGTCTCCAGTCCTGAGTCTCAGTAGCTCAATGTTTAGAGTGTGTGATTGGTTTCTTACTGGGTTATCAGTTTAATCCTCAACCAGAACTTGGGATTTTTTCTGAGAAATTAATGGCAATTTCTTGTGATTTTAGAAGCTAACTATATCTTGGAAGGATTGGTAGCTGCAGGTTGTGTGGTGCAGGTTAAGCAATTACTTGAAAATATTAATCAAGAAAAGACTACAAAACGTGCTCAAATGGATGTTGCATTAAAAAGTAAGGGAATAACCTGATTGTTTTGTAGTTTTATACAAATTGTTGTTTAATTTTATTTATTAACTTGAACTCTGTATATGAAGTGTATTCTTTGGTATGCACCAATATTTGTATGGGTAATGGGTATATGTATTAGGACGTCTGAAATTGACTGGAAAATCAACTTTAATTAAAATATCATATACAGTATGAACTGAGAATATCAACATCTTCCTGCTCCAGATATACAGTATGATTATCTGTTATATAGCAGTCACAGTACATGTGTATCTGCTGGTGAAAATAGCAAAATTATAGCAAGTAAAGCAGTTTTATGTCATTGTGATTTTGCATTAACGCTGCATGGGCGTATTTCATACAATACTCAATGCCAAAAGATATTGGATAATTGACATAACTACAGTACAGTGTATTTTTGATGAATAATAAAACGATTGGATGTTTAGTAGACGTTGAACGTTTGTTACATTACACCAAGCTCGCAAACATATCACATGCACTACATGTATATGATACGTACAACTTATCAAGTAAAACGATTATTGAATTTATCTTTTTTATATATGATATACTGTATTATGATATGGTATGATATGATATAGGTATGATATAATACAGTATGTAAGATTATGCATACCTCGTCAAGTGCTGTTAGCCTCTTTCTTGTAGCATATTCAGCCCCAATTATTGCTTGGGGAATGTATCGGTGCAACACTAATATTATTCATAATACACATATGGTAACAAATTAATATACTGTATGTATATATATATATATATATATATATATATATATATATATATATATATATATATATATATATATATATATATATATATATATATATATATATAGTTTTTTAAGTGACAAGTATTTTGTCATTTAATAGTGTTTCATAAATTACTGTAGACTTGCATGGAATTAAATTTTTATTGATATTGTCTAAAAGTCTTTCATGTACTACATACTGTACATTGATACATGTACTGTACATAAATAGCATATATTAACTACTTATTGACCGAGCGTGAGGTCTGTACTAGTGAAATATCGGACCGATGTTTTTTAGTACGGACCGAGACGAGCGCAGCGAGTTGAGGTCTGTGCAAAAAACAGAGGTCCAATATTTCACTAGTACAGACCGAACAAGCGAGGTCAATAAGTAGTTTATTATATGGCCATAAATTTTGTAACGTTCTGTGAAAACTCGATCCATCTTTCTTGCGAACTAAACGAAAATGGCAGACATTTTCCCATTTTTAAAGTACTTTCCGTTGAGCTAGAATCCTGAACTTTCTACCCCAAATAGTAATTTTCAATTGCTTTTGTTTGACATATTGCTCAAGATCGTACGTTAAGTTGTTTGAATAAAAAATCATCTGGAATTCTAATACTTGTGAGAAGTAAATGTTATTACGAACAATGTTACGAACGTTTTGGACATTTTAAAAACTTTCACAAAACGTGGAAACTCGAACTATACATCAAATGAAAGCTCTAACAACATACCTGCACGGTATATTTCAACAATGAGTTTAAAGTTCTGAAATTATAATCCCTCTTGTTGCCGATACGTGACTGCCATTTTGTTTATTCCGCTCTGAGCGGCGGATACGGGAAATATCCGACCGCTTATGAACCAATCAAATTACAGGATTTCCGTATTCGGACCTCTCAGCGCTGCTGCCATATAATAAACCGACATAATGTACGTTGACATAGTAGGTACTTATTCAAATTACGTACATGATCTCTGTACTTTTTTTTTTTTCTAGATCTAGAAACACAAGTTCGTCAAAAAAAGAAATCAAATCAGCAACTGCAGTTAAATATTAAAAGGAAAGCAAAAGAATTAGAGAAGTTATTTGAAAATTTGAGGAAAGGAAAGGCTCAGTGTGAGATATTGGAAGGAAAGTATAAAGTTTTGGAGGTTGAGAAGGCTGCTGTTGATGCCAAACTTAAAAAGTGTTTGGAGATTTTAAATTCTGTTGACTAAACATTTCTTACTGTAGATTATTTTGTTCATACTACTGTTCATATTAGTTATTGTTCATATTAGTCATTGTTCATATTACCTATTTTGTTTTTACTATGGTACTATATGTACATGCATGTTAGGGTGTGCATCAGTCGCAGGGAAGAACTATAAATATCAGGGCTGCATGGCACCTGTTTAGTTTTCGTTTTATTCTTAATGATCAGTTTTAAAAATCGTCTTAATTTATAAAATAGAATCTCACTACGACTGTCATTATGTTGTCCTAGCTGCTTTACTCTTTAATTACCTTAACTTAAATAGCAAGTTAGAATTGTTTATACAGTGGACATTTCGCTAGCATTATTTATGTTAATGACAAGAGAAACATATTAGAAGAGTGCTCACGTTGAGACCTAAGTTCTCAAAGTTTTAGCTTCAATTATATGTGTAATAAATTTGCCATAGGCCGGGTAGCCTGCTATTCAGCTCTTGCACGTATTCCCAAGCTGGGTGGCAAACCCATAAAAACAAAAGGATTGCCATTCATTATTTGGTCCACTAAACGTCGGTACTTTTAAGTTGCCACCCAACATGGCGCCTTTGACGTCACCTGCAAGAGCCCAAAAGCAGACGCTATTTTTCTCCCGCTTTGTGGTCTTGATTGATTTTCAGTTACTGTGGTCAGTGATTTGTTAATAGTGTTTGCAAACCGAAAAATCAACCAAGATGGCAGGAGTAACGTCGTGTGTAAACTAGTTATAAACTTGTATTGGTGTGCCATATTTTCTTGATTAATCATTCTGTTGATTAACCCTCTGCCATTTCTTTTGGTTTTTGTTCTCCGTTGTTTTTGCTTTATTCCCTCGTTTGTTCTTGGCGTCCGATATATCGTCCGATATATATATATATATATATATATATATATATATATATATATATATATATATATATATATATATATATATATATATAGCGTATAAAAGGGTTAATGTGTCAGAATAATCTAAGACAGTACAATCAATTTCCTGTGTCTTTTATATGTGTTTCTCACTGGTCTTTTTGAACTGGTGGTATTTTTGAGGTGTGGTTTGGGGGCTGGTCACATGTTTTGAAGGCGAAAGTATAACTTTGTGGTGGGTAATTTTGAAACGTGGCTAAACTGAATCACGCAGACAATGTTTTTAATTATAATCTGATTTACAGTATTTTATTGTGAAAAGATATATTAAAAGCTGTACGTTAATTCTCAAGAAAGCCAGACTGCATGCCCAAATCGATGTTTATTCACGTCGCTTTCCTCAGTGTTGTGCGATACTGTAATTTTTCGTTAGCCGTTTTGTGTCCCGCCGCTTCGCCTTTGTTGTTTTTATTGTGGAAACTGTCCATGTTTTGCTTTGTTTCTGTCTGTTTGCGTTTATACGAAATGTTTGCCTAAGACCCCGTTTATACTAGAACAAAAGTATCCGGATTCACATTGTTTTTTATTCCCATGAGGATGAAAAACAATGTGAATCCGGATACTTTTGCTCTAGTGTAAACGGGGCCTAAAAGACAAAGACAGTATCAATAAACTATGAAGATTTAGAATACAGGAGCAAAGTAATACAAATACGCCTGAGTTGTTTACCGGGAGTCGCAAGAACGAAAAATATATAATTAATACGTTGGCTGAAACGAAGTAAACATATTTATTAAAATATATAATATTTAAACGTTGGTCATGCATTAATTTAATTTAATATGGAGAATACTTCGTAATTATAAGGAAATTTTGCGCTGGTTCAGTGGTAACTTTGTTTGTAATACTAGTATATTATGATGATTATTGTCAATTCTAGGACATTTCACAATTGACGATGGTATGATTGATATGGGACAGTCACCAATTCAAGCAACAGTATCTATATTATCTTTACACGCCATGTTTAATTGAAAAACGCATGGAGCGATCACAAATACAAAACTCTTCCCCGAAACTATCGGTGCGCTCATGAAAACAACAGTTTTCCAGCAAAATATGGTTCAACCGTTTTCCGTTGATTATCTCTGATCAGCTACTCTTGGAGTCTTGGTACCTAATCTATTGGTTTCATAACTGATCGCATGAATAGCATTTTGAACGGACTTTTTCATCCTTTGTTTATTCCCTCCCCCCGATAGATTGAATTTAATTGCTGATTGGTTCAAATGATTTAATACGTCACTGACTGAAATTTCGGTCAGCAAAAATTAATAGCGCGCTGCAAGTATTAGAAGTCATGAATCATGTACAATACATTACGTGATTACGGACTTTGAAAAGTATGGACACGCGTGTTTTTGCCCTACATGGACTTCATTCAATCATAGCGCGGGGCGAATGCTTGATTCGCTTTATCGATCGCTAAAATATTATTTTCTCCCCGCTTCACCTAGCTCCTCATTTCCTGCCTCCTCCGCAACGAAGGCCTGCGGAGGAGGCAAGCCTCATTTCCGCTATAGAGGACTGGGACAGTTCGCAGCAGTGAACTTTAATATATAACTGGACAGCATATCCTCTCATCTAGAATTACCAATAATCAGTAAGTGTGCAATGGCCTACAATTAACAATAATTGTTAATTTTAAAGAACTAATTCTCAACTCCCCAACCTTATAACCTAAACACAACCCTCCGGGAAAAAAAGTCCCATCTCTCAGACCCCGACCACAACACCCCTACTGGTTTCTTAGTTATATGCAATTTAATTAGTTATATGCAATTTAGTTTAACATCCCGCATGTGGGACAGAGAATTACCTACAATTACCAATTCTAGGGTAGCATGACATGTTCTGGAACGATACCTCCATAAGGTCGGCCCCTGTCTCCTCTGCAGGCTCTTCTTTAAATTTCTCACGTTGAGCAGGCAGGGTCGGCCCCACTGATCTAAGTCTCTCGTTATGTATGATGATATATGACATACAACCAACACAGTTCTATGATGTATTTCATCATACGCGTGTTTTTTTTTTTACTAATTCCCTACCCCAACCCCTAACCCACCCCCCGGAAACCCTAAACCTAACCACAACCCCCCGTGAGAGGTATCATCGGTTACAAAATATGAAGCTTAACCATCTAATATAACCATCCCACATGCGGGATGTTAATCTTGAACACATAAAGCTAAAAATACTAGAGGGGTGTTGTGGTCGTGGTCTGAGAGGAGGCACATTTTTCCGGAGGGTTGTGGTTAGGTTTAGGGTTTCCGGGGGGCGTGATTACCGGGGGGTGGTATGGGGTGAGGATTCGTTTTAAAAGGTTGTCCAATCAGATGGTGGTTTTAATGTTGGTTAAGCTTCATAATTTGAAGGTAATGATACCTCCCCGTGACCCTAAACCTAATCACAACCCTTTCAGACCCCAACCACAACACCCCTCTAGGATTTTTAGCTTTATGTGTTCAAGTTTGGTGGTTTGGTTGACGGTTTTACATTGATTGGTCAGCGGTTGTTGTATTTTCGATGTTGCCTAGCGACGTGACATCTTGCAACTTTCTTTGTGAGTTTCTTTGCGGTCCGTTTACATACAACCATTTTTAGACCAAGTTCAGACTAAAAACGTTGGAAAGTCAAGCATTCTGATCGATAATGGTAAGCTGTTAATTTTATTTTGTGTTTTTAGTTCTTAAAATGTAAGCCAAACTTAAGTTTTAGAGTTAAAATCAAAATTTTCTTTTGTTTCTCAACGCCATCTTTAAATTTCTTTGTAGAGTGTTATTGGTTCAGTTGATTCACGAGGTTCGAGTGGTTCACGACGTTCTCTTAATCGGCAATACCGTACAGTAAACAGAACGTCTACAGTGGTAAGGATCTTGTGTGTTATTAAAGATAAACTTTGATGCTAGAAACATTACAAAATTGAAGGATGACAGACTTCACAGATCGTATTTGAATTTCACATTTCTCCAAATTCAATTTCTCCTGTAGGATGAAAGCCTCTTTGGATCCCCAACCAAGACACGTCCAAAACAGACTTCGTATGAGGATTATCCTCAAGAGAAATCACAGAGATCTCCATTCTCAAGTGGTATGTCGAAGTTGCAATTTTTAAGCTTGATCAAGTTTTAAATAATTATATTTTTTCAGTAGGTCAATGTTAGATTCACAAGGTTGTTTTTCGAAATGTATGTAAAACTTAAGGTGGCTTGATGTAGAAATTTTCACAAATTTTCATGACCATTTGTCATGTGCACTGGAATGTCTGCCAATGAGAAACATGAAAATGAATTTGTACCGTTACTGTACATAACATACACTTTATTATTTTTATTTATTTATTTATTTATTTTATTGTATATTTATTTCTGTTTCTGATTGGCTGAATCACCCCAGTGAATTTTGCCTAACAAACTTAAGCTTATTTTACAAACTTATCATATTTATTTCTAATATAAAATGATCATGCACTGTATTAAATTTTATTTTGTGATGATATACTGTATGTTCACTCAGTACCTGTATGTTGTACGTAAGCATGTGATTTGTTAAAGAACGTTTCGTCTGCTGACACACGAAACGTTCTTTAACAAATCACATGCTTACGTGTCAGGTGACACTTCCGGTTCCAAGACACTCACACTTAATTAGTTAACTAAATATAAACTTGACAGTTTACAGGTCCACTACATCTGCAGTGCAGATTCTGCACATCAGCTCTTTATAGTATTATGTATTGAATTGAATTAAAATACTGAGAGATTATTAACCGAGAACGAGGTCTGTACGGGAAAATATCAGACCGAGGTTGTGACAGTACGGACCGAGCCGCAGGCGACATTCGTACAAAAAAGACCGAGGTCTGATATTTTCCCGATTACAGACCGAATAAACGAGGTTAATAAAGTGTTTATTATATGGCTATTTCAAGTTTAAAAAAATTATTGTATCAAATTTAGTGTGAAAACCTTAGAAATTCACGCGAGCAAAATCAACATCCGGGACAGCAGTCCGGATACTGAAAAAGACGGACCGTGGTCCAGATACGCATTTTTACGTGCATTGACCAATCAGAACTCAGGATATTACAATACATATAATGTACGGTATTATATTGATACAGTGTGTTACCTTTATTTACAGCAAAGAGAAGATCAAATGAACCTGAAGTTATTGAAATTATTACAAAGGATATGATCAGAAAACTCAAGTAATTATTTTTTAGTAAATTTAACAGCATATTAATTAAATTACTTTTAATTTCTATTGAAAACAGTAAATAAAGTGTCTACTAAGCTTGAGGCGAGTTTTTAACTCGAATTTTTAAGAGTAATTCGAAAGCCATAATTTATAGGATTTTGTTGTTATCAAACGAGAGCTCCACAAAATTGTTCAAATCAAGAAATGAAGATCGGCAGTTTAAAAAAATACAAGATAATTAAATTAAGCTTTAATTTTTTTGTGAATTATATATTTATATACAGTATTGGCTGCTTGGCAGGACTGGTATACTTATCACTGGGTTTTTAATGTTGTCCCTTGCTCTATATATTGTTGTCTGTGACTCTTTTTTTGTACTGAAACACCAAATAAAAGTTTATAAATTTTGTAGACTAAATATTAGACTGTGTAATTTCGTTTTCACTAATATTAAGTTTAGAGTCCTTTATTACTAGTTAACTTGCATGCACATGTAGTTGAACTCAACAGAAAAACATAAATTTTCAGATTGAAAAACCTTGTACTGTAGATTTGTTGAGAAAAAAGCAGTACAGTACTCTTAATGTCAGGTTTACTGCAGTTGCTGAGTAACAAACCGACCAATCACATGCAAGTAATTTTGCCCAGAATTAAGGAGAAATACTCGAAATGCTTATGTAAACTTTAAACAAGCTTTTTTCAGGGGAGTACATTCATTGCTGGTTGTTTTAAATCTTAGGGTTCCTGAAGTTGATCCCTCTGGCAAGACTGTGGTTCTAGATAACTACGAGTTTGGCAGGATAAAGGTAAGATATTGAAACTATTTTCAGTTTACCATTTATACTTGCATATAGTTGGCAGGACACGTTACTGGTTTCAAAGTTTTGGGTGTAGCTTACACGTACTGTAACATATTTATTTTCAACAGACCCCCACTATCAAATAAACGCCTCTCTCTAATAAACGCCTCTGTCTAATAAACGCCTCTCTCTAATAAACGCCTCTCTCTAATAAACGCTTCTCTCTAATAAATGCTTCTCTCTAATAAATGCTTCTCTCTAATAAATGCCCCTCTATAATAGACGCTTCTCTCTAATAAACGCCTCTCTCTAATAAACGCCTCTCTCTAATAAACGGCTCTCTCTAATAAACGCTTCTCTCTAATAAATGCTTCTCTCTAATAAACGCCTCTCTCTAATAAACGGCTCTCTCTAATAAACGCTTCTCTCTAATAAATGCTTCTCTCTAATAAACGCCTCTCTATAATAGACGCTTCTCTCTAATAAACGCCTCTCTCTAATAAATGCCTCTCTCTAATAAACGGTTCTGACTCTAATAAACGCCTCTCTCTAATAAATGCCTCTCTCTAATAAACGACTCTCTCTAATAAACGCTTCTCTCTAATAAACGCTTCTCTCTAATAAATGCCTCTCTCTAATAAACGGTTCTCTCTAATAAATGCCTCTCTCTAGTAAACTGTTCTCTCTAATAAATGCCTCTCTCTAGTAAACTGTTCTCTCTAATAAATGCTTCTCTCTGGTAAATGCCTCTCTCTAATATACGCTTCTCTCTAATAAACGCCTCTCTCTAATAAACATCTCCCTAATAAACACCTCTCTCTAATAAACGCTTCTCTCTAATAAACGCCTCTCTCTAATTAACACATCTCTCTAATAAATGCCTCTCTCTAATAAACGCCTTTCTAATAAACGCCTCTCTCTAATAAATGCTTCTCTCTATAAACGTCTCTCTTTAAGCTTCTCTCTAAGCCTTTCTTTAATAAATGCCTTTCTTTAATAAATGCCTTTCTTTAATAAATGCCTTTCTAACACACGCCTCTCTCTAACGCCTCTCTAATAACCGCTTCCTCTAATAAATGCCTCCCTCTAATAAACGCCTCCCTTTAGAGCTCAATATTTTTAATAAACGCCCAAGGCGTCTATTGGAGTAAATACAGTATAATAATACAGTATGAAGTAGGATATTTTTTTCAGGAACTTCCTTATATTGCTTTATGAAACAAGTTTGCTATAGACACTTTAACTATTCTCTCTTCCTTAATAATGGATGAGACCCGTATTTAACATGATAATAATAACAATTTCTGTAATACGATTACATCTAGCTTTGGCGTTTTGCAGGCTGAAGAGGGATTGGATTGGGTTAGTCGATCCAAGACCGTAAAGGTTGCCCGGCTGATGCTTGAACCTGGCCGAATGCTTACCATAGGCGTATCCTTGAGCCTGACCAACAACCTTACGGTAACCCTAAGTCTCCCATCCCTATTTTAACACTGCATGTCACCTGTACGACGTACAGGGAGAGTTACCTTAAATTCTGATTTGCTCTGCATAATCATGATAAATACTACCTCTGGCTTGTATGAACTCCAGTGGTGGCTGGTCCAATACCTCTGAGATGAATGCTGCTTGGTTACCTTTTAGGCCTCTCCTCGTGAATCTGGAGAGGGTGGGTGGGCGTTGAACGGCTATTCCAAGTCAACCTTGGCATTTGTTTGGCGTTGACACAATCAAGAACAGTGCTGAGCCTCCTTTTGACGTTGCTTATATAGGCCTTAACCACATGACCAGTTAGCGCGGGAAAAGGGAGGGAAATAGGGCCCAGACCTTCAAACTACCCTACCACACCCACATACTACACGGAAAGTTCGTTGTTAAAGGGCATTGGCAATAAAAATTAAGTTTGTCTAATTTGAAAGAACTCATAAAATTGTAACAGAAGATCTTTGACAACTTTTTCGTATCTTTCTTCGTTTTCAAGATATTTCAGTTTGTTTGATTTGTAAATGAGATGGTCTCTGACGTCATGAGCAGGGTAAAATATTTTCACATGTGGCAAAAACCAGTTATATCACTAAGTTTGTTCAACGAATCACTTGAAACTGTGCACATAAAAACTCCTTGTGACGCTGAACATCTCATGTTGAGCAATTATAGATATCTAAGTGATTTTGCTCTGTATGAAAATACTGTACCCTCATGACGTCAGAGACCATCTTATTTACATATTAAACAAATTGAAATATCTTGAAAACGAAGAAAGATATGAAAATGTTGTAAAAGATCTTCTGTTACAATTTTACATGTTCTTTCAAATTAGCCAAACTTAATTTTTATTGCCAATCCTCTTTAACTGTATTTATTCCATAAATATATTCCATAAATATATTTTAATAAGTATAGAATACGTAATTTTCACCCTATGACGTCAATTTATTTTCAAATTTTCTTTTGAATTCTTCTCAATTTCGTTTATTGTTTTAGCTTTTGTATATTTTCAATAGAATTCAAAAGGCTGAAAATGGCGGAAAATGACGTACTCTGTACTTATTAAAAGGGTCTATATGTAAACACCCGTTAAATATGCGCTTTGGGTGCCTGAACTAATATAATCACATTTTTCTTTGACTGAATACACGCTTCCTGTTAAATAATATGTTTAGCCAGGGTGACCTTGGGCAGGCACTTAGTGTTGGCTTAGACAAGTTCAATTTAGCATGGAGTACGTGTTATGATTTACAGGCAGTACCTAGCGTAAATAACGTTGACGGCTCTGCACGTTAACAACCTGCTACAGGTTTACGTTAGCAATTAGCCTAATTTCTAGGCCTTCCTCGGTTGACACGTTTCGGAAGTGATCCGAACGGACCCCCTGGGGTATGGCGGGTGATGTGTGTCAAAATTACGTAACACATTTGGCAACGTTCGTGTAACATTTGGCTATCGCTTCTAACTATTTCATGGCAACAACAAGACGTTTGTTGGCAATGACAAAACATTCAATGACAAAAATATCGTTTGGCAACAATAAAACATTTATTAGGCTATCAGAACCATTGAACTAAAAATAACTGGAACGCTACGTTCAGTAAACTGCGCATACAAATCTTGAAGCCAAAATTTGACTCCCATGAAGCCAGTTTTGACTCCCAGACACGCACTTCCACGCGTGTTTCTACTTTTTTTGTTTTGGCCGTGTTTGTTTTTTTCGTGGAAAGGCTGGGTACGACTTGCATAATTTGGCTTCAAACTTCCGGTTGAACGTAGCGTTCCAGTTATTTTTTAGTTCAATGATCAGAACACACATCAATTCGGCAACAACATATCGTTATTTGGCAACGACATATCGTTATTCGGCAACATATCGTTATTCGGCAACGAACGTTTCATTTGGCAACAACAATCCCGTGATGCATTGCAAATTCCCGCGCGCTAGTCCCACGCAGTGATCTCACGTTTTTATATACACAAGATGGCGGAACAAGATTTTGAAAATGAGGTACGAGTTGCTCTTACAACTCGTTTACAAATGTTACTGACTGAGGTAACGGAATGTATTGTAACGGAGCCCGATGCCAATGTTGTTGATCATGTTCGCGATTGTTCTGAAGGTCTTTATCGAAGCCTAGCAAACCTGTCTGCACGAAATCCAGAATACAGTGAATTGTTGCATCAATCCAGACTTCTCGTAGATGTCTTACAACGCCCTATTTTAAATGGTGAACATTACGTGCCGGAAACATTGGGAATTATTCCAAGGTCAATGCCAGGTAGACCAAAATTTGAAATTTCAAGAGATCAGCTACAATACTTAATCGAACACAACTTCACTGCTGTTCAAATAGCGAATATGCTGGGGATCTCATTAAGTACGGTCAGACGACGCATGCGCGAACTAGAACTTAACACCTCCCAGCCATTTTCCCCATTAACTGATGAAGAGTTAGACAGTGTAGTCAGTGAGATCAAACATCTGCATCCAAAATGTGGCTACAGAATGGTGATTGGGCACCTAAGGGCTCGAGGACTAAAAATTCAGCAACACCGAGTGCGGGCATCTGTGCGCAGGGTTGACCCTGAAGGTACAACCGTTAGATGGATGGCTGCAGTTCACAGAAGGAAGTATTGTGTCAGGGGACCTAATTCGTTGTGGCATATTGATGGTTACCATAAACTCATCAGGTAATATCTTAAGCTTTTATTTATATTAAATAAACTAAATTATTTTAAAACTGAAAATAATAATAATTAACCTTTGGCATCATCACATAAGTCTGCAAAATATAAAGAAATGCATCAAGCCATATTCCATATATCTGTAAACGGGTCATTGACTTGGTTGGTAATAGCTAAATTTATAGTACCTGTATATGGAAACATCATACTTTCTTCCCATTATCATTCATATCAGTAAATTATCTGCCAAATTAGACACTGGTTGTGTTATCTCTGTCAGCAACTGTGAATGGTCACCCCCCCCCCCCCCCCCAATGAAAGCAACTAGAAACTCAAAGGGATATAGGATGTTTTTGAGGGTGCACATGTCAGTGCTTGCTTGCCATTTAGGTAAATGTTGGAGGTATGTAGGGGGACTCGCACTCCAATGGATCACCTTTCATGAGAGGGGCACAAGTACATATACATATTTTCTGGAACTATTGTTTACATATACCCTTCTGACTTTTTTAAGATGGAAGATGGTGATCCATGGTGGAATAGATGGGTACTCAAGAGTTCCTGTATTTTTATCTTGTTCAAACAATAATAGAGCTGATACAGTTCTGGAGCTTTTTAAGAAAGCTGTCAATTGCTATGGGTTGCCATCTCGAATAAGAGCTGATAAAGGTGGAGAAAATGTTGGGGTCTCCATGTTCATGCTATCGCATCCTGACAGAGGACCAGGAAGGGGGAGTATGATAGTTGGAAAAAGTGTGCATAATCAGCGGATAGAAAGACTGTGGAGGGATCTTTTCTATCAAGTGGTGTGTTTGTTCTATCATCTGTTCTATCACCTTGAGAGCTGTGGTGTACTAGATCCTGATAATAACATCCATATTTTTGCTTTGCATTATGTGTTTATTCCACGTATAAACCAATGCCTTAATCAGTTTGTTCAGTCTTGGAGTGCACATGTTCTATCAGGGACAGCAGGAAGGACACCAATGCAGTTATGGATAGAAGGGCAGTTAAGGATGACAACTTCCCAAAGGGGATCAGCATTCGAAGAATTAACTGTGGTATGAGTAGGATTTTTCTTAACAATTACATGTACTTTAAGTTGGAAACCCATAGTTAATTTATTGGATAAATACCCAAAACATCTAAAAATAAGTTTGGTCAACAAAGGTGACAAATACCGTACCAGTGAAATATTGCTTGAGCAACACTGATTTAACTGAGAAAAAAATAACTCACATGTCAGATGTCTGCATACAGTATTGTTGGTAATTTGCCATGTTGAGCATTTTGAAAATAAAATACAAACGAAGCTTAGCAGAAACTGCATTGGTCAACCAAATTTTTTACCATGTGTCTTTTATTTCACAAATAGGCAAAAAGTATAAATTATATATTTAATTATTATAAGCAGGCTTGGGTTGTATAATTGAGTAACCATAGGCCCCCAATACAACTATACAAAGGACCAGTGACCTGAAAGTGAAATAAACATCTAATATCTTCTAGAGTGAAGCAGCAATGTTTGGAATAGATTGGGATGGTCCACTACCAACAGCATTTTACAATGGTGAAAGAGCTGAAGAGGGAGTTGAAATACCTAATGTAGATGTACCAATTTCTGCAGAGCAGTTTTATCAGTTGGAGACACAAGTAAATCCGTATGAACCAAATAGAAATTATGGCATTGAGTTATTTATGAGAACATTAGAGTTCCTATCACTTGCAACATAACAACATGAAAGCAATAACATGAAAGAAATAAACTAGGTTATTTTCATTAAAAGTTGACACTGAGTTTAAATTGATCCAAATCCTTGATTGTTTGCACATGCCTCCATAAATGCAGCTTTGAAATCCTGCAGAACTTCATGGACTGTTGGCACTTTCAGTTCAAACATACATGTTTCAGCAAAGAAGAAAGGCTGGTTTTCTTTAACAAAAACAGCTTGGATCTTTTCTAGCATTCCAAGTGGTGGAACTTCTTCTGTACCTGTCATAAAACGCAGTAAACCCTTAAGTCCAGATTCACCTTCCTCTGAAATGAGAGAAAAACGTTTACCTGTATCGTATAAATAATAGTATGGCAGAAAACCTTCTCCCATTCATATCATGATCTAAGCAGCCTGTCTCTGCTGAATAAAATTATCTGGTGTTAGACAGGGTAAAATAATAAACTAAATAAAGGGGTAATTATGACTATGAAAACAAAGCATTGCCTTGAAATTCAGAAAATAAGTCCCCCATCCCCCTAAAAAATAAGTCATACAGTAATTATTGCTTTATATGTCAAATACAATATTCTTTACAAATCTTTTACATCCAGTAAGCTAAAGCCCTTATTATTAATGCCCTTAGGCTTACTATTGATGAATCACAAGACAAGGCTGTTGCAAATCTCATGCATCATGTATACTGATTATTTCAGCCATTCAAGCCGTTTAAGCTGAGAAAATAAAAAAAAGCTTATGCATGTACACATACACACTAGGATTGATTATTTATCCAATCTACTGTACATGTATAGTACTGTACTGCCGATTCCAAGCACATATATAATCCTAATAATTATCAAATATATTATCCAATACTTGTTTGTACATTATACAGAAATTTCTAATACATTAATTGTATACCATCTAAAATATAAGCTGTGCCCAAAAATCATCCCAGCATAAGTGCAAGACTAGGCTGGGTTTTTTTGCAACCAAATGAAAAGGGGGTGAACTGCTGAGATTTTTCATGTAAGCAATGAAATATGGCTGATGTTTTGAGCAAATCCCTTCATCATAACATGTGCAAAACACGTTTTACTCAGAACATCAGTTCCGTATTTTATTGCTTAATCTCAGAATTTACTATCTTTGTACTTTGTTGCACTGTACATGACTGTACAATATATCCAAAAAACTACCTACACACCACTCTACTTTTTCATACTATTGGGATAATTAATTTTACTTTGCCAAAATTGTATCACCACACCCACAAAATGTCTGCTTTTTGTACTGCAAACTGAGATATGCAACAGTCACGCCATACCTTGTTCGAGAAAGTGAATGGATTCAACCAAAAAACCACGAGCTCTTTCTGACTTTTTACTTTCTTGGAATACATGAAGGTTTGCAAATAACTCAATAACTTTCAAAGCTGTAAGTCGTGATGATTGTGCAATGAAGTATTCCTTCATTAACTCAGGACAGACTTGAACTGCTGATTGGATACCAAGGGTCTTCAGACCTTTACAGAACTGATCCATGGCTTCTTTACGCTTTATCAATACCTCATGTACAATTAAGTTCTGTAGTGCCAGATCTCTGTTTGACAAAGTGAGTGCCTTAAGCCAACCAGCTCTAATTAGTGAATCCATCATTTCAATGTTTTGTGTTAACTGTGATATCTCCTCCGCAGTTTTTGCTTTGTTAACCTAAAGTAAATACATGAAATTGAATAAGTCAGTTCCTAATCCTCGACTGCCCATAACAAAGACGTGTTCTGCGTTGGGGAAAAAACTTATTTCAATTCATAACATCACGCTGGGAAATTCAGTGCAACAAGTTCTGAAATGTAAATGAAATGCAAATAAATACTGTAGCTTTAACCTGACATTCAGGCTTGTTTTTATACATACACGTATTTGAAAACAAGTACAGTATTTCATAATATCAAATACATTTTAATTAAAGGAATTAATAGAGGAAAAGTATACCAGTATACGAATAACCAGCAGATCTGCACATGCAACTTTGCTTCTATGTAGAAAAAAATTAAATATCAAAAATCCTCAGCCCTGCAAAACAGGCTACACGATTATATAAAAGATATAGAATTTACGCAAATGATAAGTATAAATTATGTTCTTAGATGTAAGTGATGCCCCCCTCTAGCTATGCCAGGGTTCGAATTAAGGCTTCCAAACCATTTTAGGCCAGTGAAAGATGTTACGCTGTGTTCTAAGACATTATACTGTGTTCTAAGATGTTAATACGCTATGTTCTAAGACGTTACGCTATGTTCTAAGATGTTACGCGATATTCTAAGACATTAGAATACAGCGTAATGTTTTAGAACATAACGTCTTAGAGCACAGCGTATAACGTCCTATAACATAGCGTAACATCTTAGAACATAGCGTAACATTTTAGACACAGCGTAGTATCTTTGAACATAGCGCAACGTCTTAAAAGATACCGTTATAGCATCAATACAATTACGCAGCTTGCAACGCTGCTTAATATATGTGTTATTCAACATAATTACAACACATGTATAGTACTGCATGTTTTGCAAAATAAAATGCCCTTGAATAGCGATTTTTCCGTCAGTTGAATAGCGAAATGCTGAACGTGAATATTGGGCTATGCCCCTGGTGATTATTATATGTACCTGATTGATCCATTCTCTTATTTCAAAATCTGGCACATCACCAAGAGAGCAGCACTCTGACGCCTTTCCCACAT
This sequence comes from Paragorgia papillata, assembly GCA_035771165.1. NCBI lineage: Eukaryota > Metazoa > Cnidaria > Anthozoa > Scleralcyonacea > Coralliidae > Paragorgia > Paragorgia papillata. The sequence continues at coordinate 3,145,601 of JAWNZC010000014.1, forward strand.
CTTCAGTCACAATATAATTGTAGAAAACTGGACTTAAGACAGGAATGCCAATATCCAAATGAATGATAAGGTATGCTACCATTTTCCCTGCTAGATAATAAAGGTTAGATTGAATTCCATTGACATTGTAAATTGGTAACTTCTTTGTATCTTGGCCTTCGAACAAGTTTGCCCCTGTTGAAAATAGCTCCTTTCGCAAAATAGTTCCATACTCCCTTGATAGACCACCTGCATCTATTCCAGCTTCTCCTAGGAATCTTACTTTTGGTCGGTAGGCAGCATTGAATTTGGGGTTCTTGAAAGCAGCAATACTGTCTTCCCATAATTCTTGGCGATCTATGCTGAACTTTTCAATGCCATCTGTAGGTAAACCATCTTTTAATCCAAACATTAATGTTGCCAGGTCTGTAGCATCTTCAAGACTACTAGTAGATTGATCTGCAAATATAAATTAAACAGTTTACCTTTAAATACATTTGTTATTCAAGTACACCACACTGTATTACTGTAATTTGCTTATTAATTTATCATCATTGGCATTGCCATCATTATATACTGCACTGCAATTCAAGTTGGGCACTACAGGGTGTCTAAATTCACTTTACCACATAACCTTGTAACCATTCAGTCCTATGCCAAATGTTTGGAATCAGAAGAAAGAGATTTGGTAGGTTTATATGCAATGAATATTAAATAAAATACAAGCTGATGTGCAAGAATTTGGCAGAGTACATCACTATAATACTTTGAGTGTTACTCATACTCCAGTTATTAAAGGTAAATAAATTTAAATTGTTGCAACTATGCACTACTTCTAACTTCAATCATCACATGCACCATATAAATTATATACCTATTGTAGGTTGTAACAGGATATTCACAGCTTCCTCAAAGCTTCCACCGTTTAGGATGGCCAGCACTAAATCTTGTGTTGGGGTATCTGGAAACATTTTTCTTAATTCATCAACACCTGCTTCCTATAAGAATCAGATATTCTAATGTGATAAAATTGGTTATACTGAGTAAGTATACTGGAGATGGGAATTTTCAAAGGCAATTACAGTGGTTTTTATTACTGCTTTATTGGTGCAGTATACATCAATTTTGTTCACCTGTGAAGTCAATCCAGAAGAGCTACATGCACTTGTAGAAGCTGATTCAGAAAAGCTACATGTGCTTGTAGAACCTGATTCTGCAAAGCCTTCAGTGGATTCGTCTTCGGAAATATCCACAAATTCTGGCTATGTTAATAAAAAACAGAAATTCAAGCTACAGTACAATATTGCCAAATGTTGCATTGACCTCATAGTTATACAGAGCTTAGCAGCCTGGCCAGGAAGAAACCAGATACAACACAAAGGCAGATATTACTGTCTTCCCAGAGTGCTTAACCCTATATGCAGTTTATGCCCCAGGTGTGCCTTCAGTATTTTACTCTAGGTAACACAACACAATATTGCTTGTCAGTGGAGTGACTCCTGGGCTGTAAAGGGTTAACAAAAGCCTTTGTTTTTTGCACATCCTTTCACACCAGGCCATACCCAGCCTGCACTATTGTGTCATCTTACCCACTAATACATTACTGATTAACTTCCCACCAGAATGCTATGGAAATTGTTATACTGCTAGACTTTTACCCTTTATAATATTAGTTTAATAATAAGACTGATTAAGCACTAAGGAGGCATTTGCTTGCTTGTTTAATCCTTTGCTAAAAGCAAATAAAATTAGTGCAAAAAAGACTCAAGCTATTTAATATTAATTACTTCTTTTGATGTGCATGCTTTTGATAAAAATAATAGATGTAAAAAAATGTATGGCCCCTCAACTAAAATCATTTTCATAACCTGGCCACCACCCTAAAAGAATTGAATAGCTCTGACATGGGAGTTAGAGGTACATGTTACAAAGCATCCTGGGAACAGTAGAGTATCCTAGCAAAGCACATCTTCATAAATATCTTATTATTCTTTAAATATCATCTTCATAAATCTTCATATGACAAATAAAACAAAGAAATTGATAAGTACCTCAATAGTATAAGTTGGTTGTTTGTTTTCACCACACATCATCATATGCCTTCTTAGTTGCAACATTGGAATATTCTTTTGGCATGATTTGCACTGTTCACTTGGACATGATTTCTTCAATTTCAACAGAAAACAAATAACTAAAATGTTGCATAATTATATTCAACTCTTATCATGGAAATTATTTTATGCTCTGCAAGTATAATCACAGTAGTCATAAAAAAGATGACAGCATGTTGATTTTACAATAACCCTTTGCAGGCAGCAAAATCAATAGCTTGAAAAAAATGTCAAAAAAGGAACTGCAATATACCATAGATGAAAATTGGAACAACTTCCCTATTACCAATTTTAGTATCCTTGCAGCTCTTCCTTTTGATATTTTTTCAAGCTATAAACTTTGCTCCCTGCAAAGGTTATTGATAAGATTGACATGCCACCATCTTTTTATTATGGTGGCTTATAGCAATGGGTAGTTCAAGAAAATATCCATAACACCTATAGAAGGCAATTGGAAATTGCAAGGGAGTGGCAGATGTTTCAGAGGGTGCATAGCTCAACGTTTGCTTGTCACTTAAGAAAATCCAAGAGGTGCATGGTTATAATACATGAATTGCTTTCCATGGGAAAGTACTCTGGAACTTAATAATCACAATGAGAAAATTGATGGAAATAATTTCTAAAAGTAACAGTACATCTGCTGGTCAATATGGTTAATTGAAAGTACAGTCTGGTTACAGCCCATTTGATTCTCACTTGTTTGATTACTCATTAGGGCAATTTGTCCCAACATCTTAATAACCTTTAGAAGGCCTCAGAGAACAGGGTTCAGGCCTGAAAATAGTGTATTTTAATTGTACAGCTTATTTTGTATAAATACAGTAATTATTAGCAATCAACTAATCTAGTTAAATCTCACCTCACTAATTTCTGTACTAATGTTGTCTTCAATGGAAATCTGTTTTGGCAAATCCCTCTGGATAGGTCTCACATAACACTTCGCCTGTTGAAGTACATCTTTTAAATACGCAATACTGTAACTTGAACAACCAATTGGAACTGGAATTACCTCTAAGGTCTTGCTTTTTGATCCAAAGCCCGTTCTCAACAACTCGATGCCACCACCATTCGACAGCAGTGGGAACTCTTCCAAAAGAATGTTATAGAGATTGTCAAATCCCTTTCCATCAACTTCCATAGTTATTTTCTTTTCACCAAGACCTGCGCACTTTAATTCATACCGTTCTTGAGGGGAAGGAATGGAAAACTGGCTCTTTTTGGAAAGACAAACAAAGGCATGCGTCCAGGTTGCACCTTTCGTTTTCTTTGCACTTTTTCCACTTTTCCCGCCGTATCGGCTTCGTTTTCCACTAGATCGTGTTGTACTACTGATAGATTGACCAGAAAACCCAAACAGACGACGATGCTCCTCGATTGCCCGGTTGGATGCCCTCTCCGGTTCATTTGGCAGGATATGTGTTGCTCTAGTGGTTACGGTGGGATTGCTTGTGACAGTTCTTGAATTTTGAGGCGAAGTACCTACACCATCCAGTAGTTGTACAATAATATCTCTAGCCTGGACCAAAGATGACTGAATTTCAGCTGTCGTCGTAGAATCTCTCTCATTTTCCGCCATGTTTACTGAAAAACGCGCGGAAATTTGCAATCGCGCGCCATTTTGAAAGCAGAGAAGACCCTGGGTACGAGGTTGGATCGACGCCTGATTTGCATCACGGGATTGTTGTTGCCAAATGAAACGTTCGTTGCCGAATAACGATATGTTGCCAAATAACGATATGTTGTTGCCGAATTGATGTGTGTTCTTATAGCCCAATAAATGTTTTATTGTTGCCAAACGATATTTTTGTCATTGAATGTTTTGTCATTGCCAACAAACGTCTTGTTGTTGCCATGAAATAGTTAGAACCGATAGCCAAATGTTACACGATCGTTGCCAAACGTGTTACGTAATTTTGACACACATCACCCGCCATACTGGGGAAGGCCTAGACACTTTTAGACACCCGACACTTTTCCATCGACGACGACTATTTCCATCTGCATAAAATAATACAAGCCTACTCACCTCGGATCGACGAAGGTTCACTGGCCTAGCGTTCTTATCACTAGCTTTCCTTATGCAACTGCCAAAAGTTGAAAGTTAAACAGTTAAATTTTCATTTCGAGCTCCAATTGGAATATATTCCATAATTTCCTTCTTTCGATCGCCAAGATCTTTGGTAAAATCTTCGCAGACATCCTTATGCTTTTTTATATAATATACTGTCGCTACGCTATATCCCAGGAACACTCGAAGGGCCAGAACGATTCTGGGCTGTACCTTTTTACGAATGTTGCTGGGCCTTCTCGTTTCCAGCCTCTCCCCAGTCTTCCCAAGAACCCAAACCGACTACGCGGCCAAGCTCATGGCGGAAACGAAAGGCTTAGAAACTAGGCTAGTTAGCAATGACATTGTAACAACTTGATGAAATCAACACTGAGCAACATTGCTACAACATGTTCTTCAACTTAATTGTTATAAATCTGGAGACTGTTTTAAAATAAAGTTTGTAAACAAATACAAATCTAAATTACTTCATTAAAAATTTTTGTCACTAACTTTAAAATTATATTTGTGTAAACGTTACAAATCTGCATGTGAGATTTTTACGTGCGCATGTAGTTAAACTGTACTGTAGTACTGTATATGTTTGACGTATGAATTTCTGAGGGGAATATGTCATGTATCTTTGTAGAATGCTTCGCGCGTACTTACCAAAGAAGAGAAGCAAAAAGTAATTGAAGATGTTAAGACTAGAAAAGCAGAACTTCAACAAGCTTGCGAGGAGAGAAAGAATTTTATGCAAACAATGGAGATGAACCGTCAAGAAAATGAGAAACTTTCAGACCTCGAACAGGTGAAAGTTATAATTAAGATATTTTAAACATTAATATATGCCACACATATAACAAAGTGGTAGACTGTCGAGCTTTTTTTGCTACGAATATACTCATGACGGTTTGAGCAGAGATCTTCATTAGAGTAAAATGTAACTTCGCTCAAAACGTCAGTATTTCGTTGCTTGATATCTTGGCAGTTTACCACATTTCCCTTACGAAAATTTCATATAAGACTTCATATACGATTTCATTATATTAAGTTTGTAATTTCATATATGAAATTAGACATTTCATATATGAAATCGTATAGGATGTCTTATATGAAATTTTCGTAAGGGTTTCACTGCCCAAAACAGTGTTGTCTATAAGCAGTGGTTATAACATTGAGCAACTGAGGCTCAGATGGAGAGCTCGTCATTTGAACTACGTTTTATATGCATGCGCTACCGCTTAGTCTATATCTAGGACACATACTATATGACTAGATTTGGTGACCACGCTCTGAGGCGCTGAATGGGGAGGAGGATCAATTCGCCCCAAAGATAAAAAATTTCAAATCCAGCTCGGCACCGCAGACGAAAATACGAGAATAGCGCCATCAAAACGCAGGAAAACCACTTCAGAGAGCCACGCAATAATTTAAAAATTTCTCAGCTGATAACTAGAGAGGCCTGATCACGCTGTCTTATAATTTCTTCTAGAAAACTGGCGGCAAAAGCTACAAAAAGATCGATTATATAAAATAATATTGCAATTACAGTACATTTAACAATTGACGGTACCGAAAAAGATCGATGGCGGCGGTACATTTAACTACAATGCTTTGCGACCTCAAATCAGCTCAAATAACAACTAAACATTGTTTATCGTGCTAAGATGGATTAAGTAAGCAAGAACTTAATTCCTACCAAAGTTGATCGTTTTAAAACCATATTTTCTAATAATTCTGCAAGAAACGATATTTACTGCACGCAAAGGATTGTGGTTAAATTTACAAGTCGCCATCTTTTTCGGTACGGTCATTTAGACAGCGAGAGCGAATTGTTTTCAATTTTCTAAATGTAAATTAACTATATATTATTTATATCATTAGGAAGCCAAAGAAAAATCTCAATATCTTCTTGAAAAGGCGACTGAACAAATGGAAGAGCAAGAGGATGAAATAAAGAAACTGAATGAAGTAAGTGTAATGTAAACTAGATTACTATATAATTTTTGTGGTTTCAATGTTTCGCATCATTTGTAAAAATAGATCGCCAATAGACGTTATTGGAGGATTGGTGCCAAGCCACAGGGGGGATGCCACCCCCTGATCAGAGGTAACCATGGCAACCCCGCCACAGCCCACCTCCAGGCACCAGTCACACTGTCAAGCAGTGGAAATATATATACTTACCTTGCATTCAATCAGGAGTGGGTGGGTGGGTCAACACAGTGCAAGCAAGAATCCCCACGCATCAAATCAAAGAACAGCGCGCGCAAAGCCAGTCAAGTTCAGACCACGCTGACAAGACTCTGATGAGCGCTGGGATAATCCCCACATATTATATGAGTGACCGCTGACCAAGTATCTATTACATAGATAGCACGCGCAAAACCAGTCAAGCTCAGACCACGCTGACAAGACTTTGATGAGCGCAAGTCAAGCTCAGACCATGCTGACTAAGACTTTGATGAGCGCAAGTCAAGCTCAGACCACGCTGACAAGACTTTGATGAGCGCAAGTCAAGCTCAGACCACGCTGACAAGACTTTGATGAGGGCAAGTCAAGCTCAGACCACGCTGACAAGACTTTGATGAGCGCAAGTCAAGCTCAGACCACGCTGACAAGACTTTGATGAGGGCAAGTCAAGCTCAGACCACGCTGACAAGACTTTGATGAGCGCAAGTCAAGCTCAGACCACGCTGACAAGACTTTGATGAGCGCTGAGATAATCCCCACATATTATCATGAATGACCGCTGACTAGCATTGTCTCCTTTTTTACCTTGCCTAAATTACATTTAGCCACATGAAAATATAAATTGATAGCGCAAATTGGTGCCACTTACAGTTTAACTTTATACATTTGTGGCATAGCACGCCACAGCACCAGTATCCTCTTTCTCGCTATGCCTGCCATTACCCATATCGGAATAACGAAATACTGACGTTACGAGCGGAGCTTCTCATCATTTAGTAAAAAGGCAAAACGAATATGTATCCCTTTCCTCTAATTGAGTAAGAATAATGTCTAAAGTAATTTTGTAATGTTTAGTCAATATTGAATTTTTCTTTAGCTTATTCTTAACGCCAAATGTCACGCTATCCGCGATGCACAGTTGATTGAAAAGGTTGAAGTGAAGAAAGAATTATTGGATGAAGAAACTCGACTTGACGAAATGATGGAAGTGGAGCGTCGTAAGGCGTTATTGGAGTACGAAGAAAGAGAAAAATCTCGACAAATTGAACGGATCAAAGGTGCTCAGGTTATCCAACAACAGATCTCAGATAACGAGCAGTTACGACTTCTTGACGAACAGAAAAAAGATCAAGAAACACAGGTATGTATGCATGCATGGAGAATAATATGGGGGATGGATATGCCATGGAGAATAATATCGTCTTGTATTTTACCTACTTTTGCTTTCTGTATATCTTATTAGTATAAACCAACTATTAACTGCAGAATATGCGTTGTTTGGAGGTAGGGGCCGTTGGTGACCAGGCTAGTCAGCAATCTAGCCTTGTTAGCAAGCAAAGTAACTGTAAGCAATTGGGCCATGAGCAAATAGCCAGCAAACTAAGCAATAGCAATTAGGGTAATCAGAGAAGCAATAGGCGTTTGCCATGACAACTCTGCCAAGGCAGACCACCAGGACGGTCACACTGACAAGTCAGTGGAATAACATATACGATCTATAGGATTCTATACTTCGTATCTACACGGGTGGGGAAAGGGCGAAGGGGGAGCACAAGCTGAGCAAAGACGCTACTTGCAGCAAAGCAACAGACGCTCAATGAATCTCGAATGCGCGGGAAACCCCTTAACGTAATCACGTAAGGGACTCCCCTAATAAGGGGAACCGCAGGCCAACTACATCAGCAGTTAACTTCGCTTAAATATATATTCCTATATTTAACCACACGTAGATAATTAATTAAGAATTCTGCATTTTGATTGGTTGAGCAACTCACTTTTTATTAGTGATAAACTAAGGACTAATAAGGAGTCAATTTACAAATGCAAAATAATGGCAGAAAACTTGTATTTTGCCGAAATTTCAATGTTCGTTTCTTTAAAATAACAGTTTGTCTGACTAGTTCTTTATACTAAGCCGGGCCTGTTTACAAGGAGGTAGGGTCACCCTAGCACCCACGGTTACCCTAGGACTCGTACATTTCTTGTTTTTTGTTTGTCGTGTTTACAAGAACGCTAAGGTAACCCAGGTGCTATAGGGTAACACTATGTAACACTATGGTTACCCTAGTAGCCGGGTTATGTTTTGTCCTTGTAAACGCATTTGGTAGAGATAAGTCGCCTACCTGGCTTCTTGCCTTCTTGTTATTAGTGCTTGGTAACCACGTCTAATGTTGACCCAAGGCAGCAGGGTGACCCTACCTGTGAAATTTTGCTTGTAAACCCAGGCTAACTTTGACCCGGGTGCTATGGTAACCCTACCTCCTTGTGAACAGGCCCTAAAACAATTACACAACTCGCCCTTGTAGTTAGCCTGCGAGCCGGCTCTCAAGCCTTCAGATTTAGGCCGACGAACGGCGAATTTCGCCGGTGGTTGAGCGGATTTTGTAGCAAATTCGCCGTGTCTCCATCGTATCTCGCCGTCGTTGGATAAATAAATAATCCATGAATGATTTTAAATTCCCCAGCGCGTGTTTTGAAACCCGTTTTGTGTGAAAATGTTCGAGGTAAACTTGCTTCTTCCCGCCATATTGAATTCTACCGCGCTGGAGTCTGGGATCGACCATTACTTTACCTATATTATATCATATCCGACTCAGTTGTATGGCATTTTTGAGGCTACTCCTCCTCTAAGAGGAGAGGAGCCTCTATGTCATCGAGTGTGTAAGTAATGTGTAAGTAGTCCAAATCTTCGGATAGTTTCGGAATCAATCGTAGTCCAAATCTTCGGATAGTTTCGGAACCCAAACATCGCGAGTTCCGTGTTCCCCGATGGTCACTTCGTCGAGTCTTCGTTCTCTCGTTACAAATAAGATATGACCCGTAGATACATGCAGTCCTTGACTACCTATTTTTTATAGTTTTATTTGAGTAGCCTCATGCAGTGCTGGACTGCCTATTTTTTTACCTCTGAAATGGCATTTGAGAGCTTCAAAATTTCCTGGGGGGCATGCCCCAGGAACCCCTAGCAGGATGGTCCTCCAGACCATGCAGGGCCTTCGGCCCTGATTCTCCGGGTCATCAATTTCAGCTGGGCTCTTGGGTAAGGAGGCTAACCCTTCTCCTCCTCTCCCCAATCCCCCAAAGGAGAGCCGGCTCGCAGGCTACCTTGTTGTCTAAATTATTGTCTCGGCTGTCTATTGACTTTGCTAATAAACAACTCGGGCCCGTTGTTCTATTGTTAATTAACCCGTTTCAACGTTTTCTCATGTAGTCCTGTATGATTGGAAGGCGCGTTTACACAAAACAATTAGTTGGGCTGAAACTGACGAATTATCACGCGATCCGCGGTAAATAGCACTAATTTGTCATCCCTGACAAATCTTAGTGTGTAAACTATATTTGCTCCTGGCAGAAAAGAAAATCAATTGAAAATGTCCTACGAAACAAAATTTAATTAGGATTTCTTGCATGGAAGAATTTTGGAAAATTTAATTTTAAAATTTGACTTAAGAAAATAAAACGACAACAGATTCATATGAGATACCAAAAATTTCTTACGAACATTTCTTACTTTTTAGCACTGCATTTTCTTTTTCTTACCTTTCATTCTGTAGGCTTCAGATTTTGTCCTATTCTCCCCAAGCAACCCCCACCGAGTTTACACTACACATTCTAAACTCGCCTTTCGGTTTATAAATTTTAGGCGATGCTTCAGTATCTTGAGAAATTACAACAAGAGGATCTGGAGAACTTGATTAAAAAACGTGAAGTGCATGACCAATTAATGGAAGATGTGAGCAAGGCCAATAACGTAAGTGCCTTATGATTAATGCCAGTACAATGAGTGTAAACTTACTTAAACTATAAATTATATGATCTGTAAATTATATTGTGACTTTAGACTGATGTCCCGGATGTTGATTTTGCTGGCGTGAATTTCAAACGTTTTCACACTAATTGTGAAACAATAAGTATCGAAAAGCTTTAAATAGCCATATAATAGACCTTGACCGCTAAAAATGAATAGAATTATTTTATGTGCATATAAATTAGCCCTTATAACCTCGTTTTAAAGTAAAAATTATTTTGAATTTCTCACATGAAAACGAGTTCATAAGGGCTAATTTATATGCATATAAAATAATTCAAATTCGGCGGCCATTTTTGAAAAAGGTCTATAAATGATATATATATTAACCTCGTTTACTCAGTCTTACAGGAAAATATCAGACTGATTTTAGTACAAACCTCGCCTGCGACTCGACCCGTACTATCAAGACCGTAGTCTGATATTTTCTCGTAGAAACCTCGTTCTCGGTTAATAATCTCTTGATATTCGATTATTGCCAGTACTGTGTATATGCTTGAATTATACTTGATTGATTGTGCTGCTTTTAAAGTGCTCTCATATTTTCTTGTAGGAAATCCAACGAATCAAACATCTGAAGGTTGAACAGGAGAAACTTGCTGACGTCAAAGTTATGGAATATTTGAAAGAAAAGGCGGTTAGTATTTTGCTCGACGTTAAATGGGATGACTCAAAGTGACCCGTCCAGTCCTTTCGCGGCTTTTCTAAAATATGTCGTCAAATACTTTTTCAAAAAAGCTAGACGGTAAACCATATTTCTAATTAGGGTTAGGGTATTGGGAAGATTGCTAAAATCGTGAGGCTCACTAAAGCTTGACGACAAATTTGGGAAAAATAAATTTACGACATATTTTGGAAATCGACCTAGTACTTTTATGCATCATTGAGTTGTGTGGCGAGTTTTGTGAGTTTCTCCCCCGCGGTAATGATCTACCTAATTATATGAACGCGTTTTCTGATTGGCTACAAGGAACCAATCACATGGAGAGGCTGTATGACCCAAGGACATGGAGAACGGTTTGCCAAAAGTGTGGCTCAGCCCGGAGTTTGGCTGGTAATCTCTGCTGCTGCAGTTGACCATATTATTATTATTTCTTTTATCTTTTAATATCTTAACTATATCCTGGGACCGCTATAATTGGCGTAAGCTGTCGCGGCCACCCTGCCACGTTTCTAAAAATTAATTTGTTGTTGTTATTGTTGTTGTGATCGTCTTTGTAATTTAGCAGTGGCAAATCAAATAAATTGTTAATTATGAACTTGTTCCCATGCTCGTTACTAACTAGGGTTATTTATGGTTTTTGTTTGAGTTTGGTGACCTAAACGAATGAGAATTACCTTCTTACTGTATAGATGATCCCTAATTTGTTGTTGTTATTGTTGTTGTGATCGTCTTTGTAATTTAGCAGTGGCAAATCAAATAAATTGTTAATTATGAACTTGTTCCCATGCTCGTTACTAACTAGGGTTATTTATGGTTTTTGTTTGAGTTTGGTGACCTAAACGAATGAGAATTACCTTCTTACTGTATAGCTACGTGATGATCCCTTCTCCTCTTTGATGTACCATGTAATAATACAACGTACAGAAACACACGTATATAACGTTATATTGACATTTTAAATCATGCTCCTAAACGTACTTTACCTGGCTTGTATTCATTGCTACGCAATTATTTTTAAAAAATCTGCTGCTGTGAGATCTAAAACAAATTTTTGACTAGCGAAATGAAGAATTGCATGTATTCTTACAACTGCATTTAACCTGATAAAACACGTGATATGAGTTTATTGAACAGTTTAAAAAACGTTCCGTTACGGATTTCTTTTGTGTTTTCCTCATGAATTATTAACGAATTTTCTAATTAGAGAGTGATCACAATTAGAGAATGCTAGCCCGGAGCGGAAGATATTAAGGTCATCGCCTACCTATACTAAGAAGGCTTCTGATTGGTTTAGATAACCTAACCCAACGCCTTCCCCTAACCCTAATCAGTAAGGAGCATGGGATCAAATTGATAATCGACAATGTGATTGGTTACTTATAGCCAATCAGAAAACTGGTTTAGGTAGGTCTTTACCGGAATATTAAATGGTTAAGTGATCAGGGTGGGTTGTGAAACAAAATATATTTTTCCAATACAAAAAATATTTTTAGTTACGGCACTGTTACACGGTGCAATTTTCCATGCAACTTGTCCTGCAATGAGTCGTCATACATCACTGCCATCACTGTCTTGCAAGAAATGTGGAGTGGATATGATGGGAATCAATAATAGCCAGTATACTGTAAAATTTGAGGCATATAAATTCCAGTTAAAATAGTATTTTGTGTAGTTGATGAATGGCCCACTGCATGCAATATTAAACTAGCTATGTTTATCCCTTTTTAAAACAAATACTGTATTTGGTTACTCTTTTTCGTGATGGGGTATGAAATACTGAGACCATTTTCTGGATGGGTACTAAATATTATCCGATAATTTTCTGGGGGCATGATTTTTTTTGAAAAATTAAAAATATTCTCCGCCCCAGGGTAGTACTTACTTTATGACCGTTCCCTTAGTATAGAAGACAAAATTGTTAATATAGTAGCAATATGATAAAAACTTACTATGTGCTTTATAGTACTGTAATGTTTATCTCAGTGCGTGCTGTTTGTTGTTGGTGCTACATCAGACTATTATACAAAACTCAATGTCCGGGGGCCAATCCCACGCAGGCGCGTTTATATAAGTGAGCTTGTATGGACTTATTTTTCGTAGCAGTGTTTATATAACCTAAATATTTTTTAAACCAATTGTGTATTTTCCATTTGCACTGTGAAGGCGCGTGAAGAAGCTTATCAAGAAGAGTTGGAAAGAGCACGAATAGAAAGAGAGAAAGAAATCGCCAGACTACGGGCGCAACAAGAACGAGCAAAAGATAAGCAGGCAGAAAGGGTAAGAAGGTTTGTTTTTTTTAGATCACGATATCTACAACATGAGCGGTCGTAGTGTATGTGTATTTAAATTCAATACATTTCAGACGCGAATATTGTATATTACTTTTCCAACGCTGAGTTTACATAACACTTTGTTTGCATGGAAGTCGCAGAAAAGGCGAAAACAAACTATTGTAACTGACAAAAAGCTCAATTATATAGCCTGTAAATTTAAAATGTTCGACATTGATGTTTTATTAATCATTAAAATACTCATTAATAATTCATGAAGAAAACACAAAAGAAATCAATACCGTAGCAGAGGTTGTAAATCGGATACAGCATCGTCCTGATTTACATAAACTTTAGCTTCGATTTTCTCTACTAAAATAGAGTATATCGCTAAAATAGTTGGTAAATATGATTCTTTAGATGCATTCATATCTTAAGTAATATACAACATTCGCGGCCGCGTTGTATCAGATATACAATCACTCGCCTTCGGCTCGAGCTTGTATATCCGATACAACACGGCCGCTCATGTTGTATATATTACATACTGTATCAGGATTTACAACTACAGTCAAACCCCTATTAACGGACACCTCTCCTGTAAGCGGACACCTAGGCGAGGTCACAAAGGTGTCCGCTTATAATAGGGGTTTGACTGTATCAATAAATATTAATTTCTTTTGAATTTTTCTGATGAATTATTAATGAACTTGAACAAGTTTATATGTATAGAGTGTTTTTGTGCTCTTTTGTACTGATCATTCCCAGCCTTCCGAGCTTCTTCGCGGGTATCCATGCACACGTTACTAACCACAAATCATTATTTTTTTGTTGGCATTAGGATGCACTAAGAGCCAAACGGAATCAAGAAGAAGCTGAGAGAGAATGGCGTAGAAAAAACAAAGAGGAAGCCGAGAAAAAGTATGATTTTTTTGCTTGTTTTTTTTCTGTCCGCTTATTTCCTACATATGACGGTAATTCAAAGGTAATTTTCGGGGGATTTTAAAACACTTGTGTAGCAAGTTGTAAGTTAACCCTTCAAAGTTCAGTATCCGTAATATTAAGAACACCATGTAGTTGAGAGATTATCAACGTTTGCCGTATTTACCAACTGCCTGTTTGAATTTCGTGATGTAAATCCAATTGATTTCTGCATTGGAAAAGGAAAATTTTGATTGCTATGAATGCTTTAAATCCTAAAAGCTCCGTTCTGTTTTTTTTCTTTCTGATCCTTAAACGACAAGAGTATCATGTATTTCAGAAATTCAAATTCTTGTACCAGACTGTAAAAAAAACCCCCAAAATAACAGATATACAGTATATAGGTACAATTTCTTGTAAGACTGAGAAATAAATTTCCTGTGACGTTATGTACCTTTACCAACCAATGAGAGCTTGCATTATAGAACATACAACAAAGATTTCTGGTGGTTGTTGAAGCGTTGCTTGAAGTTGTTGGCTGTCATTCCTATGTATTGTTTTGTTTTGTCTGTTTCGTCGGTTGTTGTCACATCAGCTTTGTAGATGACTCCTGCAACCATGCAGTTTCCTTTCAACAAGGGGCAATCGGTTTTATTTCTGCAGCTGCAATTTTGCTTGTTGTTGTTGTTGTTGTCGCTTCAACAACCACCAGAAATCTTTCCATGACAAGAAATACAAGAACGAAACTGAACTATCGAAGTACGTTTGGGACTTAAAATCAAAAGGGAAACCGTTCAGTGTAAATTGGTCTATTTTAAAACGCGCCGCCCCTTACACAAGTGGAGCAAGCCGCTGCAATCTGTGCCTAGAAGAAAAGCTGCTTATTCTGAAAGCTAACAAGGCGAACTTGCTCAACAAACGATCAGAGCTAATTTCAAAGTGCCGGCATGAAAATAAATGTTATGCTAGGAACGTCCGCCGCTCTAGGAACAGAGATGCACATCCGGGAACAATCTCTCTAACTCATCCCACGCAATTTCGCGCGTGCGGTGATGTCACGTGTGCCGCGATCTCACGCGTGCCACGTAATATAAACAGAAACTAAAGGGAAACTTTTTCAGTTGCCTGATGCGTGAAACTCGGAGTAGCAACGTTCATTTTATTAAATAAAATCTATCTTGCTCTACCTTCAAAAGTATCGAGCACTCTGTGGTCTATTGTAAACGACTACCTTAACTATTATATATATATATCTTCAGGCGCCTGAAGATCGCGCCGCGTGAAACTGACAGTTGCAGTCAAATATGCGATGGAGCAAAAAGCATGAAGTATAGTTACCTTAAAGTCTTCGCTACCAGAGGTTTCACCCTAAACGGTTTAATCCCGTTTAGGGTGAAACCTCTGGTAGCGAAGACTTTAAGGTAACTATACTTCATGCTTTGTATATATATATATATATATATATTACCCCTTTAAAGAGCCTTGCCCATGCATAGGTGCACTTGACGATTTAAGATCTCAAACGTTTATCTATATATTGCGCATCTATACTGTACTGCGAGTGTCGTGTATTTAACAAATAGATGACATTTTTCCGTGCGTGTGTACTGTAATAACGCACAGATGACGTCACAGCGTGTAAAGAACAAAAAAGTACGCCACGAGACGAAGTCGAGTGGTGTGACTGTTGTTCTTTACACGCTGTGACGTCTTCTGTGCGTTATTACAGTACACACGCACGGAAAAATGTCATCTATTTGTTTTATACATCAAATTTTATTATTTTAATAAGAAATGTTTGATATTTTTGAATCGTTGAACCGGCAGGGCTATTGAAAAGGAGGTAAAATTTTCAATTTAGGTATAATTACGTCATAAGTGATCTATACAAATAAAGCAATCTGATTGGGCGACAGAAGAAATAAGGCTGTCCTGATTGGTTAATTTTTAGCTTCCGGTTACGTCACGTATAATTTATGCAAATCATGATCATGACAAATTGAAAGTTTATTCAAACTTCGTGTGATCGTGTCTTCGTTGGGCATTTCTAGCCAAAATATTTATCGTTGAACAAACAGATTAGTTCTTCTGGACGGGATCTTGCTGTCCCATGTATATTTGGACGCTTCTTATGCTGCAAATTCAGCCGGGAAAGCATTTATCGTTGGAGAAGGCCGTGAAGCACGCGTGCTATTAACGAGCGAAATTATATGTTCTGTGTTTGGAAATCTTGTTGACAATGGCTGATATCTCCTGGATTTGTATGGCTGAACAGTATTTCCATGAAGAGGAATGGAAATTGTATCAGAAGCTGTGGAGTAGATTGCGTTGTGCGCCGGAGACGAAGGTATTAAATGACCTTATTTATGTCGATAATTTTAATATGTCTGTGTCGTCGGACAACGACTTGATGGCCGTGTCTCATCACTGAGTGTTATGTGTAATCCTCAGACAGTTGAAATGTACTTTATTTTGTACCAACTTGCATCTTCAAACGTGTAATTTGATCAAATTTTTATAAAACAACATTTTTTTGCGACTTCGTTACGTCAGCTGTGCATGTGTACTTTAATAACACATAGTTCTTAGCCAATCAGATTGGTTGTTTTTCTTAGGTTGTTGTATAAACGTGTTTATACAATACCCTGGTTGCTATGCGTGTTTTCATTGCTTGTTGCCCATGATCTATTAGAGGACAGACACATGAATCACGTCAGCTGACTTGCTTTTTTCTTTCTTCATGCCCCAAAATCCGGCAAAAGTTTTGATAAAAATCTTTTAAATTTTTGTATTGTATAAAATAAAATAGATTCCATTTTGCCGTTGCCTGTTCAGTTATAGATGTACAGAAGACGTCACAACGTGATAAGAATATCAATGACCCACTCGACTGCGTTTTGTGGACCACTTTTTCGTTCTTACCACGTTGTGACGTCATCTGTGCATCTATATAACTGAACAGACAACGGCAAAATGGAATCTATTTGTTAAATATACTATAGCATGTGATTAAATCTGTTTTTCTTTGTTTTTAGGGCGGAAACTGAACACATGCTGAAGGATGCTCGTGAGCGACAAGTGCAAGATAAAGAACACTTTTTAGCTGTACAAGCTGCTCGCGACAGAGCCGAGTTTGAACGAGTTCTTGTGTAAGTAACACTAGAATAAACTTGATTTTTAAATTTTTTTAAACAGATGAACTGGGTATTTAGACGCGTTTACACTGTTGAGTTTTGCTGCGATTTTTCTCATTCTGACGCATGCCATTGAGTGGATGACTCACGTCAGTATTGGAACATATATAGTTTTGCACAAATGCCCAATACATTCATAACTCAATTCATTTGATCGCATACGTCAGGAGAATATAAATTGCGGGGAAAATTGCTTGTGTAAACGGCATTTAGAGAGTTTAAACTTCACGTTTGAGAGAGATTACTAGAGTTTTTTGAAGAAAGTTATGTTTAATCCGCGAAATACAGCTTTTCCCCGTTGTTTTGTGTCTTATTCTATGTTATAAACAAAATTATTCATTGTCTGATGTGCTCCATCAAATTATTGGAAAGTTGGGAGAGCACTTGGAAATACTTGGAAAGTTGCATGTGTTCTCTCAACTTTCAGCGTGCATCCATGGCGTGATGGTGCCAGTGAACTTTATACGCACCTGGATTCTGGAAGGCTGACTGCCAATCAGAAAGTGAGGCAAAAAATGGCGGATATGGGACATTTTTGGACCCTACGCGGCCCCCAAGAACTATCACAAAAACAGCCGAATTTCTATTTTTACATGCAGGATGCGGAAAAAGTGCTTCACACGGTATAAGATAAAGCCGACATCTTACCAGCTGCATTAAACTGTCGGAAACACGCTTCAAATGGGTAAAAATGATGTCCGTTTTCATGTTTTTAAACTCACGGTTTTAAATCACATTTTTGGCTAAATTTGTCAGGTCTCGCCACTCGTTTTTGGTTTTTTCAAACTATCTTCTCTAAAGCTTCTCGAAATGCTTGAAGTATTAAACTGACTTGTGTTACCATATACTAAAGTCTTATATTTCGTGGAGTTCTATCTTCAAGCCGTAAAACACTGAAGCTGACATCCAAAATGGCCGCGTAGGGGCCTGAAACTGACATCCAAAAATTTGCTTCACTTTTTCGTCCAGTGGTTGACTGGAGTCAGCCTTCCAGTTTCCTAACTGTAGAGCGTTAAAATACTAGACGCTAGCTAACAGATATCATATATTGATAATTTAGAGCACAACAAGAGCAGCAATTGAAAGATGAGGATGCAGAGCAGCAGAGTGCGGTTCGAAGACACCATTATGCTCAAGATATTCGAGAACAAATCTCGGAAAAAGAAAAGGAACGGGTACATTTAAGAAAATCGTACTTTGAAGAGGGAGAGAAGCTTAACAAAGAAGCGAAAGAAAGGTAATGTGAAGTTACATCTTCAAGTATTTATTCTTTTATTCCCTAAACAGCTCTGTGCGAGGACCGAACCCCTAAAAATGCAGACCCACAACAAATTTGACTAATGTATAAAAATTCCTGGATCCATCCCTGACTGGGTTAACATGTCGTCAAAACGAGCAATGTAATAATTAATATGTTACTCTGATGCATTGGCGTAGCCAGAGTCTTGGGTTTGGGAGGGCAAGAACGTCGGTCTCCTAGGGGGATCCGGGGGCATGCTCCCCCGGATAATTTTGGATTTTTATAGGGTCTCTAAAACACTATTTCCTGCATTTTGAGGCAAGTTTACGTAAAACATAATTGCTGAAACCAAACCAGGACATAGAATGATCACGTCAGAATATCTTCAGATTTATTTATAAACAAGTCGTAAATGTAAAAACAAGTTGGAGGTATTTTGTATAGAACCTTAGTATTGTAATTTATAGCATATGCATGCCTGCTAAATATATATAACACATTACTTGTCTACTCACTTGGCCTTAAAGCAACTGCAACACCCCCCCCCCCCTACAAGTTTCTCCGCGGATTAGACTCGAGAATGGTCTTGGAGACCATTGGGGAGGGGTGCTCTGATGCATGAAGGGCTCCGCTCGAAACGTCACTATTTTCCGCCCTCCCCCCCAAAAAAAAAACACGCCCCCCGATAGTAACCGCTTTTTCCAAGATGCAAAGTAAACCCAAAAGTAGCCGCCTCTTCGAAAGTAACCGCTCCCCGAATGTAACCGCTTGTCTACGTCAGCATCTTTTTGGCAAGCGCCACTGTGCCGGCTTTAAAAAAGGTTTCTCGAAGCTATTCAAAATTTACTTTGTTTTTGTTCACGGGTCGGCAAAAGCTGTAGGTTTGTCGACAATTCGATCAACGCGAAGAGTTTTCCATGTTCATTAACTTTCCACAAAACGCTTAACTTTCAGCTTTGAAATAAATTTATTTGATACATTGAAGTGTTATTGTATTTATACGGTACGTCAACTTATATCAAAGAAGTACTTTCATTAATTCTCTCTTTCTAACGGAATTTCACCCCAAAAAATAGCCGCCCCTTGAAAGTAGCCGCCCCCGTAAGTAGCCGCTCCACAAGGTTCCAAAATAGCCTCCCCGGCTACTTTCGGAACTTTACGGTAATACGTATATACGGAAGATAGATTCGTACAGGTCTGTACGGGTTAAAGTACAGTATTTGTCTAAGGCTTCACTTCGTTTGTTTTGTTTTGTTTTGGGCGGTTTTTTTCTAAATAGACACCCCTCTCGAATATAACCCCCCTGATGCGGTTTTTACAATTATGTATGTTATTTTTCATGTCTTTAGTAAAGTTCGCTGTTTTACAGACTGATGTTTTTGCAGAAAATGAAATAAGTGCAAGTCTTCCTTCCCAGTAAACGCCCCTTCACGAATTATAAGCTCCCCTCTTCCAGGTCCTAAAATGAGATAAACACCGCGGGATACGATATCTATAAAATTGGGCAAATGGCGCGATAACAATAATGCGATTATTCGGGCGTTTAATTTCCAGTGCCCGACTGAGTGAAAGTGCCTTTGAGGAAAAGTGGGACATATGTTGAGTGAATGGCTTTCCACAACGATATAGTGGTTACAAGACTCTGTCTTGCAAGTCCTGCTAGCAAAACGTTGTTGTAATTTTACCATGTACCTTACCATCAAAGATTGATTTATCCTAATTTAATCGTTTTCAATTTTGTAGAAGACAGAAGCTAGACGACATTAAGCGACGAAAGTTGAAGGAATTACGCGATGCTGGAGTACCAGACAAGTATTGTAATGAAGTAGCTCGCCGTATTACAGCACCACAACTTCACTGAATATCAAGAAATTACTGAGTAATCTTTAAATACACCCCATTGTACTTTGTTCTTGAATGGAAAGTACTTTGTAGCTTTTCCTAATATAAAACATCTTAACTACACCTTTTGGGAAGAGTTTGTAAATGAACTAATGTATATAATGAACCACGCTATATATAATACAATAAAGATGGGAAGTAATTAGAACATCTGACTGTTTAGTCGATATTTTTACTCGGACAAGTACTTGAAAACGGGCCAATCACTAAGAATCAGAAGAAACAATTTTAGCAGTATACATATTTATAAAATAGGTTACGTCTTAAGCTGGATTTCCACTAGGCCTAAAATATCGCGCGCTCGACTTTTCTATTGTACAAATTGAATAGTTTTCTACTTCGTTCCACATGGAAACTCACAAGACAAAAGAAAAAAGTCGAGCGCGCGCGAATTTACGCCTAGTGGAAGTCAGCTTAACGCACACTGTTGTTGGTCAATTACCGTGTTTATATCAAGCCACAGAATAGAAATACGACCAGAAGTCAACCAGAAGTCCAACTGCATGGGTACGAGATTGAAGTCCAACTCGAATGAAAACTTGTCCGCATTGCTTCAATGCGCATGCGCGATATTTTACGCCATCCAACGCCATCCTACGCAATCCTGGCAAGTTCCCCCGGCAGTTTTAATCTTCTTTTGAAAGTCCAAACTGCCGGGGGAACTTGCCAGGATTGCGTAGGATTGCGTAGGATGGCGAGGAATGAAGATGCGCGAGGATAGAAACTTCAAAGGTTCCGACGCGAGTTGGACTTCTGTTCAATCCTTATTCTGTGATCAGGCTATGCAAACACGGTCTTATTTCATAAAAGAAATAATGGATTGCCATGTGTTTGTATAACCTGTTGCAAACACTCGAGTGACTTTGGGAGAATTCGTAAGTACTTATATGTAAACCCTCGCCTACGGCTTGGGTTCACATAAACTTTTGAATTCTCCAAACTCACTCTCATGTTTGCATCAGGCTATATAAACATGAGCGGTCACTTTCTATAGACCAAATCGTAGTTTCATTTAGGCCCACGTGCAAATTAGTTTCCTATTCAACTTGGGCCCCTATGCAAATTACATCGTGTCTATTAAAGTGCCGTACAGTCCATTCTGCGCATGTACGAAACTAATGTTTACATCTTTATTTACAAAAAAAATACTAATACCTTATTCAAGATTGTAAGCTTTTCTTGGTTCCCATTCATTACTTGTACCCAAAACAAAACATTTTCAGGAGAAATAGAAAAAATCCGAGGAGATATCCTCGCCGAATCGCTTGGTTTTCTGCCATGTTCCTAACGGTTTACATTGAGCTGAATACTTCATGTAATTATCTACGAATGTCATGTTTTGGGGACCACATTGCAGTCATGCGCAGAACGGACTGTACGTCACCTTTAAAGCATAACGGGAAGATAAAATAGGCTGGGACTGTTTTTTCATGTTTTGAGTTCATTATTTTTAGACACTACGTTTAGGATTATTGTCAGGGATAATCGATAAGCAAATTTTATCCTCATATAGAATACTTGAACATTAAAAACTTTCTGAAATCGGAAATGTTGTGTTTACTATACGGCTGCTTCAGCCTCCTGTTATAAACTACGTTTTATCCCGACTCAGGTTGTATGCGCAGTCGAAACTCCGATTTCGTGTATTTCTTAAATATATATAAGGATGCATGGTGCATTGTGTACATCCCGAATCTCTATATTATCACCAGTGCCATGTTGCCTTGCTGAAATATTAGGGACTTTAAGATGTAGGACGACGACGGCGGTTAAAAAGCAAGATAAGTTTTACAATTTAAAGAAGTCACGGTTAACTGGCTATTATTAATGACTTCCAAAACGTCCTAGTATTGCTAAAATGATTGTAGTGTCCGTATTGAAGTCAATCCCAAGCAACAGCTCTCATCTTTTGGCCGTTGACGTCGTCCTGAAGACGTAAAAATAATCTAAGGAACCCGGGCTAGCCCGCTTTGCCGAGATCGTACTTGTGCTATTATTTCTTGTTAATTTTCATCTTTTATATGAGAGCCGAGCCAGCCCGCCTAGCTGATCTCGCTTTGTGAGACCGAGATCTCGGTTACCCGGGTTGTTTTTTCCCCATGTAAATACGATTGACTGGGCTAGCTCGCATACCCGGGCTGGCATTAAAAGCTTCGTACACGCGACAAAATTTGTTTTTATCAGCTTTTTTCGACATATTAACAATTCACAAGTTCACAAGTTCTGTTTGTTCATGTACAGTTCATATTTAAAACAATCAGAGACTTCGTGTTTTACCAGAACTGATAAATTACGCAATTAGCACAACAAGCAAGCCAGGCCGGCTAGGCGAGCTAACCCGTCTCATGCAAACACAATAAAAATCATCTCGGGCTGGCTCGCCTCCATATAAACACCCCCTAAGTGGCGTTGTATAAAAAACGAGGACGGTGTTGAGATTACTCTGGGGACTTAAAATTATTCATTCTCTTCGTTTTGCAAAAATAATTATTTTGTTTAAAGGACGTCGTCGTTGAAGTTGACGTCGTAGTGGGGTGGGTTGATGTTTTATGTATCGCGGTCACCAAATAATTAGCGGTGAGGTTAGAATTAGGAATACCTCCTTTGGTGACGATACCAACTTTGTAACGATAATCTCAAGCATTAATAATTCATGAGGAAAACACAAAGGCAATCAGTACCGTGTTGGTGGTTTGGATATCGGAGGAAGAAGTTACATAAATTAAAATTTTACCTCAATTTTCTCTTAAAATACTGATTTGTTTGAGATGCTATGTCAAACACACGGAAGAGTGTTTCATCAAGATATCGAAACACCTAGAAGTCAACAAATGTCTCGGTGTTTGGATATCCTGATGAAACACTCCTCCTCGACCTCGTATACGATATATTACACGAAACACCATCATACGCGCAACGTCATTACAGGAGCCTGCCAACCATTGTGAGCCCGCGTTCCTGCGTGTGTGGCGCAGGGACGCGGGCGCAGGAACGCGGCTGAAGTCGAGCCTACGTTAGCGGTCTGGCCTAAACTCTAACACTAGCCCGCAAACTATTACCCTAAAACAATGAATGATAAACAATGTTTAGTTGTTATTTGAGCTGATTTGAGGTCGCAAAGCATTGTGGTTAAATGTACCGCCGCCATCTTTTTCGGTACCGTCAATTACGAGTACTGAAACATGCGTGGCTTGCATCAAAATATATCATTTGGTGGAAGTTGGGTAAAAGAAAGGGTGGGATCAAACAATTTTCTTGGTTTCAACTGATTTACTTTCGATACGGGTACCCCTGCTATGAATAAACACTCTCTAAAGCTGGATTTCCACTGGGCGTAAAATGTCGCGCGCTCGACTTTTCTAATGTACAAGACAAAAGAAAAAAGCCGAGCGCGCGACATTTTACGTCTAGTGGAAATCCAGCGTAACACGTGAAGATTACCATTTATTCCACTTGGTGGAACATATAAATAAACTAACATATACACAACGTTCTCTACATTTTCAACATCTTTGGAAATGTTCACATAGCATTAAAAATGGTTCTGCTACAATTTTGTGTCTATGGAGATCCAGCACTACTAATTTCAAAGAGTTGATTTAGAATGTAGCATAAATCCTTGAGGAGTAAGATTACCTTACTTTAGGTAACCTTACTTTAAAATTACCAGTGTTACAGCTACATGTTTAACAATAGGGCATTTTATACGTGGCAAAATAAGCTCCCTGCTGTTTCTTCAAAAGTTGAAAAAATGCAAGTTTCAACCTCAGAAACTGCTCATCAAGGCATCAAATAACTGTTAACAGATAAAGTGTTTCAGTCGTTGCTTTGACAACAGTGGCGTTTCAAAATGGCCGTAAATTTACATTCAAAAACGAGTTCGGTGACCCCCAATTTTTTGGCATTAAAACATTTCTTTAAATTGAAGTAATCAATAGTGAGATTTAAAAAAAATTCTGTAGATCAAATTTTTTCATCGAAGAAAAATTATGGTTTGCTATTTTTCAAAAAATATATATATACAGAATTTAAAAAAAAAATCTTACTATTGATTACTTCAATTTAAAGAAATGTTTTAATGCAAAAAAAATCTCGGGGTCACCAAACTCGTAAATGTAATGTAAATGTACGGCCATTTTGAAACGTCACTGTTGTCATAGCAACGATTGAAAGACTTTATCTGTTAACAGTATTTGATGCCTTGAACGTTATTCTATGCATAACGTCAGTTTCACTCTTTTCCAAAATATTCATGAGCAGTTTCTGAGGTTGAAACTTGCATTTTTTCAACTTTTGAAGAAACAGTAGAGAGCCACCCGAACAGCTCGTATAAACGGTCATGTGATCAAAAAGCCGTGACTAAAATAAGCCCAGGGTTGAAGCTGTCCAAAATAAGCCGCGGCTAATTCAACAATTGACCGTTTATACGAACTGTTTGGGACTTATTATATATACTTTATTCTTCTTTCCTTCTCTTTTCTTGTTCATGGTCAGGTGTTCGACTGTTATGAATTGTTCAAGCTACATTTCATTAAACTTGATAATATCCGTCACTTTCAGACTTGGAAGACAAATCAGGAGTAGAACATGGTAATACCCACCAAAACGCTGGCCCTGAATGAATATAATATACTAATAATTACTTCTAAATTAAAGTGGTTCTCTGATGAAAATATTGTCGGTAATGTTTCTGCATAATTCTAAAGATATTATGGTACTTGGTAATTGTGCAAAGTTTCATTACGAAATTCTCAAAAACAAAGTTGTATTTTACGTGTGAAGTTTGTATTTTGGAGCGCCTCATTAAATTGGTCGTGTTTGAGAAGAATGAGTTGAGGAGAACTTATGACGTCATAGACTCAACAAAAACAAAAGATCATTGTTGTTGTCAACAAAAGGATCATCGTTGTTATTGAGTCTATGCTCGACTCATTCTTCTCAAGCTCGGCCACTTTAATGGCGGCGCTCCGAAATACAAACTCCATACGTAAAGTATCACTTTTTCTTCAACAAATTTCGAAATGAAACTTTGCACGATTACCAAGTACGATAACATCTTTAGGAATATGCAAAAACATTACCAACAATACTTTTATCAAAGAACCACTTAACTACTTTCTATCTAAAAACTAAAAATACATATTAACCAAGTGCGAGGTCTGTATGGAGTATTTGCCTGAGATTTCCGTACAGAGTGAAAGAGTGCGTGTGCAAAACCTTTTAAAAATAAAATAAAGATTAAAATACATTTTCCTACAGACCGTGTAAACGAGATTAATAAGAAAGTCATAATATATAAAGCCTGACACTCAGATTATTCATTATATGGCTCTTGGTTCTTTTCTTCGTCGTTTTTATTTTATGTCGCATGGTTATGGTTTACGTTTACTTGGTATGCATAGACCAATTCGTAAATAGGTCCATTACATTTAACTCATTCCTGTCCGAGGGCTTCCCCAGAAGTGAATAAAATCGTCTGGCGTTAGCCAGAATAAAATACGAAAGACCAATTCGGACAGGAAAGAGTTAAAAACCCTCTAGTGGGCCAGATATGCATGTTATACAAGCTATGATAATACATAATCTAGCTGCTTTGGGGATTTAAAGAAAAAAGCAAGTACAAGAGGCAACTAAGTTATTTTTAGTGCCTTTTTATCCAATTTGATTGAGTCACAGTGCTGAGGGTATGCTTGGAAAAAGCAAAGACATACGACTGACATCGATCGTGAATGATGGCAACAACCATGCAGTGTTTATGTTAAAAACACCTCAACCTGTACTATCCTAGGGTTATTTTTGTTTGTTTGTTTGTTTGTTTGTTTGTTTGTTTGTTTGTTTGTTTGTTTGTTTGTTTGTTTGTTTGTTTGTTTGTTTGTTTGTTTGTTTGTTTGTTTGTTTGTTTGTTTGTTTGTTTGTTTGTTTGTTTGTTTGTTTGTGCGTGTATGTTTTTAAGTAAAAACTCCCTAGAACGTTAAGGTGCTGTTAAACGATGCGATTTTTCTTGCAAGTTGCAGCAAATCACTGAATGTTGTAAGTTGCATAAAAAAACGCATCGTGTAACACCCCGTAGCAACTTGCGATTTTGTTATTTTTGCCGGAAGAGTTGGATGGGTTCTACTTTTTGCTGCAACTTACAACAAAAATCGCAAGTTGCTGAATGTGTAACACCCTTCCTGCAACTTGCGATTTTTTTTCACGAGTAAATTTGTTGTAAGTTGCAAGAAAAATCGCATCGTGTAACAGCACCTTTAGTAACAAGGTAATTGTGCCAATCAAAAAACCCGCCTCTAAAGCTTGTTGTTATAGTTCACTATACTAGAAATACATAAACACAACAACCCCTCGCCACCCCTTAGTAAAAAGCAATCAATTCTCTTCAAAATGTGAAAAGCTGTTTGTGTTGATGTTCCTTTCAATTCACTGTTCTCTCTCTTTGAACAGACACACGAAGAAACATCTTTTTGTTTTTTTTCAGTCATTTTTATAGCAATTTTTCATGCTTTTTCAATGGTTTCTACTGTTTGGTTCATCGCACTGCAACATCTCTTCTTAGCTTTCCTTTTTCGGTTATTTGTAAACCAATTTTTCTGACAAAGATTTTGTTTCGCTTGAGCCGCGAAAGTTGGCAATTTGATGGATATATATATACATACATATAAACATCTCGCAGAATTTCTTTCCCACTCGCGTATAATTTCGCGTGTAAGTGGATTCCATGCACGCGTGTCGAGATTAGCACCCTCATCGGACTCGGGGATAATTTGAGCATCTCTGATCATTCACAAAAGTGCACAATCGGAGAGTAAACGTTAAATTCGCGTCTGGTCATTTCATATTACTTTGCGGGATCACATGAAAATTCATAACCATGCATGCATGTCTCCGCTCGTTTGCCTTAGTCCACCAATTTCATAATGCATGCAGTACAGAGTATATCATTAATCGATCATGTTGAAGTTCTCTTACTTTTCTTTTAGTACTACATATCCAATACTTTTGCGCGTTTTACGATTACGTTTATTAACCTACTATTATAATGAGAACTTTTTCTTACAGTTTCAACATCAAGTAAATATCCAAGATGACTAATCCGAAACGATCAATTTTCCAAATTACAGCAATAAAACAACATTCAACAAGTCTTACCTTTTCCAAAAACCTCCATTAAGAGCTCTACCTTAGATTTCTGATTTTTTGGGGTTCTTTTCTGAACATATTCTACAGCTGTCGTGTCGCTACAAATTGACGAAAACTAAAAAAATAACAACAGCACTTTGCAGTTAGGCCAAAAAAACATCTTCTGTTTCTGGTCAGCGCGCGCGTCATCTTTTTTCTTGCGTGTCGACTCTTTTTTTTTTTCATTTTTAAAAGCGATATCTTCCAGATCGCACCAGAGGATAATATTTGATCGGTCTGTTAAAGAGAGTTCAACCAATGTTTCCTATCAAAAGCGCTGATGTGTTTGTGGGCACCGCATGATTAAAGGCTTTATATTTCAATTGTGCGTTCATGTGTTATTGAATATGCCTGTTGATATTTTCACGTAAATATTTATAAATAAATCAAAACATATACATACGACGCTTCATGTTCAGTTTACAATGTGAAACTTAAAGTGCCTATGCAGCGAAATTTCACCCCAGTTATTTATGATTGCATTTGAAAGAACACTTAAAATGACAAAGTAACATCTGTCGTAGAATTTCGTTTCCTTGCTTCATTCTTGAGATATTCAGGTTTGTTTGATATGCAAATGTCATACTTATGACATCACACTGCATGATGACTTTTCAAAAGAGCATCAATTTTAGGATGGTCCAAATATTTTACACACAACTACACACGTTTAGTGACCAGTCATGGCTACATACATGTAAGGGCAAATTTTTATTAACTACTTTCGGTAACATATCAAACAAACCTGAATATCTCAAGAATGAAGCAAGGAAACGAAATTCTACGAAAGATGTTAAAGATGTTACTAAGTGTTCTTTCAAATGCAATCATAAAAACTGGGGTGAAATTTCGTTGCATAGGCACTTTAAATAGAAATAACTCGCTATGTCTGTTCAATAAAGGTTTGACTTAAAAAAAATTAGCAAAAAAAAAATATCCGCGTCACCGCGTCGATTTTGGACATGTGCCCTGACCAGAAACGGAAAACTTTTTTTTTGCCTTATAAGAAACAATACAGGTTGTTTCTATTTTATGCTTTACAAACTTACGTACATATTTACTTTTCTCACAAAGTTCCACATATCTATAATTTCTTGGGATTATCAACAGTCTTATATAAGTGACATGATAAGTTGTACGTATACATGTAGTGCGTGTGGTACGTTTGCGAGCTTGGTGTAATGTAACAGACGTCGGTGGACGTTCGTCAAGCTCAATTACTCAGAAAATATTTCTGAGACCCCAGACAGGGTTCGAACCTGCAACCTTCTAATGATCGGTTAGACGCTCGGTTATAATTGAGCTTGACGAACGTCCACCGAACGCCTGTTAGTCTTATATAAGCTGTTTAAGCTGAGAACATCGATCGGAAACTTTATGTGAATCAGGACGAATTTGTATCAAATTTAAAAACCTAATTAAACTTTCATTGCTTTTGAATTGGCAAAATATCCTCCTCTTTATTACAAAAAAAACAGGAATATTTATTTGTTTTTCACAATTACCTGGTCACATAACAAGGCACATACAAAAAGTCCAAACAACATCCCTTCTATTATCAAGGTTATTGCATAAATCCTAGAAGAAGAAAAATTGTTATGATCAGTAATTTATATACACATTGTCCACAAAAAATCTAGAAATTATTAATTTTAACTTGTTTCTTTTCATACAATAGCGGTATTAAATGGAATAAGCGCCATTGCAGCGCTATTTGTATATATGCGTTAGCATCTAGCTTGGAAACAAAAATGTATGGAAAATTGCAATGTGATAATGCCACTGTTAATATACTCACTTCTTCTTAACCTGTAATGACCAAGCGGTCAAAGTAAATAAGACGTTTATCATAAGGCTTTTTTAAATATTTACTAATTTAAAAGTTCTAATTTAAAAATTCAGAAGTGAGGTCTGTACTAGTGAAATATCGGACCGACGTTTTTAGTACGGAGCGAGCGAGGGCAGCAAAGCGAGGTCCGTGCAGGAAACGGAGGTCCGATATTTAACTAGTACAGACCGAACAAGCGAGGTCAATAAGTAGTTTATTATATGACTACAAGTGTTGTAAACGTTCTGTGAAAACTTGACAAAGTGTTAGGCTCGTATTCGCCACCATCTTTCTTGTGAACTAAACCAAAATGGCATATGTTTTCCCATTTTTAAACCCCAAATAGCATTTTTCAATTGCTTTTGTTTGACATATCGCTCAAGGTTGTACGTTACGTAGTTGAATAAAAAAACAAACATTTGAAATTCTATAATATTTATGAGAAGTATAAATGTTATATTATTACGAACATTGCTACGAACATTTTGAACATTTTAAAAAGTTTCACATACATGGAAACTTGAACTATACATCAAATGAAAGCTTAACACAATTTCTAACAACATTCCTGCACGATATATTTCAACAATGAATCGTTGAAATTATTATCCATCTTGTTGTTTGTATACTGACATGACTGTCATTTCCCTCAGCGGTCTGGAACAGCAGATTCCAGACCGCTCAGGAACCAATCAAATTGCTGGATTTCACGTTCCAGACCGCTCGCGCAAATAGTCATATAATAACACACATTATTTGTGAATTTCAGTAAAATAATGCCTTACTCATTTGCATCCAATGCTTAGTAAAGTCTGAATAATAGAAAGCCTAAAATGTTTCCTTTACTATTTCTGTATTTGAGAGTTCAAACTTTTCATTAATTTGCTCCATTACTCACTGTCTAGTTCTTGAAGCATATTCATTAGAGCAATCTATGCAAGGCAGTGAAAATGATATAGACCCCATTAGGATTGCGTGCAACGACAAAAGCCCTGCAAAAAATTAAAAAAAAACCCCTAAGATTGGAAAATAGCGATCTATAACTGACTTAACCGTCAAAAACGTCGCTTGCTATTGATTCCGCACTATCGAACGAACGAACGAACGAACGAACGAACGAACGAACGAACGAACGAACGAACGAACGAACGAACGAACGAACGAACGAACGAACGAACGAACGAACGAACGAACGAACGAACGAACGAACGAACGAACGAACGAACGAACGAACGAACGAACGAACGAACGAACGAACGAACGAACGAACGAACGAACGAACGAACGAACGAACGAACGAACGAACAAAGAACGGTGATATACTGAATCACTTTATACATATAACGTCCAAACTATACTTTCGTCTTTATTCGGTGGTAACATTTATATACCAACCTGGAGATTGACTTTTTTGTGGGAGTGACTGAATGTTTTGATATTGTCAATCAAAGCACAACTTCAAGGTTTGGCGAATTTTTTTTGTACTTTTTGTTTATGCCTCAAATTTCTCTCACATCATAATTAGTGCATTTTTATTCACATATAAAACTATCCTTACTTGCCCTCAAGAGGTTTTTGGGTTAATTATCCGCGGTAATTGCATGTAGTCTGAGAAGATCAGAGCCCGCGCCTGAAATGGGGTCTGACCTTCTCAGGCTACGGTAACGACGGGACTCGAACCCACGATGGACGGGACTACAGTAAAGAGGCGACTCGAACCCACAACCTTCCGAATGCCAGCCGGAACGCTCTCGCCATTGAGCTCAACGGTGAGAGCGTCCGGATGGCATTGGGAAAGTTGTGGGTCCGAATCCCATCTGGAGCTCAGAGTTTTCCTCTGAGTTTAATTTACGACAGCTTGTACAGCAAAAACATACGAAAAAACTTTACCAACTTAAGTGATGTATTTCCTCACGCTTTTTAGCAAATTCGTCATTTGCTAATTTAGGCCGTGGCAAATATTATAATTGCAACACATTTTCCGCAGCCTAATGTGACCAAATTCAGATTTCCGTGCAGTAATAAGATTTACTACAACCATTAAAGTACCTATGAAACGAAAATTAAGTTTATCTTATTTGAAAGAACGCTTAAAATGATAGAGTAACATCTTTTGCAGTTTTTCGTTTCCTTGCTTCGTTTTCGAGCTATTTCAGTTTGTTTGATGTAAATGTCGCATATGTTTCGACGTCACACGTGCATAATGAGTTATCGAAAAACGTTATATATCTTTGCTATTGTCAAATATAATCACTTGAAAATCCGCACGTTTATTGTTCTGGGCAAAACACACGCACATGCTTCCCTCGAATTATTTTGGTTTGATAATAGCAAAGATATATAACTTTTTTCAATAACTCATTATGCACATGTGACGTTCAAATGTTTAACATATCAAACAAACTGAAATATCTCAAGAACAAAGCAAGGAAACGGAAAACTTCAAAAGATGTTACTCTATCATTTTAAGTGTTCTTTCAAATAAGACAGACTTAATTTTCGTTTCATAGGCACTTTAAAGCACACACTTGTTTTGTGGATCTCTTTACTCTATTTTGTTTTGTTTTCTACTTACCAGTATAAAAGAGAAATAAGACAAAATACTTTTGATTTCTTTCACCAACACAATTATTTATCCTAAAATACAACAAATGCCAGGTTAAATATCTCATTAGTGTTTCCTATTTTAAAATTATATTCAGGCTACGTTTACACAGTACCGGACGAATTTCGGTCTCGAATTCGTTCTATTTCGCCGTGTAAACAGGCGGAACCGTACTAATTCGAGACCGGTTCCGATTTTTTCTTCCGTGTAAACAAGCGGAACCGTACTAATTCGAGACCGGTTCCGATTTTTTCTTCCGTGTAAACAGGCGGAACCGTACTAATTCGAGACCGGTTCCGAATTCGTCCGGGGTCTTAGACTCTAATAGGATCCATAATAAATTATGTGGTTTTGTAATATTCTGAGTTCTGATTGGTCCGCAATGCGCGATACGTAGAAATCTGTCTCGGATGTTGATTTTACTACCAACCTCGCCTGCAGCTCGGTCTGATATTTTCCTGTGCAAACCTCGTTCTCGGTTAAAGTGCTTATGAAATTAAATTTTTGCCAATTTCTTTATTTCATAATATAAAAATATAGAAATCGCTGGTATTGCTACATACGCTCACTTTATTTTTACGTGTTTACCCGTAAACCGAACCCGGGGTATCTCAAGGTCTCTAATATGGAAATCACAGCAGCGACAGTCTCAGCTGCCAAATAGTAGGAGACTTTCTAAAATTTTATTAATGGTTTCAATCTTAGGAAACCCCTTTCACAAGTTTCTTAACTCCCCCTCCCCCTACTTTCTTTAGGTTAGCTTTCTTAGGTTTTAAGTTAATAAATCGACCTTGGCGAGAAGTGTGGGGGGACTCGTCTCCCCCACCCACCCCCCACCCCCCCCCAGTCGCGTCCCTGGCGACGCTTGCTGCCTAGCTAAATTGCCGATATTATTAGTTGCGTTGTTTAGTGTTAGCAATCCATTCGGTACCGAACGTTAACACAATTTATAGAATACCTGAATAGGCCTGTCGTGTTGATCATTATCAGTTTAACCCTTTGCAGTCGGTGGGTTTTCTCTGTGGGGAGTGATCAGGGGCGGGTTGACTACAAATATTTTGTAATTCGCTACAATTACAGCTACTTTTAAAAAATATAGTCCGCTACAATTACAGCTACTTGGCAACAAATATAGCGAAGTATTTCGCTCCTGGGAATTGAAATATCCTACAACTAGGTTCGTAAATCGCAACTGGAGTCTCGAGTTGCGAAAGCAACTTTGTGACTTATTGTTTGCAAGCATTCATAGAATCGCGGTATTTATCAGCAATGCTAATCGGCATTAAAATTTCAATTCCCAAAGGCGGTACGTATTGCGAATAGTCTCGCGAGCGAACAAAGCGAACCATGTTGTGACCATGACAAATTTGAAAAGTAGCGAAAAGCGATTGTGCAAAAAAAAAAGCATTTTAAAAAAAAAAAGTAGTTCGCTACAGCTACTGTTTTTAAAAAGTATAGTCAAAAACTATTCGCTTCTTGAAAATTGTAGTTCGCTACAGTAGCGAACTACCACCATTGGTTGTGATAAGTAAAATATACATAAGCCTTGAGAGCTGGATGCCGCCCAGAAAGACTTAACAAAACATTACAGTATAGGTGTGGTTTTGACCACATGGAAAACAAATCTAAATTCCTGTTTAATTATTATCATAGTGGTTGGTGTGAGTAGCGGTAGCGACAGCGATCTGTCATAAAATTTTCTGCTTATGCAGCTTTAGTGACAAAATAACGTATTTACCATGGACAATGGTGGTCCATTTTCTGTATACACCTACCACAAACTCTAAAGATAAATATTAAAGTATGAAAAAAATTTAGTAAAAATACAAAGTTGATTAGAGAACGTATCATTTTTTTTGGAATATATAGTATTTGATTATGATCAGTTTGTTTCGGAAAAATTCTTTACCTCCACCAAAAAGGTTATGTTTTGTCTGTCTGTCTGTCTGTCTGTCCGTCCGTCCGTCCGTCCGTCCGTCCGTCCGTCCGTCCGTCTGTCCGTCATATATTAAATAAAAGTAAATAAAAAAAATATAAAATAAATAAAAGCAAATATTCACAATCAAATATTTTTTATGAAACTTTTAGTCATGGTTAGCATGACTGCTAGCTTGACCCCAAGACATTTCAGTCGATGATTTTTTGGATTATAATTATAGCATTGACGGACATATTTTGCGTGATTTATGTTTTAAAATTATTCTTAAAAAGCATCACTTTATTATGTCTTTTGTAAACTTCAAAGATAATTGACAACATAAAGTTTTATAATAAAATGTTTGCTTTCGTCCTGTGTTGCTTTTTGTAAACGTCGTTACAAAGATCTAACGTCTGTCACGTCATCATTCAATAACATTCAATAATTTCATCTTTCATCTAACAGTTTCCTATATATGATATTTCTTTTGTTTTTCTTTTATTTTTATCATTTATACTTTGCTATTGATCATATTATCTCAAAAATTTGTAACAATTAGAAATTGATTAGAATCTTTTGTAAATTACGAAAATCCACTAGTATGATTCACCAGACTCAGACGTTAGATTTTTGTAATGACGTTTACAAACTATCATAGATTGCTCTGACGATGTCCTGAGCAACACAGGACGAAAGCTCAGAAGAATAAATATATATATAAAATGGCACTCTCTTGTATTGCTATTTTTATTCAGTCGCAAAATCTATGAAAACCTTTTTCATGCAAACTTTATATCATATATATATATATATATATATATATATATATATGTATATATATATATATATATATTTCTAAAATTCATTAATAATTCATGAGGAAAACACAAAGAAAAATCATGAGCGTATCGGATCTATATATGTGATATAGACTCGCTCTAAGTTTCTCGCTGGTTTTTAACGGCTGAGATAAGCTTAATTTTCAAAATTACTACGCCAATGAACGTATGAAGTGATTCTTTTTAGAAGCCATTTAAAAACCTTGCAGTACGGGCTTTATCGGCTCTAAAACACTCGGCTATCGCCTGTGTTTTATATATATATATGTAATATTTATAAACCGCGCAGGAGGGCTTTATCGGATATAAAACACGAGGCGATAGCCGAGTGTTTTAGAGCCGATAAAGCCCGTACTCCGAGTGACGAAGGTCGCGGGTTCGAATCTCCAGCCGGGCCAAGTAGAGTTTTCTCTGCTTGACCGGTATGATTCGTCATACTGCAAGGTTTTTAAATGGCTTCTAAAAAGAATCACTTCATACGTTCATTGGCG
Source organism: Paragorgia papillata (assembly GCA_035771165.1). NCBI lineage: Eukaryota > Metazoa > Cnidaria > Anthozoa > Scleralcyonacea > Coralliidae > Paragorgia > Paragorgia papillata. The sequence continues at coordinate 3,180,790 of JAWNZC010000014.1, forward strand.
TAGTAATTTTGAAAATTAAGCTTATCTCAGCCATTAAAAACCAGCGAGAAACTTAGAGCGAGTCTATATCACATACATAGATCCGATACGCTCATGATTTTTCTTTGTGTTTTCCTCATGAATTATTAATGAATTTTAGAAATATATATATATATATATATATGATTATATATATATATATATATATGATATAAACTTTGCATGAAAAAGGTTTTCATAGATTTTGCGACTAAATTAACATATGAATAAAAATAGCAAGACACGAGAGTGTCATTTTAATTTGCTATCTAACACAGTTGCCACCACAGAGATCATAAATACTTTTTTCCTTAATAAAATTTAATTAATACAATTAAGCGATTCAATCCAAACTATTATGATTGCTTCATTATATCAAATATATTACATAAATATAGAAACAAATATTTTCATCAAGTTACCAGACCATTTATCGTTTGACTGTGCTATGATCAAACTGACTCCTACCTACAATGATGCGCTCTTGGTGGGCGGTATGTTTCACAACGGGAACACACTGTCCAGTTATCTGTACCCTAAAAACAAATTGTCATCAATATAGTACACATAAAAACGCATAAGTTGTAACAAGTCTCTATTATTAACGGCCATGTTACAACTTGTTAACCAGTTAGTAGCAGAATGCGTTCACCGCTTGCTCTGGTTTGTTGAGACTCGCTAGCAACGAGTTGTTCGTAAATTGGTCATGAGATCAGCAAGCCTGTCGCAGGTTGTTCCAACAACTTGCTTCGACATTGTTTGTAACATGCAAGCTGCTACAAGGCTAACAAACAGCTAGATGGTAGCAAATCCCTGATGAAATACCCCCGTTCATTGTTACAACTTCATTACAGACTTGCCTGTTGTAAACACACCTTGTTGACAAGCTGTGATATTTCTTACGTGTGGTGCACAGTTGATACGAGTTATTTCTTAATCTTGCTCTTGATCTGCTATTATGTTGCTACTATTATGTACCTTGTTTAGTAATGGACCTTCCTGATGCATATCAGAAAAATCAAGAGTTGTACTTGGTAAAGGAACTTTACCTAAACGGCAAGAAAAATAAAATTATTTCTAAAAATCTTCTAAGGTGAATCACTACTAATTTGTCTGAAGATGACTTTAAAATAGAGTTGAAATATTACAATTTCACAGTAAATCCACTTGTTTTAACTCATATATCTTGAGTTTTCAGAATGGCATTATTTTTCGGAATATGTTTTGTTCTATACTGAATCATTACAGTATCACTTTTCGCATGAAGTAAATGAATCACGTGATGGCGACTTGCACATTTAACCACAATCCTTTGCGTGCAGTAAATATTGTTTCTTGCAGAATTATTAGAATATATGGTTTAAAACGATCAAGTTTGGTAGGAATGAAGTTCTTGCTCACTTAATCCTACCCTGCGAGCAGAGCCTTCTTTTCCTTATTTCTTCGCTGAGAGAGAGGAAGAAAAGTAGGGTCTGCTGTATTCGTGACTGGTTTCCATTGCGCATGCATGTCAGTTGCTTGGTTACAATCTCGAACCCAGTCCCAATCAGAACAGAAAACAAAACGAGAACCGGTTAAACGGGTCTTAAACGGGTTACTTCGTCCTAAATCTTGGACGAAGCCAAACACGAATACAGCAGAGCCTACTTTTCTTCCTCTCTCTCAGCGAAGAAATAAGGAAAAGAAGGCTCTGCTCGCAGTGTAACTTAATCCATCTTAGCATGATAAATAATATTTAGTTGTTATATGAGCTGATTTGAGGTCGCAAAGCATTGTGGTTAAATGTACCGCCGCCATCTTTTCCGGTACCGTCAATTGGCTGATGTCCAAAGTTGCCCACTTCATAATTGTGGAAAGGTCTACTACCGCGCCTACACGTTAAAACAATATTTTCTTGCAAGTGCCAAAAAGTGTGCAAAAATACACAGTTTGTCTATAAGATAGAATTTAGGTCACTCAAATACTTTTACTGAAGTTTCGTCACGTTAAAGCTCTGTTACACTCTGCTCTGTGTACTTATACAATTTGTCTCACTATGCTAACAGCGTTGACGTAATTGTTGCGAGACAAGTTCCTGCAATTGCTGTACAGCTGTACCGAATAGAGAAATAAAAGTAGCGTGCTGCGTAGGCAGTGTTGAAACAACAATCGAAATATAGTAAGGTTTGATATACTGCCGAAACAGAGAACGTAAGAATCTAACGTTTCGAACTTTCGAGCGAAGGCCCTTCGTCCGGAGAGAAACCGTTTCTCTCTGACGAAGGGCCTTCGCTCGAAACGTTAGACTCCAACGTTCTCTGTTTCGGCAGTATATCAAACCTTACTATATTTCGATTGTTGTACCGAGTTGTCTCGAACGATTTTGACCATTGCGCAGCATGCCACACGCTGCAATGATCCTTACTTTTCCGTTGCGAGGCAAGTTGTATGAAAAATTAGTCCGTCTAACAGGGCCTCTATCCTATATAAGCAGAGCCTCCTTTTCAGCAGTGACAGTAAAACTCACCGCATGCACGAGTTGAAGAATTCAAAATTTATTACCTAACTATTACAGCAGATCAAATTGCTGGGGAAAGGCTTATTAGACATTTAGAGTTCTGTTGACTGTTTTTCCTGACTGTTGGCGTGCCATAGAAGAACGTTAATTAAGAGAAGGACACCTAATGCACAATTTCACATTAGACTTGGTCAGCCAGCAAGTTGGTCTGCATAAACTGTACTCTAGCCACTTTCTTTTAGTTATACACGTTCATTCTTACCATTCGTGCTTTCAACTTTGTTCACATAAATCACATTCAGTAGAATTAAAGTGCCTATGCAACGAAATTTCACCCCAGATTTTTTCTGATTGCATTTTAAAAAACACTTAAAATGACAAAGTAACATCTTTCATAGAATTTCGTTTCCTTGCTTCATTCTTGAGATATTCAGGTTTGTTTGATATGCAAATGGCGTACTTATGACATCACACTGCATAATGACTTTTTAGACTGACAGTATGATTTTCTTTGAGAGTATTTATCGAAAGTACTCAAAAAATTATTTTCACTTACATGCATGTAGCCACGACTGGTCACTAAACGGGCGTAGTTGTGTGTAAAATATTTGTAACATCCTAAAATTGATGCTCTTTCAAAAAGTCATTATTCAGTGTAATGTCATAAGTATGACATTTGCATATCAAACAAACCTGAATATCTCAAGAATGAAGCAAGGAAACGAAATTCTACGAAAGATGTTACTTTGTCATTTTAAGTGTTCTTTCAAATGCAACCATAAAAAACTGTGTGACATGTCGCTGCATAGGCACTTTAAGAACTTGTCAAAATTTACTTAGTTATCTAAGATATAGTTATCTTATATATAGTTATAGTTATCTAAGATATAAGTTATCTTATATCTTAGTATTGTATAAGGTAAAGCATAGGATTTATAACTTTGTTAATTTAAACTATATATAGTTTTATTTATATTATTTATCATAATTTTATTAATATATAACTTAGGGTAATATAGTGTCCCCAATTAGCTCATTTTGTAGCTAAATACATAGACACTGAAATAAAGTAATTATTATTATTATCTGATCAAATAAATAAGAAGTGGGTCACATTCACAGAATATCAGTAAGTCATTATGATATTGAAAATATATATCAAATCCTTTAGTTAAAATTATAGAGTGTGATACAGACTTACGCTGCATTCTGATTACAGGACAACTAACAGGTATGTACAAAAATGCGTGCCAATTTTTCACAATATGCCACTAAATTACTTACCTGGATCAGATGTTGTGGCTTGAAAATGTGAAACGGCAAGAAGTATTACAAAAATATTAAAGATGAGACCATTCACAACACCCCAAATACTAAAAGAGAATAAAAACAAGAGAACGACTGAACGACTCATGTTATTTTCTTAAGCACAGGCTGCAGCACTCAAGACTGAACTAGAAAGTGGTATACCCATGCGTGTTTATATTACAGTATATGTAGCTTGGAAATACATGTGGGCTTCAGTTTCAAAATTTAAAGAGCAGAATTTCCTCTAAAATTTCTCTAAAAACCTCGCAAATTCGGTTTACGCGACGTCAGCTAAAAAAAAGAGGGGGAAACAGCAAGAATAGTCAAAATACTTAAACTTCACAGAAAGATTATATCTTAGTTACCTAAGCCACTCCAAATGAAGAGAATATAGAACTATTTGCCGGCCAGGTAATTGAGTACAAATACCGAAAATGGTTGATAGCTGAGAAAATGCATTTAAGGTGATTTGAATGAATACGATATTGATTTGAATTCACTTTATTAATTTATTATTCCATGTTCAAAAACTCATTAATAATTCATGAGGAAAACACAAAAGAAAATCATGACCGTATTGTGTCTTTATATGTGATAAAGATGCCTCCTGATTTACATAAACTTTAGCTTTGATTTTCTCGGCTTAGACAAGGTTATTTTTCAAACTTACTACGCCAATGAACTTACCAAGTGGTTCGTTTTTGAAGCCGTTCAATAAACTCAGCTTCACCTCGTGTCTTTATATCTGATAAAACACTCCTGCTCGTTTATTAAACAGTACTTCAGGTACTTTACATTGAATTTTGTTTCAATAGATCGTTTTCATGTGACGTCACGGCGGCCATATTGGTGTACCAAAACAATGAAATGGCGGCCATATTGGTGTACGGTATGGGAATTAGCTCTTTCTTATTCAAATATTTCGTATTGTTTCACCACTCCAATGGGGCCACCGATCACGTGAGTGAAAACGATCTATATTTAGATAGATGAGTCAAACTACTGTAGACGGCTCACGGGTAGTTTAGAAATTGCATCGACCACTATTAACTTTAGGGTGCTAAGTAGGTGTCCGTTAGCGCTAATGCAACGCTCACTATAGCCTTGTGGCAGTTTGAGCACTCTGGCCCTATACCATCCCATGCTCTCTAGATGTGCGTACTGCTTATACTATCCCACAAACGTTGTCACCGGCAATTGCGTGGGTATATATAAGTGGTGTTCTCACATCTAGATTGTTCCAAGCTACACTGATGAGCTGTAGTACAGCGAAATACGTATCTGTAGATTGAATTGCAAGCTGGAGATAATTTGCCCCTCAAACCTTTACGGTGAACCATACATGTAGTGTATATGTGAGCAATTGCATGGACAGCATTTAGATGTACAACAAGCGGCCCACCAGCCTATAGACGTTGGGCAGCTCAACAAAGCATGGACGCAAGCGTGTAAGTGTAAGCAATAAAAGCTTGAACAAAAATCGCAAACGAATCCCGATTAACTCATTCACTACCGAGGGCTCTCCGTGGCTCCATACAGTTTCTTGAAAAATGGAAAATACATGTTTGAGAGTCCAAAACACGAGCATAAACAATTCGGAAAAAGAATAAAACTAAATGTTATGCATAGTTAAACATTCTGACAATCAAAAACTGTTACCAAATAAATAGCAACAGTTGTTGCCATAGCAACAAATGGCAACAATAACGTTTCAAAATGGCTGCCAATTACCTTTCAAACTAATTTAATTCGAAAAATACTTTGGTGACCCTTCATTTTTTTTTCATTAGAACTTTTCTTGAAGTATGAGTAATCAATAGGCCGATTTAAAAAAAATTCTGTAGAAGGAATAATTTTCCCCCGAAAAAATCATGTTTGTTAATTTTCAAAAAGTTTGGATCTACAGAATTTTTTTTAAATCGGCCTATTGATTACTCATACTTCAAGAAAAGTTTTAATAAAAAAAAATTGGGGGGTCACCAAAGTTTTTTTCGAATTAAATTAGTTTGAACGGTAATTGATAGCCATTTTGAAACGTCATTGTTGCCATAGCAACATCTGTTGCTATTTATTTGGTAACAGTTTTTGATTGTCAGACTGTTTAACTATGCATAACATTTAGTTTTATTCTTTTTCCAAATTGTTTATGCACGTGTTTTGTAATCTCAAACTTGTATTTTCCATTTTTCAAGAAACTGTATGGAGCCACCTTAACAAGTAAAATAGTTTGGCGTTAGGCAGAGTAAAATACTAAAGTCTGCTTCGTTCTAAAAGGAACGATACAGTAAGCAGAGAGTTAAAGACACAGTGTCACTAAAACGTAAAAAACCTGGCTGTGGGCAAATTAAAATCAACAAAAATTATGGTGAATATCACTCTTCAAAATTTGGACTAAATACGGTTTGAAATTAAGAAAATGCACAATCACTGACTCAATGATTTACTTAACGATTACATAATATCGTACCTTTTCCCTGCGCACAAATATCATTTTTGTCTCGCGTAAAACTATTAATTAAGTGGTAATTTTATACCTGACGCTGTGCCTTTAAGGCATAATATGGGGGCGATTACGAGTGACATGTCTGAAATGGCGAAAAAACTGAAAGATAACGAAGGCAAATACGAATATTATACCAGACAGTTGCCGAGGCAACAGTATATATTGTTGCTCATGTACGTGCAAGAGTAGAAGCAGTTTCAACATTGTCTGATATTAAACTTCTACTCCACAAACTCTCCTTGGGGCCACACCCTATAACAACATCCAAAAATACTGCGATTTTCAGTTGAGCTTGGAGACCGGAAGTTTTATTGAAAAGTTTGATCCTTTCACAATCTGACACGTCCCCAAGAAATTTGAATGTTTGCGCATTTTGACCAATAGAAATTAAGGCGTTGTCCAAACTTTTAAATTTGCCCATGACAACATTCAGATTCTCACATGACGTTTCGAATTTCCCTTGGCAACTTGTGCGTTTCAACGATCAAACCATCTATCTCCAAGCTCAACTGAAAATCGCAGTAAGAATATTAATTGGAGGCATCATGCATGTCAGTCTATTGTAAAACTAATTCTTCAAACAAAATTGTTTAGTATACTAAAAAAAATCTTTAATATACTTGAAATAGATTTTTCAATTTTCCAGAAATAAATTAGACTTTATAAACTGGTTTTTATGTTAAAGATTTGAAAAATATATTTATACAGTCTAAAGTCATAAGTGGCAATTTGTATAACCATAAAAAAGAAATGTTCAATTTGTCGGCCATTTATGAATGGAGACACATAAATGGAGAATATACATCTTAAATTTCACTGTTTCAGATTTACTTTAGACTCTTAACTCGAAGTTTCTACCGCATGCAGTCAAACACAGCTATTACATGTCCATAACCCCATTCGTGTAAATGTCATATTAAGTACTGTATCAGTATGAAGTGTCATAAACACATGAACTCGTGACACATCATTAAGAAATATTCGAGTGCATTCCATGCCAAAGGTACAGATGCATACGTTTAATTAACAATTATACTAAATATGGACTTAAACTGTCATTAGAATTCCTAGCTAATGGGGTCATTCTTGGTCAACTAACTTGTTTTAACTGCGATATGAAGTTAATAATCTGAATAAAACTCATAAACACATCAAGTTCTAAATCAGAATGTTTCGGTAGACTCTGTGACCTGTCTATATACACCGTATCGGACGAATCAACCATAAAGAAATTTGTACTGTTCCACCCATATACAGTACATGTATATTTCTTTTGTCTTCTGCGGGTACCAGATTGCATGCCAGCGTGGTTCCGTGAAAACAAACGAACCCGTGCAAATTTCAGTACGGTTCGGAATTCGTCCAGTACTGTTTTTTTGTTTCTATTTTATTTTTGTTTTTACTGTGTAAATGTAGTTGTATACTACACCTCGTACGTATGTGTAAGAAATAAGAGCACGAAGAACGCTAAGCAATAGATTAGTTTATATTTCCTATAGCTTTTATTCGAGTGTTTCTATTTATTTCATAAAATAAGAATAAGACCAAGAACGTTTTAGAATACAAGGATTTATTATATGGAGAAGAGTATTTTACTGGCAACTAAAACACTCGTAGAATCCATATTTCACTACATCCGGGAACCGAGTGGTGTATTTCTCGTACGTAACGCTCGCGAGTGACATATCGACAAGTCAAAATTTACGCCTTTCGAATCGAGTAAATTCGAGCCAGAAACTTCTCTTAATTCAGTTTTTCACGTAAAATGACGTATTCGAATAAGCTTTTGTATTTTTTATTTGTATTTTCTAAAAGCTTTAGGTCAAGCGGTTGTAGTCAGTTTATCAACATCACTTCCACACATAATTTCATTGTCCATATAATAAATAGAACATTACACGGTTGCTCAAAGATATGGATTTTATGTTCTCGTGGCAAGAGCAATATCTATCAGATATTGTCCTTGCCACTCGAACATAAAATCCATATCTTCTCGCCACTGTGTAATATCCCCTTTATACGTCACATGCACAGACATTGCGTGCATAAACTTTGTCACATTCGTAACGCCGGTCGACATAAACAACATTCTAACAGATAAGATCCAAATGAGTTTCCGTCATAGGGCCCATAGTAGAGCTTATAATTATGTTTTCTATTCGTCAAGATTTCAGCGATGGAAGTACCAGGCGGAAAATGTAGTCGGGTGATAACTATTATTGCCCAGCAGATAACTTTTAAAAACACTATATCGAACACGAAACGTTGGTTTTTAAAGTATTTTAACCTTCTCAATGTATTTGGGTTCGATATGGTGTTTTTAAAAGTTATCTGCTGGGCAATAATATTTATCACCCGACTATGCTTTCTATACAATATAATGCTTTAGAATATCAGTTATTTAGCCAAAGTAAGCAAACGAAATATACTATACAATTGAAATTAACACAATGTGAAAAGTGAAAATAAACATTTTGAAAACCCAAGATATGAATCAAAATCACAAGACACAAAATTAAAATATTACAATTTCATCTTAGACTTTGTGTCTTGATTTTGATCCATATCTAATTGGGTGAATCAAGATATTCATTTACCGATTGTGTTTTGAACTATATCAGTTGTATAGTTTCCCTATACTATGTTTTGCATTGTTGTCACGCATATACACGAGGCATTCGATTGAAACTAAATATTTGCCTTGATCGACTCAGGAATTATGTGGCAATTTACAAAGTATAGTCGCTTAATACTACGAAAGGTAGTCCCTTATAAAAAGTATTAATAATAGTCTTTATATTGATTGACAAATGTAATGAGAATTTACTAGCTAGTGCTCGCTCACAATAGTTCAACTGTATGTATTTTGTAAAAAGCGTAGCAAATGACAAAAATAAACATTTCAACTAATTAAGTGTGTCACGTCAGCGTCTGTTTATCAAGTTTTTTTTACGCACCTTCACAAGGATGCACTGACTGACATAAATGAAGATATGTCAGTTAACACAGAAACATACGTAATACATACTTTAACGTTGACCATGTGCAATATGTCATTGAGATTCTGCCATCTATCAGAGGAGCCATTACGTCTTGTTCACACTCATGTATAATATTGGCAGCAATAATAGGATAGGATAGTGGATCTGGATTTGAGGATAATTATGTCATAAAAAATAATGAGATTAATGTGTCTGGGAATAAAAATCCACGAGGATATGAAACCACACAAGAATTGGAAAAGCTTTAGTTTTATTCAAATAAAGGAGAGTTCATTCTCTCACTAGTTATACTGAGCCAACTCGGATAATTTTTCTATGGACTAGCACTATAGTATACCGTACAGAGTTAGGTCATGTATATAACATGTGTATATAATGCGATTATGCATTAAAAAAACCCCAGCAGAAACCATTGTTATAATGCACGCATGTTATAGTTAAAGTATGGGGCGCCAAATGTAAAAAAATTGTTTAGGACAAAAATGTGTTGATTTTACCATTATTTACCTATATAATACATTATTGGTAAACAATGTTTCTATCTGAGTTAAACAATCTATAGATTATTTAAATAACCCTCGTTCGTGGAAAACGATTTGCATAAAATGTAATCGGGCACGTGACCTATCTAAACTCCTTTCATGTTGTTTCTAGCTTGGTGTCTGTATATGTAACTTTGTAAATGTTTCTTTAGCTTAAATTTATTTGGGACCACAGTAATTGGTGCTGTTGTGGTTACTCTGCCACCATCTTATAGTATGTTTTGTTGTATAGCTTTGTTCAGCTCATGTTTGTAATAAATAAATTGTGGCAAAGCTTATAAAATAAAGAGAACAGGCTGAATATTTGCATGGTATAAAGTCAACAAACAATTCTTAAAGTGCCTATGAAACGAAATTTCACTTCAGTTTTTTACGATTGTATTTAGAAGAATACCTAATAAAAAAAAAAAGCTTTTACACGTCTTTCATATCTTATCCCATTCTTGAGGTATTAGCTATGCAATTTGAGCAATGACGTCAAACGTTGTCTGTGGGAGAAAACGAAAAACATAGTCAATCGAGATATGGTCTGGAGACTCGGCAAACTTCAAAGCGCCTATAATGAGCTGTGATTTTATGTTGAACCGTACCTTACACCGTGCACATCCTTTGTTTTAGGTATATTAATATTTAAATAGCACGGTTGAGTGATTGAACTGAAATGTTGCTATTGGACAATTCGTTCATTATACTAAAATACAATGGGTTCAGTGACCGTACACCGTGCACAAAAATGCATAAAGGCAAACAAAAATATAGACCAAATACTTTAGCTGAGTCTCCAGACCATATTTTGAATGACTATGCGAAAAATCAGTCATATCTTTGGATTGGTTTGACTAAACTGAATCAAACGCTGGAAATTTTCCATAGGGTATGGACTGATTACATCTGTAATGTGTGGTTTTGTGTAGTTAAACCAATCCAAATATGACAGGTTTTGATTTGAAAGGCATGTAAAAGCCATTTTTCATTATCTTACAGTAGGTGTTCTTCCAAATACAAAAAACTGAAGTGAAATTTCGTTTCATAGGCACTTCAACTAAATTTCAATAACTAATAAATGTATATGCAGAATATTAATTTTCACAACACACAAACCCTAACACAATTGCAACATAATTATATGAAAACGTGAAATCACTCTTATAAATATACACATTGCATGCAGGTACTGTAGCTATACATAGACTATACATTCACTGACATATAGACTGAGCTCTTTATTCCACTCCATGGATTATTTCCATTGCTGATTGCTTTACAAGTGCATATGCAGCTTTGCTCTGATGGATCCACTGTTGCATATCTGAAAGCAGCTGCTTACTTACTCCTTGACAAAAGGAGCTAAATAAGGTATCACCTGGTATTAGCGGGATTAAATTAGAATTTAACTCTGTTCTGTCTGCATATAGGTGTCGATCTTTAGTATTTTATGGCTAATGCCAGACAGTTTTATTCAACAGCCCTGAGAAAAGACCTATAGACAGCTGGATGATGAGTTAATTATATATATATATATATATATATATATATATATATATATACAAGTCAACATCTGGGAGTAACAGAAGTAATAAAACATTTGCTTACTGAAATTATGTGCAGTCAAAACTCACACTAACTTCATTATTAACACAAGACTAGTGTTCATGTTAAAACATTTGTTGCCCCTGTGGTTCTCTTGAAAGGTAAGTTAGGGTTTTTTATTCACCATGGTAGATAAACATGGTGACGCTAGCAATGTCGTTTTTGCTTGCTGTAACAAGTCAAGTTTTTTTAATATATATATATATAGTTTATAGTTTAATATATATATATATATATATATATATATATATAGTTTAAGCGGGCTTACCTCAAAATGTTGAGTGTCGCGACTGTCAGTTTCACGCGGGGAGATTTTCAGTTTCACGCCTGAAGATCGCCCCGCGTGAAACTGACAGTTGCGACACTCAACATTTTGAGATAAGCCCACTTAAACTATACTATATTCGCTCTACCTTTATGGTATTGAGCACTTTCCGACATTCCGTGAACAAAATCACACGTGCTCGTTTGTATATATACTGTATAGACAAACCTTCCCTGATCAAACTTTGATCCAAACACGCGGGATGTTGCGAGACTTGAGAAAAGCGTAACCAAAACACGAGCCGCTGGGCGAGTGTTTTTAATAGCTATTCAAAAGTCGAGCAAGTGTTTCCTAACCAGAAAATTATTTGGTATTTCTTTTATAAAATAACTGACTTAAAAGAACGGTATATTTAGTCGAAAACACATGATGAAAATACAAATTCTCTCGAAATTCGTCAACTGCCAATCACACTTCTTCTACTAGCAATTTGGTGACTCAACAACCAATCACATTTTGTTTCTAACACTTTGATGACGTTTCCACTGAGCAGGCGAAATGGAAATCAAAGCTGACAAGACGAAACATGTTTTGCCAAATTAAAGAGAAAAAATTAGATAAAAAACTCTGCCGAATATCGAAAACAGTGAAAAGTATTTGTAGCTATCCTAGTCAGCAATCTCACCGTCTGGATCATGTTTTAAAACATCGTTGGCCGTAAAAAGTTGCAGTGTGCATGAAACGATCTAAAAAGTAGCCTTTTGGCTTTTTATGAGAAACATTTTGGATTTATGTTGAGAGCTTGTGGACATTTGGTCTATATCGATATTTTTTCCCTTTTACCAAGTGAGTTTATCAATGATCAGGCCAGAATACAAGAGGTATTTATACACAATCTTACTCCGTTAAGTCGCTTTAAAAACTTGAACTGTCACAACTTTTTGCTGTGTTTTCATGAGCACAAATCATCAAGCATAATTTGTTGAACTTGTTCTTTGTGTTAAAGCTTCAATTCTCGCAGTTCAAGCCCTTACACATTGCCTTTTTTTTATTAATTTATGGTTATAATATGTTGTTTATTTCAACCATTTTGTTGCTTTAAAAATATTAATACGGCAAAAGTGCATGCTGTCGATCGATGTCCGTGTTTGGATACTCTGATCCTGCGCAGTTATTGACCAATCAGAGCTTGAGTTGTATAAATGGAATGTTCTAAACAAGAGATTAAATCTTGTTTCAAAATGCTACCACGAAATATAAAATAATTTACATAAGAAAAAAAAGCGAATGAAACTAAATAAATAGCAGAATAAATAGCAGAGAAAACTGGATTCTTCTCATTTGCTCAAAGGTAGATTTGCAAAGAGTCAGAGTACACATGCTATGATTGGTCAATTACTGTGCTTATAATTATCAGGCTAATATATTGATGCAACCACACTAATTATTGGGATGTTATTATATGACACATTTGTTAGGCTTATTTCATAAAAAAATAAAATATGCAAACACTTTTACAAAGTGAAGTTGGAAGTAAACTTTCAAAATCTCCCAACTCAAAACAATTCATCTTTGCATCAGGCACCATACATAAACACATGCAGTGACAGCTAGAGTTCGTTATAATTTCAAAAACTTGATCAAACTACAAGCAATATTTTGCACTCAACTACACTTATAATTTAATATAACATCTTTTCTAGCTAATGGACAGTCAGATTTGTTTTAGTTTTATAAGAATTATGAGAAAAAGAATAATGAGGCCACAAGGTAAAATTGATCAGCCAAAATTGATCAGCCAAAATGTCTGTGCAGAGCAATGATTGGTGGCCATGTCCAAGATTTACTCAAAATATAGGCAACCATTATATGCACAGCTGAACCATGGATGTTATGACCTGGCCTGAAAACAACCCTTTTAATATATTTTACTCTATATACACTGTAACACCAAACAATTTTACTCATCCAAGGGAAAATCCTCAGACAGCCTAGGCATGCAGCAATGGGTTAATTATAAGGCTTACCTGCTAATTTTATTCCCCTGTGTGAATACTCTCAGATAGAGATATGTTAAAAACTATCTGTCTAACTCTTTCCAATTCAAATTTGTATAGGTAATTGCATGGGGCCAAGGAACATTAACTAAGGTTAATTAATTTCACGAGTGTTTTCAAAATTTTATAAAATTGCCTGAGTCGCAAAGCAACGAGGGTAATTTGAAGATTTTGAAAACATGAGTGAAATTAAACCTTAATTTTATGAGAACTCATGCGATTAGGTGTTAATTAATTATAGTGGGCAAAATTATTCAAGAGCTATATTATGTCCAGAAAATGTCAACGTACATGTACCTTATCACGGTTGGTGCTCGGCAACATTCCAAATTTCCCTCACTCTATCGCTGTGCCTGTTGCTTTCTTTTTGTAAACACAGGCAAAAGCAGGGATGTAGCTGGGGGGGGAGCCAGGGGAGCCACAGCTCCCCCCCTTTTGATATATAAAATGACAGACATGTAATTACAAAACTGATGCAATATCAATTGTGTCAGGAAATAAACTGTAAACAGTGTATTCAATCTACTGAGTGTATGCATTTTGAGTATCTATGTGACGTTTGCATGTTTTGAGTATTTTATATGACGTTTTTTAACCTTTAGAGTCTGTAAAATCTTCCTCCAAAAGCCAGGAAATGGCATTTCAGCGACTCTCAAAATTTTGATTTAGGCTCCCCCCCCTTTCAAAATCCTGGCTACATCCCTGGGCAAAAGTTCATAAATTTTCTAGTGTATTCATTTTCACTAATTAATGGTTTATACTCTTTCAATAGTTTAAATTAGTTCAAAATATACAAAAATGCATTTTCATGCAGACCAAAAACCCTGACAGATTTGTTGAAAAAAAGGTCAGTCCTCTGAGGTTCACTGTTGCTAAGTAACAAAGCAACCAATCACATGCAGGAACACTGATCAAGGAACCAAGTGCAAGTAATTTTGCCCTGAATTACAAAAAAAAATGCCCTCTTCTCTTCATTAGCCAATCATATTCAAGTAATTTTGGCCCTCTATATTATTAAGCCTGTAAACAAACTGTCTTTTTTTTTGGGGGGGTGGGGGGGGGGGGGGGGGTGGAGGTGCCTTTGGAATGAAAGGCTTTCCTCAATATTGCTAGTTTTAAACTTACTGTCAGTTCTAATGTCTTTAAATCAAACTGTAGAGTTGGGCAATGGTGCGCACCAGAGATATGTTATGTGACAACCTTCAGTGCCCTTGAGACGTGTTGTGAAACAATTTTTGGTGCCTCAGTCGCTCCTGTGAGCACTGTTGTCCACATTGATGTGGTTAAAATGTTAATTTTACGACTTTACTGTACTTTCAAGTTTAACTGAAACATTACCCCTGCCCACCCCTGAGTGCACCCGTGCCCCCCCCCCCCCCCCCCCCTCCCTCTGTGTACCCGAGATATTGGTGAAAAGTGTCCAACTCTAGCAGTCTGGTCTTTTAATGTAGTATTCTATTTTATTCTGGCTATAAATGCTGAATAATTTTATTGACCTTAAATTCACATTAAATAATTCAAAAGTGTACCAACAAATACTTCTGTTGGGCAACTCCTTTGTCTCCTAAAAATTATGTACTACCAAAAATGATGAGCAAAAGAACAGCACTATGATAAACTGATAAAGACATGACATGCAATATTGACTCAGACTTCGATTGACTAATATAATAATATATAGTGGATAAATTAACCAATGAATCAACTCATATTTAGATCTGTACAAAATAAGTTTTGTTCATTGTTTTCTTCACCTTATAATAACTGTTTACAACTCGTCAAATTACTCAAATAATTTGATAAACTAATAATAATTTAATATGCTGAATACAGTTGAAAAATTCAGCTTTTTTATTCACAAATTCAAGGTCTTGTTTAAGAGGTTCTGTTTAACAAGATTAACGATAAAATCATGCACAATAATATTACACGAGTTTATTTTCAGAATGCTTTCTCGTTTAAAAACAAAAGCAAAGTAGCAAAATAAAATTGTTCAACTTACCTGTTTGACATTGTCGGTACTACTACATGTTCAATAAAGCAATAGTCTGCATACACAACACAAATATAAGTCAATACGACACAAAATATTCCACAGGGCTCCTTCTGAAATGATACCATGTTAAATTTTCACAGCAACAGGAGGGCCTGCCCGCAGGCTAAAATATTGTCACTGATCAAGATCGATCAGCCATATTAATTTATGCAATTATGCAGTATTTGCAGAAAGACAACAATCCCTTCTAATCCTTAATTGTCTCTTTGTGTCCCCTTATTGTCCCAATCTCGACAAAATGGTTTGGACGTGCACGCACGTTTATTTAAAAAAAATCTTATGGTTTACTTTATAAAGTATATATACTTGAACAATAAAATTGGACCCGAAATTTTCTCATTTCCAGTTTTGGGGAATGAGATCCGAATTATTAAATTTAGAGTGCCATTGTAAATTAAAAAAACTTTAATACATAATACGAATTTGAGACTGGAATTTAAAAAATTGCTAGCTGTTGGGCATTACCAAATAGAGTAACCAAGTATTATTAGTTGAATTTGGGCATCGAAGATTTTCAAGTGCATAAACCGTCATAAGGTCAATTGTCCGTGATGTTGCCTAATTCTGAATTAGTGTTTTGACCTGACATTTGTAGGATTTATATCTTTCGCTATAAAAAATCCAACGGAGATTTTGACAGTTTAATTAATGAGTACACAGGCCCAAAAATTTAAATGTTAACTTTCGAGTGTTTGATATAGCTTCTCAAATAATGAATCAGTACCTTAAGAGGTGAAAATTAAATTTGAAGTGAAAGTTGCCTGAATTTATACAAGTGTTTGATCACATATCCAAACTCCGTCTCCGTACTGATTTTCTCTGTTTTTATCTTATGAATTATCAATACGTTTTTGAGCGTAACTTAAGGCCCCGTTCACACTATACTGGATAGCTTTTGTGCCGGCACGAAAACCATACCGGATAGGCCTTCTGTTCACACACAAAACGCCTGTTCCGGCACAATTTCTGTGCCGGCACGCCGTTGCGCCGCT
Source organism: Paragorgia papillata (assembly GCA_035771165.1). Taxonomy (NCBI): domain Eukaryota; kingdom Metazoa; phylum Cnidaria; class Anthozoa; order Scleralcyonacea; family Coralliidae; genus Paragorgia; species Paragorgia papillata. Next base: position 3,197,620 of record JAWNZC010000014.1, read on the forward strand.
CCGATCTCGAAAGAGGTACATCTTGTATCGGATAGCTTTTTGTGCCGTTTCAGCTCCAGTGTGAACGGAGGTCGAAATCGTTTCGGAAGTATATTAATAGAATAGAGCGTGGTGATTGGTTGGATCACGGGGTTATATCGTATTCGGCACGAAACGGCACATAATTATGCCGTCTGTTCACACTATACCGGTTAGGTTTTCGTGCCGGCACGAAAACCTATCCGGTATAGTGTGAACGGGGCCTAAAAAGTCATTCTTTATGACCCAGGGGTGAACGTTGTGAAGAAAGGTCCCGTATTTATACTCTCATATAGAATCAATGCTACATAGATAATAAATAAAAAAAATTGAATTTGTGAGGAATATGACCCATAAATTACGAAGCAAAAAATAAAAACTTTCTGATGACGATTAACGTGTATGTTCTGATATTAATGTTCTTTGTGTTTGTGTACAAGCTAAATGTTCAGTATATTTAATTGTCTAGTTAAAACGATAACGTGAAAAATATCTTTGTGGGTGGGCCCCAGGCTTTTATAGTTCCTTGGGAACATGCCTGGCAATACTTATAAGTGACTTTGATTTCGCAAATATTTATAAAATAATCTAAAATCCCCTGAAATCCTTTTAAGACCACTTTGGAGAAGTGCTGGGGGGCGACTAGACCACTAAGGCCTTAGGGTAACCGGTATAGTAACTGTTAAGCATATATGCAAGCTTCGTATGCATTGACTGCATCTAGCTAGAGTTTTCATCAGAGAGTTTTCATTCAGTTCCAGGGTATTGCGCGCGCATCATTTTGAATTGGCGGGAGCATATTCCCTCGGACCCCAACCCTTCTAGACATTTCACGCTTTCAATGAAGACGCTCGGTTGGTTTTGCATCAGGCTCCACCCCGAAAACCAAGACTCTGACTACGTCACTGCAATAAATTTTACTTTCATTTGCATCTGACAACGCCCATCCCCAATATTTTCAGCATGGGGCCCCTTGAACCCCCACCCCCCCTTACATGAGTCTCCTGAGCCCTGGGGCCCAACGCTTTCTAGAAGGCAAGTGCATAACAAAAAATTGTGCAATCAGAAAGCGCCGGACCCCCGAAAGCTTGGGGCCCACGGCATATGCTGCTTTTGCCATTATGGTTAATCTGGTACTTTACATATAGGCATAGGCTATACGCTGAAGGCCAGACAGATATACTGATGTACCTAGCCATACAAGATTCTATCTAAAGAATAAGAAATGCTTTTTATGAACTATTTTTTTGGGGCTCCTAAAGATTGGAAATCCCTGACTGCAGCCCAGTCATCCCCCCTGCCCATCACTCTAGCTTGGGATATGATGATCAGTGACCTCCAAATCTCTAATCTGGAACTCTGACATCATCACGTGCACGCTATCGGCTTCAAAAGTGAAGTCAGGATTAAGTAAGGATTTTCGTGCATGACGTTGGATAATTCAGTCCCCTTTTGATTGCGTTGGGAACAGGTTGTAGAGGGACTGAAAGCGACGTAATATAGCGCACTCACTTTCTGCCTTGGAGTTAGAGTTCCAGTTATGAAAATTTAATTTACTGGATCAGATAAGATACAACGTTCATGATATATTCGATAAACAAGAGCATTATTGCAGTGCAACAAATCTGCAAACACCTTGCATAGTTGACATATTTGACCCAGTGTGCGGTGTGTTATCTAACCACAAATCGCGACGATATTCCGAACTAGCTATATATACAACTCGCGTTGAAAACAATAAACAATGTTTAATATCTAAGTTGCTTGCTTGACAACATGTGTTCATGCCAAAAGTAAGTTAATTCGCGCTTGCATTGAAATGGGATTGCGCATCTTCAATCACTCAGCAACATTACATTACATATACAACCTATTCTTTCAGACTTTCATAAAATGTTACATAAAACTGATGAAACTTTTCTTTAAATAATATCTTCCAATTTCAAATAAATACAGACTAAATTCGCCAAGAAACCAATGGGATCAAACTCACCGTAGAGTTGAGAAGAGGGCGGTTCAAACTTATTCTGACCTATTCTACTGTATATTTTTGACTTTTCTAAACTGACAAGAAATACACTCCTGCGTCGGACTCAATTATATATAAGTGCATGATAACCATCATCTCAACTGAACTATTTTATCTCAAGATTCAATTTTGCACAATAGTATTTCTCGTTGAAAATAGATTTAATCTGAATCCAAATACTGCATGAGCCCAGGATTTTGAATAGGATTATAGAGGATTAAGCTCAACAACTGTAAGTACGTGGCAATCGATAATTCTCGTGCATTATGCCAAAGTTATTATACGACGTTAGAGCATGGTTAGAGTAAGGAAATTGCCAACTTATAATATCGCAGAACTTCACAAATACTGAATAGCGATACGTGATACGCGCCCTGGAAGCTTTATTATCTTCTTGTCCTGTCTAAGGTCGTCTAACGGAGGCTCATGCCGAGCCTTCGAGATTACCGTCGCTGGAATGTACTCTTGACGAAAAACGAAAGAAAAATTATTTTACGCTAAAGCCAATAATCCTGAGAGTAGATAATCAGTTGAACCAAACACAATCCTATTGGCGTATTTAATTAATTCATTGAAAATGACTGATGATTACCAAACTCTCGGCCACCTGCACATGACAAATGACCCCTCTTTACATGTTTTCGAGTCATTTAACCGATGTCTCCCGCGAACACGAGAGCTTCGCGATTGCTTAGTCAACCTCGATGTATGAATATAGGCAGAAGAAGGAATCACTTTGATCGCCAGACAGCCCAATTTTATAGAACTATTAAGATTAAGATTTAAGACGACGTAAGTGTTTTCACTTCTTTGTTTCGTTTGTTTATGCTATTGGATGGTTATTGAACCATTAAGGACTCTCTCTGGTATGTAAATCGTTATGACCAATAACCTGAACTTATCAAAAAAAATATTTGTTGAACATAAATGTGAAGGACGTTGTTTAATACGTCAAATAAAGAAAACTTTAAAGCAAGCGCTCAGTTATGACCAGCTAACATGTTCTAATTGAACTTTGGGTGTCGGAAACCGCTAAATGTTTTTTAGGAAGCGGTTAGCCAATATATAGGCGTTTACCGTTGGAATTTCCTTGAGGCATTATGGCATTCACAAGTTGGTTTTGTTTATCGTTATCCTATAGGTTATCTAACTCATTTAACAATATCAAATATCCGTTGCATGGACTGGGTTTAAACTGTATACTAAGCTTTAAGACTGTAGAGTTATCATAACTAACAAAGTAAGCTTAGTAATAGAACACGGCAAGTCGGTCTTCAACGAGAAGTTTATGCGCTGAAATGTTTACAAACAATAGCGAAGCGCACAGATGACGTGAAATTCATGTTTGTCTGAGTTTATAATTCATTCTTGCATTTCCAACAAAAGAAAATGGTTCATTAGAAATCCCTCGAGATTCAATTTCGGTTTGTTTGTCTGAGTTTTGGTCTATAAATAGTAACTGTGCGCTTCGCTATTCGAAATCGTAACGACAGAAACGTGTCCAGATAATGTTTTGTAAAAACATTCACGTTCATGTCGGATATATCGAAGCGAACAGTAATCCCCAGGGGTCGTTGTCATAAAAAAAACGTAAGCAAATTTCCTGTTCCTGATTTCTCGACCAATCAGAGAAACAATTAAAGGCGCCCCCGCGTCCCTTTGGAATAAAATATTAGAAGAACAGCCAATTAGAGAGCGGTAAAAACGTTGATTGTATGCTTGTCTTTCAATGCATTGCTCTAAATCGTTAGTTGGCGTAGATCGGATGCTGGACTATTAATCACTTCACATACTTTTTTATTTCGAGGCATCGACTTGGCATTTCACGCAGTGGGGGAGCAACAGACTCGTATTCAAGGTGTTTGGATTTCAGGGGTTCAAATTGAAGGATTTCTTTTCCTCGTATAGCCCACAGAACAAAACTGACTAACTGGCAATTCACTTGTCTTTGTGCGATAATTAGTTTGGTTGTTGTGTTGTCAAAACGCTTACCATGAAGAACCACAGCCGACTTACTGATCGAGATCGTGACAAAAGCGTCGGTGAAGAACTAGACGAAGGTGTGATCGAAGTACAAGTTATCCCCCAGGATGACAATTGGGGAGAAACAGCCACGACAATCACCGAAACAACAGCAACTTCAGTAATAAGCGGTATAAGCGAAACAAACTTAAGTGATATTGGGAAAGATTTCCGACCATGCCGATTCAACTTTCGTCGTCATTGTGGCTTCACTATCACTGTATTGCTCGGCTTGATGGGAGTTCTGTCACCTGTTGCCTTTGTCGTGATACCTATCTTGTTGGGAGAGCCTCAAAAATGCTTGAATGAATGCGATGTGTTATATATGAGTTTGGGATTCAGAGAGGTTATTCTAATTGCTGGTATTTGGGCGCTTTACTTTCGCAGACCTCGTATTAATTTCCCTAGAGTAAATCGCTTAAAAGTTGGCGTTATGGGGCTGGCGTTTATCATCGTGATGTCCTACTGGGTAATTTATGGTTACCGAATGCTTGAGGATAAAACTTACGGAGTGTCTGAGAAGATAACTAACCGGTTAGTGCTTGTGAACAAAACTAAATCCGAGTACATAGCCCAGTTCGCTCTATCGCTTGCAGACACGTTGTTATTTGTACACTATTTATCCCTGGTTGCTCTTTGGTTTCGACAGAGTAGAATTACATTCACTATGAAAGTTATCCGAAGCACGGATGGTGTGAGTCGTTTTTATAATGTCGGTGTTATGTCGATACAACAGGCGTCCGCTTTCGTACTGAATCATTACTACAGAGATTTCCCAGAGTATAACCCTTTGTTGATGCGCATCCCGTCGTCTCGTAACTCTCAAAAGAAAGAAACGACGAACATTAAATTCTACGATATTGACGGCAAACTGGGAAACGATTCGTCGAACGCCAATTCCCGAGCACGAGCGGTCATCGCGGCAACTGCACGAAAACGCGAGTCAAGGCATAACGACCGTTTTTACGAGGAAGAAGAGTACAGCAGAAGAGTGAAAAAGAGGCGAGCTCGGTTAACAACGGCAACCGAAGAAGCGTTTACCCATGTCAGGAAATTGAAACTTGAAAGAGATCCTTGTCTTCCATTGGACGCCGAAGAAGCTGCTCAGGCCATCTTTCCTTCCTTGGCACGACATTTACAGAAATATTTGAGGACAACACGTCAACAATATCGATATTCTATGGATTCCATACTCAAACATTTGGCACATTGTTTGATCTTCGATATGAGCCCTAAAGCTTTTCTAGAAAGATATATCGTTGATCAACCGTGTGTTCAACTGCTGGCTGAGAACATTAAAACATGGAATTTGATATGTGAAGAGCAACTTACTTCGAACATCTCGAAATCGACCGTGTTTCAACTTCTGCGTGACGAATATTCATTGGTAGTCACTGTAAATGAACTGCCGCAATACGATATCACCGAAGAGGACTTCGATTTTGATGACAACCAGTTTGTCTTGCGTCTGAACTCGGAAACATCTGTTTAAACTTTGTTTGGGGCATATTTTTTTCTTAGACCTAAGTTTTTAGTATTTATGTATATAATATAACGCCTTTGCTCTTTGGGAATGTTCGCTGGATTATATAGTAAACATTGCTCATTTGCTGGGTTAGCGCGATTGGTGTACATACATAAAGAAAGACGTGTACTTGAAAAAGGCAGACTGTTTACAGGCTTGCACAATGAAGCATCTGTAGCAGGTTGTCTGTGTGAACTGTCGAGAATAGCCCCCAGAAATAACATACATGCGTTACGTTAGGCACTATAGTGAGACAACATACATACGGTACAGTACTACAGCCTGCGCTGTTTTTACTTGCAGTGAACCGCGTGCCAAATTATCTCAAGGGGAGCACAACAAGGCTTAGCAATGACCGATGATTAGTTATAACTAACTAGAAAACATAGAACAAGAAAGCCCTGTGGTGCTAGGACAAATGTTTGCTGCACCCTTATCGGCTAACTGTCATTGCGAATTATGTTCTCACTTGCATGATAATTCAAATAACTGGGGATTTTCAAATTTGTGCGTGCGCTAGCATTGCTGACATGCTGCGCCATGTGTTAAGTGTCAAGACTCAAGTTTTAAGTCTCGAACGTTTTATTCACGCTATTTTGGTAAAAGTAATTCAAACTGAGATTCGAGTGAACTTTCACTTTATATTCATATCAGAGAATATCGGAAGACAATCCATCAAGGAACAGCTAGAATATGTTATATTTAAAGCAGTCGTATATGAATATAAGTTACCGTGTTGTTGGATTATATTCTAATCTGCGTAAAATATCAAGTTTGTTTTGCAATGCATTTGCCTTTATTTCAGAACATCCGATACGCCGATTTCAAATAAAATTATTTGTATTTGTACAACTGTTGATGGTAGTGTGTGCCTTTGAAAATCTTACTGGCGGAATGGTTACCATGGAGTGGAAATTTTGATTTTTGGTTTTAACCCTTTGACGCCGCTACCCCAAATATCGTCCTTTTGGAAGGATGAAAAACACTCGTAATTTTGGACAACTTCCTGGTCGGATTTCCGTCTTTAACTTTGGACAACTTCCTGGTCGAATTTCCGTCTTTAACTGCCATTTTCTGAATCTACATAAAATTCTAGATCGGAAAAATGCTTTTTTCGCGGTAGATCTTGTCAACCGTTTATAGCGAAATCCAGCAAGATTTTTCGCTGGTTTTTCGCATTTTAGCCGGCGTCAAAGGGTTTTAATATGTTCTTACATTTTTATTATTTTATGGTCCTTGAAAATTCTAGAAGTCCTTGAATTTGAAAACCAACATCTTATGCCTGCAAAAAACTGTTAAAGTATAAGTCTTTCAGGGTCTTGTTGAAAGTTTCATTATTAATTGTAATGCCAATAATTTTGAACAAGTTACATTTCCCTCCAAAACGGTCTCATTTCATTTACATAATGCAATGTATTTTTTTCATGACTTTTTCTGTGGTCGTTCCAGTTCCTTGAATAAGTGATATTGGAAAAGTTTCTGGAAGACATGAAGGTATCATGTATAGTGGGGAACCCCAATAATTGGTTACGTTGGTTACACATGTATACTTGTTTAAGCAGGCATTGTTTATACGTCGTTCTATGTCTATGAGCGCACCGAACTAATTAATTAATTGGTGCGGTGACTGCGGTCCTAGCACGCTAATAGAACGCTGTCCTATATATACTGGATTTATACATAGACAATTTTGAACGAATCAAGTTTATTAATATTATAAGAATATTAAATTATCGCTTATAAGTGTTCTTTTACAGTTCTAAGATTTTTCCACCCGCCTTCGATAGACAAACCGCACGGTTAAGAGTGAACCTAATTCAAAGAGCAAACGAAATTGATTTATACAGCATACTGTGACAGAACCACTGATCTCTAGTGGACCAAATTAATTAGAAAAATAATTACTTGGGTGCGCTCTTAGAACGCTGTATAAACCATGTCTATATAGAAGTGATACAGTAAAAACCCGCTAACAAGAACCTACCACTATTAAGAACCTCAAGCTGAAATTAAGAATTTATTTATATAAGAACCTATCCCAGGCTGATTTGGTAAAATGTAGGTTCTTGTTAGCGGGTGTTTACTGCCCCAGTGGTGCAGGTTGCGCCAGTAATGTAGACCGTATTAGCCTGCGTGCAGATGGAAACGGGGGAAGTCTGCACGCAGGCTATAGACTAATATAGGTTGCACACTGTAACTGCCTTGTTGGCTGGACGATTTGGTCGACTGCAATTTGGAATGACCCGTCACTCGCGGTGGAATAAGTTGAGTGTTGTGAGTGAGAATCTCTACAACTCCTTCGTGCAAAAGTTGTCAAGTTTAATTTGGTTCTGCGACAACAGAACACGAATGTTCCATATGTGAAGATACTCGTGTAACTGTTGCCGCAAACAAGTTACGACAACAAGCTCAGTGTTCCCACCAGAGAATACCGGTCATTCATGTATTCCATTTTAGGACTATATCTTATAGCCAGAGAACAACAAGGTCCGGTGTCGGACTCTGGCTCGGATAGACATTCAGACGAAAAAGAGTAGTCTCAGAAACTATAATTATATCTCTGATGATCGCCAACAATTTAAAGTTATTCCCCTTTTTGAGGGGTGCATCGGACGGGGAGCCGACAAAGTTACTCAGCAACATAAATTAGTCTGGTTATATGGTTGTCGCACGACAGTTGCAATTTGCAAAAGTAATTGGGCTGCAGTGACTGGAACTTGAATTGCGCGGTCACTAGAACTTGGGTGCGACTGAAACTTGGGTTGGGATGACTGCGAACAAACGTGTTGTGCAACAGTTAACTTTAATTTGGTTGTGCAACGGCAAAACAAGAATGTTTCCATATGGTTGTGAACAAGACCAGGGGGCAAGTTGCCCTGGGCCCCAACTTGAGAAGGGCCCCCTAGACTGATTTTTAAGATTTGAGTTTTTGACGTAAAAAAACCAATTTGAAGCCCAGAAAGCGTAAAGATCAGTAGCACTAACTTCATTTTTAGGCAATCCAGGGGACCAATTGAGAACACGTAGACAAGACCCTATGTTTGACGTCATCAATCCCCCCCCCCCAATCGAGCCATGTGACGTCATCAGGGGCCCAAATCGATAATTTGCCCCGGGCCCCACAATTTCTCTCGGTGGCCCTGAATAAGACACGGCTCTGGGCTGTTGTTTAATGTCTCACTAAACGGATTGGGGTTAGTTAGCGAGACTGAATCAACAAACTGGCGCTAGACCTAAAAAACAAATTTTCCTATCTTCCAGAAGTTGCATAGTCACTTAAACTTTCAGCTGATAATTAACAGAGTTGGTAATTAACATAATTTTCAGTCCCACGATAACAAGGTCACGTGAATGGCTGGTGGCCAGAGTCGACTCGAGATATAGAAATGCAACCGAAATTAACAGCGCAATATAATATATATATAATGCAAATGTTGGTCTAGTTTACCAAGCTAAGTAGAACATTTGTGTATAACATGATCACAATCGAAATGTGAGATTTTAGCGAAATATTACAATTTCTAGTTATACAAATTGATTCAACTTTAATTTCATTCAACATAACATGGTGTTAAAACGTAATTACACAGTTTGTATTAATTTAGAATATTTGGTAAATTTCTTTGTTTATCCATGCCAGTCCAAGAACATTCTAGAACATTATATGTGACCTTGTTGTCAGTGTGACCTAGCTAGAGGTCGACAATAGCTGAACCTTGATAAATATATTTGGCAAGTTTGACTCATTGTTTCATCCTATATTGCACAATACACACAAGGCACGACTATCCGTAAATGCATTTTCGTTTTCGCTTATCGTCAGATACTCTCTTGTATTTTTCCTGAAAAACGACTTTCTTATTCTTGCATATTTTGTGTTAAGCACCCCCCTTGAAAAAGCGCCGTTTCTTTGACTCGCAAAATAAATAAGCGCTCCGAGAAAATACGGTAAAAACCGTTTAAAGCTAACTTGAAACGATAGGGTGTTAGCACATTGTTTAGGTAGCGCACACATGCTTTTTATCTGTGCGACATACAGGGTTGAATTTCTTATCGAATCGCGATGCAGTTTTATCAGATTTTCACCAGTAATTAACACCGCAGGTTTCCTTGAGGTGCTTTGGTTTCCTCTTGCAACTGCATGACCAATGGCAATGAAGGATAGCCCTAGCCTACTATAGATCTCTACTCAACCACTGATACAATTTTGAACACGTCATTTGAACACGAAAGAAGTTGAGTAGAAGCACGAGGCGACAGCCGAGGTCAGACGCCAGACGTATACCTTTAGAGTATATATACATAGAAGTGATTTGTTTCATGAAATAAAAAGAAGAAAAAACAACCAAAAGTTGGACAGTTATGAAAGCTATTTTATTTATTTTAATAACTTTGCCATATACATTACAAACATAAATACAGACATTAAGACAATAGGCTGGGTAACCGCAACATCTAGTGCCAATTACTGCGGCCCCAAAACAAGTACGATTTAACTGTTACTTTAAAAATACATAACTCGATATACAACATACATTAAATCATAGTGAATAGAAAATATACATGGTTTGGAAACCCGGCAAACTTCAAAGCGGTTAACAATCAAGCCACGATTCATGTTGAAAGGTACATGAAGGTGCCAAATCGTTTGTTTTAGGTTTATTAATATTTAAATAGTACGGTTGAGTGATTGAACCCAAACGTTGCTATTGGATGATTGCTTCATTATACAGAAAACACAATATGTTCAGTAACCGTGAAAGTGCAAAAATTTCCATAAACCTGAACAAAAACATAAAACAATGACTTTTGTCGAGCTTCCAAACCATGTATGTTTTCTATTAACTATGATTAAATTTACTACGGTATCTACTAAAAGCAACACGATGATGGGTTCATATGGCTTCGAGCTGTGTTGCATTTTAAACATGTGCTTTTCCATGTTCGTGGGTCGCCTACGTCATATGTGTTGTTAAGTGCGTTAATGTAGTAGTTGAATAGTAACTTCTTGAAGTTGAGAGTGTGATGCGTTGGTAGGGTGGTCTTGTTGAGGATGTTGATGCCGTGGTTAGTTTTGTAGAAAAATACAATGTCTAGCCAGTCTAGGTATTCATGCCAGTACGTTAAAGGAAGGAGTTTAGTCGTGAGTAGTCGTTCTTCGTATTTAATGTCACAAAGGAAGGGTAGATCCAGAATGAATTTCGAAGCCCGTCGTTGAACACGTTCAATTCTAGATATTAATTCGACTGACTGGGGAGCCCATACATATATAACCCAGCTGTGAACGGACTAGAGAAAGGTAAATTTCGTTCTCGTGTTATTTAGAATTGTTTGTATGCAAATGAGAAAACCTATGACGTAAAGTTACGTGCAGATTTATTGGAAAGTCATGTTTATCGTTGGAATTATTTAACAAAATTACTTAAGACTTTGCAAATATATTCATTTCAACACACTATCAAATTCCTTTCAGTAATGTCGAAGATATATATGATTTTAAATATAACTTACAATTATATGTACGTAACTTTACGTCATAGTTTATCTCATTTACATATCAAACAAATCTAAATAACTTGAGAACGAAGATAGATATAGAAAAACCGTAAAAGCATTTCTTTATCATTTTCAGAAGATCTTGATTTGAAGATGAAGCTTTATATTTTCATTTCCTCTTTCAATACAATTGCTACATTGCAGTCCCACTATACGTTAAATTTTTCACGTATTCCAAACAATCTAAAAAAGGTCTAGACTAAAAAGCAAACATTCTACTTTTGTTGATACCTCATCACTTTGTCAGCGCCACGCAATCTAGATCAGCAGACGACAGTATAGTGCATTCGACGAATTTAATCAGTGACAAAACAGAATGTGTTTAGTTTATTTGTTTAAATTATATACTAAGCTTTGCCAAAGCGCTGGTAGATAACATTGAAATAGACACAATTACACGTTAATTATATAATTTTATTTATTTATTTATTTATTTATTAACTTTGCCTCAATACAAGACACACAATTAAGATATGAAACTACAAAGTTATACTATATGAGGCTGGGTAACCGCAACAGCTAAAGCCAATTACTGCGGACCCTTAACAAACGAGTTATAAAATATGAGTTCATGGACCATCAATCAGACGAAACGGTACGACTAACCACAGTTAATTAACAACACGAAGGTACAGTAACGAGATTACGACTACAGTTACATTTAACACACACGCCTTTCCAGGTGCGTGGATCGTTAGAGGAGTACGTGTCTTTTAAAGCTGTAAGGTAGTAGTTATAGAGTTGTGACTTAAAAGTTGTGAGTGATAGAGATTTCAAAATGAGAGTTTTTGGTAGAGAGTTCCAGGTTCTTGTTGTCCGGCAGATATAAGATTTTTGGTAGGTAGAGGTTTTGCATTTCTTGGTTTGGTAGAGGTAACAGTTTGAGTCCGATGATCGTGTATTTCTATTAGCTTGTGGCGTTGCAATAGCGTTTTTGTCGAGGGTGATTATACCGTGGTTAATCTTGTAAAAGAACAGCATATCCAGGTACTCATGCCAGTATGACAATGGAAGAATTTTGCAAGCCAGAAGCCTTTGTTTATAGATCATATCACAGTTAAAGGGTAGATTGAGCATGTATTTGGAGGCTCGTCGTTGTACGTGTTCGACTTTTCTAATTAGTTCAGTGGATTGAGGAGACCATAACGATAAAGTAAATAAAGGAATAAATAACAATTATTAAAGCGAATTAATTTCAGATCGTGAGCGGTTAAAAATGTATACAGTACACTAAAATATTACTCAATGCATGTTTCCTCAACTATCGGCTAGGTGGTAAAACAAAAAGGTCTATAGGAATATCTTTTTTCAAAAAGTCTATAATTAGGAACATTTTATCAAGTTATGTTCAAGGAAATGCATGCTAATTCTAGACTAGTGAAACTGTAGTCCTTACACCTTTATTTTGAAATATCCTCTCAATAAAATCATCTCAAATTGCCATTGCAGCTCCTGTAAACCTCGCCTATGTTGAATATAAACCGGTTGGTGTATTTTAAAGCACCGACTAAATCACACACACCCCCGTTGCCTCAAAATACATACAGGTATAGAATCAATCACGGCAACGATATCAATTACTTAATCGTGTGAATGAAAAACGTTTTACTGAACAGTAATGATATTATTTAAAGGGGCAGTAAGACGGAAAATCTTCCATTCAATTTTGATTTTAGAAGTACTTTCCGTATGAGCTAGAAGTGTAGCGTTCTTGTTAAATTAATATCTCATCATGCATGTTCCAGAGATATTCAAGTTTTTGTAACATGCAAATGAGATGCCTCATGATGTCATCTATACTCCACACAGATCAAACAAACTTCCCCAAATGAGGAATATATCAAGCAATAACGGTGTACATTGCAATGTACCATTCGTATTAGAACAGCTTCAAAGTTTCAGTACAAACTACGTACGTAGATATCCTCCTTTACGGAATTAGTGGAGTAGATGACGCCATAAAGTATCTTATATTTGCATTTTTTAAAACCAAAATATCTTTGAAACAACATGCGAAATTGAAAAAGCGAAAAGGCTATTCTTCTTTACTATAAAAACACTTCTAAGGGCCTGTTCACATGAGGCGAGTTATCTCGGGGGGTAGGGTTATCCCTATCCCCCGAGATAACTCGGTGTTAGTTTATTTCCATGTTAAAAAAATAAACCGTTTCACACGAGACCGAGATAACTCGGGGCATAGGGATAACTCGGTTGGAGCGATAGGGTAACCCTAGCCCCCGAGTTATCACTACCTCCATGTGAACGCTTTCACCCGAGTTATTTCGGGGGGTAAGGTCAACTTCTTAGGCATGCGTATTTATGCTATTGCTCGGGATAACTCGGGGTGAATTAGCGTTCACATGAAGCTAGGGTTATCTGGGGGGCCAGGGACAACTTGGTAGTTGCGTTTTATCATGTGAAACAGGGCCAACTTTGACCCTAGCCCCCGAGTTATCCCTACCCCCCCGAGATAACCCGGTCTCATGTGAACAGGCCCTAAGTACCTTGTATTATTGAAAAAACAAGACCTTGTATTGGTATTTTATCTAAAATTCGCATTTCGTTGATCTTAATACTTTTATTAACATTTATCATGCACTGAGTTATCACTTTAAATAAAAATCATATTTATCATTAAACTCTAATTTATTATTCAGGAAGTCGTCCGACTTTCCAGATCATGAGCAGACTAATCCCATCTTTATTAAACTTATGATTAAATTCATTACCCAACTTGTTTACTTTTGAAAAGCAGTCTTTGTTTAGAAATCCACTCAGGTAAATTGCCTAATACATTAACAAACAACATAATTATAAAACTAGACATGCTTCAAAATCACCACTTCCAAAAAATATGAACTTAGAATTATAAGTCCTAAGTATAATATTCGACATATTGCCTAGTTGGTGCAAAGGGATAGAACTTTACCAGAGGAAGATAAAAAATAACAAAATTTGGATGTATAATCTTGGCTTCGTGTCACATACTAGTTTTCAACCAAAACCCAAAACGTGCCTAAACGTAACCCAACGAACTACGTGCATCTTATAGGAAATAGTTATTACTCCCTCGCAGTCGCTAGTCGTCACTGCGGGCGTACCGGCTGGGAGGGTCAGTGCATTGAAGAAACAAAGCACTGACACGGTTGGAGAGATTATACGAAGCAAAATCTGATGAAGCACCAGTCTTCAACGCCTGTACAGGCAAGCAAATATTACTCGTGTTGCCGCAACTTTACCTTTCGCAATAATGCTATATTTTTTTAATTTAATTTAAAGCCCTAATTAAACGAGAACGCAAGTCATCGCAAGTTGGCAGTCACGCTATCTTAGCCAACCGCTCTGAATGATTTCTCGAAAATATTATGTACCGTGACAAAGTTAAAACTAGGGGGTTCCCCCGGAAATTTTTTGAGTTCTTGGTTCTCTGAAATGGCATTTCCAGCCATTTGAGGGCACGTTTGAGCACTCCGCAGTATAGAAAAAAGGTTGTATTTTGGGTTACATGTACTTACAGTATAAAATATTTATGTAAACACTTAAAAAAAAAATGAAAACTGCAACTTCACGGTCAACTAGAGCTGTTAGACCTGCAATAATTATATTTAGCGTCTTTTAATAATTTTTTCTAGACCAAAGAGGGGGTGGCTAGCCACCCAATCCACCACCCCTAAATCCGCCCCTGATCACTGTAGAGTTAAAGTTTGCAAAACATGCTGTAATATGTTTTTTTGAGTAGTGTATTAAAAATATCACAATTTACTAATTTAAAACGTTTCTACTCATTTCTCAAGCTGTTTTTGTTTTTAAAAGTTATTCAAAAAACATCTCCTCAAAGCTTGCGCCCCAAAACGAGGAATAAAAATTATTCATATTTTGAATATATACTGTCATATATTACACAATAATCAAACAGTATTGACTCCGTCCAGACTACAAAAATATTTGATGAAAAAGAAAAATAACAATATGTGAACACCAAGATCAGTAAAGTTCTGACGCCAGACTAGGATATACAACACGAACAAATTTTAAGACAATCTCTGCAGTCCTACAATCAAACATATACAACTGACAACTTCACTTCAACTGAGGGAACTCTTCAGGAAGCAACGCATGAACTCTGCATGTTGGACAAGTACTTTGCTCTCCAATCAACCATTTTTTGATGCACTGAAAACAGAAAAACAAAACAAATCTTTGAGGAACACAAGAAGTTGCTGTTATTACTCTCAGAGTACCTTTTGCTAGAACTGTTACATTTCAGTCCAGTTATCTTGTCAGAGCTGCTAAAGTTGTGGAGTATTTTAAATGGTGATTCAAGGAAACGCGATGTTTCTTTATATTTTTTTAAACGTAGTCTTCAAACTTACTATAGAGACGCTCTTTTAAACATATATGATGTGGACGTACCGCGTACATGGAAGTCCATTTGTTTAAAATGTAAAAAAGCTGTTAGTCCAGCATCCAACATGCTGTTAGTTGTTCTTTTTGGGGGTTTTTTACCATCAGTTATACATTATTTATTTTAACTCTTACAATGTGGATCTATATACTATTTTAATTAGGGAACGTCGTAATTGGTGTAACCTAAAAGCTCAATAAATCATAAATCAGAATCTATTTCCACTGTGAATGAGTATAAAGCACTTCATAGCTATAAACTGCATTATACAACAAAAACAACAGAATAAGAAGCGAGCATCTCATTTATTCATGTATAATGCAAGTCGGACGTGAAATTTGACAACTGGTGTGTAGAATTTTAAAGGATAAATAACTTCTACCGAAACGAGAAATAAATGCCGTCGAATACACCACATGCTATCAGACCCAGTGGGTTTCGGCTGAAAGGGATGACTCAAAAGGACCAGTCAGTCCAGTCCTTTCGCAGCTTTTCAAAATATGTCGTCAAATTTGTTTTTCAAAAGCTAGGCGGTAAACCAGATTTCAGATTATGGTTAGGGTTTTTGTTGTGGTTAGGGTATCAAAAAGATTGCTAAAATACGAGACTCACTGAAGATTGACGACAAATTTGGAAAAACAAATTTGACGACATATTTTGGAAAGCCGCGAAAGGACTGGACGAGTCCCTTTGAGCATATGCTTTGAGTCATCCCTTTTAACCTCGACCCGGCCGGTGGCGGTGAAGATTTTTATATTGGAGGGGCTAATTCGTCAATAGAATTATAAAGAGTGTCTCCCACCCCTTTAACATATTTTAGGCCATTCTTAGCTAAGACATATTGGAAGGCTTAGCTCCTTGTCAGAAATATTTGAGAGGAAGAGGCTATACTATCAACAAACCTTAAATACTCTGCACAAGGTAAGCCCACGGGCTGGATATGACGCTACTATATTGTATTGCTCCACTAACTTCTATAAACTGTTTGCATTCGTTAACGCTATAAAGTAATTTAGTTCCATTGACGAGCCTTCACTGTAAAACCGGATTGGCTAAAATAACTTTGTGTTTTATTAACTTTAACCTAAATTGTCGGTAATTGTTGGCAAAACAACCTACTTTATTAGTTGTAATACTTTATTTACTCGATTAACCAAAGCGGCGCTCCTCAAATATTTAGGGTTTCAGGTGCGACGCTTATTTGGGGGACGACGCCTTTAAAATAATGTGTGAAATCATTAATAATTCATGACGTTTCAGCCAATCCAATTTCAAAATAGACGTGAATTTATAACCAGGTGTTTCGCTAGATCACTTGCCTTCGACCCACCGTTGTAAACGCCCATACAGTTCGTCTGCTCATATTGTACATATTACTTATAAAATTTGTAAGCGATAGCAATAACAAAATAACTCTACTCCAAATGTCATTCACTGATTTTCACCGAGGCCAAAAACTCTTATATTATTATGATTTTATATTGACAATATATTAATATATTAAGACCACATAAAAAAAACCCTTGATTCTTGTCAAGGAGACGAGAGGTTTATATTTTACTTTTTGTATTAAAATATGGAAAAATATTAAAAAAAAATTCAAAATTGGAGAGGGAGGTGTTCTTATATTTCTTTGGTTTACCAAGACGTGTCAGAAACTGAAAAAGTCCTGTGGATTGGTTTGTAAAATACTGAATTACACAAACTGCATGCAAATGTTGCCAAAAAATCCCGACTAAGGACATGAAAAACCAGCAATACTTCTTTTTATTGAAAGGTTTCGTTTACACAAAACGTGTTCTTACATCTACCGTAGAGTTCCCAAAGTAACAAAGTAACAACTACTCGAAAGTAACGACTACTGGAAAGTAACGACTACTCGAAAGTAACGACTACACGCAAGTAACGACTACTCGAAAGTAACGACTACTCGAAAGTAACGACTACTCGAAAGTAACGACTACTCGAAAGTAACGACTACTCGAAAGTAACGACTACTCGAAAGTAACGACTACTCGAAAGTAACGACTACTCGAAAGTAACAACTACTCGAAAGTAACGACTACTCGAAAGTAACGACTACTCGAAAGTAACAACTACTCGAAAGTAACGACTACTCGAAAGTAACGACTACTCGAAAGTAACGACTACTCGAAAGTAACGACTACTTGAAAGTAACGACTACTCGAAAGTAACGACTACTCGAAAGTAACGACTACTCGAAAGTAACGACTACTCGAAAGTAACGACTACACGGAAGTAACGACTACACGGAAGTAACGACTACTCGGAAGTAACGACTACACGGAAGTAACGACTACTCGGAAGTAACGACTACTCGAAAGTAACGACTACTCGGAAGTAACGACGAAAGTAACGACTACTCGGAAGTAACGACTACACGGAAGTAACGACTACTCGGAAGTAACGACTACTCGAAAGTAACGACTACTCGGAAGTAACGACGAAAGTAACGACTACTCGGAAGTAACGACTACTCGGAAGTAACGACTACTCGGAAGTAACGACTACTCGAAAGTAATGACTGCTTGAAAGTAACGACTACTCGAAAGTAACGACTACTTGAAAGTAACGACTACTCGAAAGTAACGACTACTCGGAAGTAACGACTACTCGGAAGTAACGACTACTCGGAAGTAACGACTACTTGAAAGTAACGACTACTCGAAAGTAACGCATTACATTTAACTGATTAACTTTATATCAGGAAAAAATGCTCACAAACAGTAATGGACTGGCATGATTCCTCTATAGCCACAAACCTTGAGAGTCTCTGGAACTACGGTATATACAAACGTGCATGCATGTAATGTATTAAATACATAGTGTCCTTGTATAACTAAACTCACGAAATAAGCATGTGTATGCGTGATAATTTATTTGTATTTGTATCATAAATATATCAAATATTTAGTTTAGTCATACCAACACTTTTTTTGCTACCCAAAAATGGCCTCCCGAAAGTAACGGCTACCCAAAAGTAGCGGCCCCGATGGGCGCTAATCCCAAAAGTAACGGAGGCAGCCACTTCGTAACTTTACGGTAGTTTACGAACATTGGCCGAGTAATTTTCTCAGCGGTAAATTATATTAACCAATTTAATCGAAAGTACAGTCATTAAGGGAAAATATCAGACCGCGAGATTCTAACCGTGTGAAATGAGTCTGCGCAGGGATAGGTCGGCGAATGAAAGACCTCAATCTCGTACCCAGAGCTTGCGGTCCTTTTGTCCAGCGACAAGGAGCCATCCGCCTGTATTCTAAAAGCTCACTCACACTCACTGAGTGGCCCCTCACACTCAATAAATGCAACTCAACACTCAATGAGTCTCCACTCACCCTCACTGAGTATGAGACTACACTCACTCACTAACTATTCAATTGAATGGTTAGAGAGTGAGTGTAGTTTCATACTCAGTGAGGGTGAGTGGAGACTCATTGAGTGTTGAGGGGCCACTCATTGAGAGACTGAGCTTTTAGAATACAGGCGATCGACTCTTGCCGGAACGAAGTAAATCACAGTACGGATTGGTTTAAATTCTCATGGGCGTTCTCTTGGGTATCGTTCAGAAGTCCAAGTTTTTCTGACTCGACAGTGTAGTTCCGACCAGAGCCAATGGCGCCTTGTCGCTGGACAAAAAGACCGTAGGATCTGTGTACAAGATTGGAAAGACCCAGGTCTGATATTTCCCGTTATAACCGAACAGGCGAGGTTAATAAGACGTTTATTATACGACTTTATCGGCAATTTCATTGTCGTCAAATTTTGAACTTTGTTGCAACAAACCAGTTCGAAGTTTCGCCTGCGCACGAGAATTTTATTCTGAGTCGGAATAAAAATCTGCTCAATTACAACATGAGGCTGAGACCGAAGTAAGGAAGATATATTTTCACTTACATCATGATGGAATCTATGTCCACAGTCCAAGGAAACATTGCTCGTAGTGTTAGTCATTTCGTCATGACAAATAACACATGGATCGTCTTCATATGCAATTTCACCAGGTGCTCGAGTAACACGAGAAGCTGCACTGACAGGAGCTGAAGCTTCTGGTACAACAGATTTGGGTACACTTACGACATGTTTGGGTAAAGTTACAACAGATTTGGGCGCTGCAGCGACAGGTTTAGGTACAGAAGGAACAGGTATGGGTGTAGAAGCAACATGTGTTGTGGATGTAGCAGGCACGGCGGCAGCCTGGGGAGGCTCATTTCGTACAGTAACTGCAACATTTTGGGAAGGCTAAACAAAACAATAAAAATTTCGACAATTACTAAAAAGCGCTACTTCCTGTATTAGTTGAAAGTTAGTCAAACTCGTAATATAATTCATCAGACTGGAACAAAGAAAACGCAACACGGAGACGGTGGCTTATATATGGGAAGAAGAAATTACATAATTCATCTTCTTTTTCTTTTAACCTTTTGACTCCCAAGCACGAATGTAGACGCAGCTTTAGTATTTTACTCCGGCTAACGCCAGACGATTTTACTCGTCAAGGGAATACACCTGGTAGTCAAGGGGTTAAACTATATACTGTTTCGAATGATTGTGGGACAGTGAACTCGGGTGGAGAATAATGATATTAGGTGTTACTCCAAGTGACGAAACCATACAGGACAAGTAGAGAAAACTCTACTTGGCCCGGCTGGGATTCGAACCCGCGAGTCGCGACCTTCGGTTTACTAGTCCGATGCCCTACCAACTGAGCTACAGGTCATGTTGAAGATGAAGGTCGAATGATAGTACTAAGGCTATTTGATATTTCGAAACAGACTAGTTTCTTCAATATCTAGTACTATCATTCGACCTTCAGCTCTAAATTTTCATAAAACAAATTTTTTTGCGACTTTTAATTTACGTTAGCTTTACATGCGTACTTTAATAACGTATAGTTCTTAGCCAATCAGATTGTTGTTTTTTTAGGTTGTTGTATAATACCAGCTAATCAGATTGCTTTATTTGTATAGATCATTTATGATGAAATAAAATCATGCGTCTTATGACGTACTTTTGTTCTTTACACACTAAAACGTCATCTGTGCAGCTATATTACCGTACATTATAAAATAAGGTGTCGTCTACGCACGCTCTGGTTGGCTGGCCTCTGTGCATTTATAAGAGGCGTGGAATGGCGTGGCCAGAAAAGCTAGCGAACTTTCAAAACTATCCCACTTTTAGTGTCTTTTTTCTTCATATTTTATAAAACATACCGCTCCTGTGCATATGTACTCTTATAAAGGTATACATTTGACGTGATTTGAACACGAAAGAAGTTCTCTATTTAACTTCTTTGGTGTTCAAATGACGTCAATGTACCTTTATAAGCCGAGTACACATGCACGGAGCTTTATGTTTTATTTGTTAAAAAGAATCTTTTTGTTAAATAGCACAAATTTACCTTAGTTTCTCTTGCTTTCACCAGTTGTGTGACACAGGCAACGATATCGTCAAAAGAAAGTCCTGTCAAGGAACCATTTTTATTTGCACGCACTTCTTTAATGAAATTTGTCATCTGCATCCTAAGAAAAACACCACGAATTAGCAAGAAACAATAAAGATGAAAAAATGCCAAAACATAAAGAATTTATTTTTTATAATTAAATTATAATTTTATAATTTTAAAATTAATACATCATTTTCCATCAGTGCAAAAAATCCAATTGAAATATAATTTTTAAGAACGTGAATAAGATTTTTGGGAGACTAATTACTTAAATGTATCATCACATGAAGACCTTTCAAATTGGTCAGTTTTTACCTCAAAAATAGTGTTTTCGAAAAGTTACAACTTCGCAAAGGTTTAAATTTTTTTAGAAGATGTGAATTATGACTACGAATAATCACTAAAATTTGAACAAAACTGAATTTCAAAATTCGCCGACAAATTTTTATAGATAAGTTATCGAGCTTTGCAACAGTTTAGCGCATTTTTTCATTGTTTTGAACAGGTTGTTATTGAACAGCAAGTCTGGATTATTTTTAATAACCTCCTACTTCGCCTCAATTACCACGCATTAAGCGTACCGCGGGATATAGAGAAAATTCGCTCTTCTTAATCGTTCCTCCGTTTACGTCCACACTTGCTAGTACCAGACTCTTTATACAACACGGCTTTTTATAAAAATACTTCAAAATTCGTCGATTCAACATCCTAAAAATGTCAATTGAATTTGTTTTCACCATATTCGGAATGTACGTGCTTTAATACATATATAAAGCGAAAAATGTAATTTGCCTTGAGTTGACCTTTAAAATAGACAAAAAATCGCTCCTTGGTCTTCTTAAAATAATGACCACGCGCTCGGGCATTATTTTTAAGAAAACCTCAGAACTCAGGCATTATTCTATATTTATTATACGGCACGGATTATCTCCGGTAAAATCACGCGCTGTGATTGGTTGGCGAAATTTCTCCGTAGTGCTTTTTTATGAAAATTGTTAATGCCCTACGATTGGAACCAAACAAAAAATCCTAATAAGAAACTTTTATTGCCGAAAACCGAGGAAAATAAATGAAATAAATGACGATGAACATTATAAAAGTAAATTCTAGTATCCAGACGAGAAAGAAACAGCAGAAAATAACGCTAGTTCGGTGTTTTGACGAAGTTAAAGGAAGCGAAGACAAAGAAATACAAGATTGATTTTGAAATAAAAAGTACCATACAATAAACTACTTAATAACCTCGACCGTTTGGTCTTTACGGTAAAATATCAAACCTCGGTCTTGAACTTATTACAAATAACCTCGCTATCGCTCGGTCAATACAGCAAGACCTCGGTTTGATATTTTACCGTAAGACCTCACTCTCGGTTACTCAGTAGTTAATAAATTTCAAAACCATTAGTTACTTTAATTCCGAAGGACTTGAAACTCGATAAGACAACACACTTATTTTTCCTTTAGTTATTTAACAGTTGACCAATTTCTTTATTCTCCTAAAATTAGATTTCATAACCATCTTCCACGATCAATTTTGTGTCAAAAAGTGTCTTAAACGCATCATTTTGGTGGGCTTGATTAGGAGCCAGCAGTGACGGATAAAGAAAGTTCATGGTTACCATGGATACCATCCGTTCTATTGTATAGTTCTTGTATAGTTTCGAAAAGTTTATTTGTAACAGTGTTATTTCTGTTTTTTTCTCGCTTGTTCGCCATTGTTGGCTGTTGGTGGAACACGCCTCAATAATGGGCGCGTAACACCTGGAAACTTGTTTAAAATTAGCTTCAAATTGGTGTATGATACATCGTGGCTGCATTAATTGGGTCATACAAGCTTTCTTACTAGGTGATACTGGAAAACCCTATTGCTACTATAAAGGCACTCGACATCGACATTCGGAGTTTTGAAAAAAATCGTGGACTAAATCAAAGCATTTCAACATGGCGCCGAACGAACGACAGGATAAATGATAAAGGACTGGGGGTTAATCATCCTTACTTGCAGCCAGTGGCTGAGTTGCGAAGGACGCAGATCATCATATCAAAGGCGCTCCAGGCAGCCGCCATACGACACAGTTCAGACCACGAATCACAGCTAAGCTGTAGGTGTTGATTTTACGGAGGGGGGGAGGGGATCGGAGAACCCGGAAAAACCCTCGAAGCACAGGAGAGATCAACTACAACTCTACTCACATGAGTTCCAAGCCCGATAACGGTGTCATTCCCAAGTGGTCACCCATCCAAGTACTAACCCCGTCTAACCGGGCTTAACTTTTGGTGAGAGGCAGCGCGTAACAGCACATGCCACAAATTCAAACAATTTCACGGCCATTTTGTGACAATCACACTTCTATATGCTCCCGCAGTATGTACGGAATATTGGCTAGTCACGTGGTACACCGCCGAAAGCCTTTTAACAACAAACACATGGGTAAATTGACAGAATCGACCTTTCATTAGAAATCTGAGAAACAACTTGACTTTCAAGACAACTATCATATCAAAACTTGTCATTTCACAGAAAATTCTTGATCTTTCGAATGATTAATTATTGTGGGACAGCGAACTCGGGTGTAGAAGGTGTTACTCCGAGCACGGTCCGAGTGACGAAACCATACTGGACAAGTAGAGAAAACTCTACTTGGCCAGGCTGGAATTCGAATCTGCGATCTTCGGTTTCCTATCCAGATGCTCTACCAACTGAGCTACAGGTCAAGTTGGGAGCTGAATCGTCATGTATGAAGACTGTTGTCTAGATATTGAAGAAACTAGTCTGTTTCGAAATATCAAATAGCCTAAGTACTATCATTCGACCTTCAGCTCCCAAGTTGACCTGTAGCTCAATTGGTAGGGCATCGGACTAGTAAACCGAAGGTCGCGGGTTCAAATCCCAGCCGGGTCAAGTAGAGTTTTCTCTACTTGTCCGGTATGGTTCGTCATTCGGATCGAGTAACACCTTATTATTATTCTTGATCTTTATACGAACCTTGAGTAATTAGGAAAGAGTGTTGAAAGACGCACCATAATCTTTTCAAAACTGTTTGATACTTTTTGTGTCTGCTCTGCAAATTTTCGAGAATTATGTTCTGGTGCGACAGCACCTAGGGTCTCGGCACGAGTAGTATTAGCTGCTGGGTTGACGGCGGCTGGTTGAGGTGCTTTAGGATGAAGTCCTTCAGGTCTCACGGTCATCAGTGGCACTGCTGCAGGAGTATTGACAACAGGTACACCACCCGTGGTAGGAGACTATAGAGTAAAAACATAATTAATAGATAATTACTGAGGCTAACGTCATTATTGAATACTTGTAAACGAGAAACGAAACGCTTGTAGACGAAGTGGCTGCAGTATTTTTAATATTGCAGTGTGCTAACTGAAAGCCCTAAACAGGTTGAAATCGTTGATATAATGCAGACACAGAACAATGGGATTTGACAAAGGTCAGTAATTATTTAAATATAACTACCAACAAGGCAATATTAACAAGTACAACAACAGCAAAAAACATAATAAAAACAACAACAACAACAGCAGCAGGTAACACTACCACAACAACACCTCCTCCACCAACTGCAACACAATCAACAGCAACACCACCACCAACAGCAGCACCACCACCAACAGCAGCACCACCACCAACAGCAGTACCACTATCATCATCAACAGCAGCACCACCATCAACAGCAGCACCACCACCACTACCAACAGCAGCACCATCCACAGCAAAAGCAACACCACCACCAACACCAGCGCCACTACACCACCACCTCCTCCATCAACTGCAAAACAATCACCACCATCATACAATCACCACAAATAGCATCGGCGAAAACAACTGCGACAGCATTACCACCATCATAACCAACACCACCACCATTAACAACAGCACCACCACCATCAACATCAACACCAACAACATCAACACCACCACTAACAACCAACAACATCACCACTAACAACACAACGATAGAAAGTCTTTTATTTTACGTACCGGAATGCGGCTGGCTTCAGATCTAGCAGTCGTTGACACGGAGGGAGGGATAGGTTTCTGAGCAGGAGGAATACCACCAGGAGGCTAAGGAAAAGAAACAACTTAATTTACTTTCTCAAGAAAATTCAGTTAAACATGGCGGGAAAACCACAAAGAAAAAGTAAACGGCGAGGAAGATCAGTAGTTTCTAAGATCAGTAGTTTCTTACTTGAAAAACGTTTCAATATAAGACTAGATCCCAAGGATAGTGCAAAGTTTCTAGTCAAAGGTAATAACAATTTTTGCCACGTGCACGGACAGAGCTGCCAGCCCATTTTCTTGAGCAAAGCCCAAGTTAATTTAATACAAGCCTAAACTCAGACAAACAACCCCAAATTACGATCGTGTGATGATTATGTTGCTAGCTTCACGTTATTGTTGCCTTGCGAATCGTCTGCCCAATCACGCGCTAAGTTCACGCAGGTACAGATACATTTTGAACCTCGTGTAGAACTTAAACATTCATGTTTATGGCCAGGGTTCTTCGTACAGTTGTTTACTGAACGCCAAGTCAAAATGCGAAGACAGTCTACAATCTCCAGTATACAGAATTTGTTATCGAGCTGACGTGCAAAACTGCTCGAGCGGCCAAAACTCTACAAACCGACTTCACAACATCGTCAACATGCCAGACCATATTAAAGTTAAATATAAAGTTTTTAATATTTATTCGCACCTTCCGCTAGGCAGACAATAAATCCTTTCGTCCAGACCATATTTAATTAGCCATG
This sequence comes from Paragorgia papillata, assembly GCA_035771165.1. Taxonomy (NCBI): domain Eukaryota; kingdom Metazoa; phylum Cnidaria; class Anthozoa; order Scleralcyonacea; family Coralliidae; genus Paragorgia; species Paragorgia papillata. Next base: position 3,223,403 of record JAWNZC010000014.1, read on the forward strand.
CACCTAAGCCTAGAAAGTCGCTGTTTCGAGAAGAAAATTGATCACTCCTTTGCGTTTCTCCACAATTGTTGTATTCGCCAGTCGTAAACAAAACCACGCGTGCGGGGGGGAAACTTCTTTCATTCTTGGTATATTAAGATATCCACGTCTTTCAAGAAATATCCATAGATAAGGTACAAACCTGTCTGTTATCGCTCTTTAGGGCTTACGAGCTTTAAGCGACATAAATATTTGTCGTCTATGAAAGACTGATACTAGTGTTTCACATTTTCTTCGGTTTTAGCCTTTCAGCTACGACAAGTAGGTATGTCGTTAAACCTGTTAAGTTTACCCCCCGGAAAGTTTACACTATCTATGTATCTATGTATGTATCGTGTGAATTTTCGCCACTCATCACAATACTGCAAAGTTTCTGTGAAACTTTGCACTAAAAATGAAAAACATCGGGGAAAGGCAGATAGCAATAAATTTCCTACTGTTTCACATGAATTGGTAAATATTATGGGTGTTAGCTGATTTGAATCCGTCCAGCAGACGTACTACTCACTCAGTCCACTCTTTACGTTATACTAGAATTCAGAACTCACCAAGTGTAAAAGTGGTGGACACGGGTACGGACCGGGGCGGAGTATACGTAAAGCAGTTATGGTCGATAACGGCTTTCCTTCTTTTAATTTTGGTATAAAGGTCTCAAACTGAGTCTAAAATAGACAAAAAACAACAACATATAAATGAAATAAACCTCCAGAATCATAACTATAATGCAGAATCTCGGATGTACAGTACTGATCAGAAGTAACTTGAAGGTGAGATGCAACGTCAAAACAACTCATATCAAAACAACTGATTTCTAGGCTCTTTTGATGTATGATGTGCAAACTTTTCACATGTCTAGAACTGTACAGGAGCAATGCTTCTTACTACTAAAAAATAATCACAGACTGATACTAGCAACCCCATATAGTATAATAACCGCCGTCTATAGCCCGTTTACACAGCTGATTTTTGCTACGATTTGTCTCAATCCTGACACATGCGACTGAGCGGATGACTCATAAAAGTATTAATCCATATACTCGCCAACGAGGTTCTATACGGCGAGCTCCCGCGGGTGGGTGACAAAAGGGCAGCACGGAGGATGAAACTAGCGGGTCACTGTCATCGATACCCGGAACTTCCTGCCCATCGCACCATCATGTGGGAACCGGCGCACGGGCAAAAGAGACGAAGACGAGGAAGGCACACATACGTGGATGTCTTGAAGAGAGATACTGGGGTGGAGACGAGCGGCGAGTTAGCAAGTATGATGGAAGACGGCTAGTTATGGAGACACCATGCACGGGCCTGGCTGAGTAGTAGTAGCAGTAGGAGGAGGAGTAGCAGGCGTAGCAGGAGGAGTAGGGGTAGCAGGAGTAGCAGGAGGAGTAGGAGTAGCAGGAGGAGCAGTAGGAGTAGTAAGAGGAGTAGGAGTAGCAGGAGGAGCAGTAGGAGTAGGAGGAGGAGTAGGAGTAGCAGGAGGAGTAGGGGTAGCAGTCGGAGTAGGAGTAGCAGTAGGAGCAGTAGGAGTAGGAGGAGGAGTAGGAGTAGCAGGAGTAGCAGTAGGAGTAGCAGTAGGAGTAGTAGGGGTAGCAGGAGGAGTAGGGGTAGCAGTAGGAGTAGTAGGAGTAGCAGGAGGAGCAGTAGGAGTAGGAGGAGCAGTAGGAGTAGGAGGAGGAGTAGGAGTAGCAGGAGGAGCAGTAGCAGGAGGAGCAGTAGGAGTAGGAGGAGTAGTAGGGGTAGCAGGAGGAGTAGGGGTAGCAGGAGGAGTAGGGGTAGCAGTAGGAGTAGGAGTAGCAGGAGGAGCAGTAGGAGTAGGAGGAGGGGTAGGAGTAGCAGGAGGAGCAGTAGGAGTAGGAGTAGCAGGAGGAGCAGTAGTAGTAGTAGGAGTAGTAGGGGTAGCAGGAGGAGTAGTAGGGGTAGCAGGAGGAGTAGGAGTAGCAGGAGGAGCAGTAGGAGTAGGAGGAGGAGTAGGAGTAGCAGGAGGAGCAGTAGGAGTAGTAGGGGTAGCAGGAGGAGTAGGGGTAGCAGTAGGAGTAGGAGGAGCAGTAGGAGTAGGAGGAGGAGTAGGAGTAGCAGGAGGAGCAGTAGGAGTAGCAGGAGGAGCAGTAGTAGTAGGAGGAGTAGTAGGGGTAGCAGGAGGAGGAGGGGTAGCAGTAGGAGTAGGAGTAGCAGGAGGAGGAGTAGGAGTAGCAGGAGGAGGAGTAGGAGTAGCAGGAGGAGCAGTAGGAGTAGCAGGAGGAGCAGTAGTAGTAGGAGGAGTAGTAGTAGGGGTAGCAGGAGGAGTAGGGGTAGCAGTAGGAGTAGGAGTAGAAGGAGGAGCAGTAGGAGTAGGAGGAGGAGTAGGAGTAGCAGCAGGAGGAGCAGTAGGAGTAGTAGGGGTAGCAGGAGGAGTAGGAGGAGTAGGGGTAGCAGGAGGAGGAGTAGCAGGAGGAGGAGGACTAGGCGTAGGAGTAGCAGTAGGAGGAGTAGGAGTAGCAGGAGGAGTAGGAGGAGGAGTAGGGGTAGCAGGAGGAGTAGGGGTAGAGTAGCAGGAGGAGCAGTAGGAGGAGGAGGAGTAGGAGTAGCAGGAGTAGTAGGAGGAGTAGGGGTAGCACGAGGAGTAGGGGTAGCAGGAGGAGTAGGAGTAGCAGGAGGAGTAGGACTAGGCGTAGGAGTAGCAGTAGGAGGAGTAGGAGTAGCAGGAGGAGTAGGAGGAGGAGTAGGAGGAGTAGGGGTAGCAGGAGGAGTAGGGGTAGCAGGATGAGTAGGAGTAGCAGCAGGAGGAGTAGGAGGCGTAGGGGTAGCAGGAGGAGTAGGGGTAGCAGGAGGAGTAGTAGGAGTAGGACTAGGCGTATGAGTAGCAGTAGGAGAAGTAGGAGGAGAAGTAGGAGGAGGAGTAGCAGGAGGAGAAGGAGTAGGAGGAGGAGGAGTAGGAGGAGGTGGAGTAGCAGCAGGAGTAGGAGTAGCAGTAGGAGTAGGAGGAGGAGAAGGAGCAGGAGTAGGAGAAGTAGTAGGAGTAGGAGTAGGAGTGGCAGTGGTAGTAGGAGTGGCAGTGGTAGTAGGAGTGGCAGCAGGAGTGGCAGTGGTAGTAGGAGTGGCAGTGGTAGTAGGAGTGGCAGTGGTAGTAGGAGTGGCAGCAGGAGTGGCAGTGGTAGTAGGAGTGGCAGTGGTAGTAGGAGTGGCAGTGGTAGTAGGATTGGTAGTGGTAGTAGGATTGGTAGTGGTAGTAGGAGTGGCAGTGGTAGTAGGAGTGGCAGTGGTAGTAGGAGTGGCAGTGGTAGTAGGAGTGGCAGTGGCAGTAGGAGTGGCAGTGGTAGTAGGAGTGGCAGTGGTAGTAGGAGTGGCAGTGGTAGTAGGAGTGGCAGTGGTAGTAGGAGTGGCAGTGGCAGTAGGAGTGGCAGTGGCAGTAGGAGTGGCAGTGGCAGTAGGAGTGGCAGTGGTAGTAGGAGTGGCAGTGGTAGTAGGAGTGGCAGTGGTAGTAGGAGTGGCAGTGGTAGTAGGAGTGGCAGTGGTAGTAGGAGTGGCAGTGGTAGTAGGAGTGGCAGTGGTAGTAGGAGTGGCAGTGGTAGTAGGAGTGGCAGTGGTAGTAGGAGTGGCAGTAGGAGTGGCAGTAGGAGTGGCAGTAGGAGTGGCAGTGGTTGTAGTAGTAGCTTGCACAAACGGTTCAAGACATTGGTAAGTCAGTCCATTCCATCGCATTAATCAGAAGCATAAAAACCAGAGCGAAACTTGCCTGTGTAAGCGGGCCTGAAGAGTAGCTACCAAAGGGTCAACCAAGAAACGAACAAATTTCAAAAACTAGAATATTACTCAGGCTTATTACAACATAAAATTATTACTTAAACCCATACACTAACCTTGTTGTGAGTCATTTGAAACTTACATTCAGCGACATATCGCTGCCACTTTTGTCTAATTTCATGTAACTGAGGAGACGGGCTAATAAATAAATAAATAAATAAATAAAGTTAATATAAAAGCAGTATTACTACATACTTCTTTAAAGATATAGTGTAAGGTAGGGTGGAGTGGTTGAGGTGAAATATTATAAACTCCCTAGTCTAGGGGTGGGGTGGCGTTGAGTCGAGTTAATCAGACTAGAGTAGCTAACTAGAGTAGACTATTGTAGAGTAGAGTAGAGTAGAGTAGAGTAGAGTAGAGTAGAGTAGAGTAGAGTAGAGTAGAGTAGAGTAGAGTAGAGTAGAGTAGAGTAGAGTAGAGTAGAGTAGAGTAGAGTAGAGTAGAGTAGAGTAGAGTAGAGTAGAGTAGAGTAGAGTAGAGTAGAGTAGAGTAGAGTAGAGTAGAGTAGAGTAGAGTAGAGTAGAGTAGAGTAGAGTAGAGTAGAGTAGAGTAGAGTAGAGTAGAGTAGAGTAGAGTAGAGTAGAGTAGAGTAGAGTAGAGTAGACTAGAGTCCACTGAAATAAAGTAACGTAAAAGATGAAACAAAGTAAAGAGTAGATAAAGAGGCATATATATATAATATATATATAATATATATATATATATATATATATATATATATAATTATTTTAGTTTATATCTACGTTCATTATATGTATCTACATAAAATAAAATATAAAGCAAAAATATCAAAAATAAAGCAGAGAAGGAAATGTGCAGTCTTCGGCTTACGGACTCCCCATAATAATATGTTTATTAAATATAACAATAAAATCATTAAAGCAAATGATTATTCTTAACTTACTTTACTGCTAGTATTTGGAGAACATTATGTAAAGAAAGGTCTGCTTCTTGCATTGCTCTTGTGAAGAAGCTAAAACTAACATCTCGTTGAAGCTCCATAAGCTGGACCTACATCGTGAAAAAATTATTTCAATACAGTATATGAAATCCCAAACAGAGTTAGCTAATAAATGAAAACCTTAAAGTAACACTTGCAGCAAACTGAAACGTCGATTCAGATGACAAGCTTAAATTTTATCCGTAAAAATCCAAGTGTTTTTCTTTATTTTTGGTGTAGTCAGTGCTTAGATAGATAGACAAATTTAGACAGAAATCGCATATACAATAGATAGACAAGCAATAGATAGACAAGTTTAGATACAAATTGCATAGAATATAGATAGACAAGTAACAGATAGACAAGTTTAGATACAAATTGCATAGAATAGACAGACAAGTAATAGATAGACAAGTTTAGATATAAATTGCATAGGATAGACAGACAAGCAACAGATAGACAAGTTTATATACAAATTGCATAGAATATAGATAGACAAGCAACAGACAGACAAGTTTAGACACAAATTGCATAGAATATATATAGACAAGCATCAGATAGACAAATTTAGATACAAATTGCATAGAACATGAATGGACAAGCAACAGATAGACAAGTTTAGATACAAATTGCATGGAATATAGATAGACAAGCAACAGATAAACACGTTTAGATAGAAATTGCATATAATATAGATGGACAAGCAAAAGATAGACCGGTTTAGATAGAAATTGCATCAAATATAGATAGACAAGCAACAGATAGACAAGTTTAGACGGAAATTGCATAATATTGTAATAGACAAGCAACAGAAGAAATACTTCAGTTTCATTAGACTATAAATAGGTGGTTTTCACTGTGACGTCACAAATTCTGAAATGTTTATTATTAAACCTACAAAGTTGGTTGTTTTATATATTTTGTAGATCGTTATTAAGAGTTTTCCTGGAAGATTTTAAGTTGATACAACCATTCCTTCTTGAGTTACAGAGTTTTGAATTATATTATTGCTGACATCAGCATAATTTTTCAATGTCGTTAAAAGCCACATTGTAAACACAATTCAACGTATAAAGATTTGTTAAAGTTTTGTTAAGCTTTAGAAGTGATGTCTCTAATTACAACTGATGTACAATCTGAAAACTCTGGCAAAAACTTCACTTCTTACGAGCATTTGTTTTTCGGCCACCATATTTGTGTACCTAATTATATACCCTTCTGTAATCAGGCCCAAATGCTGCAATTTCATTGGTTTAGAGGACTGCGATTTGAGTATTAATCGCACTCTTGCTAGCTGTAATCGCACACCTGCTACAGCCAATGAAAATCAAGCTAGCTATCAAAATTGTCCAATCACAGTTCAGCACCTAAGTTGTAGGATTTTGCGGGATTTTTCAAAAAATGAAAAAATGGAGGATTTTAAATATAGAATCTTAATTTGTATTCTTTTGTATACGTTTTGAAAACAGTGTCGTGTCCCCAACAAATTAAAAACAAAGTATTAACCAGATTGGTACTCGGGTATTTCTTAAGTATTTTAGTCAGTAAAGTAGCAACACTCGGTGAAAAATATGTACGCCACAGTGATTATAAACACATAGTATTACTGTGTTTATAAATACATGCGTATAAAGTGACAAACAGCACTAAATTACTCACATTTTTGGTTCTTGTCACTCTTTATCAATAACTCCCGGTTTTACCTCACATATAATTGTATGAACTCCTCATAAATTCACTTTATTATTAAAAAATTTTAGTCTGGGGTGTTGGAGTCTAACGTTTCGAGCGAAGGCCCTTCGTCATAGAGAAACGTAAAGTGCATACAATGCTTGGTTAAGCTTTAGAAGAGATGTCTAATTACATCTGATGTGCAATCTAAAGATTCTGGTTGAAACTACACTTTATATGAGCATTCGTTTTTTGGCCGCCATATTTATTTATGTATAGTACCTCACAGACGCCAATTAATGGGGGTAATAGAACGACGAGGAGTGCTATTAATGCCAAAATCATATGAGTAATTACAAAATCGACCGACCGCGAAGCGGGAGGTTGATTTGTTAATCACGAGTATGATTTAACATTAATAGAACGACTCAATTCGTTCTATTACCCATTAATTATATACCCTTCTGTAGTCAGCTTCTTTGTGTTCGACGACGAATACTTCGTGATAGCCCAACTTTTGGGTTCTAGACCCAGGCCTCTCAACATGGTCCGCAAAAAATGCAAATTTCAGGCGGCCATTTTGTTTAAGAGTGTTTTGGAAAACGAAGAAAGAGAGAACGAAGAAGACCAGGATCTGGGCCCTTTGGAACTGCAATCTAATGTACCAGTGGACGACGAACGTAACGGTGATCTTTCCATCCAAGTTGACATCAGTTATGAAGGGCAAAATCCAATAGACGAACCTAACAGTAATCTCACCAGTCAAGCTGACGCAAACCACAATGCCCTAATGGACAACGAACCTGACAGCGATCTCCCCTTGGACAACGAACCTGACAGTGATCTCTCCAGTCGAGCTGACGAAAACCACGATGACCTAATGGACAATGAACATGACAGCGATCTCCCAGTCAAGTCAACACAAGTCAAGTCAACACAAGCCACGAAGAGGACGATTCAACTAGAGTAGATGATGTCAGCGACCAAGAAGAATCTATTTCAACTCCTGAGGAAAGCTACGAGTATGCATCCAGACGGCCGTCCCGCCAGCGAAACCCACCAGACCGCTATGGTGATTGGGACACGGGCATTTTGACCTGGTCTTCTTCGTTCTCTCTTTCTTCGTTTTCCAAAACACTCTTAAACAAAATGGCCGCCTGAAATTTGCATTTTTTGCGGACCATGTTGAGAGGCCTGGGTCTAAAACTCAAAAGTTGGGCTATCACGAAGTATTCGTCGTCGAACACAAAGAAGCTGATTACAGAAGGGTATATAATTAATGGGTATTGGGTAATAGAACGAATTGAGTCGTGCTATCAATGCCAAATCATACTCGTGATTAACAAATCAACCTCCCGCTTCGCGGTCGGTCGATTTTGTAATCACTCATATGATTTTGGCATTAATAGCACTCCTCGTCGTTCTATTACCCCCATTAATTGGCGTCTGTGAGGTACTATACATAAATATGGCGGCCAAAAAACGAATGCTCATATAAAGTGTAGTTTCAACCAGAATCTTTAAATTGTACATCAGATGTAATTAGAAATCTCTTCTAAAGCTTAACCAAGCATTGTATGCACTTTACGGTTCTCTCTGACGAAGGGCCTTCGTTCGAAACGTTAGACTCCAACGTTCCCTGTTTCGGCAGTATATCTAACCTTACTATATTTCGATTGTTGTTAGAGCACTGCCTACGCAGCACGCTACTTTTATTTCACTGTGTGTACAAAGTGGCTTTTAACGACATTTCAATTTAAGCTGACGTCAGCAACATTATAATTCAAAATTATGTAATTCAAGAAGGAATGGTTGTATCGACTTTAAATTTTCCAGGAAAACTCGTAATAACGATCTACAAAATATATGACTTTGTAGATTTAATAATAAACATTTTAGAGTTTTGTGACGTCAGAGTGAAAACCACCTATAACGCTTTTCTCTTACTTCAGCACTGCACGCTCGCTGGGCTTGTTGTTGAGAAACTTTTTTAAATTTCTCAATACTTTCTTTATCTGCAGCACGCTCTTCTCTAAAAATCAAAATATAGAAAAGAAAAAACAACATTTAAAATAGACATATAAATATACACATAGCACGGTGCAAAAACATGGTACATGTAGGTATTGAGTTAAGGTCTTCGTTAAGGTTTGCAAGGTCATTTCGGTAAAGCGCTCTCTCAATTCGTCAGAATTTATGCCACAAAAATAAAATATATATTGTTAGAAAGCTCTTAATTCGTAGAATATAACGTTGTCTTTGATTTTGCGACAAACACAAACCAATAATAGTTGTGATTTTTTTAATTAGTCACAATTTGGATAAGAAATTAATAAAAATATGACCGCAAGATTCTCCGTGTAGAAGAAATGCTTGATTGCCATATTTTATGCAAAATTTTTGCATAATTTTCGTACGAGTGCAATCAAGCATTTTATTCATACATGCATGTGTTGGTCTTGTGAGCTAGCCTGGTTAGCGGGATGGCTCGTTTTCTTTTTAAACATCTCTATTCTCTAATAACCCGCTGGCGGAGGTATATGCAGTCTCTGACTGCCCTCTAGTTATATCATCTTTTTGTTTCGTTTAACGCGCGGTCCTATAAAAAGTAAGCAACACACAAATATTACGTTGTTGCCTAAACGAATATTATGAAACGCTTTGTTCTTAAGTCGCCCCGAGTGAAGCCCTCTGGTTTTACTTGAAAAATTTGCAACTATTATTGGCTTGTGTTTATCGCAAAATCAAATACAACATTGTTTTGTACAAATTAATAGCTTTCTAACGATATCTGGCATAAATTCTGACAAATTGAGAGCAAAAGACGAAACCTTGTAAGGTGGCCAAATTAGGCCAACCAAAGATATAACGGCAAGTTCACATGATCACATTCATCCTCCTGACACATGTGATTGAGAGAATTCACCAATAACACTACTGGGTCATTTGTTTTCGAACACTTCTTGGTACTGTTCTAGCTATATCGCATGCATCAGGAGAAGTAGGATGAGTAAAAATCAAGTCATGAACCAGCATAAAAAAATAATTACGTTAAATAACAAACAAATGAAGAGAACAATGGTAACCAAACAAAACAGGTCAGACAGACGGACACACAGACAACCAGTAACATAATACAAAGACAACAGCCTGTGACACGTGCATAGAGAGACAGAATAAACTCACTTTTCTTTTTGTACAAGAGCTTCAAGCGTAGTAATTTCAGTTTTTAACGACTGCAAACGTCTACAACAAATCAAGTAAAACAAATTCCTATTTTTGCACTTGACACACATGGACTACATATAACGAAAGCCTGGTTCACATGGCGACATAGAATAAGGACTTTAATGTCGCATAAAATGTTTCAGTATACAACTAAAAAAGAACATAACTTAGACATAACGACATAGAATAAAAACTTCTTTTGGCAGGCTCTCCCGGGAGGCTACCCGTGACTGAGAGTGAAGGAGAGCCTGCACGAACGCCATGCAATTTTGCATTTACGCCTCTAAGCTTAACTTCACCCATTTAATTAACTTAGCGACATTTATTAACCAAGAGGTTTATCAACAAGCGACTGCCTTGCATGTTAGCAGGCGAGCAAAATGAATATCAAGGACTTTTCTATGCTGAAGGTGTATTTTCCTGTCCGACGAGTATTAAGAGATAAAATTCACTTTGTGGATGGGAGCTTTACCGAGCACTAAACGTACACTAAAGAAAATCACCAGGGCTTGCAGGCAGGATCTCCCTCTCCCTCCTAAATTCCTCCCTTCCTGTCCACCTCAGTTCCCCAACAAGGCCCTCTCCCTCCTCTGAGAGCCATAACCCATCACCGGGAAGCGTTTTGATTGGCTAGCTGAAGGCGGTTTCTTTTCAAGAGGCAACATGTTTTTCTGTTTCCAGTGACGGATTATCCCAGGGTACGAGATTGCTGCGACGCAGGCTATTATCCAACATAAGAACATAACGACATAAAATAAGAACTTTTATGTCGTATAAAATATTTCAGTGTGAACTCTCCCACATAACTGGGGAATAATTATTTTATAAAACTTGTTATAAAAAGAAACTAAATTAAAAACGTACTTTTCTTCAGATTCAGCAAATCCATCAACTTGTTCTTGAAGTTTTTTGATCTGTTCATTTTTCTCACGTTTCTCCTGTTGATGCATTTTGACTTCGTTGTGGTGACGAGAGTCCAACTCTTCATTTTGTTTCTCAATAACCTAATTTCCAGAATGATAAAAACAGTATACTGAATTTTTCTTCCATAAGTATACATAACTACATGTAACAAAATTACTGTACGTTAAGAGAAGAAATCGACATGCTAGCTCGGATATGAGAATTGAATGTAAATGTTCTTCGAGCCATTTTACTCAAAAAAATTTCTGAGCTCATCCTAAGTGGAATTCGAACCCACAACTTCCTGATCGCCGGTGAGACGCTCTAACCATTGAGCTACTCTCCTGAATTGTGAAATGGTCCATAATTCAGGATAATCCTGAATATTAAAGGAATTAAATCCCAACCCCCCACCCCCACCTGTAAACCTGGCCCTAAACCTAACCACAACCCTTCGGGAAGAAAGATCCACCTCTCAGACGCCGACAGTAATTAACTCCAATTTCCAGTCTCCACCGCTGACCAAAAATAGGGAGACCATGGGCTCGAGATTGGGGTTTAGGTGTGGTAAGAATTTACCGGGGAGTTGAAAAATAATTGTCAGATGCCAATTTACAGTTTCCACTTGAAAACAGAAAGAAAATACAAGCAAAAACAGTCCGAAATTGTCAACTGTATACTTCAAGGCTTTGTAAAGACTAACCCAGTGTCCCGGCTTGTTGAGGAGGGCTACCCAGTCATGAACCTGCCCCGGGACAACTCAAAATGTCATGTGAACACTTATAGGCTTCAAAACAGGCACTGGGGCAATTCCTGTCGCGGGCCGGGGTCATGAGAACAGGCCCTAAAAGTGACAAAAATGAACGGAACATACCTTCTTTTGTTTCGTGGCCTCTTGCAGTTTCTTGTTTAAATTCAAAATTTCTAAGTTATATTTTGTTTGCAGTTGAACATTTTTGTCCAAAGCTTCTTGGTGTCTATTATTCCAACTTTCACTCTCCTGCAACAGTTTTTCGTATTCTATCTTATAAGGTTCAGTAAGTGGTTCAGTCACCGTGCTTTTGCTCTTGGTCGCTGGCTTAGCCTGAATACCTTTGTCCTTTGTGAACTTTAAATCCACTTGTACGGCCTCTGTTGTTACAGTTGGTGCATTACTTCGAGCAAAGCCAGTAATAAATTCATTTTGTTTATTAGTCCAAGTCCTGTAAAAGCCGCTTTTGCCGTGCTCAATAACTAAGCCTTTATCAGACAAGGTTGACGATACATTATCAACAGGAACATCATTTGTATTTATGTCGCCACTTTTCAGGGACTCGTCAAAAGATTTGTTAGAACCAGCAACTGTAGTATTGAGCTTTTGGGAAATTTCTTGGGGTGCTTCACGAAAACTGCCTCCAGTATGAGCAAGCGATGGATAGCTACTGTGATTTTTTACCATCTTATCCAACTTTTTCTCCACCTCAGTATTTTCAGGTTTTTCCAAAACATTGCCTTTCCCAACGCCTAAATTATTTGTACCACGCGCCACTTCAACCCATTGAACCAATTTGTCTGATTTTTTCTCATTTTGTTCCTGAGTATTTATGTTATTATTACTGATAATACTCGCTTTTCCAGAACTATCCTCACAGTTCAAGTCATGGAAATTAGACCTACAATCACCAATTTTCAAACCACCGTCGACCCGTGAAACGTCTTCGATATTTGAAAGTGAATCCATAGACTCCGGCTTGGATTGACTGGAGGGCTTCAGATTAACGGCTTCTCGGTTCATTAAAGGAAGCTCCTCCGGTGACACGCTACCATTTTCTTTTCCCGTTAAATGATTTAATCTACCCTGCTGTGATTTCTTGTACGATTTAGAAAGATCTGTAAACAATTTTTCCTCACGATTTGTGGCAATGTCCAACTCAATCGTAAACAAATTGGATCGTAACAGAAACTCTCGCAATCCTCCTTCTTCTTGCACGAGTTTTGTAGCTTCCCCTGGTAGCATACTCAGATTTGTTTTCATAACTTCACTGTCGACATGGAGCGAACCTTCCACTTTCAGTAACTGGATGAATGATCTAAAAAATAACGTAACTCGCGTGTAAAGCAAAACCATAAACAAGGGAAAGAAAATATACATGAAAGCGTACTATATGAAAGGAATTAGAGAGATAGGAAGGAAAAGCGAAGCCCAAAAAAGAGGGGGTAGGAGAGAGCGAAGTGAGAAGGAAAGAAAGAAGGAGAGCAAGCAAAAAAACGAGAGGAGAAGAGAATGGAAAGGAGAAATAACAGGTATAGAAAGGAGGAAAGGGAGATAGAGAAGAAAAAGCAAAGAATAACAGGAAGAAAGAGAAAACAAAACAAAAACACATATGGGAAAGAACAAGAATGGGCAGATAGAAAAGGAGAAGAGCGAAAAACAAAAAAAAAACGAAAATCGTGAAAAAACCTATCAAAAAAAACTTTCTTCTCTGGACGTGGAAAGTGCGTGGGAAGCTACATTTGTATTTGTTTTGCACGTCCTTTTAAACATAGACCTTTATAAGTAAGAACATTTGCTTCATTTCATATAAAAAGTATATTTATATAGCTTGGGACTACAAAACATGTTGCGTATCGCAAAGGCATCGGTCGCTCCTAACAGAAAAACTAAGCATTACTAAAAAAGAAAACAATAAGCTTACGAGTAGACGTATTCTCTAATGGAGTCTCTCTTCCAGGGATCATTACTACGATACATGTGGTCATGAGACGATTGGTATGTACCCAAAGAACTCTCGATGTCTTGTGCTTCGTGGTGCAAGTGAGCAGGTATGGTGAACGGATTGGACATCCAGCCTGGAGGCGGTTCACGGGTACTAAAAGAAGTTAATATAGTAGTGTTAAAAGTCATTTAAATGTCATGTTTAGAAATGTTTATAGTCTCACAATATCACAATATCTGCTCTCGTACTGGAGAAATAACGTTATCATTTTTGAATTTTATGTCGCCATTCTGAGTTTGAATAACGGCTCAAATTTGATATACCGCGAAATTTTCTTTTCAATTTTGAAGCCACATTTTTGACCTGACTTTAACAATATGACGCCAAAATTGAAAAGAAAATTCCGCGGTACATTAAAATTGAACCGTTCTCAAATTCAAAATAGCGACATATAATACGAGATTGATATAACGTGATTCCTCAAGTACAAAAGCTAATATCGCAAACTCTTAACATTTTCAAACATTATACTGAAGGGACTTATATTTTAAAGTAATTTATTTTTAACTAAATTTCCTCTTTAAAGAAATGAACTTACTATAGTATAGTGTTACGGAGATAACGTTAATATAACGACTTTAACTTAGGTCTTGTCTCTTTGATTTCTTATTGAATTACAGTATATACTAAAGAGCGTCGTTCTATAACAACCACCGAACCTCAGACTAAACAATGAAGTTAACATACAATGGTTCTGATGGAATCTCGTCATAATCTTCTCCATCGTAATACGTTGGACGTGGACGAAAGTGTTCGTTATCGCGACCAAGAAACTCATCCAGAGACTGAACATTCTACAGATTAACCAATTAAACATGTATTATTAAGATTACCAGCTAAAACTAAAACATGTCAATTACTTAAAAAATAGCAAGAAAGCTGCGAATAAAGCACTGAAACATTTATTATAATAATTTTATCGGGCATTGTGTTGTATTTTGCGCGCTAAAATGGAGAATTCAGCGGGGTAAAATATATAAAATGAAAATAGTTTTGGCAGGGACACCGCTACAGCAAAAGCCAATTACTGCAAATACTTAAACAACAGCCAACAAAATGTATTTTATCACTAATACTAACCTTTGATTTCTTTTTCTTATTTTTTGCCTTTCCTTGTTTCGTTTGCTAAAACGTACATAATGAAAAAATTAACAGTTTTTCACTGATAGCGTAACCATTTGAATAATAAATAACTAAAAGGGTATTGGCAATAAAAAATTAAGTTTGTCTATAATTTGAAAGAACTCGTAAAATTGTAATGGAAGATCTTTTACAACTTTTTTGTATCTTTCTGATAGCGTAACCATTTGAATAATAAATAACTAAAAGGGTATTGGCAATAAAAAAATAAGTTTGTCTATAATTTGAAAGAACTCGTAAAATTGTAATGGAAGATCTTTCACAACTTTTTTGTATCTTTCTTCGTTTTCAAGATATTCCAGTTTGTTTGACACCATCTAGGTCTCTGACGTCAGGAGTTGGGTACAGTATTTTCACACCTCTAGCAAACTCAGTCATATATCCAAGTTTGTTTAACGAAATAACTTAAAACTGTGTACATGGTCATCGTGAAGAAAGATACAAAAAAGTTGTAAAAGATCTTCTATTACAATTTTATGAATTCTTTCAAATTTGACAAACTTCATTTTTATTGCCAATATGTCCTTTAAAATAAAAAAAGTTGTATACAAAAATTTAACCCTTTAATTAACGCTCAGTGTCCGATACATTGGAGAAGAACAAAAGAATAAACGAGAAAATACAATAGGAGAGAACGCCAAAGGGAGAACCCTCAGACAGACATGCTATTGCTGCTATAGCTGCCTAAAAACAGCCCCTTTATCTTTTTACTCTGTCTAATGCCAAATGATCTTATTCATCAAATGGCGAACTCTCAGACATTCTAACCTTTTAGGCAGCAATTGGTAATACATTTGTAATGACAACTCCCGATACAGATACCGCTCGCAAATACATGTATGATTTTTAATGGATTTTTTGTTTCTTCTTTCCTCAGGTTCTTACTGTATAAATTACATGCACCGTACTTTATTCTGAGACACCAAACAAAGACAAGAATTTTCATGAAGAGCAAAAACAATAGGAGTAATGAGTAATGATTTATTTAACGTCGTTAAACACAGGATGTGGTCGCCCAATCATCCGAGCCAGAGGCTCATGTTAAAAGTGCACGACATAAGCTAGGACCTAAGTGTTGATTTTACGGAGGGAGGAAAACCGCAGAACCCTGCGGAAAACCCTCGAAGCACAGGAGAGACCAACTAAACTCTACTCACATGAAATTCAAGTTCGAGAACGGGGTTATTCCCAGACGGTCACCCATCCAAGTACTAACCCCGTCCAACTGGGCTTAACTACAGTGGTGAGAGGCAGCGCCCTAACACACGCCACCCGTCCTTCCCTTTAGAATACCTCGTGTACAATGCCTACAGAAAAACGAAGCCATTTTTACCTTATGTTTTTCTGCATTTCTCAAATAGTCGTAATAACATTTTCGTGACCAATCCCGTTCCCAGAGCCCACGTTCCCCACCCGGGAAACGAGAGACTCAAATCACAGGATTCTTGTTATTCCGGTTGAGGTATGCATGCGTAAATATCCGAGCGGAATCTGGATAGTATGTTCTCCTTGTTTGACTTTTCCCCAAACAAGTCAATGGGGTTGCTGGCGAAGCTCGAATTACAGCATCTACACACATACGGCGAAGATATCGATCGCGGCAACGTCTTCACTGGAGTCTTGTCGTCCGACATCTTTGTTATTTTGGTTTTATTAATTCTACTTCCGGTCACTTCAGACCAACTCATGCTCACTATTCAGCCAATAACGTAACGATTTGAAACGGATTATCCCAGAGTCTCTCGTTTCCCGGGTGGGGAACGTGGGCTCTGGCCCCTAAGTTGTATAATATATGATTACAAAACACCTAAATAAATCAGTAGAGTGCTGCGTAGGCAGTGTTTTGGGTAGATAACAGTGAAAAATTAGTAAACTGCCAAGATTTTAAACATCAAAATACTGACGTCTCGAGCGTTACTCTGCAGAAGGGTTCTGCTTGAAACGTCAGTATTTCGTTATTAAACATCTCGCCAAAATCATCTCACTTTGCTCTACCTAAATATAGTTGCAAATTCTTACTTCTATACATCTATCAATGCATCTAAAATTCACTACGGTCTACGGCGAACGCACACTCAGTGTTTTGAACATAGTTACAGATCCATAAATAACATTTTAAAAATATACCAAAGAAACTTCTGGATCAGTCGTTTTCTTTAATACAAACATGCCAGAATCTGTAAAGAAATAGAGATTTTATTGTGGTAATAAGAGACTGTGATCATAAAGGACTGGGGGCTAATCATCCCATATTCGCAGCCAGCGGCTGAATTAGGAAGGACGCAGGCAGCCACCATACGACACAGTTCAGACCACGGATCACATGCATCTAAGATGTAGATGTTCATTTTACGGAGGAAAGAAAACCAGAGAACCCGGCAAAAAACCCTCGAAGCACAGGAGAGATTAACTACAACTCTACTCACACGAGGAGTTCCAAGCTCAACAACGGGGTCATTCCCAAGCGGTCACCCATCTAAATACTAACCCCGTCTGACCGGGCTTAACTATTGGTGAGAGGCGGCGCGCTAACAGCACACGCCACCCGTGCTCATGACTGATGATAATTAAAGTCTTCAATAATGCTTACGACCAAAAACACCACTTTCCTAACCATAAAAACTCGGCCTAGGAGTGTGTCATATTCCCCGCCGTGCTTGAATGAGTTGGATTTTATCCAGAATCTCATTAAATCTAAAACTCAGGTATGATTACTTGATCATATAAAGCGTTTTCATCTGACGTCACGGCGGCCATATTGGTGTACGGTATGGGAATTAGCTCTTTCTTATTCAAATATTTCGTATTGTTTCACCACCCCAATGGGGCCACCGATCACGTGAGTGAAAACGCTCTATAGATCCTTGCATAAATCACACAATGCATCATTATATTTCAATTCAGTTTTCCTTATTGTTCTGAGCTTTTGTCTCTTTTCAAGAAAATCCAGAAGAATGAAGTTGAGGCTATGCGTGCATAAATGATGCATTGTGATATTTATGCAATTAATCTATAATTGAAAAATTATGGCGTAGCCATATCGTCAAAATGATTACGCAGACCTTCGCAATTAAAGTAAGGAAGTGCTTACGGCACGACTCCACACTGGGAAAAAAGTCTGGCAGAAACCTACAATCAGTGACAAAATACCTTGAGATACTTCGTGTTTGTAGGTTAACTTAATATATTTTACATTTTTTTCCCGTGATAAAGTTTTATCCCTCCCTCCCAGTTCCTTTACAATGTTGACTAGGAAATAAGGGACGCTGTGAACTTGAAAATGAGCGCTTAAATAGTAACCAACATTGAACAGGGGACGTCGGGGGAACATAAAACGGAAAATGTTGCTTTTTAATTTGAAGTGTCCCAACACTTTTGACACTGATTGTAGTACTGTAGATCTTTTGCAATCACGTAACATTGGGCGCCATCTTAGTGGTCAGCGGTTTGTCAACAGCGTTTGCTGGCCAAAAAATCAACCAAGATGGCGGACGTGACGTCATGTTCAAACTATCTATAGATATTTAAAAAAAAAAACTACTTCCATACCTTGAATTTTATTGGCATTTCTTAGATTTTCCGACACCGAGTTACTTTCAGCCTATATATACAACAAAAAACTAAATCAATGCATGGTAAGTATACATCAATTCAGCGACAACGTTAAAGACAATTAACAAACTCCAAGCTATATATCACGAATACTGGGTTAGGAAGTTAAAGAATAGACAAAAACAAGTAATTTTAAGCAGGAAAAGCTCATCTGGCCCCAGTAGAATCGAGTACTGCTTAATAAAGGAGAAGTGTATCCTCACTAGTGAAGATATCCTCACTAGTGAAGATATCGATGACGCCATTTACCGCTTTTTGTATTGAATCTATATAATAAAAAGAAAATTACACGGTGGCTTGAAGATATGAATTTTATCTTCTCATGGTGAAAACAATATTTTACTCACTGTCTACGCTCATTCGTAAAATATTGTTTTCACCTCTGCCACCGTGTAATATCCTCTATATATAAAGATCATAACCTTTATACAGAGAATACTAATTAACTCTATTGTTATCCCACTTGAATGATCGTATTTTATCACATATAAAGACACTCGTTAAGCATGGCTTTCTTTTGTTTTTCCTTCATGGATTTTTCATGAGTTTTTAAACTTCGGATAAAACATTGATGTTTTACTAATCAATGCTTTATCCGCATTTACAATATTGAAAAAGATATTGATATATTTTTAATTCTTCACGAATTATAAATGATATGTTAAGTATGGATAAAACATATGCGGCTAAGCAATGCGATTAAAGTGCACATGACACGAAAATTAAGTTTGTCCTATTTGAAAGAGCACAGTTTTTAGTTTCCTTGTTTCGTTTCTGACGGATATTTCAATTCGTTTGATATGTAATAATATACATGAAAAAATATCTCGACTGTGATTGGCTGATTCCAGTGCAGTTAATCCCAAACAACAGTGCAGAATTGTGTTATAACAGTGCAAAAATCTGTAATCACAGTGCAAAAATCTGTTATCACTAAGAATCAATCAAATTGATTGTACAGCGGATTTTTCCCGACACAAAACAAACAAAGATGGCGGCCAAGATTCGGCGGTTTTGGGGATAATTTGTTCAAATTTGAAGCTAGTTATGCTTTAATATTGCCAAGTGAAGTACCTACAAGAAGACCAGAAGCTTCTTTATGCCTCGAGTAAACTTTTTCAAGTAGTAAAGGAAGCGAAGCGTTTTTTAACAAATGCGAGGAGTGGACGACTAAACACGTACGTTAAAATATTAGTACAATTGTTTTGAACATTTTTTCATGTATATTATTAATAAGTAATAGCATGGTTTCTCGTGCAATTTGGAAAAACATGCACTCGTGAGTTTTTCAAATACTTCAAATAGCACTCGTCCTTCGGACTCGTGCTATTTTGACAGTATTTGAAAAACTCACTCGTGCATGTTTTTTTCCAAATTGCACTCGAAACTATGCTATTATTACCTATACTAAATATCACATGCTGTGACGAACACGTGCATGGGTTATTGGAGAAGCTTATATATCTTTGCTATTATCAAACGAAATAACTTGAAATTCTACATGTATGGTGTAGTGCGAGGAACACACGCACATGCTTCCTTCAAATTAAGTTTGGTTTGATAATAATAAGTATAATTTTCTCCGATAAGTCATTATGCACATGTACGTCACAACATGTGACATTTACATATCAAACAAACTGAAATATCTCAAAAACAAAGCAAGAAAATCAAAAACTGCAAAAGATGTTACTTTGACATTTTAAGACAAACGTAATGAGACAAACTTAATTTTCATGTCATATGCACATTTAGGGGATTGGCATTAAAAATTAAGTTTGTCTAATTTGAAAGAACTCGTAAAATTGTAATAGAAGATCTTTTACAACTTTTTCGTATCTTTCTGCGTTTTCAAGATATTTCAATTTGTTTGATATGTAAATGAGATGGTCTCTGACGTCATGAGTGGGGTAAAATATTTTCGTACAGAGCAAAATCACTTACATATCTAACATGAAATGTTCAGCGTCGCAAGGAGTTTTTATGTGCGCAGTTTCAAATGATTTCGCTGAACAAACTTAGAGATATAACTGGTTTTGCTACATGTGAAAATATTTAACCCCACACCTGACGTCAGAGACCATCTCATTTACATATTAAACAAATTGAAATATACGAAAAAGTTGTAAAGGATTTTCTATTACAATTTTATGAGTTCTTTCAAATTAGACGAACTTAATTTTTATTGCCAATGTCCTTTAAAGATAAAGGTAACAAACGTTTGATAGACGCTCGTCAAAGATCGAATATATACTCTGAGCCCGTCACAGGAGATGAAGCTGCAACTAGTAAGTCGTAATGTACGAGTAGTATACTCTTGAGCAGCTAATTAACCTGCTACAATCGTGGAATAATTACATTGGGACACAGCGTATGTCAAGTGCCTTCTGTGCGCACGCGATTTATCTTTAAAATGTGCCCTCCCCTTCCCCCTCCGATCAATGTTGGGACCGAATTTTTGTTTGCTAGGCCTCAGAAGTGTCCCCTGGAAATCAACATTGATTGGTGGTGTGGTGGGGAGGGGTAAAGCAACGTTATTTATCCCACGATAGTGAAATAAGCAAGAAGGAAGTTAATTGATGCTTTAGTGTCCCAATGAATTATTCTCGGATTGTAGCTCTTTCTATTCCAACAAACAAGATAATGAAAAAAAGATATATTTACTAACCTCATTTTCCTTCTCCTCTTTTGCCGGGATCACTAAACAGATTGCAAGGTAAGAAACGTGTCAGTAAGTTGGTAACCTGACATGTCTTTGTCATATACTGTTAAGTGATATACACCGTATTCATAAAGATGGCCGGCAATTTATATTATTTTACAAGCATTTAAATTAACCTTTCCAGCCTCGTTCTTGTGTATAGGTTCCTTTGAATTATAAAAACGAAAACGAGGCTTATTTTGAGGCATATAAAAAAATGAAATTGGCAGCTATTTATATAAATACAGTGTATGACAAATCATAAACTTGCCTACAGTGTTTGTACACTGAGCTAAGGAATATACATTGTATTGAAAATTATTTATAATATATTAATACGAGAAATCTGACTGCCTCAATCGCAAATCAAACCCAAGGTGTCCGAATCAAGCCATCGCGTTCTGAGCACTAGCTATTCACATTTGACAGACCGACAGGACAGTAAGAGACTTTCATTTTTAAATATCGCCCATGCGGAGGCGTTAATTCGGAGATCTTGGGCCGTCAGATTTTCATATTATTATTGTATAATAAATCATCTCTTCATTTAAAAAAAAAGGAATTTGACAATTATTCACAATAGTGGACTCTGTTCTCAATTTTGTTAACTTTCCCCGTTATTCTACTATATCATTCTCTTTATCAACAAAATCACCTGCTTTGGTAAATACAGCAAAACAGGCTGCAGGTGAATAGTGCAGGATATTCCAAGATTGCGAGAACCAATCACATTGCGTAAAAGTCACTATTTGCACCTGCGAGGTATATGCTAAGTACTGAAAAATATAACGATTTAGTCAACTCCTTGTCGTCAGAGAGGTCTCCCATTAGCTTAATAAACTTATCTTCGAAGTAAAAATATAAACCGTGTTACGCACAAAAAAGTGGTAACATAACGTGGTTCTTATCTCCGCAGCCGAAGAATCTCCCACAACACAAACAATCAAGACAGAATTTAAGGAATATCACCCGAAAGCTCCTACAGTAAATGGACGTTCTAATTTTAATTTGAAATTGATATGGTTCTTATCCCGAATTTTTCTTTGGGGTATGGATGGAGTTCGAGCGGTCGCGACCTTTCTAGGAAAGGTGCGGGATTATGCCTCCTGAACAATTTCTAAAATGAATATAAATTAAGACACAATATGGTGCAAGACGAATACAGTAACTTTTCAATCCAAACTGAGAGACCTCAAGCGCTTTATTTCGGCCTTTAAACATGATTTAATACGCTACAACGATGACGATCAAAACGGTTTTTTTTTGGAAAGAGTGATAAGCCGGGCTGTTTGAAGGGAAGCTTCTACACCTAGCTGACCTTTATTAGTTATGAATGAATGAGAACTTTAAACATATCGCCGTGATACTTGGTCTTACTTAACTACACTTACTATAACTACAGTATATGCTAGCCCAGCCGTGACCCTTTCAATGAGGGGATTGTTTTCATTTGGGTATACTCATACAGCAGATGCTAACCTGACATTTCTTCCGATGCAACAACTGGCTTTGGTTCTGGTGTTACTTTGACATCATCTTGTTTCGACTGCACTTCTTCTAGAACTTGTTTTTCTTGTGTCAGTTCTGTTTTGTTTTCTTTCTTCTTCGACCGTTTCTTTTTCTTTGAGCCACTGCAACAAGACAAACGAAAAATATGTATATAGACAAGTGGAAAGGTTTCCGATTGCTTTATCATGCATGTATGTATATGGCTATTGTTCACTTTAAAGTAAAAAAATTAACATGCCGAGTACAAGCCAGTGATTACGCTTTTTTATTAAATGGCACAAGTTACTTTCCGGTGAAGTTGCGTGCTCTGATTGGCTGAAAGGCATCACGTGCCGGTCTATTATGTCCAAGTAATGGACCGGTCCGGACCCATGAGCTATTTTGTGTACAAAAGAACAACAAAAAAAGTAGAAAGAAAATTTTCAAAATCAAAAAAATAAATTAAAGTGCCTATGCAACGAAATTTCACCCCAGTTTTTTATGATTGCATTTGATTAAAATGACAAAGTAACAGCTTTCGTAGAAATTCGTTTTCTTGCTTCATTCTTGAGATATTCGGGTTTGTTTGTCTGATATACAAATGTCATACTTGTGACATCGCACTGCATAATGACCTTTTTGACTTTTTAAAAGAGCGCCAATTTTAGGATGGTCCAAATATTTTACACATAACTACGCACGTTTATAGTGACCAGTAATGGCTACATACATGTAAGTCCAAATTTTTAAGTACGTTCGATAAGTACTCTCAAAGAAAATCATACTTTTCTAAAAAGTCATTATGCAGTGCCACGTCATAAGTATTACATTTGCATATAAACAAACCTGAATATATCAAGAATGAAGCAAGGAAACGAAATTCTACAAAAGATGTTACTTTGTCATTTTAAGCGTTCTTTCAAACGCAATCATAAAAAAACTGGGGTGAAATTTCGTTGCATAGGCACTTTAATGAATCCAGTAACTTAAACACTAAATGAGCCGATGATGAGCAATCTGAAAGTAAGTTTTACGATTCCGAAAGCAATCGTCTATGTAACCACAGCCACGCTATCCGTATGTAAGGTACATTGTTTAACTCTTTCACTACTGAGGGCTCTCCACTTGACGAGTAAAATCGTTTGGCGTTAGACAGAGTAAAATACTAAAGTTCGTTCGAAAACCAACGATACGGTAGATAAAGAGTTAAAATAGTCATATAATAAATCTATTAACCTCAGCTGCTTGGTCAATGTAGAGTCTCGCCCTGCGGCCCTGGTCCGTACTGTCAAGCCCTCAGTCAGACATTTTTTCCGTAATGACCGCGCTCTCGGTTAATAAGTTAATACTCTGTAAATGATGTGACAATTGTTATGGTAACTATTTATGGCAAGTCATAACTACTTACCTTGTTGCTTCCGCGGAAACAGATTTATCAGGCTTGGAATATTTTGGTTTTGGTTTCTCAGAATGAACCTGGTAAATCAGAATTAGAAAAACATCATCCATAGCATATCATAAATAGCAAGTTATAAAACAGTTTCTCAAACTCAATCCAATCGGATGTTCATTATTCATTAAAATTCCGTATGTACGACGACGATAGCCAAATAACAGAAATTACCATATCTACTGTATCTAGAACTAAATTTGCCAACTACAGCATCTACAATCGATTTTACTACCCTGTTACAATGTGGACGATCCTCGAACTTGGAAGACTGTTTGCCTAAATGGCAACACATCACGAAGTCTCACTCACCGCTTAACTTGCTGTTTTTAGTTATTATGAGTATTTTATTTTGTAATTTTTAATACTTTTTTTTCTGTTTTTCTATTTTCCCCCTATTTTTTTTGTTTTAATTTTTATTTTTTTATTATATTATTCTTTTTTCTTGAACTTAAAGGTCCACTCTAATTGGTGTTTAACTGTTGTGGTGTCCCTGCTGCTTCTTTTCTTTTTTTTAAATTATTTTATTTCTCATGTAATTTTAAGAAGCGAAGCTAAATAAATAAATCAGTGACAAAAAGGTTGGGACACTTCGATTGAACGTCAACATATTTTGCTTTAAGTACCCCTTCCGCCTCCCTCTTCAATGTTGGTTACTATTTCATTTGGGTGCCCTCAACGTCTACTGGGGCCCATATTTCCTATTCAACATTGAACGGGTGGAGGACGGAGGGATAGACTTGACATACGAAAGAATTGTTAAATATATTAGATGATTAGCACAAGTACGAAGTGTCCCAAAGTACTTTGTCACTGATTGTAGAACTAAATTTCTAAAATAATAATTTTTTAGGTGTAGGTCAAATATACAAAATAGCTATTTAAATCATAGTCAATAGATATATGGTCTGGAAACTCGGCAAACTTCAAAGCGTCTATGTGCTGTGATTTTATGTTAAAATCCGCACCTTACACCGCGTGCACATTCTTTGTTTTAGGTTTATTAATATTTTTGTTATATACCAAAGACTTTCGTTTGCCAAAGATGAAATCCTATTGGTCAAATCATGGTCACGTGTTGTTCAACAAACTCAATGTTTCCCTCTGACGTCAGCTTTAATCATGCGTTGTTCACGTGAATACACAATGATTATTGCATCAGATCAAGAACTTTGGACTTTTCGGAACATTTTGAAAACAAGAGCTGTTTCGAGCTTGTTTGGTACGAAATAGTCCATTTTCCAAAGGAAAGAATATCTATACATATCTTCAAAGAAGGTCTGAAGAAAATCTGGATAAATTTAAAGCTGTTCTTTGTACTTGTCGAGTCTGGTGTATTTGTTCAGTTGAATTGAAATAGGAAGACAAAGTCAAAGTGTTTTGGTAAGTCTTTTTGCCTTTTTATACAAGTTTCGAAGTGTTTTGGTAATTCTTTTTGGCTTTTACAAGTTTCGAGTCAGTTTGGTATTTTGTATTTTAAAAGTCTTTGGTATATATAACAAAACGCTTGTTGACTTTTGCCTGAGAAACATCGAGTTTTACGGTCCCTCAGGCTTCAATGTCACCCTCGGGCTAAAACCCTCGGGTGACATTGAAGCCTTCGGGTCCGTAAAACTCGATGTTTCCCTCGGCGCCAGTCAACAAGTGTATAATATTGCACGGTTGAACTGAAACGTTGCTATTGGATAATTATTAGTATAATGATACTAAAATACAATGGATTCAGTGACCGTGCCAATCTCGTTCCCAGAGCCCACGTTCCCAGAGCCCACGTTCCCCACCCGGGAAACAAGATACTCTGGGATAATCCGTTTCAAACCGTTACGTTATTGGCTGAATAGTGAGCATGAGTTGGTCTGAAGTGACCGGAAGTAGAATTAATAAAACCAAAATAACAAAGATGTTGGACGACAAGACTCCAGTGAAGACGTTGCCGCGATCGATATCTTCGCCGTGTGTGTGTAGATAGCTTCGCCAGCAACCCCATTGACTTGTTTGGGGAAAAGTCAAATAAGGAGAACATACTATCCAGATTCCGCTCGGATATTTACGCATGCGTACCTCAACCGGAATAACAAGAATCCTGTGATTTGAAACGGATTATCCCAGAGTCTCTCGTTTCCCGGGTGGGGAACGTGGGCTCTGGGAACGAGATTGTGACCATGCACAAAAATGCATAAGGGAAACAAAAAGATAGAACAAGCCTTTAGCTGAGTTTCCAGATCATATTTTGAATGACTATGTTTAAACTTGGCTATTCAAATCAATTTCAAATATCCATATATCATCAATTCAAAATTCATTATATCATACATTACAAACTTGTAGCTTTCTCTTTAGTAAATGCATTCAAATGTACTGTTCCATTTTTTGTGAAGAAGCGGCTTTAGTTAACAGTTTGACATACAAACTTTCCAATCCTCGGTATTTCTCTGTCGTTATATCACAAATCTCTTCCAACTTGAATAATCAAAATGTCAACGTTTTCACTATCATATGTACTCAGTGTTTCCCTCTATAGCGTTTTACAACAAGCATCAAGACTCGACACATTTGACTTTACGCTCAACGTCACTCAACGCCGTTTTACCAGGACACTGATTTTAGTCACGAAAGACTCGATGCAAATGAATAAATATGCACTGAAAACGAGTTCTTGAAAAACATAGCGCCGAATTGTCACAGACAGAAGAGAAACATTTAACTCGACGCGACGATAATTCCTCGTGTAACTCGAATACGCATTATCGTCGCATTATCTGTCTGTCTCAGACGAATTTAATTAATTGCCGAGACGAATTTAATTCGTGTGTCGAATTTAATCGAGTTATACGTCGCAGTTTCGTCGAATAAAATTCAAAAAATTAAATTCGTCTGAATTAAATTCGTCTATTGTGCGTGCTTTAAATGTTCTGTTATTTTGCATGTCTCAAATATAGTCGTAATAACAGTTTCGTGACATAAGATCAGCCCGGTAACAATGCTAGTCCGCGTCGTATGCATGTCGTATGCCTCGTATTGACACACAGCCTCGAGAATAAAAAATCATTAGTACTTCACCTTTTG
Source organism: Paragorgia papillata (assembly GCA_035771165.1). Classification (NCBI taxonomy): domain Eukaryota; kingdom Metazoa; phylum Cnidaria; class Anthozoa; order Scleralcyonacea; family Coralliidae; genus Paragorgia; species Paragorgia papillata. The sequence continues at coordinate 3,250,177 of JAWNZC010000014.1, forward strand.
CGATGTGGTTCTGATTAAACAAACAAATCAATTCCTGTAGTTACCTCAGTTTTAAGTCCTTCTGCGTCATAAACTTGAATTGCCATGATATGACCAGTACAATCCACAGTAAAACAATCGCAGTCCAGGAAATCCTACACAGAAAACACAAAACTACGATTTACTGTTGCGCGCAGTAAATATTGTTTCTTGCAGAATTATTGGTAGATATGGTTTTAAAACGATCAACTTTAGTAGGAAAGAAGTTCTAGCTTACTTAATTCATCTTAGCATGGTAAACAATGTTTAGTTATTATTTGAGCTGATTTGAGGTCGCAAAGCATTGTGGTTAAATGTAGCGCCGCCATCTTTTTCCGGTATCGTCAATTATCCAATGAAATCGAGAATTTTTGAATTAAGGTGGCTCCATACAGTTTCTTGAAAAATGGAAAATACAAGTTTGAGTGTCCAAAACACATGATTAAATAATTCGGGAAAAGAATAAAACTAAATGTTATGCAGAGTTAAACAGTCGGACAATCAAAAACTGTTACCAAATAAATAGCAACAGTTGTTGCTAATTTAATTCGAAAAAAAGGAGTGACCCCCAATTTTTTTCTTCATTAAAACGTTTCTTGAAGTATGAGTAATCAATAGGCCGATTTAAAAAAAATTCTGTAGAACGAATAATTTTTTCCCCCGGAAAAATCATGTTTGTTAATTTTTAAAAAATTTCGTTCTACAGAATTTTTTTTAAATCGGCCAATTGATTACTCATACTTCAAGAAAAGTTTTAATGAAAAAAAAATAATTGGGGGTCACCAAAGTTTTCTTCGAATTAAATTAGTTTGAAGGGTAAATGACAGCCATTTTGAAAAATCATTGTTGCCATAGCAACAACTCTTGCTATTTATTTGGTAACAGTTTTTGATTGTCAGACTGTTTAACTATGCATAACATTTACTTTTATTATTTTTCCGAATTGTTTAATCATGTGTTTTGGACTTTTCAAGAAACTGTGTGGAGCCACCTTAAAGATCATTTGGATTGGAAATTGACAATTGGATAATTGAATGATTGTTGACGATATTATTGTTGGGGGCTATTGAGACATTACTACCATCACCACGTGGTAAATCATTTGCAACATTAGGAGATAGGATGTTTGAATTTGCAGCCCCGAAACTATGGAACTCATTACCTAGGGAAATTAGAAACATTAATTCTTTATCAATTTTTAATAGTCACATTAAGACTTTTCTTTTTAAAGTGCCTATGAAACGAAAATTAAGTCTGTCTTATTTGAAAGACCACTAATGATAGAGTAACATCTTTTGCAGTTTTTCGTTTCCTTGCTTCGTTCTTGAGATATTTCAGTTTGTTTGATATGCAAATTAAACATTTTGACGTTACACGTGCATAATGAGTTATCAAAAAACGTTGTATATCTTTGCTATTCACTTGAAAATCTACATGTTTATTGTTCTGGGCGAAACACACGCACATGCTTCCGAATTATTTGGGTTTGATAATAGCAAAGATATACAACTTTTTTCAATAACTCATTATGCACATGTGACGTTAAAATGTTTAATTTGCATACCAAACAAACTGAAATATCTAAAGAACGAAGCAAGGAAACGAAAAACTTCAAAAGATGTTAAAAGGACATTGGCAACAAAAATTAAGTTTGTCCAATTTGAAAGAACTCATAAAATTGTAACAGAAAATCTTTTACAATGTTTTCCGTATCTTTCTTCGTTTAAGGTGGCTCCCTATAGAGCGTTTTCATCTGACGTCACGGCGGCCATATTGGTGTTCCAAAACAATGAAATGGCGGCCATATTGGTGTACGGTATGGGAATTAGCTCTTTCTTATTCAAATATTTCGTATTGTTTCACCACCCCAATGGGGCCACCGATCACGTGAGTGAAAACGTTCTATAGTTTCAATAAATACGCGCTATTTCATACGCTCATTATCTAATGTTATTCACAAGTTTAAAAATTTGTTAGATAAATACTAAGTAGACCTTACTATAGCAGAACTATCGCAGATATAAAATATCTATAAAAAAGTTCAATTATTTGCTGTTACCATGGTAATAATGTCGTTGGAACTTTGGTATATTTTCAAATATTGCATAATTGAAGCGGCATGTCTTCAGTTTGCTTCAGTGAAATATTTTAAAAATTGCTGAGATGATAGATACTGTTGTGGAGAATATCCATGTACAAAATCAGAGAGGGTTGTATGGACAGATTTTTCGCTATAAAAATTATCGATTTAAAAACGTTTTGTCTTATGAAATTTTTTTTTAATTATATATACTTTAGAACTTTTTATAAACTACTTATTTACAAAATTTTAGCAAAATTCACCGAAGAAAACGTCTACAAGTCTAACATCATGCCGACGCGGTCATTTTCGAATCGACAAGATCGCTATTTACGCATGCGTAGCGATACTATTTCTAGTCACCAGTCCCCTATTGAAATTACCGTAGGGAGCCACCTTAAGATATCCAATTTGTTTAATATGTAAATGAATGGTCTCTGATGTCAGGAGCAGGGTACAGTATTTTCACACATAGCAAAATCAGTTATATCTCTAAATTTGTTCAACGAAATCACTTGAAACTGTGCACATAAAAACGCCTTGTGACACTGAACAAATCATAACTGATGTTGCTTTGTGTAAAAATACTGTATCCTGCTCCTGACGTCAGAGCCCATAATATGTTCATTATTAAACAAATTGAAATATCTTGCAAACGAAGAAAGAAACAAAAAAGTTGTAAAAGATCTTCTATTACAATTTCACGAGTTCTGTCAAATTAAACAAACTTAATTTTTATTGCCAATACCCTTTAATCTATCATTTTAGGTGTTCTTTCAAATAAGACAGACTTAATTTTCGTTTCATAGGCACGTGCTTTTTAATGTATAGATATGTTTTATATACTTGTAACATTTTATGACGATTGTAATATTTTACTTTCATTGGTTTGTAATGCGCCTTTGATCATTTCTATGTAACTGGCGCAATATAAATTTCACTTTAAATTAAATTAAATTAAATTAAATTAAATTAAATTAAATTAAATTAAATTAAATTAAATTAAATTAAATTAAATTAATTAAATTAAATTTTATGTCACGAAAATCTTTCTTTGACTACAAAAAGGAATTATAATACTCCGTGTGCTATACCTACAGAAAAACAAACCCAATTTTGCTTCGTTATGTGATTTTGCATTTCTCAAATAGTCGTAATAAGATTTTCGTGACATAAAATCAGTCCGGAAACCTGGCTAGCCCGCCTCATATGAACGGTCCCTGATATAGACACACAAAATATATATTAGGATGAACGATTATTACCTTATCTGAAGATTTTTCTGTGTATTCAGATTTTAGTTTCTTCCAACAAAGAATGTGGTATTCGATTAAACATGCTTCGTTACATACAATTCGAACATACCCTTTGTAATCTATACAACAAAACAGACTCAGGCTATAATAAAGCAAACGAGCCAAAGACTGAGCGGCAAAACCAAAACAACAATAACAAAGTAAAGCAGCTGTAAGAATGCCAACAGACGTATGAGTTATTTCACTTATCGCGTGGTGGGAACTGCAATTGAACTGCAATTGAACTGCAAGGAGATTAAGGGCATAATAATATAGAGGGCAAAATTACTCGAATATGATTGGCTAATGAAGAGGGCATTTTTTTGTAATTCAGGGCAAAATTACTTGCACTTGGTTCCTTGATCAGCAGTTCTTGAATGTGATTGGTCGCTTTGTTACTTAGCAACAGCGAACCCCAAAGGACTGACCTTTTTTCAACAAATCCTCAAGGTTTTTCGGTCTGAAAATGCTTTTTTGTTTACTTTGAAAACTATAGTGAAAACTATTAGTGAAAATGAATACACTATAAAATGTACGAAGTTTTGCCTGTATTTACAAAAAGGAAGCAACAGGCATAACGATAGAGCGAGAAAAATTGGAATGTTGCCGAGCACCGACCGTGATAAGGCACAAGTACTTCGACATTTTCTGGACATAATATAGCTCCTGAATAATTTTGCCCACTATTAATATTATTAACACCTAATCGCATGAGTTCTCGTAAAATTAAGGTTTAATTTCACTCGTGTTTTCAAAATCTTAGAAATTACTCTCGTCGCTTCGCGACTCGGCCAATTTTGTAAAATTTTGAAAACACTCGTGAAATTAAACCGTAATTTTCCTCGGCCCCATGCGATTACCTATACTAATTGCAGTAACATACTAGAGCAAAGACATCAGGTGAGGCCAGAGCCGTCGAGAGGAAAGGACACTGGATCAGTAAAGTCCTACGTAATATGAACGAGTTTTCTTATTGGCTACAAGTAACCAATCACATTGTCAATTATCAATTCGTTCCATGCTCCTTACTGATCACGGTTAGGGATTTTGCCGGGTTGGGTAGGTAGGTGATGAACCCACTGGATGGAAAATTTGCCCCAGGCCTCCGGTCGTTTCTCGGAGGGCCTGGCTATCCACCAGCAAAGTTTGTTGCAAGGAACTAGGTCAGGTCTAACTCTCCCAGGACATCTGGACAGTGATTTTGAAAGTTCTTGCTAAATTATTTAAAATTTATTAATTTTGAAATGGTCGTGGCATTATTATCACCTTTTGACGTTTTTTATGACGTGAATAATTGTTATTCTTATACTGTTTTTTTTTAGCTAGCTTCTCTGTAAACGCGCACGCAAAATTCCGAAATTCAGAAACTATAGTGTCACGCTGTTCTCCTTAAAATTCAAACTATGCATGCGCTATATGCCAAGCATATATATAGTACAGCAGAGAAGAAGACTGTAAGGAAACGTTATGTGTAACACTTTTTGTAATCCATAAATACCCTGAAATTGTTTCTTGTATTACTCAATGCAAAACCAATAAAAAAAGTATTCAAGCATGTTATATTTAACAAATAGATTCCATTTTGCCGTTGTCTGTTCAGTTATAGATGCACAGATGACGTCACAACGTGGTAAGAACAAAAAAGTGGCCCACGAGACGCAGTCGAGTGGGTCACTGATGTTCTTACCACGTTGTGACGTCCTCTGTGCATCTATAACTGAACAGACAACAAAAAAATGGAATCTATTTGTTTTATACAATAAAAATTTAAAAGGTCTTTGTCGAAACTCGTGCCGGATTTTGGGGCATGAAGAAGGAAAAAGGCAATTCAGCTGACGTGATCTGACGTGACCATGTGTCTGTCCTCTAATAGATCATGGGCGACAACCAATGAAAACACGCATAGCAACTATAGGGTATTGTATAATGGCAATTATGTCTCGCTTACATAGCTAAATAAATCACTAAGTTGTGATTTCATAAACAATGCCCAGTAATTTATTCACGGAAATCTATGTAGCATTTTGAACTGGAAATGCACCGTCGGAAGAAAGCAACATTTGAATTTCCTAACAAAAATCGACTGGAAAATAAAACCAATTCATCAATGAAACTTGAACGTACCTGGATCACTACAATATATACTTTTCTTTAGTCCACTACAGCTATCAAAACGACAAGTTGCGTCGGGTTTCGGGGGATATTTACATATTGTTAAAATTCTTTCGAAAGAACCCTTGAAAGAAAAAAAAAAGAAGAAACACATTTCACTTAGTATCCATGCAATAGGCATCCAAAGTTGGGGAAAAATTTTAACTTTTGACCGGGTAGGATTTCACAACCTGCGATAATCTTGTTTTCGCAACATTCATTATAATCATCATTATCTCATCGTCATCATTCTTATCTAATCATTCATTATCATGGCTTTCCAGCTTTTCTTGAGTAAGCTTTGCTAGGTTTCCATAAGATCGTCTCGAATACCCCAATTGCCCCCAATCGCCTGAATCCATCTAATCAGACACGAAAACGTTAACAGGTAAGGTAAACAGCAATACTCCGAAAACGAAAACAACGCTCGAAACTTAAAAATAAAATGAACCAATAGCCATATAATAAATTCCTTATTAACCTCGTTTGCTCGGTCTGTACGGGAAAGTATTTGCCCTTGGTTTTATCGCACAAACCTCACTCCTTCGTCGCTGGATCTGTCCAAAAACCTCAGGCAAATACTTTCCCATACAGATCTCACACTCCGTTTAATAATACGTCTTTAATTGTATTCTTCTATATTAATATATTCTATATAGAAGTTACGTATTCTTACTTTCAAATTTTCTTTATGGGTTTCTTCAATTACAATATCGGTTCCAGGCCAATAAACACTACCAAACGACTTTCCCTGGATAACATGTAGACCTTCTTCTAGGGGCTTGATTGCTTCTTGAAACCTAAAAATATGGTGTCGACCATTCCATGAATTAAGCTGGATTTCCACTAGGTGTAAAATATCGCGCGCTCGACGTCGCGACTGGGCGTAAGCCCAGTGGAAATCCAGCTTTAGATGACCCCGTTTACACGGTACCAGACGAATTCGTAACCTGTCTCGAATTAGTATACGGTTTCGCCTGTTTACACAGCGAAATAGGACGAATTCGAGACCGGTCTCGAATTCGTCCGGTACCGTGTAAACGTAGCCTAAATTTCCATTGTTATAAATCTTTCTCAGACCTCGTTTACACGGTACCGGACGAATTTGAGACCGGTCTCGAACTCGTTCTATTTCGCCGTGTAAACAGGTGGAACCGTACTAATTCGAGAATGGTTCCCAATTCGTCCGGTACCGTGTAAACGGGGTCTTAGGTTGGATTTCTACTAGGTGTAAAATGTCGTGCGCTCGATTTTTTTTGTTTTGTCTTGGGAGTTTCATGTAAAACGAAGTAGAAAACTATTCAACCTGTACAATAGCAAAGTCGAGCGCGCAACATTTTACGCTTCAGGGGGAAAGACCACTGATCTCTATATAAACTGGATAGGGCATTCCCTATGGCCAGCAGGCATTAACTCATTCCTGTCCGAGGGCTTCCCCAGAGATGAATAAAATCGTCTGGCGTTAGCCAGAATAAAATACTAAAGACCAATTCGGACAGGAAGGAGTTAGACAAAAAAAAATATCAAAGCAATCTTGACGTCAGCGTGGTCAGATTAACCGGGCGTATAGAATATAAAGTAATTCTGTGCCGGGGGAGTCGGAAAAGCCGTAAAGCAAACAACAGATAGATGCCGGTTTAGTTTTCACTGTCCAACAACAAATATAATCAAAAGATGGCAAGTTCACAACACGAGGTATTGTTAAGGCATTAAAATTACTACGAAAGGTACAATTTAAGACTTGGAATTGAATTATTTGTAGATTTTATAGTCTGTGTTTCAGGTTTACAAATCGTGAAGATTCTTCGTTGACCGCACTGAAGAAAAACAACAAAATTTAAAGGTTTTACAGCTCATTAATACAAACAAATGCAAGAAACTTCGTGTCATTACATTCGTTTAAATCTTGTGATTCTTTTTATCTGTTTTCAATCTACGAAAGCTTATAAACTTCATGCAGTGGCGCCCATCTTAAATTAGGGAGTGGGCACGTCATCACACAGAACCGGTGGGCACAGAACAGCATCAAGACAAAATTGATTGACATTTTCGCGCGCTAATTCCTAAAACGTAACGATATACACTATGTTTTTACACACTAACCTGTTTTGCCGATGGTGAACTCGTCCAAGACCGTAATAAGCTAAGGGGAAGTCCACCGACTTGAAAGATTTAATTATATTTTCAAACATACTCTTTGCAGCTTCAAGTTCCTGCGCGATAGTAAAACAGATTTTGAAGATTCAGATCTCACATATTACAATCACACAATGTAGAAATATAGAGTTGGCGATAGGTATATAGATTTGAATGTTTTGGGGTTTTCCGGATCATAAATAACTGTTCTACCAAAAGAACAGTACGTTTTCAGAACAGCTTTTACATTAGAGCTCCCAGTGTCTGGAATACTCTCCCTGGTTCCATAAGAGACACTACTAGATCTATAGCATCATTTAAAGCTGCTTTGTACAAATACTGTCTAGATCTTACTGATGACATCTATGATCCGGTAAACCAAAAACATTTAAATCTGTATGTGTTAAGTGCCACACAACTCGTTCGCTCCACAGCCTATCTGTGAGAGAGTGTTGTTAGATCGATTTTATTTATTTATTTGTTTGTTTGTTTGTTTGTTTGTTTATTTATTGATTTATTTACTTATTTATTTCTTTATCTATTATTTTCATATTTATTTATTTATTTATGAGATTATTTATTTATTTATTTACTTATTTATCCATTATTCACTTATTTTTTATTTTTTTATTTTGTTTGTTTGTTTGTTTGTTTGTTTGTTTGTTTGTTTGTTTGTTTGTTTGTTTGTTTGTTTGTTTGTTTGTTTGTTTGTTTGTCTGGTCATTTAATTATTAATTTATTTTATCTATTTATTGGGACCCCGTTATTGGAGATTTTATCTCTGTGGTCAGTCCCTGCCTTTGTATTTGCTTTATATCACTATTTATTTCCTTTATATTTGTTCATTTGTTTGTTTGTTTGTTTGTTTGTTTGTTTGTTTGTTTGTTTGTTTGTTTGTTTGTTTGTTTGTTTGTTTGTTTGTTTGTTTGTTTGTATGTGTGCATTGTCTGGCACATCTAGTAAAATAAAATATAGATGTACAGCGTGTATGTTGAATGTTCAAATCGATACAATCGTGACATCCATCCACACAGTCACATGATATCTATATGTTTGCAACGTTCTATTGTTAACAACAACAACAACAACAACAATGCATGTATTCAAACTCGCACCTAATTTGCAAACAATCATTTTATGTTTTACCTTCTGCACACCCATTTCTAGCATTGCTGTTCCATAAGCATACAAAACAATCACATAACTTTTGTCACCAAACTCTAAAGACTAAACAAAGAAAAACAGTTTAGCAAACAACGTTCATTCGTTGATTATTTCAAGTTTACGTTATAGTTCACCAATCTGACATGTCAACCAATCCCGGTTGCAACCAATTCAACTGGTTATTTTAACCGAATTAACCGGTCAGTTTTTACAGTGCACCTGCATGTTATCCTGAGTAATATTTGGCATTTTACACGATTAAATTACATGTACATGTGTGAGCGGAGTAAATTACGACAAATCCGCCTGCATGCATGATTGACACCGCGAGATCAGAAAAATATATGATTGGCCCAATCACCACTTTCATAATGAAGGCCAGAAAGGCTCACTTAGGGGCCTGCTTATATGGAGGCGAGTTACTCGGTCAGCCGAGTTACCCGGTTTGCCGGGATAAACTTTACGTTCTGTTTATATGAAAGCGAGTTACCTGGCGGGTTGCAATATTTGAGATGATTCTCATCAACGAAAGTGACATGAACTAACGAATATAGAAAATTCATCCTGCTATGCCGAGTTACCCAGAGAAAAGTGTTTATATGGGGAAATGTTTATCCCGCCTTGCCGAGATCCCGGCTGCCAGTGCCGAGTTCTCGCCAGGGCGAGTTACCCGTCTGTCTCATATAAACACTGCGGTAGGAAAAACAGTGTTTGCTCTACCGAGCGGGAATTCGCCATGTGCCGAGGAACTCGGCTGGTCGGGTAACTCGCCTCCATATAAACAGGCCCTTAGTAGATGCACATAAAAATTATTTAAACTAGTGGCATATTAAGTAGTGGCCATTATGTAAGTGGTCTTTATTTGCATTTATGTTTCATTGATCCAAAAATGTCAAGGCTCAGGGACGCAGACGGATTCATCAAACTTGGTTTTGTGACGGTATGTATTGGATGTTTTGAGACCAACCTGTCTTGATCCTGTATCAATGATCCCTAACGCTTTGCTATAACTTTCGGAAGCATTCTGAAACAAGTTATCAAGCAATGCCTTGGATCCCTAGAGAAGAAGCGAGAAATATTCGTAAACTATTTTACCACTACCACCACTGACCAAGTATTCTATCCATGTAGTGCTACTATTTTTATTTCTTTTAGATGGAATCTAGTCTTAAAATTCCAGCCGAAACTGCAAAAATTTCGGTCGAGACTAACCGATTGAATCTGACACTCAAAAAACAAATTGTAATTTTACAGTATTGTTTGAGTGGAAAAGATACTTTTGTATCTAAAATTTAAAATTTGACATTAAATTTTGTTTCGAATTTGGAGCTTTGTTTTGATTATTGTTGAGAAACGCGTTAAATAAACTGTTGAAAATCTTAAATGCATACATGACACTCCTTATAAGCAAGAGTTAAGGTACCACATCAATTCCATTCCTGTGCATCCCTAGTTTATTCACTCATTTGACAAGCCTATACTCTGGTCCCAGGGTAGACAGCCTACGGTACACCAATGCAGGGATAATTAATATTCAAGAATTTAATAATTTACACAGAAAAATCTACATATTAAGTCCAATTTATTTAATCTACAATTTTATTACATCGCTACCCAAGTTGTCTAAAATTGTTTTTCATTTACTTTTAGTTCGGAGTTTCAAAGTTCAGGATTTTTAAATAAAAGAAATAGCGAACAATTTTTCACTGTCGTGACAAAACTGAAAACACATACCTCCCGTAAAATTCCTTCAATTTGAGTTCTTCTTTCTGCCAGAGGTATTACAGAGTCGACTGTATAAACCTATAAACACAATACAAGACATAAATACATATGTTTAACTCTTTTTCGACGGCATCCTGAAGTCTTACGTATTTTACTTTGGCTAACGCCAAAGGAAGAGAGGGAAGAGAGTAAATAGAAAACTGCAACTGCAAAAATCATGAACATATGTTATTGAGATTCAGCGTTTCGATCATTTTAAAACATTGAATCTTAGAAAAGGTTCACGATTTTTAGCGTCGCCGTTATGTAATTATTAAAATACTCAAACGCCACGTTGATTTAAGCCTGGTTGACACTTGTGAGAAAAGTATAAGTTGTTGCCTTTTTGCGACGTCGGGAAAATATTTTTCTATACGGACCCCCCAGCCGGTAAATAACATATATATATATATATTATATATATAATATATATATATATATATATATATATATATATATATATATATATATATATATATTCTTTACTCGAAATTTTCCTTCACCAAAATTAGCTAGTATATTCTAAAAATAGTCTGTGAAAGAAAATAACATTATCAATGTGCAAAGCGTTGTTACTTTTGTAGTTTCATCACATTCGAAGTCGACAATTTTCCGATGCCAGCTATGGCAAGCCAGTGAGCTCTATATATAACTGGAGTGATATCTGCTGTTCATTCACCGGGCAAAGATTGAAGCCAAACATGGTGGACATGTAGGCCTGAAGTACGTATAGTTCCAGTCTCCTACGCGGTCTTTTGACCAAATCAGACTTGACCAGACCGCGTAGAAGACTGGAACCATACGTACTTCAGGCCCATAAGGATCGCAGGCTCTGGGAATATATCACTCCAGTTATATATAGAGCTCACTGTGGCAAGCTTGTAATACGCCTTCTTATACAATACAAGAACTTCGACAATAAGCTACCTACAATATGTTTGTCTATGTACATAATGTACTAAAATAAGGTTAAGTGAGATGATGGAAGTGCTGAACTTCTCCAGTGCCACTGTGCCACCGTCCATGTAACTATGGCAGTCAGCGGCAGCTAGCTCAGGCTGTTTCCGTTAAAATGTCCTTATATAGGTCGCAGGCTAATTGCCGGTAAGACGCTCTTTGTGACTAAATAGAGACCAGACTTTACTAATTGGACTTCATTGCATTAACTCTTTCCTGTCCGAATCGGTCTTTAGTATTTTATTCTGGCTAACGCCAGACGATTTTATTCACCTCTGGGGAAGCCCTCGGACAGGAATGAGTTAATATGTTCTTTGAAGCTTTGCATGTGTCGATTAAATTCAAATTCATAGTTTGTGGGTTTCCGCTATGTTTTTTATTTGTTCTGAGCTTTCAGAAGAAACTCAGAATTAGAAATAAAGCTCAGAACAAATAACAAACATGGTGTAAACCCACAAACTATGAGTTTGAATTTAATTGCATTAAGTTCCCTGTCATACCTCTTTTTGTTTTTCTATTTGTTTTTCTCTTGGTTTCTCTTTTGGTTTCTCTTTCGGTTTTTCGTTTGGTTTCTCTTTTGGATTCTCTTTTGGTTTCTCTTTTTGTTTTTCTTTTGGTTTCTCTTTTGGTTTTTCTTTTGGTTTCTCTTTTTGTTTTTCTAGTTTCTCCGTTTTTTCGTGTTTCTCCCTTTTGCGTCCAGCCTCCCTTTTGGATACTTTTTTGGCTTTCTCTTCCGCTGCCTGCTTCTGACGGATCAACGCAGCAAGTTTCTTATTCATTTTCCTCTCACGTCTGTAAATAATGCAATAAATCATGATGATACAGTCGCCAGGAGATATTATTGTCGTTTGCACCTAAGTGGAAATACCGTCCGTCAAACCATGTTCTATGTCAACGTCAAACATAAAAGTTTTCCTTGGAAACATATTATTGTTTCCCTTCGATATGTACATGTTTGTACCCTCAGCCAATCACGTCTTGCCAATCCCACGGTGTCAATTTCAAAACGGTTAACTTTTGGTACATGTTTTGAACATGATTTGACGGGTGGTTTTTGACGACAATAATATCTCCTACACTTTATACAACGGTCCCTTATATTAAATGGTATTGGCCATTTCCCAAAAGAGTTGAAGACTGGTGACGGGTTGGGAACGCTAGGGTACTTGGGATCGTTTGGAGGGACATATTTCATGCTTGATAGCGTAAGCACAATGAAACTGTCCCTTCAAATGATCCCAAGAACGCCAGCGCTCAATGCTCTTTACCAGTCTTCGACTCTTTTGGGAAATGGCCAATTGGCAATATAAATTAAGTTTGAGCTAGGGTGTGGTAAGTAATATCTTCCAAAGTAAAACAGTACACATAATTACCTTGCATAAAAACCATGCTTTTTCTCTGTAAGTAAAAAAAGTTATGCTATGTTAGTATATCCGACGTCTAGTACACGAACAAAAAAGATTACTATAATACGGATAGAGTTTGTAAAGGTAATTTGCATGGTTTCCGAATGTAATTTGGAAACGTTGCGAAATAATCCGAAGCACTGGGAAGAAAACCTCGAAGTCACTAGATAAAAGTTTGAAAATGTTTGGATAGATATGGCTTAAATAACTTTCACAAAAATAAGTACAAAATGCATCGTTTTGGAGGATGCGTGTATTTTTGCAAATCCATATGCGTATTTTTAGGCCTTCTTCTACCAATCTGGCAAGCTTACTAATTTTAAAGAGCTCTTTCCAGTAATTGTGTTTATTTGTCAATTTTCTTATTTTTTAACACTTGTCCCCAGTTCTCTCATCAATTTCTATGGCTAATCGAATGGCTAATTACAAACCTGCAGAAAGTAGTTCAAATGCTTCCTGTAAAAAGAAATAATAGAGTTTACAAAGAGGGCAAACGTTAAAAAAATATAGATTACATCATTCCTGGAATTTTCCTAAAACGTGTACAGGGTAATTGCGTTGAAAATTGCTGAAGCTCTCCACGGCAGTTTTGGCGGACTTCACGGCGTTTTTTTTTTAAATGTCTTAGTATAGTAATCGAGACTCGCATGTCCTTCGGAAAGAACTCGGCTTGCCTGTCGTAGGCTCAAATGGACAACAGCATACATGAAGTCGTTCGCTTTGTATCGGGCAGTTCACGTCAAAATAACACTGTTTACTGGTTTAAAGTGCTACTACAATCAAAATTTCGGATTCGATGTTTTCACATTTTCGAAACGTTAATGCGGTTTTTACTTATCTCCTCAAACCGTTTTTTATTAAGCTGGATTTAGCGTTTAGATTAGGAAGTACTGCTGAGAGATCGCAGACTCCCCTGGAACATGTTTGAGTAATGGCGGCCGACGTTTGAGCGATTTTCGGAGCTTAAAAAAATATTTCTGGAGAGTTTTATTCGAGCATTTTTTACATCAATGCTTATTTTAGACCTCAACAAATCTATTCTGTACAGAAAAGTAAATATGAAATTTCGTCGTAGTAGCACTTTAAGGATGTGCATATCATATCTTATTTGAACGTGCTTCCTTGGTTCATTATGTTTTCACATGGTAACCACATGCGGTACGTTATTCACAAATTGTGATGTATTATAAAAACGTCTATCTATATATCAATCGAAATATAGTACGGTTTGATATATACTGCCAAAACAGAGAACGTAGGAGTCTAACGTTTCGAGCGAAGGCCCTTTGTCAGAGAGAAACGTGACGAAGGGCCTTCGCTCGAAACGTTAGACTCCTATGCTCTCTGTTTCGACAGACTATATTTCGATTGTTGTTTCAACACTGCCTACGAAGCACGCTACGTCGCTACTTTTATCTATATATCACTCGTGTTATCACAAAGAAAGTTTATATTTACTGTTCTCAGAGTGAATATTCATTCTTCCTCAAACATTTCCACCGAAAGTTGTATCTTTTCAATTTTACACAGTAGTATATGCTCGCCCTAGTGATCTAAACGTACCCAGAAATGGTGGTAGACTACTTGCGCGTTCCTACCTCATCAAGACTTGACCCATCTGAATCCTCGTCTTCATCAACAAGATCTGGCATATCAGTTTCCTTTCCTATTTTAAATCCATCTTCTTCCACACTAGTGTCGCTATCATCAGCAGACACTAAATCTGGTAGACTTTCGCCATCTGAGTCGTCATCGTCGCCACTACTGTTGAAAAGATGATTACGACAATAATGTCAGGTATACGGGAGAAACTAAGTCGCGGCTTATTTGTGGCAAACATACCGCATAATAGGCACAAAGACGTTTTTTAATCAAAGACGAAATTAGATAAGACGCGAACAAGAATTTCGTGTCTTTTATACGTAAGTTCACGTCTGGTCACGTAAGTTCACCAAAATTATCAAGATGGTGTACCGCCTGAATTAAAAGAAGGTGCATGCTAATTGTAGAAGGTGGATGCTAATTGTAGAAGGTGGATGCTAATTGTAGAAGGTGAATAGAGAAAAAAACTCTGGGGAGAGGAGGGGTAAAATAACAAGCCGTTTTGTCCGCCATTAACAAAAATAATTTCATGTAGATTTAAATAAATAAAACACGTTGGCAAATCTCGTCCCCGCGGCGTTGGTGAGAGGAATGGAGCGAGGCGAGAGACAATCTCGTTCCCAGAGCCTTCGCCCGCACGCAAACGAAGGCTCTGGGATAATCCATCACTGGCAACAGAAAAACCTGTTGCCACTTGAAAGGCCGCCGCCTTTAGTTAGTCAATCAAAACACTTATCGGTGATGGTTGATTGGCTAGCTAAAGGCGGCGGCCTTTCAAGTGGCAACAGGTTTTTCTGTTGCCAGTGATAGATTATCCCAGACCCTTCGTTTGCGTGCTGGCGAAGGCTCTGGAAACGAGATTGGGCGAGAGAACGTTCTTCCGCATCTTCTCACAAACACCCTGGGGACGAGGTTACGTAAATTGGTCTCACGCTTGGAAATGAGACGCATTTTTTTCTTACCACTTATTTTCTCTCCACCACTAATGGGCGAGAGGGTACAAATCTTATGACAGAAATAGAATGCTTGCACTGTTGAAATTAGTATTGCGAGGGCTCAGACATAAGTAATAAATAATATAACCAGATGTTTAGACTGGCAAAATATGTTCTATAGAAAAACTAAAAATGTACGTCAATGAAAATAATACTGTATTATCCGGATAGACTTAAACTTATAGACCTTCCAGGCGCCAATAATTACTAGATGAAATAAAACTTGAGGCGTAACATTAACTGAAACTATATATCACTACTTATTTCTAATGCAAAAATAATGTTCATGCGTTTGGTATATTCACATCAATATGGCGCATACTGAAATTCGGAGTCTATGACGGCTATGACGCACACAAATTTAACACCCCAGACCGCATTTGGACTCTCAAAGACTTTGAGGATAATACAGTAAGATATTTATAAGTGATTGAATATTAACATACAAACAGGGTAAACTGACTTTAATTAAGAAATTTTGAAGTCCATTTGTTTAAAATGTAAAAAGGCCAGACTGTTATAGTCCAGCATCCAACAAGCTGCTAGTTTTTTTGAGTTTTTTACCCTCTTATATATTATTTATTTATTTAATTTAACTTTTACAATGTGTATCTATATATTTACTTTAATTAGGTAACGTCGTAATTGGGGTGACCTGTGATGTACTCCCTTGTATTTCTTATCATACAAAAGCTCAATAAATTATAAATCATCATAAAGTAAATATACTAAACATACTATGTCGATTTTCCTTTTGACGTTGCTGAGTTCTTGCCCTTGGTGACCGAGGCAGAGTTTTCTTTTACAGTATCTAAAAGTAAAATTAATTCAAGTTCTATAAAAGCAGACATATTAACATCTTGGAAAATCAAAATTGTCTAGGGTCATGCAGTATATCTATCAAAGCGAGAAGGTGGTAAACTGCAAAGATTTTTTGGAACAGAAATTAATACGACCTTGTCTATATCCATAACACTGCCTACGCAACTTACCGGGTACATTCGAAAAAGTGGTAAACAGCGCATATTTTTTGAAAAAAAATACCACCTTTTCGCTTCGCCATATATAGACCCTTTTAATAAGTGCAGAGTACTAAGACAATAAACGAAATTGAAAAGAATTCAAAAGAAAAATTGAAATGAATTTGACGTCATAGGGTGAAAATTACGCAAGGTGAGGTAATACGGACAACAGTTTTCTTCAACTTTGTTACATTGCAAGTTGAAAAGCGTTCTGGCACGTATTACCACCCACCTTAAACATTATCACGCAACAATGATTTTGTTGCAAGTTGAAAAAAAGACTCCAGGGGCGGGTTGTATAAAAACGTGATTAACTTTAATCATGATTAAGAGTTGACCAGTGATTAACTTCCTAGCTTGCTACATTTGTAGCCATCCTTCCAGACTTTAATAGTGTAAACAAGTGATGTCCATAGGCCTTTTGGATTGTCTCTACTTTCACAATACCTGCCCTCCCACCCCTTTGATTCGTGACTGGTCACAATGGTGTTTGTTTTAGTCAGACATTGCAGATAAACTATAGCGAGTATTCTATATTGAGTATTCTACACATTCCAAGTTTCTATTTTTGAATCTTAAGTTGTCTTGCTTCATTTTTATTTTATTTTGTTCTTCTACCACACTAGGTAAAGTATCTAAGTTACAATTGAATTAGGAACTAAAGTTGAAGGTTGACTAGTAACAAATTGCTGCAACTGTCTTGTTTAATCACAATGTTGCACATATGACTACCCTTTTGTGCAACTTGATGAAGGACACATTTCCATCTTACAGGTTGCTACAATACTTTGCAAACATAGTAACATGCATCTTCCCATTTGGAATTGTGTTGGTCAACAAGTGCTAGGGTAGAAATTATGTGTAACAACATATATATGGCTCAACATAAAACACATTGTTTCAAATTAATACAAATTGCAGTAAGTTGTTTGTTGCTTGTATTAATTTACTTCAACATTAGAACACTTGAGTTTCTTTGCATCTAATCCATAAATAAACACCATTGAAATAAGGGTGCACTGGTTAGTGACAGTGTCTGGTCAGATATATATGCATTAATCAGTTTAATTATATGCCGAAGACAGGGGGAAATATTAAACGTCTTGCCACTTTGTTTTCCCAAAAATATGTTCAAAAAATGTTTCAGTTATATAATTGTTATATAATTATTAAAAAAAATGTTTCAGTTTAAATACTCGAGGTAAACGATTTCTTCGTCGAAATTCAGCGTCATAAAGGAAGTGCCTTAGTACGGCCGCCATATTAAACTTTTTTCTTAATCATAGTTAAGAAAGTTAATCATACATTTGGACCAGGATTAACTTTAACGACATTTCAATCATGATTAACGCGAATCACTTTTTTATACAACGGGTTTAATCACCTTGTTAACTTTAATCACTTTTTAATCACAAAACGGGTGATTAAAAAGTGATTAAGAGTTTTATACAACCGGCCCCAGTTCTACTTGCTACAACATACTAGACTGTACCCAGTCCCTCCTGATGATGGCGCGCGGGAGAGAAAAGGAGGGACTATGGACAATGTCGTTGAAGTTGCGTTTGTTCTAGGCTCCGCCCAGTCTTTTATTTTTAATTTTAAAATTAACGAATTTCTTAATATTATTCGTTAGTTGAGTTTATAATTTCACTTAACGTAGAACCAGTCAGTGGACCATGAATATGAATTTAAAAGCTCAAAGTGATTTTATATAAACGAACTCCGTTTTTTAAAACATCCACAATTGTACGGGTTTCACATATTATTCACATATTATGAGAAAATGTATAAGCGATCGAACGCTGTCATTCCCTATTTATATTCGACAACTGAAATTATAATTTCACTACTCAATTTGACACTTGAGAATTTAATTAAATAATAATAATAATTTATGAATTTATATTGCGCAAATATCAATATAAATATTTTCAAATGCCCACACCGTTATAATTTCGTAACAAAAATGTTTCCAGTACCTTGCGGTTTATTTTGATATGCAATTTGTTACAGTTTCCGCGTTTGTCAGGACACGGGAAATTCAACTTCAACGACATTGTCCAAAGTCCCACTTTTTCTCTCCCATGCGCCGTCATCAGGAGGGACTGGGTACAGTCTAGCAACATGCTGATTCAACTTGCAACAAAATCAATATTGCGTGACAATGTTTAATACGTGCAACAACGCTTTTCAACTTGCAACGCAACAAAGTTGCACCAATTTGTTGCTCGTATTACTTCACTTTTATTAAAAGGGTCTATATCCAAAACACTTATAGTTTTTTTACATTCTTATTACCTATCTCCACTAAAGTTTCTGATTGGCTTGGGATACCTAACCGAAATAAAACCCATACACAAAAACTAAGCATGAAAACAAATTTGTGATTGGTTACTTATAGCCAATCAGAAAACCCGTTCATATTAAAAAAAACCTATCCGAAAGTTTGGGAACATTACAAAACTACACGTCCACATATAACTTCATAGTGTAAATTAATTAAAGTATTTAATCTTTTTAGGCATGGCATGCAACTTTCAAGTATAGGCATTTTACTCTGGATAAAGCCAGATGATTTTATACTCATCACAGGGAGAATCCACCAGTATAGGAAATAATTAATATTTAAACAGAAGAAAAGAACCAATTTCTCAAAAAACTCACTTTTAGGTCCTATGAAAAACGTAAGAAAAGACGCCTTTTCCCCTTCACTTTCTTGAAGAGCTTTTGCTGCCTGATTAAACCTGTATTGACCCTAAAATAACCAGTATTCTTAATTAGTACAAGAACAATACAATCAAAGTACATAACAAAACTGTTTTTGTCAATTCAGTAAGTCTCTGAATAGTAAAAAGTTGCGTAATATAAGAATAACGAGGTACTCAAGCATTTTATCATTCATTTTTGCTACAATGAGAAGCTTCCAAACAGTTTTTTATCAAATTTTCAACAATTTTCAACCAAAATTTAAGAAGTTGGTCCTTGATCTATTGCCAAACCTTCCACAACGTACATGAATATTGGCCGGTTGGTCCAATACTTCTAGGTAACGGATAAGGCATCGTGTATATTGCTACTCTGGTTTAAGGTGTAAACCAGTAAAGTTCTTTATCATAAACTGAGGTTATCACAACTTTTGCGGATATCTTTTAGACAGTAAAATAAAAAATTAGATGAAAAAGGGGTCAAAACTATAAGGGGTCACCACATAGTGTGGGTATCTCCACGAAACTATAATTATATAAAAATGGGGTCACCACTCAATGTGGGTATCTCCCCGATACTAAATAAGTGTAAATATAAAATATAAAAATATGGTGTCACCACTTAATGTGGGTATCTCCCCGAAATTAAATAATAATAACTATAATAATATGGGGTCACCACGTTAAGTGGTTATAGTTTTTTTATATTTTATATTTACACTTATATTTAGTATCGGGGAGATACACACATTAAGTGGTGACCCCATTTTTCTATAATTATATTTTCAGGGAGATACCCACATTAAGTGGTGACCCCACTTTTCTATAATTATATTTTCAGGGAGATACCCACATTAAGTGGTGGCCCCATATTATTGTAGTTATTATTATTTAATTTCAGGGAGATACCCACACTAAGTGGTGACCCCATATTTTTATATTTTATATTTACACTTACATTTAGAATCGGGGAGATACCCACGTTAAGTGCATGATGACCCCATTTTTCTATAATTATATTTTCGGGGATATACCCACGTTAAGTGGTGACCCCATATTATTATAGTTATTATTATTTAATTTCGGGGAGATACCCACACTAAGTGGTGACCCCATATTTTTATATTTACACTTATTCAGTACCGGGGAGATACCCACATTAAGTGGTGACCCCCTATTACTATAGTTATTATTACGGGGAGATACCCACACTAAGTGGTGACCCCATATTTTTATATTTACACTTATATTTAGAATCGGGGAGATACCCACGTTAAGTGGTGACCCCATATTTTTATATTTATATTTACACTTACATTTAGAATCGGGGAGATACCCACGTTAAGTGGTGGCCCCATTTTTCTATAATTATATTTTCGGGGATATACCCACGTTAAGTGGTGACCCCATATTATTATAGTTACACTTATATTTAGAATCGGGGAGATACCCACGTTAAGTGGTGACCCCATATTTTTATATTTATATTTACACTTATATTTAGAATCGGGGAGATACCCACGTTAAGTGGTGGCCCCATTTTTCTATAATTATATTTTCGGGGATATACCCACGTTAAGTGGTGACCCCATATTATTATAGTTATTATTATTTAGTATAAATACACAGGTGATTATAGAAAATCACGCGCGCTGATTGGTCGAGCTACTTCGGATTAATTCTCGATAATCACCTACAGCGTTTATTCAAAATGGCCGCCAACCAAGTTGTCAATGCGACAGACGAGGAAATTAACAATTTTAAAGAAAATGTTGTTCCTAAAAGTACGAAAATGTGTATTTATACTAAAACAATTATTCGCCTCAGGCTCAGTGAATATCGGTGAATAATAACCTCGACTTCGTCTCGGTTATTATACACCGATATTCACCTCGCCTTAGGCGAATAATTGTTAATTATTATATAAAATAGAGTGTTTTATTGATTTTTCCGCCACTAATAAAAGTGATAATCTCACATGTGCGATTATCGCTGAATCAGCATTATAGTTTAATGCAATTTTTACAAGGCAATAGGGCACTTTTTTATATAATAAACAGAACAATACATGGATGCTTGGAAATATGAAATTTATTTCTCGTGTTGACCAAGATATCTTACTCGTTCGCTTCGCTCACTCGTGAGATATCCTGGTCAACACTCGAAATAAATTTCATATTTCCGCACATCCATGTATTATTCTCTATTTAATTTCGGGGAGATACCCACACTAAGTGGTGACCCCATATTTGTATATTTTATATTTACGTAATAGTTCAAATACGAGACGGAGGACTTTACCGGGATTTCAAAGTCCGAGTGCTTTTTAATGCACAAGGGCTTTGTAATCCCCGTGAAGTTCGACGTCGAGTATTTGAACTGACTTCTCAAACTCAAAACTCCGAAGATACCTGAAACGTAATATAATTTGCCTTATTTCAAAGTCCCAAGACTTTGAAAACGTATTTTGCATTATTTCAAAGTACTAGTACTTTTCCTCCGATTTCAAAGTACTGATTAAACATTAATTTCTTTTGTTTTCGGTTCATGAATTATTAATGAGTTTGAGAAACTTATTTAGTATGGGGGAGATACCCACATTAAGTGGCGACCCTGTATTTTTATATTTACACTTATTTAGTATCGGGGAGATACCCACATTGAGTGGCGACCCCATTTTTCTACAATTCTAGTTTCGGGGAGATATACCCACTCTATGTGGAGACCCCATATAGTTTTCCTTTTTCATCTTATTTTTTTATTTTATTGTCTAAAAGATATCCACAAAAGTTGTGATAACCTCAATTTATGATAAAGAACTTGACTGGTTTACACCTTAAACTAGAAGTTACTATCGCAAGTGAAGTGCTGCCTCATAAAAACGGCGTGCCACGCGGTTTACTTTAAAACAACATATTTTATTGGAATACCCTACTTATAGAACAAACTACCACAGGACTTAAGAACTTCGAATTCTACTCCTTCGTCGTTTACCAGAAATTGTAAACAGATTATAAGACTAAGATTTTCGACCCCAATAGGCCACATGTAAATTGGACAATTTAGTGTATGTATAATTTGTTGGGTTTTTTAAAATTTTATTTACATGTATTTATTTTATTTTATTATCTTTTTTTTTTTTAATTTTATTTTGTTATTATTCAGGGTGGACTAGCTAGTATGGTTCCTTTCTTCCTTTCTGGTCCTTCCCCACTGCATTTATCTAATTCTTTATTTATTTATTTATTACTTATTTATTTATTTATTTATTTATTTATTATTTATTTATTTTTATTTGTTAACATTTGTACGCAGTGAAAATGGATTAAATTAAATTAAATTATAAATTAAAACCTTGAGCGTACTCCACAGGCAACTCTGTGCAGTCTGTGGCTCAAGTAACACCCTCTTGCCCACTCCAGTAACACCACCCGAGTTTACCAAGCCCACCTGAGTTTGCCCACTTCACCTGAGTTTGCCCACTCCACCCAAGTTTGTCCACTCCACCCGAATTTGCCCACTCCACATGAGTTTGCACACTCCACCTGAGTTTATACACTCCACTGGAGTTTGTCCACTCCACCGGAGTATTCCCACTCCACCCAATTTTGCCCACTCCACCCGAGTTTGCTCACTCCACCCAAGTTTACCCACTCCACCCGAGTTTGTCCACTCCACCCAAGTTTGTCCACTCCACCCGAGTTTACCCACACCACCCAAGTTTGTCCACTCCACCCGAGTTTACCCACACCACCCAAGTTTGTCCACTCCACCCGAGTTTGCCACTCCACCCAAGTTTGCCAACCCCAATATAAATTATTTAACCCATGCATGAATAGAATACAAATGAATCTATGGCATCCAGGGTATTATTTGTCAGATCTTTATGTGATTAATTACCTTATATGAAGTACATAAAGTCAATTAAATAAAAATGGTGCTAGTCAATAGAACTGGCCTCGTTTAACCATCGTATGAATCCACGCCATTCTTGTGTTAGATAATCCATGATGCTCTCATAGATTTGAACCGAGTTGGACTTTATAGATTTGACATTGTCTTCATACGTTGAACTTGTGATGAATTTGTGATGGGATTTAAGCTAAATTAACACTATAAAGATTTCATCTTGCTACAGTTTAACTGACGAGGTCAAGTTGAGTCTATGTTGACTACTCAGCAGGGCCACATTTAATAACCAATGGGCAAGTGCCCAGGGTACAAAATTTCCAGGGCCCCCAAAAAATAAGTCGTTCCGTAAATCCAGAGAAATAATAATCACTGGCGGACACTTGACGAAATATTTGGGGGGCAAGTGCCGAAGGCACGAGCCATCTAGGGGGGTGCAGGGGCATGCCCCCCAGAAAAAAATTGGGTCTCTGAAATGGCATTTGCAGCATTCTGAGAACACATTTTGTAAAAAAATTTAGGTTTTCAAAACACTATTTTAATGGTGCATTTTGTTATAAATCACATGCTAAGCATAAAAAAAATAAATTTCAGAGAAAATATTCTAGATGAAATTTAGAAATTTCTTTATCCAAACTTACTTCATAACACTTTTGTGGGATTAGAATACTTTCGCTTGTTTTTATTAAAACACGCCATTTTGCTGCTGTTGTTATTGTAATAACTAATAAGTAGTGCTTCCACTTCTTGAAATGAAAACTTTCTTGTGCTTCCACTTTTCAAAATGAAAGCTTCAGCTAAAATTATTGGGGGGGGGGGGGCAATCTCCCCCCCTAGTGTCCGCCACTGATAATAATACCTTTACGATATTGTACAATCCCTAAGGCCTAAACGAAGTGGTGAACAGCTGTAAAATCTTTTTAAATTGGTCAACCATATTAAACTTTTAAACTGGATTTAGATTTTGTATTAAACGTAGTTGTCTTTTACCTTCACACGAAAATCTTTTAACGCTGCAATTCAGCTTGAATTTAATCAATGGTCAGCTTGTTCAGAAAATCCCCTGGCGGTGGTGGCGAGATTTGAACTGCTATTAAATTCAGATTATTTACTTTTGTATAATCTTCCTGTTTGAATCATTTGAATCACTGGTTTGAATACGCTGTATGAGCGCCTGTACGCAGGCTAGGAATCATTCGCGATGCGATTGCGTAATATGTGAATCCGTGTGTACATTCAGACATCCATACGTCCATCTCAACCAAGTACACTTTATAACACAGCTTTGATATAGTAACGTTTTTGATTGGCTGTCGTGCGTGCTCCATAACTCGATGGAGCACGGCAAAAAAGCGCGGGAAAAAATTTCAAAACAAAACTGAGTTTTAAATTGACTATTTATGGCCTTTTATATTATCAAAATACCGAGTCATTTAATTTTATTGAGTAATAAAGAACAACGACCCAGAAGACATAAACTGGGGCTGGGTAACCGAGTTTAAACTGTCCTTTTGGTTGGATTTTAGTGAACAAAAAAGACTTCGCTACGAAAGTAGAAAAACACAACAACCAAAACGATTCGCCGGCTTGTGAAAGGATTTAATGCTATGTTATAAAAGAAATGGCTCATGGTTTAGTGTGCTCCATGGAGTTATGGATGCACTTGGGAAATTGGGAGAGCACTCAAAAATCTAGAGTTGGTCTCGGCTACGCCTCGACCAACTCTTACGATTTTTTCGTGCTCTCCCAATTTCCCGCGTGCATCCATAACTCGATGGAGCACGCTAAACCATGAGCCATTTCTTAAATACATAGCTCGGGAAATGGACTGGGCACGAGTAAAGACACAGCTAACCCAAGACGAACGCCAAGAATAGTGTGCTGCCTCGCTGATGCTCGGCAGCAACCAGAATAGCAATATACACCATAACTTATTGAGATATCCTGCCGACAGACAGACAGACAGACAGACAGACAGACAGACAGACAGACAGACAGACAGACAGACAGACAGACAGATAGACAGACAGACAGACAGACACACACACACAGGTAAAAACATAACCTATTGGCGCAGGTAAAAATAAGAATTTCAGATTTTCACGCAGGCTACAAAACCAAGTGCGTAGCTAGCCCACTTTAACTTGTAAATATTGCAAGATAATCATACCAGCTAAATTACAAATTAAACTTTTCATTTGCATACCCCACTATGGGACAGACACCCGCTGTATGTTGAAATTAGTAGATCAAATTACAATTCTTCGCTCCCTTCCCGCCTACTTTTCTGGCACCCAATGCTCCAAAAAACGAGCCGGCTTGCAGGCTATTATTATATCACAAGCAAATACAATGCATACCTTGTCCCAGTCTGGTTGTAAAACTACAGCTCTCTTCGCATCAATCAACGCTTGCCTACATAAAAACAAAGCATAGTTGAAAGCTGTATCATTGAATTACAGTACAGCACCTCAGTATAGAAATGGATTATCCGTGAATGTCTACTGAATGTCTCTGCCGTTGCTCGAGAGCACATGGGACTAAAAACAGTGGTAGTAAACGGTGGTGTTTTTATACATTCAAATTTCAAGACACACAATCGCACGGACTCGTTGTTTTATGAATTTCTCAAAGAAAAGGACCTGTTCAAGCTTTCGAGAATAAGGTCAAGCTTTCCTAAGGCTTCTGTAGTGACTCGGGTTTCGCGTTGTCTTTACAACGTAAAAATGCCTTTTCTGTGTTGTCGACAGCCACGATGGCGTGAATATTACCCTTGGGACCAGCATTTGCAAAAACTCTTTAACAAATAAAACAAAGCTCCGTGCATATGTACTCTTATAAAGGGGGTTCGTTTGACGTCATTTGAACACGAAAGAAGTTGAGTAGACACTTCTTTCGTGTTGAAATGACGTCAAACATACCTTTAAGAGTTTATAAAGTAAGGTATCCTCTCCGCACGCTCTGATTGGCTAGGCTCCGCGCATTTATAAGAGTATGAAGATCATGAAAATGACGTAACGTGGCGTAGAATGGCGTCAGCTGGGCGGAAAAGCCAGTCAAATTTCAAAACTATCCAACTTTTAACTTGTTTTTTCCTTCTTATTTTATAAAACAAATAAAACATACCGCTCCCGTGTATATGTACTCTTATAAAGGTTCGTTTGACGTCATTTTGTGTTCATTTCGTGTTCAAACGACGTCAAACGAACCTTTATAAGAGTACATATGCACGGAGCTTTGTGTTTTATTTGTTAAATACATATGCACAGGAGCGATATGTTTTATTTGTTTTATAAAATAAGAAGGAAAAAAACAAGCTAAACGTTGGACAGTTTTGAAAGTTCGCTAGCCTTTCCGGCCAGATGACGCCATTCTACGCCATTCCACGCCACGTTACGTCATTCATGATCTTCATACTCTTATAAATGCACGGAGCCCAGCCGATTAGAGGACACCTTATTTTATAATTGTATTTGACACATATTTGTTTGTTTGTACACGTTGCCGTAGTCGTGTTTCCCTAGGAGCTATTTACATGGGCCTGGCCGCAGGAGAAGATTTGAATTAACGTTAGGATTCGTTTACATCTAAACTAAACCAATTGTTCTTTGCAAATTTAGTTTATGTGAGTTTTAAAACGACAGTACGATCCTAATCAGACGAGTCAGTACGGTTAACAGGGCCAACTCGCCTCGTGTAATCGGCCCTTTAAAGTCCCTCCTGTAAACCAGTGAACTCTATATACCTGGAAGGCTGACTGCCAATCAAAAAGTAGGAGCCTGAAACTGACGTCGGAAAAATTTGCCTAATTTCTTCGTCCAGTGCTGTCGGGGTGGACGTGGCCGCGTATGGGTGTGGAACTGACGTCCAAAAATCCTCCATGGCGGCCATGTTTTGCTTCGCTTTTTCGTCCAGTGATTGACTGGAGTCAGCCTTCCATATGTATAGAGTTGACTACTGTAAGCCAGATAGCAAGTAATTCTCGTATTACGTCACTTCCACTTTCTCTCTTTGCACCTTCTCGCATTAGAACTTTACATACAGACAAATAATAAGAACACTATCTGTTTTTCTATTATTCATCATATAACCATCCCATAAATATCCCATTTTTAGGGTCGACGGTATCCATTCCTGGCTTCTTTGGCGGACAAAAGCCAAAAGAAAATAATAAAGGACTATACTTTTCTCACTGTAACTCACCTGTAATTTTCTAGTTTTAAGTAACTTTGGGCTCTGTTGCCATAAACTATATAGTTAAATGGACTATAAAACAAAGTTAACACAATTTTAGAATAATTCAGACTTAGATAGAATAAAGAACTCGGACCCCCATGCAAAAATCCCACATGTCATTTCATATGAAGTAAAACTTTAAGGACAAAATAAACTAGCAATATAATTAGGGAACCCCTCTCTGCCTCTTCCGCAGGCCCTCGTTGCATCATGGACAGGTCACACACGGTTTCTGGAGGGCCTGCAAGATCCTGTAAAGTGTAAAAAATTTGGGAAAACTTGGCACGGAATAATTTTGCATCATTAACTACCCATTGTTAATAGCCATGGCTATATCCGAAGATTTTGAAGGACATTGAAGATTATGACATACGAATCCTAGCTTTAAAATGAAGGAATTGTTGAAAAAAGCAAGTTGAAAAAAACGGTTGAACTTTGTCAACTTTCGACCGGTATAATCAACGAAAATGCACCTTAGTCTACCCGGAGACTCTTGGGTTTATATTTTTTCGGTTTCCACAACAACTGAAACTTGAGTTACGCTACACTATAGCCTACAATTTAAGAAAATTAATATTAATCTCATTAACTCTTGGTCAGCTGACATTCTTCGATAGCTAAATAAAAAAAACTGTACTTCCTAACCGTCGAATTTGCTTTTGTTCGGCAGATATTTTCTCCTTCAATTCATTTTATCGCTAAAAATACTGTGGGCAGAAGGTCGGTAACTCTAAAACATACTGGTTTCTTCATTGTCATCTGTAAGAAAGTTTAGCCCGAATTTCCTGGTGGGTCACAGCGTTAAAAGAACTCGGACGTACGTTTGTCGAACAGCGGCCGGACACCATTTTGTTTACGTACAAGATCTCGCAGGCCCTCTCAAAACTGTGGCCTCTATATAGGGCCTAGTCTCACTGTGCATAATGGGATCGGTCGCCATTTTGTTTACAGGATCTTGCAGCCCCTCTCAAAACTGTGACCTGTCCATGATGCAATGAGGGCCTGCGGAGGACGCAGAACCCCTCTTGAGCTGGGGCCCGGGGCAAACTGTGCCTGATTCATAGTAAAGAACTCACAAATAAAATATATAGCATATAAGACGTACTTTTTGACAAATAATAAGCTGTTTATTGTGTTCTTACACTGTAAATTTTAGAGGGTAAAATAGCCAACCTCCTACCCCAGGGCCTTCTCAAAATGGCAGGGCGGAGAAGACCCTGGCATAGGCTGGTCACGTGATCCCAAGAATTTTGGAATATTTTTCCGAGTGACTCACGCTGTACCGGGGGGTCACTGATAAACAGAGTAATTGCATGGCTTGCATATGCAAAACTGTTTAGCGAACTATTTAAGCAACCAAGAATAACCAAAACCGTACAAATAGTAAGACATTCTCTTAACAAATTTATCAAATCAGTAAAAGACCATCTTTAGTAAGTAGCGTCTATTTATATTAAAGTACAACCTCAACGAGGACAACAGATTCGAGTATGCCGTTTGAATATAAAATCGACGAATTACAACAGCAATTAAATTACCACAAATCCCAAACGTATGGAGTCGAGAAGAAACATAAATGCCGGTTTCAGTTTCATGATCATTCGTTTGCCTTCGGCTTCATTTCTGACGATTGACGGCATGAAATATAAAATATCCAGCAAATATCGTAAATCAACGTGGCTTTTTGAAATATATCACAAATAAATGTTCATCAATACTTTAAATTCTGATTTACCGTTCTAATTTACCGCTACCCCCAGGACGGGCTATGTTCAAATTATCAACGTGACCAAATATCAATAAGAATCACGTGACCAGCCTTTGCCAGGGTCTTTTCCTTTCGCCATTTTGAAAGCAGAGAAGACCCTGGATACGAGGTTGTAAAATAGCCTGCGTGTAGATTCCCTCACGGGAAACCACGGGTTTCTGTTGAGGAGTATACACGTATAAAAACATCATGCAAATAACAGACGAACAAAATTTACCTTAGCCCAACAGCTCTTGAATACAAGGAGATTGCAGCCCTGTATTTCTCGGAGGAAAACTGGTTGTTTCCTTGAACTTTTAGCTCTAAAGCTTTCTACAATAAAAATATAAAAAAAGAAAATTGTTAGGTTTAGCTGCCTAAAATAATGCTCAAATAGCAAAAAAGTAAAATTTAAGAACTATATAATTAAAGTAAAACCCAGGAGAAGAGAGTACAAGCCAGTTGCTCGCAAGGGCGGCGAAACAGGGGGGCTATGGAGACCATATCTCTAACAAAATGGCTAAGCCCCCCCCCCCCCGAAAAATAATAAATTCTGAAGATAGGGCTAAGAATGGCCTACAATTTGTTAAGAACATCTTTCGTCGCCACCGGTTACTCGCCCAAAAACCGTACATCCTGTAAATTGCGAAATCGTTTTTTCTAGAACTTACTTCTTCCGCTAGTTTACAGTCTTCTTTATATCTTTTGAGTACATCGGTGGCATGGATAACTGACAATTGAATATGTCCTGCAACTATAAAAATTGCAATATGTCAAGTACGCTATATAGAATAAATAACCAACATATACAAATGACATCCGGGGTTTCCGCAAGTCGCAAGCGCGAAATACATAATAGATCATGTCTACGGTTAGTTGTTCAACCGGCAACTATATAGAAAGACAAGCTCAATTCTTCTACACAAGACTAGACCCACTATTTTTGTTCAATAATGCTCTCTACATATCACATATATTCGCTGTCATGTTCACTGTATTTTATATAACAAAATCTATTAGCGTTTAAACTACACGTTAGCTACCACTGTGTTTTTAAGATTTAAACTTTTGACAACAACCTTAATCGTCTAAAACAAGGTTCAAGTCCAACGTTAAAAACTGGCTACAACGTGAATGTGTTCGCATATAGCAACACCAATTTAATATTCTTTTACGTAAATTTCAATTAACATTTCGATAGCCGTAAATTTCAATTAACACTTCAGCTCCCAACCTGACCTGTAGCTCAGTTGGTTGAGCATCGGACTGGCAAACCGAAGGTCGCGGGCCACTGCCCACTAAATAATGGAAAGTAGCCCGAGTTAACTAACGCCTAGCGGACGAATTTGGAGTGGCAAGATGGCCTACACGCAAAATTTGTATTTTCGTAGCACGAAAAGAGACGAAAAGAGTCGCATTAAGAAAACTTCTGCTATTCGTATCAAACAAAGAACAGTGTACAATGTTTAAGAAGCGTAGTTTTTGCATTTGTTGGTATTTACTAAGCATTATAAAATAAGGTGTCCTCTACGTACGCTCTGATTGGCTGGGTCCCGTGCATTTATCAGAGTATGAAGATCATGAATGACGTAAATGGCGTAGGGTAGCGTCACCTGGCGGGAAAAGCTAGCGAACTTTCAAAACTATCCCCGCTTTTAGTTTGTTCTTATTTGTTCATATTTTATAAAACAAATAAAACATACCGCTCCTGTGCATATGTACTCTTACAAAGGTTCATTTGACGTCATTTGAACACGAAAGAAGTGTAAAGGTTCTTTCTCTACTCAGTTAACTTCTTTCGTGTTCAAATGACGTCAAACGTGCCTTTATAAGAGTGCATATGCACGGAGCTTTATGTTTTATTTGTTAAATAAAACGTGTTATTTCGTACATTTTTACTCTTCCTGGTAAACCATAAACCGTTATCTATATCACAAAACGCGTAAAAAATCATCAAAACCAGTCAATAACTTCCTTATCAAACTATTTATATACATTTGGTAGTGAAACATATCATGTCTTTATAAAGCCTTCAAGTATGAAACTGTAATGCTTGTATTTTCCATCTGTTTTCCAGTGGCATTAAACATAACATAAGTGGCATCTGACAATTGTTTTACGGCTTTTCTGACTCCCCCAGTAAACTCTTACTACTCTTAAGCTCGCAATGTACACTGGACCTGGAGTACCAATATGGCCGCCAGTGGCTTCAAAAAGTTTACTGCTGGCCAAAAAGGATAAGCAATCCAGTTGTATGGAATATAGAGATCAGTGATCGATACTTACAATGATAAATAGCAAGTAGAAGAGACATATCTCCCATTTCCTTTCCTGAGTTAGCCATTAATTTAACACGCGACCTAAAATAAAAAAATAACGTTTATTTAAGTACTTTTATGAGAAAGCTTTTTGTAATACAAAAACGCGTCTTCAAGCCAATGCTGAAAGGAATTGAGAATTGTTGCTTGTTTTTCAATTTTATGAAAGTGTCAAAGAAAGTTTGATTGTTTATTATATGAAATGTTAAAACAATTTATTTGAGCGTTTTATTTAGTTGTTTATTTTAGACCTAGAATATTAGGCCTATAGGAATATTGGATATATTCCCATATATCAGTGCAAAACTATCAAAATTCATCAATATCCTCAGGTTTCAATCACGTGATTTTTCGCATGAAATTTCATTTCTAAATTCCAGATGGTGGTCAGGCAAAATAAAATCAAAATAGAGTAAGGTTAGATATACTGCCGAAACAGAGAACGTAGGAGTCTAACGTTTCGAGCGAAGGCCCTTCATCAGAGAGAAATGTGACGTTTCTCTCTGACGAAGGGCCTTCGCTCGAAACGTTAGACTCCTACGTTCTCTGTTTCGGCAGTATATCTATCCTTACTCTATTTCGATTGTTGTTTCAACACTGCCTATACGCAGCACACTACTTTTATTTCAAAATAAAATCAGATTGATTTGTACAACCTATAGACGGCCGGCCAAGGCTTCAAAATATTACTTTTGATGGCATTTTTTGTTACAAGCAGGCAACCATGCCAAATCGTATCGGATAGTGCATACTTTGAAGGTGAGGGGGGTTGCCATCTGTAATTATTGATTTATATACTAAAATATAGAGCTTTTTGAAAGTACAATGTGATGGATGGGATTCTGTAAAGAGCTGTCTAATATACGTTTGTGTTTTATTTGAATTGCTAAATTCAGAATGCATCCAATCAGCGTGCGCGAAGTTCTGATTATTCTAATTCGCATAACTCACAATCATAAACAAACAAGAAACATGGCGCAAATTCACCTAAATATAACACTTCGAAGAACAGCCATAACAAGTAGCCAACTTTTTGTTACAAGCAGGCAACCACCATAGAAGTGTAGCTTAGACATTGATCAAGATGACTAGACCGGTTGCCTTCCGTGTATCACAAGATAGCACTGTTGAACCGCCAGAACCGGTGAGTTAAATGTCTAAGGAACAATATAAGTAACACTACACTGTAGTGCAAAAGCTTAGCTTTATAACAGTAGATACATGGCGGTATCGGCAAATTATCAAAATAAAACGAAGTAATTTACGAATACGAAACTTTCCTGTAGCTACCAGATCTAATAAATTTCTGATTCTTTGCAAGCTTATGTTGTTGTAGCTTTTCTTCGAAGTGTTATATTTAGGTGTATTTACGCCATATTTCTTCTTTGTTTATGATTGTGAGTTATGTGAATTAGGTTAATCACAACTTCACGCATGCTGATTGGATGTATTCTGAAGTGAGCCATTCAAAATAGAACACCAATTAGTTTGCACGACTCCACAGAAATCCCATCCATTCCAATGTGTTTTTAAAAAACCATAAATTTTAGTATATAAATTCAAAATTACGGCTGGCAAACCCCCTCACGTTCAAAGTATATACTATCCGATACGATCTGGCATGGTTGCCTGCTTGTAACAAAAAATGCCATCAACGGTGTTTTTGAGACACTTTTATCGAGGTTGGCCGTCCGTCTACTAGCACAATGCAAGTGTACGGCACTTCTCAACACAAACGTAAACAACTCTAGTGTATCAATATCATCTAAATATTTTGAAATGATAATTTTTAATTTTTTTTTATTTGCCCTGACCACCATCTGGACAGATAAAACGGAAGTGACGTCACGTGAAAGTAAAAAAATATATTTCCGGCTCTCGGGAGGAGTGGGAGGTGAGGATCTCTATGAAACTTGAATGCCGCTCTCTTCTGAACGAGTTGTCAAAATCGACCAATTACAAACCAGACGCAATGTAAACAAAGAAACCGTTTTTACCACACCTTCAGACAAATCAGTACGCTATGTCCTGTCTGGCTTTTTCCTGTCTCTATTTCTTATTTCCATTACGGTCATTTGCAACATACTTTTCACCAAAATGTTTGGAAGTTCGCAAGTTCATTGGGAAGTTCAAAGTTCGTTTTGAACTACGCATTTGATTGGCTGATAGGAATCAAATAGCCACTCAAATGCGTATTTCTGCGTACAGTGTAATGAACTTGCGAACTTCGGAACGAATTTCCCAACATTTTGGTGAACAGTGTGTTGCAAATGACTGTAATAATTGTATAAGATTATATTTCAAGTGGAAGAAGGAGTCGGAGTCTTTGAGACAGTTGACTTTGTGCAGAAATTATTTCCTAGCCAAGTATTGTAGGAACTATAATGTAACTTCAGTTAAAACACAGAGTCCTATAGAACTTTGGAAAAATTTCAAAGCCTCCTTCATTGAACATCTTCATCTGCTTTCAAAAGTTTGAGAATGTGCACTTAACAAACCACAACCTGGCATTGTATGTTATGTACACCAAGTTTACATGTACCAACGTGCAGACATATATAATTTTTCACCACACCTTAATAAGTTGAACCATTCAAATCTTTCGACATATTTCATAGCGGTTCTGAATGAAGAAAACTTAAAAAAGAATTAGAAATGTAGATTCATATAATGTATATGTACTGAGTACTGACCATGATGTATAAGACTAGACGATAAAAAATATTGTTCGTAATGTATTGTTTTTAACTACTACTTAAAAAACTCATTTAATAATCCTCATGAAAATTCAAAAGAAATTAATAATTACATAACATTTTCGTTTGATTTTCTCAGCTAAGTCAGTTTGCAATTTTAAAATAATCCATCGAACATTTCTATGTATCAGTTTCGGTTCACGTCTGTATATCAGATAAACGTCAGTTGCTCATGTTTTATACTCAAAGATATATTATGGTAGTTAATAATCGTGCAAAGTTTGACATTTAGAAATTCGAGGCTTGGACTGGACATTGTGCATTTGGCATTGGAACACTGAACAGCCGTTGTTCTACAATACTCAGCCGTTGTTCTACAATACTCAGCCATTGTTCTACAGCAATTGCTGATAGCACAATGGCCTTGTCCAAGCCTGCAAAATTCAATGAAAAAATGTTACGCTATTCGTGTAAGTTTGAGCGTGCCGAATGTCTATATACCGAACGTCTCAAACATACTAAATGCACTACAATGCCTACATGTATACACCTACCACTTTTAACATAGGGTTTTACAACTCGTTTTATTGTGATGTGCATACGGATATATTTTACACATGGCGTTCAACGTTTAACGCAGACGTTACACGGCTCAGCAATAAATACGACGAGATAAAGAAAATATCAATCGAAATATAGTAAGGAGTCTAACGTTTCGAGCGAAGGCCCTTCGTCAGAGAGAAACGTTAGACTCCTAACTATATTTCGATCGTTGTTTCAACACTGCCTACGCAGCACGCTACTTTAATTCTACTAAAGAAAATATCGTTTTATTTAATAAATAATTAAAATAAATAAGACAATATTTTCTCCATGTGGGTGTGTTTACGGCTAAGCACCATAATCTTATCCTCCTAACGCATGCAATCAAATGGATTGACTTGGAATATAAAAGAACATTTATTTGTTCAAAGTTATATGGTCCAATAGTTTCGCGAGTCATCCACTCTATCAGTGGCGTGGTGGCAAGTTTCAGGCTGGGGTGGCCAGATTAGCTGCGTCGTATGTAAAATATATCAGTATATCGGATCCGTATTTGCACATACAGTAAAAATAAAATGTGTGGGAAGTTTGTTTTAGCGCAATTTTATTTGTTTCACGAACAGAAATTCAAGTATTTGCAATATCTCCAGCTATACGCAACATTGTGTCACCTGAATGTGTTTCTCTCCGACTTATTTTATGATTCAGCACGACACAATTGGCATTTTGTAATGAGAAACAATCTTTCTGAACTTCATCCCAAAAATCCAGAACTACAAGCGTGAAATATTTGCTGGACTCTCAATTGGCCTAGACTAGAAATACATGAATGCAACAACCCCTCGCCCGCTTTTATTAAATGCTTTTTTGAAACACTCCCCACCCACCCACCCTGATTAAAATAAGCACACCTGATATACAGCCAATACTGTATATAAAAACAAACAGATATAAAAACAAATGATAATCCTCAAGATAATTCTATAATTATGGATACGATGACTAAACTGATTTAACATATCAAAGCAAAACTTACATTTCATTATTAAATTCTGGTTGTACAAAAATATATTAAAAAAAATATATTGTTTTTAGGAGGTTTCAAAAGGGATTATTTTAACAAGCTTTAAATGGCTTCCCTATGCATACATATTTTGCAAAGGCAGAATTAAAAGTCAACAGCTCAAAAATTACATTTACAATAGAGTCCGAGATAAAATCAATTCGGTAGAATCGGATTATAGAAAGAAGTATTAAACAGACAACGTTTCAGTCGAAAATTTGGAAATACAGCCAAAAAAATCGCCAAAGCCCAGGAGTATTTAATAATAAAAGGTGCATGCAATGCCAATGAAAAACATCACGTCTACATAAGCTTATAAGGTAGTATTTAAAGGTAGTGTTTTAAGTTAGCTTTAGTTAAGCTGATTTATGGTTTGGACAAGCAAAGGGAAAGCACGAAAACGTGAAGCTGTATATTGTTTAGGTTAAGCGAAAACTTGAAAACAACAAGAATCCTACCGTTAACTTTAAAATTATTAGACTACGGAGTGACGACAAACACTGCAATTCAGATCGAGTTTTTGTTTACCATACGGCGTTTGGTTTCTTCAAGTTCTCTGGTTTCTCTTCAAGATATATTAAACGCCGGGTTGTTTGTATCCTTCTTTTCTTCGTGCTCCATTTCGTTTCGTTTAAATAAACGAAAGCAAAATACTATTTGTTTGAGAGTTTATAGTTTTCTTCGTCGCTAGTCACCAGTGTCCAACTATTCTTACCGCGTGACACCGTACCAAACATATATATATATATATATATATATATATAAGTGAGTTATGGTTCACGAAATGTTAGAGAGTGCTCAATACCATATATAGATAGAGCAAAATACAAAGTATAAAGTATAGTTTTACCTTAAAGTCTTCGCTACCAGAGGTTTCACCCTAAACGGGATCATCAGGCGATGATGATCCCGTTTAGGGTGAAACCTCTGGTAGCGAAGAACTTTAAGGTAAAACTATACTTTATACTTTGTATATATATATATATATATATATATATACTATTTCCCAGATTTCGTCTCCCTCGCTTTTTCTACACGCGTGTAAAATGGACTCCACGCGTGTCGAGATTAGCACCCTCACCGGGCTCCGGGCCTTCGGCCCTGCGCCCGGGCTCGGGGACGTTTTCAGGATTATGGAGCAAAGTGAAAATGTGGTAAACTGCCGAAGTTTTTGGTAACGGAAAACTGACGTTTCAAGCGGAGCCTTTCGTCAGAGTGATGATAATAACTGGATTGTTCATCCGGCTCCAAAAATGAAGCCACTGGAGATGACGAATTTTGAATACCAAGATGGCTGCCACAGAAACTTTGTATGTTTTCGTAGCACGAAACTGAAGAGACGAAAAAAGCCACATTAGAAATATTTCTCCTATTTGTATCAAACAAAGAACATTGTGCAAGGTTTAGAAGCTTAGTTTTTGCATTTGTTGGTATTATTAAGCAGTAAAACGTGTTATTTCGCAGTTTTTTACTCTGCCCGGTAATCGATAAACTTGCCTATATCACAAAACCCGTAAAAACAACGAAATCAGTCAATAACTTCATTATGAAACTATTTATACACCTTTGGTGTTAAAGCATAAGTCTTTGCAAAGCCTTGAAGTATGTAGTTGACAATTCCTGACTGCATTTGCTTGTATTTTCCTTCTGTTTTCTAGTGGTAACGGTAAATTGGCATCTGACAATTATTTTACGGCTTTTCCTTACTACTCTTAAGCCCGTAAGGTACACTGGACCTGGAGTTCCAATATGGCCGCCAGTGGCTTCAAAATGTTTACTGCTGACTATAAAGGATGAGCAATCCAGTTATATAGAGATCAGTGGATGAACGGCTCTGATGAAAGGCTTCGCTCGAAACGTCAATTTTCCGTTACCAAAAACCTCGGCAGTTAACC
Source organism: Paragorgia papillata (assembly GCA_035771165.1). Lineage (NCBI taxonomy): Eukaryota > Metazoa > Cnidaria > Anthozoa > Scleralcyonacea > Coralliidae > Paragorgia > Paragorgia papillata. Next base: position 3,287,879 of record JAWNZC010000014.1, read on the forward strand.
ACATTTTCACTTTGCTCTATATCTAAAACACTGCCTACGCAGCACTCTAATGTTTTCGGAATTATATTTGGCTTGTCAATAAAGTTGTGTAACGTAAGATTTCAACCTCCAATTCTTCATTATTGACAAGTGAGAACTTATCTTTTTGAATACAAAAATAAAATTTTACATGAATAGTACATGTTTATATGTAATGTACTATACGCTCAGGCCCAGTAACAGCACTGACAAAAAAGCCCTGCATCAGAGAGTCAAAGTAAAACTGGAAAATATCGACCAAATAGAAATTAAAGAAAGAAAAACAGTCAAGCAAACCTTTATAATCTCATCTTTTACATTAAGAACATTGGTAGCGTTCCCCTTGGATTCCTGTAAACAGAAATATTCATTATACAGTATTCTAAAAAGAACTAAATACTAAAATTCTAGTAGCTGTGGTCAAACATTCTATATTTTATTAAACGGGCAAAATTATTTACAAGTTGTTACTAAAAATGGTATATAAAATACTATGACCTTATGTCAGCATTTAGAAAATGTTGGTCAATGTCATAAGTTATACGTTGGAAAATACCATGAATAATTACAAACGAGATTTATAAGGATTTGCCCTTTAAAGTGCTTATGAAACGAAAATTAAGTTTGTCTCATTTGAAAGAACTTTTAATGACAAAGTAACATCTTTTGCAGTTTTTTCTTTCCTTACTTTGTTTTTAAGATATCACAGTTTGTTTTATAAGCGAAACTAACCGCTGACGTCACAACGTGCATAATCACTTATCGGGAAAGGTTATATATCTTTTCTATTTTATAAGACGGAATCACTTCGAAGCAATTATGTGTGTGTGTTTTTCTTACAACAACAAAATTATACATTTTCAACTGACCCCGTTTAATAATAGCAAAGATATAAAGCCTTTCCCAGTAAGTCATTATGCACGTTGTGATGTCAGTGGTTAGTTTCACATATCAAACAAACTGAAATACCTCAACAACGAAGCAAGGAGACAAAAACCTACAAAATATGTTACTCTGTCATTTCAAAAGTACTTTCAAATAAGACAAACTTAATTTTCGTTCCATAAGCACTTAAAGTGCTTAAAGGGAATAAGTGCAAGAGGTCTATAAATTATGTTTAAAGGAGCAAGACGCCAAAATTGTCTTATTATTTAGAGGTATTTTTAAAATAAAGAAGAATAGCCTCTTCGCTTGTTCCATTTCCCACCTTGTTCCAAAGATATTTTAGTTTTAAAAAAGCAAATAAGATACCTTGTGACGTCATCTACTCCACTAATTCCGCAAAGGAGGAGTATCTACGTAAATTATAGGTAGATTGTGCTGAAACGTTGAAGCTATTCTAATACAAATGGTACTGATTGCAATGTACATAGTTATTGCTTTATCTATTCCTCACTTGGGGAAGTTTGTTTGATCTGTGTGGAGTAGATGACATAAGGCATCTCATTTGCATGTTATAAAAACTTGAATATCTCTGGAACGTTATGAGATTTTGATTTAATAAGAACGCTACACTTCCTCATACGGAAAGTACTTCTAGATATAATCAAAATTGAATAGAAGATTTTCTATCTTACTGCCCCCTTAATGGTACAGAGTTGTAGTGGATAATTATTATGAATAAGCTTACACAATAATCAGCCAGAAGATCAAATGCATTCTCTACTATCCGAATACTTTCAAATGTTCGGTTTGTTAGAGAAAATACTGGTCTAGGAAGAAGAAAAAAATAGACACAATCATTATGACATTTGCAAATTGAAAAGGTGGTAAACTGCTGAAAAATCTCAGGATTTTTAGCAACGAAATATTGACGTTAATTTTCGAGCGTAGCCCTTCATCACTCATCAGAGTAAATTTTGTCACATTTCACTCTGATGAAGGGCTACACTTGAAATGTCAGTAATTCATTGCAAAATATCTTGACAGTTTACCACCTTTTCACTTTGCTCTATCTAAAACACTGCCTGTGCAGCAGTCTAGCTATTGTTTTTTTACTTTATAACATTTGCTCTTCAAAACAACATCACATTTCCTAACAGATCAAGTTTACTGTATATATAATATACTGTACAGGCAACTGTACAGGTCTACTCCTCTCCCCCACAGTACCAAGCACTGTCTTGAACAGAGCAAATCAAAAGTCAATCTGGACTCTGCCCATGCTGATTGGAGGTTAGGCTCGATTTCCAGCCGTATCTCGGGTCCCGGTACTAATTACCTTTCCCGAAATCACGGTTGGACTCGTGAGCTTGTTCATTGTCGATTTGCACCAATCACAAACGGACCTGCACATTTTCAGCAGGCATATATTATTGCATGAATTACTCCGTAAGTTCAAAATGGCGATCAATAGAGTGCTGATAAGTGAGGCATGCGACGAAATGAGTTAATGGCCAATATATTTTCGTCTTTTAGCCTACAGGATCGGGGAAGTCACTTATATTTCAGGCAGCTTCAATAGTTTTGGATATCGTGAATTAATTCATGCAAAACGTCAGACACGTTCTGTGGCTCACGCGTCCAGCCGCCTCTTCCGGAGAAAGTAAGTATACCGGGTCCCGGCTGGAAATCGAGCCTAATTGGAGGTCAGATCTAACCCAAACTTAAAATGACTGGCGCACGTGTAGGCACATTCGCCCAGCATTTTCTTAATATATTCCAAATAAAAACATTGAATTTCAAGATAAATCGTCGCAAAAAAACATAGGAAGTTCCCCACGCCAATGTTCTCTTTGGCTATACTGTACTATGTATAGTTACTCCCACTAGGTGAGGTACATGTAGGCAGTGAAATTCCTAGCAGGTACAAATTAAAGCAAGCTGCTCGGGAAGTGAAGTATGCCCTGTGGAAAAGTTCTCACATAACAAAATAAACTATTGTTGGATGAAGCTAAATACTGTAGGATATGAAATAATGCAGACCAAGGTGGGCGTTATCACTCATATTTTAAATACAAAACCAATACTTACTGAATATCCATGCTTGGTAGTAAATTACATTCAAAAGACCAATCTATCACCTTTTTAAAACAAACAAAGAGTTGTAATCATCCATGACTTTAGCAGAACTTTAGCCAGTAGCTGAACTGCGAAGAACACAGATCATAGCCTGACTGACATCAAGTTAAACATACAGCACTACACAGTAAGTAAGGTCCACATATACCTTGTCTTCCTGTCCTGGAGGAACAACGCCAAACAAAAAGGGTGACAGCATATGGATTTTTATGCAGTTTAAACGTTCTTCTCGTGTTTTTTTACTTAACCGCACCCACCAGGTAGCACATTTTTCTAAAACAACAAAATTCATAATTTAGAGAAAATAATCAAAAAACAATAATAAAGGGAAATTGGCTGTACAAGCCTAAACAAAAGTGAATGTAAACCAATGATATTTCATTGATCTCAGTGTCACTTTTTATAGCGTGATTTAATTTTTTATTGGAATACAGAGGTTCACCGATGTTTGTCGCGCAAATCACGACGTCTTTTTTCGACCCGTGTTGTGACTCAATAGGTTTGGTAAGGGCCACAAGTTTATTAGTGTTTTACACTATTTAGTATTCACCCTCTTAAAATAAATGCTTTACTTACTTACTATAGTAATTCCATTCGTTCTATTCATATTTCATACAGTATGAATGGTTAGGGATGATTCATTATTGATGGAAAGTCAGAAAACAAATGACTGGGCTATAGAAATTGTTTCCCCGAAAACGACGGGCTTTGAAACGTCCCTAATTACTATTATTGAATAAATCGTCCTTCATAATAATCATTGGGGCAATGTTAGCAGATTGGAACACTGAAAGGGTGACGTGAACACTGTTAACAGAAGAGTCTCTTCTATTGACTGTGGTCTGAGCAATCCCCTCGGGATGGTTTGTGGAAGTCCCTCGGGCCTCTGGCTTTAGCCAGAGTAAAATAACAAAGGTCTGCTGCATCAGTCCCAGAAGACTGAATCAGTCAGGAAGTAGTTAATACCCAGTTTTAGCATGACAGCATGCTATATGGATGTAGCTTATAATAATGACTATATTTTATACAGGCATGCAATCAAAATAGGCAGATAATCATAAAGACCTGGCAGAAACCTCGCAAAATATGCAAAGCTCGTCATTGAAAAGTTAAATACGACGGTTAGCTAATTAAGCTAACGTGATAGCCTTGTTCACCATTGTTCACCTATTTTTAGTAAAATTAGAACTCGGCTACAATCGCGGTGGTCAAGGTATCGTAATTTAATTAAAATTAGGTGGTACTCGGTTTAAAAATAGTGGTTCAGCTTGCGAAGGCAGCTGTTAAATTTGGATACGAATTATGTACATATTAGACATCATCATTTATTTGGGTTCTATCCCGCATTCTGAGTGGTTAATTCACCTGCAAATAACTGAGTGCAAATAATTTTCTGCTGCAAATAACTTTGAGCATGCGCACTAGCGATAGCGCTGCTGAATGGAAATGGTGCCCATCTTGACAATTCGTCATGCCAAAAAGCGCGTGGGCATCCTGTGGGCAGACTCGAAAAGCACGTGGGGAACTGTGGCGGACTCGAAAGACGCGCGGGGGACTGTGGCACACTCGGTCGTGGTGTTCAAAGGGAAATAATATTCTTTACTCTCCCTCCCCCCTTTCCGGCAACCGTTTTTCGTTTTTTAAATCCCCTGCCACAGTCCCCCGCGCGTCTTTCGAGTCCGCCACAGTGCCCGGCGTGCTTTTCGAGTCTGCCCACAGGGTGCCCACGCGCTTTTGGGCAATACGAATTGTCAAGATGGGCACCCTGTGGCTAATCGAGGAAGTAATTGAGAGTATTTGGAAGCATCCATAACGACAATATACTTCAGAAAAGAAATAGTTAAAAGGAAGATTTAGTGAGATAAAAAGCAAGACTCGTGCCAACAAAAAGTAAGTTTTACGAAGATTTTAGTATGCCGAAGACAGAGAGAAGAATGGCGATCTCTAACTTCAGATTTCATGAATGATAAATCAATTATTGAATTCGTCTATCGCAAAATATCATGATTTGTCAGTGTCTCGCTACCAGTTATTTGCCTCTGCCATCGGCAAATAACTAGTACCTCGCCACTGAAAAATCACGATATTTTGCTCAGATTCGTCCAATAATTGATAAATATTCAATATTATACCGTAATTATTCTGTTACCTCACTTTTACTAAAGTAGGAACCCGTTTTGGTAGAAGTTGGCAGAGAGCACGATTTGTGGTGGCCAATCTTTGTTTTAATGGGTTTCAGTTTTAGCGTGGCCCTATCACTCCTCAAGACATAGTCAATAGAGATATGGTCTGGAAACTCGGCAAACTTCAAAGCGTTTATACTTAGGATCAGATATATAACACTGGTCTTAACTTCGATTTTCAAGGCAGGCAGGAAGGACAGACGGAGGGGCGGAGGAACGGACGGAGGGCGGGACGGAAGGAGGAACGGAGGCGGTGACCGCGGAGGGAGGGCAGGACGGACGGAGGACAGACGGACGGAGAGACGGAAGGACGGACGTAAGGATGGAGGGAGGGAGGGCAGGACGGAGGGAGGGACGGATTTATGTTACATAAAGAGCTAGCTAGATAGCGTATAGCTGCGCCTATTTTAAGTAACTTGGCCAGAATGTTGCTTAATCATGTAGCTTTGTCTAGTTTCAAAGAATTTAATAAATTGAAAATTTCCTCTACAGTAGCTCAATAGAAAAGGTAGAGCTGACTGGAGGAATATAGTCTTCAAATGAGGGCAAGTCTTGATCCGAAGGAATCAGTTGACTTGCTAAATTAGGCCTAACGCCGGTAGTATGTTTATTTAAGAACTCTGGAATTTAATCGGGTTTAGACAACACTCAGTATTGCCAGATGTTGGTCTAATACTTAACTTGGATAGAATAATTTTTGTCTTGTCATGACATTGTTTATTGTTTTCCATATTAGCTTACTATTGCCTAGATTACCTTCAATTTGTTTCTGTATCTACTGCGCATGCGAATAGATACTACGTCAGCATACAAGGTTTTCCAATATTAGTTAAAATATATTTATACAGTATATATATAAATTCCCATAAAGATCGGCCGCGAATATTTTAACTTACTTATCAAATTGTAAGTGTAAATGATGAACACTTTGTTTAAGAGTCGTAGAAAAGGTTAAATAAGATCATTTTAACTCAGAAAAAGCTGAATTTGAGCCACTAGTGCCTATTAACTTTGATAAAACATTGATGTTTTATTAATCAATGTTTTATCCGTATTTAAAGATGCTGATTAAACATTAATTTCTTTTGAATTTTCGTCATGAATTATTAATGAATTTGATAAGTAACAATAGAATATTCTTCGGGACCAACCAAATTTCAGAAGGTTTTTCCAATCACGTCCCGAGTCAACGCAACGCAGTAGATACATGTACGTGTAAACGTACCTATTTTTCTAACTTCCTGTTTTGTGTAGTACTGTCTTAGTAGTGTGTCTTTTATTATGTTTATACTTTCAGAAGATTGCTCAAAAATAAAAATTACCGGTGAAGACTATACTTATAATTTCTCGTTGGAAGAAACAAATCTAAAACTCAAACACATTCTACTTGGTTTGATAAGCCGTTACGTTCGAATCGCCACCACACCCCCAACGACGCGAAACAAAGACGCCTTATTTTAAAATTAGAGTCCGCTGGTGCTCATTGTACTTTCAAATTTTCAAAATTTCAGCTGGTCGCTCGCTGCACTTTATAATAATATTTTGTAAGATGTTGCGCACTAAAAGAAATCGTGCAAATACTATAGTATATATTTTAATTGACATGTATCAACAGGGTGAGGCCGGTTGATTCACTTATTTTACAAAATGCTTGCTCATACATGTCCAATACTAGCTTACAATAGTTGCTTTGGTTTGCAAGTCAGTTGGTCAACCAGAAAAATATACACCATTTCCATGATTTCTCTTAGTTTTCTTTTTGAAAATTTGAACACCAACGGATTTGAACACCAAGGCGTCTTTGTGTTTACGTCTCGTTAATTGGGGGTGTGGCGGCGTTTCGTAGAATTCGTAGAATTAAGTAGAATGTGTTTGAGTTTTAAATTTGTTTCTTTGAACAAGAAACTATAAGTATAGCCTTCACATGTAATTTTTATTTTTGAGCAACCTTTTGAAAGCATACACATAATAAAAGACAGACTAGAATGCAATACTATACAAAACAGGAAGTTAGGAGATTAAAACAGGAAGTTAGGAAATTAAAACAGAAAGTTAGGAACTTTCAACAAGAACTTAGGAAATTTGTAGGGAACTTAATCAAAATTGCAATCATAATAGGAACTCAAAAAAGGATGCTTGATGTAGTTTACCTGAATTGCATTTTCCAATTGGAATCACTGCTTTACTGTGTTTCATCAGGGGAATCGAAACACTCAAAAACAATAAAACCACTCAGCCTTCAGTCTCATGTTTTCATTATCGGTTTCCTCATGTTTGGATCTCCTGATGGAACACTCAAACATCTTGTTGATTACATGTAACTGTATATGCAATCTCATGTATGAGATCAGCAATCTACATCACTTATGCTGTAGCTAGATATTTCTTACTATCCTGACCAGGAGACCAAACAGCTCAGTTAGTAGCTCTGGACCTCTGGTATGTTAAACCAGATACCTTGAGTTTGAGTCCCACTTGGTGGCAGTCAGAAAACGTTTCTCAAAAACAGTGATTCAATTCAACCTCATTTTAACTTATGAATTCATTCACATACATATATATATTATGTAATCATATGATGGCTTGGTTCAAGTCTACTTCATCCTGGAAACAGATCTTAGTTCAGGTGGATTAGATAACACACAGTTAAGCAATGACGATATTATATATATATATATACAGGGTTCGAGATTAGAATTTTTTGTTGGTATCCAAGTAGGATACTAGCATTCTAAACTTGGTATCCTAACTGGAAATTTGGTATCCTGATTTTTTCAGTATAAAAACATGCCTAAATTTCAATTATCAGATCATTCAGATGTCATGAACTTAGAACTGCACAATGCAAATACAAGTCATTAGTCAAGAGTCTTTCTTTTATTTTACAGCAATTTAATATTTACATAATATACATACATAAATACATAATACATCGTGTATTAGATTTAGACTTTAAAATCCATTAAAATCTGACTCTTCTGATTCTGAACTTCCAGAGTTAAGTAGTTGCTGAGGCTCATCTAAGACTAATTCTATTTCATAACTCGAAACATTACACGCATCTTTTCAAACTCTTTTTCATGTAATACTTGTATTGCTCTTTCGGCGGGATTTGTTCCTGGCGGAGCAGAACAAGCCTTGGCATTCGCAACACATTTACTATGTCCGTTACTTTGGCCATGTTTGCGTAGAGATTTGATGTGAAAGTTAGTACAGCCTAATTTCACAAATTTACTCAAACTATCAGCGTATTTACTGTTCATACAAACACTACAAAACATTTTATTGTTGATCAATTTTACCCACGAAAATGCTTTTTGCCAAGCTGGATTGAACTTTCGTCTTTGTTGTGTTTTTTTTCTTACTGGCTGTCGTTGACTCCACTGCCACAGTATCCGCTTCCACGGTGTTATCGACATCACAATTGGCTGTCGATGTTCTTCTAACCAAGTATTTTAACATATCTTTATATTTATTCATTCATGTCTGATGTCATAAATATTTCAGCGAATATTTTAATAATTTTATGAACAATCAACAATGTTCAAAATAAAAACGATCTTCCCACGTGCAGGCTCCGGGTACGTCATTGATCCCGGATGTGAAATACTCGTCTCCAGACTTCGTGCGCCAAAGCGAGCATTCGCCAATCGTTTCGATTTAAATGAAAATATCAAAATGAAATATGTTATATTATATGACTTGTGTATTATATTCATGACTTAGTTAAGTTAGTTTATACTTAAGCCAGAGTTTTAGATATATTGTGGTAAATATTAGTGTTTAAGCACAAATTTCTTGGTATCCAAGTAGGATACCAAGGTTTCAACATCTGGTATCCAAAATTAAAAACTGGTATCGTCAGGATACTAGGATACCGCAAATCTCGAACCCTGTATATATATATATATATATGCATGCAGAAGTCCTAATGTCCCAGTGTTTAAAGAACTGGTACATTAAGCCAGAGATGTTGAGTTTTAACTCTTGGTTGAGTCAGTATATCAGTTTCTTAACCACAGTGACTCAATTCAACAGTAACTCATATTCATTCACATGACCGGCTCAAACACAACTCAATATTTGTAGCTGTTGTAATATATATGTTACAGTAGATATCAGCCTCTTGGCATACACAAACCTTGTTTTTCTTTACAGTTTACAGCAGTCTACTTTTTACACAAAATGTCCTATTGCCTGTTTGGTTGTATTTTTATATGACATACAATGAAATAGACATTTAGTAGCAACTCAAAACCCCATCAACACTCTCCAATGAAGCACTTCAATTTGCCCACAAAAATTTGTTGCACAAAATTGTATGTATATATAGTGATGTATTCAAGGCAAAGTTAAATAAAATAGAATAAAAAAAGTAGACAAGGTTACCAACTGAAGAGATTGGAGATAATCAATGGAAAGTCATTGACAAGCTCAGGGAAGAGTTTTGTATTTGAGATCATTCCAGAACTTCTCAACTTCAAGAAACAAAGTGTTACAGATAATATAGATACTGTTTGTTTGTTGATTGCCCATTATTGTCGTTAATGATGGACAAAGTGAAGTCTCTACGCAAATGAGGGATTGGGTCATTCCAGAAAATTTCCATTCTCCCCCCATGGAGGAAATGCTAAATTTATTGTCCCCTGGCCCTCCTTTTTGGACATCCTACAATAATTTAAGTAAACCTGTAGTTCATTTTACCCCCTCCTTGGACAGCACAAATTTCCTTCATGGGGGGGGAGCATGGATCTTTCCTGGGACAACCCATTTCTGCAGGCTACATAGGCGCTGACAGTACACCAGAGCAAGTAGAAGATGTGGCAAATGGAAAAAAAACAACAAAAAAAACACCACAACTTGGTGTTTGCCAGTCCAGAATCAGGATTTCCTTTCCAGAAGAGTCTTCTCTTGTAAAAGGATTTATATACAGCTTTATGATTTCGACTCGAGCAATAAGTGGCTACTTCTATCTAAAATTTTGGTTGGATATTGTTTCGATATTCAGTGTCCAATCAGACATTGTTTACCATATAATAACTGAAACTGATACGCAGGCAATGCAGACCCTTCCTCTCATCACGTGTCAATCATTTTCCCCGCAAGTTTATTAACAAGCCTCTATCTCCTCCCTCCCTTTCTTCTCTGATCCCCTCCCCTTCTCTTTTCCACTTTTCCATCAGAGAGACTTTTAGCAAGTCTAGAGCTTACCAAATACCAACACAACATACCTGTATCTCACTCAGTGCATCAATAATTAGAGAATAATAAATATATACTATATAACATGGTCATTTTAATAATTACACTGTAAATACAACTAAAGTCAGTTTACCTTTTTATGTCAAAGAATTAAACTCATTAGTTTTTAGATTAATATATTATCATACTATTATCAAGACAGTAAATTAGCCAAATCACCAATTAATATTGTTTTAGTTATTTCATTAATAAAGATATAGAAAGTTGGCGGTAAGGACAGCCGTGACATTTTATAAAAAACATTTTGTAAATAAAACTCTTATGTGTCCAACAAAATATCTTTATCAGCTACTGCATTTGTTGATCAACAATGAAACTGAAATCTTACCGTTCGATGGTGCAAAGGTGTATTCTTCTCCATTCTCAAGTTCGCCCTAAGGATAAAATAGACCATGCTCAAAAAAAAACATCGCCGCCATGATCAAAGATCTTGCATGTATGTAATAACATACATGTCATTATTTACGTTCTGTCTGTGTTCACTTTGCCATGGTCAGCTAGTCCCGACCACTTCAAGCACCATCTTTAAAACTAAATGTAGTCAAATACGAAAAGCAAAAGATCTTGGGGATTTTATAAATCCTAGGCTAACCTCTCCTGACGAGTCATCTAAAGGTGTTCCGCAGCCATTGCTATCATCCGAGTCTTCGTTGGATTCACGCAGCGATCCTGAAAAAAAGGATTTATATCAAACATAATACTTGGTTATTTTTAACTAGCTACAAATATCTGTAATAACGCTGAATAAAATTCATAAAAATAAAAAAAAACGACGTGAATTCTCGTATTCTAACACTTTATACACAGAAATAAGTAAACTAGTGGTTTCAGTGACAGAGACGAAGCAACGTTGTATCATTGAAGTTTTAAATAGCTGCACTATATGAGGTTCAGAAGAAGTATTAAATAAACAGAAATATGAAGACGCCATACAATATTGAGATAAGGCCAAGATGCATCTTGACAGGAACACAAGCATGATTATATATGAACAGTTTACCTTTTTTTCGTTCAGATTTCGAGTCACCCATCTTCCTAGAGCCACGACGAGGGGACATGTTAAACATTTACTTCTACCCTTCTACTTCGTAAATTCCTTCAGGATACTAAGAAAGGACAAACTTCACGACAAATATAGTCCTATTACAATCATGATCAGAGAATTATTGAAATAAACTTGAAGAAATAAACCGTAAACTTGACCTGATCTCAACCAGAGAAAACCATATACGCAGAACAAAACTTCAATCGGAAAGCACAGATTCAGTCGTACCCAGACCTCTGGTCGCCTTGTCGTGCGCACGCACACGATCGGAAATGGCGGCATCGCGAACGACGCGTGCATTTTTTGGGTATTTGAGGAAATAAACTTTTTAGATTTGGGAGTTAATATTTTTAAAAACAGTTGAATTGTGTTTAGTTTTGGTCATACATGGCCCGCCGAAATGATGCGCGCGCAACATCGTGCAACTGACTTATCGTGGAATGTGAATACAAAGAAAACACAGGAAGGGAGTTTTCCTCAGTTAGTTTCCTCACTTGAGCACTGCAATTATTCTTAGAAAGGCAATATTTATCATACTTACTGAACCTGGCAAAAGCCAAAGATCTTTTTACGGTCGTCAATTTAATAGCTAGGGGCTGCGATTTGGCTGGCATTGCCATTTTGGCACAGGAAACTGCGAATAATTTAGGAGTTTTTAATTTTCAATGAGAAGTGAGAATGGGCGAGTTTCATGGTGTTGCGCACGCATCATTTTTCAAAAACACTGGCAAGCTCCACTCAAAGTAAACATACTGTTTAAAATAAACAAAGTATAGATACAGTTTCTGGATGTTTAACACTGTTATTCTGCTGTTGTTGGTCGCTGGTAAGTCTGTTTGCCATTGCTTACTTCTTGGGGAACCCGCCAAGAGCCCGCCAATTTCTTTGCAAAACGATGCGCGCGCAATACCCTGAAATTCGCCTATGGGATTAAAGTTCCACGGGAAATTAAATGGGAACACTTTTAGTAACACATGACTGGGATTTTCAGATGTGTTGTCAATAGAAGTGAGATTTGCTATTGGTCGACGTTAAAAGGGTTTGAACCTCTGCGACGCAGGCTAGGTTAAAACTTAAATTGGATGACTCAAAGGGACTCGCGGTCCAGTCTGTCCTTTCGCGACTTTTCCAATATATGTCGTCAAATTTGTTTTTTCCAAATTTGTTGTCAAGCTTCAGTGAGCGCCAAGATTTTAGTAATCTTCTCAATACCCTAAGACCACAATAAAAATAGGTACGCAATGCGTACGTGCGTCTACGTTTAGGTTTAGGGCTACGTATACATTATTTGCAATCATGTGACATTTGACACCACCTTGGTTGATATCCGTTAATTTCTAATACCCTTGCTAAAACAAACATGACGGTGAGCAGTGTGTCAACAGTGTTTGCCAAGCAAAAATCAACCAATATGATGTGACGTCATGTGCAACAATCTATTCACATAATCTGATTTTCCTCATGATACATACTGTTTAATAAAAAAAACTACGTACATGTATAGTAATTGCGATAAGATATAACTGACTACTGTAGTAAGTAAATCCACATCACATGCACCAGGAGGAAAATTGAGTCCAGTTAATCAGATCACGTGATCATGGCATTTGGTTGAAATAATCATCAAAGACACTGGCAGGTAGTGTAAATGTGTAACTAATATAACAATAGAGGACATAGCAATATACCAAATCAGGAAATAGCCAATTTAATTTGATAAAATACATATATATTTACAACTTTTCAGAATGTTTGTTGATATTTGACTAGATTAGCATGATAATTTTCTACTACGGTACATGTATACACTGTCACATGCAGAAATAATACTGTCATAATAAGTTACATGCTGGTTATATTTTGTCTCCATATCATTATTGCAGTCAATAACATAACTAAAACTGACACAGATTGTTTGGCTTCACTAAATCTGGCAGATTTTTGACCTTGGTCAATTTTATAAACAATGGGTCCAGGAGCTAGTTTCCTCAATGTTAGTAACATACTTACACAATATATAACATACATTTGATAGATGTTTGTCAAGCTCAATTACTCAGAAAAGATTTCTGAGCCCCAGACAGGGTTCGAACCTGCAACCTTCTAATGACTGGTTAGACGCTCTAACCATTGGGCCACTGAGGCTCAGATGGAAAGCTAAGGTTGCAAATTCAGTCATATGCGCGCCTAAGTGGTAGTGTTTGCATATGAGATGTAGTTAAAATGATCTGATGAGTTGTACATGTACGTATACATGTAGTGTGGTACATTTACGAGCTACATGTACATTTACGTACATTTATCATACGCAATATATAGCATACTACACACACTTTACAAAATTACGTCACAAAAGTGACAATTATTAATTCTACTTATACAATACCCTGCTTTTTATGCGGCGTGTTTTGATTGGTTGTTGGCCACTGATCAGGTGACTTAATCGGAAATTAAAGAAAGTAATCACTTGTGCCGTAGAAAAGAAATTTCACTAGGGGGGGGGGGGGGGGATCATCAATTTGACGTTTGCAAATCAGTGGGACAATGTTATTTAAGGGTGGTCTGGGGGCTTCTCCAGGAAATTTTGAATTTCTGAGACCTCTGAAATGGCATTTCCTGCATTATCAATCGGAGTGTTTATATAGTGCTGATTATTCTTGAGAAGCGTGACTTTTTTTAAACTTTCAGTGAAAAACAACATGGAGATACTTTTTCAAAGTATACTTTTATTATTCCAAAGTTAAAAAAAGAAATTTGTGGAAAAAAGTGTCAGCCCCCAGGTCCTACAGCCCTGCTAACTCAATGTGCAGTCCTTTCCAGAGAGAAGTGCAACAGATCTTGCTAGATCACGTGAGATTATTTCAGCTAAAAGTGTTTTAATTTTTGTTTTTTTTATGCCACAAAATCCGCCAAAGGTTTCGATATAACATTTGAATTTTTCATAGAAATAAATTCTTTTTTTGTTTTACGTTTTTGTTGCCACGTACTTTGTTACGCTACCTGTGCATCCGAACTTTAACTGATCAAAATAAAATGCTCTTTTCCAGGCCGAAATCTTAGAGTATATAGAGGGTCTAGATCGTCTAGATCCCATTTCCAGACATACAGCAAAAGGACCCGTCCAGTCTTTTCGCGACTTTTCAAAAATATGTCGTCAAATTAAATATGCTTTTCCAAAAAGAAAAAGCTGGGCAGTGGGTGGTAAACCAGATTTCTGATTAGGGTTTTTGCGTCTACGTTGCTATAGCAACAGTAGACGTTATGTACCCGCACAGAGATATCTGGCTGGCTGTCAACTATATAAATATAAATATATCCATCCGTCACCGGCCATAGCCGAACGGCTTCAATTCCAACTGTATCTTTATCAAAAAGCACGATGGCACTGGGAATTGCTTTTATTTTGTTAGGTGTGGTTTAAATGCCATTATTATATGGCTGGGCTTGTTAATTTTCGGGTCATTACGCCAAACGGCGCACGCTGATTGGTTGCTGAGAGGTCCGGAAAAAGCCGTAATGCCCTCTCGGCACTGTGAGGGGGCATTACGTCCTTTTTAATGACCTGCAAGTTTTGGCGGGAAAATTACTGAGTTGATTTGAATGAAAATAAAAGCGAATTAGATATATTCGTTGGAAAATTTTGAACAATAATACGTCCTGAAACATCAGTGTTTCTTTTTATAAAAACTTCTTATTTAAAAGCGCGAAAAATAAAAGCCAAACAGGTGTATAAACATGAAGCGAAACGAACAAGCTCAAAAGTAAGAACTAAGGTGAACAGCGACACCTGATCAAGACAAACGTAGAACTAAAAACAGATAAGAAGACAAACCAAAAGCCATATAATAAAAGGCTTATTAAACTCGTTTTCTCGGTCTAGATCTGTACGGGAAAGTATTTGCCCTCGGTTCCTCTCGCACAAACCTCGCTCCTTCGTCGCTCGGTCTGTACGAAAACCCAGGCAAATACTTTCCCGTACAGACCTCGAACTCGGTTAATAAGCCTTTAATACAGTTTTATACTGTTTCCAGATTATTTATTTACACTAGCCTCATGCATGCTTTACTTATCATTTTACAAAAACTTCAGCTACTGTAAATACAAAACAATAAGACTATCTGTAACATGCCTCGTCGAAGGCATCAAATTAACTATATATAATATAGACTTTTCATATAGTCTAATATTGATGGTGAGATGTTTCAGGAACAATTTCTTTTTTTCTAAAATTAATATAAAGCCCGTCCCTGAGAATTGAGCTTCTAAATTTTCCTGTCTTAAATACGTATTTATTCTGACAAACGCTACTACGCTAGTGCATGGAAATCGTCGCAAACGTTTGTGTTCTGTGAAATGATAGCATGGGAAATACAAGTATACAATCATAACGAACCTCGCTTTCAATTCTCCCGACAAACGTAATTTGATCCCAAAACCAGCATTAGATATAGTCGCTAAGCTATAGGTCCATGCAATAGTCACTGACGTATTTCTTGACTTAGGCCTCGTTTACACTATTGCATTCTACTGCGATTTACGGTAGAACTTAAACGCATGCGCTTTAGAAAGAACACCAAAGAATCTTGGTGTTCCGGTTTGGATTCCCCCAGAGCCTTTTCAGCGCGCCAGCACGGGAGAGGCTCTGGGGACGAGAATGGCGAGCAATCTATTTCATAGGTACTTTAATAAGGATAGAATACATAATTTCACTCTATGACGTCATTTTTCTCAATTTTTCTTTTGAGTTCGTTTCAATTTCGTTTATTGTCTTAGCTTTTGTATATTTTCAATAGAATTGAACTCAAATGACGTCATGGCGGAAAACGACGTACTCCGCACTTATTAAAAGGGTCTATAGCGACACAAACTACTCGATTATAGGTGTTAAAATAATCTGACACGCACGTAATTCACAATTTCGTTTAATTAATTTATTTTAAAATTTATTTGAAATTTTAAATCAACAATAAACCAGATCAGCACTCAGTATAGATTTTAACAATTATTTTGAAATTTTAACTCCAATCTTTGGATCTCCATAAGGTTTAACACAGCTATTCATACACCAAACCATGGATGGTTTTCTGTAAAATATGTCTCCTGCAACGAGCACCGCCGTGTAGTATAACATTCTAATGGCATTACAACCCATCGTCTTGCCCCGTGAGCCCACTTTGTTACAAAGATACGTCATGTCGCGCAAAAATGCGTCGTCGCATTCCTTCTTTGACCATCCGTAACGGTATCCCTATTTCGATGCAAAAATTGTTTACGTTAAAATTTGAACGCCTAACAGTATATTTACGAAGTTAGGGAGATATTTAGCGATCAGATCAGCAAAATATCAGCAAATTTCCATATATATATATATATATATATATATTTATATATATATATATATAAAATATATATATATATATATATATATAATATATATATAAACATAAAAAGCAGATAAACCAGATTTTGTTGCGTTATAGCTCGAAGAGTGCTCAATACTTTTTGGTAGAGCGGATATATATTTATTATTTATTTATTGTAATACCATGATCGCCTCGGATTATTTTGTTCCCCGAGAGAATGTAAACCTCGTATTTCCCTCATTGCTCATGCAAGGGGGAAATTTTTCCTTTGTCTTCTAATAAATTTTCCCGTGCACGTTGATGAGGGAGAATTAGAAGACAAAGAAATCCTTTGTCTTCTTCTAAATTTCCCGCTTGCATATATTTTCCCTCAACATGCACGGGAAAATTAGATAAAACGCCCCTTACTCTTGAATTATTAATTAATTTGATAAATATTACTTAAAGTTTCATGCTCGTAGGCAATCTTCAGGCAAAAGTGGAACCGTTAGTTTGCCTGAAGATTGCCTACGGGCATGAAACTTTAAGTAGCAATGTATATTCCCGAGGCAAAGGGGAAATTTAATCGCTAATTTCCAGAAAAGTCATGTTATTAGTTTGTAATATTATGATCGCCGAGGAAAGCCTTGAGAATCTTACAGACAGGAAATTTACACGGTTGATCAGAGAAGTTGCATCTAATTTCCCCGTGCATGTTGATGAGGGACAATATATGCAAGCGGTACGTAAATTTAGAAGAAGACAAAGGATTTCTTTGTCTTCTAATTTTCCCTCATCAACATGCACGGGAAAATTAGAAGACAACGGATAAATTTACCTCTTGCATGAAGGAAATACGAGGTTTACATTCCCTCGGGAAATACGAGGTTTACAATTCCCTCGGAGAACAAAAGAATCCGAGGCGATCATGCATGGTATTAATATATATATATATATACGCAATTCTATTCACGTTTCTTGACTCTTGTTGGAAACTAAAGCGTGAAAGAATTTCAGCAAATATTATACTTACACATCTATAACAAACGTCATGGCGGTTACATGCTGGAGTAAAACGATTTTTGAAAGGAGCATACTTTGATGGCGTGCTGCAGCCGTTGATATTAAGTTTGCAACTTTTTGTGACTGCAAAACTGGCCAAGATAAACACCAAAACATAAACCGTCTTCATATTGCTCCGTTTTAGAGAGTGCAACCGCAAGGTTGTAACATTAGGTATCAACTAATCGCCACAATGAAAGACGTTATAGTAAGTACATCAATTACCTTCAGAACATGGAACATGCACAGAATACACAGGTGGATAAACAATGCTGGGCAAACATAATTAAACTTGCGTAATATATTGCCCTATTTAATCGCCGCTATAGTGTTTATAATAATCAATTTTAGCTTCCTACGCAGGCAACTTTTTGCAGGGAGAGGGGCGGTAGAGAATAATAGGGAGCTCGAGTAGCCCGGGTTTACAAGCAAAATTTCACAGGTTGGGTCACTCTGCTGCCCGGGTCAACTTTAGCTCAAAAATGAAATTTGAACGTCAGTCCATTGTTTGCATGAAAAAATTGGAAAAGAAGAAAACAGAATATTTTTAGAGTGTCAAATACTGTTAACAGATGAACTGCTTCATGCAGCAGTTACTATAACAACAATTTTAGCATGACCGCAAACTAAGATCTGATTTGCCAAATATATTTAATTTAGAAAACGAGTTCGACAAGCTTCAATTTTTCAAATTCTTTAAATTTAAGTAATTAATATAAAAGATTTTTAAAAGAAATTATGTAGTTAAACCAAGACATAATATTTTAATTAAAAAAATCCGAAAATATATTAAATCAAATATTAATTTACTGTCCTTTCAAAACGTCAGTGTTGTCATAACGACAACGGCGGAAACATTTGCCCAGAAGTTACTCTATCTATTCATGACATTAGGTTCATTCTTTTCTGTTTTCAAGAATCCAAAAGTGTATTTAGAGCCATACGACGTGAATAAACATAGGTACGCAAAGCGTACATGCAACTACAGACCTTAAAATGTGCTGCGTGTTACACAGCCACGGAGAACGAGTTTACTGGTCGCATGTTATATAACGTGCTTGAGCGACTGTAGAGCGACTGTGGCTTCACAAAACATAGTCAGTGATACAAACATCCGTGCTGCTGACATGGCGCTACTCGGTTGCGGCGTAAACCTAGCTCAAATCAAACTTTGTAGTTTTTTCAATTAGTAGTACAGTATAGTTATACGAAGAGTCAGATTTTTTAGTAATTTCAACGAGAACCAATATATAGAAACATACCATACACTTTTAAACGAACACCAGCAAGCGGGTTGGGAGCAATCTAATCTGCGAGGAGAAGGGTAAGTACATACATACATACATACATACAGTGGTGGTGGTTTCCCCAAACATTTTTCCCAGTTGTTTCGCGTTTGGAACGTAACATTTAGATGAGTTTATGCGTACAGGTTGCGTGCGTTTATGGATGTTGCTATCACGACTGTTTCGTTAAGCTACAGTCGCCCAAGGGCGCGCTGCAAGCGACCAGTAAACTCGTTTTCAGGGCCACGTGTAGTACGCAGCACCATTATTAAAGCCTGTAGACCCCTGTACGCTGTGCGTACCTATTCCTTTTAACAAATCAAGTAATTTATGTTGGGTAATAATGTTGAAATCATCACGCGATTAAAATCTGATTCGTGGTTAAAATAAGTAACAGCTCAATTCAAACTGATTCAAACGCTATACGTTTCAAACAGGAAACTGTGTTCCCTGTTGCCAGGGAATAAACTCATTGTACAAAAACGTCCTGCTATACAATTCATGCATGGGGCATGTCAAATGTTCACTGAAACAATCTTTACAAAAAAAGACAATCCACATAGAAAGTACACAAATTAACGCAGTCAGTTTGTTTTAAAAATTGAAACCCTATATTCCTCAAACAAAACTGCCAAAAGTATGAACACATCAATAATTTAGAATTATCGACAAAATAGGCTGAATAAACATGTTACTATGTGAAAAGTCAAAATTGACACCTACGTGCGCTAACAATCCTAACAAGCTATTATAGATGTTTTAAAATTATAGGTTTAGAACATTCCACGACTCTTAAAATTGATATTTTATTTTACAAGGTATAAAGATGTGCAAATATAAATTTAAATTATTGCCAAAGATTGTATGTGTTGCGTTACACACAGATCTTGTGCAAATTAATAATATACGAATGTAAAAAAAATTATACAAAAGTCAGGCCCTGTTCACACGAAGCGGATTGACAGTCCAATCGGATCGAAAAATGGGCACATGTTTACATGGAGAATCCGATCTGCTTGGAACATTGTTTTCGGTTTTGGAACACTATTTTCTGTGCTTCCCTCGATGTCTGTCATGCATTTAGCACGACACGCACCAACTTCACTCATGCGTATCAAGTCATTTTCAAGTCAAACCGTGTTTAGATGAATCAGATTGGAGACATTCAAGTCGATCAAAGCTTGAATCTCAAGTCAATCCACTCTACTGTGCGGATTACTTCAGCCATCCATTTCGATCAGATCGAAAACTTTCAATCTTCTTCATGTAAACAGAACAAGGAGAAACAACATGGGAGATTTGACTAGAACACTCAATCCGCTTCATGTAAACAGGGCCTTCGAAAACTCCCAGTAGTTACAATGCAAATTTTAACACGACGAATCAACGATAAGTGATACGAATGAACTTTAGCTTCTCCCTTTAGTTCATTGCCTGCTGTTGCAAAGCGAGGAGAAAACAGAAGAAAAAATAATCCAAAAATAAAGTAATACGTACATGCTATGCAAAATCATGACAAGAATTAATGTGAAAGGTAGACACGAAATCAGACTTCTCAAACTCATTAATAATGCATGAAAAATTCAAAAGAAATCAATATTTTAAAAGAAATCAATCGGTATTTAGAAATTGGAGGAAAATTACAGTCAAATTTAGCAAACGTTGAGGTCGGTTTTCTCTCGTTTGGGAAGCTATATCCAACACTCGTCAGTGTTCATCCTGCGATGTCTAAATACAGCTAAGCTGGTTAAAAAAACTCGAGTTCGCCTCATATTTTCAACCTGCTTGGCTGTATTTAGAAATCGGAGGAAGAACACCGACTCGTGTTGGATATATTACTTAATGTCAAGTCTGTTCAGAAAAATGTAGGAACCCTGATACAACCTATTAAGAACAAACATTTTATCAAACCCAACCTGAGTTATTAAGGCCATGTCACACGAGGCAATTTACCTTGCAACTTGCAACGCAATGGCGTTGTATTGCAAGTTGCAAGAAAGATTTCCTCGTGTAACACCCCATGTTTGCAACTAGTCTCGCAACGAAAAATTGCGTTGCGAATCGCAGAGAAAGTAGAAGCAGCTTCTACTTTTCGCAACGCTACGAGACAAGTTGCAGCGTGTGACACCCCCACTGCAACTTGCAATATTTTTACACTGGGCACTGCTATCCAGACGAATTTTAGAACGCTTATCCGTACGAATATTGTACTTCATAAAAGTAAGTACAGTTTTTGAACCTGTACAGTTGTAGTATAAACACTGTAACCGGCACGATTTTCGTACCTTTTGCGCAATTTTACGTATTAGAAGGCTTGGAAACTAGTTTTCAACATATTTTGCGCATGAGCAAAAAGCAAAATTGTCTAGCCTGCGTATATTTTATCCGGTACAGTGAAAACGCACGCAAAAGAGGATAATACACATAAATAAACGGCACAGTGTAAACAGACCTGTACCTGTATATTGTACCGGATAAAAATTCGTCCAGTATAGTGTAAACGGCCTTAAGGGTGTCCTAAAGAAGTTTAGTAAGGATTGTAGCTATATATACATATATGTACGTGTATTAAGTGTCATTCAAATGCTGTCTGCTGTACTCCCAAATGAATAATGCTCCACTGACATGAACATTAAGCGACCGGATGATTCCATGCTGAGGGATCTCCACGCATTCATCTAACAACTGAATCATTTCCACTGGAATGCCAGCTTTCTCGTTGCCAAGAACTAACACGGTATTACAAGGAAATTGAAAGTCCGTCAATTTCTTGCTATTCGCCGTCTGCTCTACACCAACAATCGTAAAGCCTTCTTCCCTCATCTTACTCAGATAACTGACCAAGTCAGTCACCTTCACCTCTTCCACATCCATCCACTTCTCCGATGAAACACTAACGGACTGGAACCCAATTTCAGAGATCACATGTTTACTGCCGACAATAAGCTTCGACGCACCAAAGATTTCGCAAGTTCGGCATAAACCGCCGAGATTCGGTGCGCGGTCGATTAATGACGCAACCACGACCAAATCACCAACACGGCGTTGAATAGGACGTTGCTGAAGCTGGTCAAATAGATCCAGATCTTCCTCAGGTGATGCAGTGACTTGCCATGGTGTGATTTTCTTTTGAACATCTACTGTGTTCACAGACGCTAACGCATCATTTTTATCGACAGCATCTCCCTCACCCTCTGATCCACTACGAACATTCGCCTTTTCTTGCCCATCGTCAGTTTCGACTCTTCTTATCTGTCTATACAGCGGTACATCTTTGACATCGACCCACGGCAAGCTCCCTTTACTCTGAAAATCGCTAGGAAAAACAATCTCTTCTTCGACAACTCCAGCTACCTTAGGCACTGTTTCAAATATCGCTTCAACGCTGAAATCATTCACAGGGTGTAGAGAAAACAAAGCTCGATCTTTCTGTAAACGACTTTTTTCTTTCACTCCTTCGACGACGCTATCTGCGAATGCAAGACAGGACTCCGCGACAGGAAACTGTTCGATTACGAGCCCCCAAACATCGCCTTCACATACACTACAGATCAACTGAAGTGCGTCTAAAATGTAAGCGCGGATTAAGGAATGGTTAAGAAATGCACAAGGGATGATAGCGGGAAGTAAACGGAAGAGGTAATCTATCTGAGCCTTTGGTTCTTCCAAAGTAAGAAAGATGTGCGTAACTATGTTGACTAACGATGCCACGTAGCCCAACCTTTTCTTGGAAACGCTTTCAAGTTGTCGCCATATTACATCTAAATGGTTTAAATGCTTGGAAAACACACGGACTAGTATCCATTCCATCAGAAAGCGAACCGAGGTCTGGTTGTCGGACGGCAGTGCTTGCAGAACATTCATGGCAAATTCCAAAGCAAAAGCTTCATCCTGAATACGAGAAACAAGAACTGAGATGATTTGCCATAAGCGTTGCTTTTGACGATGGTTTTCAGAGTTGAGAAAGCGACTTGCCTTTGCCTTTGAGAGCACTTGATTTCTTTCTAGAAGCTTTCCGATGAGTTCTTCAAAGAATGAAATACATCCACGTTCTCTTACGTCTAAACTCAGTAAAAACGCGAGGACATCCACGCGAACACGCACAAACTCGCATTCGAACTCTTTTCGTTTCGTGAGGCAGACTGCACCACACTCCTGACCCATGCTCTTGACGTATGCTGTAGTATCAAGAAGAAGTCGCAAGTCCTTCTTATGAACTGGTCCAAAAAGACAAATATCAGCAAACATCTCAACGTGGCTTTGAAGACTCTGCATACGATCATCCATTGGGATGAGGTTGTAGACACTAGAAAAGACCTTGCAGATGTGACCAACAGCAATACTCACCAACCCAGATTGATCATGCGCAATGTTCAACAAAGACGCCCAGTATTTCACAACAAGCGAGGTCAATGGGTGGTCTGCTGGAAGGAGCAACAGTTCCGGTGCAAAAATAATTCTCACCACAACGTCAAGGGCTGACCAAAAGTGGGCGCTGTACCGAGTGCGGATCTCATTTAGCACGCTCCATGCAGTTTCCAAAAGACACGCAGAGGTTCTTTCATCACAAACTGCGAGTAACTTGGGGAGAAAAAGCTGCAAGGTCTCCAAACAAGAAAGAGAGGCCGGACCTGAAACCAAGGACAACGCCTCAATACACGCATTAACAACATCACTGATACCACTGCCTGCTAGAGTGCATACATCACTTTCACTAGTTTCAAAACTGTCTGCCAATGATCCACAATGCTCGTCTTGCATAACTCTATTAACACATTGCCATTGTGCAGCGACGAAGTCTTCTGCCACGTTACGCCAGTTGTCCTGCATCAGGGTTGAACCACGTTGGGAATGTTCAATATTACTTGGTTCACGGCTACTGTTGGGGTATCGAAGATCATTCATGAGGTTCCATGACCGAACAAACTCGAAGAAACGACCTTTATACTTCGCTGCTAATGTTACATTTTGAATACCTGAAAACTCTAGTACCCATCCCATCCACTTTATAGCAACAACAAAACGTAACCAATCCTTCGTCGTCGTGGGCTTGGCCAGTGTTTCAGCAGTAAGAAAATGAAGACCCTTTTCGGCAAGCTGATTTATTAAGGCTTGGTATGTTCGACAAATGTTATCTGGAAATTTCTGTGTGAGCCATAAAGACTTTACTTCATCTAGCATCTTGAAACAAATACGATAACCATGGAAACTAGCACATTCGTTGTCTTGTTGAAGGGTACGAAAGAGACACTGCGTAAGACCAAGCAAGACTTTATGTAGGCGATTGGTAAGAGTAATCACGATGTTGTCGGCCACTGTGTCTGAGAGAACTAATGGTTGGAGTTCGTGAAACAAGGCTCCAAGAAGTTCCACAGCTTGCCAGCAATTTGAGATGGGATAGTAGGCACTAGATTCAGCTTTATTGATGGTTAAGAAGAGTGGGTCGCAGAGTTGGACCATCTGACTTGCAGTTATCACACTACAGTCACAACACAGCAGAATGAATTTAGCCAAACGCACAGCTTGTGCACTAATCTTCTCAAAATACGAATCCTTCAAAAATTCCTGTATTTTCCTTTCCAAAAACCTACAATTATAAGCAAGACCTCGATTAAACACAAAAGTATGATAAAAATAACTGAACATGTTGTTCGATGTATTCTCAATATAAAAAAACACAATATTTATTTCATGGTGTTGCTGAAGAACGAAAGAAAAAAAAAAAAGAAAGAAAAAAGGAAGGAAAGAAGGAAAGGAAGGAGGGAGAGAGGGAGGGAGAGAGGGAGGGAGAGAGGGAGGGAGGGAGGCAGGAAGGAAGGAAGGAAGGAAGGAAGGAAGGAAGGAAGGAAGGAAGGAAGGAAGGAAGGAAGGAAGGAAGGAAGGAAGGAAGGAAGGAAGGAAGGAAGGAAGGAAGGAAGGAAGGAAGGAAGGAAGGAAGCGAGGAAGAATGTTGTCTAACTGTCCGTCTAGTGACGTCTAGAGACTGTCTAGTAATATTTGGCACTTCGTACGAGAAATTAACTTACAAAAACAAATCCTTTGTCTCCCTTTGACAAAGACACACGTTCCCAGACAACCATCGCCCAACTTCTTTCCAAAGTGGTATTCCCCTACAGAGGGATTCCTCTCTGACAAACAATCCAAGAAACACAAAGACTTCATCAAGACTAACGGACCGTGGGTTCAAAAGGTTGATGAAAGTCCTTAAGAGAAAGGTCTGTACGGCTCCACGTAGTACAACAGAATGGCTGGTCATGCTACAAAGAATGAGCCGTATGTTGGTCAGCAGTTCAGGACCAAAGACATCGTAATGTGGTATGTCGGCTAAACCTTGACATATATATGTAAGTGGCACGTGACTAATGTTATACTGATGTATGGAGATTAAAACTTGGTTAACAAACTCCGTTTTGTGATCATCACCAAGAGCAGCAAAGCACTTCTTAAAGAAACTAGTAAGCTCTTTCGATAATTTGCTTGGCTCTCCCTTGCCTTCACTGTCGTTCTTGGCGTAAAGCGTGGGTTCCTTGAGTAACATGATAAACGTATCACTTGCGAAACGTCTTGTGACTGTGTTTTCCAGTAGAGGTACTTTCTGAAGGTCCAAGGTCATCAGAGTCATGATGGCCCATTTCTTGATGAATCTGTTCTCGTGAATTGCGGCTCTGTGGACGAGTACTGTGAGCCAAGAAACGTGCAACCAGGGACACTGCAAAACTACCATAAAAAAAACAGCAAATCAATTCAAACTAGAATGATTTTTATAACACATAAAATGGCTAAACTAAAACACAGTTCTCAATAGGCAAAAGCTCTTTAGCGATTCAGTAACACAATTATGTTTCTCCCAAGTATATAGGAAGAACATATACAGAAACCCAACACACTTTAAACAAATTTCGGTTTGAATTTGGCAGTGTATAGTATTAAATACGAATAAATGTACGTTGAAGCGAATATGTCATATAACACCTCAAATTATCGCCATTAGATCCGCAGATGATCACGTGGCGTTAAATCGAATTTCCATTGCGCTGCCTAGGTCGTTCACCATGCATTTTTGTCAGTCCATTAACTGGGCAAAGATTTTGTTCCATTACATGGATCGGTCTGCATTAACCCTTTCAACCCTAGCGGCCTCCCAAGAGAGTAAAATCGTCTGGCGTTAGTCAGAGTAAAATACTAAAAGGGAATTCAGGGATGAGAGGGTTAATCGGGATAGGTTTTAACCCTTTCAACCCCAGCGGCCTCCCAATGACGACTAACGTTAGCCAGAGTAAAATACTAAAAGGGAATTCAGGGATGAGAGGGTTAATCGAGAGAGGGTTAATCGAGATAGGTTTTAACCCTTTCAACCCCAGAGGCCTCCCAATGACGACTAACGTTAGCCAGAGTAAAATACTAAAAGGGAATTCAGGGTTGCGAGAGTTAAGACCGTTTCCCATTATGTGCACTTTGCTCGCGCGGGCGGGCTTTGAAAGTTGGAAATTCTTAATTTCCAATGCGAAGCGAACAATGCACGCTCAACCTGCGCGGGCAAAGCGGACGTAATGGAAAACGGCCTTTAAATCCAATCGTGCTAAAACCTTTCTGAAACTTTACTATACTTAGCACTAATACTGTATAAACATTCATTATATTGGTATACAACACAAAAACTTTGGCAAAGATACATAAAGTTAGGAGGAACTTCTATTTAGTTCAAATTAAGTCTGCTTCGAAATCCAAGTCTTGAAAATATAGAAAAAATATATAGTTTCAAGTTTAGGCTAACATTATTTTTGTTTGGCTTGAGATGTACGTTCTGACTAGATTGCCTAAGACGAGTAATCGGTTTTTACGGCAAGATTATAAGCTTTGTAGGGTCTTTTAAAGTACAGCGCGACAACCTGACATGCCAAGCATCAAAGACCTGTCTGAAGACCAAGGGCATGCGTGATTAGAAAGCATTCAGATTGCAGAAAAGCTCACAAAAGTAGTGAAAAAGTTAGTGAGACAGCAATGGCAAAGCTCATGGACACGTGATGCAAAAACTAGTAATGGATAACAGCTTGTAAAAGCACCCTGGTTTAAGACTGCACACAAGCCAGCGTGTATATAAAAAATAGTTTAATTAAATAACTTGTACCATTTGTCTTCTTCGTAGCGTCAATAAGGTCACTAAGACGTGGAAGAACTGGTTGAATAACATGAAGCTAGAACAACAAACACATTAAAGTTAAATTAGCAGTGACCCTACTACATAAATGATATAATGAAATACATTATTACAAACAGTAATACAAAGAATACCACCAATGGACACGCACCATGCAGAAATTACACAACGGGATATAATTTTTTCCCTTTCAGGCAAATATGAAATATCTCTGAGCCACAATTCCGGTTTAATTCCACAAGGAATAACCCCCCCCAGAAAAACTGTTATTCTTAGTGTATACTAATAGGTAACTATAAGGACCATCTCTCATATACGACTGCCTTGTTTGACAAGTAGTTATGTACTACTAGTATGAGAGTGCATCAACTTTTCTAGCAATCATTCAGCGAATCATCTAGGTAGTACCATGCATCCAGCTATCATCCATTTGGCTTAATTTCAAATTTTCACTCATTAAAAATAGGCCAATCAATCAATCAATCAATCAATCAATCAATCAATAAATCAGTCAATCAATCAACCAACCAATCAATCGACTTGTGTGAAGTCTATTATCCAATTAATTCTGATTGTCTGAATTAGAGGCATGTAAGGCCAAACTTTCTTTTTAAATTGGTTTACGTATTAATAAAAAAAAATGGTTGGCAGGTCGGAAAAAAAGTTAAAAAATCCCTCTGACAGTAAGACTTACATGACAGAATCAAATTTAATATTTCCCTTCTTAACACCTTAGCACTGAATTTCAAACTGTTCTATTAAATAAACTGTTAAAAATGTTTGATGTAATATTTAAAATATGAGCAGAGTGTTTTAGATCTGATAAAACACGTACTGCGAATGTTTGAAATAGCTTCAAAAACTAGACCCATTTGGTAAGTTCATTGGCGTAGTAAGTTTGAAAAATAACATTGCCTCAGCCGAGAAAATCAAAGCTAAAGTTTATGTAAATCAGGAGGTTTCTTTATTTTTATATAAAACCACGGACATGGTACTGATTTCCTTTGTGTTTTCCTCATGAATTATTAATGAGTTTTTGAAATGCCTATTAAATAGTATTGTATGTGGCTCGGAATGTCAACACATTAATTATTTTTATTAAACATGTACATTGTGAAAAAACATGGCTAAAATCTCCATATTTAAGATTAGCAACTATGAGATTACTTGACCCAGCGGTACTTAGCGTCATCTTCATGTTAGAAGCATTCTACTACAATTGTCTATGAACTGTGTTGGTCCATGCAATAATTTTTTAATGTCCATAAACCAATTAATAAAAAAGTATGGCCTAAGCAAAAAAAACAACCCAGGATTTAGTCAAAGGCCCTCTTTCACCTCCCTTTTTAGGTCTTCACTTCAAATTTGAAAATCCAGCTGAAATTTGTACCTGCTTCTCTTCTAAGATTTCAAAAAGAAATACATATTGCTGCCACACTTTCAAAAGTGCATCTGCGTTATCTGGATTCCACCAAAAGACTGGAGAAGATTCTTCTACAAATACTTGGTCACACGACTCTCTAGACACTTGAACTGCCTTTTGAAGTAAGTATAAACATCGTTTTCTAACTAATGGATCAATGTTTACCAATCCAATCTGCAGCATTGTCCAAAAAACAGGATCATGGTGAACTTTAAAGACAGGTTTTGTATTGCATGAAAAATACGTGTCTGCAAGGGATGACATGATTGCATAAGAACCAAAGAAGCCAGAAAAATCTTTGGATTCATTCTGTTCTTGCAACAATAAACCTTTCACAATTTCCCAGATTGCCTACAAAATATGCAAAATATACAGGTTCTAATTAGTAGAGATGAGCCGATTAATCGGAAACTAATCTGCAAAGCCGATTAATCGGCCAATTTAAAATAATCGGTAATCGGTCGATTATTGTGTAATAATCGGCAAAATAATCGGTGCATGTCTTAAATTAAGCTTTTCATGAACCTCATCAAGACCTATGGTCTTGCTTCGACGAGATTGTTGGGTCAAGCGACAGCACGTCCAACGCCAGCCACGACGTTGAAGAAGAGATCGGCAGCACTCCCAACGCCAGCCACGAAGTTGAAGAAGAGATCAATTAATACATTTACCTTCAGTGATATTTCTGAAAATGACATACTAAAATTGCTTTGTGGTTTGAATGAATCAAAGGCGACTGGTCCAGACAAAATAAGCGCTAGACTTATCAAGGATTCCGCGGAAATTATCTGTCCTACATTAACTAAAATATTTAACAGATCCTTGCAATTAGGGATTTTCCCAGAGGACCTTAAAAACGCCTTTGTTTCACCTATCTATAAAAATGGGGATAAATCTGACTGCAGTAAGTACAGACCAATATCCGTATTATCAATTGTGGCCAAAAGTTCCGAAAAAATTGTTTACAATCAACTAATTAAATACATAGATGAAAACAACATATTGTCAAACAATCAATTTGGATTTCGAAAATCTCACTCAACTACAACATCATTGTTAAATGCTACAAATAATTGGCTTTTGAATATCGATAAAGGTCTTATAAACGGTGTTTTGTTTCTTGATTTACGGAAAGCGTTTGACACCGTTGACCATAAAATTTTACTTAATAAGCTGCAACTTTATGGAATTACAGGGGATGCTCTGAAGTGGTTTATGTCTTATCTAAACAACAGACATCAAACTTGTAAAATAAATAATGTTAAATCATCAAGTAAATTCATTGAATGTGGAGTTCCTCAGGGATCGAACTTAGGCCCTCTCTTATTCCCGATTTACATCAATGATTTACCAAATTGTCTTGATCATTCAAAACCTTCAGTGTTTGCAGATGACACTAATGTCACTACATCTGCAGAAACTGTTGAAGAATTGGAGAGGCAATTAAACTTTGAGCTTAATAATATTCACGATTGGTTAGTAGCTAATAAATTAACACTCAATGTTTCCAAGACTGAATATATGATTATTGGCTCTCGCCATAATCTAAGTAAGATCACTAAAGATCCAATCTGTCAACAGAGTTCACACCACAAAAAGTCTTGGTGTTATCATTGATGAGAAATTAGGATGGGAGAATCAGATTGACAGCGTCAGCAAAAAAGTCTCACGAGGAATAGGTGCGATTAAATTAATCAAACCTTTTGTTCCACCGTGTACTCTGACGCAAATCTATAATGCTCTTGTTCAGCCCTACTTTGATTATTGCTCTTTGGTATGGCAAAATTGCAACTTGACTTTACAATCAAAACTTCAGAAACTTCAAAATAGGGCTGCGAGGATAATCACTGGAGATAGTCGGGAAATTCGTTCGAAAGATATTCTTAGTAAATTACATTGGCAACCTTTAAATCAAAGATTAGAACGAATGCTCTTGTTGATCCGTAAAATATTGAGAAATGAGGCTCCAAAAGCAATAACTGACCATTTTCAATTGTCAGTAAATAGCCAATATAATTTACGTAGCAATCATAATATGCTGATGCTGTCAAAACCACTAATGCCATGAAACGAAGTTTTAGCTACCATGCAGCTAAAACCTGGAACTACCTGCCAACTGAACTTAAAGATCTAACGATCACTGATAGCACTTTCAAACATCACTTACGTGATTACATTAATGTAAATGAGTCATTTTTAGCAAATTATGTTAGTTATTAGTTATTTTATAGTTTTTACTTGTAAAGAAACATTTTATGCATAATATTATAATAAATTACATGTAAATAAATATATTATTAGTTAGATTTAATTTAGTTAACACGGCCTTATGAAAAGCAACCTTTTATACACTCTTATACATTTTTTACTAAGTTGGTTGATAAGTTAACGTGTATAAATAATATTAAATAAAAATAAATAAATAAATCGACGCCTTTCTCGCCCTTCCACTACAGCCATTGCAAGCATGCCCTTATGTTTGGTGGCAGGCAAAGAAACTTGTTTATCCCAACTTGTTTAAAGTTGTACTGAAGTATCTGAGCCCTCCCAGTTCAAGTGTTTATTCAGAGCGTGTGTTTAGCGAGGCAGGGAACATTTCCATGGACAAACGAAACAGGCTAGCACCGCATAAAGCAGATAATATTTTGTTTTTACATCACAATTTGCCAAAATTGAACTTTGATTATTGATTTAATGGT
The DNA here is from genome assembly GCA_035771165.1 of Paragorgia papillata. Lineage (NCBI taxonomy): Eukaryota > Metazoa > Cnidaria > Anthozoa > Scleralcyonacea > Coralliidae > Paragorgia > Paragorgia papillata. The sequence goes on from JAWNZC010000014.1 coordinate 3,319,378, forward strand.
TTTGCAATGTGTGTGTCAGAACTGAGTATACTGTTTACTGTTTTATAAACTAATATTAAATATTACAACAATTGTTGTATTACAAAGATTTGTCTCGTTTTTTTACTTTTTATTGCAATTCTTCTCTGATAATAGCGTAGTGCAAAACTAATCATCATGAAACATTTCTGTTATATTTCAAAAATCGTGCTTGCAATTTAGCAATCCCTACAACATTGCAAAACTGCACAGGGACTGGTAACCAACAATGTAGCACTAATCGGCATACATGTATGCCAATTAATTGGCCAATTATTTGTATTAATTGGCCACCAAATAATCGGCTTCAGTAATCAGCAATTTTTGTAATTGGCTCATCTCTACTAATTAGATGAACACACAAATAGACATACTATTAATATAGAATATATATGTTTGGTTTCTTCTAAAAAAAAATTGGTAGGAGATTACCTGCACCAGAAGATCGCCTGTACCTACAGTACACTTGTCCCCAAGACTACAGTATCTCTTTCACACAGCCACAGTGCATAATTTCAGCAGTCAAACAACATTCAATTGGTCAAACAACATTCTTTTCAGGCTATCCAATGTTTTTATGGTTTTAAAATAAGACCATGAAAATAGTAGGATGTTTGCATTTTTCGTTTATTTGGAATAGAATATTTTCTTCTTCTTCTTCCACCTTATCCGTCATTGGGTCACCATCAGTCAGGAGTACAACAGTCTACGGCACACATTTCAGTGAATATGATGACTCTTAACATGTAGAATAATCTTAACTTAATCTTAGACTTAATCTTAACTCTTCATATTACCAGAACCGATGATGCATAACCAATGATATCTATTGACAAGTAAAATCTTCTGGCCTTTGCCATGGAGTAAAATAGTAAAGACATGTATACACGTCCTTCAAGCTGAAAGAATTATGTTATTTAAGGTGTTACTTTTAAATATTTTTATTATACAGTAGTCTAAAATATTCAGTATTGCATGTGTAGACTTAATTGGTACATAAATAAATAACAAGTAGTTTTTCTTCTGTTTTAAACCACTTTCATGCTGGTTCTTGAGTCATTTAGCCCAGACTAGAAAGTTTATAAAATGCACAACAGGAATAAAATTTCAGCCACCATTTTGCACAGGCATCTCGTGAAAATTGCATGGGCTCACATGGGAAAATAAGTCGTTTCCAGGGCAGCCACGAAAAAAATGGTGATCACAATCAGTTTTTTGTGCAGTTTTCACAGAATCTAGGTTAAAAGTCCACAAATACAAACTTTCCAGGCTGGCATTTTGCCACATAAATAATCTCGAGTGTGCCATTGACCCAAACTCTGCAGTCTATGATTTGGTATGCATGCATGGGGAAAAGCAGGGGAGACATATGATGTATATAGTACAAACTAAGTGGATTGCCCCCACTGATCTGAAAAATAGGACTGGATTGAGTTTCTATTACTGAAAATGAAAGCCAACGGCGGCCATGTTGGCGTGACCACCTAACAACTACTGTGGCGTTGCAGACATGTTGGAGGGCATTCTGACATTTTCTATTTAATGTTAGTGAAGGGACATATTGGTTGGACAGTTATTTGATGTCGGTCAGTTTTGCTTTTCCTCTCAGATTAGCCATTGAATTTGTAATGAGGTTACTCCAATATAGCCGCTGTTAGCTCAAATTATCTGGTGAGAAAAGCCAACTGTGACGCGTCAAATTAAGTTCAGGTTTTTGTGCATTTATGGTTAGCAAAGTAAATATATTGGCCAGACTCTAAACCCATTTTGCAAGTGTCTCAGTTTGATTTGCTTGCACAATTGCAGTTTCTAATGATCTCTGGTCAATGCGAATATGCTGGCTTCAAAATCAGCTCATCCGACACAATAGAAAACTCGATCCAGTCCTATTTTTAAGATCAGTGATTGCCCCTAATTCCCTATTGGTACATGTATGTATTTTAAATAATACATTAAAATTAATTAATAATTAGTTTTACCTTTGAGTTTTGAAAGAGCTTTTCCTCATTCAAAGACAATAACCTAGGCAATATTTTCCCAGTGATCTTAAATAGCAGATTGCCACTCCTTACAACTTTCAGTACATCAAGAACAGCAGCAAAAACACATTCGTCGATGTCTTCTTCAATGACGTCATGTTTCCTAAACTTCATCCTTTCATTGTCCCAGTTCTGCATTGATTCAAGTAAACTACCCAGTAAATCTAATGCTGTTGCCACCTCAAACACTTCTTCACTCGAACCAACTTCATGTCCCTCGCCAAAACCATGTTTACACTCGTCGACGAAATTCTTGAAAGATTTCAGTAGTTGGAACCAGACATGTTGACCAGTTTCGAAAGGACTTCCACAAGTAATTTTTGACACAAGCTTATAATTCAACTGAAAGACTTTCATCTTGTTTCCTTTGTCACTATCGTATGTCGATGGCCGCGGAATACGAAGCAGCGGAAGACAAATATCGGTCAGAATTTTGTCTAGTATTAATACCTTCATCGTTTCGATTTGACGACTTTCGTCGGATGTATCCATGTTTGTTTCAATCATGTGAGAAACTATGATGTCCAGTGATTCCAAATAATCTCTATCAATTGCATGTTTATCATTTCGTGCTGTTATAAAACCTAAAATGTTGTTTTCTATTTCTTTAAAATCGTCGGAACGAAGCAAATGACGAACAAGGCCTTTGGCCGCCATTTTGCTTTCGCACCACGTGTAGTCACAGGGAGCCCAAGCTAGCTTATAACACGAACGAAAATTAAAAATATGTACAATCTTTTGGCAGTTTTTCATTTCCTTGCTTCGTTTTTTACATAGTTCAGTTTGTTCCACACGCAAAGAAACATTTTGACGTCCCACATGCATGTCGATTTATCGAAAAAAGTTATATATATTTGCTATTGTCAACTATATAAATTCAGTGGCGTAGCCAGGTTTGACTAATTAGGCGGGCACCAAGTGGGCCAACGCCCACTGACATTTCTAAGGCGGGCAGCTAGGATGCCTCCCAAAATTTTTTGAAATCTAGTGGTCTCTGAAATATCATTTCCTGCATTTCGGGAGAATACTTCATAGAATTATATTATAAAACGCCATATAAAATACCAAAATTAAATATTTACATCATTTTTGGTGGGATTGTGACAAACTTTGTAGTCATCAGTTTGTGGAATAATGGATGATGTCATTAACACGGATTGGATACGCCACTGAATACAGATAGATGTCTAGATATAATTTTTGTGGAATTTTATCGACTACGTGATAGGAGACGTACTTGACGTCTCGATCTATTTGCGTTGAATGATAATTAAACTCGTGGACGTCCATTTCCATGTTAATATATATATATATATATATATATGTATATAACATCTCCATTCTTTCCAAATAGGAACTAAGAGTCTCTCAGAGTTAAATCCGCCATGCAACACGGCCCAATAACCCACCAGCTGTTTCCATTTTCGATTTCTGAAAACCACGTGTTGAGCTGTCTCGAATGTCTCACGACCTGTCTGCAATATTTAACCCGGGCACACGCAGGTTTACCCGGGCTTGTGCCCGGGTAGGCCCGGCCCGGGGGTAACTACGCCACTGTACATGTATAAATTACTTGAAAATCTACATGTTTAGTGTTTGGGGCGAAACACACCCACACGCTTCCTTCGAATTCATTTGGTTTGATAATATATATAGCGAAGATAACTCATTATGCACATGTAACGTCAAAATGTTTAATTTGCATGTCAAACAAACTGAAATATCTCAAGAACGAAGCAAGGCAACGAAAAACTGCGAAAGACGTTACTCTATCATTTTAAGTGTTCTTTCACATAAGACAGACTTAATCAGTTCATTTCATAAGCACTTTATAACGACATCTCATCTGCAACTTAGCCGAACTGTACATGTCTGTAACCAATATTAATTACCCCAAGCTCGTACAAGTAAGCTAGGTCCTTTCAATGTTAAAGTGTTTGATCTATCAAGGGCGGAAGCATGTATAGCATTTATTTTTCAATTGAATCTTATAAGTGTACCCGTTGCCGAAATAATTGATTTAAGAATGCCACCTCATTTTAATTGAATATGACAGACCTTTGTTAAGCCCAAATACAAAAATCTTTTTGACCACAGACAGGAATCAAGACCCGCCCCAACTTATAGACCTTATTCATAAATGGCCGACGATTTAAAATCCTGTGCATATAAATTAGTCCCTCTGCCTTCGTTTTAGAATAAAGATTCTGTTGAATTTCGCACATGAAAACGAGTTCAGAGGGCCGCTAATTTATATGCACATAAGAGACTATGAACAGTTCAACGGCCATTTATGAATATGGTTCATCTGACGTCACGGCGGCCATATTGGTGCACAGAAACAATGAAATGGCGGCCATATTGGTGCACAATCTTTATCCTATGAGAATTTAACTCTATTCTTATTAATTAAAATATTTCGTATTGTTTGCCCACCCCAACGGGGCTACCGATCACGCGAGTGAAAACGACCACGACCAGTTAGACACTCTATTAAACTATATATTGTACTACAGAGGCTCGTTTTAACCGGTCAACTGATCAGAACGTGTCCGGTCTATAAACAAAATTTAAACTAACTTTAATTTTATTTATACTAGATAACCCTATCAATCATATCTGAACTTTTCTCCGTATAGACAGTTCAGCAAAGCCGGTTTTCCACTTGGCAATATAGTAAGGTTAGAAATACTGCCGAAACAGAGAACATAGGATCTAACGTTTCGAGCGAAGGCCCTTCGTCAGAGAGAAACATCTCATTTCATGACGGAGAATGTGAGAGAACTTCTTGAGGTTAGGCATGCATGTGGTCGCAGCGGTGAAATAATCCAAATAGTGAAACAAAAAGTAGCGTGCTGCGTAAGGTTATAGATACACTGCCGAAACAGAGAACGTAGGAGTCTAATGTTTCGAGCGAAGGCCCTTCTGAGGCCTTCGCTCGAAACGTTAGACTCCTACGTTCTCTGTTTCGGCAGTATATCTAACCTTACTATATTTCGATTGTTGTTTCAACACTGCCTACGCAGCACGCTACTTTTTTTTTCCACTTGGCTTCTATTCAATTTTAACAATAAAAAGTCTATTCCAGCAAAAAGCATCGCCTACTGGAAAACTGGCTTAAGGTCACTGGGGCCACACCTAAAAAAATTGGTCCAGTGATTACTACAAGAGGAAACCGGACGCGGAGGAAACCGAGTAGTATGATCGAACGTACCAAATGTGAAAAGAAAGTGCGCTGACCACTGTGCTACTAACACCCTTATACAAGTAATATTGAGAAATTAATAATATCAAGAAGAAGGTCTGTACAGGAAAATGTCAAACCAATTGAGGTTTAGTAAAAAAGATCGAGGTCTGATATTTTTCGTACAGAACTGCAAGGAAACGAGGTTCGTTTAATACATCGTTTATGATATGGCTATTATACAAATTCGTATGAAAAGTCAGAAATTAACGCCATGCAGCAAAATCAAAATTCAAGAAAGCGGTACAGATATATACGGTCCAGCGGTCCCGATCATTAGCGGGTCCCAATACGCATTTTCACGGACCGTGCGTTGCCAATCAGAACTCAAGGTGTTAAACTGAAAGTCATATAATAAAATATTTCAAATAAGAAAATTTAATTTCAACTTTAATGTTGTCCTACGTATCTTAAAGGTGATCTACAGTGCGATCTGCACATGATCCGCCATCTTTGTTTTGTGAGTCTCACTACAGCTCATGCAGTGGAAACCGTTCGAAGCGGCATGGCAGAAAACCAAGCGATTCAGCGAGAATATCTCTTCGGATTTCTTCTATTTTCGCTAAAAATCTTTTGTTTCAATTGCAAGTAATGAAGCTTGCAATCTTGAAAGAGCTTACAATCTTGAAAGAGATATCTGTATATTTTTTTGTAAATAAAGAAGTAAACATTAGTTTCGTACATGCGCAGAACGGACTGTAGATCACCTTTAATTTAAAACAAAAAAGAAACTAGAAGAATATTCAAAGAAAATTTGTAATGGAAAAATTATAGACGACGTGTATTTGCCTCACACCAGAGTTAAATACATATGTATTAAAGAGGAGTCAGATCAATGGGCGATCCATTTACTGTGGTAATTTCTTGCGTAATCCTAGTATGACCTGAGCTACCACAAACTTTTCGTAAAACCATCTTATTAAAGATCGCTTTATACTCTCTGCGAAATTCTGAGGTGTAAATTCCGTAAAGAAATGGGTTCACGCAGCTGTTGGATAATGCTAACATAACCAAACAGAAGTGTAAAACACCACTGGGATTCACATGACCAAACTTACTCAGCATAAAGCTAACACGACTGGGCAACCATCCAATAATCATAGCAGACGACGCGGCTAGGGCAACCATGGTGGTTTTACGTACGGGATGACGACGTCCAATAGCTTTAAAAGGAAGGCTTTTTAAAGTATAGATAATATGTGAGTAGAGGATGATCATGAAAGAAAATGGAATGATTGACTGCAATGTAAAATCTAACCAAGGCAGTTCTTCGTTTCCGACTTTTAAAAATGTCCAACTGCATTGTTCCTTTGTTTTGTTGTATTTTACACGGAAAAGAGTGGAGACGTTGACCGCGATTCCCACAATCCAAACCAAAGCGACGACTTTAATGGCGTGCCTTGGTCTAACAGCGGTGTAAATATGAGGTTTAAGGACGGCCAGCCAACGTTCGATAGTGAGGGCAAGGCAGGTATAGATTGATATGTACCCCAACGTAAACAATGTCCATGCAGACCAAATGACCTTGCAGTATGCCTCCTTGGAACCCTCACCGTCAGGAATTGGAGGTAGATACAGGTAACGACTGAATACCAACATGATGGAGGCAATGATATCAGTGGTGGCGAGACTGAAGATGAATATGTTGTAAGAACGCTTCAGGTAATCGGATCTAGTAATGAGTATGTAGAGAACAAGAGCGTTGCCAAAAAAAGCGAAGATAGCGATAAGAGAATAAAGTAGGTAAGTATACCACGTATTGCCTTCAAACGCCATTCGGGATTATATATAGTGCTGCTGTTCTAATTCCTAAAAAAGAAACATACGTTTATTACTTATAAGTCACTCACATTTTCACACATGTTACTATACACGGTCGTTATTAGCACGGGGCGGGGCAGCGGAGATAAGGCCCTGGGAACGAGGTTGTATTAGCATTACAATTGTTCACTATAGCTAGTGAATACTGACTACCCAATTACTCGGGCTACCTGTGGTAGCCGAGTCTAGGTTTACCCTCCGTTTTTCTATGTCGAGACACGTGATCGAGATATTGCGTGCAATTACATCATCCCGATAAGACTTTAGTACTTTGCGAATCTGAGCGTGCTAAATTTGCTAATTTTCATGCACCATTTCTGAGGTTCCCACAGTGCAGTGCATTTTATCGACTATACCAATGCTTTACCAAAAGAACGAGAATTCTTTTTTGTTTGGCCTTTTGTTCTGCTGTTGGTTTTATGATCTTATGAATATGACGATCCTTATGTCACAGGCTAGCTTGACTGCATTTCTTTGTTTGGTCTTTTGCTTTCTCCTTATGATTATGCTTCTGCGTACGTGTGAACCAAGGGCGCGCTAGTCGCTATAGTCGAGGAACTGAGGAAGAGAAGCGAGAAAAAGTCGACCACGAGCACCCCCACAACATGCAATAGTTTTGACTCAAGATTATAATAGGCTGATACCCATAGAACATTGCTAGCTCAGTCGTACTCACAAATAAATTAAGTTTGTCTTATTTGAAAGAACACTTAAAATGATAGAGTAACATCTTTTGCAGTTTTTCGTTTCCTTGCTTCGTTGTTGAGATATTTCAGTTTGTTTGAAATGTAAATTAAACAACTTGATCACATGTGCATAATGAGTTATCAGAGAAGGTTATATATCTTTGCTATTATCAAACATAATCAGTTGAAAATTCTACATGTTTGGCGTTGTGAGAGAAACACACGCACAAACTTCCTTCGAATTAAGTTTGGTTTGATAATAGCAAAGATATATAACCTTCTCTGATAACTCATTATGCACATGTGACGTCAAGTTGTTTAATTTACATTTCAAACAAACTGAAATATCTCAACAACGGAGCAAGGAAACGAGAAACTGCAAAAGATGTTACTCTATCATTTTAAGTGTTCTTTCAAATAAGGCAAACTTAATTTTCATTTCATGTGCACTTTACGTCTGTCAACTAAAGGACCACCCACCCCCTCTATGTAGCAGGCCAGCAATGTTCTATGGGTATCAGCTTATTATAATCTGGAGTCAAAACTATTGTGTAGTGGGGGTGCTACGTGGTCGACTTTTCCTCGCTTCTCCTCCTCGACTACTAATATAATATCTTCAGAACTTCCAGAGGACATGTAAATCACGGCGACGCATTGTTGACATCTTAAAAACTTAATACGGCACAGCCTAAAATCAGCCTAAAATTAGGCAACGATGTTGGTGTCGTATTACATTTGACAGTGATTTGGAAATGCGTGTTTCAAAACATGTTTAAATTAAATATTTTCTGTTTGCTCGATATAAACAAATTTTATATCGAAATGGTCTCTTGAATGTCCAGAATCCAGTACTGTATGTTTTGTTACTGAAAGTATTTAGATCGCCGTTATGCATCGCCTTTACACGGTATCAGCAAACTCTGTGCACTACTGTACTTCATATAAGACCGTATATAGAAGACCACGTTCGATTTGTCAAAAATTATTGCATTGTCGATAATTAAAACTGTGCTGCGATCATCCCCCCACCCCGGGCAAACCCCGGGCATTTGACCCAAGGTGAGCTCCGTATAGGCGGGAATTTGACGCAAAGCAATCCCACCCGGTCGGGCATTTGACTATTGAAAAAAGTTGGTCAGCGGTTGCACGTTAAAAAATCCCCTCGTTCTAGCCATCTCTTCTGCATGATCTTTTCTGTCGATATTCCACGCACGTGAACATTTGAAAAATAAATGCCGTTGTTTAAAGCCTGGAATGCAAAGAAGGACGTTGAAACTTCATGGTAGTGAATTTTTTGTTGTCTATGAATGAAATATTTCAAACAAAATCTTTTAATAGAGCCTTGACAGTCCCAGACGGTGAGGCATTTGACTGTGTTTTCGGTCCGCATAGTGGGGAATTTGACCAAAATGTTTCGGAAAAGTCAAATTCCCGGGGGTTTGCCCGGGGGGGATGATCGCAGTTGGAATTGACTCATACATAACCGTACAATCAAAATAGCTTTCAGAGTCTCAGTGAAATTTATGTACATTTAAACAAACGTTTGCGTTTGTGTGCACTGTAGCAGGATTAGTAGCTCGAGTGTACGCCTAAGCAGGCCTCTTGTTTGTATTAAATTACTGCTGGTGAGTCAGAAAGTTAGCATACAAGAAAGGAATATATAAACACACGCTGGTTGACCAGTTGACGTATAAGTTATGATATGCATGCTAGGCGGTAAATCCGGTTTAGATGAATTGGGACATGCATGCATGGGAATCCGGACAGGAATGAGAACCGGATTAAATTCAATCCGGAATGAGTTAAATCTCAATCCGGATTCATATAAACAGATAAAGGGATTTGATTAGAAAGTATGTTAAAATTTCGCAGTTTAGTGCGACTCACTGCGACCTCTTCGTGACAGAACTTTATTAGAAATTCCTAAACTCTGCAGTAGCTTGGGTCAAAATTAACATCCTTTCAGTTTGCCGCTGCCAAAGATTGGAACTCCCTCCATAAATGCATTAGGGAGATTTCTTGTTATAACAGTTTTAAAAAATAACTTTTTAAATGTTTGATCATAGATGATATTGAAAGACATATATGTATAGCTTGTAGTTTGTATTTTTGTATCATATATTGTTTATTGTATTAGTTAATTGTACATACTGTTCATCCAGCTTTTGCTGAATGGATTTTTTTTCTTAACAGTTTAAATAAAGATTTAAAATTAATAATAATAATAATAATAATAATAATAATAATAATAATAATAATAATAATAATAATAATCAGAAGTGGAATGAGTTCAATCCGCGGGATTGGAACTCAATTAACCCCAAATTGCATCCAATAGTTATAGTATTTGGTATGCAAACATATACGCCCACTATATTTTTCATACTATTCAGTATCAGCGATGAAGACCACATGCAGTCATTCATGATTTTCTCTATTATATATTCAAATACTAAAATTGTTTGAAGTCTTAAGATCAACCATGCAAAATTTGTATCAAGAAACATATACAAATATCCCAGTTTTCCCAACCAGTGATCCAATGAGAGTGTTGAAAATGTATATATAATATATATCCATGCATGTAAGAAAACTGCATGCATGGGAAAGACTCAATAAAACGTATAGTTTATGTTCTTGCTTGTACAAAAGATTATAAACGTAGAAATTTCTCTCAGCTTGCCAATTACAACTGAGTTGCCTTCACAACACTGGCCTGACCCCATATGCCTTCAGTAGTTGTAGCGAGTCTACTATGAACTTGAATTTACAATAACAATGTGTCAATTACATAATTATTACGTCTCCGGTCAAACCGCTGTCAACCTTCGAAAATCCAGTTATCCTGCGTGCAGACGCTCACGCTTGTTTACCTGGATTTAATGGAGCACGAGGCAATAATACAAGAGTATGCACGCAGGCTATACTTCAGACTTCAGTGTCACGATCTATATGCACAAGCAGCGTTCAGTTAACAGGTCTGGAACAATACTGATGCATGCAGGATTTTTACAAGTCGGCATCTGTATTTAACGGAATCAACGGAATCTGCCGGAAACTTGGTTAATTGCTTACTAACAAACGGTTAATAAAATACATTTATTTACGTTTATTTGCTCGATACTTCAAGTAAGTTTATTGGATTCAGTCATTTGCAACATACTTCTCACCAAAATGGCATGCCGTTCCGAAGTTGGCAATTTCATTACACAGTTTTGAACTACGCATTTGATTGGCTATTTGGTTCCTAGTAGCCAATCAAATGCGAACTTCAGCACGAACTTCCAAATATTTTGGTGAAATTATTGCAAATGACTGTAAACATTGTTGTTTGTCACAGACAGTGCAAGAACAAGGTCAAACATTTTAATTTGATTTAGTCTTTTAGATGTTTACGAGTAATGCAGAATGGGCATCGAAATGTTCGACCAACTCGCTTCGACACTTTGACAGCATATCTGATGAAGATATGAATATGTTGCACTGGCCATGGCCAGGCGCCAGCTATAAAACTGCGGCAATCCATGTTGAAACAAATACATTTGTAAGATGGTTTTGCTAAGATCCTTAATTAAAAAATCGAAAATCCTTTTCTGTTTAATAATCAGCCCACAGGTTGTGTCCGACTTTACAGCTTGGTAAATTTAAAATGAGACACGTATTTGCGCAGTCACAGCAATCAAATATATACAATCTCCGCGTATGTACGTAATATGTCTAATCCAATAACCTTACTTGAATTATCGACAACAGAACAGTCTCTGGTCTCAAGCAAATATAAATAAACGTAAATAAATGTATTTTATTAACCGTTTGTTAGCGTTTAGCTAAATTTCCGGCAGATTTCGTTGATTCCGTCGATTTCGTTAAAGACAGATGCCGTTTCAAGAGGTCGTTATTTATATACGTGCATCAACATTTCGTAAACAACTAATCAGGCTAGTCTCCAACATACGGTTTACGGTTTCATCCAGTATGCGTACTTCGACAGCACAGTATGCGTATGCATGCGTAATTCGACTAAAAACATTACGAAATCCAAACTGATCGACGATACATCTGGTTTAGCTAAGGAAATTTAACTGATAACTAAAATATGCAAAGTGCGCAACCGTAACGCTATAGTACAGTCTTGTCTATCTGAAATCGAAACTCAAAACATACCTGAAAATTTGTTCTATAACTAGCTAGCTACATGCTGTAATATATTACAATACAACGTTCCTGGTAGTTAACAAACATTATTAAGCTTTACCTGACGAAATACCACAACTACGTTGGTCTACGTACGATCACAGTTAACATAATAAGCAAAAATTCAACTGACCTTCGATACGGTGGAGACCACTTTTAAGTGGTACTTAAAAGTAGCCTGAGAATATCTGAACCCCGCTTCAGGCGCTGTGAAATAGGCGGGTTTGAGCCTATGGTTTGAGCCCGCGCCTGAAACGAGGTGTGATCTTCTCAGGCTAAAGAGTAAGTTGTTTCATGGTTAATGGTTGTTTCAAACATCACACTCAACACTTATATGGAAAAAAAGAAATCTTCGGCAGTACGCGTTGGCAACGATTACAACTGCGTTCATATGAGGCGGGCTAGCCCGGTTATATCGATCCGAGTGATATATGTCAAGAAACTCTTATTACGACTATTTGAGTGAAACAAAGCAAATTGACTTCGTTTTTCGCTACGTATAGCACACAAGATATTCTTATTCTTTTTTGACGTGCAACCAAATAAAAAATAGGTACGCAATGCGTACATGTGTGGATAATAAAATGACAATTTTTACAATCCATGCTTACATACCAGTAAATAATTTATTATGTAGTCGACACTAGACGTTAAAATATGCATTGAGAGAAACACTACGAAAATATTTAGAATGTACACTGGACCACTGGTTATAATGTTTATTGATACAACGACCCAATGTTTGTTTGTAGTAATTATTTACATGGATACTCAGATACTACAACAATTACAAAATCGTTCACTTATGTATACTCTCAGAAAATCACTGATGAAAACTAGTGTCTTCACAATGATCACCCACTAATGAAGACACTAGATTGGAGTGTTGGGCCATGTTGCGTACTGTTGAAATGTTGCGCACCTATTTTTATTAATGACTGCAAATTAGGTTTTGAGACAGAAGAGTGTCGAACTAATATCTGATTGTAAAAAGTTAATGTAGTCAAATATATTCCATTTAGTGTTGAATCTCTCTGTTTTAGTAAACCCTTCACATAAAATATTATTAGACAATGAGAACATGTTGACATTTTCAATTAGTTACTGTTATTGAAATTGTGTACATGTCTACTAGAGGTTGCTCATTAATCTGACTATATACTGTACTACTTATAGTAAGAGAAACGTGTTGATATATCTTAATTGGAGAGATAATTTCACTGATATTTTGCTCCACTATGAAGAAAACAAGTTCCTATAGACCCTATTCCCCTGTTAGAAGAAAAACTCGTAAGGAAAACACTTGCCTCCTTGAATGTTTCCATGATGGCGAATTGTGGTAACACCACGTTAACAGTTGTCAACAGATCGAAAGCTCAGCAACAAAATATAAATGTGGAGTTACCACAAATTTTGTACCAACGAGGATGAAACTTTTTGCCTACTATTAAAATAGATTTTATTAATTATTTGACCAACTGAACATCTGCACTTCCCAATTGTCTTCCAAGCACGCATGTAGACGCACCTTTAGTATTTACTCGATCTGGCTAACGCCAGACGATTTTACTCGTCAAGGAAAGACCCCTGGTAGTCAAAGGGTTAATGGAGCTGCTGGGGGCCTTTAGAAAATTTACATTTGTGGGCCTCCACCACCCCCACCATCCCCTTTAGTTCCTAAAAAATATTGAAACTGTATTATATTTATCAACTGAATCTGTTCATGAAATGTCAATCACACAAACAGTGTACAGCGTATGTCAGATTTCAGAAACTTCACTGTTACCAGTAACGTGTCTGTTATAATATTTAATAATTTAAAACTGGTCACACGAAAATTCAAGCATACTGTACAGATTGTATTGTTTTAGCTTGGCAAACAGGGTAATTTGAGCAAACTTTCAGCAATGTAACCATATATTACAAACATTGTAAACGAAAAACAAACGTGTATAAAACGAAAAACAACCACTAGTACACTAAATTCAGCTCAATAAGCACGGTGTGTGAATGTTGAATAAAGCTCTGCGTTTCTCAATATTGTACTGTATAAACGAATTATTACAGAGGACATTAAAATGTGGCTACTATTAAAATTCTATAAATGAACCAATCAGTAGTAAATTATTCCGGTACCATTGCTTCATGTCAGATTTCATATTCGGCACTAATACTATTGTCACGTGACTGATACAGTAAACGCCACAATAGTGCGGCTTGCTGACTCAGCAGCCATAATAATGTTATCCAGCTGATGGTATTACTGTATTAGAATCAGCACGCAGGTCTATGGGTCAGGGATGGAGGGGGGAGGCCAAATTTGGTTTGTTTTGGTCCATTTTGTAAAAATAGAATGTTCAATGGTATTTAATTAGATACTTGAGATTGCGTAACGTTATGTAACTATACGGAATCATGCGTAACGGTTTACTAATCGTCCAACAAGCCAAGAAGTGCTTTGTTAAACACCTCTGGAAACAGGTATCCCGCGTGCCTCATGCCCAGACATTTGCGCAAAAGACCGACAGACAGACAGACGGACGGACGGACAGACAGACGGCCGGACGAACGAACGAACAAACAAACGAACGAACAAACAAACAAACGAACGAACAAACAAACAAACAAACAAACAAACAAACAAATAAACAAACAAACAAACAAACAAACAAACAAACAAACAAACAAACAAACAAACAAACAAACAAACAAACAAACAAACAAACAAACAAACAAACAAACAAACAAACAAACAAACAAACAAAAAGACCGCGACCAAACGAAAAGACTACTGAGAAGAAAGACGAACCAATTACTCTATCCATACAGCGTTTGGGACCGGTTTTAAGACGGATCTCAATATGATATTTATAAGTAATAACATGACTTGAGGGAAATTAGCGATTAAATTTCCCCGTGCATGTTGATGAAGGAAAATATATGCAAGCGGGAAATTTAGAAGAAGACAAAAGATTTCTTTGTCTTCTAATTTTCCCTCATCAACATGCACGGGAAAATTAGAAGACAAAGGATAAATTTCCCTCTTGCATGAGCGATGAGGGAAATACGAGGTTTACATTCCCTCGGAGAACAAAAGAATCCGAGGCGATCATGGTATTACGTTATTTATAAAATAGGTTGCGTCTTACGCACGCTGTGATTGGTCAATTACCGTGTTTATATCAGGCTATGTAAACACGGTTGTGATGTCACGGCACATTTTTTAGCCTTATTTCACAAAAGAAATAGGAAATAAATGCCCTGTATTTATATAACCTGATGCAAACACTCGAGTGAGTTGGGAGAATTCGAAAGTTTATTGATCACTACTGATCACTATTGATCACTACTGATCACTCTCGTGTTTGCATCAGGCTATATAAACACGGGCGGCCATTTTCTATTTCTTAAATATCGATCAGTGGTTTTTACCTCCCTGTGCGCATAGGGTAATAACGACGTTGATGTCATTATGAATTCATGCGCAACTCATTCACCTTCTTTGGGCTTCTCCTAGCAACAATAGGATATTATGCTAATAATGAAAGTAAAGACAGAAAAAATAAAAATCTTTAAATGAAAGAAAACTTTGTACTGACAATTGGATGTTGCAAGATGATAACCAGACAAGGTTTAGACAGGCTTGTTTAACCGAAGCATTATTTATTATGAAATAAGAAAGTCGATTAACTCAGTAAATCATAAATATTGATAAACTGAGTTTAAATTAAGCTGAAATGTTGCGTGGGCATCATGTTTGCCATGATATTAAAAGATGAACAACTGTGATGTGTACAAATAAAAATCACTGTCGGTTCCCATTCGCAATGGACTTTTACTGAACACGTTATTCGTCAGCACGTTTTTAGATAAAACATGATGTAGCTCATCTGGGCATATTTCATAACTACAAGTTAGGTTTTATACCCGGAAATTTTCTCTGACATAAGCTGTACATCTCTAATTTTAGTGAATTACCTGATTTCTAATGAATTCACCTCTTTATACTTTACTTCAACTTCTGAATCTTTGTCGTCGTCGTTTTAGCCTTTATTCTGAATGGATTACAGCTTGAATGTATATATAGTACCGGATCATTACCTCAGTAATGGCGCTATGCATGTGACATAAAATCTAGAAGTTCTTACACTCTTGCCACTTACTATATACATAATAATTAAGTGCATTATTTTCTTTGTTCCGTCTCTCCTTAGTGATTGCGTGTTAAATAAAATATGTGGGTTTTCATCAAAAACGAAATCCAGGAGCATTTTAGAAATATAGCTATGGTTATTCCTGCATGTACAAATATTTAAATATAAAGAAATTGGAAAAAAGTACTGTTTGCGTTTTCCCATCAAGTTATGTATATAGAAGCACTAGGAAAAGGGTGAGTTATGGCTTCTATATAGAAGCACTAGGAAAAGGTGAGAAACGAAGGTGAATTTTTGTCCGGTTTTTCAAGTTCTCCCAAAGGTTCACGAGTTCTCGCACATGTTTGAAAGTTTATATAACCCGATGTTATATAATTATATTTCTATTATAAAATACTATAACCCATAGTAAACATTTATGAAAACTTATAAATAGCCATGTCGTCAGAACGGCAAGTTCTTCCTATATTCGCGCGTTATTAGACATGCCGTACATCCTAGAACTGGAAGAAGCTGCCTGGAACTACAGTAATTTAGCAATTTGTTGGCACGCAAGTTGAAGTTGAGAAAGACAGTTCCAAAAGAGCACTTTACAAATGTTTTATTATATAAAGCCGGAGCATGCATTTTCTGTTGTAGGAGATAAAAAGAGTACTTTTTGTTGCAGGAACACTTTTGCGGCACATGCCCCCCTCACCACCCCCATTGTCCTCGGATCTCGGATCTGCCCATGCGTACAATACTCTTTTCAGCCCTCCTAAATCGGCCATTAAGCGTCATTTACGTGGCAAACTTCCAGCCTTGGCAAGGTATCGCTATATATTGAACAGGGATGGCTCTTCTCTCCTATAAACCAGGAACTTGGCAAAGAAACCGGGCCAGCCCGTCTTCTTAAACACCCCCTTAGACCGCCAAGTTGTAGCTTCAAAACTGAAACAGATTAATCATATTATTATTATTATTTGGAAAAATCAGAGAAAAATCTTAACTGAAAAAACCAGAACTATAGTATAGAACAGGGTGTTTGACTGTTTGTTTGTTTAGAATGCGACATAGTCATAATTGACAGAGTCTTTATATACTTCCTGTTTTGTTCAGTATTCTATATACGCGGCGTAAACATGGAGACAAAAATTAAATGATATTGTTTCGTGTAGTGAGCAGTATAGATGAGTAGAATATTGGAATTGTATAATACATTGACAAAACAAGCTAACAGCGTCGGTCATTTATGGCACTTATTCTGCAACTGAAGTTCGGTATATAAATGCAGACACACAATATAGTTTTGATCAAGTCGTGGACAATTAGAGCAATACCGCACAGGAAAGACTTCACTTAAAGACTTGACACTCAAGAACTATAAGGGACGGACCATTAGATTTTTGAGGGGGGGGGGGGGGGGGGGCGCCTGTTGGCCAATTTTTTGGTGCAGGAATATTTTTTTTTCGCTCGAGGTTGTGCAGGATATTTTTTTTCGACATCATTTGCTTGCAGGATATTTTTTTGTGAGCCTATGTTTGTTAATGTCCATCACATACAATACGTTTATAGCAATACTAGAAAGGATACAGATACAACCACAAAGCAATTACGCAATGGGCCATATCAGTCATTAACCAATGGATACTGAGATTTTAATAATTTATGACAAACAATTTTTATGTTAATGATGCAATTTTTGACAGTAAAAAAAGGGTACACCCCCCTGAAAAATATGCACCCCCCCTATCAGATGAGTCTGAATCCACCCCTGACTATATATGATATGAGATGACACTTAAATACTATTTTAATGCGTTGTGTGGGAGATTTTTCACCAAATTGGTGAAAAGGGCCACACAGAGCTTTAAAATATTAAGTGTCATTGAATATATCTATGTTTTCACAAATGATGTTTTGCTATACAAATGTTGAGTTTATCATAAAAACAAGAAAGTATTTGAATATATAGACAATCATAAATTATGCGCTAAAAAGACTCAGGGGCGCAACTAGAAAATTTGAGGGCAGGGGTTGAACGCAAAAAAAGGGCAAAGTCATTCAGTATTCTAACCAATTTGGGAGTAGAAGCCAAGCAGAGATTCTAGGGGGGTCCGGGGGCATGCCCCCTGGAAATTTTTTGAATTTTGGGTCTCTGAAACAGCATTTCCTGCATTTTGAGGACGCTTTTCTCGTATTTTCGGTTGCGGAAATTTTTATTTTGGTCTCGCATTATTTAAAATTTATCATAATTATATTCAGCCTAGCTGCCGCCCGGGCCCACTGCTAGAAGCCTCTGAGTCTCGCCAGATTTGCGGAGAATTGTATCGCGTACAACAACAGACGATTAATTATCTGTTTATCTAATGTCTAACCTAGTATTAGAAGTCTCACAAAAAGGGCAGGGGTTAAAAAGGGCAGGGGTTGCAACCCCCCCCCCCCTAGTTGCGCGCCTGAGACTAATAATATTTGTGTTTTTACAATGCAAAATAATATCTTTGTATTTAGTGAGCAGCTGCTCTACATTGTTAAAATGGAAGTAAACTGCAGAATGTGTTTGTTGCACTATTTAATAGCAGTGACCTGACAAGTCTGTGTTTAATATTAACAACAAGATGGATTCATAGCTTGTGATTTATTTTGTGTTGTGGCAATCTGCTCAGGACTCTATATAAATATTTTTCTATTTTTAGAAAACATGGTACTTTGCAGGATATTTTTTTCTGGGGGTTTTGTTGTGCACGATATTTTTTTCCCAGGATAAGGCTGTGCTCGAATTTTTTTTTGGTAATTGCCCAACCCCCCCCCCCCCCCCTCAAAAATCTAATGGTCCGGCCCTAACTCGATAAGTGTATACGTACAGCCCACAGGCCACTCAAAGACTCTTTTCAAAATAAATCCTACTTTTCTTTCAAAACAATACCACTATACATCACAACTATTTTTAGTAACATTTTACTGTATTATATTATATAATTATATATATATATTTATACAATAAGCTAAATGTTTGATTTTGCACGTTTTCATTGGTCGAGAGCCATGATCTATTTATTAGTGGACAGATGCACGGATTTTGTCACAACTTGTTCTGATAGCTGTGAGCCAATGAAAATCGCCACTCCAATGTCACGAACCAATCATATTGCTTGTTTTGTATAGATCATGGATCACGTCTGTTCAGTTATAGATGCACAGAGGACGTCACAACGTGGTAAGAACAAAAAAGTGGCCCACGAGACGTAGTCGATATATATATATATAGTCGATATATATATATATATATATATATATACGATATATTTTATTTAAAAAAATGAACGTTGCTTCAGAGCCGCCTGAATATCGCCCAGCGTGAAACTGACGTAGCGACCATCAACATTTGAGGTAAGCCCACTTATAGTATATTCGCTCTATCTTTACGGTATTGAGCACTTTTCGACATTTCGCGAACAACACTTTGTACGTTTGAATATATATATATTTAAGAAATAGAAAATGGCCGCCCGTGTTTATATAGCCTGATGCAAACACGAGAGTGAGTTGGGAGAATTCGAAAGTAACCCGAGCCGTAGGCGAGGGTTTACATAAGTACTTTCGAATTCTCCCAACTCACTCGAGTGTTTGCATCAGGTTATATAAACACAGGGCATCCATTTTCTATTTCTTTTATGAAATAAGGCTAAAAAATGTGCCGTGACATCACAACCGTGTTTACATAACTTGATATAAACACGGTAATTGACCAATCACAGCGTGCGTAAGACGCAACCTACTTTAGTCTTACTTTAAGATAAGACTTTAAGGTAAACTATACTTCATGCTTTGTATTTAGCTCTATCTATATATGGTATTGAGCACTCTCTAACATTTCGTGAACCATAACTCACTTATATATATATATATATATATATATATATATATATATATATATATATATATATATATATATATATATATATAGTTCAATCTACAGACACATGTTTCGCTGTTCTACAGCTCATCATTATATATATATATATATATATATATATATATTATAGATGCGAGTATTTTACTAGGAAATATACAGGAAATATACAAAACTTTTATAAATCAAAATCCCTCTACCCAGCGCCATCTGAATATATCCCTAACATTTAACAAGGTCGACAGAATTGAAGACTCTAGGCACAGTCAAACAAATTTTCCCTCAAAGAATTTTCGAAGCGGTCGTTATCGGAGGATTCCGAAACCAAGAACAACTGCATACAATACACAAACAAGAGCAAGCCTAATCAGCCCGACATACAAAGTGAAACCTTCCCAATCAAAGTCAGAGTTACAGCTCGGAGATACGGAGTCCTGGGAGGCTTATCTACAGTTGGTCAACCGCACCTTGAACCAGTTTGGAACCCTGGTTTAGGCGCAATCCTACGGACGCGCGATAATTATACCTCTCAGAGAAGTGTAAATTTAAATAATTTAACTCAAATTCCTAAGTTAATCCAAACGCCAAGTAAGAAATCTGCACAAGTCGATCAGAAGTCAACTCATTCTAGACTTAATATTGACCATTAAATATACATAAAAATCACCAAGGAAACTGCGCTGTTCCATCTCTCTTTGTTACAAATATCTGCCACATAGCGAACAAGGTGGACGAGTTGTCGGCAGTGGTTGCGATTAACTGCCCCTCTGTAGTTCTGATTACTGAATCCTGGCTATCGTCTGACATTCCGGATTCTATTATTTACATA
The DNA here is from genome assembly GCA_035771165.1 of Paragorgia papillata. Taxonomy (NCBI): domain Eukaryota; kingdom Metazoa; phylum Cnidaria; class Anthozoa; order Scleralcyonacea; family Coralliidae; genus Paragorgia; species Paragorgia papillata. The sequence continues at coordinate 3,340,255 of JAWNZC010000014.1, forward strand.
GGAAATACTTACAATTCATATCGACTCGACAGACCAACGCCTGGTGGTGGTATCCTGGCATACATAAAATCTGACTTACCTGCTAAACGCCTTCCTGAATTAGAAGAGGAAGGAAAAGAGGCGCTCTGGTTACTATTAAAGCAACCCAGAACACCGAGACCCTACCCCCCAGGCCAAACTAAAGAGAATGAACGTGAGATGCTGGACTATCTAACTCAAAAAATGGACACTGCTTTAGCTGAGCGCCCTTCTGCCGGCATATTTGTAGCTGGTGACTTCAACAAATTGGACTTGAATCCTTTGTATCGCCGTTTTAATCTACGGAAACAAGTCAAGGCGCCTACGAGAGGGAGAAACATTCTTGACCAGATACTTACAAACATGTCGGATTTGTACGACGAAGTTCTTCACATTCCTCCCATCGGACGTTCCGACCACCAAATTTTAATCTTGCCACCTAAAACAAGACCGAAGATCCCCCCGTCTCAAAGAAGTATCGACAAATGAAACCAGAGAACTTAAATGCACTGGGGCTGAAAATAAATCTTGAAAACTGGGAGAAGGTATACTCTGAATGTGATGTGGATGACAAGGTCTCTGTCTTCAACTCTATCATCATCAAAATGTTTGATGAAACCATACCTGTGAGAACCGTTCGTGCTCACTGTACAGACAAACCGTGGATGACCCCTAATATCAAGGCGCTGATTAAAGCAAGACAGAAAGCATTTACGAAAGGGGAGACATCGAAGTATGAAAGCTTGTGTGCTAAAGTCACAAAGTTGATATCCAATGCTAAAGTCACGTACTACAAATTCAAGGCTGAGGGCTGCCATAAATCAAATCCTGCCAAATGGTATAAATCAATTTATAAGTTAGCAGCAATAACCGAAGATCAACGATCTCTGTCCTCGCCTGACCATGCCGACTTAACGGCAATCGCTGACAGACTACAAAAAAGTTTTATTAAGCCTTGGCTAGAAATTCAATCAGATCCTCCAAGACTTCAAGCGGTAGAGCACTTGCTTAAGGATAGCCCCCCGCCTCTACCATCCATTGGCGAAGTCAAAACCGTTCTAAAACATTTAAATCCTAGGAAAGCCACAGGTGTGGATAATATTCCTGCATGGTGTCTCAAACGGTATGCAGAGGAATTAGCTCCAGTGGTATACGACATCGTATAGTCGCAAGCATAGCTCAATGCAAATATCCCACCTTATATAAGCACGCAATTATCAGTCCCATACCAAAGATTCGTCCTCCCACAGATTTGGACAGTGACTTCCGCCAAATTTCCGTGCTGCCACAACTAGCTAAAGTCATTGAGAAGCTACAGCTTAACCTTAATAAATCCAGTCTCAAGATTAAATCAAATCAGCATGCTTTCACGAGTGGCCGCTCAACCGTGTCCGCCCTTACCTCCATATCTCAGAAATGGTTCGACTCAACTGACAACTCCTCAACCGGAAGACAAGGTGTCCACGCCTTATTTATTGATTTCCGGAAGGCGTTCGACTTAGTCGACCATAAGATCCTCCTGGACAAGCTTGCTGATATGAACGTAACAAGAAGTTTCTGGTTATGGACAATGAGTTTTTTGGAGGGAAGAACACAACAAGTGAACCTCCAAGGTGCACTATCCTTTACTGCACCATGCTCAGCCGGTGTCCCTCAGGGATCAGCCATTTCACCAACCTTATTCAACATACACATCAACGATATGGAGGAAAATGTCCCTGAACAGGCTAATGTCAACACACATAAATACGCGGACGACTGTACAATGGATACGTCCGTAAGAACTGAGGAATCTAGCCAGTTGCAAAGCGCACTAGATTCAGTCCATAGTTGGGCGATGGAAAATAAGATGGAATTGAATGCTAAGAAGACAAAAGATATGTGGATCTGTTTCACCGGAGCATCACCCCCGCCACCCTTGCGTAGAGGAGATACTATAATAGAAAGAGTTGATAATTTTAAACTTTTGGGAACGTGGCTTCAAAAGGATTTAAAATGGAATAAACATGTTGAAGAGATCACCCGCAAAGCATCCAAAAATCTATACTGCCTAAGAGAATGTAGAAGAGCGAACTTACCAGTTGAAGTGGGTTTAACAACCTACTTAACCAAAATCAGGCCTATACTCGAATATTGTTCGCCAGTGTGGGGAGGTCTGTCACAATATCTAAAGGAGGAATTGGAACGCGTGCAAAGGAGGAGTCTGCGAATTATTGGCCTTCCATATAACTACCTGATAACTCTCGAAGAGAGAAGAAATGAGGTCACGTCGAGATACCTTGATACTATTACAGGAGACCCAAGCCATATTTTTTACCAACAAATTATAGATCATAGTAAACATGACTATAATCTTAGACACAGAAACGGAGTATTTAAATACATACCGTTCTCTGGCACTGAACGACACAGAAACAGTTTTATCCCCCGAGCGATGAGACAGGGGAGGCATGAAACTTAAATTAGTTTTACGAATTACCAAACATGTACATATAAAGAATTTCTGATAGTTGTAATATAATTGCATGGAAATTGACATTGTTGTAAATCCATTGTATTTTTAAACTAAAGATGGATCATTAAAATATTATTATTATTAATTATTATTAGTGTCGTAATTTTCCATATCCTCACTAGTGAAGATATCGATGACGTCATTTAGAATTTTACCGCTTTTTGCATTGAATCTATATAATAAAAAGAACATTACACGGTGGCTTGAAGATATGAATTTTATCTTCTTGTGGCAAAAACAGTATTTTATTCATTCGCTACGCTCATTCGTAAAATATTGTTTTCCCCCACTCGAAGATAAAATTCATATCTTCGCGCCGCCGTGTAATATCCTCTATATATTTATTATATAGCATGCTATCGGATATGAGCTTTTGCGTAATCTGATTGGTTCCCTACTACCAGGCCATCAGCTCATATATATCCTGCTAGTAGAGGAAAAACAAGATGGCGGCATGTTTTTTTAAACTGACGAAAAGAGTTGAAATTGACGGATTTTTATACAGAAAAACATCAACACCCTCAAACCAATGTATAAAAAAAAACATTGTGTAAAAATACATTAACAAATACACAATTTAGCATGTCAAATGGTAAAATTCACTTAAAAATTACGTCTTTTTACTTCAAAAACACGACTAAATTAGCGGGTTGATATTAATTTGTTGCCAAACAAAGAAACTCACTGTTAAAATCAAGCTTACAACACACATTTCGTAGGAGATCACCAGTAAAGAGACTTTTTTTATGTTCTTTTTCAAAAACAACCAACTAAGTAATTTAGTTTCACTGTCGAAGGTGTTTCAGTTTCATTTTTGCATGAAATCAAAATCTTTTTCACGACAGCAACGCTAATATAAACAACTGACCCACCTTTTGACTTCATAAAGGTACCTTTTAATCTTTTTTGTTGATCTGCTTAACATTTTTTGCTTCTCGAGCAACATTTATGCAACATTTCAAAGCTGTTTGCAGAACAGCTCAGCGAGAAACTCTATGTGAATGCATCATTACGCATGGCGGAAGTGTTAGTTGCCTATGCCGGACGTTTGTCGTTTGAAACATTTCGCTGTAATTTTGTCTCTTGTACAGTGCTTGCATGGCTATATAATAAAACAGTTATACCATTCGCTCTCGTCGTATACGAACTAATTAATCTCGGCGAAGCGCCTCGTTGGCTATGAGCTCATATACGACTCGAGCTGATGGTATAACTGTTAAATATATATTTGGCATATACGTCGCAGGTGAATAGTGCTTTTTACGCAATCTGATTGGTTCCTCTAGCTCGGGATATCCTGCACTATTCACCTGCGGGCAAAACAAAATGGCGGCCAGTTTTGCTTTGTGTTTAGTGAAGCAGAAGATTTTGTTGATAAACAAGTCTCATATAGTAGAATAACGAGAAAAGTCAACAAAAATAAGTAGAAGAGTGTCCTAACAATTTTCTAGCCATTAATATATTCAAAAGTTGTAAAAACTGTTTTGTCGACAAATCGAGTATGCCAAGTGCCGTACGTTAGTGCCCAAGTTGCTAGCGGCCGTGTCTTGTATATAAAATACCGAAAAATATAAGAACCGCGTTAAACTTGTTATTTCATTTCAGTGTCGGTGAATAGTGTGGATATTCACCTCGCCGAAGCGGTGAATATCCAGCACTATTCACCTCCACTTCGGTGTTCGGTGAATAATAATAATATATATATATATATATATATATATATACTTTCTTGGCTCTTGGCTCCGAGCGGCTCCGAGGCATCGGCTCTTGCCTCCGAGAGGCTCCGAACCATCGGCTCTCGGATCCGATCTCCTCCTCCTTTTCCTCTTTCTCCTCCTCTTTCTCCTCCTCCACCTCCTCTTTCTCCTCCTCCTCCTCTTCCTCCTCTTTTCCTCCTCCTCCTCTTTCTCCTCATCCTCCTCGTCTTTCTCCTCCTCCTCTTCCCCCTAGCTTTTCTTATAAAACGAGACATGTTTGGGCAACTAGAATGTGACCATAGAGAATAGCTAGCTAGCTAGCGTCGCTTTATTCCAATTCTGCTAATAGTATATGGAAGCTTTAAATAAAATACTAGGGTTAAGTTAGCAATTATCCTGCGATGACTTAGAAGAAAAAAAATTGTATAGAAATCGAGAAGTCGTAAGAAGAACTTAAGATTGTTGATGAGGAATTAATTCGATAAGCTGTAAGCGGAACGATTTTAACTAGTGATATACAAACGAAATATTATTTGGCCATGGGATTATGGCTGAGTGCATACGTACGTAGAGGATCTTATAGTCTTAGGACTATAGTCTTTTTGTCGTAAGACTATAGTCTTATAGCCTTACAGTCTTAGCACGATAGTCTTATAGTCTTAGGACTATAGTCTTATAGTCTTAGGACTATAGTCTTATAGTCTTAGGACTATAGTCTTATAGTCTTAGGACTATAGTCTTATAGTCTTGGACTATAGTCTTATAGTCTTAGGATTATAGGGCAAAAGTCTTAGGACTATAGTCTTAGGACTATAGTCTTAGTCTTAGTCTTAGGACTGTAGTCTTGTAGTCTTAGGCCCCGTTTACACTAGCGCAAAAGTATCCGGATTCACATTGTTTTTCATCCTCATGGGAATAAAAAAACAATGTGAATCCGGATACTTTTGCTCCAGTGTAAACGGGGCCTTAGGGTGGCCGACTGGCCGTATATAAACGGAATATTATTTGACCATGCATGGGATGGCTGAGTGCACACGTACGTATAGAGGATATATTTGCATAATGTAGCATATTTAATTACATTTATGAGGGTATTCACGAGATGCAGGGGGTAATAAGGGGCATTGCCACCTTATCTTCCTCTTATCTTCCCTTATCTTCTCTTATCTTCCCCTTATCTTCCCCTTATATACAATCATTGACAAAAATAGTTGGCACGACACTGCGGAGTTGTGTTGAAGTCCTATATTGCTGGAAAATTTTAATTTATCCCCTGTTTCCCCCCATCCCCCGTCTCAATGTTGGTCCCATTACGATGATAGAGTGTCGATGGGCATTACAACACCATTAGCACATCATTTAGTTGCTATACAACATTGAAATGGGGGAAAGGAGGTCCACACGTGTAATGTGTGCCAACCATTTTGTCAACGATTGTAGTTATCTTCCTTATATTCCTCTTATCTTCTTCTTTCCATTTATCTTCCTTATCTTTCCCCCTTATCTCATCTTCCCTTTATCTCCCTTATCTTCTCTTCCTTATCGTCTCTTATATAGATCAGTGTGCGGGCAAAACAAAATTTCACTCTCTTCTGCCATCCTTCCCTGTTTCTTGCGAGGCGTGCCAGGTCTTCAAATCGCATCCGCTCACAGTCCTCATGTAGTCATCAGTCATCACAGCTCACAGTACCCATGCAGCTGGTATTACATCACCACCGTGAACATAGGCAACGAGTGTGCGCCTCACCAAACGGTTTGCGGCCATACGCAAGATGTGACCGAGATAACGTAGTCTGCGGCGGCTTATCGCGAGTTGGATGCCGTTTCTCGGTAGTCTTCCTTGGTGATAACATGCAGGCATCTGCTGTTGAATCCGTTGATTGTCTTCTTCACATTGTCCGATAGTTTCCACGCTTCGCAAGCGTGTGTTAGTATCGAGCACACGGCAGTTTTATACAGTCTCAGCTTCATCGACAGTGGTAAGCGGTGGTCGGTCCACATATGCACATATCCAGACATGCACCGTTACATGAAAACAGACTTAAAGGGCATTGGCAATAAAAATTAAGTTTGTATAATTTGAAAGAACTCGTAACATTGTAATAGAAAAATCTTTTACAACTTTTTTGTATCTTTCTTCGTTTTCAAGATATTCCAGTTTGTGTGATATGTAAATTAGAGGATCTCTGACGTCAGAAGCAGGAGCAGGGTACAGTATTTTCACACCTACCAAAATCAATTATATCTCTAAGTTTGTCAGCCGTTTAACAAAATAACTTAAAACTGTGCACATAAAAACGCTTTTGTGACACTGAACATTTTATGTTGAGCAATGATAGAGGTGTAAGTGGTTTAATTCTAATGTATGAAAATACTGTACCCTGCTCCTGACGTCAGAGATCATCTAATTTACATTGAAACAAACTGAAATATTTTAAAAACGAAGAAAGATACAAAAAAGTTGTAAAATATCTTCTGTTACAATTTTACGAGTTCTTTCAAATTTGACAAACTTCATTTTTATTGCCAATGTCCGGTTTAAGTGCGACTTGCGACTGGAAAACTGTCTATTCAATTTTAATCTAATTTGTCCTTAGCTGGGCAGATAGCTGTCTAGTTTGGCAACTATTACTTAAATCTAAATGAAAAGCTTTCCATGCTATAGTCCAGTTCCAGATCCACTTTCCCCCCGAAGTGGGTCTGGAACTGGACTACCCATGCTATTGCTTTAAATTATGGCTATAGATCACTTGCAGAGAACTGCATTAAGCCTATCTGATGACACACCAAAATTAATGAGCTGCCCAAAGGTATAGACTGACCAATGTTATCAGATAAAATATGTAGGAAAATCAAATTAAAACATTTTGGTCTGCAATAGGGTATTGATTTTTTAGTTTAGGGCTGGGATAGGGTATAGAAAATCGCATTTTTAGGTCTGAGATAGGGTCAGGATTTTGAACATCCGCACATCCTACCAAAAAATTGCCAGAGTACCCCCCGGGCTTCAGCAACCCTCATGTGTTTGCATGCAAAATAAGCACAAAAACTATACACGCGAAATAGACTATAGAAATTAAAATTGTTGTTGTTTTCATACAGTTTAAGATATAGAAATTCGAATCAAATATAAAACTTCCAATAGAACTCGGAATGTAAAAACATTACGAGAAAGGTGAAAACTGGCAGAAATATAGGTGGCTCATAATTAAATTTGGAGTTTACATTGTGGCGCATTGGCGAAATAAATTTGGAGCAACGCCACGCGATATCGTATTTCCCGATCAGTTTCAAAAGCCTGCTTGTTTCTAGAACGATTTTTCTGAGAAACGAATTTCTTACTTATTTCAAAATCGTTTTTAAGTTCAAAATGGGGTGACCGAATTTTTATTAATAGTTCAATCGCATTGTTCGATATTGAACTTGTGTTGGGTTATTGATTTGATCTAAAAATGACGTTAATTTTCCTTTTTTTTTTGTTATTCTCAATCAATCAGTATTCTTTTGTTATATTGACACGTCCACTTTACTCTTGTGCAGCTTCCTGTGGGTCCTTTTCAGGTCATGTTGTAATTCAAAGATTACTTACAGCCAAGATCGGATGTGTTTCTGCAGCGTCGTCCACTAATCGTACAGTTCCGACATCAAGCCAAATTAAATTGAGGGCAGGTACGTTCTGTTATTTTACCCTCTTCAACTATAGGTTTTAACTTTTGAATGGTTGAGAATATTATTCTTTTATTGTTAGTTCTAAATTAGTGAATCTCTAATAAGGCCAGTTCACAATAAATATATATGCTTTATTAGAGATTGAAACACTTGTCTCTGTACATATTCGTGACGACATTACAATTAGAGAGTATATTTCATGAGTATATTCGTACTAATATAATCTTGACTAGGGGTTATATCTCAAGTATATAGGGATTAGCGTTTCTATATATATATATATATATATATATATATATTTATAAAATAGGTTGCATCTTACGCACGCTGTGATTGGTCAATTACCGTGTTTATATCAGGCTATGCAAACACGGTTGTGACGTCATGGCACATTTCTTAGTCTATTTCATAAAAGAAATAGAAAATGGATGCCCTGTGTTTATATAACCTAGCTGATGCACTCGAGTGAGTTTGGGAGAATTCGAAAGTACTTATGTAAACCCTCGCCTACGGCTCGGGTTCACATAAACTTTCGAATTCTCCCAACTCACTCTCGTGTTTGCATCAGGCTTTATAAAATAAGGTGTCCTCTACGCACGCTCTGATTGGCTGGGCCCCGTGCATTTATAAGAGTATGAAGATCATGAATGACGTAAATTGGCGTGAAGTGGCGTAGGATGGCGTCACCTGGCGGGAAAAGCTAGCGAACCTTCAAAACTAGCCCACTTTTAGTTTATTTTTTCCCCTCTTATTTTATAAAACAAATAAAACATACCGCTCCTGTGCATATGTACTCTTAAAGGTTCGTTTGACGTGATTTGAACACGAAAGAAGTGTAAAGGCACTCGGCTATCGCCTCGTGCCTCTACTCAACTTCTTTCGTGTTCAAATGACGTCAAACGAACCTTTATAAGAGTACATATGCACGGAGCTTTATGTTTTATTTGTTAAATATAAACATGGGCGGCCATTTTCTATTTCTATCCTTAAATATATATATATATGTACTATTTATAAACCGCGCAGGAGGGCTTTATCGGATATAAAACACGAGGCGATAGCCGAGTGTTTTAGAGCCGATAAAGCCCGTACTGCAAGGTTTTTAAATGGCTTCTAAAAAGAATCACTTCATAAATTCATTGGCGTAGTAATTTTGAAAATTAAGCTTATCTCAGCCGTTAAAAACCAGCGAGAAACTTAGAGCGAGTCTATATCACATATATAGATCCGATACGCTCATGATTTTCTTTGTGTTTTCCTCATGAATTATTAATGCCTTTTAGAAATATTTATATATATATATATATATACAAACGAGCACGTGTGATTTTGTTCACGGAATGTCAGCGGAAAGTGCTCAATACCATAAAGGTAGAGCGTGGGCTTACCTCAAAATGTTGAGTGTCGCAACTGTCAGTTTCAGGCGGGGCAATCTTCAGGCGACTGAGTATAGTTTCGATTCGTGGGCCGCTTAAATGGTTTTGGAGTAGGAAGCCGCGCGTTTTAAAATAGACCAGCCAGGTTATGCTGAAATTTTGTTTCGTTTCTTTTAAATCCCAGACGTGTTTCGAAAGTTCGGTTTCGTTTGAATATTTTTTGTTTTGGAAAGATTTAGTGTGATTTCTGTATCGCTCTTTTAAATTGTTTGCTGTCATGCCAATGTAGTGTTTGGTGTTATTTATGTCGCTTGTGGAAACAGTTGCTTTGTATACTATCCTATTTGTCAGGCACTGTCCATGAAGTGGGCACTTGCTTTTATCCCTGCAGTTGCAACTATATATATATATATATATGATAATGACAAGGATAAGGTGATAATTGCCTAGCTTGCATGGTAAATAGGATTAAAGCGTCATCTGTTTGTACAAAATATTGTAAGTTTTAGCTGTCAGGCATTAGGCCGTTTTATCTGAAGAGTGCCACATCTCGTGGTACGAAACTAAATAGTAATAAATATGCCTAATCAAATTTGTTGAGTCGTTCTACCTCCATTTGTTTAATATGCTCTGGGTATCCATTGAGCACTCTGCCAAATGTTATTATAACCTACTCAACCTATCTATCTATATATATATATATATATAAAAATCAAATGAATGCAATCAATCTGGCGTGGTCACGCATTGTATGTCCTCTTCTATTTCTCATTTGGTGAAATCTAAATCTTCAGCTAATTATTAGCCCTGTAAAATTCGTTACGCTTGCCAAACTTACAGACTACGTTTACACTGTACCGGGGAATTCAGAACCGTACTCGAATTTGTACAGTACTGCCTGTTTAGATGGAGCTGTGCACTGTCCGGCATTGTTTTTTGAAGTGTTTACACGGTACCGGACGAATTGTAGTGTAGACGAATCTCGTAGAATCCCGCTTATAAGCCCTGGGCTTATACAACTTCGTAAGGGGTTTTGAGTGGGCTTATAACCGGGGGCTTATAATCGGGGGCTTATAAGTGGGATAGAAAAAACGATTCAAAAAGCAACAGGCAAACTAGTATGTTGGCACTTTATTGCTCAACGTTTTGCTTAATATCGCATCAGGGGCGCCGGAGCCATGGGGGCAATGGGGGCAGCTGCCCCCCGCCCCCCGGGGGGGGGGGGGGCAATCAATTGACCTTTCTCGTGAGAGGAATGTTTTCTACAGGAATTGCCATTTGTATTATTGTATTAAATGACTTTTGTATTAATACCTCAAAATCTCAAATGACTCACAAGCTAACGTATTACTGCAGACCACACAGAGGCAGCAAACTAATTTTGCCTTGGGTTAGCTGTGTCCAACCTGGGAAAAAGCCCTGGCATCGGCTAGTCACAGCACCCAAAAATACTGGGCGTAATAAATTAGCAATTTAGTTTAGTATGCAAAATCATTCTGAGTAATGGCAGCCCCGTGGGAGAAGTTCATTGTAATGGCAGTCCTATTTGTCCCGTTGCGGTCCCGTTGAAGCTATTTGATCACAACTGGCACAAAACTATGCATAAATATGTTTCACGAGGAATGTTTAAGAAAGGCAATCAACCAATGAAAATACCGAATCCAACAGTCGATGCCAGAACCTTTTCCCACCTTACCAATTTCAAAAACGCCCTGCATGAGAACGAGGTTGAGCTGTATCTTGTTCCCAGGCCTTTTTCACTTGGCGGGTGTTTTCTGATTCATTAAAGTTGCCATGTTTTCTTAAATGTAAATAGGAATGTAGCATTTAATCCTGAGAACGGGGATGTTACAGTAATACCAATGTTCGACGGATTCAACTATAGCTCAATTTATATAATAGTTCAGAAGGTTTCGTAAAAAAACATATCAATTACCAAATGTGGGTGGGCATGGGGTGTGATCATGAGTATTGTTTCGATATCAGACATATTTTACGTTTTAGGCAAACTGTAATAAATTATTGATCAAATTGGACAAATGTACAACAAAAGCTTGCCTTTCGGTTCAGTGGCGCTGCCAGCCTCGTAACCCAGGCGCTGCCGCTATACCGGCGGTCCAGCTTACACGATATAGCGTATATATATAGGTTAATGCTTCGGCCTCAATCTTTATTTCGTTTGGGGTCGCCACCAGCTTAGCGCACCCGAGATGGTTTTGGCAGGGTCCCAATGAATTAGGTAATTGCTCATATAAATTCAGAGACTAATATGTATATCTGTGGGAGATACATTCCTATATAAAGATGAAAGAAAATCGACTCACTATTATGTTTGACTGTTTGCATGCACGGCAGTCAATTTTACAATTTAGTCTTTTTTGTTCAATCTCTTCCCAAAATTCAGAATTGTGTTTTTAACAACTTAATGCATGTCCTTGGCAAAAAAATATTTTGACCAGTTTAAGAAGCCCTATAAATCAAATTTGACACATTGAAGTTAAATGATTCTGCTGGGAACAATTTATTACATTCCTCTTATTTGCGTTTATAAATTGCGTTTAAACAAGGTTTTATCGTATTCTATCGCGTTTGAAAAAGGTTTTATCACGTTTAAACTAGGTTTTATCACGTTTAAACTAGGTTTTATCGCGTTTACATAACTATACAGTCACACTCTTTGTTTTCCAAAAATTATTGTCGTATATCTAAAAACCCCAAATAATTGCCATTCATATTAGATTTAAGGCAGTTTCGGTGCAAGGTCCGGGACATACATGTATTATGCATGGTTCTATTCCGTTTCTAGTATTTTTCTTTGCTTTTAAGCTCTTACACAGTAAATTTTACAGAGTAGATTCAACTCCAATTGGTGTCATTCTGTCACCGCTTGTACTCCAAACGATGACAAAATGACACTAAATTGCGACTGGAAAACTGTCTATTCAACTTTAATCTCATTTGTCCTTAGCTGGGCAGATAGCTGTCTTTTGGCAACTATTACTTAACTCTAAATGAAAAGCTTTCCATGCTATTGCTGTAAATTATGGCTATAGATCACTTGTATTAAGCTTTCTGATGACACACCAAAATTAATGAGCTGCCCAAAGGTTATCTGATAAACTGACAATGTTATCTGATAAAATCTGTAGGAAAAGTAAATTAAAACATTTTGGTCTGCAATAGGGTGCCTATTTTGGTCTGAGATTGATTTTTTTAGTTTAGGTCGGGAATAGGGTATAGAAAATCCCTTTTAGGTCTGGGATACGGCCGCACATCCCTACCAAAAAATTGCCAAAGTAACCCCCGGGCTTCAGCCAAATAAGCATAAAAATTTCCGGCGAAATAGACTATAGAAATTAAAATTATTGTTGTTTTCATACAGTTTAAGATATAGAAATTCGAATAAAATATAAAACTTCCAATAAAACTCGGAATGTAAAAACTTTACGAGAAAGTGGAAGAACTGGCAGAAATATAGTGTGTATAAGTGGCTCTTTAATTTTGGCTAGCAGTGCATGCTCTAAAGTCTAAACAGCAACGTCACGCGATATAGAATTTCCCGATTAGTTAAAAACCCTGCTTGTTTCTAGAACGATCGATTTTGAGAAACGCATTTCTGACTCATTTCAAAACCGTTTTCAAGTTCAAATTGCTGTGGCCGAATTTTTATTAATATTCAATCGCATTGTTCGATATTGAACTTGTGTTGGATTATTGATCTGATCTAAAAATGACGTTGTTATTCTCAATCAATCAGATGTGTTTCCGTTATATTGGCACGTCCATTTTACTCTTGTGATTACTTACAGCCAAGATCGGATGTGTTTCTGCAGCGTCGTCCACTAGTCGTACAGTTCCGACATCAAGCCAAATTAAATTGAGGGCAGGTACGTTCTGTTATTTTACAGTCTTCAACTATAGGTTTTAACTTTTGAACGGTTGAGAATATTATTCTTTTATTGTTAGTTCTAAATTAGTGAATCGTCTTATGAGGCCAGTTCACAATATATATATATATATATATATATATATATATATATATATATATATATATATATATTTATTAAAGAACAACAGACCCAACTTTTAGATTTTATGCGGAATATACCTATTGAATGCAAAGTCGAAATGTCATTTTAAAGGCCAAGTGAAAGAAGTCCTATAAAATCGAATACCTATATATTTATGGTTATAGTGTGCAGAATTTCAAATAAAGAAATGTCACAGTAATTTTCTAAGGATGATTCTTAAATAGAATTGAAATACTGGTCTCTGTACATCTTCGTGACGACATCACAATTAGCGTAGAGTATTCGTAATATAATCTTGGCTGCATGAGCTTGCGCATGCAAAGCCAAGGCCAGGGGTTATATCTCAAGTATATAGGGATTAGCGTTTCTGTATATATACAACATTTCGAGGTAAGCCTATTTAAACTATTGTATATATATATATATGATTATTATTATTATTATTATTATTATTATTATTATTATTATGATTATTATTATTATTATTATTATGATTATTATTATGATTATGATTATGATTATTATTATTATTATTATTATAACAAAAGGTGTACACTACAGAGCGTATTCCAATAACGGAGGTTTATTATTCAACGCAAAGACCCATAATTTGCCTATATACATTACTACTGAATTATAACTGCGGTATTACGTCATATGGAGTTTCTTTCTTATGTAACACTTTTTAGAAATCACTCGATAGCAGTTTATAAATCATGTTAATATATATAAATCAAGTGAATGCAACCAATCTGGTGTTCTTTTACATCTAACTCAACACATGAACCATGGTCACGCGTTGTATGTCCTCTTCTATTTCTATTTGGTAAAATCTAAATCTTTGGCTAATTATTAGCCCTGTAAAATTCGTTAAATTCCCAAACGTTTGCCAAACTTACAGAGTACGTTTACACGGAATACCGGACAACCATACTCGAATTTGTATACGGTATTGCCTGTTTACATGTATGGAGCCGTGCACTGTCCAGCATTCTTTTCTGAAGTGTTATCACCGGCGTAGGAAGCAGGGGGGGGGGGGGGCTGCAGAAGTTGGGGGGCTGCAGCACCCCTGAGATTCTAAAGTGGGGGGCTCAGCCGCCCTGATCAATATACATGTGTGATGGCTCAAAGGAACATCCAATCTTTCTTTTTTCGGGAGTGCGTTTTGAAGGCCTTCCATTTTTTAGTTTGTTATTGGCGATCGAGAGCCCTTTTCAGACCAAAGATGTATAATTAATTGGTATTTTATAATTTTCAGAAATCTCCTCTTTTAAATCTCCTCTCAAAATGCAGGAAATGCCATTTCAGAGACTCTAAAATCCGAACTTCCCTATAGTAGCGGTTCGTCGCGCAACGACTTTTAAGCCCCTTAACCCAAAACATCTTCCGACGCTTCTGGTTATACGCGGTACCGGACGAATTGTAGTGTAGACGAATATACCATGTGTTATCTAATGAGCGCTGAATTACATAAACGAATGCTTTGTGTCATATATATTGACCGCGAGTGCCTAAAATTACTTCGCAGAAAAGTTACAAACGTCTTTGTAAACATAAATAGCACGCGCAAAACACTGGCGCATCCAGTCGCCCAACATTTCCTCAATTGTGAGAAATATATATATGAGTTAATTTAATCCTGAGAACGGAGATGTTACAGTAATACCAATGTTCGACGGATTCGACTATAGCTCAATTTGTATAATAGTTCAGAAGGTTTCGTAAAAAAACATCAATTACCAAATGTGGGTGGGCATGGGGTGTGATCATGAATATTGTTTCGATAGCAGAGACACATTTTACGTTTTAGGCAAACTGTAATAAATTATTGATTCAATTTGTACAAATGTATACAACACTGAAAGCTTGCCTTTCGGTTCAGTGGCGCTGCCAGCCTCGTAACCCAGGCGCTGCCGCTACCGGCGTGTCCAGCTTACTCGATATAGCGTATATATATAGGTTAATGCTTCGGCCTCAATCTTTATTTCGTTTGGGGTCGCCACCAGCTTACCGCACCCGAGATGGTTTTGGCAGGGTCCCAATGAATTAGGTAATTGCTCATATAAATTCAGAGACTAATATGTATATCTGTGGGAGATACATTCCTATATAAAGATGAAAGAAAATCGACTCCACTATTATGTTTGACTGTTTGCATGCACGGCAGTCAATTTTACAATTTAGTCTTTTTTGTTCAATCTTTTCCCAAAATTCAGAATTGTGTTTTTAACAACTTAATGCATGTCCTTGGCAAAAAAATATTTTGACCAGTTTAAGAAGCCCTATAAATCAAATTTGACACATTGAAGTTAAATGATTCTGCTGGGAACAATTTATTACATTCCTCTTATTCGCGTTTATAAATTGCGTTTAAACAAGGTTTTATCGTATTCTATCGCGTTTGAACAAGGTTTTATCACGTTTAAACTAGGTTTTATCGCGTTTACATAACTATACAGTCACACTCTTTGTTTTCCAAAAATTATTGTCGTATATCTAAAAACCCCAAATAATTGCCATTCATATTAGATTTAAGGCAGTTTCGGTGCAAGGTCCGGGACATACATGTATTATGCATGGTTCTATTCCGTTTCTAGTATTTTTCTTTGCTTTTAAGCTCCTACACAGTAAATTTTACAGAGTAGATTCAACTCTAATTGGTGTCATTCTGTCACCGCTTGTACTCCAAACGATGACAGAATGACACTAAATTGCGACTGGAAAACTGTCTATTCAACTTTAATCTCATTTGTCCTTAGCTGGGCAGATAGCTGTCTTTTGGCAACTATTACTTAACTCTAAATGAAAAGCTTTCCATGCTATTACTGTAAATTATGGCTATAGATCACTTGCATTAAGCTTTCTGATGACACACCAAAATTAATGAGCTGCCCAAAGGTATAGACTGACAATGTTATCTGATAAAATCTGTAGGAAAAGTAAATTAAAACATTTTGGTCTGCAATAGGGTGTCTATTTTGGTCTGAGATTGATTTTTTTAGTTTAGGTCTGGAATAGGGTATAGAAAATCCCCTTTTAGGTCTGGGATACGGTCGCACATCCCTACCAAAAAATTGCCAGAGTAAACCCCGGGCTTCAGCCAACCTCAGATGGTTTTGGCCAGGTCCCAATGAATTGGGTATTGCTCATATAAATTCACAGACTAATACGTATATCTGTGGGAGATACATTCCTATATAAAGAAGAAAGAAAACCGACTCAACTATTATGTTTGACTGTTTGCATGCACGGCAGTCAATTTTACAATTTAGTCTAATTTAGTCTTTTGTGTTTAATCTTATCCCAAAATTCAGAATTGTGTTTTGAACAACTTAATGCATGTCCGTGGCAAAAAAATATTTTGATCAGTTTAAGGAGCTCCATAAATCAAATTTGACACATTGAAGTTAAATGATTCCGGTTTTAAAGCTAGCGGGAACAATTTATTACATTCCTATTAGTATATACATCATACTGCCGTCACTTTGTTGATCCGTTATCGAGTGATCAAAACACGTACAGCAATGTTTTATCTCGTTTAAACAAAGTTTTATCGCGTTTAAACAAGGTTTATCGCGTTTACATAACTATACATAGTCACACTCTTCGTTTTCCAAGAAGTGTCGTATATCTAAAAACCACAAATTAGAAGAGAACGTTTTTCCTCTAGCCTGCGTAGCTGGCGGTATTAGGGGCTTCGGGCGCGGCGGTAGGCGGGCTACGCAGGCTATTTTTCCTCGTAATTGCACAGGGAGCCCATCTTGGCAGCGCGTGGGCACGATCGAGTGTGCCACAGTCCCCCGCGCGTCTTTCGAGTCCGCCACAGGGTGCCCACGCGCTGCCAAGATGGGCTCCCTGTGGTAATTGCCATTCATATTATATATAAGGCAGTTTTGGTGCAAGGTCCGGGACATACATGTATCATGGTTCTATTCCGGTGTGCATGCTACCGGGTATGAAATTTTTCTTAGTGATCTGGGTGGGTTACAAAACAAATTTATCATTTTAAGAGGGGGTATGGAACAAAATTTAATTTTTCCAATACAAAAAGTATTATTAGTTAAGGCTGTAGGGCACTGTTACATGGTGACATTTTCCATGCAAATTGTCTTGCAATGATTCGTCATAACATCACTGCCATCACGTTGTCTCGTAAAAAAATTTAACCATGAATTGCACAGCATGTTTAATAGTATAGTATTTAAATAGTAGTTGTAATTAGATGAATGACCAATGTATGCAGTACTTCAATATTAAAGTAATTAAACTAGCTATGTTTAATTGCATGTTTATCCCTTTTTAAAACAAACACGGTATTTTACCTTTTTTCAAGATGGAGACCATTTTCTGGATGGGGTACCAAATATTATCCAACAATTTTCTGGGTCATGAATTTTTTTTTTTAAAAATGAAAACATCCTCCGCCCTGGGGTAGCATTTACTTTATGACCGCTCCTTAAAGCCTTGTTTCCATACGATCGTCCCGATCGCCCCAGTTGCCCAAATTTCTCCAATCAGGCTAGATTGAGATATTTCGAAACGCCCAATCTGATTGGATGCATGGATACAGGCGATCGGGACGATTGGGGCGATCGAGACGATCTTATGGAAACCAGGCTTAAGGCATGAATTGAATTGAACTGAATTCCAATTCGTGAACAGTCGTTGCCATCGTTGCCAATTCCCTCGAGCCTCGGCCATGCACAGCTGAAGATAAGACCAGAATCCTCTCTGTAGACTCTAGAGGAAAAAACGTCTGTTTTTTCTTACCCACAAGCTTCTAAGTTTTAAACATAACGCATGGAAGGCACGTTAGTCATAATATTTCCAAAATAGGAAGTTCTAAATATAAAAAGGACAGTTCTCGACTGAGTTTTTGCCATTTTGGATGAATTGCAACTATAGCAACTACCTCATATATGCATAATAAATTCGATTTCACACATAAGAGACGTTTTCCGTTACGTGCGCTTTGCCCGCGCTGGCGGAGCGGGATTTGAAAGTTATAAAAACCTATCGCAATCGTGAAAATTTCTCCAATCAGACTAGAGATATTACGAATCGCCCAATTTGATTGGATGGATTCAAGATTTTGATTGGATGGATTGGGGCGATCCAATCTGGTATGGAAACCAGGCTTTAGCACGCATGTAGACGCACCTTTTGTATTTTACTCTGGTTAACCCCAGACTATTTTACTCGTCAAGGAAAGACCCCTGCATGGTAGTCAATGGGTTAAGCATACTTCACGGTAAAGCACCTTCACATATATAAAGAATATACCCTACATCAGAGTAAAACAAAACGTCAGTATTTCGTTATCAAAACTATATTCTCGGTAGTTTAGCACCTTTTCACTTTGTTCATCTATATAAACCCGTTTCAAACGTCGCACTTTTCCCGTGTCGTATTTAATTAAAGTGCATGGATAAAATTATACGGCAGAAATTCGACGTAT
Organism: Paragorgia papillata; assembly: GCA_035771165.1. Lineage (NCBI taxonomy): Eukaryota > Metazoa > Cnidaria > Anthozoa > Scleralcyonacea > Coralliidae > Paragorgia > Paragorgia papillata. Next base: position 3,359,019 of record JAWNZC010000014.1, read on the forward strand.
ATAAAACAGATTTTATTTTTCTATTTCTTCTGGTTGTGGTAATTCAAAGTGCTCAATTAAATATAGTTTCTTTGTTGAATTGACTGTTCGACACGGCAAAAATATGACGTTTGATTAAACCGTATATAATGTATCACAATCACTCACCATTACCTTCATTTTTCAACACAGGAGTAAGTCACTGTCAACAATGGCATTCGATGGTAACACTTGGTACACTTACCTCATCTACTCTCTCATCGTTCTCGTCGCCTTTCTGGGAAACTCTCTTACTCTTTACGTGTTCTTCACTAGATCTTCTTACCTTAAAAACACAAGCAAAATGTTCCTCTGCAGCCTCGCTATCACCGACATCATCACTGCTGTCATGTTAGTATTCAGTCCTTACCTTTACCTACCCCCAATACCTGAAGGCGATACCAATAAGGTAATTTACTGCCGGACTATTTGGTTACCGTGGATTCTTTTTACGCTTGGGTACATATCCATTTACACTTGCCTTACCCTCGCAATTGAACGATGGTTGGCCGTAGTTATGCCATTCACTTATCGTCGCATCAAGCCGAAACACACCAGAAAAGTCATTGCCTTAGTTTGGTTTGTGGGAGTAACAATAAATTTGAGCACACTTTTCCGCGCCAAGTTCAACAAAGCAACAAAACAATGCACCTGGACACCATTAAGCGTTGGAAACGAAGAGTTACCTTGGTTGGATTTTATACTACAATGTGTCATTCCTTTCTCAAGCATGGTCATTATTTACAGCCATATTCTCTATACATTAAAGAGGCGTGCAATGAATACAACATTACCAGGTCGCCGTCGTGGTGGCCCACTACGACGCTTCACTAAAATGACCTTAGCAGCGTCGTCTGCTATGATTATTGGGTGGTTGCCCAGTCGTGTTAGTTTTATGTTGAGTAAGTTTGGTTATGTCGATCCAAATGGTGTTTTTCATTACTGTCTGGTAATGTTATCGCTTTCGAATAGTTGCGTAAACCCATTTATTTACAATGTGTACAATCGACAGTTCCGAAATGACTGTAAAGAAGTAGTAAGAAACCTTTTCTCGCTGTGTACAAATTCTACAAAGCAACAAACTTCAAGATCACGATCAACCGAGAAAAACATTAATGGTAAAGAAAATCAGTGCTATATTTAAACTGGCGAATGTACCAGCTTAACCATATATAGTTGTGTGATTGCCTTTGACAGCCAGTTCAGGAAAAACCACTAAAATATGAACCAAAAATTAAAGAAGGCTTTTCATGCTTTTGCCCTCATGCGTTTGCTAGCAAGTCTACCAGCAAATTGTCAATTATACAATAACGTGACTTCTATTTTGGTTGTTGCCGCCCGTGATCTATTATATGACAGATTATACGTAACCAACGTGGTCTAGTTCTGTAAACCAATCACGGATAGGATCTCACAGCAATATCGCAAGGCAATGACATTGCTTGATTTGTATGGATGACGTCAGCTGCGCGATTCCTCTTTTTCATGTCTCAAAAATTCCTGGTGGATACCCCGGTGGGACACGAGCTAGTCTCCCTCGCAGCCGTTGTTGGGAGCGAGTTTGGGACCGACCCTAACAGCGGTTGCGAGTGAGACTAGACACGAGCTCGAGTTGTTTAAATAGCTTCTCAAATGAACACGAGTATAGTTTGCATAGGTAATTAGGATATTTGAAGATCACTAGTGATCTTCCTCAAATATCCTAATTATCTATGCCGATGAAATGTATTGTAGTGTTTTGAGCCAGGGTGTTTCATCTATATATAGTTATCCAAACGCAATCCCGTGACCAGATGTGTCTTTATTATTGGATAATTTGCTCATGAATTACTAATGAATCTGAGAAAGAACAATCTCAAATCATTAATAATTCATGAATAATCAATTTAATCACCTGATTGAAGTTGGATACTCCAGTAAAACACACTAAAATCGTATACCACCCGAGATATTAGATGAAAACTGGTGTTCATCTAATTCTTAAAATCCAATTATCTATGCAAAATAAACAAGTTGCTGTATGAATAAATTTTACACACAGTCATGAATAAAATCTCATGACGGTTTAATTGTATTTTTCAATTGAAATCGCTCGATTGAGATACCATGAACAACGAGTTTGTGGCCTGCGCTAAACGTCGCACAATAGTCGAATTTAATTCAGACGAATTTAATTGCTTGAATTTTATTCGACGAAACCGCGGTTGAACAAATTATCGTCGCGTCGAATTAAATGTTTCTCTTGCAGATAACAATTCGGTATCATGTTTTCAAGAAATCGTTCTCAGGCTTCACGCGAGTCCAAGTAAAAACAATTAAATTCGACGTTTAACTCGACGTCGCATTTACGTTGCATTACCGCGACGAAGTTAATTCGAATTAAATTCGTCTGAATTAAATTCGTCTATTGTGCGACGTTTAGCGCAGGCCTGAGTGTTTCATCAGGGAATCCAAGAAAACATGATGAAAGCAGGAGGCCGAGTGGTTTTATTGTTTTCGAGTGTTTGGATTCCCCTGATGAAACACGCAAACTCGTTGTCGATATATTACATGCAATGCAGGGCAGGGCAGTCCAGTACAGAACAAAGCCTGTACAGTATATAATATCTAGGTGCAAGTAGCAGGTTTAACTTTAAAGTTCGTATCACGATCGGGGCAGGGGCGCAACTAGAAAATTTCAAGGGCAGGGGTTGAACGCAAAAAAAGGGCAAAGTCGTTCAGTATCCTAAAGAGAAAATGCGGAAAACCGCTGAAAGCTGGAGCACGGGCGTAAGAAGACTCGTACCCAGAGCCTCGCCGCGCCCGGCGGAGGCTCTGGGTACGAGATTGAAGCCGAACTAGAAGCCTCTGAGTCTCGTCAGATTTGCGGAGAATTGTATTGCGTACTACAACAGACGATTAATTATCTGTTTATCTAATGTCTAACCTAGTATTAGAGGTCTCACAAAAAGGGCAGGGGTTGCACCCCCCCCCGCCCCAAACCCAACCCTCCCCTAGTTGCGCCCCTGCGAGGTAAATTGTATTCAATTTATTAACAGTTGCCACACGCTGGAAGAAACCAATAGATGATTCTTGTCTAATTATATTACGCCAAATTAACTGTGTTAAGAACAGAACTGATGTAGCATAAACATTTTAAAAAAATCATTATATATAAAACTAGTATGTCTAATTAAAGCTAATTTATTACTTAAAGTTAATTAAATTTTTAGCACAAATTTAATTTGCAGTATACATATTTTAGAAATCATCATTCGTCGCTAATACTCAATAGACGCTTATGCAACAGTAATGTAAAACCAGATTTTCTTGACATTTATTTTCATTTATCCGCAAACTGAGTATAGGGCTTCAACAATTAAAAACTAACTGGTTAAAACAATCATTTCTGATTTTTTGCCTAATTATTTACTGTTTAAAACATTGGTTAAAACAACAACCAATTAAATTGGTCTCCATATGAGATACCATTGAATTCAAATTGGTTGTTTCAATCAGTCAGTTTTTACAGTTTCAATAATGAAGCCATAGTTCTAACTCTGAGGTATATAGTACATTATACTCATGCATATCTATTTTTCTTCAACGAGCAATATTCCTACAGGGCTGCAACGTAACGTAACGTAACGGCAGCCAACATTGCGTCATTATATATTTAATTTATTTCCGTTTAACCAGCAACATCGCTAGAGCTCCAACAGCAGCCACGGCTGCTCCTCCGACTAGAGCAGCGCCAATAACGCCATCTGTTAAACGGAAGAGAAACACACGTGTGTTATTTTTACAAGTTTACAAATCTTGCGCAGGGTTTTTTTATCCCTCAATTTACACTGAATCAAGCTAGCATATGATATAGCTAGCAGAAAATGTCAAAATTGCCACTCCGGGTGTTTTTTACGAGTTGCCTGGGCAGAAAACTAGGATTAAGCAATTTATTCTGCAAAATGTAAGCGCCATAGTGGTAGGATATAACAGCCCATTTTAGGAGAGTACGAGATCAGGTTGACTTGCAAAAATATTTTCAGCCTCGTTCCAGGGTCTGACCCTGGACCGTCTAATAAAGACAAGGATAGTACACCAATATGGCTGCCATTTCATTGTTTCGGCACCTGCAATATGGCTACCGTGACGTCAGATGGTGTGGTGCGGTGTGTGGAGTGTGTATACATAGTGCACAACACACTGCACGCTCCATATACAGTATCACAAAAACGAAAGAAATGTACACCACACCAAATTGAAAGTAACCCAAACGAAACTAAAAGCAGACGTCTTCAATAAACTTTGCAAGGTCTTTCTCATGATCGTAAGCAATTGTAATTAATTCAAGATTGGAGGACCAATATGTTTTTCTTAAATACAATCCAAAGTTCCTCAAATTCCTGAATGTCTGAAATTAACATTTAAACTATTCGGAAATTAACTATTAATATTATATTAATATACCGTGCATGTTTACTCGATTAAGCGCCGCCGCGCTCTTTACATTTTTGAGTTTCAGATACGGCGCTTATTTGGGGGCGGCGCTTTTTAAAAATCACAACATTTTCAAACGATAACAAGCAAATGTTCGACAGCTAAATGTAAGATACTAAGAACAATGAAATATACCCACCCCGAACTGAAAAGCATTGCAGTACAGGCAGTGGCGTAGAAAGCAAGTTGATGTTGGAGGGGCACAACTTCATAAGGCACTTTGTTCAGGGGAGGGATATAGAGCCTCAAAAGGACACTTAAAGCACATGTTTTATCAAAAAAGGGCACTTTACGGCAAAGTTGGGGTGGGGATATGCCCCATCTGTCCCCCGGTTCCTGCGCCTCTGAATACAGAAGAATATATTGCCTATGTTGGTTTAGACTGAGAGCCCGTTCACACGAGTCTGGAGCGAGTTGAAAATGACTATATATATATATATAGCCAGTGTAAATAGGAGAAGATACGAAGATTAAGTCAATAAGGAGAGTTACTAGTAGAAGACTAAAATTGTTAACCTAGAATGTAATATACACTTTGCTGGGATAATATTCTTTGAATTGCTCCTCGTTTCCATTTACTTTCGACGAGAAATAGCTATTTAAACAGTGTACAAATACTGGATGTACACCAGAAGATTCCGGAGTCGTGTGAACACCTTCAAAGCGTCGTTAAATTATGACGGACGTAACCACATTTTACCGTTTATTTTCTATACCGGACTCGTGTGAACCGCGTTTGCTCTTAGTTTAGCCCCATTCTGTGATAGTATACTTCGATCAAGCGCTGCATTGTCATTAATAAACGCAGCGCTTATTCGAGAGCTGCGCTCTTTGATATTATTTTTGCTATCAGATGCCGCACTTAATCGAGTAAATGCGGTACTCAGTAACTTAGTTTTGAATGAGTTTTGTTTTTGTCATTGGTAAGAGTACTTATAGTCTTTGATGTAAATATTTCCTGCATATATTGACTCAACGAAACGAGATACCGACAATTAACAAAGAACCTTTAATTTCTCTTTCTTCGTTATATTGTATTTATATATATAGTGGTGTCATTATATACATGGAATCTAGTTCCTATATTTTATAGCGTTCGTACACGTTTTGTTAGTGTCATGACGTTTCCACTACTATACATATTACTTTTTATAGATCATTTGCCCATATTCCTTTGCTGCAAGATAAATCTTCTAAACAATAAAATTTTCACTGATTATTTGTTTTGTTGAATTTTGAAGTTGTCCTGGAGATCCATATATAGTTTTGATGTTATGTGTAAGAGGTCTATATATGTTGGAAAACATCCAATGCCATGTTATGAAATGGAACAACAGTAAATGCAATATTATCCTGAAAAACCTTTTTTCGTGAACATTACTGATAAGGCCGGTGTATTCACACTAGCGGACTCAGACTGGATTTGGAGTTCACAATAGACCTGGTCTTGTTTTTAGACTATTCACGGTAACTTATTTTCATTTTTACTGGTCAGACTGATCTGTGTACATCCCTGATCACTCCCAGAGAACCCCAGAGCGGATGATTTTTCCAGTCAACTACGGAATAGACCATTTGCACGGTGGCGTGAGATGGTGTTGGGTGACTACAACTACCAGAATGCTTTGCCAGTTTCTAGGGTTTCGGCTAAAACGGATGACTCAAAGGGACCCGTCCAGTCCTTTTGCGGCTTTTCCAAAATATGTCGACAAATATGTTTTCCCAAAAAGTTAGGGGCTAAACCAGATTTCTGATTAGGGTTAGAGTTTATGTTGTGGTTAATATGGTGTGAAAAGATTGCTAAAATCTTGAGACTCACTGAAACGTGACGACAAATTTGGAAAAAAACAACAATTTGACGACATATTTTGGAAAAGCCGCGAAAGGACTGGACGGGTCCTTTTGAGTCATCCCTTTTAGGCGAAGCCCTAGAATACTGGCAAAGCAATCTGGTAGTTGTAGTCACCCAACGCCATCTCACGTCATCGTACAAATGGCTTATTGAGTACAAATGGCTTATTGAGTACAAGTTATAAGACCGCAATGCGTCAAATGTTCCAAATATATACGTAAGATGGCGGCCACTGGCACGACATTTTTGACTACTGGCCATGCTATCCAGTTTATATAGAGATCAATGATCACAACTAGGGGACTGATTTCCAGAAATATTTAATACAATCGAGAAATTTTATGACATCAGCACCCGTAAAAAGCTCCCAGATGTATTCTCTTATTCCTTCGGTGAAATTTTCTGAAAATATACACAGTTCAAGAAAATGATTCTGCCCTTTCGATTCCCTTTTGTTAAAAAAATCCACCATATAAAATTTACGTCATGTTATTTAAGAAATAAAATAGTTTCGTGTAAAACACGAGGAGATAGCCGAGCTTCTTTTGATATATATATATATATATATATATATATATAAAGTATAAAGTATAGTTTTACCTTAAAGTCTTCGCTACCAGAGGTTTCACCCTAAACGGGATCATCAGGCGAATTTGCTATTATCAAACATAATCACTTGAAAATTCTACATGTTTGGCGTTGTGAGAGAAACATACTTCCTTCGCATTAAGTTTGGTTTGATAATAGCAAAGATATATAACCTTCTCTGATAACTCATTATACACATGTGACGTCAAGTTGTTTAATTACATTTCAAACAAACTGAAATATCTCAACAACGAAGCAAGGAAACGAAAAACTGCAAAAGATCTTACTCTATCATTTTAAGTGTTCTTTCAAATAAGACAAACTTAATTTTCGTTTCATGTGCACTTTAAAGAGGGTGACACTTATAATAGTACAAAGTACTAACAAACTTGTGGCCCTCAATACAGTTTCTCTCGCTTGCACTGAGGGCTTTCAGAGGAGGGCTTTGGTAGCTTCTCAAGCTATGAATTATTGCTTTTCTTTTCTGTTTTTATATTATCAATAATAAAGACAAAAAAACTCCAGATAACGTGCCTCGGGAATAGCTTGTTACCATCTAGCGCCACGTGGGGCTCGCAACACGCGCTTATAAGTTGCATTTAACGTTCGTCAAAACGACAACGACAAACGACAAGTATCACATGAGCACGACAAACGACAACGACAAACGACAAGTATCACATGAGCCACGCTGTTATCGAGCTATATATATATATATATATATATATATATATATATATATATATATATATATATATATAATATATATATATATATCAAGGGGGTGGGGGAGCAGAGATAAGGTCCTGGGAACGAGGTCGATAGCTCAATACCCAATATGTGTCGTTGTTCATTTACTAACGGTTATTACTCGGGCTATACCGAAGGTAGACGAGTCTATAGGTTTCGGTCAGGTTATTATTGGTATTGGTTGTTTTTTTTGCGAAACCGAGATTTCACTTTCGTGGCGAGTTGTCTCTTGAACGAAGCTTTTCTTGTCATTTTATCGATGTTTTTGAATATTTCCACGACATTTCTAGATCTTGGCACACTACACAGCAGTCGTCTCAAACAAAAATGTCAGAGCAGTCGGACTGTCAGCGAATCAAGGTGTATTAAAAATAATTGGAAACTTTAAACTGAAGGAGTGAAGGACGTCGGAGAACAGTCATGTTTAATAATTGCGAAACCGAGGTTTGGCCGAATTGTCTCCAGATCAGTGGTTGTCTCTTTTGAACGAAGCTTTTATTGCCATTTTATCGATGTTTTTGAATATTCGCAAGACATTTCACTGTTTCTCAGTTGTTTATTTGTTGGTTATCAACTGGCTGTCGATTCATCGAAAAATAAGCTCGCAATGCGATGGCTACGTCTATGACATCTTTGTCTGACTACGCGTGTTCTCCGAAAGAAACAAGGAATCAATTTCTCGGCGATACTAGACATTGTAATGATTGTATGGCCTTTTACCAAAACTCGCCAGGATCTGTTGAAGTAAAGGCTGGTTACAATGACTTCCTAACTAGGCTGTTTCACTCCTAAAACAGGAGAAATTGCCACTGTTTTAGTCTTAGAACACGGGACCCACTAAAACCAGCGATACTTGTGGCAAACTATTTTTTACTATGGTGCTGACAATTAGCCCTCTAATTAAAGTAGCCCGAGTTAACGCCTAGCGGGCGTCTTGTTTTATAAAAAAAAACACATTAAATTTGGCGATAGTAACAAAACCACTGCGACAACCCTCCATTTACTTTAAACTAAAATGGACCAAAGTCTATAGGATTAAGACCAAGTCTATGATTTCTGGTTTCAGTCAGACCAAGTCTATGATTTCTCGTTTCAGTCAGACCAAGTCTATGATTTCTGGTCTCAGTCAGACCATGTCTATGATTTCTGGTTTCAGTCAGACCAAGGTCTATGATTTCTGGTTTCAGTCAGACCAAGTCTACGATTTCTGGTTTCAGTCGGACCAAGGTCTATGATTTCTGGTTTCAGTCAGACCAAGTCTATGATTTCTGGTTTCAGTCAGACCAAATCTATGATTTCTGGTTTCAGTCAGACCAAGGTCTATGATTTCTGGTTTCAGTCAGACCAAGTCTATGATTTCTGGTTTCAGTCAGACCAAGGTCTATGATTTCTGGTTTCAGTCAGACCAAGGTCTATGATTTCTGGTTTCAGTCAGACCAAGTCTATGATTTCTGGTTTCAGTCAGACAAAGGTCTATGATTTCTGGTTTCAGTCAGACCAAGGTCTATGATTTCTGGTTTCAGTCAGACCAAGGTCTATGATTTCTGGTTTCAGTCAGACCAAGTCTATGATTTCTGGTTTCAGTCAGACCAAGGTCTATGATTTCTGGTTTCAGCCAGACCAAGTCTATGATTTCTGGTTTCAGTCAGACCAAGTCTATGATTTCAGGTTTCAGTCAGACCAAGGTCTATGATTTCTGGTTTGCCTATACGATACGCACTATAAAATTAAGGAAGGGCTTGCATGGTCCGTGAGTACTCTTGAAACAGTTAACATGCAGGCAGTAACTACAAATACAAAATTCAAGTCGGGAAACCTTCAGTTATCAGATTTCTGCATGCCATTTATTAGAAATGAAAGTGTTCTGTCTCCGTACAGTATTATACATATTAGATATCACTAGCTATTGTATTTAAAATATAGAAAAGTATCTATGATGCCAGTATAGACACAGTTCAATCCATGTTTTAGAAAAGATGATCAATGTTTACAATTAATACATAAATACAGCCAACAAAAAGTTAACCTCCATACAAAGATCTGTTTTACTGTATCACTATACACAGTTGCAGTAATAACTCGCAAGTTGTGATCATTAAGGGCCTGTTCAGACTAAGGTGCCCTGGTACGGTGCTCGGACACGGGCCATGCACTTGTTCACATTCACGGCGCCCTATATCTGATAAGCGTTCACACAGAAAGCTTTTCATGGCTTTTGTAGCTATTTTGTGGCTTTGGGGCTTCGAATTACAAGGAATATTGAGTAAAAAGCGTGGGCACCACTTTGGGCACTCCCGTACTTAGCCTGGTACCCTGGCCCAATTTCAAACGAAATATGGGCCAGGTAACCACCAGGCTAGGTAACCACTAATTTCATTCTCGCGTCATTAGGGCTAAATCCACTTATGACGATTGCAGTTTTACTCATAGCCACTAAAAACGCGCGAAATTTTAACCAATAGGAAAGCAGAAGTCTTTAGTGGTTACCTGGCCCATATTCTTAGATTGGGCCAGGGTACAAGGCTATTCGGCACTATGAAAACGTGTTCACATTAGTGCCAGTACCCGGGCCCGGTGCCCGGTTTTGATTAGTTTGAGTGGGCACCGCGAAAACGTCGTGTTCACACTAGTGCCCGGGCACCTAGTCTGAACAGGGGTAAGAAGAGATTTTTTCTATGTCGCGTAACATGCACTCAAAACCGATTTCCACTAAAATTCAAATATATAGATAAGAACTCGAGGTTGTCTCTTGAGATGTTTCTCAACCTTCGTATGTACTTAGTCGAGGAGGAGAAGCGAGAAAACGTCGACCACGTAGCACCCCCACTACACAATAGTTTTGACTCCAGATTATAATAGAACATTGCTAGGTCAGTCGTACTCACAAATTGTGGGGTCAGTGGTCTGCTACATAGAGGGGGTGGTTGGTCCTTTAGTTAGACAGACTTAAAGTGCACATGAAACGAAAATTAAGTTTGTCTTATTTGAAAAAACAACACTTAATTAAAATGATAGAGTAACATTTTTTGCAGTTTTTTGTTTTCTTGCTTCGTTGTTGAGATATTTCAGGTTGCTTGACATGCAAATTAAATATTTTGATGTCACATGTGCATAATGGACTTACCGGAGGAGGTTATAGATCTTTGCTATTAACAAACATAATCACTTGAAATCTACCCGTTTTGGTGTTGTGAGAAAAACACACGCTTAACATCAGCACATCTTAATAGCAAAGATATATAACTTTCTCCGATAACTCATTATACACATGTGACGTCAAAATGTTTAATTTGCATATCAAACAACCTGAAATGGCCTTTTAAGTGTCCCCCCCCCCCCCCCAAATAAGATAGACTTAATTTTCGTTTCATAAGCCTAGCTTTGAAAAGTTTGTTGAATGTATGAGTCACAAAGTAATGCTAAAGTAGAGAGATTTTGAGTGGTACGCCAAATAAAAGTGTTGTTTGAACACAAGCAGATTTTGCAATGATTACTGCAAATATGGTAGACCCAACATTTTTGGTGCATACATACCTTTATAATTTTATCTTTTGAAATCAACCTCGTTCCCAGGGCCTCCTTGGAATTGGGAGAGCGGAAAAAGGCCCTGGCATCGGCTGGTGGACTTTGTATTTTCATTGGTCGATTACTTTTCTTAAACATTCTTTGGGAACCATAATTATGCATAGTTTTGTGCCAACGGGACCATTGGGACCGCCATTACAATGAACTTCTCCCACGGGACTGCCATTACTCAGAATGATTTTGCATACTAAATTAAATTGCTAATTTATTACACCCAGTATATCTGGATGCTGTGACCAGCCGATGCCAGGGCCTTTTCCCGCCATCCCAATTTCGAAAAGGCCCTGGGAACGAGGTTGCTTTTGAAATGTTTGAAAATGTTTGAAACGTTTCTTGAAATGCCCATAAAAAGTTTGTTGAGTTTATTAGCTACACAATGGTGCCAAAATAAAGAGGTTTTGGCCGGTACGCCAAAACCTTCTAGGGTTTTGAGCGCTTTTCACCAAAAATACGTGATATAGAAAAAATTCTCCTCTTAATGGTATAAAAGAATGTTACTAGGAGTTATTTTCTTTTTGTCAGTAGTCCAACGAGGGCCGCAGCACCAGCCACTACTAGCACTGTTCCGCCTACAACAACCATACCCGCACCAGCAATAGCTGCGCCTAGTAAGCCATCTGCACGAAAAACACAGAAAACAAGAAATTGGAAAACGAAAAAAAACAAAAAACAGTAACTCAAAATTACAAAACGGACAAGAGCCCTCGTGTCACTCTGCTCACAGATCTATGACGTTTTAATAAATGTATATAACACAATTTTCAAAGGAAATATTGTTAACGTCTAAAATCTTCCGTCATGTATATATAAGATTGCAGTACAGTCAAACTTTATTGTAGAAGAGATGTATTAAGTGAACATAATTATCCCTATAAAGTTCTGAATCGAAACTTATAATATAAGCTGGATATTATCTGCTGATACCTACAATCAGTGAATTTATTCGTTGAAACGTTTCATCAAATGACCCTTCAATTTTTATTAATTTAAAATGTTCTATCTCCCCGTCCCCCTGTTCAATGTTGCTTTGTTGATGATGGCAATCGAAGAATATGCCTCTAATATTTCTTAAAGCTATGTAAATGGCAATTGTAAAATGTTAATCCATTCCATGTATAAATTTCTTGTATTTGTAATGTTTTCCTGCCCAACAGGCAAGAACAAGAGAAATGAAACAACAGAAAGAAAAATGCTTTTATTTCATTTATCTTCCAGTTGTTCAAAAGTGTATAGAGTGTAGTATGAAGTGGGAAAAATCTCACAACAAAAACATAAAAGAATTAGGAAGTTTAAATATTTATTATTATTATAATCACTTTATCAAGTTCTAGTGAAAATTTCATCCTTTTCTATTGTTTCTGAATAAACGAATGGCCACTTTACAAACCTTTATTTTAATATTTTAATTTTTGTAGCCAAGCAGCTGGTATACATCCTCGTATATTCGTTGTTGTTTTACTATTATTCATAACCTAGTTTATTACTATCATGTGTATTTTGTATACGAGTGTGAATGAACAAAACATTACACAATAGCCTAAATAAAGCTATGAGTTTCATGTTCTGTATGAATATCTCTCACTTGTCAGGTATTTTTCTTGCGCATGCATACAAACATGATACGGATTTAGTCAAAATAGATATATATATTAAAATCTAGATCTAGGGTTTTGTATTTGCAAGTGCATGTGGTTGTTTGCAGTAAAGTAGTATATCTTGTTAAAATAGCACTTTGAGTTGTAATCAAGTCAAGTCACATAAAATCTTCTGGTCTGGAGTGATCTAGTTTAGTTTTATTCCACATGTACTATACATTACTGTAAATACTATATTGTATACAGTGTAATATACAGTACTAATGTATAATAATAGAAAACAGACATCAACATGCAATTTTATTATATTTATTTATTTAATAAAAGCTGAAGGATCCCTACCTCTTTTCATCTTGTGTTCAATTTTTTCTTTCAGGTCAATAGCTTGTTTGTTATTTGGCTCAATATTAAGCACTCTGTTGATGTATTTTAATGCAGTAGGATATTCCTAGTAAACATAATTCATTAATTAAAATGTGCTGCAGCCTGCACATACATTACACAGTACTGTACTGTGTACTGTACTGTATTGTAATGCACTGTACTGTACTATGTACTGTACTGTGTACTGTACTGTGTACTGTACTGTGTACTGTACTGTGTACTGTACTGTGTACTGTACTGTGTACTGTACTGTGTACTGTACTGTGTACTGTACTGTGTACTGTACTGTGTACTGTACTGTGTACTGTACTGTACTGTACTGTACTGTGTACTGTACCGTGTACTGTACCGTGTACTGTACCGTGTACTGTACCGTGTACTGTACCGTGTACTGTACTGTATACTGTACTGTACTGTACTGTACTGTGTACTGTGTACTGTACTGTACTGTGTACTGTACTGTGTACTGTACTGTGTACTGTACTGTGTACTGTACTGTGTACTGTACTGTGTACTGTACTGTGTACTGTACTGTGTACTGTACTGTGTACTGTACTGTGTACTGTACTGTGTACTGTACTGTGTACTGTACTGTGTACTGTACTGTGTACTGTACTGTGTACTGTACTGTGTACTGTACTGTGTACTGTACTGTGTACTGTGCTGTGTACTGTGCTGTGTACTGTGCTGTGTACTGTGCTGTGTACTGTACTGTGTACTGTACTGTACCGTGTACTGTACTGTGTACTGTACTGTACCGTGTACTGTACCGTGTACTGTACCGTGTACTGTACCGTGTACTGTACCGTGTACTGTACCGTGTACTGTACCGTGTACTGTACCGTGTACTGTACCGTGTACTGTACCGTGTACTGTACCGTGTACTGTACCGTGTACTGTACCGTGTACTGTACCGTGTACTGTACCGTGTACTGTACCGTGTACTGTACTGTGTACTGTACTGTGTACTGTACTGTGTACTGTACTGTGTACTGTACTGTGTACTGTACTGTACTGTGTACTGTACTGTGTACTGTACTGTGTACTGTACTGTGTACTGTGTACTGTACTGTGTACTGTACTGTGTACTGTACTGTACTGTGTACTGTAGTGTACTGTGTACCGTACTGTGCTGTACTGTACCAGTGGCGTAACGCTCGTTAGGTAGGGTTAGGGAGAGAGCTAAGGGCCCCTGACTGTTGGGGGCAGCCCGCTGCAGCCCTGCCCCATGTCAGTCAAATCATGACAACAAGGGCCCCCACACCAAATGCGCCTAAGGGCCCCGTCTTCCTCCGTTAAGCCACTGTACTGTACTTTGTGAAATTCATGAATAATTAATGAGGTTAAGAAGCAATCAAAACGTAGCATTCAAGTCACATGTATACGTCTGTGAATCCCAATAAAGATCATCTTTTGGACAAAGTGATCTGTATCAAAAGTTAAGAATACTAATTAGCCTTCTTGGTGATCTTTATCAAAAGTTATGAATACTAATTAGCTTCATTCTATTGTTTCATTTCACAAGTACGATCGTAAATCCTGTAAATCCCCATACAGATCGGCTGCTCATGCTTTATATATTACGTACTGTGCTGTACTGTACACTGTACTGTACTGTACTGTAGTTGTAGTTGTATTCATATACAGAAAACAGTGGCAAATTAAATAAAAACAAAAATTTACATACTGCAAGTTTGTAGTTGCCTTCAGCAAGAAAATACAAAAAATCTCTTTGGTCAGTCCCATGAGTGCACAGCTCTAAATTAGAAAACATACTGTATCTTAAAACATTATACTGTAAAACAAAAGTAATTTTATATTATTGTAGTTTCAATACACTGTCAATTAACATTACTAAGGTTAGGGTGTGCCAGACTATATTAAGAAAACTAAACTAAACAAACTTTATCTATACTGGATAATCCTAGTGATTAAAGGGCTGGCATATTCTTCCCAGTAATCATGACAGTAGTGTACAGGTACCTTGCAACAATGTAACACCTTTCTTTACATCACTTGTATGTGGACTTCTAATTAAATACCAAGCATAGTTGAATTGTGTGTTTTGTGATACTTTTCCAGACTCCTGCTCTGTGTTATACTTGATTTCAAATTTCTAATAATTTTAAAACAACAGAGGCATTAAAACACTGTTTAAAATATAAGTATAACCCTTCCACGTTTAGGCAGTGTCTTAGAGTTTTACAGTTATAACAGACAACTTTATTAAGCTAGCAAAGAGAAGAACTCTGACTGCACAACTGTTGAAACAAGATTACATAACCTAGCCTGTGAGGAAGCATTAAGATCACACCCAGTCTGATTAGGCATTCCCATTGACAAAAAAACCCGATTGAGAGTCGGAGTTAAAAACAAACAACACTTTCTAGAAAAGTTTTAATTCTGACATGAAAGGTATACCTTTCTGAATGGTATACTAACAACAGGAACAAAACTGGATAGCACTCCAAAAACGACAATATATATATATATACTGTATGTTGAGACGTACTAATATGAACGAGTTTTCTGATTGGCTACAGTATAAGTAACCAATCACATTAATCATCATAATATACTAGTTAAGTAAAATTTATGGGTACCTATAGTTCAGAAGATTTACAGGATTCCTTATTTTAAGAAGTGCAAAGGTCTACGCAACCGTTTCCAATCACTTTGCCCACGCGAGCGGAGCGGGCTTTGAAAGTTGGAAAAGCAAACTGAACAATGCCAAGGACACCCAAAAATTTTGATTAAAGTAACAGCAAGCATGGATTCATCCTTAATTAATATAGGCCTGCTTACAAAGGCGATTTTTGCTGTGATTTTAATCCTTCCGACGCATATTGAATAGATGCATGATTACAAAAAGTATTGGACTATTTTTACAAAAATATATAGTTCAATACTTTTGTGAGTTATCCATGCAACGAAGACTAGTGTAAACGATCCTTAAGGTAGCAGCTATTAAAAAGTACACTGCAAATTCCCAAAAACTTGTTTTAAGAAAAAAATACTTGTGTTAAGATTTTCTTGTCCCGTTTGCAAGATAATAATCTTACTGCGGTTTCTTGACAAGATATTTTGTCTTAAAACAAGATTAAATATCTTAAAACAAGAAATAGAATCTCAAAACAAGAAAAATTATCTTGACAAGAATTGGAGGTTTTGCAGTGTATCTTATGGAATTCAACTACAAGGACCCAAAAATGGAAAGGTTAATGACTGCTGCCTATAACGACATAACACTTCATCGTGATGTATGTGATTCACCGCCAATTGTGTAGACGACGTTTTTCGACAACCAACCAAGGCTAACCAGCTAGCAACCATTCGATAATCGTACATAACATTTCGTACACCAGAATGACAATCGTATAGGTGGTGTGTAAGCAATCCACTGAGATTAAGAAGACAACGACATTTTCGCCATGTTGGATAAAATTATAATTGCGGATGATGAAATTCATCCAACATGGCGACAATGACGTAAGGTGCACACCAGCAATACAAGCATCAAGAATTTCAGTTTCCGGCCCAATTATGATGCACTATGGGATAGAATCAAAGGTTCAAGTGAGCACCAATTAAGTCAGTGCCATTGTTAACAAAGAATATTCATGAGCCACAACAATGGCACTGACTCAATTAATGCTCACTTGACCTTTGATTCTATCCCATAGTGCATCATAATTGGACCGGAAACTGAAATTCTTGATGCTTGTATACAACAATCGTATCGTGTATATAGGCGGCTTTACAAGAACTTGTAGCCGAACGTGTAGAAGAAGTTTGACAATGATTTTGATTAATTTCCTAACTAAATACTTTAGTTTGGACTAAATCAAGGTTTTGCGACACTTAATAATTTAATTTCGATTAAATTCACCAAATTTAAGTGTCACGAAAATTTCATGTAATAAGGTACATCAGTGACTTTTATTATTTACAATTGCTAGCCAAATATACGTGTACACTGATTCAAAAGTTCAAATCAATAACCAATACGTTCTTCAACCAAACAATAATATATTTAATAAACAGTAAAGTGCCTGTAGAACCATGTGGAGGTAAACAGTATACACGATTTGACCTCAGCGTTGGTTGTAAATATTTTAAAAAAGTTGAACATGCAAAGACATCTGAGTTCTGATTATCATAATTTGTTCAATAACTTCATACACTGGTACAACCACATGTCATTGTCATCAATAGCTCATATAGTGAAATTGGTGCTGGACTGTAAGAGTGCAAAAAAGAGTGTAAAAGTGACTCTTTATGCCAGGAATATATTTTTACTGAGTCATGCTTGGCGTAGCGTGACTATTCTGAGAGGGAGGAAGGGGGGTGGGGGTGTACCCCCGATTGCTTCCTCACATTACTGACCAACTCAATTTTACAATCAATTTACTGACCAATTTCTCGTCAATTTACTGACAACAGATTACGTTTTTCTCTACAGAATTTCTCTGCTTTACTGACAAGTTTTTCAAAAAGTGACAAAAATGAACAACAAGGATGCAACCAGGATTTTTGAAAGGCAGGTTGTTTTTACCACAAAGTGATGACACAAATGTAGACCTGGACAGGGGGGTCCAGGGGGATGCTGCCCCCCAAATTTTTGAACTTTGGGTCTCTAAAACGGCATTTCCTGCATTCTGAGGACACTACAATATTAAGAATAACTTAACCACTAAAAACAAACTCCGTTATTACTTTCTTGATAAACTTACTTGTATTGACCATCTAGAAGATTTGTTTTGCTTAAACTGTAAATTTCTATTGAATTGTAAATGTATTTCTACTTAACTATAGTCTACTTAACATTATTTTTTTCCTTGTATGTATGTATATACAGTGTATTCTGTTTAGTATATCATTTTGTAATTGTTGTTATATTTTGAGGGGCATATGTTAGATAACCTTTTCGGTTAATCTGACTTCTTTTCCCTCGTGAAATAAAGTTTTATTCTATTCACTTTAAACAAAATATAAATATAAAGGTTTTTAAATCACATGTTTTAACTGTGCATCCCACTATTTCAAAGAAATATTTCGGTGATTTAGATCCAAATGAGATTAGACTTTCATTTTGCATTTAAGTTTAATATGGCTTGAGAAAACATTTGACAATTTCAAAATGAGTGGAAAGTAGAAGTGAAAGTAGAAGACTTTTGACTTCCAAAATTTCCCTTGCACCATAACCTCCCCCCAAAGGGGGGCAACCACCCTTCCCAACCATCCCCGCAATGCACAACTGCCTTAAATTGGATAGAAATTGCCTCCAACCCCTGTGAGCTCAATAGGTCCTCAGGTAGAGTGACAAACTTGGAACTCTGGAAATGCACGAGTTCAAATTTTATTCAACTTGTCCAAATTTTCAGTGAAATCTTAAAATCAAGGGATTAATTAGGAAAAATTAGACTCAGGTTCATGTAAACTTTACATTCTCTCCAACTCTCTCTCATGTTTGCATCAGTATATAAATGCCACTGAGCTAGGTTGCATTTTAGGTTGGTCATGCCAAAGATCTTCAGTGTGGACCTCAAGAGTGCTTGGTGTACTGGTGTGCAATCATAGTGTTTGTGGTTTTCTTAGTTCTTAGTGTTACATATGATATAATTATTCTATACACTTTATTTAAATAATTTAATAATTAAATAAATATGAATCGACCAAATTAATAAAGAGTAAATGAGTATTATGTTTCTTAGTATGCATTTACAGTACATACCAATCAATTTGAAGCTTTGACAAATTACACACACCCCCAGGCATACCCCAGGAATTTGAACTTTTGAGAATTTGGTTGTTCAATTATCCTCACCCCCTCTGGGCAAAACATGTGTTCAAATGCCCTACTGTAATGACAAATTAAGAGGGCAAATGCCCAACCCCAGGGTCAAGTTATGATTCATGTTTTCAGGGTTTGAGATTAAAATTTTTTGGTGGTATCCCCAAGGGATACCAGCATCTCTGAACTTGGTATCCCAAATGAAAATTTGGTATCCAAACTTTTGATACCAGAAAATACACAGTGCTTCTTAATATCCAGATGTTTATGAACTAAGAACTTACAATAAATGAAGAGGGAGCTTCCCACTTCAATAGACCTTTCCACATGAAGTGCGTGGATAACACGTTGAGAGATTTTGATTGGCTCTCACAACTGACTTCGGACATCCAAAACTTCGGACAAACATTGGACATTAGCCAATCAGATTTGTCAAGAAGAAAGATCATGTGATCGATTCATTTCATGCGGAAAGGTCTATTGAATTGATTATATCTCGGCTGTCAAATACTTTCAATAATCTCATCACCAGACTTGGGCATTGATTGGGCATTTTCTCTCCTTTGCATGGATACTGAGGTCTAACATGAAGTAGCTACGGTGCTAAGATGGGAGACCACTGGTGGGAGGAACGTGGGCAGAAGGTCAGATTTTTGCGAAATATATTGCATGCCAGCTGCGTATTAAACCGTGATTAAACTTACATTATGTTAATGAAAATGGAATAAAAACACGTCGAAATGGGTGCCAACTTCTTTCTGACTTAAAGTAATTTCTATGATATAGTTATCTTGATTAATACAGTATTGGTATTTTAGCAAGATTTCCTTGGTATCCCAAAGGAATACCACGGTTTCAACATCTGGTATCCAAAATTAAAAACTGGTATCGTTGGGATACTGGGATACCGCAAATCTTGAACCCTGATGTTTTCCACCACCATTGCATGAATAAGTGTTCTGCTCAGCCACTGGTAATTCTGCTAGCTGTGCAGGCCTTTCACCCAAAAACATGCAAGTTAAAAAATGGAGACTTCTGGTTCAGATCCTCCCATCTACCAAATTCCCCACCCCTACTCCAGAGACTAGGGGGATGTTGAAGTTTTGAACTGATCCATACATGCATTACATTTACATAAAGCAAATCCAAATTTTCTGCTGCAAATTTGGAAAATCTCACATTGGCAACAATTCAGTCCACCACACAATGTCATTATTTCACTGCAGAAATTGCTATGGCAACCTGTTCCAATGCACACCCAGCATCTTTAATGGCATAGCGTACCATTTTGAAGACCTTGGCATGGCATATTTGCCATTTCGAAGATCTTGGTGTGGCATTTTGAATATCTTCAGCGTGAAGTTTACACGGAATGCACCCTCGTATAAATGGCAGTACCGGTATGTAATAATATAATAAACACAGGTGGCCATTTTCTGTTTCTTTAAAATCATTAATTTATGCTGATTGTCAGCGATAAAATATTATCCACACTACTATATAAATGAGTAAGTTACTCCTGTATACCATTATCTATAAAAATTCTTTAATTTAACTAACACTGTGAATAACAAAGTTTGTGGCAAATATGTGAAAGTGAACGATTAACTGTAAACTTTCATTTTACAACGTGATCACATGATAACTTTCGTCAGTTACTCAGTTAGAAATGTATTACTTAGCTGGCTTTTTCAATAACTAATGTAAGATTAGCGAAAAGAAATAACTACTGCAGTTGTTCATAACGTTGAGCTGTATCTTAAATATTAACTAGAGGTAAAACTTTACCTTTAAATCTTCGCTGTTAAACTCATCCATTACGCATTTTCTGTATACCGACGTGTTTATTTTTATTCTACCAATGCCAACTCGTACCGAGGAACATCTCTACTCTCTTCCAACGAGCAGAGCCTGCGATCCTTTTGGTCAAAAGGATCGCTAGCCTGGTTCCCTGGCCCAATTTCAAAAGAAATAAGGGCCAGGTAACCACTAATCTCATTCTCGCGTCATCAGGGCTAAATCCACTTATGACGATTGCAGTTTTACTCATAGCCACTAAAAACGCGCGAAATTTTAACCAATAGGAAAGCAGAAGTCTTTAGTGGTTACCTGGCCCATATTCTTTGATTGGGCCAGGGTACCAGGCTAAAGGATCGCTAGCCTGGTACCCTGGCCCAATTTCAAACGAAATATGGGCCAGGTAACCACTAATCTCATTCTCGCGTCATCAGGGCTAAATCCACTTATGACGATGGCAGTTTTACTAATAGCCACTAAAAACGCGCGAAATTTCAACCAATAGGAAAGTAGAAGTCTTTAGTGGTTACCTGGCCCATATTCTGGTCCTATTTACACGAATTGCCATCCTTAGGTTAGGTTGTGTGTTGGGGTAAGGCTTTCATGAAGTACTTGGGTTATGTAGGACATGGAATTATTACCCATATTCTTTGATTGGGCCAGGGTACCAGGCTAAAGGATCGCTAGCCAATAAAAACGCGCGAAATTTCAATCAATAGGAAAGCAGAAGTCTTTAGTGATTACCAGGCTAAAGGATCGCAGGCTCTGGGTACGAGGGACAATAGGCCTTTCTGCACGAAGTGCGTGGATAACGCGTTGAGAGATTTGATTGGCTCTTGCAAAACGTAATTACTTCTTCCCACAAGTAGCTTCGCAGGCGTTCTTTGCGGGCCTCGATATAATTTTCGTCCCCCACTAACGCCTGCTCAAACGAGCAACACATTCCGTTCCTTTTGTGTACATGGACCAATGAAATTACACCATTGTCGTGCTAAATAAAGCCGTTCTGGGCTGCATGGTATTGTTATGTGTAATTTGTTTAGTCGAAAGCTAATATTTTGAAAAGTTTAGCCTAGAAGTTCACGAAATTTACGAAGAATACTGTTTTGACTATGTTCTTGCTGCCTATGCAAACAAATAAGCGTGAAAGTTAGTGTGTAAACAAAAGCTCAAAGCTAAGGTGTCTTATAGTGTCTGAAGCGACTGCCCGAATTAGTTTACTTGAAAGCTAATATTTCGCTTTAAACTATAGGTCAGAGCTTTACAAAATTTACGAAGAATGGTATTATGAATATGTTCTTGCTGGTCGTGTAAATAAATCTGTGCGAAAAGCTTTAAAAAAGCTACATGTATTCATATCGCGATTGACAGTTACAACATCATCTTATTGATTCTATTATATTCACGCAAAATGTTTACTCATGGTATCGGATTCGCCGATTCAGATTTTCTTTCGTTGTCCAACGAATCCATCGCGGTCCTATATAAATACTCCATCTTCACTATAATTATAAATATACCCCACCAACCCTTCCCTTTCATATGAATTTAGATCGGTTAACTTTCATCAAATCTCGGGCATGTTGTAGAATGTATATATGGCCAAGGTGAAGGTCAGCCTCCCAGATTTTAGGAGCCTATCTCTGATTGGTCAATCTCTCGGAACGGAATGTGTTGCTCGTTTGAGCACGCGTTAGTGGGGGACGAAAATATCGAGGCCCGCAAAGAACGCCTGCGAAGGAGGCCATCCCACAAGGGGCTTTTCAAGAGCTATTTACATATTGAAATTTAACATGGCCGAGTCGAAGGCTGGGCATATTCAAGGCGCTCCAGGTAGCCGCCATACGACACATATCGGACCATGCTCACAATCTGCTGACTATTGGAAAGTATCTGCAAGATGAGCGAGACATAAACAACGTTGAAGACAGAATTGACAACTTGAGGTTGAACTGTTTGCACGTCTAGATTAACGACGTGAAGTTAGCTGCCTGTTCGCCAGCTGCACCAATGTTTTGCGGTCTTGTAGCTTGTTCAATCCAGCTTTATCACCAAGCTGTAGCAGCTAACTAAAGGGGTTCCGTTGACAATGATACCGAATGTAGCACTGTAGGTTATTTTGTACCTTTTAACAAACGCTAATAAATATGTGCACGGTTTCGTGCATAGGCTATGGCCGCTATGCCAAGCTGCATTGCTATCGTAGCCCGGGTGAACGCCTAAACCGGCATCGTGTTACTATTCATGAGGAAATATTCCTTCATAACAATCATCAGGTGGCGTCCGAATATTTGATTTTGTTTAAAGAGCAATAGCGCTAAAAATTAAGTTTGTCTAATTTGAAAGAACTCATAAAATTGTAATAGAACATCGTATCCTTTACAACTTTCTCGTATCTCTCTTCGTTTTCAAGATATTTAAATTTGTTTGATATGTAAATGAATGGTCTCTGACGTCAGGTGTGGGGTAAAATATTTTCACATGTGGCAAAACCAGTTATATCTCTAAGTTTGTTCAGCGAAATCATTTGAAACTGTGCACATAAAAACTCCTTGCGACGCTGAACATTTCATGTTAGATACGTAAGCGATTTTGCTCTGTATGAAAATATTTTACCCCACTCCTGACGTCAGAGACCATCTCATTTACATATCAAACAAATTGAAATATCTTGAAAACGCAGAAAGATACCAAAAAGTTGTAAAGGATCTTCTATTACAATTTTATGAGTTCTTTCAAATTAGACAAACTTAATTTTTGTTCAATCCCCTGACAAGAATTTGTCTTTGCGCATGCGTCAAAGAACTAACTGATTTACACACAAATTATTATTTACTTATTGATCTATATTAATATTGATGCTCACATTTTGAAGACTAGGACCCATCCACACGTATACGTTTTCCTAGCGTTTTCATATTGTTTCAGGTAATGAGACATGCAATTGTTTTCTGCTCCCCTGAGGACCGAGAACAATATAAAAACGCTATGAAAACGCATCTGTGTGGACATGGCCTAGCTCCCTGAAATATGCCGCCTAGATGAATATTCGAAACACTCTTTTCATAATCATCACACGCTTTCATTAACAACAAATCATCATCATCATCCTTAGTTAGTTGAACGTTATTACTACTGGACGAACTAACTGCTACATTCTTCTGAGCAGAACTACAATCCTGGACAAAACTGTTGGGCCACTTTGCCTATTTTGACGATTTTCGCATAGTGTCCCAAGCACTTTTGTCCAGGATTGTCTGAAAATGACGAATTAAACAAAATCGAAGAAAAAAACAATTTGGGGGCGGCGATTCTGCGCAGTTTGCTCGAAAATGACATAAATACGCTCCCACATGCATGAACAACAAATTGTTTGTGGGGTATAGAAGGTTTGGTGAATATGTAAATTAAATAGAGCTCTCGTGCGGGTGGTACCGGTGCGGGTGGGAACTCTGCAGAGACTCTGCTCCAGTGATCCCTTCCCCATTGAGGGGGTAAGGGGGAGCAGAGATGGGGGCTCTTTTATTAAACTCTATATATTTTGCAATGTTACAATGTTAAAAAGCTGTGTTTTATTGAAAAATCATAAACTCGTGATTTTCAGACAATCCTGGACAAAACTGTTGGGCCACTTTGCCTATTTTGACGATTTTCGCATAGTGTCCCAAGCACTTTTGTCCAGGATTGTCTGAAAATGACGAATTAAACAAAATCGAAGAAAAAAACAATTTGGGGGCGGCGATTCTGCGCAGTTTGCTCGAAAATGACATAAATACGCTCCCACATGCATGAACAACAAATTGTTTGTGGGGTATAGAAGGTTTGGTGAATATGTAAATTAAATAGAGCTCTCGTGCGGGTGGTACCGGTGCGGGTGGGAACTCTGCAGAGACTCTGCTCCAGTGATCCCTTCCCCATTGAGGGGGTAAGGGGGAGCAGAGATGGGGGCTCTTTTATTAAACTCTATATATTTTGCAATGTTACAATGTTAAAAAGCTGTGTTTTATTGAAAAATCATAAACTCGTGATTTTCAGACAATCCTGGACAAAACTGTTGGGCCACTTTGCCTATTTTGACGATTTTCGCATAGTGTCCCAAGCACTTTTGTCCAGGATTGTAGCTACTACACTCTTTGAACTGGACTACACTCTTTGAACTGGACAACACATTCGACACGACAATCTTGTTCTTTGGGTATTCTCTTCGATATGCCCTCACGCCCTCAATGGATCGATGGCCACTTCTCTTCATTATCCCCTTTTCAGCTAATCCTGCCTCGTACATACGAGTTATTGCTGTCGCACGGCCGGCCTCTCCACACATTTTTCCACTTTCCCTTTGGCTTGCCGGGATGACAACGTTTTCTGGGCTATAAAATAGAAGATTCAGATTTAAAATTTGTTATAATAAAGACAGAGTTAATCTGTATGCATGATATACTAACCATTTGCTAATGTAGAACGAGTATATACATAAAACTAAACGACCTCTCGTCTAAGGGATATCTTAAGCTTCAATGTGTTGCACCACCTTTGCCTCCATCCTTCTTCTCTTTAAAACTCCTTGGTTAGTCTTTGACACTTTCTCTTTAAATGTCACTTTCATCGAACCATCATCCTTTCCTTCAAACTCAAATTGCTCGTGCGACAAATCTCGTTGCTCTTTGCCTCCTCTTATAGAACAAATAATTTCCCAGTCAGAAACACGAGACTGTTAATAACTGTATCAGGCCAGGGCTAACTCGATTGAGCCCACAAAACAAGCTGTAAAGAACTTCGTGGCGATAATCACCGCCATCCTTCTTTCCTACTTCCAGTGCAAGTTTACTCAGCCAATAGTTTTTTTGACAGTCACTGGCGTTTTCGATACTTGGTACACAAGTAAATTCTGCGCCGTTCTCTGCTCTAAAATCGCGGAACTCATTATTCCTTGCCTCAGCCCATTGCTCGTATACGTTCCTACTCCACAATATGTGTCTTTTGGTACTTAAAGGAACTCTGTTGTCCCTTGCTTCGGCAACTTCTTTATCGCTCACAAACGAAAAGCGCCGGCGGTCATCAGCCATCACTGCCGACTGAAAAAAAACTAACATGTATTTGCAAACCAAATTTAAACGCAGATTCATTGAACCAATTCAACAAAGAGATTACACAAAACTAAAGCGTCAATTGTTTTGTTCATTTCCTCGGTGACCATGTAATTACAAAGCAAATTCATGGCGTTGAGCGATATAGAGCGTTTTCACTCGCGTGATCGGTGGCCCCATGGAGGTGGTGAAACAATACGAAATATTTGAATTAGAAAGAGCTAATTCCCATACCGTACACCAATATGGCCGCCATTCCATTGTTTTGGTACACCAATATGGCCGCCGTGACGTCAGATGAAAACGCTCTATTAGTGATTAATAACAGCGCTGTGTAGTAACGAGATACAAGGATGCATGGATAAAGTCAGTAAATGGACGTACACAGTACTAAATTTGGAGGGTCGCAATCCCCGGTGGGGTATCTCGGGCCGGCAATGATTAAACCACCAAGCTAGCGAGTCGCCAAGGCACACGAAGCGCGATCATCCTACTCTAGGTAATAGTGGTGTTCCTGCGCGACCGATAAACTCCTCTCCAATGCGACCTCTCCAGCTAGCTGGAGCGAGGATTTCGAGGAACGCGAACCTCCTCCAAAGGGAGCAGCCATAAGACGGATCAAGCCAAGATCCAAGCAGCAACGGCAATAAGAGCGTCTGGAGCTGTGCGTATGTAACGAAGGTACGCGCTGCTAGACCACCGAACGAGGGTCTTTATTAAGTGATCCGGAACTCCGGCCGAGGCTGCTGATGTTGCTGCGCCTATTCGAAAACCGTGGCTGCTAAACGAAGAACCAAATCCAGCAGCCGTAAATGGAGCGGAGCCACTGGTTGACGTAGGGTGGAGATAACGGAACCGAAAACGACGAACAACGGGCCCGGTGAAATGCCCCAGAACGAGGAAGACCCGTAGGGCAGCCACAGCACAACTAGAATACCCGCGGATAGACAGGTATGAAGGATGACGCTCTTGCGGACGATAAGACAGCGACGATACCACCGGAATCAATGCCAGTGCAGACATCGGAGGCTGAGGATCGAATTAGGAAGAGGGACAAGTAAACTTGTCGTGGAGAAAACCAAGAAACGAAAACGAGAAGCATCAGCGGAGGTGTTGAGATGACCTGTAACCGAAACCAGCTACGGCCCCAGAGAGCACGGGTGGCGTGTGCTGTTAGAGGCTGCCTCTCACCAATAGTTAAGCCCAGTTGGACGGGGTTAGAAATTGGATGGGTGACCGTCAGGGAATAACCCCGTTCTCGAACTTGAATTTCATGATCATGTGAGTAGAGTTTAGTTTGTCTCTCCTGTGTTTCGAGGGTTTTTTGCAGGGCCCTGCGGTTTTCCTCCCTCCGTAAGATCAACACGTTAGGTCTTAGGCTCGGATGATTGGGCGACCACATCCTTGTGCTTACTCATTACTTATGATAGGCGACTACAGGAATCATTCACAAATACAATGGAAGGAGCCTCAGAACGAAAAGACCACGGCGATGCGAACCCGTGACAGTTAAAGGGAGCACCAAGACTCCCCACGCCGGATGCATGCAGGAGAAAACACAGAGAGGTCGGGTATGAGTAAATTTTGAGCGGAGAAAGCAACTAATGACATTCCACTCGTGAAACAATGCCATCTACCATTGGAGGGCCCGCGAACTGGGCCAGACGGTCAATTATGCGACGGAGGAATTCCCGACCAGGGCGGACAACTTCATACGCGTGGTGGGGATGGTCAATCAATTAGGATTCGAGCTCCTGGCAATGCCAAGTGCCCGGCCCAACCACAAACGGAGGAGTGGTCCAAAATAAAATTCCGAAGACCCATGAATCCATGATCGGAAAATCGTCAAGATAGTGCAGTCATGGTGTCACCTGGGAGTTGTTGGAGAGGATCCAATGAACTGCTGAGGCTACGGTATCAAACAGAAAGGGCGCACAGAACGCAAACCAAATGGGAGGATATAAGATCAACGTAAACTTGGTATCTCCACTCCATATACCGAATGGAAAACGGTCGTCTGGGTGCATGGATTGGAATATTGTGATAAAGATAGACAGATAGTTTAATAACCAGATTATCTAGCAGTCAACTATGCTGAATGCGTAGAAATTTACAATTAGAATTATTTCTACATGAATATTGAGGAATAAATTGTACAGTATAAGCGTCATTTAATTTGAGATTTATAGGCGTTCATGCTATTGCACAAGCCGAGAAAAGGGACGCTTAGAACGAACAGTTCGAGTATTTGCTAGATTATATTGCCGACGACGTTTCCTGAGACTATCTGGCTTCATATCTAGGCGGTAGCAGTCTGAAGAATCTAGGCTTCGAGGACAAACTTTGGTGGTACGGAGAAGGGAGCAGTTACGCGGTGTCGATAAATTTCCTCTGCATTAGCCTATGTGGCCAGATCAGTTCTTGAACTATCCGGGGGGTGCAAGCCGTAGAGACAAACAGGGGTAAAAGGTCAGGGGGTACGCCCTTCCCACAGAGAAACGAGACATAAGCAACAAGAATAACAAATTTAATGAACAGGTACGACCACACGTAGTAGCAAGAGATAAACAAAACTGCGCCAAAAGCCGTGCCAACGTGGCGTAACTACGCAAACCGCTCGTAAACCGCGCACGTGAAACATGGTAGAAAACAGCTGCACAATAGCTGCTCCAAAGGGTAACGGGAGCAACCTATGAAGACTGCGCAATGGCCAACTGCCTCGACAGGCATGTGAGCAGCACGTATGTTGATATTGATGCCATTCCCAGCGCTTTCATTGGAGGGACAGTGCCCCCGCAGGATAGACCCTTACGAAAACGTTGCGAGTTCTAAATTCATGTTAGACCAGGCGACTAGGCCCAAAGCTGCGTTACGCCGAAAGCTTCATCGTAACTGCGCCAACTGAGTATAGGTGCAAAAGGTAAGTAGCTGGTAAGCATGAGATCACGAGAGCGTTTAATGCAAAAAGGCATTAGCGGAAAAAGCAGCAATAAGATTGTAACCCAGGCCCCATGACAGTGGCAGTGCAGAGGGGAGGTACGCCTTTTAGCCAGGGCTAGCGCTGCACTCCCCCTGGAACCAAACAAAAAGGAACGATCATACCTGATAATTGATCTACGGTAATCATCCCAGTAGGAGAAGCAGGAGCAGATGATGCAGGGAAAGCGCTGTTGCCAGCCCCTGGAATCGGGGGTGTAGCGTTGGCTGGAACATTGGGGGGAAAGCGCAACCATGGCAGGTGAAGAGCAGAAAAGCCATTGAATTCGAAAAGGGGCCACTCTTCCTTCCCGAGGAAGTTGAGATGGGCGTTGATACCAATTCAAACCATTGAGACCGATTGAGACTGCGGTATATTGACTGCCTCCTCCGCAGGCCCTCGTTGCATCATGGACAAGTCACACAGCGAGTGGCGAACTGTCGGCAAAATGGCGCCAAAATTCGTTTGTATCGACAACGAAGCCCGAGGCGAAGAAAACGGTGTTGACGAAGCCGGTTGAGGACCTAACTGTAGCCCAGACACTGAGGTTGAGCCCTGGATGGCTGGACGGAATGTGAGGCGACCACCGAGCTGTACCAGCTATTGTTGTTTGCAAAAACACCCGAGGTTGTGAGGGACGAAGCCAACGACGAATCTCGACAGTTTATAATGTCACCACTGGCTGTGGAAATAGCGAGGAAGCGGACTCTGTCATCAAGGATACTAGCTCGTTTAATGAGGCAGAAGCTTGTCGATTACTTTAGGGGAAAACGAGGCTTCAAAACCACGCGGTGACTAGTAGTTCCGGATATTGCATCAGCCTTCTAAGCACGCACGTATCACGTGCCTCTGATCAACAGTGCCCGATTCATTGATCGCTGGAGTGTGACACTTCACGTGTGCCATGCGTGACCAGATAGCCCCTGTGAACCGGGGGAGTTGGAGCCACCCAAACAATACACAGCTAGTTTTAATATTATTTATTGCATAAATCCCATTAAATGCCCCTCAAGCCTCGGGAGGCTAGGGTTTTGTGGAAGTCCCAAGGGCTACGCCCCTCAAGCCTTGGGAGGGTTTTGTGGAAGTCCCGAGGGCCGTAGCCCTCGATCGGATTTCCACAAAACCCTCCCGAGGCTTGATCATGAGGGGACTTAATCACTAATATCCCTCAACGCCTTGCATTTACTTATAATTTTACGGTGGCCCGTAAGGGTCTAGCCAAAACTGATAAATTACGCATTTAGCACAACAAACAAGCCAATCCGGCTAAAGGAGCTAGCCCTTCTCATAGCCCTTCTATGTAAACATCATCTCGGCAAATTAGCGGGCTAGCTCATGTATACTCGGGCTGAGACTGGTAGAGGACAAGACGGAAAATTATTTCGCTAGTCATACTGACATTTTCGTCATAATAATTTATAGTATAACCTTAACTTTTGATTTAAAACTGATCAAAGGTTGTAGTTAGAATTAGGGTTAGCATCACTGATCTCTGGTTAGAGTTTATAGAGTAGAAGTAGGGTTATAAAGGTTAGGATTTATATATAGTGACTGAGAAGCGCAGTTGACTACGACAGAAAGCTACTAGCTAGTGTCCTGTAGCTACACCACTAGGCTGGCATAATCTACGCTTATCCACTCGATTACTGGGCATATGATCATTGCAGAGGTACTAGCTCACAGCTGGGCTTACCCATTGCATTGCATAACCATGGCGGTAATTTACATAATCAGTAGTTTACCAACGGTGCTTATCCACTGCCAATTGCAACGGCAGCCTGTAAATTCCTAGCCTGGTACCCTGGCCCAATTTCAAAATAAATATGGGCCAGGTAACCACTAATCTCATTCTCGCGTCATCAGGACTAAATCCACTTATGACGATTACAGTTTTACTCATAGCCACTAAAAACGCGCGAAATTTCAACCAATAGGAAAGCAAAAGCCTTTAGTGGTTACCTGGCCCATATTCTTTGATCGTGCCAGGGTACCAGGCTAGTAAATTCCTGCTAGTAAATTCCTAGCCTGGTACCCTGGCCCAATTTCAAAAGAAATATGGGCCAGGTAACCACTAATTTCATTCTCGCGTCATCAGGGCTAAATCCACTTATGACGATTGCAGTTTCACTCATAGCCACTAAAAACGCGCGAAATTTCAACCAATAGGAAAGCAGAAGTCTTTAGTGGTTACCTGGCCCATATTCTTTGATTGGGCCAGGGTACCAGGCTAGTAAATTCCTAGCCTGGTTCCCTGGCCCAATTTCAAAAGAAATAAGGGCCAGGTAACCACTAATCTCATTCTCGCGTCATCAGGGCTAAATCCACTTATGACGATTGCAGTTTCACTCATAGCCACTAAAAACGCGCGAAATTTTAACCAATAGGAAAGCAGAAGTCTTTAGTGGTTAATTACCTGGCCCATATTCTTTGATTGGGCCAGGGTACCAGGCTAGTAAATTCCTAGCCTGGTACCCTGGCCCAATCAGAGAATATGGGCCAGGTAACCACTAAAGGCTTCTGCTTTCCTATTGGTTGACATTTCGCGCGTTTTTAGTGGCTATGAGTAAAACTGCAATCGTCATAAGTGGATTTAGCCCTGATGACGCGAGAATGAGATTAGTGGTTACCTAGCCCATATTTCTTTTGAAATTGGGCCAGGGTACCAGGCTAGTAAATTCCTAGCCTGGTACCCTGGCCCAATTTCAAAAGAAATAAGGGCCAGGTAACCACTAATCTCATTCTCGCGTCATCAGGGCTAAATCCACTTATGACGATTGCAGTTTTACTCATAGCCACTAAAAACGCGCGAAATTTTAACCAATAGGAAAGCAGAAGTCTTTAGTGGTTACCTGGCCCATATTCTTTGATTGGGCCAGGGTACCAGGCTAGTAAATTCCTTGCCCTTGGTAACCTAGCAAAAAAGAGATACGCCCGCGTGATCAACTCTTTTTAGTTTGAAACTGAAGTTTCACAGTATATAAAAGTTTTGTGCTGATATATTTTTCAGTATACCCGATATTCCAACATGCCAAAGTACTCGAGAATTGATGTTCAACCGTATGAACACCCCACATCGCATTCAGTCTTATTCTTGGACACAGAACTTGAAGAAGGACATATTTCTGCAGAGAGAAAAGGAAATTCATCAGGTATTGAATACAAAAATACATGTACACGAGATAGAGTTTTTATTAACTTTCGATATAATTAGGTTCTGGGTCCTAAAAATTACAACTAACAGTTTTTAAATACAATTCCGTCTTATGCGGGTTTAGGAAAAAATTATCTTTTTTAAAATAATTTTCAGTACGGGCGGTATTTTATGTTCATTTTATTGACGATTTTTTTCAAAACTTATTACTGCTCCTGCTATAATAAGTACCAACGCAAACTTTTTACTAATAATATATAAACTGTTTATATTAATAAAGCTTGAGATATTAAAAACTATATTATGTTTAAGTCACAACTCGACTGGACTATGACTTATTTCCAGACATTTAACAAATTTTGTACAGTTTGGCTTTTGTTTCGACTGGCACTATTATCGTTCAAGAGTGAAAAACTTTAAATATTCAGTGCCCTGGAGTGGTTTTCAAAGAACGAGGCAATACAATAGAATACAATAGAAACAATAAAACGGATGGATTTTGAGGCATGAAGAAGGAAAAAAGCAAGTCAGCTGACGTGATCTGAGACCATGTCCTCTAAAATAGATCATGGCCAACAACCATTTACCAATGGAAACACGCATGGCAGTATACTCTAAAAATAGTAAATGCCCCTAAATCGTGACTCATATGTCACAAGGACTGATTTCAACAATGACAAATCTATTTATTAAACGTTTTATACAACGGTAACTGACGATTTGTGTGTTTGATTGTGAGGAAATGTAGTAATAATTTATAGAAAAATATGGTTATTTTTACCCAATGACCGCCTGAATGAATGAACCCACTGACCTCGGTGGTTGACATCACTGATCTATATATAGAGAAAGAGAGAGAAAGAGAGGGAGAGAGGATAATTATATAGATCAGTGGTTGACACAGAAGGGTTGACATGTATGGCAGGTGTTTAAAGTAATTGTTGGAAATCTCGAACTGGCCAAACAGAAACTTCATGTCATGCGCAGAACTGTGATAGAAAATGGCAGAATTATAAAGTAAGATCTAAACAAAAGGGGTGTAGCACAGGTGATGAAACATTACGAGGTTTACAATGAATGAAATTGTGCTATGAACGAACTAATTCAAACTATCTGCAAGTTTTACAAGAGGATTGCAATAAATGTAAATAACGTTTTGATTCAAGAATGACCGAAGACATTCAATTGACCAATTTCAATGTTGGCGAGCAAGGTATGATCGACCAAAATAATATTGTCATGATTGATACTTTCCGTGTTTTTATGCAAGTACTTCCGTCTGTTTCAACATAGTAAAATGAATTTGATCAGTGTACTTAAACGTATTTCTGTAGCGTATTGTGTCGCTTTATCTTATGCTTTAATAACATTTATCTGTCTTTCATACCGTACGAACATAAATAATTCTTATTCTAGCTGTTTTACTTTCGTTTTAAAGAGTACCGCTTTCGAAGTGTTTGCCTTGGCTAAATAATATTTAACTGACAGTACTTAAAACTCATCTTTCTTTTGCTCTATTCTTCTTTGACACTTGGTGACGATTTTTTCTGGAATATTTTATACTTGGGGATGTTATGTATGTATATTAAGCGTTGTGTTGTGGTCTATATTAACACATGTATTATATTTTTGGTTAATATTAACAGATCAGTTAGCCTCCTTGGCAGATGTTCTTTCACATCTTTGTGTCGTTTATAGTGGGGAGGGAGGAACGAGGGACACAAAGAACAGCTGTGAAGGAGGCTACAGATGACAGATCAGTAATCATTCAGATGAAATCACAGTTGTACATGCACCTCAAACAAATCTCTGTCAGGGAATGATCTCATAATTCTTAAACTAAGGGAGAGTAATTAAGGGCTCTCTATTCTATTTTATTGCAAGATTTGTCGAGCAGGAGAATAAATCTGTTTAATATTTCTAATTCCTAGAAAGTACCGTACTATACTGTAGATTGTTTTCTATCTGATGACACATTAATGGCATTCTCCCTAAGATATGTATAAAAACAATGAAATAGTGGCCATATTGGTTAACCATCTTTATCCCATGGGAATTTAGCCCAGCTGTTCTTAATATTGTTTCACCACTTCAGAAGGGCCACCGATCACATGAGTGAAAACAAGGCATAAGTAATTCTAATAATTTGCATCTAAACTGCCAGTGGCGTGGTGGCAAGTTTCAGGCTGGGGTGGCCAGATTAGCTTTGGCACCCCCCTGTATTTGATAAATGATCACATTCTTTGTTTTAAAATAACTCAAGTGGCAATATATAATATTACAACAAACAATGGGTTCTCTCAAAGGCAACGCCAATGCGAGCGCCGAAGTAGCGCCAAATGTCTAGGGGGCTCCTTGAAATCTATAGTCTCTAATATGCCATTTCCTGCATTTTGGAGTGAGATTTTACAGAATTCTGAAGATTATAAAACTTCATAGAAAACACAAAAGATTACAGATTTCAGATCTTTATATCCCACCATTGAAGACCTAGCTATACAAAGAAATAGGTTTATTTTGTTACGTTTTGGCTCCCTTGCTAGCCACGCCACTGTAAACTGCAATCTTAACTCTGATTCTAATTCCAACCCTAACTTAGATTGAGGTGCAAAAGTGCATAATTTGGCACCATAATATAATATAGTATGCTAGATTGGTTTCTTATTTTTATACAATATACATGTAAATATTGATTTACATATACAGTACATGCAGGCTCACTGTACAGTACTTAAAAGGGTATATACTGGTATGCAGTGGTTCACAGTCATTAATTATGTAAACTGTACAGCAAGCCTTGAAATTAGTGCGGTCACTGGTCATTGACCGGTAAAATTATCCAGTTTATCTGGTAAATATCTATGTTGCTTACCGGTCATGCATGACCCATACAGTTTTGAGTGATATCAATTTTTTTGTTTTGGAAAATGTTGCTTTTATAATCGTTGCAGACATCTTGCACTACACCTTAAAACTGCACTAGTTGATGTCAAACCCTGAAAGCACTAGACGTATATTCATCCAAATATAATACCTGCATTTCAGATGATACTTCATTGCACATAATTTAAGCAGCAGTCCAACTCCAAAACAACTGGCACAATAAAACGATTGACCTTACAAGTGCTCTGAGAAAATATTTGGGTTCTATTTTTATCACAGATTCCCAGGACAGAATCAGAATTTTTAATGAATATATTTGTATATTATAATACAATATGCAAAAGATACATTTACTTGTTATCTGGTCTGACCTCTCACAGTACCTAAGCGACAAACTGGAAAGAGTACAGAAAAGGGCCCTCCAAATTATATATCCTGGTAGTGACTATGGTGAAGCATTAAAGACCTCTAATTTAGAAAGTCTTAAGGACAGGAGAGTAGACCTATGTAAGAAGTATATGAATAAACTTAAAGATCTGTCCCATACTCTACATCATTTAATGAAAATATCCTATACGAACACGCACGGTTATACCTTAAGATCAGGAAACCAGAACCAAATAGGAGTAAGAAAGATCTGGACTGATAGATGCAAAAAAATTTTAACATATAGATATAAATAGTAACAATAATTTTAACTTATAATATCTTCCTTTCACACAGTATATATATATATATATATATTTTTGTAAATAAAATTATCCTGGTATAAACATAAAATAGTTTACAGTACCCGGTAAGTAACTTGTAAATCGCTTACAATTTAATCCTGTAATTACAAGAAGCGAAATAAACGAGAAATAAGAAATAATAATAATAATTATATAATGTTATCACAGTTTCGATTGTGACACGCAGTTAATATTTTGTTCATTAATAATGCCTGATAAATAAAATGTGGTTGGTTCTTGTTCTTTGGTTGTCTTTTAATTTCTTGCCAAAGAAATAAAATATGATTTTGATTTGTCATGTTGTTCAATAAGTAAACTAATTACTTACACTGTATACCGGCTACACAAGTGCACATTGCACTTAAAAGTTAATAGACAATAAGTGAAAAAACCACAAATATGAACGGTAACTGAACAAATCCTCCATGACCAGCAAATTTCATTTCCAAACACCCCAGTGCTAACCCCCAAACACCCCTGGGATACCCCAATCACCCTGGGATAACCCCCAAACACCCAGGGGGGTACCCCCAATCACCCCAGGGGTAACCCCCAAACACCCCTGAGGTACTGGTCAGTCACAATGACTGGCAGATTTCCAAGATTTATTTCGAGGCTTGCTGATATAAGGCCTATAAAGTACTTTTTAAACAAATACAAATGTTTTTTTAGACAAATTATATTTTATTTTTGTCAAACTGTTAATGCAACAAAATGCAATAATTTTATTTCAGATGAATCAATTTCATTATAACACATTTGTCATCTTTTAACTATACTCCAACAGTGATTTTTAGTTGAGATTGAATTCTATATAGTCTTATTATAAATTATGCATTATATACATTTAATATCATAAAAATTATGGTATTAAAATTACAGGACACTGAGTTTAAAATTATTATTTAGTATTGGCAGAAATATGTCGATGTGTGAGGTTAGAACTTACTGTATTAACACACAATTTAAATGTAAAATAATAAGTAAATATATTGACAGTATACAGTATTATTAATTTTGGGTCTGTTAGGAGGGGTGTGCAATTGCTCATCTATGGGGGTCTGTTTGTAATTGTTGAAGTCTGTTAAATGGTTCATAGGGAAGTGGGTTATTTTTAAAATAAAATATTAATAAATGTAGATCTGGTTCATGTACATATTGTATTGACAATCTTCACTCAGTTACATGACTTGTACCATACTGTATAAGTTGTATAATACTGTATTACCATAGTTTGTTTATTAATTGCAAATTAAAATCTTTTTTTGTGAACTTATAACCAGGAAAATTGTTTCTGTTTGCTTAGAATTTCTTTTGAGCTATTAAAGTTTACTTTTAGCCTTTTAAGGTTAATTTTTACTGAGGTCAGCTAGTAGATTTTGATTTTGCATGTCTACTTTGTTTTGTATATGACATATTGGCATGTACAGTACTACACTGTATATCAACTCTAATTTTTGAAAATGTACTTCTGGGGGAGGTTAATATACACATGCCACTATAGACCCTCAAAGGTCAGCTGCTTTACAACTTTTAGCACTGTCTATCCTTCCACAAAAAATTGTCATCTTGCAGTGCAGTTAGCACATATTATAATACTATAACTGTACATATCAGTCTCATGTTTACCCCATTTGATAATGTTCACACCATTTGATATGTTTACCTCAGCATAGAACTTATTAATAATAGTATTATAGGTACAGATACATTAATATTTTAGTTTTGTATAATAAACTAAATTGTGACTGTGAACTTTACACTCATTTAACATAATGTTGAAGCTGTCAAATTGATTTGAATTCTTGAATTCTATATTTAGTATTTTTTACTGTACAGTGAAGGGAATCTTACTGTGTACAATATGTATAAATATTAATATATTATGTTCAACATTATTTAGAATTATAACTATATAAACATTTTTTGTTCAAACTGATGCATGAGATTATGTGCAACTATTATGCATTATACAGTCTACATTGGTTTTCTTTGTTTACATTTAAATTGATTTCCATTGGCTAAGTTACAAATTCAATTTGAAATTATAATTCTGTGAACAGCTGCCAGATTGACAATAGATTTTCTGCAGTTTCTGATTTTTTCAATATGTTAATTTTTAAACAATTATACTGTATATATTTCTTTTTAAAAGCAAATTTTTAAAAGCTATTAAAAGCAAAAACTTTTTTTATCTTTCTCTTACATGTACATGTAAATTTTAGTTCCTGATAGATTCACAGTGTACTGTAAAGTAAATACATTTGGCAGTAATTTGCATTTTTTTAATAATGAATAAATTATGAGGTTATAAGTATAATATAGTCTTGTAATTATTTTCAAGAAGAAAACTGCATCATGTTTTGATTTTAGTCGGTATTGTTTGAGGGTACAGAGACTAATACTGCATGTCAAATACTTAAGAAATGGCAATGTATCAAAGACTTGACGACCAAAGTAAGTGATTGTTCTTAAATTTGATAAAAATATACCGTTTTTTCAGTCATAGGGTGTTGTTTAAACGTATAGTACTGCAGAATGTATTTTATAGGCCAAATGATTAACAACTGAAATAAACAATATGCCTACTGAGTATTTGAAGAAATTGGAAATAATACTGAATAGTAACAATTTAAAGACAACTATGTAATATAATTATGTAGTTTTATTGCAATAGAAAATATATTTCTTCATGTGTTGGTGCATTGTTCTACTGTAATAATTATTAGACTATATAATACTGTATATATAATAGCTAGTGTTTTTTTGTTCTTGGGAAAGGCTCTGAACTACTGTACCATATGAGTTACTGAGGTTTTACTGAGTAATCAGTATATACATGTAGCTTGCATAAAAAAACGTTCAATCCACACAGCAGTGTAAGTTTCATATATATATTTAATAACAATTTTTAGTGTTTATATTATTATACTTGAATTTTATTAATTAAGTTCCAAAAAATTTAAAGAATCAAGTGGCTGGCTGTTATATATTTAAACTGACAGTTCTTTCCAGTAACAGTTGTAATTCGTTTTGAACCATTTTGGATCATATGGTAAATTACACACTGTAGGTTACTGTATAATATACAGTTATATACTGTATTTACGTGCATATACATGTAATTGCTCTATAGACACTACACAACGTGATAATTCAACATTGCAAACTTGCTGCATACTGTATATTTTCTGCAGACAGTATTATGAATTAACTATATAATTATATGTACATGTAAGTACTGTTTGTATATATACGAATAATTTAAGCAGCTCACTTACCCATTGTTGCCTGAGCTGGCCAAAAACGGCCCAGTTAATTGCTCTGTCTAATACCAGATGATTTTGCTTGTCAAATGGATCTCCTCAGACAGCCTAAGCAGCAATGGGTTAAATATTACATGTAAGTCAAAATTTCTCGATATCCTGTATTAATACTGTAATATACTACTGTACATGCATGCATGTCATGTAGCTTCCATGCAGTTGAATATTATTGTAAAATCTCTGAGCATATAATTATTGCCAACTGCAGACCAAAGTGGCTGAGTTAGGAGCTATTTAAGGTAATTTGACCTTTGTGCCAAAACATTATGGTCTTTATTAATGAGAATACATCAAACGTGTATCTTTACAATCAAATTTCTCCTAAGGATTTTTCAACGTGGCCGTGTCGAGGCATATCAAAGGCGCATTAAGCAGCCGCCATACGACACAGTTGAGAACCCGGCGAAAAACCCTCGGAGCACAGGAGAGACCAACTAAAGTACTAAACTCTACTCACACGAGGAGTCTCAAGCTCGAGAACGGGGTTGTTCCCAGACGGTCACCCATCCAAGTACTAACCCCGTCTAACCGGGCTTAACTATTGGTGAGAGGCAGCGCCCTAACAGCACACGCCATCTGTGCTCCCCTCCCTCTGTTGTAATTCTACCAAATATTACAAGAGTGAACGAGTTAAAAGTACGGAAATTTATATTTTATGCAAATGTTTTTGGATTAAGTGGATACCAACTTTGATTAACTCACCGTTATACACTACAAACAGAACAATTAACAGCTAGAACACATTTATTTAGTTTCTTTGAGCATCTGTGGCTTTATACTGAAATCTGAAAGTTAACTTATACAAACTATATATTGAAATAGAATTTTGGTTTATTATATAAACATGCAATTATGTTACTATGTATATTACTTTGTAATATTTTGTAGCATACAAGATTGTGTGGAAATTTATTTATAAAAGAACCGGATTATATAAAACAAGTGCAGTGAACTATATTTTTCAAGTATTTAATGTTTCTTATGATTTTGAAATTTTTAGTTTTATACAGTGTACATTGCATGAGAATATACATTTGCAGTTACATTTTCATGGTTTGAATACTGGATTTACTGTAATGCATTGTTGAGTTTTTTCAAGTTTTCTTTTTTTATATGCTCTCCCTTGACAAGTTAAATATCGTCTCAGTGTAGTATAATAGTTCGGTTCTGATTTTTTGTAGGTAATTATGGGACAGTGGATGATGGAAGCTCAGACGAAGCTGAAAGGACTATTATGATCAATAATCCTCAGACTGTACAGTACTGTGGAAATAAAATCAGGTGATTTTATATTAGATTCAATATAGTGTTATCTCAATATATATTTATCGTATTTGATTGGTTTAGTGTCCAACCTCTCAGGAACCATAATTCTGGGAGTGCAGAAGCAAAATCTGGGGGCAAAAGTGTCACGATATTTTAAAACGTTATATTACTTTTTGTTCAGTACCACAGCTAAGTAAGGATTCGACGGTTTTAAGGCATGAGATTTAAATTTTTTAGCAGTATCTTAGTTCCGGCACTAATACATGATAGGGTGAAGCGCTTTCAAAAAAAACGTAACCGAAAACCGACGCGATAAAACCGACATAACCGATTTTGGGCTCTGTGGACTGTGGCTTTGGGAGTTTGGGCCTTTGTAATCAGCGCCGCATTTAATATTCAAAGATGGCGCACGTAATAAACGAAGGAAGAAAATTCCTGGTGAAGAAGACCAACTTTGGCGTGCTCCTTAGTTTGATCCAACTTCTGGTTATCCGCTACATTCATCTGAATTGTCCAACGAACGATCTGACAGAGCACTATACTCGCGTAAAAATAGATCGCCAATTGACGTTATTGGAGGATTGGTGCCAAGCCACAGGGGGGATACCACCCCCTGATCGGAGGTAACCATGGCAACCCCGCCACAGCCCACCTCCAGGCACCAGTCACACTGTCACAGCAGTGGAAATATATATACTTACCCTTGCATTCTATCAGGAGTGGGTGGGTGGGTCACTAAACAGCGCGCGCAAAACCAGTCAAGCTCAGACCACTCTGACAAGACTTTGACGAGCGCTGAGATAATCCCCACATATTATAATGAGTGACCACTGACCAAATACCTAATAAATAGATAGCGCGCGCAGAACCAGTCAAGCTCAGACCACGCTGACGAGACTGTGATGAGCGCAAGTCAAGCTCAGACCACGCTGACAAGACTTTGATGAGCGCAAGTCAAGCTCAGACCACGCTGACAAGACTTTGATGAGCGCAAGTCAAGCTCAGACCACGCTGACAAGACTTTGATGAGCGAAAGTCAAGCTCAGACCACGCTGACAAGACTTTGATGAGCGCTGAGATAATCCCCACATATTATCATGAGTGACCGCTGACTAGCATTGTCTCCTTTTTTACCTTGCCTAAATTACATTTAGCCACATTAAAAATAGATCGCCAATTGACGTTATTGGAGGATTGGTGCCAAGCCACAAGGGAGGATACCATCCCCTGATCGGAGGTAACCATGGCAACCCCGCCACAGCCCACCTCCCAATGAGAGCCAAGCACAATGGTGCTTGAGAAGGGGCCTGTGACGGGGTCACGAAAGGCATCTGACTCCAAAGCCACCAAGCACCATTCCACCAATAACGGTAAGCCAAAACCACACCTACCAAAGTGGACAAATACCTTTAATATACCCCTTCCAAGATCATGACAGATGGCGCGCAAACTTTGCCAAAACCTACGGTGCCATCCTAATATACATTTGATATACATTACTAGTCCATCTACCAAGAGACTGGATAATACGATCACCGTTTTGACCAACCATTGTCGCTGTGCCAATTCTGAAGCTGTGACTGCCATAGTTGCCCTCCAATCCGGCTGAAGTCACAATGCTTCTTAACCAGTCCGTAAACGCGCGTTAAAGAGGGGCACCTCCTCTTCTCATAAGCAGTGGACCATAAGCATCACTTCTACGTTGCAAATATTTGATCAGCGCATCAATAGCACACAAGGTGCTTTTCCTTGACCAATGTAAATGTAATACCCTTAACGAAAAGGATAAATAGCGCGCGGAACCAGTCAAGCTCAGACCACGCTGACAAGACTCTGCTCCATCATGCAAGTTAAATGATACGCTGACAAGACTCTGCTCTATCATGCAAGTTAAATGATACGCTGACAAGACTCTGCTCTATCATGCAAGTTAAATGATACGCTGACAAGACTCTGCTCTATCATGCAAGTTAATGATACGCTGACAAGACTCTGCTCCCTCATGCAAGTTAAATGATACGCTGACAAGACTCTCGTCGAATGCTCCATCCTGCAAGTTAAATGATAGGTAGCGCGCGCAGAACCAGTCAAGCTCAGATCAGATCAGATCACGCTGGCAAGACTCTCGTCGAATGCTCCATCCTGCAAAGGTAAATGAACTGAAGACGAAAATGCACTGGAATTCGGTGTTGTAAACTCACTCTGAAGATCGCAAGACTCAACAATATGCCAAGGTACAAGCTGCTCAGAACATAACGTGATCATAGACTTGAGACTCCAAAGATCGGTAAATAACCAGCATGACCTCCTTTGTTACTGGAGGTCGTGGGGTGACAGACAGTCTCTGCACCTGTGATTAATGAGCAACTCCTTAAGCCTTAAGGGGTTGGCAATAGGGTCTCCGAAACCCATTTCAAAGTGAAGTGAGTGCACTGCTGATCATACACTTTGCGCGCAAAAGGTAAGCCAAAATGCTGCTGACATTAGTAAATTGCGCAACAAGTACATGATGAGTGGGTACTTGGATGTACGCGAATTAAGTATGCTAACAGCCGCTAAGTTACCACAGTGGGAACATAAACTGTGCTGTCTCCAATAACCACCCCCAACTCGAGCTGCAATGACCACAGGACATAGTTCCTTGTACGCAATGGAAAACTGGTTCTGCAGAGGAATCCACATACCATTAATCACTCAGCGCCCCAGAGAGCACCAAGCCAACACAAGCCCAATGCATCCAAGTCACCTCCATATCAATAAAGGGGGGGGGGGGGGCTAGGCCATTGAACAACCAAGCTAACCCCAATCCACCCCCGAACAATGGTTGCCATCAATACAACTAATCCAACTGAAAGTCGTTGTTCAGTATATGGGGTGGTCATTCCTCCTGAAGCAACATGGACAATGAATCATTCTGCGCGCAAGGTCTACCAGGCCAGACCACCATTGAAGCACCGTGTAAGTGACTGATTAAGCTTCAAGCTGTTACTTATTACACCACCAGACTGGATAAAACTACAAGACTGGATAAGAAATGCAAGAGGACAAGAGTCTCTGGATATAAAGACGCGGGAGAAGACGCCTCCTTTCTTTAATTGTCTTACAAAATTGAGTATTATTATCCTTGCGTGTAAAAATGTAGATTGCTGCGTAGGCAGTGTTTTAGATAAATCAAAGTGAAAAGGTGGTAAACTGCTGAGAATAGTTTTTATAACGAAATACTGACGTTTTGAGTGAAGCCCTTCACTATGATGCTCTATTAGTCTTCTTACCAACTTTCGACTTACCGTAGAATCCCGAAAGTAGCGCCCCCAAAAGTAGCGGTATAAATTTGAAATGTCTTAAAAAATTTCCAAAAGTAGCGCGCCCCCTGAGAGTGGCGCTAGCGGCTCTTGAAAAGGCAAGTGACACAGTGAATACGATTGATGATGATAAAATGGCTTGAAAGAAGAAGGAAAAACCAAACCAAAAACTTTGTCACGTTCATATTAAAGTGCCTATGAAACGAAAATTAAGTTTGCCTTATTTGAACGAACGCTTAAAATGACAATATAACATCTTTTACAGATTTTCGTTTCCTTGCTTCGTTTTTGAGATATTTCAGTTTGTTTGAAATGCAAATTTGACTTCTAAGATAACTTTACGTCACAGTTTGCATAATGAGTTATCGCAAAGTGTTCTATATCTTTGTTATTATCGCACAAAAGCACTTGACGAATTAGGAGCCATGTGCGAGTGTTTTTCCTACAACAGAGTCTGTAAAGTTTAAGTGTTTTTGTTTGACAATAACGAAGATATATAATCTTTTGCGATAAGTCATTATGCAAAGAGTGACGTAAAGTTATCTTAGAAGTTAAATTTACATATCAAACCAAACAAACTGAAATATCACAAAAACGAAGCAAGGAAACCAAAAACTACAAAATATGTTACTTTCTCATTTCAAGTGTTCTTTTAAGTAAGACAAACTTAACTTTCGTTTCTTAGGCACTTTAAGAGGATATCATACATTCGTTTTATGTAATACAGCAAATACTTTATTTACTTATCCACAGTATGTTAACGTATTTTACCACCCGAAAGTAGCGACTCCCCGAAAGTAGCGACCCCCGAAAGTAGCGACCACCCGAAAGTAGCGACTCCCCGAAAGTAGCGACTCCCCGAAAGTAGCGACCCCTGAAAGTAGCGACCCCCGAAAGTGGCGACCCCCGAAAGTGGCGACCCCCGAAAGTAGTGACCCCCGAAAGTAGCGACTCCCCGAAAGTAGCGACCCCCGAAAGTAGCGACCCCCGAAAGTAGCTACTTTCTGGATTCTACGGTATTAAGCCCTAATCAAACGAGAACGCTAGTCATCGCAAGTTGGCAGTCACGCTATCTCAGCCAGCCGCTCTGAATGATTTCTCGAAAATATTATGTACCGTGACAAAGTTAAAACTTGTTTAAAACACTCATAAGACCTTTATTTTGTTAATTTGGGTGTTCGAACGACCGCCACAGGAATTCGTGACTGCCAACTTGCGATGACTTGCGTTCTCGTTTGATTAGGGCTTTATAAATAATTTTGAATGGAAAGAAAGTAAAGAAAGATCCTCATATGCAAGTTGTGTCGATAGCATATTCTGAAAATGGAAGTTGTTACGAATGAGCTGTCAATACTGTCTATGATCAATAAACTGTTTTTGTTAGTTTAGCTTTTAGAAAAACTGTACTGAGCTAATTATGATGGA
Organism: Paragorgia papillata; assembly: GCA_035771165.1. Classification (NCBI taxonomy): domain Eukaryota; kingdom Metazoa; phylum Cnidaria; class Anthozoa; order Scleralcyonacea; family Coralliidae; genus Paragorgia; species Paragorgia papillata. The sequence goes on from JAWNZC010000014.1 coordinate 3,404,006, forward strand.
GAAACATATACAAGATACATAAACGATAGAATTCAGGAATTCTTATTACATGTTTGATCTAGTTGTGATGATTCTTCAAGATCTCAATTAGCACAAATTAATATTGTAAAGCAATTTCGAGAAAAACAAGTTTTTTTGTTTTTTTTTGAGAATTGCAACTTTAATCTTTTACTCGATGAATTTCCAGGAGGCCTCCACTTGACGAGTACAATTGTCTGGTGTTAGATTTAAATTTAATAAGTTTTTTATTACATATTCCTGCCTGAGCCAGCCAAAAAATCGGCCTCTTTATTGTTTTACTCTGTCTAACGCCAGAATGCCAGATTAGTTTACCTTCAGTGCCAGTGGGTTAAAATATGTACAGTATATATAACTGTATGTAAGGCTAAGAACTTAAAACCAAGTTTGTTAAAAATCCAACTGTTTTTGACTTTACATGTAAGTCGTCTTTGAGGTTAAAAAGAACCGAGTCCTAGAATTAAGAAAATTATTAAATTTATTAAATTATCTAAATTTATTTATTTAATTAGTACCTTATTCGTGTTTTAGATGTGTACATTTAACAATTAATGGCCGAGGTTGAGTATGATATCAAGACCGAGGTTATTTGCCGAAGCCGAAGGCTTTGCGATAACTGTTTTTTTCTTCTTCTTATAATTGTTTTATAAGCAAAACGACAGTTGAAAATGTGGAGAATAAAGTTTTACATTATCGACAACGTTTCATTACTAAAACAAAAGTGAAAGTGTGATTGATGTGTGAAAGTGAAAGTGTGATGTGTCACATTTGACACTAAAAGTGGACCACTGATGGTTAGAAAAGATGAAAACTTGTTTTGTTTGATATGCCTCTAAATAAACCAGTACCCGTGGAAAAGGACACAGTGGTGAAACTGGAAAGTCTAATCAAAGCAAGGTTCTGCCACTGCCATGTTTAGTTTTGGGTGAGCAGAACGAGCAGGCCATTATCTGTAGAAATGACGTCATATCTACATGCGAAAAACTATTTTATTCTACGTCATATACCAACAACCAATAAAAATCGAGATCGAGTGGGGAAAACATAATAAATATTCATAGCTGGGGTTCTTACTCTAGCAAATCATATGTGATGTCTATCTTACAACTGTCAGCAAACCGAAACTTTACTTAATTTATTAAACTATTACAGTAACTGGAAAGAGTAATTTATTTCATGCTTAATTTTTTTCTAGCACTGCTAAGTACAACTTCCTTACATTTTTACCAAAATTTTTATTGGAGCAATTTAGTCGATATTCCAATGTCTTTTTCCTGTTCATCGCTCTTCTACAGGTAGGTAATGGATAGCAACTGTTGCTTAATAAAATACCTTATAGGCCGTTTTATACTACAGACGACGCCGCATTTTGTGTCTGGACGTACTTGAACAGAGTCTTTTTATGTGTCTCAAATTTCGTCTTGTATAAGGACGGGCATACATCCAGACGAACTATATGATTTAGTGCGTCGATCGATAAACACGATACGCGCGAGTTAAAATTTCTGAAAGTGTTAGAAAATCATAAAATTTTTTGTTCATGTTTCGCCGAGGATGATTCTTAAATTTATGTATAATTTAAGGCAATTAGTATGATTTATACTGTAAATGATATGCAGTGCCGTATATAAATAGGGTTCACAGCAAGACAACGCCATGCAAGTTAGACTGAAAGCCATGCAGCCGCCGATCTCATCTCGTTCTCACTCGCTGAGCCTCTCTCAACAAGTGAGAACGAGATGAGATCGGCGGTCTACATGCAAGTATACTGCACACGCCACTCTCCTATCCTTAGTTTAATCCCTACTAAACAATTACTATGTATTTAAATTTTTAGCAAATTGAAGGTGTTTCTCCAACCGGGCGTTACACGACGGCTGTTCCCTTATTATTTGTTCTCTCTTGTTCAGCTGTGAAAGAGATCATTGAAGACTATGTAAGTAAATTTTAGAGATTTTAAATCAGTTTTTGTTTGAACTCAATTTTTGTATAATTTATACCTAACCGTATAATCGTATTGTTTTGAGTGTAATTCTGTATTTAATTGAAACATATTATGCGTTGTTAATCGGTGTGAACATTGCTCTGTATAAAGCCATTCGTAATAGGCGAATTTCAGGGTATTGCGCGTGCATCATTTTGCAAAGGAATTGTCGGGCTCTTGGCGGGCTCCCCAGTCCCCATGCAACAGACTTGCTAGTGAGCCAACAACAGCGGAATAACAGTGTTAAACATCCAGTAACTGTGTCTATACTTTGTTGATTTTAAACAGTATGTTTTTTTTGAGTGGAGCTTGCCATTTCTTTTTAAAAATGACGCGCGCGCAACACCCTGAAACTCGCCTATTGCCGAAGCAAAATTCACTCCTACTCGTATTAGTATTCTTCTGTTAAGTTATCTATATTTACCGCTGTAAATTATTTCCTTCACTCTGAAGATGTTACTGGTCAGTCACGAAACGTCAACCTCGTACCCAGGCTTTTCGCTCCCACCCTCGCGAACTCGTCGAGCGAAAACCCTGGCATGGGCTGGTCACGTGCCTCCCAGAATCTGGATATACCCGTTCGTGTTTTGTTTTTATCATGTCTGGATTCCGCTACCAAAAAGAGTATTTATACAAATGTTAATTTAAAGCCAAAGCAAGTCACCTGCTTAGAGGCTCTTTTTAATCGAAGAGATACAGTCGCTGTATTGCCTACAGGATATGGGAAATCGCTGATTTACCAACTGCTTCCTTCCCTCAACTGAGAGAAATTTATTCCTGCAGAGGAGGTCGTGCCGAAGCTCGTCAATCATTCCTTCTGCTGTTGTGCTCGTCGTTTCGCCGCTGAACTCGCTCATTGATGATCAGCTCAGGAAAATAAATGAGTGTAATGAAGTAACAGCTGCCGTTCTTAAGGTTATTAATCGAGAAAGTCAGTAACTGGCGACCAAAGCGATATTTTTGAAATGAGTTACAGCGCAAATCTGGAGACACAAGCGGCAGCACGAACGTGGAATTCCCTTCACTGTAGAACTTTTTCGGTGTATTAAACTGGTTATCAAGCCTGGTTAAATGATACGAAATGATATGTGATCTCGTGTTGCGGCAATTTAATAAACCGAAACAAAACCACAAGACAGTACGTACTTACCATCCCCTCCCTGGGAGGCACGTGACCAGCCCATACCAGGGTTTTCGCTCGACGAGTTCGCGAGGGCGGGAGCGAAAAGCCTGGGTACGTGGTTGACGAAACGTCAGTCAATAAAATTTGTATGTTCAATCATTAGTTTTTTTGTTGGAATTTAAAGTGGTTCTCTGATGAAAATATTGTTGGCAATGTTTTTGCATAATCCTAAAGATGTTATGGTAGTTGGTAATCGTGCAAAGTTTCATTTCAAAATCCCTTGAAAAAAAGGTGATATTTTACGTGTGAAGTTTGTATGCTAGAGCGCCGCCATTAAAGTGGCCGAGCTTGAGAAGAATGAGTCGAGGGAGCTTATGACGTCATAGACCCAATAACAACAATGGCCCTTTTGTTGACAACAACAATGATCTTTTGTTTTTGTTGAGTCTATGACGTCCAAGTTCTCCTCAACTCATTCTTCTCAAACACGGCCAATTTAATGGCGGCGCTCCAAAATACAAACTTCACACATAAAATACAACTTTGTTTTTGAGAATTTCGAAATGAAACTTCGCACAATTACCAATTATGCAGAAACATTACCAACAATATTTTCATAAGAGAACCACTTTAACAATGCCTCTTCTAGGAATAGAATGTCACGAGTTACTGTATATACAGAAATTTCTACAATAGTTCACTAGTTGATTGTATTTATCTTTAAATTTCTTTTTATTATAGAAAAGACACAGAGCTGACGATAAAACAAATAGAAAGGATATTAGAGGTATTTAACTGGTTTATCGTTTCTTTTTTTGCCCATTTCCACGCAATAAACCGATGGCAAAACTCCCTGGAAGCGAGACTTTTTTCCGTTTCTACGGCCCGATACACGTTAGTTTATTGGCCGTTATTATTGGTGTATTATAACAACGGCCAATAAAGTAACGTGCATCGGTCCCTAGCAACGGTAACCACCGAAAAGCCTCGCTTCCAGGGAGTTTTGCAATCAGTCTATTGAATATTGTTGTCTGAACGAACTGTATACTTAGAAATCTTGCTGGAATTATGCACAATTTGCTTATATATATATATACAGTCGGCAAATTTTAACCCCTACTGGGACAGCAGGACTGTTTTTTTGTATTTATATCAATTTAAAAAATGCATTCGTGCATAACTGGAGACACTCATAGAACTACAATCTGATTGGCATGCATGCTATGTTCTGGATATGTATATTCCTCAATAAATAGCTATATAGCTACATACAGTATACTGCACAACGAAGACGGGGATTGTTTTTACCTAAAAAACAATAGATATAAGAGCTTCGTGTCTTACTAAAACGCTAGCTAAAACACAAGATGATATGCTGTTGGATTAGTATTTGGATGGCCAACTTAGACTCAGGTGAGTAGAGTCCTTGTTTTTCTTTCCTGTGTTTCCAGAGTTTTTTTATGCAAAACATAACACAATTATAGTATCCTTGATTAGTTCTACGAACTGGTTACATCTGACATCGACGGGTGAGGGATATAAAATAAAGGAAAGCGACTTTATTTATTGATGGTAACATATGATAGTATTTAGATACTGATAACCAAATGGCCCTCACCCCCTTGATGGAACTAGTTCGTAGAATTTAACTGCGGAACTATGGTGTTGATTTTACGGAGTGAGAAAATCCTGGAGGCACAGGAGAGAGAGAGAGGGGCAGCGCGCTAAAAGCTGGAGGAATTACGTTGAAAAGTATTTACAACTCTGTAAGCTAATGCTTTTACACTTACAATATTATTTGATTATTCGTTAGCATTTAATTTCCACGACAGTACAATGTAGTTAAGAGTACTTGTACATTTATTTAAGAGTACATGTATGTAGATGATTTGGACTCAGTGAACTCCATACTTCCTCCCATTCTCCCCTCATATCTGGAACGCTAACTTCGGCTCAAAAAGTGAAGTCAAGCTCTATTACGTCGCCTTCAGTCCCCCTATATACGCGGCCAAGACGCGGTTCGTCAGTCAGGATGGCGCAGGGGACTGGAAGCGACGTAATAAGTTCAAAATTTTGACTTCACTTTTGAAGCGTGATAATGACTGAAGTTAGCGTCCCAGGTATAGGGATGGATATAGGAAATGGACTTCACTGTTTGGGCTTTGTTATTTCTTATATGTATTATTTTCTCTCATGGTCATACCTTGCCTTTGTATAGTATGGCGAGATGATGCGTACCAAACTGTGACATGGCTAGAGGTAAATATTTATATTATGCTGTATTACATGAACAGCATTTTGTTGGCCTTAAACATGAAGGCGCACTGTAAAACGCATCCTTCCTGGGACAAGCAAGCTCGTCCGTCAATCACTCGTGTTAGAGTTAGATGACACATCGGGAAATCTCGTAGCTTGGATTAATAGTTTGATATTACAATGTATATTGTTGTTATATCTAAAGCAAGGAATCGAATGGGATATATATTTGGATTTAAGTTTGTATGTTTTCTACGCTACATCTGCTTGTCTCACCATTTTGAAAGGACTTTCGGCATACGTCGCTACTCGACCTTTTTATAGCGCGCCTTCCTGTTTTTGCCTGTTGGTTTGCCATCTAACTGATAAATCTTTCGGACATATATACTAGAAAACACTGTTGACATTGTTCATGTAGTGTGGTTCAGTACAACGTGGACTACAGTAGCGTGCGAAGCAGGCTCTTAATTGGGGCACAGGCTATAGGATCGCAGTTACAATAGTTCACCGAGGGGTAACGCAATATTGGAAATTTTAAGATATCGCATTTACTCGATTAAGCGCCGCGGCGCTCTTTCAATTTTTAATGTTTTCTGATGCGGCGCTTATTATGGGCGGCGCTCTTTAGAAATCATATGAGAGCTAAATGGGAGAGCAATGAAATATACCCACTTTGAACTGAAAAACATTGTAATACAGGAGAATAAATTTCCGAGGCTGGTTTAAGATTGAGGTGTACCGTACTTGTGATTTAGTTTGGTTCCTCGAGCAATTCAGTCTGACGGTTCTACGATTAAGCGCCGCATTGTTGTGAATAAGTGCGCCGCTTATTCGAGGGCGGTGCTCTTTAATATTTTTGCTCTTATATGCGGCGCTTAATCGGGGGCGGCACTTAATCGAGTAAATACGATACGGGCAACGGACTGGGACTACGGTTGGGGAAACAATCGTCCATGTAATGAGCCAAATGAATATACATTATTAGTATAAATACACAGGTGATTAGAGAAAATCACGCGCGCTGATTGGTCGAGCTACTTCGGATTAATTCTCGATAATCACCTACAGCTTTTATTCAAAATGGCCGCCAGCCAAGTTGTCAATGCGACAGACGAGGAAATTAACAATTTTAAAGAAAATGTTGTTCCTAAAAGTGCGGAAATGTGTATTTATACTAAAACAATTATTCGCCTCAGGCTCAATGAATATCGGTGAATAATAACCTCGACTTCGTCTCGGTTATTATACACCGATATTCACCTCGCCTTCGGCGAATAATTGTTAAATTTTATGACTCTAAAAATACCTTCTATCATGTCAGACTCGCAGTTTTTAATATATTTCCTACACAGGACTTAAAATTCCATGTCTGTTATATAAAAAGATTTTTGCATGTACCGAGAACGTACCGAAATACAACTTATCATCATCATCATTTTCATATAAGATTCGTCTTATTTTTTGTTTTAGCTAAAAGTTGGGGACATTGTTAAGGTGTTAAATGGCCAGTTTTTTCCAGCTGATTTGATGCTGCTGTCCTCGAGGTATGACATCAAATTCAGTTAAACATCTGATTGCAAAATGGTTTACCACGCAAATATCCATTGATTGTTGTACTTAAATATTTTACTTATACAGTGAGCCAATGGGTATGTGTTACATCGAAACTGCAAATTTAGATGGAGAAACCAATCTTAAAATAAAACAGGTAAGAAAAGACATTATTCTTATGATATTACCTTTTAATATAAATACACAGTTGATTATAGAAAATCGTGCGCGCTGATTGGTCGAGCTACTTCGGATTAATTCTCGATAATCACCTACAGCGTTTATTCAAAATGGCCGCCAGCCAAGTTGTCAATGCGACAGACGAGGAAATTAACAATTTTAAAGAAAATGTTGTTCCTAATTTTGCAACCTATCTCAAAGAGGAGAGAATCTATAAAGCTATTTTTATTTGCTGATTACGCTAATTGTTGTGAGACAAGATGCAAAAAGGTGTTACACTGCAATGCTTCAAAAATCCGCTGCAGTATATTGCCACAATCGTTGTAAAAGGTAGAACTTGGTTCTACTGTGTCAGCTGCGCTTGCTGCAACAAAAATGTTGCGAGACTTGGTGAATATCGCAATAAAAATACTGGACAAGTGCACGAAAAATGACATAGTGTAACTACGTCTTTACGAGTCAATCGAGAAGAGTATCAGCGCGTGAAAGAGTTGTGGAGCCTCTTTGACGTACTTCTGTATTGCGGGCTCATGCGACAGTCAATATATGATTGGCTCAGCGGCGTTCAAGATTTTGCATTGTTTTGCGGTATTTCGAATTAATGGCACTGTTCTCAACAAATCACACCCAAGAAGGGAAGGCATTATTAATGAAGAAAACATAATCCAGACGTGCTTGATATGTGATCAAACACATGCAAAAATAAAGCCAACATTTAGTTCAGATTTCTATTACTGTCGTGACAATAGAAGTGTTCCTAAAATATTGCTGCAATCCATTTGCTTGTCCCTGACCTGAGGTATTTTTGGTAACTTCCTGTTTTGAATTTGATTGGTTCTTGATTCTTGACCAGTCAATAAGTATAGGTTAGTGACCGAAACGGAGGTCACTACGCTGGTTATTAACCCCGAGGGCCGCAGGCCCGAGGGTAATAACCAGTGTAGTGACACAGACGATATTTGTCGTTATTTAACAAAAAAATGGTATTCTAGACGTAGTTTTAAAGCGATATAGTAAGTCATTTAATATGCAAGGTCAATAATCTATTTATTAACCGCGGCACATCAAAGATAATTTATGCATGAATAAACTAAGAATCACGATTGTCTGACCAAAAAATTCAAAACAGGAACTTGTCCAACGAGTTTCAATTATCCAGACGAGCAAATGAATTGCGACAATATTTTAGGAACATTTCTATTGCCACGACAGTAAAATGTGGATTTATTTGGGGCCTGATATATTTCACTTCTCAGTGTTTGTCTTTGATATTATATCAAATACTTATATCAAATACCTGCTTTATCATAATTTCAATATTTTAATTAATGTATTTATATTAAAATATTTAGGCTCTTCCACTTACAGCCAATATGGTCCAGCCAACTGATTTAAAGGCACTTGAGGTAATGTAAATAGCCTGTAAACAGACTGTCTTGGGGGTTTGGGGGGTTTAGCAGAAGGCTATCTAAACTCCCAGAACGTCTGCTCGCAGGCTATAATGTAAACTGCATAGCTGTGCAGACGTTGTTGAGAATCTGGGTCATATAATAATTATGAAGCACAGCGGTAAAGGCTGTGGCAAACAAACTGTTTTCATTGGCAAATCAAGATTCTAGCAGATGCTTACATATACGCTTTTAGGAATTAACCATATTGTGAGAAAAACATTAAAACAAGTAGAGAAGTAATATTTCATAAACGAGTGGGAGTGTTTTACCAGGTGTTACAAACACGAGAGGACAATGAAAATCACGAGGCCGTTAACCGAGTAATTTTCATTGTTCTCGAGTGGTTGTAAGACATGAGATTTTTGTTGTTTTCGAATGTTTTATAAACACGAGAGAACATTGAAAATTACGAGGTAATAAGCCGAGTGATTTTCGTTGTTCTCGAGTGTTTGTAACCCCTGGTAAAACACGATACACGAGTTTATGAAATAGCTTCTCAATCGTCAATTATAGTAGAGGGAATTGGTGATATTGGTGCATATTAGATTAGACAATAGTTTCACGTTGAATTTATAATTCAGAAATGTCATTGTGGTAATAAACGGTTCTTTTGTTTGTGCCGTTTATTATCTGATTTCTTAATTATAAATTCAGTTTGCACGACCTTTACCGGGTTTCAAAACTCATGCATATGACCAAATATTTTTCTCTGATTGGATAATTAGCTCATGAATTATTAATGAGTTTGAGAAATTTATGTCATTGTCCGCTATTTTGCCGGGGTCGGCACCATGGGTCAGCACCTACCTGTACCAACAAGGTTTCTGATAGGGTTAGATAACCTAACCCAAACAAAAACCCTGCGTGCGTGCGCATGCGCTGTACGGGGTAGAGGAATAACGCCATCTCACGTCATCGTGCAAATGGCGTTGGGTGACTACAACTACCAGAATGCTTTGCCAGTATTCTAAGGTTTCGGCGAAAAGGGATGATTCAAAGGAACCCGTGCAGTCCTTTCGCGGCTTTTCCAAAATATGTCGTCAAATACTTTCAAAAAGCTATGAAGTAAACCAGATTTCTCAATGGGGTTAGGGTTTATGGTGTGTTAGGGTATCGAGAAGATTGCTAAAATCTTTATAGACTCACTGAAACTTGACGACAAATTTGGGAAAAACAAATTTGACGACATATTTTGGAAAAGCCGCGAAAGGACTGGACAGCTCCTTTTGAGTCATCCCTTTTAGCCAAAACCCTAGAATACTGGCAAAGCATTCTGGTAGTTGTAGTTACCCAACACCATCGTACGTCATCGTGCAAATGGTCTATTGGTTTTTCCGTCTATGTTTTGCGCGAAGGTCTAGCTACAAGGCGCAGGGGTTGCAGCGTGTTTCAGCAAGCATTTCTTGTTTGTATAATAATGTTACAAGATTTTTGCGTGGTTTTTCGCAGGCTTGGACTGACCATTTTGCCATAGCTGAATATGGTAGCATAATTGGCTATGGTTATAGCATATCAGCATATGGCTGAATATGATAAGCAAAAATGGAACAATGGTCAGTCTAAGCCTGTTTTTATAACGTGCGCGCAGACTCTACTGTCCGCACGATGGAATGTAGACAGTAGAATCTGCACACTGCAGGCTAGGTTTTTTACAGCATTTTACAAAGTTGAAAGGGAACAAACTCCTAGAAATACTTTTTTTCTTTTCCTTATGTATTATTCATAAATAACTTTATATAGTTATATTGCAATCGAAACCATATTATACCAATCGAAAATATAGATGTTGTTGTACCGCTGGAATACTGAATGCAGTAGGATTTGGCTGCCAGTGTAAACGCATGCCTGGCATACCTTTTAATGTGTTCTTTTTATCTTTTAGGGCCGTTTAGATTGCGAAGGACCAAACAATCGCCTTTATGAATTTGTAGGAAATATAACTTTATCTGGAAAAAAGTAAGACTGCTCAAAAATCAAAGTTATCTATTTTTATATTTATCATTATTGGACGGTATGCCTATAACTATTCCTTAAATCTGATTGGTTGCTGAAGCTGACGGGATTTTTGTGATATTTCTATCGTGATCATGGCGTCTTAGCTAGTGTGTGGGGAGTTCTATTGTGTGTTTTTTTTGTTATTGGCTGTTTTACTGTCGGAGTAATTAGGACGATAGTTATCGAAAAAAGATAGTGTATATTATAAACTGTGCGAGAAGCAACGAAGTGTAAGGCAGAATTATTGCGAGTAAAAAAGTATTTTTAAACCGTATAAGAAATCATTCTGTCAGTGAGGAGCGGATATTGGGTTTTGGCCTAAGTATTTGATCATCTTTAGAGAGCTAAACTTTCTGGAAACAAATGTTTTAGCTAAGTGTATTTGTCCACGTTAAATAAAGTTTATTGTATTATTGTATTGTATTGTTTTAAGAATCATATGCTTGTGGCAGCACTGATCTGCCGAGGCGAATATAGTATAGATATACTAGTCTAGTGAATTAGCTCAGGGAAACACTAACCAAACATTTACCCTTCACTTCACCGACTGAGAGATGCTTCTGTCGGTATTTGTAACGAATGGCTCTCCCTTAACAACTTTGTTTACTTCTAGGGCAGTTCCCCTTTCTCCAGATCAATTGTTATTAAGAGGTGCTCAGTTAAGAAATACTCAATGGGTATATGGTAAGTTAACTCTCTTTCATTCCCATCGGAGCCATTTGGCACTTTTATTTTTTACTCTGTTTAACGCCATACGATTTTACTTGTCAAGGGGGGGGGGGCTCCTGATATGGTGGGAGTTGACGGTTTAAGATTAATAATTACATCCAGGAGGCCGCGCTTGTGTGAAAAAGTGAAAATCTCGCACACACGACCAAATTTTCCTCGACAGGTTTCGCGAATGCTAGCTTTTCCTTCTCGTTCATGTGTACAATGAACAAGTTGTTATTTTTTGTTGCGGTCTCCGTGCTTATTTTGCAAATACGCGTAATAATTGGCAACTTTGAGGCAAATTTGTTACGTCTGTGATGCCATAGAGATCGCAGAAACTCAAAAAATGATAAAGCAACACCTTATACAGTTTTGGTAAATGTTAAGGTGAAGTAATACGAGCAACAAATTGCTGCAACATTGTTGCGTTGCAAGTTGAAAAGCGTTCCTGTACGTATTACCACCCACCTTAAACATTGTCGCGCAACAATGATTTTGTTGCAAGTTGAATCAGCATGTTGCAGCAAGTAGAACTGGAATCTACTTTTTTCAACAAATGTTTTCAACTTACAACAAAATCATTGTTACGTGACAATGTTTAAGGTGGATGGTAATACGTGCAACAACGCTTTTAAAAAATGTTGCGTTGCAAGTTGAAGAAAGATGTTGTCCGTATTACCTCACCTTAAGTGAAAATAACGAATTCAGAAGTAGAAATCTGTGGAGTGAAGCTTAAACATGCAAAATGTTGACTGTGATACACTTGCGAACCAGACTAGTTATAATTAGCGAGTGCATATATACAGAACTCGTGATCAAGCTCTCGGCAACGCCCTCCGTGGCTCAGTGGTCAGAGCATTGCACTAGAATCGCAAGGTCGTGGGTTCAATTCCTGCCGGAAGGCCTGTGTAGTTGCATTTTTCGCAACTGGTCCCGGTTTGGTCTTAAAATGTATATATTCTACACTCGAATTTTCCTTCACCAAAAATCCTTAGAACATGCTATGTAATCGAGTGAAATGCCCAATACTGGCATTACCACCTTATTATATATACAGAACTCGTGATCAAGCTCTCGGCAACGCCCTCCGTGGCTCAGTGGTCAGAGCATTGCACTAGAATCGCAAGGTCGTGGGTTCAATTCCTGCCGGAAGGCCTGTGTAGTTGCATTTTTCGCAACTGGTCCCGGTTTGGTCTTAAAATGTATGTATTCTACACTCGAATTTTACTTCACCCAAAATCCTTAGAACATGCTATGTAATCGAGTGAAATGCCCAATATCACTTATAATATACCCAATTCTCTCCGGGCATTACCACCTTATTATATATACAGAACTCGTGATCAAGCTCTCGGCAATGCCCTCCGTGGCTCAGTGGTCAGAGCATTGCACTAGAATCGCAAGGTCGTTGGTTCAATTCCTGCCGGAAGGCCTGTGTGGTTGCATTTTTCGCAACTGGTCCCGGTTTGGTCTTAAAATGTATATATTCTATACTCGAATTTTCCTTCACCCAAAATCCTTAGAACAACGTATATATATATATATATATATATATATATATATTATTTTTTATTTTTTAGGTATAGTTGTTTATACGGGACACGATTCAAAGCTGATGCAGGTAAATATGATGTAAACTATATAGAGTGATTTTTAGTCTTCTAAATATATGAACTGCATCATCCAACCAACTGCGTTATTATCTTGCGTTCTACCAACTTCTCTATACTGTAATAACTTCTTTCAACGTAAAACCTCCAAAATGTTAAAATTGTTATTTTTCTTTGTTCAAAAATAAATTGTTTGTACTGTAAATTTGAGACACAAAATTCTTGGTAATTTGTATAGTATAAATAGACTTTCCTATAACATGTGATATTTCACTCCCACGTTTTTGTTCAGCTTCAGTCGTGAAACACTTGCTTTGCTTCGTCTTGAAATGTAGTCCGTTTCTTTTTATTACGTTTCTTTTTATTATTTTTCCATTTTTTGCCCTGTCCATCTCTCCATCTCTCCATCTCTCCATCTCTGGCTTCTGCAATTGGTGAATTTAGTTTTCCTTCATCGACGCATAATTTTTTCACATTTTGCTAAAGATTTCCGTACAGAAGAAGAACCGAATGACACACGGTGTTTCGCTGTACAACAGCTCATCAGTGTAGCTTGGAACAATCTGAATGAATTTCACCAATTACTTATACACATGCGATCGTCGGTGACAACCGCATGTGGGACAGCATCGGTGAAGTACATTCAGATAGCGTGAAGTGCACATGGGCCCAGAGTGCTCAAACTTCCACAAGGGTAGTGAGCGTTGCATTATCGCTAATAGATACCCACGGCAACTTCACAGAGTGCTCAACAACACCAAAGTGAAGGAGCGTACATAGTTCAATCTACAGACACGGTGTTTCGCTGTACAACAGCTCATCAGCTCATCATATATATATATATATATATATATATATATATATATATATATATATATATATATATATAAGTGAGTTATGGTTCACGAAATGTTAGAGAGTGCTCAATACCATATATAGATAGAGCAAAATACAAAGTATAAAGTATAGTTTTACCTTAAAGTCTTCGCTACCAGAGGTTTCACCCTAAACGGGATCATCAGGCGACCTGAGAGTCGCCTGATGATCCCGTTTAGGGTGAAACCTCTGGTAGCGAAGACTTTAAGGTAAAACTATACTTTATACTTTGTATATATATATATATATATATATATATATATATATAATAGGTTGCGTCTTACGCACGCTGTAATTGGTCAATTACCGTGTTTATACAGTGGCGGATTACCCAGTAGGCTGAGTAGGCTGAAGCCTGCAGGCCCGGGCTTGCAAGAGGCCCGTAATTTCCAGAGAATACATTTTTTATTAGTATTATTATTTTTATGAAAATGTCGCAAATAATTTTTTTAATACGTATATGAAAAATACATCATATATTATACATAAGAAAGCTGTGAGATAAAAAGCTGCATAGATTTTTATTTTCCTCTACAATAGTATACAGACGTGATCGTTTGTTCAGTTATTCCAACTGAAGCTTTCAATAACTAGAAATAAATGCTTCCAAATAGTTAGCTCCAATCTCATTTGTCATTCATAGAAAATTGTGATTATGGGACTACAACGGCCTCAGAATGCAGGAACGGCATTTCCGAGACTCTAAATTTCCAAATTTTACGGAGGGACATGCCCCCAGCTCCTTAGACGGTTCTCGCGTCTTCTGTAGTTGAATATCGTTACCGAATTCTGGTAATCCGCCACTGTGTTTATATCAGGATATGTGAACACGGTTGTGACGTCACGGAACATTTCTTAGCCTTATTTCATAAAAGAAATAGAAAATAGATGCCCTGTGTTTATATAACCTGATGCAAACACTCGAGTGAGTTGGGAGAATTCGAAAGTACTTATGTAAATCCTCGCCTACGGCTCGGGTTCACATAAACTTTCGAATTCTCCCAACTCACTCTCGTGTTTGCATCAGGCTATATAAACACGGGCGGCCATTTTCTATTTCTTAATTATATTGTTTATTTTCAGAACTCTACTGCTGCTCCAATTAAAAGATCAAATATGGATCACGCCACCAATTTACAAATTCTGTTTCTATTTGCAATGCTGATGATCATGGCATTTTTAAGCAGTTTGGGGTCTTACCTGTGGACAAGTGAGTGGCACTTTTACCGTTCAGAATAAATTAAATAAATATAGTTAAAATAAAACTCAGAGCGTTCATTTTCTATGTATTTCAAAATCAGAGCAAGTGTTACACATTATGATTTTTTTCGCGTAGTCGGACGAGATAACCCTCTATTCGGACTATGCCGGGTACGGTGCTCAGGCATGGGCCACTTGTTCACATTCACGGCGCCCTGGATCTGATAAGCGTTCGCACAGAAAGCTTTTGATGACTTTTGTAGTTATTTTGTGGCTTTAAGCCTTGGAATTACAAGGAATATTATTGAGTAAGAAGCGTGGGCACGTCTTTGGGCACTGAAAACGTGTTCACCGATTAGTACCCAGGCACGGTGCCCGGGTACTATACCTCAACGTACGGTGCCCAGTTTTGATTACATGTAGTTTGAATTGGGCTCCGCGAAAAAGTCGTGTTCACATTAGTGCCCGTGCCTGGGCACCTAGTCTGAACAGAGGGTAAGACATTATTTACCACGAATACTTGGCACTAACAATGTACTGTTTTAATATTCGTTGTTAATTTTTGTGTTAGAAAACGAAAGATCTGGTTCATGGTATATGGGATACGAAGGTAATTACGGTTGGCCGTGTATCGTTTTAGCTGAATGATTATAAAACCATCACACACTTAAATATCATAATTATTATGCTTAAGAAATTAACAACGTTCGACTAACAGAATTGTTATCCTTGTTTCAACAATATTGTCCAGCAATGATGAAACAACAAAGTTGTTCATAGTGCAGGAACAGTGTTAGAACAAGTACATGTATTAATTCTTTGAAAGTACATGTATGTTCACCATTCTTGACATGCCTGTTCCAACGTGTTAGCATGCATATTATTGTATTTATAACTAAACAATGTTGTAACAACATTGCTATCATGGTTGAGCAGTATTTGAACTTCACGGATGTCTACTAAACGCCTCATGCAATCGCACCACATGCACTACATGTTTAGGTACAACTCGTATATTGAACAATATTGTTGACAACATTGTTCATGCATGTTGGCCAATAATTAAACCTTGTTTATGCTCGCCGGAACAACTGAGGTTTGGAAAAGAGTGGGAGACAGAGGACATAATATCAGAATCAGCAGAGACTTGTTGCTTGTATATACCTATTTCTAATGTCTTTGCCAAACTGAAGTAGTTCATGTTTTTGCGATGAAGGAAGGGGAAGAGTCAAAAAATTAATACCTTGAGTATTTGGACAATGTGCGGGCATGTAGGCCTGAAGTACGTATAGTTCCAGTCTTCTACGCGGTCTGGTCAAGCTGATCTGGTGAAAAGATCGCGTAGGAGACTGGAACTATACGTACTTCAGGCCTACATGTCCGCCATGTTTGGCTTCAATCTTTGCCCGGTGAATGAACAGCAGATATCACTCCAGTTATATATAGAGCTCACTGGGTTAAACTCTCTTAAACACTTTGTAATACTAATTGAAATAATTCAATATATCTATTAATGCTAACGTGTTTTTTTTCTTACATCTCTTCACAGGACGTAAACCCCAGAGCTTCTTTTTCACGATAATAACGTTTATCATTTTATATAACAATCTTATACCTATTAGTTTACCTGTTACATTGGAGGTAAGAGACTAATATTTGGTAATCATTCATTTGAAATTTGAAAAAAAGTTTGCTTTTGCAAGATTTTCTAGTTCGAGTAACTCTATTCAGTTCTCGTAATTTTCAAAGTGTCAAAGTGTCTATGAAACGAAAATTAAGTCTGTCTTATTTGAAAGAACACTTAAAACGATAGAGTAACATCTTTTGAAGTTTTTCGTTGCCTTGTTTCGTTCTTGATGTATTTCAGTTTGTTTGTTATGTAAATTAAACATTTTGACGTCACACGTGCATAATGACTTATCGAACGAAGTTGTATAGACCACTTTCATAATGGCCACCAGTTTAAATATTCTTTTATGTGCATCTTAATGAGCCTTTCTGGCCTCGTTATAAAGCAAAGATTATTTTGAATTGCAGACTCATAAACGAGGCCAGAAAGGCTTATTAAGATGTACATAAAAGAATATTAAAATTAGTCGCTATTATGAAAGTGGTCTATATCTTTGCTATTATCAAACATTATCACTTGAAAATTTACATGTTTAGTGTTCTGGGCGAAACACACCCACATGCTTCCTTCGAATTAATTTGGTTTGATAATAGCATAGACATATAACTTTTTTTGATAACTCATTATGCACGTGTGACGTCAAAATGTTTAATTTGCCTATCAAAACAAACTGGAATATCTCAAGAACGAAGCAAGGAGCGAAAAACTGCAAAATATGTCACTCTATAATTTTAAGCGTTCTTTCAAATAAGACAAACTTAATTTTCGTTTCATAGGCACTTTAAACGGTTAGGTGTTTTTTTATTCTATGTTTATTAGATTGTAAAGTTCATTCAAGCCATATTCATAAATTCGGTAAGTAAATATTATGACATGTGTGACATTTAACATTTAGGCTTGCGCACAATAGACGAATTTAATTCAGACGAATTTAGTTCGAATTAACTTCGTCGGTAATGCGACGTCGAGTTAAAGGGTATTGGCAGTAAAAATTAAGTTTGTCTCATTTGAAAGAACTCGTCAAATGGTATAAGAAGACCTTTAACAATTTTTTCCGTATCTGTTTTGGTCTTGGAAATATTTCGACCAAAGACAGCGTGCTGTCCGCCATCTTGTTGTAATATTGGGTCTAATTAACTAGGAAATTGGTGACGTCACAACCAGGGTAAACCTGATGAAACTACTCCGTGGGTGACCAAATTTCCACGGAAGGCTTTTTAAATGTTGTGGGTCAATTTAAAATGGAAACAGCGCAACAAAATCGAGTTTCTAGCTCATAATGTCATAAGGTTGGCAACATAAAAATTTCACTTTACCCTGGTTATGATGTCACATGCATATCGAAGATAATTCCAAGATGGCGGACAGCAGGCTGTCTTTGGTCCAAATATTTCCAAAACCAAAACAGATCCGGAAAAATTGTAAAAGGTCTTCTTATACCATTTGACGAATTCTTTCAAATGAGACAAACTTAATTTTTATTGCCAATACCCTTTAAATGTCGAATTTCAGTCGAATGTAATTGTTTTTACTTGGACGCGTTGAGCCTGAAAACGATACCTTGAAAACATGGCGCCAAATTGTGACAGATAGAAGAGAGATATTTAATTGGAGGCGACGATAATTCATCGTAACTCGAACACGCATCATCGTCGCATTATCCGTCTGACTCAAACGAATTTAATTCGTGTGTCGAATTTAATCCAGGTATACGTCGCAGCTTTGTCGAATAAAATTCAAACAATTAAATCCGTCTGAAAACTGTGGTCTGAATTAAATTCGTCTATTGCACGACGTTTAGCGTAGGCCTTATTGACTGAGGGAAACAGTATGTTTTGTGGTCCCCGAGGCGGGTTCCAGTCAATAAGTATTTTACTCTATATACCAAGTATCAAAGAAAACAAAAAAGGAAAGGCGTCAAATTACTGAAGAGTCTTTATCTTTAAGTAAATTTTTTATTTCATCGCTGGTTCGGCTAGGGAGCCTTTGTTTTTGCCACATAAGTTGATAAGTAGTTTCGGTCTGAACGATTTTGTTATTCACCAGTCCATAACATGTTATTCACCGTTCAGAGCTGTTGCTGGGAGACAGTCGAATTTCATGACTTTCACGTGATACCCTCTCGCCCAATGAGACGCAAGAAAACATGAACTGTGACACTTGGTATATAATAATCTGACTTTTGATGTCATAATCACTGCATTGCAGCCACAATCTGCTTGTCCCAATACCAGATGAGTTTTTTTTAGTGCAAAATTGTCGTATCTCATGAGTGACACACCCACCACCCACATTTACTTGTTCTAATATTTTCTTTCTAAATCCTTCCTTCAACTGATTAGTATGCATAGTGCGCTATGATGAACACTGCTTGTTCTGGTCTGCTGTAACATCGCATACTAATAATTTTTTAATTTGTAACTTATTAATTTAATGAAAAAACACTTTATTTCATTGCAGACGAGTTGTTCAGTGTTTACTTTTTTTATTTGAATAAAAATGTTAACCCTTTTCGGAGTGTCCATTGCTTTGTATTTTATTAATTTACTCAGTGGTAACCGTAATTTCTTACTAATTTAACATGTGTTACTTTTATTGCAGGATTATGAAATGTATTATGATAAAAATGATACTCCAGCCATGGCCAGAACATCAAACTTAAATGAGGAATTAGGACAGGTGGGTTTCTCATCTTATATTTATTGCACAAATAACACCATGTTGTTAAAGTGGTTCTTTGATAACATTGTCATATTTGTGATGTAATTAATAATATACATGACAAAATTACTGCATCCTGATTGGTCGAGAGGAGTGCGATTTTAATGTTATACAGTGCAGAAAAGGTGTAATACAGTGCAGAAGAATGAAATACAGTGCAAATTTCAATGAGTATTAAGTATTCTGATTGGCTAATAGACAACCGGAAACTACCGGAAAGCCAATGAAATGCCTTTGCGGATTTTGAAGGATGGTTTTTCCTTCACGAGAAAATCCAATATGGCGACCATAACATAGAGTTGTCGAAGAACATTTCGATGAAATACAGAAGGTATTTTCTTTTAATATTGTTATTAAAGTTCCTGCAAAAAAAAAGCCAAAAGCTACCGTCGACTCCGCCTGTTACCATTATTGTCTCAGAATTTATTGTGCATTCCATGCCTTTACTTTTTTGTTCATTATGAATATTGTTTTCTGACACCCTCGTCAAAATAAAGTTCGGCTTGAAAAAAAAAGCAAGGCTTGAAAAGTTAAAAATTAATTAAAAAATTAGTATTAAAAACCTGAACGATTTCGATCTACCTGATCATGTTGAATTTTCTCTTAAACTTGGGCTTGAACTTTTCACAGGGTTCTCCGGTTTTTCTCTCTCTACAAAATCAACACCATCAGGGATAGGAGTGGCGCCCACCCCTGCCTTGGGGTAGTAGCCAACGAAAGAGGAGCCTTCTGGTTGCCAACGACTACGGTCGACACACCCAATTCCCCAACTCAACTGAAGTTGAACTTGCACTTGGATTAGAAAAAAGACCTTGTATTTTCCTTTATGTTCACACCTGAAGATCATCTAATTTTTAATAAATGTTTAACTTTTCAAGCCTTGTTTTTCGTGAATATTGTTTTATACTTTGTGTTTTATCTTAGGTCAAATACATATTTTCGGACAAAACGGGAACACTTACAAGCAACATTATGGAGTTTAGGAAGTGTAGTATTGCAGGAATTATGTATGGGTAAGGTTGCTGTCTTGTTTTTTTATTGTATGTCAGTATGTGGTCTGTTCCAATTCTGACATTAAGTTGTATTATTACACTTTTCCTCTTTGTTATCATGCAGAAAGCAGTATTTCAGTGGCGTCAAAAGACTTTTCATTAACATCAAAAGCATAGTCAATTGAGCGAATGGATAATTATTTTAACTTAAAAAATGTAACTTACGTTCGGTTGAAGTAGACCTTTTTGGCGTTTATAAATGTTTGTTTTATGCAAATATTTTCAATGTACATATATGATTCTCTCTTCATTCGCTTAAACAGCTTATTATATAATGAAAAGTTTTTTGACGCCAATGATTTTTTTCTGGTATAAACGAAGGGAAAGGTGTTACCTTTGGCAACAGTGAACAATATTTTTACACCCAAGAAAAGAGCAGCTTTTACAAAAACGCTGGAAAATTAGTAAAATTTCCGAATAAATCAACCTGTTCTCGCTGACCGCGATATAATGGCATTGTTATTCATCTCTTTCAGTCGATTTTACGACCTGTACTGAAAATTGCGTGCTAAATGATTTTGCCGTGAAGGCCTTTTTCTCATTTAAGAATTTTTTTTTTGTCAGTATGAAGCATGGTGTGTATTTCGTTCGGTATTGTTTTAGTACATTTGTTCTAAAATTTTCTGCTTGTCTAGGGGTGATGGTGAAGCATTTAATGACCCGTCCTTATTAGATAATCTTCGTGAACACCATGTGAGTATTATAGTTACAGGACTGATAACTATATTATAGGAAAAAAAACCCACCTTATAGCTACACAATACAAATAATTGAAAGGTGAATCACAGTCGTTACTACGCATTCACGGGTTTGTTTACATTTCTTTGTGGATAATTCATTGTTCTTACGAGTGAGTGGAATCGAGGAAGGAATGAACCAGCAAAATCGTTTTTTAAGTTAAGATGGTAATATTTTGCGTCTTAATTTAAACATGGAGTTGTCTCAAAACGTTGTGCTTTTTTCGGAGTCGTATTACACGAGATACATAGCAACTGCACTTAAAGTTTGTGTGAAACAAACGAACAAACAAACGAACGAACAAACGAACGAACGAACACACTCACACACACAAACAAACAAACAAACAAACAAACAAACAAACAAACAAACAAACAAACAAACAAACAAACAAACAAACAAACAAATGCCATGCATGCGTAGTAGAGACTGCATGTGATTCACCTTTTGTAAATTAAATCATATATATAGACCACTTTCATAGTCGCGACTAGTTTGAATATTATTTTATGTACACCAGACCGTTTGTGTGTCTGCAATTCAATAGAATCTTTGCTTTATAACGAGGCCAGAAAGAATCATAAAAGAATGTCTAAATTGGTGGTGATTATCTAAATTGGATACCAATTACTTATAATAATTAGAAGTCACACTTTAATGATGTCTATTTTCTAATTAGTTAATCTGTTTAATGAACACACTTTATGAAGTGATTGTTAAAATATTATGGTAATTTACTTATTGAGTTTACTTTATTTTAGCCCACCTCGTCTGTCATTCGAGAGTTCTTAACTCTGTTGTCTGTATGTCATACTGTTGTACCTGAAAGGGATACTCAGAATCCTGATAAAATAATTTACCAAGCAGCGTCACCAGGTATGCATTTTAACTTAATAATTATTTTCAATCCCTCATTTGACTAATGCATAGTCAATGAAGTCCTCTAAAATTCAGTTAACATTCAAGTTTGCTGTGGTTTTACCATAGCGTTTCATAATTTTGAGCATTATATTTTTTTAATGGAAAAACAACATGTTGTGTAAAGTTCTTAGTTTACTAGTTAAGTTATAAATAATCAGGGAAACTTTCAAATTGAAGACTAGTCTTTTTCTGCGTGTTTTTTGACTCACTAACCGAAAACTTCACCGATTTTTAAGTTCAACCCGCGCAAAAAATATAAGTCAACTTTTTACAGTATTGATGCCTGAACAACGTTTTAACAACATTATTATCATGGATGCATGAACATTTACACAGCATTGTTGAGACAAACAACATTGTTCACCATTGATAAAACAACTAGATTGTTTGCAGTTGTTGGAACATGTTCACCATTGTTAATATAATTATTCGTTCGTTCGTTCGTTCGTTCGTTCGTTCGTTCGTTCGTTCGTTCGTTCGTTCGTTCGTTCGTTCGTTCGTTCGTTCGTTCGTTCGTTCGTTCGTGTGTTTGCTAGTTTGTTTGTTTTTATCTAACTTAAATACCAACTGTGAACGAGTTCTACGTTTTTACCACGTGTCATTTGAAAATTATTGATTTGCATGGCTCCCCTTTTTCTATATTTTGTGTATGTGATGCTATCATGCCTTTGTAACTATTTAGCGAAGTTGTAAATTGGTTTGTGATATTTTATTTTTTAATATAGATGAAGGTGCGTTGGTGGAAGGAGCTAAGCTTTTTGGATTTTCTTTTAATGTTCGGACACCTACATCAGTAATAATTAATGCTGTAAGTTCTTAGGTATAAAATTAAATAAAACCCATTATAGCTTCTGCATGGGTATTCAATATTGTCTTTTGTATGTATAGATGGGTCAAGAGGAAGTTTATGAAGTTCTTAATGTGTTAGAGTTTAACAGGTAATAATATAATCATTAAAATAATTGAGTTTATTCTTCTCAATGCAACGAAATACTGTATCTCAATACTTTTTGTGTTTTGATTCAGTCAGTATGTTGTTTGTTTTTCTAATCTGCATTGGTAGCACTAGATATTTTCTGGCATATTAATTATTAAACATTATTTATTGAAAGTTTATTCTCGTTTCTGTTTGGCCGAATACTGTACATCCTGGTTTGTTTTGCATAACAAAGTTATGCTGGCCATATTTGATAATATATTGACCTCGGTCAGTGTTATCTGATAAAACCGAAAGCTGAGGTAGATAACGCTGACCAAGATATGTATGTATAACCAGACAAAGTGCTAAAGAGCGGTGCCCTGTTTGGCGTCAAGAACGTCGCTTGTATTCTCGTTCCCAGAGCCCATGTTTCTGTGTCCGTGACTTACGTGTCAACGGCCTAGCGTACGATTCCGTCAAACACGCAGAATATAAAGTTACCTAACAAGTCGTCATGGCACCATAGTATAAAGCTGCCTGACGATCTAGCCCCTAACTTGCATATCAGGGCACTGCAATTTCGTGCAATTGTGTTTACCTGCATGGGAACGCTTTGCTTCACGGAGATCGTCAAAAAGCCGCCAATATCTTTCTCGTCAAAAACAAGTGACACTACGTGACAAAGCGGCTACTCGTCAGGGCACCGCAGTTTCTCATATCATTACGTAAATATTTGCTTAATATACAAAATGTAACAGATGTTGAGTGGACGCGTGCGTCAAGCTGAAATGCTTAGAGAATATTTCTGAGCTCCAGATAGAGATCGATTGATCGAACCTGCAACCTTAATTCTAGTGTCCGCGGTTAGACGCTCTGACTATTGGGCTACTGAAAAGCACATACTATGACTATAGATTTGCAAGCTTGGCTCAATGGCTTTCCATCCAAGCTTCAGTAGCTCGATGGTTAGAGCGTCTAAATAGACACTATAAGGTTGCAGGTTCGAGTATTTGAGCTTGACGAACGTCAACTGAACGTCTGTTAATCTTACAAACGTACCACATGCACATCATGTATATACGTAATGTACCACCCATAATAATACACTTTAGTATAAATACACAGGTGATTATAGAAAATTGCGCGCGCTGATTGGTCGAGCTACTTCCGACTAAATCTCACCTACAGCGTTTATTCAAAATGGCCGCCAGCCAATTTGTCAATGCGACAGACGAGTAAATTACCAATTTTAAAGAAAATGTTGTTCCTAAAAGTACGAAAATGTGTATTTATACTAAAACAATTATTCACCTCAGTGAATATCGGTGAATAATAACCTCGACTTCGTCTCGGTTATTATTCACCGATATTCACCTCGCCTAATATTGTTAAATAAATGTTTCAAAATGGCTTTGATACAAAACAATACATGGATGTGCGGAATTCATTGCAAATCTATGAATCTGATTGGCTTTATCATTTACTATTTGGCGATGAAATGCGTTTGCATGCACGTTACAATATCGGGTTCGTCGTTTTAATGTTAAATACCATATTGTATGCATTTTATGTTTATTTTTTAGCACTCGTAAACGAATGTCTGTAATTGTGAAAACACCAACAGGTCAAATCAAGCTTTACTGCAAGGGAGCTGTAAGTAACTTTGTTGATTTTTGATATCGTCTTGTAGTATAAACCAACTAGTGGACTATTACAAATGCTGCATTTGGATTGTCTGAGCTACTCACTGTCTATTGGTGATAGACCATGAGTAGCGAAAGAGTCAAGTTTTAAATGTAAAATAATGGTAGAAAACTAGAATTTCTCCGAGGTTTCAGTTTGTTTCTTTAAAATAGTTTGTCTGCATGACTAGTTGGTTTATTAGTTTCAGAAATTGCAGCTTGATGTTAGTAATAATTGTCAGTTGTTTGCTGTACAAGCTGGACTGGGCACAGTCTAAGGCATAAATACCTTAAATAACCTTGCTCTGCTATCTGAGTTCTAGTGGCCCAATCGTTAGAGCGTCTGGCTAGCATTCAGAAGGTTGCGGGTTCGAGTCCCGCTTAGAGCTCAGAGTTTTTCTGAGTATTACTAACACAGCTTGTACAGCAAACAACTGACAATTATTAGTTGGTTTATACTTAAACAATTAGAGGACTTGCCCTTGTTGTCTATGAACGATAGCTGCGCTTCGTCGACTATCAGCTCGTAGACATCTTGGGCTCGTTGTCTAATTGTAAAAATAGTTGTATAATGCAACTATTAGTTTTTACGTAATGCATATAAATTATAGAGTTTTTAGGAGTTTGCATGAAGACAATGGATAATATCAACAAAAGCTCAAATGCTCAAATTCTGAGACCCAGTCAGCTTTATTAACCCTTTACCGGGCCATGGTTGCCATTTGGAAACTTATTACTTTGGCTAATGCCAGACGATTTTACTCGTCAAGTGGAGACCTCCTGGTAATCTTCCCGGTAAAGGGTTAACGTGCATATAGATTACTTTATTTAAAACAAATTCTGATGTTTGTTATGTTGGCCAGATTGCAGCAGCCATGAGGCCTAAAATTGTCGCAAATTGTAGTTGTTTGCAATTATTGTTTCCTCGCGTAAAAAGCATAAGACATTTTGTACATGATGATAAATCTGTAGAATTTGCTAAGTTTGAGGGAAATGTAATCCGTCAAGTCTTTAATTTTCACATGCCTCGGTTTCCTTTGTTCTTTTCGGGGAATATAATAGTCCCGGCAAATCTTGGGACTCATGTGAGTAATGTTTAGTTGATCTCTCCTGTGCTCCGAGGGTTTTTCGCTGGGTTCTTCGGTTTTCCTCCCTCCGTAAAATCAACACTTAGGGCTTAGCTGGGATCCGCGAACTGTGTCGTATGGCGGCTGTTTAAAGCGCCTTTGATATGCCTCGACAAGGCCACATTGAAAAATCCTTAGGAGTAATTTGATTGTAAAGATACATGTTTGATGTATTCTAATTAGAGACCTTTACCTTTAAACAATAGATTAATATTCCCTCTAATATTCCCTCAATATTTCTTTTCTATTGTGACTCCTGTCAACCTCGTCTATGTGAAAATTAAGTACGTTATTTCGCCCTCGGTGAATAAATCACATATCCCCTCGTGGCCTCAAAATAACCTATACTTAAACGAGTGGGGGGTGTTTTACAAGGGGTTACAAACACGAGAGGACAATGAAAACCACGAGGCCGTTAACCGAGTAATTTTCATTGTTCTCGAATGTTTGTAAAACATGACAGAATAATGAAAATCACGAGGCTGGAAGCCGAGTGATTTTTATTGTTTTCGAATGTTTTACAAACACGAGAGAACATTGAAAATTACGAGGTAATAGGCCGAGTGATTTTTGTTGTTCTCGAGTGTTCGCAAAACCCTGGTAAAACACGATACACGAGTTTATGAAATAGCTTCTCAATCGTCAATTATAGTAGAGGGACTTGGTGATATTGGTGCATATTGGATTAGACAATGGTTTTACGTTGAATTTATAATTAAGAAACGTGGTAATAAACGGTTCTTTGTTTGTGCCGTTTATTATCTGATTTCTTAATTATGAATTCAGTTTGCGCGACCTTTACCGGGTTTCAAAACTCATACACGTGACCAAATATTTTTCTCTGATTGGCTAATTAGTGCATGAATTATTAATGAGTTTGAGAAAGTTTCTATCCCAACTCATACATTTGTTTTAATTATTAATTATGAACGATTCTTATTGATTTAATGTAAATTTATGTTCATAGTTCGGATATTTGATTGCTTTAACAGGATACTGTTATCTATGAAAGATTGTCTGGCAGTCAGTTGTACAAAGATGTCACACTAAAACATCTGGAAGAGTTTGCTACAGATGGTAAGAACTTGTCTAAGCGTACTTAACAATTAGTTACAGTAAGAATGACAATATTAACAAATAAACAAGTGCATGCTCTAACTTCTCAATATAATAGTGAATACAATTTCAAAATTTAATTGATAATCAACGAATGTTTATTGTATTTGGGTGTCATTGGAATTTCGACGTTGAAGGTGGAGTGGGGTGTGTGTGGGGAGGGCGTTTTTGTCAGATGATGTCATATTTTTGTTTTTACCATCGCACGAAGGATTGAAATACCGAGAACAGAAACACATTAGGTTATTTCAAGTTTTTGTATGCGTTTTTAGAGCAATTTTCTCCAAATGTTTTCATTAAACTTTCATAGCGCTAGCAATATTATTTACAGAACCTCGGTTCTTGTAATCATCGTGGCCGCTTGAACGAATTGTCGAGTAAAAAAATGGGACTGCCGAGAGAGGATTTCTCACTGGGTGGTGGCGATCGTCTCTACAATCCTAGAATAATTACATTGGGATACACTGCGTATGTCAGGTGACTCATGTGCGCACGCGATATATGTTTAAAATGCGCCCTCCCCTTCCCCCTCCGATCAAGGTTGTGACCCAAATTTTGTTTGCTAGACTCAAAAGTCTTCCCTAGAAATCAACATTGAATGTGGGGGGGGGGGGGGGGAACAACGTTATTTAGTTTATTCATGCATAAATTATCTTTGATGTGCCGCGGTTAATATATAGGTTATTGACCTTGCATATTAAATGACCTACTATATCGCTTTAAAACTACGTCTAGAATACTATTTTTTGTTAAATAACGACAAATATCATCTGTATCATGAATAAACTAAGCAGATTAGTTACCTCCTTCTCGGTAACTAACCTATACTTATATCACGGTAGTTAAAAAAGCAAGAGCGAATCTACAGGTATTTGATGCTTTAATGTCCCAATGATCTCTCAGAAAATTTTAATATTTTATCAGAAAACTTTAGAAATAGCTGCGAACGCATCTACATTCTCTTGGCATGATAGGATATTCTAGGATAATATCAAAATTTGTTAGCATGTATCAGTTGGCAATAAATGTAAACAATACTAGTTTTGTATACCCATGAGTCTGGTTGTTTTGACCAAAGTCGGTGATTTTTAGGTGGTGATCAAGAGAAGCCATCTTTCTAAGGACGAGATTGTTCCGTGCAACGCTGTATTTTAAATCCGGAAACGTTAGACATGTGCGTTTCATGTCTCTGTCTTTTTATAACCAAAATTCACAAGTCACTGTTGGTTATTTTTTTTAGGCCTACGCACATTATGTATTTCAATGGCAGAAATTTCTCAAGAGGAATATGATCGTTGGAGTGATATTTATTATCGAGCTAGTACCAGTCTTGAAAACAGGGATGAGAAAGTTGATGAAGCTGCAGAATTGATTGAAAAGGTGTGTATATAGACAGAGGGTTAACTTTGTAATATTATAGAGAACCACTGCATGTAGGATGACATCGGGCTGTTTCGTGGGCTATAATCTTTTTGTAAGTATTGTGCGATTGCCGATAGGGACAGACGTTTGTCAAACTCAATTATTCATAAAGGTATTTCTGATCTTAACCCTTTCAACCGTAGAGGCCTCCCAATGACGACTAAAAAGCCAGAGTAAAATACTAAAAGGGAATCGAGGGTTGAAAGAGTTATAATTGAGGTTTCAAACAGGAGTCGAACTTGCAACTTTCTAATAACCCGTTAGACATTCCAACCATTGAACTGTAGCTAAGATCTGTTTGTTTTGTTTAGTAGCAGGTGTAACGTGAAACGTATAAAATAAGATCAAATTTAATTTCATGTAATTTCTGTTAGTGCAATTTTTGATTTCTGAAGTTATTCTTTCTTCCTTTTTAGAATCTGTTTCTTCTTGGAGCCACGGCTATAGAAGACAAGTTACAAGAGGTAAGATAAAGTGCTAAAGAACTGTTTTGAATGAGGTGGGTTATCATTGATATTAATGTGATTAATCGCAGTGTGCTGCATACGGAACATGGTTTGGTATGACGTCAAATGATTGGTATGATGTTTAGTTTGCATACCAAACAACCTGAAATATCTCAAGAACAAAGCAACGAAACGAAAAACTGCAAAAGATGTTACTCTGTCATTCATTGTAACTTTGGTTTCAAATAAGACAATTTTCGTTTCATAAACAGTTTAAGGAGTTGGTGCAAGCCAATCCTTGAGTCAACTCGGCCTTAAATGCAAGATTATGGTAATAGTTATCCATGGGAAAGAATATCACCAGGTTTATGTGAAATCATCTTCTGCTTTTGAAGTCTCTATGATGAAGTAACTTTCATTGTTTCTGTGTCATGAATTAACCCTTTTCCGTCGGTGGGTTTTCCCTGTGACGAGTAAAATCGCCTGGCAGAGTAAAATACACAAAACTTGAGAGTCGTATGCCGCCCAGAAAGAGTTAGACAGCGCCAACGGCGTTATCAGACCAGATGCGCGGTACCCACCGCGCAATACAGTAGTCAAGATCATGTCGAGACCTGTTGCTGCAATCGTTACATAGACTAGACCTCGGTTCTGCTTTGTGCAACGACTGATGCAACTGGCCTCGCACGATTCCGACCAATGTACAGCATATCAGCCATTCCATAGTGACTCGCGTGACAAAGCCACAACATTTTAAGGTTAAAAAGGTTTTTTCTGCCATTTTTTATTTAGCACAAAACAAGCTTGCTTTAAATAAGGAAGCCCTGGGGAGATATTTAAAGTAGTATATTCAATTCCTAATAATTATATTTTAAGCCTTCGATTGAATGACTTATGGTCATGTTACTCACAAATGGCGTGACGCCAGAAATGAGAAAGTTTTAATCATTGGCATTCTTATTTATTTTCCTGGCAACCTATTAATTATACTTATATAGTCGACGAAATAATGTCGCAAGTTCAATCGGACTCGCGTGACATAAAAATGTGACTCGCGTGACCAGTGGCTAATGACAATAACAAAAACTCATTTTAAGTAATAACGGTCAATGGTTCTGTTTTCTCATTGTTTGTTGGAGCATTAATATGCCATTTGTAAAGTTGGACAACTGGAAGCTTATTTTTAGAAATGCCACAGCTACCCCAAGATCACTATATGAGAATTTGTATAAAAATGGCTTGTATAATAGTGTTAAAGCGGCCAAATAAATATTTTAAGAATAGAATTTGAATTAAATACATCTATTTAACATTCGACTGATATGAACGCCTCAACGGCTTTGAATTCTATACTTGTGACTCGCGTGACGAACATGAGGGTGATATTTCTTCAAAACTACTGAAAATATTTTCCTAGGTTTTGGGGGATTGGTTTCATTAACTAAGAGTACCAAGTTGTGATTAAACAAGTTGTTCAAATTGACAGGAAATGAGAATACTTTAAGTGAAAATATTGTGACTTGCATGACCCTAAAACGAGGGTGTTTTCACTGTGGGCTAACACAAAGCCGATACCTCATTTTGAAATTTAAAATTTGAAATAAGTTACTAAATAGCAATGGCAAGTTGAATACATAAAATAATGAAGAAATTTATTTTTGATATAAGAAATACAGTAGGACACTTTCCTTAAAAAGTAACAATATTTGTTCTAATCGATGCATAATTATCTATGTTCTTATTTCTGTTCCCACAATGTGGTAATTTTTTTTACATTCCAGAAGGGCAAGGTATTGTAGCACCCAAATTATGTTAAGTTATTTTTTTTCAACAATGTGTCATTTCTGTGAAATGGCTGATATGGTCGTACACACAGCAAGTACACAGTGCATTGGTTCGTGACATTTGTCTTCAACGATATATACGTCAATGCCGTGGAAGCACGGGTGGCGTGTGCTGTTAGGGCGCTGCCTCGCTGTAGTTAAGCCCAGTTGGACGGGGTTAGTACTTGGATGGGTGACCATCTGGGAATAACCCTGTTCTCGAACTTGAATTTCATGTGAGTAGAGTTTAGTTGTCCTTCAAGGGTTTTTCACAGGGTTCTGCGGTTTTCCTCCCTCCGTAAAATCAACACGTTAGGTCTTAGCTTATGTCGTGCACTTTTAACATGAGCCTCTGGCTCGGATGATTGGGCGACCACATCCTGTGCTTATGACGTTAAATAAATCATTACTCATTACTCAATGCTGTTGCGAGACAAGTTGCATGAAAAATTGCACCCAGTCACAGGGCCTATATAAAGTCAAACACAATCTGATAATTGTAATCTGATGGCATCTTATCTTTTGTTATTTTGTCGTACGTATTGCAGGGTGTTCCTGACAGTATTGCTGACTTAGCGGCTGCTAATATTAAGATTTGGGTACTGACTGGAGACAAGCAAGAAACTGCTGTCAACATCGGTAAGTTGAGCAGAAAGTGAAATGATCTAGGCTTATTCTTTTTTAAATGGCTAGCTTCGGCTAAGTTAAATGCTCTATTAGAACATGCAATGATTAAACTTGGTTTTTAAATTTATCCTCTTATACAATAAAAAGTAGTACAAAAATATCCATATTCGTAAGGCCGTATACAAAAATATTCTTACGCCTTTCTATACGGACTTTCTAACCGAGAAATGTATTTATGTATTTTAAAGGGTGTTAGGTGTAACGTTTTTTAGTAAGGTTTTTAATATCTTATCAAACATTTTGGTTCATTAGGTTACTCTTGTAAATTACTGACGGAGGATATGTCTTTGCTCATTTGCAAGGAGTGTGATCTTGGTGTAAGTAATGCGTAGATTATTTAAATGCTTTTCATTGAACGTTATATATTCACCTGATAACTAAACTGCACTGACCTGAGCTCAACTCAACTTTATTAAACTCAACTCAACTCAACTCAACTCAACTCAACTCAACTCAACTCAACTCAACTCAACTCAACTCAACTCAACTCAACTCAACTCAACTCAACTCAACTCAACTCAACTAAACTGATTACTAAACTGATTACTAAACTGGTTACTAAACTAATTACTAAATTAAGCTAATTACTAAACTAAACTGATTACTAAACTAAACTAATTACTAAACTGAATTGAACCGAACGCACTCAACTCAACTGTGATTTTTGTTCTTTTCCAGGGAACTAAACGTTGGTTGGATGAAATGATAAAGAAATACGGAGCAAAAGACAAACGAAAAAAGCAGAAAAAGTTGGAAGAGGTAAGCCATAATAACATTTAATATAATATAAGAACAGTATATAAAATTAAAAATTAAAATGTGAGGACGTCGCTATGTTGAAATAGATGGTTATCTTTCATATTTATAGAAAAGCCAAGTTGAAATGATTTTTGAATATTTTAAGTAGACGGCGTGAAGTATACCATTGCATGTAGATCGAAGTTTTGATTATAGTTCTTTGATTTGTCTTTTTTGAATTTTATTTCACAGGAAGAAAGACTAGCTCTTATTGTAACTGGTCAGGTGAGTAACTTACTACTAAGAACACGGGGATTGAGAACATTTTTAGCTGCGTGTGCCCATGCACGGATTTTTTCACTTTTGACAATTTACCGTTTCAGTCTTTACAAGTATGCAAGTAATACAAGTATCCTGTGCTTGCTAATTTTTTTTTTGGTCAAAAACGTACATAAGACATCAATACCATGCGTGGTTACGTTCTGTACCTTTTTTATTGGCAATGTTTATATGTGTTTCAAAAACTCATTAATATTCATGAACCAAATTGTCCACTAATATGCACGTATTTGATCATGTGCAAGTCTTTTATACCTGATAAAACTACTATGAATATTAACTAACGTGAAATTTTATATAAAGAATACTAATGAACGTGAAATTTTATATAAAATGTCATCCTAATTGGCAAATCTATTGTCGGCGTTTTTGAAGCTATTCAAAACACTCGTAGTCACGTTTTATCAGATCTAAAACGCTCGCGCTACGCGCTCGTGTTTTAAATCTGATAAAACGCTCCTACTCGTGTTTTAAGTACTATTTCAAAAACGAGTTCAAGTGTTTGATCACGGTATCAAAAACTCATTAATAATTCATGAGGAAAACACAAAAGAAAATCATGACCGTATCGTGTCTTTATATGTGATAAAGATACCTCCTGATTTACATAAACTTTAGCTTTGATTTTCTCGGCTTAGAAAAGGTTATTTTCCAAACTTACTACGCCAATGAACTTACCAAGTGGTTCGTTTTTGAAGCCGTTCAATAAACTCGCAGTTCGTGTTTTATCAGATATAAAAACACTCGGCTTCGCCTCGTGTCTTTATATCTGATAAAACACTCCTGCTTGTTTATTAAACAGTACTTTAAACATTTTAGACCTTAAATTACGCCTTAGAAGAAGAAATGAAGTTCAATTTTCTGGATTTAGCATTATGTTGCAAAGCAGTAATTTGTTGCAGGTATGTATTTTTTGGTTTGCATGATTGTTCTAATAAATGTTGTGCAATGAAAGATGTGTTCAGTTTCTTAATTGATTTTACCAAGAAAGATGGCGTCTTGTACATTTAACCACAAGTCTTTGCGACCCGTAAACATTGTTTTTAGAAAGATCAAGAAAGTTTTTGCTTATTTAATTCATGTGTGTATGATAAACAATGTTTTACTGTTATTTTAGCTGATTTAATGTTGCAAATCATTGGTAACATAATTTCTGTTGTTTTAACTTTTAATATCAAACGCTTACTCGACGTGTTTCTTTACTGGTCTGCTTTATGTTTGTACGCGAAGGTGAAACCTATTAGAAAAATTAAGACCACAAACAATGAAGCTGGAGACTTTATAGTAAGATCGAGATCTGTTGCTGAAAAAGCAAATTTGTAATGGTATGCATTACGAGTTATGTTGAAATATTCCCACCCAATTACACGTAAATAAGCAGTGGTGTAGGAAGCAAGTTGACGTTGGGGGATACAACTTTAAAATAATTCTTGTTTGGGGCTAGAGCTTCAGCACATGTTTTGTTATAAAAAGAACACTTTTCTATCTTGCAGCAGGGATACATTTTTCGATGATAAGGTGTGTGTTGGGGGGGGGGGGGGGGTACATGCCTCCTTAACATGACGTATCCTGTAGTCATGACCAGGATCCTGGTGACGAAGAGTTATGTTACCCTTACGACTCTGACTGTTCTTTTTTTCAAACACAGGTTGTTTATTTTGCTTGAGGATTCCTGTGTGGTTTTTTATTTCATATTTCATGCGTAGGCTCTTCTTATTCTGTTTTGTATATTTAGAGTTTCTCCACTTCAAAAAGCTCAAGTTGTCCGTCTAGTAAAATCACAAGTAAAGCAATCAGTAACACTAGCAATTGGTGATGGAGCCAATGACGTCGGTATGATTCAGGTACTGGTTTAAAACACGTTAAGGCTGATTTCTAGTCAGTGGAATTTTGCGAGCCGGCGGAATTTTTCTTTGTCTTTTGTGCTCTGAATTAGATTAGTTCCGCTCGAGAGCTCACAAGACAAAGAAAAATTCCGCCCGCTCGCAAAATTCCACTGACTGGAAATCAGCCTTTAGATTTGTAATTAGAAACTCTGGTATATTTCATGTTGTTTTATTTCTCTCGTTTGTCTTTAGGCTGCTCACGTCGGTGTTGGTATCAGTGGTCAAGAAGGTCTGCAAGCAGCAAGTGCCTCTGATTATGCCATAGCTCAGGTATATCTTCTGCTTTCTGGACCTTTTTTGTCTTATTTAGTTTTTAGAACGTTTGATTCTTGTTAATGCCTTCAGAAAATCGTAGAATTTTTTGTTCTCTTACACGTTTTCCCACTGGAAAAAGTTTTAGGACAATGACACATTGGGAAGATGACAAGAAACACGATTACTGTACTGCACAGCACTGCACTGCCCTGCCCTGCGCTGTACTATATTACATTACACTACACTGCACTGCACTGTACTGCACTGTACTATAAATGTCTCATTATTCTACTGTATCTGAGCCGGTAGAATAACGAGGCATTTGTTTACACAAGGTTAAAAGAATTTCTTGCTCCCTTGTGAATATTTTGAATATTTGTTATAACGAATGTTTGTATTTTGGTATTTTAGTTTCGTTTCCTCAATAAATTGCTTCTGGTGCATGGATCATGGAGTTACCAACGTCTTAGTAAACTTATATTATATTCATTTTATAAGAACGTCTGCTTATATGTCATAGAGGTAAGATGATAAACTCTTCCTTATCCTACTACGATATTGCGTGATTTCAAAAAGGCAAACGTTCTAGTGAGAACTTTTGTTGGTATATTTTTTTGTTTAGGTTTCCTAACTTTTATTTTTAACTTTTCATTTCTAACAATATATGGAAACCTTTTGTTCTTTCTACTTTGGTCGGTTGCTGTTTGCAGTCGTCTTCGTTTCACTGTCACCCAGACGCTTTACAGGCTCTGGCCTCACGGCGCTTAGCAGCTTTTTGCTAGCTATATACAACTGGGAAACTATTGTTATTTTGTAATTCGACGAGACTGCCACATGTTACTTGCAAATTTTAAGAAAACCACTCAAATGTAAAGGTTCATATACTTGCTGTATAGCTGCATTGTTAATATAGAGATGGCCCTTCGTAATTTTCATGGCCTTTTTTAAAACACAACACAACGGAATAGTTGAGTTTTACTCAGTCTTTACTACTTTGCCATATTATCTGCATGGTTGATGATGTCCTGAGCAACACATGACGAACGTTCAGCAAAATAAAGATATTTTACATGGTTGTATCCACGATATGTGAAATCTAATATATACTTCACCATGCAAAGCAATTACAAAACTACTAAATTATTTCTGTCTTATTATTGCTCTCACTGAAACTGATGTTTAAATGTTTCTTTATTCCTTTAGCTATGGTTTGCGCTGCAGAACGGTTTTTCTGGGCAAATTTTGTTTGACAAATGGTGTATTGGAATTTACAATGTGGTACGTCAAATTATCAAACGTCGAACGTTTCATGTGCCAAATCTAATGCAAATCAGCAAAATGCTTTGTTCAGGAGTTAGGAACCATGTACGAGTGTTTCTCCTGCAACAGAGTCTGTAAATTTTAAGTGTTTTTGTTTGGCAATAAGAGATATATAATCTTTTGCGATAAGTCATTATGCAAAGAGTGACGTAAATTTATCTTATAAGTTAAATTTACATATCAAACAAACTGAAATATCTCAAAAACGAAGCAAGGAAACAAAAAACTGCAAAATATGTTACTCTATCATTTTAAGTATTCTTTTAAATAAGACAAACTTAATTTTCGTTTCATAAGCACTTTAAAGAAATTAAATCCCCCCACCCCAACCCCTACCCCCACCTGTAAACTTGACCCTAAACCTAACCACAACCCCGCGGTGGACCTAAACCTAACCACAACCCTCCAGGAAGAAAGTCCTAC
This sequence comes from Paragorgia papillata, assembly GCA_035771165.1. NCBI lineage: Eukaryota > Metazoa > Cnidaria > Anthozoa > Scleralcyonacea > Coralliidae > Paragorgia > Paragorgia papillata. Next base: position 3,440,206 of record JAWNZC010000014.1, read on the forward strand.
CTCTCAGACCCCGAGCACAAATGAGAGGACATGTTGCGACAATACGACCGAGCGTCTCAACCTCGTCCCCAGTACCTCGTACCTGGGTACGAGGTTGCGAGCGTCTGCGTTTGTCACTAAATTTCGAATGTTTTGAGCGGGCTTTAAAGTTTTGTCTAAGGGGCTGTGTTTACACGAACCTGGCTATAGCCCGGCTAACCGGGATGGTTCTTGTCACGAAATTATTTTCTCGGTCACAAGATTGATTTGAAGCGATGATTAATTTGCATCTAAACTAGACCAAAAACCTAAATTAGTTTATGTGAGTTCCAAACCACAGTGCGATTTTAAACAGCCCCTAAAAGCTGGCTGATGAACACAAAAGAGCGATTTTATTAGCATTACGTGAGGCATATTTTCTAAGTGTTTTATAAAATATCTAAACATAATTGCATTTTTCTTTAGGCCTTTACAGCATTTCCTCCATTGGCCATTGGGTTATTTGATAAAACAGTTTCGTCTGATAGCTTGCAGCGTTTCCCTCAACTTTATAAACCCTCACAGAATGCGGAGTTTTTCAACACAAGGGTAAGACTTTTTTACTATATCAGGCTTATAGTGCAATTTTCTATTTTTAAGTGTCGTGTTTAAAGAACTTGTTTTCCGTATTGTTCCAAATCTTGAGGTAATGTTATAAAGTATAATTGAGACTGCTGAAAGTCTTCAAGATTTATAATTTTTGGAATGATTTCTTGTCTTTCCTGAATATTATACTCCGTTGCATTCGTCGTCTTGTTTTGGCGTTCTAAATTTAAGCGGGGCCCTCAAGAGCTCGGGGCCCTGGGGCATGTGCCTCAGTTGCCCCAGGTTAATCCGCCACTGACCATGCATAAAAGGAGATTTTGTGGTAACACCATGTTTATATTAATTAAACTTGCAGAATTTCAGCTAGCTTAAGCCGATGCTATATGCATGCAAACATGACAGCAAGTTAGAACTTAAATCAACAACGCACTATATAGGCAGGCAATTTTCGACTCGAAAAATATCGCTCAGTGGAAAACAGCCTTAATGTACGTTTATCTATTAAGGCTGTCTTCCACTAGGCCATATTTTTCGAGCGAGGCAACCTTTTGCTTTTGTCTTGGCTGATTAGTTCCACATGAGAGCTTACGAGACAAAAGAAAATGTCGCTTCGCGCGACATTTTTCGCCTATCGGAAATCCAGCATAAAGCCGGTTTTCCACTAGGCGATTTTTTTCGCGCGAAGCGACTTTTTCTTTTGTCTCATGAGCTCTGAGCTGGAACTAATCAGAAATCTATTGAATTCGAACAAAAGAAAGTCGCTTCGCGCGAAAAAAATCGTCTAGTGGAAAACCGGCTTAAAACCGGTTTTTCACTGGCGAATTTTGTAGCGCGAGGCGACATTTCTATTGTCAAAATTGAATAGATTGGAATAGATTTCTAATTAGTTTCACTCGAGAGCTCATAAAACAAAAGAAAAAGGTCGCTTCGGGCGACAAAATTCGCCAAAAAATGTCGCTGGAAGCGACATTTTCTTTAATCTCCTATAGCTCTCGGGTGAAACCAATTAGCCAAGACAAGCCTTAACTCGCTTGGTCATGGGCTGACCCAGTCCAACAGAAGGAAAGTTCAGTCATTAAGCACGCTACCCCGAAATGTTTTTCCTGCTAAAATATAGTCGTAAGGTTTGTTTGCCACATTAAAAATGGCTGCAATCATTTTCCCTAACTACTCAGAAAAAAGGTTAGAAACAAAGTTTTGTGTGGTTAACATTTCACTTTTGCTTTTTAGGTTTTCTGGGTGTGGATCCTTGCTGCAGTTATCCACTCTCTGCTTCTGTATTACCTTCCAACATTAGCGTTGAATCATGGTAAGAGGACGCTTGGACGGACGGTTCGTTCGTTCGTTCGTTCGTTCGTTCGTTCGTTCGTTCGTTCGTTCGTTCGTTCGTTCGTTCGTTCGTTCGTTCGTTCGTTCGTTCGTTCGTTCGTTCGTTCGTTCGTTCGTTCGTTCGTTCGTTCTTATTCTTCTCTTCTCTTCTCTTCTCTTCTCTTCTCTTCTCTTCTCTTCTCTTCTCTTCTCTTCTCTTCTCTTCTCTTCTCTTCTCTTCTCTTCTCTTCTCTTCTCTTCTCTTCTCTTCTCTTCTCTTCTCTTCTCTTCTCTTCTCTTCTCTTCTCTTCTCTTCTCTTCTCTTCTCTTCTCTTCTCTTCTCTTCTCTTCTCTCTTCTCTTCTCTTCTCTTCTCTTCTCTCTTCTCTTCTCTTCTCTTCTCTTCTCTTCTCTTCTCTTCTCTTCTCTTCTCTTCTCTTCTCTTCTCTTCTCTTCTCTTCTCTTCTCTTCTCTTCTCTTCTCTTCTCTTCTCTTCTCTTCTCTTCTCTTCCTTCCTTCCTTCCTTACCTCCCTCCCTCCCTCCCTCCCTCCCTCCCTCCCTCCCTCCCTCCCTCCCTCCCTCCCTCCCTCCCTCCCTCCCTCCCTCCCTCCCTCCCTCCCTCCCTCCCTCCCTCCCTCCCTCCCTCCCTCCCTCCCTCACTCACTCACTCACTCACTCACTCACTCACTCACTCACTCACTCACTCACTCACTCACTGTACTTATGCACGTGTTTGTATGCTCTTTGTTTGCTGTAGACGTTCCATTTCAAGGAGGTTTAGTTGTTGGTAACTGGTTCGTAGGCAATGTTGTATACACGGTTAGTGATATAATCCAAATACTAAGTATTTCAAAGTAAACATTTTCAAACATGTTATTCGCTGTAATGGTAAAGGTTTGCGATATAACTATTTGTCGATGCCGTCTTGACGTCATTCTCAAGTTAACTAAGTAATCATGAATAATACAATGTTTAAATAGCGCTAATATGCGTACATTAAAAGTAGAAGCAAAAGAACAATAAAAAGCAATGAACTAAAGAACTCATTGACGAAAAGCATGTTAATAATGCTAAAAAACTAAAAGAAAGTGAAAAATGTCAGTTTTAAACCATTTTCATAGAAAGTTTCATAAATGAATAACATTTCAAAAATCAAACAATTGAAGGTATCTATATACTTCCGGTTCTGGCTGTTCTCGCTAAAAACGTATTACTTCAATTATTTTGATTTGAAACTTCTTTTATGTGGCTTTTAATATGCTTGCTACTTCCTGTCAATTTATGCTCTTCCTTGGTTGGTACAAGTGCCAGCTAGTATAGCCAACATAATTGATGTCACACTGAGCAGATTGAAATTGGTACACCACAAGTTGTTGAATATAGTATAAGAGATGTTTCATAACTCATGTCGAATCTTTTGGTTTGTGCTTAAATCCTCAGGTTATTCTCTTACCACATCAGCCGATTATTTTTTTATATTTAAATGGCAAGACTTTGTTGATTGGTTAACATTCGATCATTCTTTTATTTGGAGTCTAACTCATGCCTTTGTAGGTTACCTGCCTTTTATGGTCAAAAGACCTGCAGGATGGTATAGTTAAACCCAGTTAATGTATTATTCATATACTTATATAGTGCAGTTGACAAATTAAAATGTATCGAAACGTCGCGTATGAACTTCAACTCGTATTTTATATCGTTAAATTTTGTCATTAAATGTTTTACCAAGAAGTTGTTTATTAACAAAAATTCCAAACGCAACCAGGTGAAGAATCAGACATAGTTTAACGCTACTCTGGTTTAAAAGTTTTTTGAACGTAGCCTAAAAAGTTACTGTTCATGACCCAGTAACTTTTTAACTTTTTAAGCTACGTTCAAAAAAACTGCCAGTTCAAAAGCCAGAGTAGCGTTAAACTATGCAAGTTGTTTATTATTGTTATTCCCTTAATAGAGTTATATCAATCTTCAAAAAACAAACAAAACATGTTTGACATTTTGCAAATAAATTTATAAATATTTACATGTATCTGATTCTTATTTCAATCTTTGAGTTTATGCTTGCATTTTATTTTTGTCGTAGCTGGTCGTTGTTACTGTTTGTTTGAAAGCAGCGCTTGAATTGGATTCGTGGAATGTGGTAAGAAAGTTTGACATATAGATTTAATGTAACGCCGGTTTTGATTGGCTGCAGTGTGTGATTGACAGAACACAGCAATTCAAAGCGCGGGAAAAAACTTTGCTTGCATAAGAAGAAAGTAATTTTTTTATCAGCGAAATAAAGCTTGTTTTTGTTGTTTTGTGGTTAATTTTATGTTATTAAAGAAATCGTTTATGTTTTGGCATGCTTTATCAAGTTGTGGATGTCACTTGAGAAGTTGGGAAGTTAACTTTTTTTGTTCACTTCCAACTTTCCGCGTGAAAAGTGAGTTGCAAATGACGGTAAATTTTTGCTCTCACAAGAAGCATCAGGCGGAAAACGTAGTCTTGTTAAAAAGGTAATTGCCCAGCAAATAATTTTCAAAAAATCCATAACAACCATTATGTATTTCCAAACCTTATGGTGGTTATGGCTTTTTTGAAAATTATTTGCTGGGCAATTTACTTTTTAACAAAATTGGTTTATGGTTTGGTGTGCTCCATCGGGCCAAATCTTCGGAAGTTCGTTCCGAACTTCGCAAGTTTGTTGGGAAGTTCAAAGTTCGTTTGAACTACGCATTTGATTGGCTGCTAGGAAACAAGCAACCAATCAAATGCGTAATTCATAACGAACTACGAACTTCCCATCGAACTTGCGAACTTCGGAACGAACTTCCGAAGATTTGGGTGAAAAGTGAGTTGCAAGTGACTGTAGTTGATGTTGTGATTGACGACTAAGATGCTTTTATATATTTCACAGCTTTGCCACATTGCGATTTGGGGAAGCATTCTTAGTTGGTTTATATTTTTGCTAATTTATTGTCAACCATTTATTGCGGAGTTCCTAGCTCCAGATATGATTGGACAGGTAATATGAATTATCTGTAAATGTTTGTCGTACTTGTAAGAATTTAGCCATGTTTTCCTATATGAGTTGCTGTAGTTTTTTTTAGCCAACTTTGATGTGAGAATAGCGTGATAAAGATTGAATTAGTGATTAGTATATTTTTTCAAACGAATCATGCAGTATTTATATGAAGAGAAAATCATTATCTTTATCATCATCGTCGTCATCATTGTCATCATCGTAATCATCATCATCATCATCATTATTTCATCGTTATCATTATTATTATTATCATCATCAACATCATCTTCATGGCATCGTCATCATCCCCATCATCATCGTCATCATCATTGTCATCATCGTAATCATCATCATCATCATTATTTCATCGTTATCATTATTATTATTATCATCATCAACATCATCTTCATGGCATCGTCATCATCCCCATCATCATCGTCATCATCATCATCATCTTCATGACATCGTCATTATCATCATCAACATCAACATAATTTTGTAGAAGTGGTTACCTGAAAATTCAAACATTTTGGAAAATGGCTACAATGAAGCAATAATGTTCTCCAATAAAACACGCACTGACTGCACTATGCATGTACCACAGTTTTTCTTATTCGAACTCATATGCTTGGATTACTTTTCATAAACCGTATTTTTCCTACACAATGTAATGTCGTCGCAATGTTTGTGTACTTACAGCGATTTTTGTTTGTTTTTTAAAGGAACAAATGCTTTATACGTGTGCAGGATTTTGGTTTATGCTTATTCTTATTCCGGTTATTACTTTATTCTTCGATTTTTGCTACAAGCTGTGAGTATTACATGTATATTAATACTTTGTTACTTATAAAATATGGCGTCTACAGTGCACACTGTGATTGGCTGTAGTATGAATATTATGAATGACGTCATTTACTTTCGCTGTGTGTCAGGAATTTTAATTTTGATATCACATTTTTTGATATCACATAATTTTGACACTAATCGGTAAAAAATGGCTCTACAGTAAGTAGGCGGAGGGCCAGGAAGGAGCGAGGTCCCAATAGGCCAGCTTACAGCCAAATGTCAGATCAAGTTTATAACAGAAGTACCTTGGGGTACGTTTTCTCTTAAAGTAGTTCTTGCAAAATATGGTCTTCCCATTTTTTGGAAATAAGTTATACGCAAAAATCAGGGTATTTGTTAAAATATAGTTTTATAAGGCATTATTTGTGACGCCCTGTTTCTATTTTTAATATATACGTATCAGCGTTGTAGCCAACTGAACATATTGTTTATTCTAGATTTAAAAGAACATTCCGTAAATCCTTAGCTCAAGAAATTCAAGAAATTGAAGAACGGAAGGTACTAAATAAACTAGATTCTTTGGAAGATAGCACACACTAGAGCAGCTTGAAACCCAACAAGATTTTCTTATTTTCGTGTTCTTTTTTGTTCCTAGAATGATCCTCAGTCTTCTCTTGGCCTGGTAACTCCTCAGATATACAGGTACAACAGGCGATTGTTACAGAAATATTTTCTTATTTTTTGCTCAATTTTATATGCATGTCGCGTCTTATAACCACTGAGTGGTTGTATGCACGGGTCTATGCAACTGGGGTGATGCATTCTTCCAAAGTCCTTTGTATAACACGAAGCAATAATAGACATCAAATAGGTAACGAATTTTTAATTCTTAACCCTTTCACGCGCATGTTGTTATGGCCTTGTGGGACAACTTTATCTTTTTACTCTGCATGTGTACTGTAACCCCCAGGGCTGTCGTACTCGTCAATGAGAGACGTCTCAACAAGCCGTGCACGAAAAGGTTAAGTATAATATCTAAGATCACGGTTCTGGAAACTATTTTTTTACGATACTTAAATTGAGCAATTTTAGAAATTTTGGTTTTAGCGAACAACTTAAATTGGCGATTTTTCAAGAATTGACGAACGAAAAATTAAAAAAAAAATGACGCTCAATAATAAAAGTCTACGATTGTAAATATTGTGTATTCTACCACGACATTTTCGTTAAACATGATATCAATACCACATTTGTGATAACTGTCGTAGACTCTTAGTTTCTCTGAGATACATATATTATTGGAGAAATGATAATACATGTATGAGGCAAAGCCACTTTTATAGATAGCTTATACCTTATTGGTATTTTATTGCAGGTCTTCGTTTAGATCAAAAAGTTTCAAAAATCAACGTATGTATTAATGTTTCACTCGTTTTGGACAGTTGTGTTGTGTTGTGTTGTGGTTTCGTTTCGTTTGGTGTGGTGTGGTGTGGTGTGTTATGTTTTGTTGTCTTGTGTTTCTTTTTATGAAATTCATTAGCTGTTGTCGCGATAATTATTTGTCTTTTCTTCTTAGATGGTTATGCCTTTTCTCAAGAAGAGAGTGCATCCGTGAGACAGGTATACTTTGTTTCATATGTATAAGGAAACGAATATATGAGGAAAAAATGCTCTGACATCCATGTGTTTACAACCACCGTAGCTTTAGAGTTTATAATAAACATGATTAATGTGTGAAACCGCGTGCAGTTACTCTGGCTAACGCCAGACGATTTTACTCGTCAAGTGGAGACCTCCTGGTAATCTGCCCGGTAAAGGGTAAAGGGTTAAGAGTCACATGAGGCCAAAGTTGCCAATCCTAACATTTTTTACTCTAATGTTAAGACTTATCTTTATTCTAATCTTAACGTTTATCCTGGTTCATCTTACTTAGTTCATCATCTTCATCTTAGTTCAGACACTTTTCCTCACCCTGACCCTACTCTTTACATTTACCTCGATACCCTTATCCATATAGCCTTATCTCAATTTCAACATTCACATTTACCATAATTCTAACACTTATCCTAGATCTTCAAAACTCCTGCCCTCACTCTAATCCTTTAATCATTCTCCTCGTTACCTAGCCCTTTAACTGCTCTTCCCCTTTCCCATTTTTCTTTGTCATTTCTATTCTTCTACACCCACCGCCGCCTTTACCCTTTACTTTAGCCTGATCCTAACATTCTCATTTACTTTTATGATAACACTTGTTCTTACCCTAATTCAAAAGCGGGTTTTCATCTTCATTCTCAGTTGTACTCTCAAGTCAGTTGTTATTCTCAAGTCAGTTGTACAATGTTGTTCAATGTGTACAGACTTTGAGAAGTATTGATTTTAGATCCAACACGACTTTTGATAGCATGGCATATCTTCTCAAATAAAATTGACTGTACTAAATACATTAATTTAAAACTATGTATTTGTGGTTAAAATGGGGTTAATTTATATTTTTGATTGCATGCATATTAAAATGGAAACGTCACAGGTATGATTTTGTGTTCTCTTCCAAAAATTATAGACCTTATTCTAAAATGGCCGCCGAATTAAAAATTATTTATATACATATAAATTAGCTATTATGAACTCGTTTTCATGTAGGAAATTGAAGATAATTTTTGCTTTAAAACATGGTTATAATCGCTAATTTATATGCACATAAACGAATTTTGAAGTGTCCTTCATTTTGGAATAAGGTCTAGAAGTCACTAGCGGTCGCTGTTAGTGCTGTCACGCATTCCTCTCCATTTAAGAACTGTACATAAAACCATTTAACTGAACTAAATATAGATTTATTTCTATCTTATCAAGCGTTATATTGACCAAAAAACATTGTTTTGAAACAGGCGCAGCTAATCCGCAGATATGATACCAACCTTAAAAAGCCTGGTGGTGGAGAATAATGAACGGTGATGTGCTTCTAACATATAGTAAAGGTATTGTGATGATTAAATGTAACTTGTCGTCGATTTCAAAGACAGATAGTTTATTTAAAAGTTATATATTAAACTGACTTGTTGTTACACAAATAGTAATTGCAGTTTTAGTTAATGCTGACTTTTATAGTACAGTATTTTACTCTGGCTAATGCCAGACAATTTTACTTGTCAACTGGAGAGTTCTCAGTCGCCAAGGGGTTAATAACAATTTAAAGTGCCTATAAACTCAAACAAGATATTGCTGATATGAATTCTATGTAACGTGAATAGTTGAATGCCAAAATATTTACTGACTTGAACTTCTATTTGTTGTTATATTGAGGTTTGTATTTCCAAAATGTTAATGAGGATGACGGCAATGTAGGCATTTGTGTGTGTTTTTTTTTCTTTTCTTATGATAAACCGCTTGAAGATTTTAATGAAAAAAATAATAAAATATAGAATATACTATTCAAGTATTCCATTAACATGTGAAGTGAGTAATATTTCTGCTGTAACGGAACACTGCGTATGCAAATTATGCCTACATAGGGCGCTTTCCAATTGACAAGGTTAGACCGGTCAGTCCGGCCAGAATGGACTTGCTTTTGATTAGGACCAAATTTTCCAGTCAGACCATCCCAGGCCTCAAACGAATCGTGTTCCATTTAACCGGACTGACCGGTCTAACCGCGTTACCATTTTGGAAATACAAACCTCAATATAACAACAAATAAAACTGTAAATTAGAAAAATATTTTGGCATTCAACTATACACATTAAATAGAATCCATATTCAGTAATATCATATTTGAGTTTATAAGCACTTTAAAAGCTATCTAATTAAAGACGAATCGAAATGAAAATTAAGTTTTCTGCATCAGCAACATCTCCGGCAAGTGATAAATAATGACTTTTACAGTGTTTCTGTTAGTCACGTCGTTGTCGAGTTAATTAGATTTGTTTAATTCTTTCTGCACGGTGTCCGACTGTCAAGTTTTACGTATTTTACTTTGGCTTAAAGGTCAACTCAAGGCAAATTACATTTTTCGCTTTATATATGTATTAAAGCACGTAGAATCCGAATATGATAAAAAAAAAAAATTGAATTGAGATTTTTTTTCGTTGATTTTGGGATGTTGAATCGACGAATTTTGAATGAATATTTTATATTTTTATAAAAAGCCGTGTTGTATAAAGAGTCTGGCACTAGCAAGTGTGCGACGTAAACGGAGGAACGATTTTACGATCCATTAAAGTAAACACACGCGAAAGGCATCAAATACTTTAATACATGTGCGGTTGGAAACTTGCACAAGTTATATTCATCATAAATCAGCTTTTATGATTTGAATCGTTCAGGTTCAACTGTTTACGTCACAAACTTGCTAGTGCCAGACTCTTTATACAACACGGCTTTTTTTAGAATACGTCGTTAAAAAAGTCGGAAATCAACAAAAAGTACGGTTTGCTTCAAATTTTTATCATCATATTCGTATTCTCCATACTTTAGCGCATATAACAAGCCGGGAAAATAATTTGCCTTGCGTTGACCTTTAACGCCATAGACGGACGGCCAACCTCGATAAAAGTGTCTCAAAAACATCGTTTATGGCATTTTTTGTTACAAGCAGGTAACCATGCCAGATAGTATCGGATAGTGTATATTTTGAAGGTGAGGGGGGGTTACCAGCCGTAATTTTAAATTTATATACTAAAATTTGGGTTTTTTTTAAAGGCACACTGGGATGAATGGGATTTCTATGGAGTGATGCAAACTATACGTAGGTGTTTTATTTTGAAAGACTTGCTTCAGAGCGTTATCCAACCAGCGTGCCTCCAGTTCTGGTTAACCTAATTCGCATAACTCACAATCATAAGCAAACAAGAAATATGGCGTGAATACACCTAAATATAACACTTCGAAGAAGAGCCACAACAACGTAAGCTTGCCAAGAATCAGAAATTTATTTGATCTGGTAGATACAGAGAAGTCTCATATTCGTAAATTACTTACCGATACCGCCATGTATACGTAATGTTAAAGCTGAGCTTTTGTACTACAGTACAGTGTTGCTCGGATATCTTCAGACATTTAACTCACCGGATCAACAGTGCTATCTTGCGATACACGGATGGCAACCGGCCTAGTCATCTTGATTAAGGTCTAAGCTACATTTCTATGGTGGTTACCTGTTTGTAACAAAAAGTTGGCTGCTTGTTATGGCTGTTCTTCGAAGTGTTATATTTGGTAAATTTGCGCCATGTTTCTTGTTTTTTTATGATTGTGAGTTATGCGAATTAGAATAATCAGAACTGCAGGCACGCTGATTGGATAGCATTCTGAATTTAGCCAATCCAAATAAAACACAAACGTATTAGACTACGTTTACACTAGAGCAAAAGTTTCCGGATTCGTAAATCTTTCCGGTTCACTTCGTACTGAGTATTCGGATTCGTTAGTCGTTTACACTACAACAGTATTCGCAGATTCGGCCCTTTACACTAAACTCGGAATTCCTTTAATTCAGTTAATATGTTGACCATGTTGGTTCCACCGCAACCTCACATGACTACGAGCGGAAGAGCATCCGAATTCATCGGAATAACCGTTCACACTACGTATTGTCTCGGATTCAAAAGTATTCGGATACGAAGTTTCTACATTTTTTTCCCGATTCGAAATCTCCGGATACGTGATCAAACCGGAAAGTTTTTATTCCGGATTCATTCTTTTGTGTGTAAACGGCAAAACGAATCCGGTACTAAAACGTTCCGGATTCGTCACGAATCCGAAAACTTTTGCTCTAGTGTAAACGGGGTCTTAGGCAGCACTTTACAGATATCCCATTCATCACATTGTGCTTTTAAAAAGCTATACATTTTAGAATATAAATCAATAATTATGACTGGTAACCCCCCTTACCTTCAAAATATACACTATCTTATATGATTTACCACGGTTACCTTCTTGTAACAAAAAATGCCATCAAAAGTAATATTTTGAAGCCTTGGCCGGTCGTTTGATAGTTTGTTGTGAACAGTTAAAGGAGCTTTTGTAATAGAATTCATTTCTTACACTTGTAAATAAGGCAATAACATGATTTTTGGAGGTGCATATTGTTTATTTGTGGCCCGTGTAGTAACATTTGCGCCCGCATAGTAACATTTGCGCCCGCATAGTAACATTTGCGCCCGATAATGAGCGGAGCGATCATTATCACCAATATACAAGGACAAATAAATATGTAGTTCATTATAAACAAGGCTGCAAACGTATTTGCGACCCGGCTAGCCACTTGCGAGTGTTTTCAAGAGGGCGGTTTGACGTTTGGCCTTGTATATTGGTGAAAATATAGTTTTAGCTTGAAAAACAAATAAAACAACAAACAAAGCACAGCGTGCTTTTTGATTCACTTCGAGCTGTTCTTTATAGCACTCGTCGTTTGACCAGGTAACTAAATGTTTTCATTTTCGTTCGTTGCAGTTCTTCTGGATATCAGACAAGGATACAATCTAGTTAATTATTTCCATTTTATTTTATTTTAATTTTTTTGATGATAATTATAATCAACATCTTGGTTTATCCATTTGTTAATATATATTAAATAATTAAATGTGTAACAAGTATCGATCATGAAATGATAGGTTGTTTGAATTAATACTCTTTGCACGCTGGTATTATTATTATTATTATGGTTGTTTATGTTCAGTGGAACAAGTTTACCAGCAATACGTGTAAAAATTTTTACCTTGAATATAGTTTCAAGATACTAATTAAACTAAGTTCTAATAAAAATGTTGTCATCTAGCACGTGTACTCTTTATCTTTATAATACTATGATTGACTCGATTTCTTTTGTTCTCACCGGGTAATTTAATCTCTAATTTCCCCCAAACAGCGGAAATTTCTAATTTCCCCCTTTAAGCCTGGTTACGATCGCCACGATCGCCAAGTTCATTTTTGAGTGATCGTAGCGATTATATGGAAACTAGGCTTAACAGGGCAAATTTCTAATTTCCCCCTCATTAGTATGCATGACCAAACATCCAAACAGTACTCTTATACGCAACAAAGAAATGCATTTTATTTTATACATATATTTTATTACAGACTAATACCAGAAATTAGTGATTAAATGTCCCCGAAAGCCGAGTATAATTGATGGTGCCTAAAAAGATGGCGGCGGTGCATTTAACCACAATGCTTTGCGACCTCAAATCAGCTCAAATAACTAAATTAACATTGTTTATCATGCTAAGATGGATTAAGTAAGCAAGAACTTGAGGGATTGTGCAAAGGATTGTGATTAAATGTACCAGTCGCCATCTTTTTCGGTACGGTCAATTAAGCTTGATTCTAACCAATGCATAGGCATTGCGTGAACCCGGAACATTAACGTGCCTATCGTATGTTTGGGCTTTTTATATATTTATAATCCTTGGCACTTTCTGATTGGAATTACTTAATATATTACCAATCAACTATGCCCTTTTCTTACTATTTGCAAGAAATGACGTCAACCCAGGGGCACGCAAGATGTTAGACATTGATCAACAGTGGACGAAGCTAGAGTTTGCTCTGAACTTACACAGACCAGCTGTTTAGCGAATATTTTCTCAATTTCGTAACTTTGTCTGTTGAGTCACTCCGCGAAATCTTGCGTGTTCCTGGTTTGATAAAATCTACTCGTCGACATATAGAAAGTAATAAAGTAAATGGTTTCCCGGTTCCCCCCTTGACAATGTTAAATATTGGTGAGCCCACACTGCACAGTGGGCACAATACAACATTGAAAGGTGGGGGGCGGGGGGGGGGGGGTGGGAGGGGTGCCCAAATGTAGGCGCGATGTACAAAATTTAACTAATTGAGAACAATAAGCTTTGTCCAAGATTGTAGATACACGTTCTGTATATCACCTCCGCAACAGTTGGTCAAGTAATTAATTCTATGCCCTTTGATAAAAGTACAAGAGCGGATTGTTCAAGCATTGAGATATTGAAGATTGTGCACCAGTTGTCTTGGAATTGAATCCCATCAGTCGCCTAAATTAACCACTGCATTCAGATCAGTTTCTTTTAAAAGGGAGTGCAATTAAATATTTAGAAAAACATGTACATGTCTGCAGTGGTTTTAGTGATTTGTCAGTGTCTATGTGCTCGCCACTGACAAATCATGATATCTTGTGAAAACCGAGTTAAATAATTGTTCTATTATTCGATTTATTTTTTATTTGACATCGTTTACTTGTAATTATATATGTCCACTCATTTCTTAGCTGAACGAGCGATTTACATTTTCCGAAGTTGAGTGTAACGCGCACGAGCAAAATATTTGTTGCAAAATAATTCAACATTTCCCGCTAATGCGCACGAGCAGACCCTTATTTGTTATTGTTTTTGTTTCGGCAGTTATTGCAGGTGACGTAGCGGTTCCTCAACCAATTAAAAGGAAGATAAACATAAATCGAAGAATAATGTGTTTTGGTCCAGCATATTTATCAGGAGAATTCCTGGCTGTTTTCTATTTTTAGGTGCATACTGGTGTGAATTTATCTATTCTCACATGACACAGGAGCGTGGTCGTTGGAGTGAGCAAACTTGGATGGAGTGGGCATACTTGGGTGGAGTGGGCAAACTAGGGTGGGGTGGGCAAACTTGGGTTGAGTGGGCAAGATTAGGTGGAGTGGGCAAACTTGGTTGAGTCAGTAAACTTGGGTGGAGTGGACGGGAAAACTTGGGTGAAGTGGGAAAACGTGGGTGGAGTGGGAAAACGTGGGTGGAGTCGGCAAACTTGGGTTGAGTGGGCAAGATTAGGTGGAGTGGGCAAATTTGGTTGAGTCAGTAAACTTGGGTGGAGTGGGCAAATTTGGGTGGAGTGGGCAAACTTGGGTGGGGTGGGTGAACTTGGGTGGAGTGGGCATAATTGGGCGGAGTGGGCAAACTTGGGTGGAGTGGGCAAACTTGGGTGGAGTCAATAAACTTGGGTGGAGTGGGAAAACTTGGGTGGGGTAAGCAAACTTGGGTGGAGTGGGCATACTTGGGTGAAGTGGGCAAACTTGGGTGGAGTGGGCAAACTTGGGTTGAGTGTGCAAGATTAGGTGGAGTGGGCAAACTTGGTTGAGTCAGTAAACTTGGGTGGAGTGGGAAAACTTGGGTGGAGTGGGCAAACTTGGGTGGGGTGGGCAAACTTGGGTGGAGTGGGCGAACTTGGGTGGAGTGGGCATACTTAGGCGGAGTGGGAAAATTTGGGTGGAGTGGGCAAACTTGGATCAGGTGGGAAAACTTGGGTGGAGTGGGCAAACTTGGGTGGAGTAGGCAAACTTGGGTGAAGTGGGCAAACTTGGGTGGGGTGGGCGAACTTGGGTGGAGTGGGCATACTTGGGTGGAGTGGGCAAACTTGGGTGGAGTGTGCAAGATTAGGTGGAGTGGGCAAACTTGGTTGAGTCAGTAAACTTGGGTGGAGTGGGAAAACTTGGGTGGAGTGGGCAAACTTGGGTGGGGTGGGCAAACTTGGGTGGAGTGGGCGAACTTGGGTGGAGTGGGCATACTTAGGCGGAGTGGGAAAATTTGGGTGGAGTGGGCAAACTTGGATCAGGTGGGAAAACTTGGGTGGAGTGGGCAAACTTGGGTGGAGTAGGCAAACTTGGGTGAGGTGGGCAAACTTGGGTGGGGTGGGCGAACTTGGGTGGAGTGGGCATACTTGGGTGGAGTGGGCAAACTTGGGTGGAGTGGGCATACTTGGGTGGGGTGGGCAAACTTGGGTGGAGTGGGCATACTTGGGTGGAGTGGGCAAACTTGGGTGAGGTGGGCAAACTTGGGTGGAGTGGGCAAACTTGGGTGGGGTGGGCAAACTTGGGTGGAGTGGGCATACTTGGGTGGAGTGGACATACTTGGGTGGGGTGGGCAAAGTTGGGTGGAGCGGGCAAACTTGGGTGGGGTGAGCAAATTAACTTAGGTGGCCGGAGTTGGGAAACTTGCAGACCGGCATACCGTTGCCCCCGGTGTAGGCTAAATGTTTTATATCTCATTTGAGGCAGCAGTTTAGTTGCGATGGTAACTTCTAATAATTGATGGATATCGACATGGATGGAAAACATTTCAGGCCGCTGGTGTAGCGCACGTACTGCATGAACTTTTTCATTTCCGGGCAGTCTAGAAGGATGCCCTTATTGGACATCTATGGAGATGACAGTCAGTTTCAGATCTAAGTAATAGGTAATTATGCAGTATAAATAAATAAATTAAATAATTAAGTTTAATTTAAGTTTAATTTAGGATAGTTTATCGCCCCACGTAGCATGCTAGGGTGGGTTATTAAAATCACTATGGAATTTTAATTGAGAATATTTGGGATTGTGTTATTAATGGTGGTTCCAGTCATAAGAAAAACAACTAGAGGGCAGTCAGAGACTGCATATACCTCCGCCATCGGCCGGTTATTAGAAATGTTTAAAAAGAAAACGAGCCATCCCGCTAACCAGGCTAGCTCACGAGACCTTGCACTCGCACCAAAATTATGCAAAAATATTTGCATAATGAGCGCAATCAAGTATTTCTTCTGCATGGAGAATCTTTGGATAAGATTTTTATTAATGTCTCACAAAATTTATTGGATTGGTCGTTGGTCTATGGCCAACCCTTCTACAAACTCTCATGAAAATCGGTACAATATTTTTGCTATATCCTGGCGACAGACAGACAGACAAACAAACAAACAAACAAACAAACAAACAAACAAACAAACAAACAAACAAACAAACAAACAAACAACAAACAAACAAACAAACAAACAAACAAACAAACAAACAAACAAGCAAACAAACAGAACGGTCTAATTTATTACCTCCGCCAAACTGGAGGTTTGGTACACATACCCGTCGGAATATTTTCCCTCCGAACAGTTTACCCAGGCTCCCTGACAAAAAAATATTGTTTGGTCAATGTGGAATGCGATCATTCTTTGGTTGCTTGAATCTCGTCAGTAAGAGTAGGTCACTGTTCATATCTCGTTCTGTCTTTACCTCTCCGGCAAGAATGGTTCTTGACTTAGATTTATTTCGCGAAGATCGTGGGGGAAACCCGGCGAAAATTCGCGAAAATCAAGGAAAGCGTTACAAAGATGCATCAATGGTGGACAAAGTGATCAGTGCAGACAGTGAATGGAGGAAATGTAAGTTTGTACAATGCACTGAGAAAGACATATGTGTACCTGAAAATGAGTAATCATTGTTAGCATTTCATATTTCAGCTCGTTTTAATGCTGATAACTGGAATAAGTTAAAGAACTTGTGTAGTAAACATATCGGAGACAAAATGAAGGTACATGATATTACATCAGATTTTTAGACACGTGGCACATTTAATAACTAATAAGATTGTTAAATACTACTATAGCGGTGATCTTTTTGCTCAAAACATTCAAGCAATATTTTCAAACAAAGCTTACTGTTCTTGAAGAGATAGCATCAGTTAAGAAAGTACCAGAGGTTAAACAATATTATGTAAACAATAGACTGATTATTTTATAAAATTAATTTCATATGGTACATGTACAGTACATATATAGTCACAGAATAAAGATCAACCAGAAGTCCAACTCATGCAAAAATTTGCCCCCTTTTTCTCCAATATAAGCATTACACCATCCTGATAAGTTCCATCAGCAGTTTTGATGATCAAATCTGCCAGTGGAACTTACCAAAATGATGTGAGATGCAAGATGGTGGCCCGATGATGACAATTGACATGTCAGGAAGGTAAAAAGTGCTGGTGGAACTTACCAGGATGGTGTAGAATGGGGATGTTTGATGTATGCAAGGCAACATGCACGAAAATACGTACATCAAAGCCAGGGTGCATTCTGTGTAAACTTCATGCTGAAGATATGCCAAGCCTTTCAAAATGTCATACTTAGACCTTCAAAATGCCACACCAAGATCTTCAAAATGGCAAAATGCCACACCAAGATCCTCAAAATACTACACTGGGTGTGCATTGGAAACAGGTCCCTGTAGCAATTTCTGCAATGAAAATACACCAAGTACTTACACACCATACGCCAGTACGCTACAAACACTATGATTGCACACCAGTACGCCAAGTGCTCTTGAGGT
The DNA here is from genome assembly GCA_035771165.1 of Paragorgia papillata. Taxonomy (NCBI): domain Eukaryota; kingdom Metazoa; phylum Cnidaria; class Anthozoa; order Scleralcyonacea; family Coralliidae; genus Paragorgia; species Paragorgia papillata. The sequence goes on from JAWNZC010000014.1 coordinate 3,457,941, forward strand.
CCACGCTGAAGATCTTTGGTGTGACCTACCTAAAATACACCCTGGTATCAAAGGTTTTGAACTTGTAGTTGATCTTTAACCTGTGATATAGACATATAGTCATGTACACAAAGGACAATTGCCATCATGTACACTCTTGAGTGAGTCTCCCATATGTGGTCAATTGTTGGTGGGCTAAAACGTGGAGTAGCAGGTGGAGGGTATTGAAAAAAAAAAAAGGAAAACATTTTAGGGTTAGAAGATAATGTTTCCAAGTGTCATACTAATGTCTATTTATACCACCCCAAAGCTGAGCATCACTTTTCACAGATAGCAGAAACATAATTTTGTTTATAGTTATCTGTCAGACCAACTACTTATCCCCCCCCCCATCTGGGATAATATGTAAAGCTTTATGTGTTAACGTATTGCTGCCTAGAATGTCTAAGGTTCTTCTTTTGATGAAATTGTCTGGCATTAGACAGAGTAAAACAACAAAGGGCCTGATTTGATTGGTTCATGCAGGCAAAGGTTTAAGATGGCTTAATTTTTAAATTTTCATGAAATTTTGTGCAGGTGAGAGTTGGGAAAACCTTATGGGACATAATAAGTGGACACAAAAATGTTGCCAATCAGGGCTCTCAAAATGACATGATGCATGCTAGGTGCTCATGGCATCTAAGTTATGTGATGTGTGCTGTAATGACAGCTGATGCTGCCAAAAACTACCAATTTCTATATTTCTACACCATTCCTCACCATGTTACATTATTCATGATCTTCACACTCTTATAATTGCATGGAGCCTGGCCAATCAGAGCATGCGTAGAGGACACCTTATTTTATAATAGGCAATAAAATTATAAATGATATTATTCATCTCTCCCCATAGCTATGCGAGAGTTTTCTGCATAATTATATGTATTTCTAGTAATAATGATAATTGTTATACTTACATGATATTCATGTACTGTAATTTGTTTATTTAAAGAAAAAAGAGGATGTTGGTAACAGTGAAGAATTGCCTGCAGATGTCTCTAGTGCCTTGTCTAAACTAAACTCTGAAACATTGCAGGTAACATAGCAGATTAACACTTTTATCAAAGAGAAATGGAATACTCACTTCAAATAATGTACAAGGAAGAGGTCAAGCATTATTAAGGTTCAAAATGTCGCGTGCACAAATGCACGGTGAATCTCACGAAGTAACATAATGTCTCACAACGTAACCTAAGGTCTCACAACGTAACGTAAAGCCCTAATCAAACGTGAACGCAAGCCATCACAAGTTGGCAGTCACGCTATCTCAGCCAGCCGCTCTGAATAGTTTCCCGAAAATATCATGTACCGTGACAGAGTTAAAACTTGTTTAAAACACTCATGAAACCTTTATTTTGTTAATTTGGGTGTTCAAACGACCGCCACAGAAATTCTGACTGCCAACTTGCGTTCTCGTTTGATTAGGGCTTAAGGTCTCACAACGTAACGTAAGGTCTCACAAGGTAAGGTAAGGCCTCACAACGTAACATAAGGTCTCACAACGTACTCTGAACGTTAAGGTCTCACAAGGTAACTTAAGATCGCAGAACGTGACGTAAGGTGTCACAACGTAATGTAAGGTGTCACAACCAGGGCGCTTATCAGCGCTTGTATAGGGGGGGGGGGGGGGGGTGTCAGTGAAACGGTAATGGCCGCGCTGATCGATGTGATGCAGAGGACTGGTAACGATCCGATCCCTGTCACCATAGCGACGAACGCTAAGCCAGGGAAAATCCAAAACAAAAGTATGGCGGGTAAAGCAAATGCGCTTGATGTGGAAGTCTCTGCGTTGAGTTTAGAAGAGGACGTGGATAAAATTGCCGAGCCATACGATATATCAGTGGATTCAGCTACTATATTCTTTGGTGTTACTCCCAAAAATTTGGAGTCGTTGCTGAAATATGAACAAATATGTTGCTGAAAAATATGAACCGTTGCTTTCGCAAGAGAAATTACGCAAGAAGTATTTGGAAATCTTTGTTTGTGCACGTTATCATTCGGCCATGTTCGATAGAAGAAACATCTTGCATTGAATTTTAGCTGGTATGTCATCTTTGCAATTGAATATCAAGAAATAATCAACTCCAATTTGCATTTTTTTCAATGAAACCAAACAAGTAGTCATCTTGGCTAACTGATGACAAAATTACAAGGTGTGGACGAAATTTTATCACATAATGTGCTCGGCATTGCTAAATTGATCGGAGAGTAACATTTTTTTACAGCTTACAGTTATTCTAATCCAATGCTTCAAAAACCCGATGAAGTTATTGATATAATCACTAATAATCGTAGCATGGCAAAACTATAAGTTTTGTTTACTTCTCTTGCAGCAGTTGAGGAACTAAACAGGCAAGAGTTAGCCCATAAAAATACCTAACATCCGAACGCTGTATCTCCAAATAATCAACTCCGATTTTTATGAAAACTTTAAGATATAACCACACAATTATAATCTTCAACATACCTGAATTCCTAGGCGTGGACGACCTGTTAACATGCTCAAATCTTGTAATGAAATTTTCCCTCAATAGAAGTAATAAAAAAATCGAGTCATTATCCATAAGAAATCCTTTATAGTACAACTTTTTATGCCAAACAAGTATTCATACATTAAACGAATAAGTACTTCGTCGGTACATTGCAAAAGATTCCTCCAAAATTACATTGTTAAAGAAAAAACAGCGACGATATGACAGTGCCCAAAAATCACTTTTGGTCAACTTTTGCTCAAAAGTACGCTCGTGCCAGTACTTTTGTGCAACACATCGATCAGCGCGATATGAGCGCGTTGCACCATGCACCCCGTATATAAGGGACCTTACGAAATACGACGGCAACTTCAACGACGACGTCTTTTAAACAAAAGAATTATAATTGCGAAACAAAGAGTATGAATAATTTTTTGTCCCCAGAGTAATTTCAACACCGTCCTCACTCTTTATACAACGCCACTTAGAGCATTTTCACGTCTTCGGGACGACTTCAACGGTCAAAAGATGAGAACAGTTGCTTGAGGTTAACTTTAATACAGACACTACAACCAATTTGGCAGTACTGAGCCGTTTTGGAAGTCATTAATCTTGTCTCAAATATAAAATATAATAGTCAGTTAGCCGTGACTTTCTTTAATTATAAAATTCATCTTTTTATCCGCCGTCGTCGTCTTAGCATCGTACTGGTCGCAACGTACCGTATGATCTCACAACGTAACGTAAGGTCTCACAACGTGACGCATGGTCTCGCAACATAACGTAATGTAAGGTTTCACAACGTAACGTATGGTCTTATGCCCTACAGTAAGGTCTCGTAACGTAATATAATGTTTCACAAGTTATCATAATTAAGGTTTCTTAATGTAACTAAAATGAGATATCAAAACGGAAAGCAAGGTCTTACGAGTGTGTGACTCGCACGCGCAAAGTTTTTTAGGCCACGAATCACCACACACGCGTACTTTTGCTGATACATGTATATGTTATCTGTCGTGTTGTAGACATTAACAGTCACACAGATCAAGAAAATTCGAGTTTTAATTGACAACGAGATAGCAAGCTGTCGTAAACAAGTGGAGGAATGGGAACATCTAAGAAACAACACATTGTTTGAAATTGGAAATATGCTTCATGATGATGTTCCAGTTAGTAATGATGAGGTAAGACGAGTAATGAAGAATAACCATAAGACTGATAAGAGAGAGCCGAGGAAGAGGTGCTGTGAGATCCGTGATTACTTAAATGTTAATTGTACGGAACGTACTCAACCACAGCATGTGTAATCAACAATTCGATGTACTGTAGATGGCCATGGATGATCTTAGGCAAAATATTTTCCTTAACTCTTTCCTGTCCGAATCGGTCTTTAGTATTTTATTTTGGCTAACGCCAGAAGATTTTATTCACCTCTGGGGAAGCCCTCGGACAGGAATGAGTTATAAACTATGATTATCTCTCTAAATACACTGAAACAAGTTTCCAAAAGAAGTTCCGAAAAACATTTTCGAAAAAGTTTCCAAAACTTGTTTCAAAATATAGTACAGTGTTCTAATCAGAGAAACTTTGTTTCTGAAACAAAGTTACTTTCAACATACACTGGAAACTTTTGTTTCTGAAACCGTGTTTCGGTGACATGTTTCGGAAATTTTCTCAGTGTATGTCGGGCTTAACTCTTTCCTGTCCGAATCGGTCTTTAGTATTTTATTCTGGCTAACGCCAGAGTATTTTATTCACCTCTGGGGAACTTCAGTTAAAAAAATACTTTTAAATTAATATCCCTTCAATATATTGTTTGAAAATGTTAATGATTTTACGATATCTGCTCTCGTACTTGAGAAATGCCGTTATCATTCTCGCATTTTATGCCGCCATTTTGAGTTTGTAGCGGAATTTTTTGACGTCATATCGTCAATTTTGACCTGATTTTGACCTTACAAGTGATTGCATGTCTCATCGATTAGACATTGTTTGATAAAACAAATAATGGCGATACCACCTCCCACACAGTATTGTCATATGATTATTTGCCATATCATAAATTATTTATTATTTTCGACCGTTTAGTCATTACGGTAAGGATATTACACTTCTGCCTTGAACGTACTGAACTGGCTAGCGTTCTAACCCTGTTAATGGCATACATATAGGTTTAGTGTAAACCCCTCACTCTCGGTTATTTGACACTTAAAAGTTGCTTGCAATGTTCGTTTTCACGCTGAATAGTCGTAGTACATATAGGTTTTAATGCTAGTAGTGATGGTTACTAGTACTTGTGTACTAGTTGTAGGATTAAGATCTGTGGCAAAACTGACAACTACAAAATGTCAAACGGACGAAATAAGTGTTGTAATATTTCATGGTAGTCACGGCAGCCTCGCCTGAACCTTATTGTTGTAACACCATCCTTTGTATGCCCTTCATTCTTTCTGGTTTTGTAGGATGATAATGGAGTAATTCGTATTGTTGGAGATTGCACGATAAGAAAGAAATATTCACATATAGATCTTGCTGTGATGGTGGATGGCGTAGATGTTGATAGGGGAGCATCTGTTGCTGGAAGTCGAGGCTATTTTTTAAAGGTAAATTATACTGTACAATTACTTGGAGAGTGTTTATATATGGTGGTGAGCTTGACCCTCTTGGTATAGGACTGGCACAGTAAGAGAGTCGGATTTTGCCTCGCATTTACTTGTAGTTTCTTTAGCCCTTTGGAATGGGTTGGTCATAGCGCGCATGCGTACATTCAGTTCTTTTAGCTCCCTAGAAGGGCAAGCCTTCTTGAATGCATGTAACCTGAGTATCAGTCTCTCTTGAAAGAGAGCCTGACACAAATCATTGATTCTTCTCCTCCACCCCCCCTATTCATGTGACGCGCCATAGCCAATAAAAATCACTTCCTGTTTTGTATTGCGTGTCTATAAAAAGCTTCACCGAACAAATTAACATCTAGCCAAATCGAACCTGAAAAAAATTCATTGCTTGTGCATAAACATCTTCAAACACACGTTTATTCAGTTTTCAAGTGATCTTTCGAAGTGGCAATGCCGAAGTAAAATCTAGTACTGTATACTGCAATGAACCAGCAAATTGCACTTAGGGAAATTATTTATACGATCGGGATTCGGGAACCACCAAATATTTTAATATTTGATTACAACAATTCTCAAATATATTCCCAGATATTTAATTAAATGCACAACGGCAATTCCGATTTTCCGAATAGCCACAACATTTTAAATGTTTTCACCAAAAGTTTTGATGTTTCACCCCATTTCAACAACTGCTTTTAATAGCTTGGCGACGAGATAATAACTTGTCTCACGCGTTTCAGTTCAGATTTAGACATTTAGTCAAGCAAAGGCTGCAAAGCGGCCTTGATATGGTTTGTATTCAGACTTTATACGTACAGTACTTGCGTATAAGTTCCAGTAGACCATAAATTACGGACACTGCGTTCGCTTTTCCGATCAGAATGAACTTTCAAGCGCAATTGTTTCTTCCCGTAGTCAGACGACAAGACAGCAGCAGTGTTTTGTTTTGACAGCTAGGCTGGCTTTCAATACACATTGCACAGTTCTTGCTCTTCCTTCACGCATAGTATTACGGGCAAAACACGGAGGTTCCTTCTTCAGCTTCTTTAATCGCTCTTGTCCATGAAAATGGCAAAAACGCTGACGCCGGTAAATTTGAGAAAACACAAACTTTCTAGTCGGAGTCTGGGCGGCTTCTCGGTAATTCCCACGAAGAACTTTCGATTTTCGAATCAGTTAATTACTTAATTTCCGGCTTTTGTCTCTCAACCAATCAGGGTTTCGTCCAGATTCTGGACGAAAAACACGGGTCTATGAATAGATTTGTGTCCGGCCCTTCTTTTTCTCTCCTTTCTCCTCCCCAGTCCCCAGAAGAAAAAGAAGGCCCTGATACTCAGGCTACAATGCATGGAAAACTTTACTGTACATGGAAAACCTCCACTCATCCTAAACAAGATCACAGGTATAGTCACTAACGACGTCTACCGTATAGAAGGGTAATAAAATCACGTCTGGTCAAAATTGCTAAAACTCATTCAGTTGGTCGGAGTAGAAAGGCAAGGGAATTTTACACGCAGTTATATTTCATAATTGCGAAAAACCTAACGCAATAAAATTAACATGATCCTGAAAACTATTGACCGATTGCAGCGTTGAACCGTTATTTACAGTGTACGATCATAAAACGTTCAAACGATTCTTGAAATACCTGGATAAGACTATGTTAATTGAAAATTACATGTAACTATAATTGTCTTTGGTTTTGCAATGTTGTGGTCGACGACGGTTAAATTCGAGGTTATATCTTGTTTAGCTACTCGACATTGTCTAATCCTTGGACACTGTCTAACTATAAATCAATCTGCGATTGGCCCTAAGAATCTGTAGGAGATTAAGTATAAGCTGTAGAAATGCAGTGTCACCACGAAGTACCGTGCATCTATTATAGTCGAGATAAGTTGACAGTATTCATTCTGTTAATACGTTTATGTCACGGCCTAATGTGAAATACCCTGGTCCCAGAGGTTTACTCTCCCGTAATTTAATTATAGTGGTAAGACGAGAGAGAAGAGAAAACCTCTGATAGGAAGCGGTACGATGATTGATCAAACCTCTCCAACAGAATTCTAGCTGGACAGAACGTGTTCACCATCTCTGATTGGATAACCCTCAAACAGAGTTTTGATTCGATAAACTTATTATTACTAGGGTGATATGATTGATTAAACCTGTATCAGATTTAGCCTGTATCAGATTTAGCCTCCTCCGCAGGCAACTCTGTGTGGCTTCCCAGAACTGTGACGTTTTGATCAAGATCTTGATTTTTTTGGTCGAGATATTCAATTGGGGACAGGAAGCCAGAACTGTGACGTTTTGATCAAGATCTTGACTTTATTTCAACTGTTACGGGCAATATTTTGGTCGAGATATTCAATTTGGCCGAGCAGGAAAGGGACAGGAATGGATTGGGAGGGGGGAAAGCAGGGACTGTAAGGGAAATTCCCTTTCCTGCTCGGCCAAATTGAATATCGCGACCAAAATATTGCCCGTAACAGTTGAAATAAAGTCAAGATCTTGATCAAAACGTCACAATTCTGGGAAGCCACACAGAGTTGCCTGCGGAGGAGGCTATATCAGATTAGCCTATGAGACTCGTAGCCAAATATAGCCTGAATTATATCCAAGTGAGGCTCTTACCGTTTCCTACCAGAGGTTTTATCTCCTTTCCTGTCTTACCGCTATGAAATGACGGGAGAAAACCTCTGGAACCAGGGTAAACGTGAAACGTCCGCAGGAAAATGCTCATCAGTTGTTAAAAAGACAGCGCATGTATTTTAAAAACATTTTGCTACCACAAATGGCGGCTGTAATTAAATTACCTCTATGTTGTAGTGATTTTTTTAAAAATTAATACTTCTAATTCATTATCTATTCAGGGTCCTTTAGTGTTCCTTGAATATGCTCTTCTGCAACATTCGATGCAAATGCTTTATGAAAAAGGTTTCACTCCACTTTACACGCCATTCTTTATGCGAAAGGATGCCATGCAGGAAGTAGCTCAGTTGAGTCAGTTTGATGAAGAGTTGTACAAGGTAAGGACTAAGGTTTAACTAAAACTATACGGATCTATCTAAATACACTACTGACACTAACAGAGGTAATGCATTTTAAATTAAGTTCTCAAAGTCACCAGGAATACTGCTTCAGTAATGGTTACAGCAGTACTACATCACACAGAGATACTACATTTGTATTTAGTACTACACTAAATTATCGCGTTTGATTGGCAGATTGTTGATCACGTGCATGGTATTGAATAGAGTTTCCATTGCGCTGCTACGTCATTCACCGTGCATTTCGTTCCATTCACCCTGCATTTTTGTGCTACAGTATATACGTTTTGTTCCATTACACGACTCGCCCACTGAATGCCATCGTTATAACCTTACAAAATCTTTACAAAACGTTCTAAAACGTTAATAAAACAACGGAGATCTATTTTGGTGTTATATAAAACATTCCGTGAAAGATGAAATGTTCTATTCTACTCGTATGTCGTCTCGTTGAGTGGAACATTCAGTCGTTCGCCTCATGAAAATATTCTTACCATTGCACTTATATAAACATTCATTATTTGTACATAATTACACCAAGGTAATTGGTAAAGGAACTGGTGACGAGGCAGCAGTTGATGAGAAATATCTGATAGCAACAAGTGAACAACCAATAGCTGCTTTTCATCGTGGGGAATGGTTAGATCAAAATGAACTACCCAAGAAATATGGCGGCACTTCTACTTGTTTTCGACAAGAAGTTGGGGCCCATGGTCGAGACACTCGGGGGATATTTCGAGTTCACCAGTTTGAAAAGGTAATGTTCATAATTTAGTTTTCTTTTCCTTCATTCATACAAGATGTGCTCAGTTGTCACTAAAACAAAAGGGATGACTCAAAAGGACCCTCCGAGTCTTTCCATGGCTTTTCCAAAATATGTCGCCAAATATGTTTTTCAAAAAAGCTACAGGCAGTAAACCAGGTTTCTGACTAGGGTTAGGGTATATGTTGTGGTTAGGTTATCCAAAAGATTGATAAAATCTTGAGACTCACTGAAGCTTGAAGACAAATTTGGAAAAACAAATTTGACGACATATTTTGATAAGGCCACGGAAAGACTGGGAAGGTATTTTTGAGTCATCCTTTTAGTGACGACCTTATTGAACTGGAGCATTTGTCAGACACTAACAAAATCACAATTAGGATTACGGTAGTTTCCTTGCGAGAACCGAGTTCAGTAATAGTTCTATTATTCAATTTAAAGTGCCTATGAAACGAAAATTGTCTTATTTGAAAGAACACTTAAAATGGTAGAGTAACATATTTTGCAGTTTTTCGTTCCCTTGCTTCGTTTTTGAGATATTTTAGTTTGTTTGATATGCAAATTAAACATTTTGACGTCACACGTGCATGATGAGCTATCGAAAAAGTTATATATCTTTGTTATTATCACTTGAAGATCTACATGTTTAGTGTTGTGGCAAAACTCATCCACATGCTTCATTCAAATTAATTTGGTTTGGTGATAGAAAAGATATCTAACCTTCTCCGATAGCTCATTATGCACCTACGAAGTCAAAATGTTTAATTTGCATATCAAACAAACTAAAATATCTCAAGAACAAAGCAAGGAAACTGCAAAAGATGTTACTCTATAATTTTTTAAGTGTTCTTTCAAATAAGACAAACTTAATTTTCGTTTCATAGGCATTTTAATTTTAATCTTGTTTTACCCTTTCTTGCCTTCGATTTGTTTGGAATCCAATCACAGTTCGTACTGGAAAAAAATAGTCGTCAGACATTGGCATTATACGCATGAGTAAAGTATTATTTGCAGCAAAACAACGTTTGCTCGTTATACGCAAGCTCAGGTTATTATGTGTAGGCAGTTATTTGGAACTGACATACGTCTTTAAAGTCAAAAAAAAAAGTGGCCTGAGTCAGGCGTGCACTCGAGTTGCACTACCAACAACGTACGAGAACGCCTTGATCAAAAGGCAAAGCTGTTCAACTTTTGTCCAACTCCAAAAGCGAAAGGAGCAAAGAACTTACAACATGCCTCACGGACTCATTCCATCACACGTCAAACAACTCACCGGAAGTGCGAATAGTAGCGGAAGCAAAATGTGCAAAAATGCAAAATCGTGACACACCCTCCAGCCCCCAAAAAAGAAACAAAAAACAAAAAAAAACACCTAGCCGAAACCTAGCCTCGGTCTACCACAGGTAGCCCGAGTAATAACGGAAGTGCGTGCTGTGAATTCACAGGGGAATATTCAGGCTGTACACATGCTATTAGCGCGATGCCTGAAGCCTCTCACCGCTGAAGTTAAGCCCATTTTACGCTTAAATAAACTTTACATGCATACATACAATAACATTAAATTTTATTCCATACTATTATTATAAGTAATATATACAATTTGAGCAGCCCAACTGTATGCGCATTTACAACGCGAACCGAAATATGACTTATCCAATTAGTTTATCAACAATATTTGAGATATAAGCTGTTTAAGCTTAAAAAATAGATCGGAAAGTTTATGTATGTACAGTAAACCGACGAATTTGTATCCGATTTACGACACCTGATTCAACATTCATTTCGTTTAAATTTTCGTCATGAATTATTAATGATTGGATAATTACAGTAGTTAAACGATGTACTTTATGAACCGATGTAACATTTGCCGTTCGATGCTTGATAGGTTGAACAGTTTGTGATTTGCTCTCCGCACGACGATATTTCTTGGAAGATGTTCCATGAGATGATTGTAAATGCTGAAGATTTTAACAAATCTTTGGGGATACCTTATCGAATTGTAAGCATCGTGTCAGGTACTGTACAACTTCGTTTGTCTATTTATACTGATGTGAAATGAAGCTATTACCTCGTAGGGTTTATGCTTTGCACTGCCCGATTTTTGTATCTAGCAGGTACTAGATACATTGTCATCGAGTGTGTAAGCCCGTAAGTTAACAATGCACAGTACCCCAAAATGACATTTTAAGGAAAATAATTTGAAAATATAAGACGTTGCATAAACAAACGTATTTTTTCATTTAAATTGCTTGTCATTTATGTAATTGAGTAGTCAGCAGTAGATATAGGCACGATTCTTATGTTGTAGATATGAGTGGGTTTTACAAAGCTAGCTGAAATCTTGTTAAATACGAATGTAACCGTAATATCAGGCTCTAGGCTCTCTTAAGTGACTGATACTCGGGTTAATACGGATGCATTTAAATAACCACGTTTCCCATTATTTTGGGTATTCAAGCCAATTAAAGTTAAATCGAAGGAAAAGTTTATGCAAACTAAGACGATGTTGTATCTGATATACAAATACTAATTTGCAAGCGATTTCTTTTATCTTTCATGAAAATTATTAATGGTATACAGTCGAACATATTTAGCGGACACCTTTTGGACTTCGTTTAGGTATCTGTTAATAAGTGTTTTAAATTGTAAATACCAAATTGTTGAAGTGACGGGAGCAATTGTAACAACTTTTGAAAAATAGAATATCGTTTAGTGCATGGTCAATGGATTATTCGATTCTACTAATAATCTGACAAGCATTTTCAATCTGGCGAAGAGTGCATTTCCTTCTCGTTAAACTAGTCTCTTATCTGATCTTGTACCTCCTTGACTCTTGTTATGCACTAAACTTCGTTTTCAAAGAATCGTATAACCCATTAATTTCCTATTTCAGGTGAGTTGAATAATGCAGCTGCCATGAAGTATGATTTAGAAGCATGGTTTCCTGGAAGTGGGGCATTCCGAGAACTTGTCTCGTGTTCTAATTGCACGGATTATCAAGCGAGAAGACTGCAAGTGAGGTTTGGCCAGACTAAGAAAATGCAAGAGAAGGTAAGATCTAGACATACCACGTTTTACTATAGCACCTGGTTTTTTTTTGGTTTTTTCCCTTCAAATTCTTGGAAATGGGTTTGAGAAGTCCTACAATTCGGATTTGCCTCTCTTCGCGGTTATATACCAGTGTTATTCATGGGGTGATGTACCTCTGTATGAGAGCGCTTTCAACGCAACAGCTATATAGAGCCTAGCAGATTTTAGTAAAATCCCCCCCCCCCCCCCTCCCTTTTCGGGTTGGGGTTTTTGTTTGGATTAAGCTTGCACCAAGTTGACAACAACTTGCGACGGACTTGTTATTAACAACAAATTGGAACAAGTCTGCATTGAACCTCGAATAGAATCCTTACAATTTATGGACGTTTTGCTGTGTGCTTTTTAGCTTTTCTGTCGGCTCGCCGACATTAATTTATGGTTGCTTTATCACGTTTGGTCGAACACAAATTCGTTGTGGTATTATTTTATTACGTGTAAAAAAATCTATCTTTGTGGGCCAAGTTCTGTTTGTCCGGAAAATCTTCGAGTTTCAAAGTGTTTCTTTCGAACAGCTTGTAAATAAAGTTCGAAGCTTCGAGGCTAAAAACAGGAAGTAATGGGCTTGCATCATCTTATGCTCAGAGAGCCAATCATATGCGAAAATATAATCACCAGCCAATGAGAATGAGATTACGAAAACAAACTTGCGTCACCATGGACGACCATTGGCTAAATTTTATTTTTCACAGTTTGAAAGTTGAAACAGACCGGCATCCACGATTCCACGGATAAAAGTCTATCGGTTTTGATCGAGACATGATATGTGACTGAAATATGGCTCTGGTTCATGTTAAATCATCATACGTTCACCGTTTGGAAGAAGTTCTCAGTGGATTTGCATTCCAGTTTTGAGGAATGATAACAGTCGTTGGCAACATTCAAGAACAGCGAGAATAAGTGTCGGGAGTGGCAGTTCATTTCTATGTTTAATTTACTGTTAAGTATCCATGCAAGTGCGTACTGTTAAAAGGGACTGAACTGGTTCGCTGGTCCAGCTCTTAACGTAAAGAACTGTCAACTAAAAAGATGTGATCAGACTGGAACTTTCAGAGTGCCAACCACGAGTGAAGCTGGAGCATGTATAGCTGAGACCTGATTTATCTAAAACAGTGCCTACGTAGCACTCGTTTTCAAGTATTTTACACTAATCATTTAACAACTTTTTTTTGTAGGCTGACTTCTGTCACATGCTCAACTGCACTATGTGTGCTATCAGCCGAACAATTTGTGGAATTCTGGAAAATTATCAAACCGAAGAAGGAGTCGAGGTTCCGGAAGCATTAAAACCTTTCATGCCACCTAGTCTGAAGTTCATAAAGTTTGTAAATCCAGCGCCAATTGATGAACAAGCGCAAGGCAAGAAGCAGAAAAAGAAACCCAAAACACAAGCTGCTGGAAAGAAAGAAATGGAAGAGAAGATGGATGACTTAAAACTTTAATGAATTGAAGGAAACTTCTAAAACGGAATAAAGTAATACAAATTATTAAGAACAGGAATACGAACAAAACGTTCCATATAAAGACAGAACGAAGAATATTTGGTGCCCTAGCTGTAAGTTTAATATACTGATCGGATATTGCAAGAAAAATACACAAGTAAACCGAATTTGTGTGGACAATAGGAACATCCTCATTGTATTACTTCAGCGACTCATATATAGTAGACCATTTCGTGCACGCGTCCCCCAGCGGCCATGTATCGTCTGAGATCGTGCCGTCTTAGATTTATTGGAGGGGAGGGGAGGGGGTGGAGTTAAAAACTAGAAAGCGCAGCGGGATTGAGTTTTTTAAACGGGCATAACCACAAACTTCCAGAGACTCCTGGGGGGTACGAGCGAGGTAGATCACGGGCGATCTTTGCGACGACGCTACAGAATTCCAGCTGGTACTACGTGTTTTTCTTAACGCCTAAACGAGGCTTGGTTGTGATAACATGATATGGTATTGCTACTACGAGGCAAATCGCTCGTGGAAAAGTGCACGTGATGTGTCTATCACAATTTCGTGATTTTTTAAATATATTTTTTTTAAATAACTATTGCTAAGGGAGACACATTTATAGGCTGTGGATTCACATGATTCTTTTTTATCTTGACGTAATAGATCAAACACGAGAAAACAAATGAAAACCGAGGTGCGTAGCCCCGAGGTGTTTATTTGTTTTCGAGTGTTTGGAGTCCCCTCATGAAACACGGTAAACGAGTGTTTGATCTTGCTTCTCAAACGAGTATTCGCATCGCGATTTGCGGTGTTCTTCATTGATTCCAATATGCAGATTACGAAATGTGATTCAGTTCACTAGGAAGTTTCCTACAGGTTTTCATTGGGTATCAAAACTCATGCATGTGATGTGGTATACGTTCATGGATTGGCTACGATAATTCATGAATTATTAATGATTTGGGAAAGTTCCAGGAAGTGACGTGTGGCGAACGACTCAAAAAATTTGGGCAAACTTGCACCACTGTGATGCAACTTGTTCGTATAGTGTCGCAACATCTTTGTTCTTTTGCTTGGGCCTCCATATTTTTGGACAAAGCTGACATTTTTGTCGACAAGAGACGCCATATTCATCTTTTTCCTGACGGTTAAGATTTTTTGCAAGTGTTGCACTCAAATGAGCGCGAGACTAGCAAACAAATTGAGAGCTACCTCAATAGCAGGCGTATACTTTAATAGTATCTGAAATAGGGTTATCGCAGAAAAAAACAAACGAGAGGGCCAAATTCAACAAGGGTTGGAGAGTATAAAAAAGCTCAGGTATACTTTAAAATCTGAGTAGGTATTTTATAATGGTTTATAAATCCTCAAAGAAGTTCTCGTTCATAGGCGAATTATCAGGTACTGCCTTCGGTTTATCTTGGTTTCCCGACATTTGTTTAAAATGGCTAACGTCCCAAAACTTAATTTTCTGATCATGAGAACAACTTGCTAAAATATTTTGTCCAGGTGATAAACGTATTTGTTCAATTGGAAATTCACTATGCTCACCAACAACACCCATAAAACGATTAGGCAGAATGCTTACAGCTCTGAAAGTAGAAGAAAAAAAAAATTATATATAATGCTTCTGTGGTTTTGGGATAGAGTGGTGTATTCGATTGTGAGCACAGCACTGCATTGCACTAACCTCCCTTCCATGCATTACAATGCATGACAGGGCCGGACATTGCATTGTATCGCGTTGGATCGTACCGTACCGTACCGTATGGCATTACGTCGCGTTGGACTCGACTCGACTCATGCGAATGTGTATTTGTACTTGTACTTGTACTGTACTTGTACTGCACTTGTACTGCACTTGTACTGTACTGTACTGTACTGTAGGTTGCAATTTAGATGACAAATAGCTTAATCTATCCGCCCAGTGTCGCGTCCACGTTCGAAAGTAGAACTCAACGAGCGCCTCATAATGTCTAAAGAAGTACACCCGTGTTTCTTTGTGGGGCCCTGTATAACCAAATTAAATTTATAGTACACTTATACTTGTCATAAGCCTCTTGGCAGTTAATCATAACAACCTAACTAAAACGACATAAAAAAAGCCAATTTTGTAGAGTGGTAAGAATCGTAAAATGGGAAAAATATTCACTGAAAAGTTTAATTAAATTTTCACTAAAATATCTACCTGATAATGCCATCCATAGATCCGGTGCAAATGATATCCTCGGTAAGGGCCACGCAAGCATCAACTGACATCGGATGCCCAGGAAATCGATCACTCATATCTGACCAGTTATTCCATGAGAATATATGTAGAGTACCTTCACTTGTTCCACATACAACTTTTGTACCGCCCTAGATGACACAAAAGTACATCTTTTACCAAATACACAAAGGTCACTTTACTTATCGACGGCCAAATATCATTCTCACTTTAATTTGCCCCGTATCAATTGTCGTCGATATGTGTGTACTGTGTACGTACATGTATAGTATATATGTATATAAGGTAAAGCTAACTGCACCCACAGTCTCAACTCCCTTTAGTATAAATACACAAGTGATTATAGAACATGGCGCTCTCTGATTGGTCAAGCTACTTCGGATTAATTCCCGATAATCACCTACAGCGTTTATTCAAAATGGTCGCCAGCCGATTTGTCAATAAAACAGAAGAGGAAATTAACAATTTTAAAGAAAATGCTGTTCCTAAAAGTACGAAATTGTGTATAAAATATATATAAAATGTACTGAAATCATTATACTAAAACAATTATTCGCCTCAGGCTCAGTGAATATAGGTGAATAATAACCGATATTCACTGAGCGATATTTAACAGTTATACCATGAGCTCGAGTTGTATATGAGCTCATAGCCAACGAGGCGCTTCGCCGAGTTGGCTATTAGTTCGTATACAACGAGAGCGAATGGTATAACTGTTTTATTATATAGCCAAGCACTGTACAAGAGACAAAATTACAGCGAAATGTTTGAAACAACAAACTTCCGGCATAAGCAACTAATACTTCCGCCATGCGTAAAGATGCATTCACATAGAGTTTCTCGCTGAGCTGTTCGGTAAACAGCTTCGAAATATTGTATAAATGTTGCTCGAGAGGCAAAAAATGTGTTAAGCAGATCAACAAAAAAGATTAAAAGGTACCTTTATGAAGTCAAAAGGTGGGTCAGTTGTTTATATTAGCGTTGCTGTCGTGAAAAAGGTTTTGATTTCATGCAAAAATGAAACTGAAACACCTTCGGCAGTGAAACTGAATTACTTAGTTGGTTGTTTTAGAAAAAGAACATGCTTACTACTCCAAATGCTTATCTAAATAAAAAAAGTCCCTTTACTGGTAATCTCCTACGAAATGTGTGTTGTAAGCTTGATTTTAACCGTGAGTTTCTTTGTTTGGCAACAAATTAATATCAACCCGCTAATTTAGTCGGGTTTTTGAAGTAAAAAGACGTAATTTTTAGGTGAATTTTACCATTTAACATGTTAAATTGTGTATTTATTAATGTATTTTTACACAATGTTTTTTTTTTATACATTGGTTTGAGGGTGTTGATGTTTTTCTGTATAAAAATCCGTCTATTTCAACTCTTTTCGGCAGTTTAAAAAAACATGCCGCCATCTTGTTTTTCCTCTACTAGCAGGATATGACCTGATAGCCTAGTAGTAGGGAACCAATCAGATTACGCAAAAGCTTATATCCGATAGCATGCTATATAATAATCACTGATATTCACTGAGCCTGAGGCGAATAATTGTTAAATAATATTTCAAAATTTACAAGTATGTACGAGAGGTCTCTTGCAATAACCCCAGAAAATCTCACACGTGCTAGACTGCGTCCAGACTCCGTGCTTGGGCGCGGACACCAAAGCAATGAAACGGTGCTCACACACAGACATGCACGCTTCGAAATCCTTGATGCTTTTGGCGTTTCGTGGCGCCATAATGTTCAGGTATGTGTACACAATGCTTAACCTGGCTTTATTGTTTAAGAGGCTGTCTCTGTAAGAACCGGGCACCCAGTTCTGAAAGGAAAAATGAAATTCTTCCAATTTTTGAGAATAATTTTCTTTTGAGGTACTTGCATAAAAAAAGAAATCGGTTTGGCTTGAAAAGCTTTTTTTGGTAAAATTTGGCACATTGTTATTTGACACCTTGACGGGGCCAAAATGGCGTCTTGAAACTGGCGTAAATACCAGATTTTCATACCGCTCTAGCGAAGCAAGCAGGTAAGTGAGAATCTTGTGTATCCAAATATTGTAACAATCAGTGCTTCTAGTTTCCAACAACAGAAAATCAGGGACATCCATCCAGGATACATTTACCAGTTTGCAAAGTCACATATTATTTGACGAATTAAAGAGCAATTTTCTCAAATCTGGCACTTGATACCAAGTACATATTACTAGCATTGTAGACCTAAAGTTACTTATTTTGAAAGACAAACGCCAAATATTTGGGCACTTGACGGGTATAGCCATGAATCATCTACAAAGTTTGATAATTTCCTGTAAATGGCGACGAATGCGTGGTGCTGTGGCCACTGAATTCTTTCTTGACAACCCTCACCTAGCCAAATTTCTTGGCAAAATTAATTTAAAGTCAACTTTTATTATACTTTTGTTGGAACTTTTCGCAATTAATACGCATATATTTTTTCTATCGTGCTCGGTCATTTGTTATTGTATTTATTTTTAACGGTGGCTGCATTTCATTCCAGCGGCATGCTCACCACATTCAGATTTTATACGGGTGGAAAATGAACGCAAAGAAGACATCTTTAAACGAGCTATCATTACCTTCAAATTATGAAGCTTAACCAACATTAAAACCACCATCTGATTGGACAACCTTTTAAAACGAATCCTCACCCCCATACCACCCCCCGGTAATCACGCCCCCCGGAAACCCTAAACCTAACCACAACCCTCCGGAAAAATACTCGACCTAATTAGCATGTAGCATAAAATGTTAACACTTATTATTGATAGCAATTTAATTCCCGAAATGTAACTTTTGTTAAAAAGGTAAGAATGTTACAACAATTTTTTGTATTCGTCGATCGATATTTCAAGGCGTTTGCTAATCTGCTGAAGGTGTTTATGGTACATCTGAGCATGCCGCTGGAATGAACATGCAGCCACCGTTAAAAATAAATACAATAATAAATGACCGAGCACGACAGAAAAAATATATGCGTATAAATTGCGAAATGTTCCAACAAAAATATAATAAAAGTTGACTTTAAATTAATTTTGCCAAGAAATATGGCTAGGTGAGGGTTGTCAAGAAATAATTCGGTGGCCACGGCGCCACGCATTCGTCGCCATTTACAGGAAATTATCAAACTTTGTAGATGATTCATGGCTATACCCGTCAAGTGCACAAATGTTTGGTGTTTGTCTTTCAAAATAAGTAACTCTAGGTCTACAATCCTAGTAATATGTACTTGGTATCAAGTGCCAGATTTGAGAAAATTGCTCTTTAATTCGTCATATAATATGTGACTTTTCAAACTGGTAAAAGTGTATATTTATCAGAAAATTATTTCTTCTCAAATCCTGGATGGATGTCTCTGATTTTCTGTTGTTGGAAACTAGAAGCACTGATTGTTACAATATTTGGATACATAAGATTCTCACTTACCTGCTTGCTTCGTGAGAGCGGTATGAAAATCTGGTATTTACGAAGGTTTGAAGACGCCATTTTAGACCCGTCAAGGTGTCAAATTTTACCAAAAAAAGCTTTTCAAGCCAAACCGATTTCTTTTTTGATGCAAGTATCTCAAAAGAAAATTATACTGAAAAATTGGAAGAATTTCGTTTTTCCTTCCAGAACTGGGTGCCCGGTTCTTACAGAGACAGCCTCTTAAGTCTTAAGTTGAAAATGCCATAGAAATCCTGTCTAAAACTAGTGTCAGTGCCGGAGCACTGGGTACGAGCATTCCCAGTGAGTAACCCTTTCTAATCACCTTCACTTTGGCAAGAGACAACAATTCATTTTCTTGATTTTCAGAACGTGCTTCAAATCTTTTTCTTCTAATATTTAACACAGACAATGTTCCATCGCCACTGTACAAACAAGAAAAGTTAAATTCAATTCAATCTACTCATACTCTACTCATACATTTACTAGTCAATAGAGATATGGTCTGGAAACTCGGCAAACTTCAAAGTAGCCTGCGTAGCTGGCGGTTTTAAGGGTTGGGGTCTTGGGGGTTTGGAGTCGGAAAAAGCGTGTGTCGTGCGAGGTAGCGGGCGAGGGTGAAAAAGCAGGCGATTTTCCGACCGCAAACCCCCAAGATCCCAACCCCTCAAAACCGCCAGCTACGCAGGCTAACTTCAAAGGGCCTATAACGAGCTGTGAAGCCTGTGATTTTATGTTGAACCGTAGCTCACACCGTGTACATCCTTTGTTTTAGGTTTATTAATATTTAAATAGAACGGTTGAGTGATTGAACTGAAATGTTGCTATTGGATAATTCGTTCATTATATTAAAATACAATGGGTTCAGTGACCGTGTACCGTGCACAAAAATGCATAAAGGCGAACAAAAAGAGAGAAAAAAGACTTTATCTGAGTTTCCAGACCATATTTTGAATCACTAAAATTTCCTCCTGGTTTTACCTTGCCGCCAAGAGAATCCGGTTGTCCTTGTCACATTCCATATCTGATATATAATCTTCATTTTCTGAAAACTCCGCCACAGTGCTTGCTGTTCGGGTGTCCCAAAACTATACAAATAAGGATAACCAATATTTTCTAGACAACTATATACACCGTAAATTGCAAACCCGTGAATCTAGTCCTGTAACCTGGGCTCATGTAATCCTATAACCCCATGTAATCCTGTAACCTCGTGTAATACTGTAACCCCATGTAATCCTGTAACCCCATGTAATCCTGTAACTCCATGTAATCCTGTAACTCCATGTAATACTGTAACCCCATGTAATCCTGTAACCCCATGTAATCCTGTAACTCCATGTAATACTGTAACCCCATGTAATACTGTAACCCCATGTAATCCTGTAACTCCATGTAATCCTGTAACTCCATGTAATACTGTAACCCCATGTAATCCTGTAACCCCATGTAATCCTGTAACTCCATGTAATACTGTAACCCCATGTAATACTGTAACCCCATGTAATCCTGTAACCTCATGTAATCCTGTAACCGCATGTAATCTTGTAACCGCATGTAATCCTGTAACTCCATGTAATCCTGTAACCCCATGTAATCCTGTAACCTCATGTAATACTGTAACCCCATGTAATCCTGTAACTCCATGTAATCCTGTAACTCCATGTAATCCTGTAACTCCATGTAATACTGTAACCCCATGTAATACTGTAACCTCATGTAATCCTGTAACCTCATGTAATCCTGTAATCTCATGTAATCCTGTAACCGCATGTAATATTGTAACCGCATGTAATCCTGTAACTCCATGTAATCCTGTAACTCCATGTAATCCTGTAACCTCATGTAATACTGTAACCACATGTAATCTTGTAACCGCATGTAATCCTGTAACTCCATGTTATCCTGTAACCCCATGCAATCCTGTAACCTCATGTAATCCTATAACCCCATGCAATCCTGTAACCTCATGTAATACTGTTACTCCATGTAATCCTGTAACCCCGTGTAATCCTGTAACCTCATGTAATCCCATGTAATCCTGTAACCTCGTGTAATCCTGTAACCCCATGTAATCCTGTAACCTCATGTAATCCTGTAACCCCATGTAATCCTGTAACATTATGTAATCCTGTAACCCCTTGTAATCCTGTAACCTCGTGTAATCCTGTAACCCTGTATAATGCTGTAACCTCATGTAATTCTGTAACTCCATGTAATCCTGCAACCTCATGTAATCCTGTAACCTAATGTAATCCTGTAACATCATGTAATCCTGTAACATCATGTAATCTTGTAACCCCATGTAATCCTGTAACTCCATGTAATCCTGTAACCTCATGTAATCCTGTAACCCCTTGTAATCCTGTAACCTCATGTAATCCTGTAACCCCATGTAATCCTGTAACCCCATGTAATCCTGCAACTTCATGTAATCCTGTAACTTCATGTAACCCTGTAACCTCATGTAACCCTGTAACCTCATGTAACCCTGTAACCTCATGTAATCCTGTAATCTCATGTAATGAGAATCTGGAATCTGCCGTTCCAGACCGCTGAGAGAATTTTATAAACAAAATGAAAGTCATGTCAGTATACATGCAACAAGAAGGATAATAATTTCAGAACTACTCATTGTTGAAATATATCGTGCAGGTATGTTGTTAGAAATTGTGTTAAGCTTTCATTTAATGTATAGTTTAAGTTTCCATGTTATGTGAAACTTTTTAAAATGTTCAAAATGTTCGTAGCAATGTTCGTAGCAATGGTCGTAATAATATAACATTTACTTCTCACAAATATTATAGAATTTCAAATGTTTTTTACAACCTTGAGCGATATGTCAAACAAAAGCAATTGAAAAATGCTATTTGGGGTAGAAAGTTCAGGATCCCAGCTAAACGGAAAGTACTTTAAAAATGGGAAAACATGCCATTTTGGTTTAGTTCGCAAGACAGATGGTGGCGAATACGAGCCTAACACTTTGTCATGCGCTCGCTCGGTCCGTACTAAAACCGTCGGTCCCATATTTCACTAGTACAGACCTCACGCTCGGTCAATATGTAGTAATTACATGAGGTTACAGGATTATATAGGAGACATAGAATAATACAAGATTATTTGAGAAAATTTAATTTTAATTTTCTCATGTTTCTCTGAGGATGGTTCTGTAATACAAGATTATTTGTTTGGGGATAAATTTGGCGTGGTGAGGGTGTATCATGAAAGTATAACCGTCTTTTCGTAGCGTCCGGATAGGATGTCGGGGATTGCTTCCCTGAACGCCCAACACTTCACAAAATCACAATCACTTCTTTATTTTCTTGGTTTATTTTCTCCTCTCTCTCGAATCACACTCACAGACACTCTACACACAAAACTCTCTATCACACACACTGGTCACTGGTGTGACCATAGTTCGACCAAAGAACGGTGTTTGATTCAGACGCCGTAGTTATTGAGTCAAATATAATTAAATGCATATTAGAAATACATAAACGCAACAACCCCTCGCCCGCTTTTAATACGTTAAATATACATAAATACCCCCCGATTAAACTGTTTTTGTATACAAATATAAACCCCTGGCCTCCTTTACATCCTGTTTTATCACTTTTATGAATGTAGTTTTCTTATTATTGACCAATTTCCAAAGCAATGTTTTATTCCAATATAATAAAGCAGTGGCTGAGGAAAAACTTGTGTCACGACCTAATAGCACCAGAAATTGATAGCAAAAACAAACAATAATTACAGACGCTTATATCAAGGTGCCTATTAAACAGTTTGAATATGATTCCTCATGTTCCAAATATAATGTTGAACCTCAAAGAAAACCATCAGAACAGAAAAAAACGTAGTTAACAGCCTGAAAACTATAGGTATAAGAGAGGAAAAACTATAACAGGGAAGAACTATAATGCAAAGTTTCACTCGAACCATGGAAAAAACGCCTGAGAAAATGCATATTATTTGACAAGATTTTTGCTGTTTTAACTGAGTTTAATACTGAGAAGGTTTTGGATATATACCGACTCTAATCAGCTAAAGAAGGCTGGCAAGTTAAATACGAATCACTGCATGCTTACCGATAAATTTTCTTTTGGCTCTTTTCAGATGCTGCAAACACAGCCATACGGCTACGGCGTTTGGTTTCCGTGGTTTTCTCGTTCGGTTCTTAGCAAAAAGCAATCAATTCTCTTCAAAATGTGGAAAGCTGTTTGTGTTGATGTTCCTTTCAATTCATTGTTCTCTCTCGAGCCAAGATATATCAGTGCATAAGTCTTTTGCTGGCTTTGAACAGACACACGAAGAAACATCTTTTTGTTTTTCAGTCACATTTGGCGGCATCTTTTCCGATCTTTATAGCAATTTTTCATGCTTTTTCAATGGTTTCAAGTCGTGTTTAATATTGTTTGGTTCATCCCACTGCAACATCTCTTCTTAGCTTTCCTTTATCAGTCATTTGTAAACCAATTTTTCTGACAAAGATTTTGTTTCGCTTGAGCCGCGAAAGTTGGCGATTTGATGTATATATTTAACAATTATTCACCGAAGTGGAGGTGAATAGTGCTGGATATTCACCGAGCCGCTTCGGCGAGGTGAATATCCACACTATTCACCGACACTGAGGTGAATAATTGTTTTAGCATATACCTCATAAATGAAATAACAAGTTTAACATTCTTATATTTTTCGGTATGTTTATACAAGAGTATAAACAAGACACGGCCGTCGCCGTCGGCCGCCAGCAACTCGGTGTACTCAATTATTTGTCGACAAAACAGTTTTTACAGCTTTTGAATATATTAATGGCTAGAAAATTGTAAAGAAACATACCTGTGGACACTCTTCTACTTAATTTTGTTGACTTTTCTCGTTATTCTACTACATCACCCTTGTTTATCAACAAAATCTCCTGCCTCGGTAAACAAAGCAAAACTGGTCGCCATCTTGTTTTGCCTGCAGGTGAATAGTGCAGGATATCCCGAGCTAGAGGAACCAATCAGATTGCGCGAAAAGCACTATTCACCTGCGAGGTATATGCTAAATATATATATATATACACCGAGTTGCTGGCGGCCGACGGCGACGGCCGTGTCTTGTTTATACTCTTGTATAAACATACCGAAAAATATAAGAATGTTAAACTTGTTATTTCATTTATGAGGTATATGCTAAAACAATTATTCACCTCAGTGTCGGTGAATAGTGTGGATATTCACCTCGCCGAAGCGGCTCGGTGAATATCCAGCACTATTCACCTCCACTTCGGTGAATAATTGTTAAATATATATATATATATATATATACATATAAACATCTCGCAGAATTTCTTTCCCCTTCGCGTGTAATTTCGCGTGTAATTTCGCGTGTAATTTCGCGTGTAAGTGGACTCCACGCACGTCGAGATTAGCACCCTCAACCGGGCTCCGGGCCTTCGGCCCTCCGCCCGGGCTCGGGGATTATTTCATTTTCGTATTCAAATTGTGGGTAATATCATACATTAAACATACTAATTACTACTTATATATTTACTACTATATAATTAACTATACAATTTATGCATTAGATACGGCACGTAAAAA
Organism: Paragorgia papillata; assembly: GCA_035771165.1. Classification (NCBI taxonomy): domain Eukaryota; kingdom Metazoa; phylum Cnidaria; class Anthozoa; order Scleralcyonacea; family Coralliidae; genus Paragorgia; species Paragorgia papillata. The sequence goes on from JAWNZC010000014.1 coordinate 3,482,645, forward strand.
TTACGTCGTTTGAACCAGGCCTTATTAAAAGCAAGAACCACTTTGCGTTTGAAATAACTAATACTGGTTGTGAACACTTAAATTTTCAGTTGGCGAAACAGGCTTATGCTTCTTCTTCTTCTTCGTCTTAGCTTTGCCCCATCAATTAGGGCTCGGCCACTACAGAAATTTCTATCCATTTTGTCATCTTCAATCGAGGCCTCTTTCTCTCATATCCCTCCTCACCATATCCCTCCCTCTTATTCTTCGTCTTCCCCTCGATCTTCTCCCTTCTACTCGTTGTCTCCATGCCCGCTTAATCGGGTCTTCGTCCTCTCTCCTTACAACATGACCATACCAGCTGTTTTTCGAATGGTCATGTTAAAGGCAGTCAGAATAAACGGAGAGTTTTGGCCTAAGTTCGGTAAATATTCCACAGAAACCGTGACGCGTTGAAGTTCGACGTAGTAGTGCCGAGGAGAGGTGACGGATTCCAGCTGACGAGTGACAAGGAAGCAGCGCGTTGGTACTGGAGTAAATACGATCACATCTTCTCTCATTTTCTTGTTGAAGACAAGGTGCTCAAAGAGAAGACGGCTTTCTTTCAAAGCATGATGTTCATCTTCAAAAACGACTTCAAAGAGGTGATCGAAAGTACTACGAACGCCAATGCAACAAAGAAGCCATACGGCGTATTTGACAGCTATGTCCACGTTACATGCATACGTCGACAAATACAAAACGGCGAAGACGGTGGGAATTTAAAAGTTTTAAAGAGCTTGTCGGAAAAGTTGATATTAAAGAATACGCAGGTGTTGAAGAAGTTGAGAATGAAGAATATGAGGATGAAGATGAAACCCTCGAGGCCCTTAACATTAAGTTAGCAAAATTAAGCACATGCACATCCTCACGCTAGTTTTCAAGTATATACGGCTGTACTATACTGTGCATTGTGTGTGACAATTATCTTATAAACAATAATATTCTAAAAATTGTTTGAACTAGAAAAAAAATGTTGCCCTATTTGATCTTTTTTAATTCAGTAAATCAATAAAAACACATATTTCTCACAATTATCCATGTATTCAAACAAACATATCTTCGCACCACCGTGTAATATCTTCTATATTATCATAGCAATGGATCAGAGGCGGAGAGGCCAAAGATAAAGTATCAGTGACTGAAAGTTAATTACTCTTTTCTCGTTGTTTGTCTGTCTGTCTATAACATTCCATTCTCAAGGACGCGTGAGCCGTATCTAATACAAATTGGTTCGACCATGACAAAAGAACGGCGTTTGATTCAGACGCCGTATTTATTGAGTCGAATATAATTAAATGAATATTATTTCATTTTCGTATTCAATTTGTGGGTAATATCATACATTAAACATACTAGTTACTACTTATATATTTACTACTATGTAATTTACTATATAATTTATGCATTACATACGGCACGTGAAAAATACGTCGTTTGAACCAAAGTCGGACCATAGTCGTATAATACGACCGCGACGGCCGTATTTAATAATTAGGTCGAACTTATTACAAACTGCATTATGTATTTAATTTATTCAAATAGTGAAATAAAAGAGCGTCCTGCGTAGGCAGTGTTGAAACGACAATCGAAATATAGTATGGTTAGATATACTGCCGAAACAGAGAACGTATGAATTTCGCATTTCGAGCGAAGTCGAAACGTTAGACTCCTAACTATATTTTAATTGTTCCGACGGCGTATTTTTCATGAACTTAATTTTAGTATTAGATACGACTCATGAAAAATACGCCGTCTGAAACAGGCCTTATTAAAAGCAAGAACGACTTTGCGTTTGAAATAACTGATACTGGTCGTGAAGGATAATCGACGATCCGAAACTTAAATTTTCAGTTGGTGAAACAGGCTCATGCTTCTTCTTCCTCTTCCTCTTCTTCTTCCTCTTCTTCTTCTTCCTCTTCTTCCTCTTCCTCTTCTTCTTCCTCTTACTCCTCTTCCTCCTCTTCCTCCTCCTTCTCCTCCTGCTCCTCCTCCTCTTCTTCCTCCTCCTCCTCTCCTCCTCCTCCTCCTCCTCCTCCTCCTCCTCCTGCTGCTGCTGCTGCTGCTGCTGCTCCTCCTCCTCCTCCTCCTCCTCCTCCTCCTCCTCCTCCTCCTCCTCCTCCTCCTCCTCCTCCTCCTCCTCCTCCTCCTCCTCCTCCTCCTCCTCCTCCTCCTCCTCCTCCTCCTCCTCCTCCTCCTCCTCCTCCTCCTCCTCCTCCTCCTCCTCCTCCTCCTCCTTCTTCTTCTTCTTCTTCTTCTTCTTCTTCTTCTTCTTCTTCTTCTTCTTCTTCTTCTTCTTCTTCTTCTTCTTCTTCTTCTTCTTCTTCTTCTTCTTCTTCTTCTTCTTCTTCTTCTTCTTCTTCGACAACCATGTTGTCAAACCAAACGTTGTCGCATTCCGAAACACTTTTCTTCGGTCGCTGGTAAAGAAACTCGTTTTTAGGGTTTAAGTGTTGAAGATATTTCTCGAAGGAAGCAACAGGACAAAAAGGGCCTTCTTTTGCGAACATTGTTCCTCCTTCTTCGGTTTCGTCGTTTTCTCTATGGTTTTTGGTCAGCTCGTCTGTTGTTTTTGTTACGTATTTTCCCCCCTTTGCATCAACGCTGATTGTGAAGTCGGATTTCTTGAGCTGCCGAAGATTCTGGCGACCTCGACGGCAAAAGTAAAGCATTATTTCGAAAAATACTTTGTTTTGAAGCGTTCTTGGATGGTTTGTGTTGAATAGGTTACCTTCGTAGAGCTTTCGTATGTCTTAATCATGGATTGGTTTTTGTGGTTGACTTTCGCTAAACCTTCCTTCTTTAATTCGACACATTTTGCCAGGAATACTTTGTTCGCGTCGTTAAAATCTGGGTCGTTAATTATATCCATGTCATGAAGAGATTTGAAGTGTCTGTTAAGTCCAAACCGCAAAGATGTTAGTAGTAGTAATACTTTATTTAATAAAACTAAAACACGCTAGCCCCAACAACTCTTGGCTGATTCCCACGAGGGGCGTGTTTACACACACACACAGTAAAATAAAAACTAATACTATATACAGTGTTAAGTACAATCCTAGTCTAAATACTATTAAAGAACTCTTCGAATATGGATTCTCATCTACTTTTCGTGCTTCGACGTAGAAGGATTTTAGGACTTCAGCAAGTTCTTTCTTTTCTTCTGGCTGAGGTATTTTCTTCTCACTAAGATATTCCTCGAAAACTCTTCTTGCCAGTTTTGTAGCTCTCTATGTGTTTGCCGAGTCTTTATTTTCGACCAGCTTGTCAATGTCGTCCTCGGATAGAGAAGCAAACCTTACTTTCTCGACCATAACTGAAAAAAATTGCCGGGCTGCCCGAGCGAGCAAGCGGTTTTCCATGGCATGACGTCAGCACATGACTGATAACTCTTTTTCTAGTATATAATTATATATTTTACAATATATTTACTAGTATATAATTTACTATATAATTTATGCATTAGATACGGCACGTGAAAAATACGTCGTTTGAACCAGGCCTAGAACCAATTTGCGTTTGAAATAACTGATACTGGTCGTGAATACTTAAATTTCAGTTGGTGAAACAGGCTGATGCTTCTTCTTCTTCTTAGCCTTGTCCCATCAACTAGGCGTCGGTCAATCCAGAAATTTCCATCCATTGCGTCATCTTCATTGAGGCCTCTTTCTCTCATATCACTCCTCGCCATATCCCTCCCTCTTATTATTTGTCTTCTCCTCGATCTTCTCCCTTCTACTGGTCGTCTCCATGCCCGCTTGACCGGGTCTTCGTCCTCTCTCCTTACAACATGACCATACCATCGAAGCCTGATCGCTTCCGGGGTTTTCGCCACTATAGATGTTACCTCAGCTGTCCTTCTTATCTCTTCATTTCTAAGTCCCTCTCAGAGAAATTCCGAGAATCCATCTCAACATTCTCATTTCCGTCCTGTCGATAAGCCTCTCTTCATCTTTCCTCAATGTGTAATCCTGTAACCCCATGTAATCTTGTAACCTCATGTAATATTTGTTTGGGGATAAATTTGGCGTGATGAGGGTGTATCATGAGTATAACCGTCTTTTCGTAGCGTCTGGATAGGAAGGCGAAGGTAAGATCCTGGGTACGAGGTTCACAAGCTGTTTGCTCTTCGTCACGAGTCCGCGAGCAAGATATTGGTTTACCTTGGTTGCGAAAACATCTTGTGGTTTAGAAACACAATCAGTGACATTGCGATATACTCACTGTAGGAACAAGTTATGGAAGGAGACCTGATTTTCACAAGTACTGATCCGTTGTTCAATATTTCTCTGCGTGTTACTGGTGAATTAAATCGTCAGGAAAGGCTCAAAGTAACAAACTTCCAAACGTGCAAATTGAAGGAAGCAATACAAAGCGACAATGAAGAGCATAGCCATAGGTTTACATTTGGTGGAAAAAGACGAAAAGGAAAGGGATCAGCACAAGCATTTGGGAGGACAGCATCAGCTGTTTTTCGAATGGTCATGTTAAAGGCAGTCAGAATAAACGGAGCGTTTTGGCCTAAGTTAGGTAAATATTCGATGAGTAGAAACCGTGACGCGTTGAAGTTCGATGTAGTAATGCCGATGGGAGGTGAAGGATTCCAGCTGACGAGTGACAAGGAAGCAGCGGGTTGGTACTGGAGTAAATACGATCACATCTTCCCTCATTTTTTTATTGAAAACAAGGTGCTCAAAGACAAGACGGCTTCCTTTCAAGGCATGATGTTCATCTTCAAAAACGACTTCAAAGAGGTGATTGAAATTACTACGAACGCCGATGCCACAAAGAAGCCAAACGGCGTATTTGACAGCTATGTCCACGTTACATGCATACGTCGAGAAATACAAAACGGCGAAGACGGTGGAGAATTTAAACGTTTTAAAGAGCTTGTCGGAAACGTTGATATTAAAGAATACGCAGAAGGTGTTGAAGAAGTTGAGGATAAAGAATGTGAGGATGAAGATGAAATCCTCGAGGCCCTTAACATTACGTTTGCAAAATTAAGCACAAGCACATCCTCACGCTAGTTTTGAAGTATATACGGCTGTACTATACTGTGCATTGTGTGTGACAATTATAAAAGTTGTTAGAACTAGAAAAAAAAATTGCCTATTTGATCTTTTATAATTCAGTAAATCAAAAAAATACTTCTCACAATTAGTTGGTACTAACGCCAAAATCGATTCATTTGCATCTGACCACAGACGAGGAGTGATCTCCTCTGGGTGGACTCGATGCGTAAAATCTTTTGAAAACTCGTCACAATTGATCCAGAGTTTATAAAGCTGATCGTCAGCAAAATACGAAAACAATTCGTGATGATCATAGACAATTAAATATGATCAGATTGTGCTTCATTTGGTGTATATTCGCGACAATGGCGTGTGGGCATTCAAGATAATTTTCAAGGACTACTCAAGTTCCTTCGGATTCGAGGCATTTTTTAAATACAAATGAAACGAATGAGATGTTTACAACAAGAAGGATTTGGTTGTGCTGAAAATTTTAGATGTGGAACGCGTCGTGAGTCGTTGCAACTGGAGAAAAGCGTGAGGTAAGAAATCAACGTTGTTGTTTATTAATACTGTTTTAAGATTGTATATAAAATTTTTTAATAATATGTTCTGCAATTGCTGCATGGAACAATCTTTAGCACTGGCTGTATGAAATTAATTTATGTATTTGGTATTAACTTTGATGTTTTTAAAATAAGTAGATTGCATATATACAATTTATACTATTCTTTGGATTTGCAACATTATAGATGTACATTTTCTGGCTTTATTTGGCTTAGTTTGTCTGACAATCAAAATCAAGTTAAATATAATATAAATAATAAAATAAATAGCAAAATTAATTAACTTTGACAAAAATTATTTTCTGACTAATTTACCAATGTTTCATGTTCATATAAGTTTAGTTTATTTAATATTCAATTTGTACTGGTTTTTTTTTGTTTGTATAAAGGATGATTTTGGAATATTGAATTGCTTCCAGGATCTATTGAAACATTTAGTAACTGGTCAAATGTTCAACATAGAAATATTGCACCACTTGAAGCCTTCACAGATGACAAATAACTAGAAATTTTAAGAAATATTTAAAACACGAGTAGGTGTGTTTTATCAGATTTAAAACACGAGCTCGTAGCACAAGTGTTTTAGATCTGATAAAACGCGGCTCGAGTGTTTTGAATAGCTTCAAAAACGCCGACAATAGATTTGCTAATTAGGATGACATTTTATATAAAATTTCACGTTCATTAGTATTCTTTATATAAAATTTCACGTTAGTTAATATTCATAGTAGTTTTATCAGGTGTAAAAGACTTGCACATGATCAAATACGTGCATATTAGTGGACAATTTGGTTCATGAATATTAATGAGTTTTTGAAGTGTTGTTACTTGATTGTGTATATACATATATTTCTTTATAATAAAATATTTGTTATTGCATTTGTGCTATAGTTAGGATGTCAAATAATGTGTTACCTGTATCCTCAATATATGTAGATGCAAATAAGTAACTTGAATGAAAATAAAATGTTTTGTCTCAATATAGCCTGCATGCAGCCTCTTCCCAATTTTGAAACCAATGATATCTTTATATATGCATGCAGGCTAGTCTCAATATTGATCTTAGTTACTTCTAAAGCACCACTGGCATTGATACAGGTATTCAACTAGTGAACTTGCTATTAATTGGCACCTCTCCAATGCACCAATCAATGTTTTGCCCAACCATGGGGAGGTCAGGCATACCCAGGGGCATTTGACATATACACCCACTGTGGAGCACCAGTTTGTGGTCAATCTTTGTCAATCATTGTACACCCACCGTCCCTTGGGTTGATCAAACGTTTGATTGGTGCATACAATGGTCAAATCAAATGTTGCCCATCATCTCAGGAAACATCAAGACTCTTGTGAAAACAAAACTATCTGTTCTCCTCATGACCAGACATTTATAAGTGTATAGTAGCAAGTGTATAGTAATGCAGTAGCATTCTAAGGGAATGAATATTCCCTTAGCCATTTGGAGCTTTAAATAAGCATTAAGCTTTGAGAACCAGCATTTGGATAATATAATGCCATGTGAAATACTTCTATTTGTTAAAATTTTATTAGATAAGTCCACAATTATGATGCATTTTAGTTGACGTGACATGCAAAACTTTGGATTACATATTAAGTAAGTTATTCCAAGATTGCCTTCTGTATATTTTCACCTCCTGTAAAACAAAATAGAGATGGAATTATTGACCCTAGTATTGTATTCAGTTCAGGGGTGTACAAACCAAGGGAACACTGGCAAATGTTGCTGGCCCCACTTGGTCATAAAGCCCCCTATATTGCAACAGTACATGCCCTTTTGAAAGTCCCCCCAGCATCCACATCAACTTGCTTCCTACACCACTGATTCAGTTGAAAGGGCTCACTGGGACAAAAGAAATAATATAATATATTTGGATGCTGGAAAATGATAATAAGGTCCCAACAACAAAAAATTAGCAATAGCAACATACTATATATATTATTTACAATAACAAGTAATAGCAATGAGCTGGATAATAAACTACAAATAACCTACACATTACTAATTTTAATAATCATACTAATATGATGAATACGAAGAAACTATAAGAACACTCTACGTATCAGTATATGACAAATTATACCAAAACGCACAAGATCTATGCAAGACTGAGAACATATTAGGACAACAACTTGCTAGGAAATTTAGCATGTCTTCAGCGACATATATCGAAAACCAGAAGAGGTTCAATGGGGTTCGATAGCATAATCATAATCAGCAACCTTTATTCTGTACATATGACTTAAAAAACCATTGCGAACCCTTAACCAATTCATATAAACTATCAGAAGGTGAAGCACTACAAGCGCGCGAGGTAAAATGGCGCCATTTCGTAGACCCATTCTATCACCTCACATTATACATTAGATTAAGCCGATCTCGAGCTAGATTTTAACCAAAAATATTAATAACGTGTCTTACCTCCTATTTCTGTTGTTAGTTGATTAAAATTTCTAAAAATCTGTCGAAAATATCACTTTTTTGAAGGTCTTGTCTTCTCCTTGCTCAAAATTGCCTCCAATCGCTCCTTCGCCGATCAGGTTTCTCATTGGTCAAAACGTCCACCCATGATCCTTTTCGGACCGTGTCCAACCTCCTCTGGTGTATTATGTTGCATGTCTGTTGTGTGGCAATATCTTTCAAATTATCCATGTATTCAAACAAACTAACTGAACAAAATCTCACTCGAAGATGAAAATCCATACCTTCTCACCACCGTGTAATATATATAATATTATATATATTTATAAAATAGGTTGCGTCTTACGCACGCTTTGATTGGTCAATTACCGTGTTTATATCAGGCTATGTAAACACGGTTGTGACGTCACGGCACATTTCTTAGTCTTATTTCATAAAAGAAATAGAAAATGGATGCCCTGTGTTTATATAACCTGATGCAAACACTCGAGTGAGTTGGGAGAATTCGAAAGTACTTATGTAAACCCTCGCCTACGGCCTCACATAAACTTTCGAATTCTCCCAACTCACTCGTGTTTGCATCAGGCTATATAAACACGGGCGGCCATTTTCTATTTCTTAAATATTTAACAAATAGATTCCATTTTGCCGTTGTCTGTTCAGTTATAGATGCACAGATGACGTCACAACGTGGTAAGAACAAAAAAGTGGCCCACGAGACGCAGTCGAGTGGGTCACTGATGTTCTTACCACGTTGTGACGTCTTCTGTGCATCTATAACTGAACAGACAACAAAAAAATGGAATCTATTTGTTTTATACAATACAAAAACTTAAAAGGTTTTTAAAAAAACCCTGTCGGGTTTTGGGGCATGAAGAAAGAAAAAAGCAAGTCAGCTGACGTGATCTGACGTGACCATGCGTCTGTCCTCTAATAGATCATGGGCAACAACCAATGAAAACACGCATAGCAGCAAGGGTATTGTATAAATATATATATATATTCATAGTTATGGATCAGAGGAGGAGAGGCCAAAGATATCACTGACTGAAAGTTAATTACTCTTTGCTCGTTGTTTGTCTGTTACACCAAGTTAAGCCTTAATACATGCATGGCTTGACGTCACGTCCACATTCCATTCTCTAGGGCGCGTGAGCCGTACAGTCGATTGCACCAAAGTCGGACCATAGTCGTATAATACGACCGCGACGGCCGTATTTAATAATTATATCGAACTTATTACAAACTGCCGTATTTAATTGATTCAAATAGTGAAATAAGAGAGCGTTGAAACAACAATCGAAATATAGTAAGGTTAGATATACTGCCGAAAAAGAGAACGTATGAATCTCGCCTTTCGAGCGAAGTCGAAACGTTAGACTCCTACGTTCTCTGTTTCGGCAGTATATCTAACCTTACTATATTTTAATTGATTCCGACGGCGTATTTTTCATGAACTTAATTTTAGTATTAGATACGACTCATGAAAAATACGCCGTCTGAAACAGGCCATATTAAAAGCAAGAACCACTTTGCGTTTGAAATAACTGATACTGGTCGTGAAGGATAATCGACGATCCGAAACTTAAATTTTCAGTTGGTGAAACAGGCTCATGCTTCTCCTTTTCCTCCTCCTCCTTCTCCTCCTTCTCCTCCTTCTCCTCCTTTTCCCCCTTCTCCTCCTTTTCCCCCTTCTCCTCCTTCTCCTCCTTCTCCTCCTCCTCCTCCTCCTCCTCCTCCTCCTCCTCCTCCTCCTCCTCCTCCTCCTCCTCCTCCTCCTCCTCCTCCTCCTCCTCCTCCTCCTCCTTCTTCTTCTTCTTCTTCTTCTTCTTCTTCTTCTTCTTCTTCTTCTTCTTCTTCTTCTTCTTCTTCTTCTTCTTCTTCTTCTTCTTCTTCTCTTCTTCTTCTTCTTCTTCTTCTTCTTCTTCTTCTTCTTCTTCTTCTTCTTCTTCTTCTTCTTCTTCTTCTTCTTCTTCTTCTTCTCCTCCTTGTCCCATCAATTAGGGGTCGCCACTCTAACATGCTGGTTCCATGCTGGCTCTAACATGCTGGCTCTAACATGCTGGCTCCATGCTGGCTTCATTTTCATTGAAACCTCTTTCTCTCATATCCATCCTCACAACATCCCTCCGTCTTATTCTTTGTCTTCTCCTCCATCTTTTCCCTTTTACTGGTTGTCTCCATGCCCGCTTAATCGGGTCTTCGTCCTCTTTCCTTACAACATGACCATACCATCTGTAATATTATGCATGCACAAGTTGATTTATTTGCATATGCTAATATAGTGCCTTATAAAAAGGGCTTTGTTGTATTAGGAGAGGGCTCTTTTATAATAAACAAATTGAGAACATGACATGGTGTCAGGTGTAAAACCGATTAATAGTGAATAAACGAAGACTTGGTGATTGAGAAGAGAACCAGGCCAAGAATGGGGGATTCTACAACTGATGTGCCCAGAATGAACTGGGAGAGTGGCAACCTCGTTGAGACTTGGAGAAGATTCAAACAACATGTAGAACTTATGTTTTCGGGTTCTAAGTTATCTCCTCATATGGGTCGGAGAGAATGGACGTGACATTTTCAACACATGGGCTGAACTAGAAGAAGGAGATCGCAACAAATTAAAGCCGTTGTATGTTCGGTTCGAGCAGCGCGTATCGCAAAAAGCCAATCCCATCTTCGCTCGTTATAAATTCTACAACCGGATACAAGGCCAAGCAGAGCCGGTAGAACAGTTTATTACCGAATTAAAACTGCTCGCCAAAGATTGTGCCTTTCGGGATTCTGAAGATATGATTCGTGATCGAATAGTATTTGGGACCAACTCACAGAAAGTTAGGGAAAGATTAATCAGTGAGGGCTCCGAACTGACTTTGGACAAGGCCTCAAACATAACGAGAAATTACGAGCTGGCCAAAGATCAACTGAAATCAATGACGAGAGCATACACGCTGTTGGGAGACAACGTCGCATCCCGCCAAACGAAGACCGTTATTCGAGATGTAACTCGAGGTTAAAAGAGAGAGATGAAGAAAATCATAGATCGCGAGAAAGAAAGGAGCAACGTTGTCAAAACTGCGGAGGGGATGTACACAGAGAGACCAGTGTCCTGCGAAGGAGAAAACGTGCCACAAATGCAAGAAATGGAATCACTTCGCCAGAGTGTGCAGGTCTACCCGTGTAGATCACATTGAAAAAGAAGATGAGTTTTCCACCGAAGAAGACCACATTACAGATTTATTTATCGGGTCCATTTCATGGAGAATAGTACAAACAGCAAAGAACTTTCCCAAACTTCAATCAGCGGACAACCATCTGCACGGGTACAGTGGCAAACACATTGACGTGAAAGGGAAGTGCAAATTGGAATGCCGGTACAATGATAGTTATCGAGAATTGGATTTCTACGTGGTGGACACTGACACTCCGCCAGTTCTCAGCCTAAAGTCATGCCTGGAAATAAAATTGATCAAGCTCATTCTGGCCATGGAAGAAGTGAAGCGGTCGGACGGGGGTATGACCAAAACGCAGCTGTTAGAAGATGTTTTCCTGGAGAGCATCGAATTAGGGTTGACCCGCAGATGAAACCCGTAGTGCACGCTGCACGGAAGATTCCCCTTGCGCTCCAGAAACGACTGAAAGAAGAGCTTCAAGATATGCAGAGGAAGGGAGTGATAGCGTCGGTGGAAGAACCTACCGAGTGGGTTAGTTCGCTGGTCGTAGTAGAAAAACGAGAAAGTGGGAAGTTACGTATTTGCCTCGATCCTCGCGATTTAAACCGGGCAATAAAAAGGGAACACTATCCGTTGCCAACGTTCGAAGATGTCATTACCAAATTGTCAGGAGCAAAGGTCTTTACGAAGCTAGATGCGCGTTCGGGATACTGGCAAGTTAAACTCGACCATAAAAGCTCGATGCTGACCACCTTCAACACTCCGTTTGGGCGATATAGGTTTCTGCGGATGCCCTTCGGGATTCATTCTGCGCAAGATGTGTTCCAGAAGATGGTGGACAAGACCTATGGTGATCTCCAAGGCGTTGCAGCGATCATAGACGACCTACTGGTGTACGGAAAGACCAAAGAAGAGCACGATAATAACCTACGAGCAGTCCTATTGCGATCAAGAGAAAGGGGAGTCACGCTAAATCCAGACAAGCTGATTTACCGCACCGAGGCAGTGAGTTACTTTGGCAATTTGATCACCTCTGAGGGAGTGAAGCTAGACCCAAGCAAAATTTCAGCTATAACAGACATGCCATCGCCGGAGAACAAAGCTGAGCTTCAAACTCTGCTGGGAATGGTCAATTACTTGGCCAAGTTTTCGCCACGAGTGTCGGAAACCATGGCTCTGCTTCGAGAGTTGCTTAAGAAGAATATACCATTTCAATGGGGAGCACAGCGGGAAAAGGCATTTTCCGAAGTGAAACAAGCAGTTACAAACTCCGAGACGTTGGAATATTTTGAACCCCAGAAAAAAGTAGAGCTAGAAGTCGATGCATCGAAGAATGGTCTGGGTGCGGTAATGTTTCAAGATGGTAAACCTATTGCTTTCGCTTCCAAGTCGCTGACTACAGCCGAGAAGAATTACACTCAAATTGAGAAGGAACTCTACGCCATCGTGTTTGGCAATACGTAATAAGATTTTACCAATACGTAGACGGGAGAGCAGTAACAGTATTTACCGACCACAAGCCTCTGGAAGCAATCATGAGAAAGTCAGTGGCAGAAACTCCACCTAGACTGCAGAGGATGATCTTACGACTGCAAAAATACGAGATACAAGTCACCTACAAGCCCGGAAAGAAGATCCCTGTCGCTGATGCCTTGTCAAGGAAGTATATTAACGAAAGCGACAAGACTGGGAAAACGTTCGATGTCCAAGTACACACAGTGATCAACAACCTTCCAATAGCCGATGCCAAGCTGAAAGAAATGAGAGAAGCTACTAGAAAGGACTCGCAGTTAGCTAAAGTAATTCTGGTTGCTAAGGAAGGCTGGCCAGAGGAAAAACATCAGTGTCCAAAGGAAATTGCTGAATTCTGGAACCACCGCTGCGAACTGTCGGTCCTAGACGGATTGGTGTTCAAAGGATAAAAGCTGGTCGTACCAAGAGTCATGAGGCCGGAGATGCTGGATAATGCAGAAACTAGAACACCAACAGAACAAGACATACATGTATCGACAAGCGCAGAACATACTGGAAGTGGAAGCTATATAACCCGATCGGGACGACGTGTCAAGCCGAGAGACATATTAGACCTTTAAATTTATCAATTTATTATATCACATATGGATTGTTGGTGATGGTACTCTTATCGTCACATACAGTACAATTATCTACATAATTATATATATATATATATATACTTATTTAATTGCTTATTCAATATAATCAGTCTCGTTTTATCACGTATTATTATATGGCAAAAGTTACTTCCGTTGAAATCGTGTGTTCTCATTGGCTGAGACGCGTCACGTGCCGGTCGATAATTTTCCGTAATCGACGGGTCGATTATGGATTTTGGCAGACATGTTGTTTGCAACTAAACAATGAAAGCAAACCGCAAAAATTTTGTGAATTCAATAACCTGAGGACTAAATTATGTATGAGTGGGACGATGAGCAATCTGGCAGTGAGTTTTAGGATTCCGAAAGCGATGACAACAAGAGCAACAACATTGAAAACGATGAGTCTATGTCAATGACAATAGTGTGACCTCGAGCGTGTGACAAGGTATTAAATGTAAGATGTGTTGTTTCAAAATGCCATATAATAAACCTCTTATTAACCTCATACGCTTGGTCATTACGGAAAAATATCAGACCTCGGTCTTTATGTACCGACCTCGCCCTATGGGCTCGGTCTGTACTGTCAAGACCTCGGTCTGATATTTTTCCGTAATGACCGCGCTCTCTGTTAATAAGAAGTTATTACTAATTTATAAAAGAGAGAAAATTAATAATAGTTATTTATCTTTAAAAAGGGAGATGTAATATTATGCATGCACAAGTTGATTTATTTGCATATGTTAATATAGTGCCTTATAAAAAGGGCTTTGTTGTATTAGGAGAGGGCTCTTTTATAACAAACAAATTGAGAACACGACACCATCGAAGCCTCGCTTCCCGGCCTTTCTCCACTATAGATGTTATCTAAGCTGTCCTTCTTATCTCTTCATTTCTAAGTCCCTCTCAGAGAAATTCTGAGAATCCATCTCAACATTCTCATTTCCGTCCTGTCGATAAGCCTCTCTTCATCTTTCCTCAATGTCCAGGTTTCTGTTCCGTAAAGTAACACTGGGCGAATAACTGTCTTGCAGATTTTTATCTTAAGTCTTTTATTCATTCTTTTGTCTTCTACCACTCCACTAAATTCCTTCCATTTCTTCCATGCAGCCTTCACTCTTTCCCTTACATCTCCTTCTGTGCCACCTTTTTCTTCGACTCTGGATCCCAGATACATGAAACTACAGTATGTACCTGTTTGAACTCTTGTCCATTAGTATCCACTAGCCAAGACTTCACTTTTTCCTGTGTTGACCTTCATGCCACCTCTTTCCAGACATGCTAGCCACTCTAGTATTCTCTTCTGCAACTCCTCTTCTGTATTAGATATGATTTAGTTTTAGGATCCCTGTACATTTTCATAATCCGTGTCACAAGATATTCTGGCACTCCTTTTTATCTCAAACTCCAATAAACAACTTCCCTCGGAACTCTGTCAAATGCTTTCTCCAGATCTATGAATCCATAATACATTTTTCTATTCTACGGGCTATAAACTTATGAAAAGCGTGTTGACAGGGATTCAGTTAGACGGGATTTACTTGCCATGAATGACCGGTAAAATATTAAATTGGCGGGTGTCACGGTCTCAGTTATCCCCTGGTCTGATCATGAGAGTTCTAGTAGCGCAGCGTTTTTCTCAAAATCAAATAGTTTGGTTAACATGTTCAAATTTAATCATGTAAGCAAGTGCCAAAAGCTGCCAAATATTCTAATCAAGAAATTATTTTACCTTAATCTCGCCATCGTCATCTCCAGTTGCCAGTAAATTTTGATTCAGAACCTTTAAACAGTTAATAGGAGAGCTATAAACAAACGAAACGGTGATGTTTAGAAAAGTAAACATGTCCTTTTAACTTAGGTGTTGCCTTGGTTTAAGAAGTATAGCGTGTGTTAGAAATAACTGTTTTTGCAAACTATTTAATAATCTTAATCATGTTGACTTGAATTTCACCTCACGAGGATTTTTCCAAGCTTGCGTCATATAATGACAGTGTACCTTTAAGTAATAGATAAAACACGAGCCTTCATTTTATATTAAAATTGATCGTCTAGGTTAGTGTAGTCTAGAGAAAGACTGCATGTTGTTGATGTTGGTGACTGACGTTTTGACGGCTTCAGCGGCGAAAAACATTTCACTTGACTCTGAAGATGACCGCTGTTGAGGCCGTCGAAACGTCAGTCACCAACATCAACAACAGTCTGTCTTTCTCAAGACTACACTAACCTAGACGATCAATTTTAACAAACATGTATACTAATCCTAGGTTCAAACCATTTTCTTTACTACCTTCAATTTATATTTTTATACCGCATACGCAGCACACTACTAAGAATGTTGTAAACTAAGATAATATAGATTAGAACATGTATGTCGAGTATTACAAACTTACTCATGAGCCTTTCTGATTGCATGACAAATACTTCCTGTATTCATATCGACGGCTTGTAATGATTTATCTTTCGAGGCAGTCATCAAGTCTAAATAGAGATGTATTTTAAAATTGCAGATGTATTTTAACTGAACAATCATAACTTAAATATCTCATTGAATGGTTTGGCCGATATTAATACGGCCGAGCATTTTACTCGTTTCTCGCAAGTTTTTCCTCGACCTTTTCAGGGCTTGAGAAAAATATATCCGAAACTCGTAAAACACCTGGCCGAATTATTGGCTAAACCATTCAACTAGAAATACATGAACGCAATAATCTCTCGCCCTTTTACATGTATTTCCTCTGCTCACATCAGATGATTTTGACCCCGTTTACATGGTTCCGAATTCGTCCGGTACCGTGTTACAAACGGGGTATTTGTCACCACAAACACACTGCCAACTTGTCTTTTCACGTGCGGCGTTGGTACCCCTGGTTTTCTCATTTAGTTTCTTCGTCGTTAAAAAAAACCCAATCAGTTCTCTTCAAGATGCAAATAGCCTTTTGTTTTAGCAGAACCGCAGAAGTCTTTGCTGGCTTTGAACAGACACAGGAAACAACCTTTTCCCGTGATTTCAAGTAGTCGTATTCATTGTTTCCACTTCTCGCCGCCACATCTCTTCTTCTTAGTTTTTTTTATTCAGATAAGTATTACAATTGTATTATGTACTAATAACCTGCAAAGATTTTTCTTCTCACCAAGATTCCTTTTGTCAAAGAAAAAGTGACAAAAATTGTTGTCAAATACTTTTGCAATCCAAATGTTTATAATTTGTTTTCGTCATCTTAAATATTTAAAATTAATTCGGACATTAATTCTTAATTACGGTTTCTCTTTTGTTACCAGTACCCTGCCATCCAAACCGCGCAAGTTGTAAATTTGTTGCATATATCCAGATATATAAACAGGTTTCAGAATATCGAGATTAGCAGCCTCCCCGGACTTGGGGATAAGATATATATTTTATATATAAATTATACTTACACAACCCGTCGGTTGAAAAGGCCACAGCACGACAAGCTTTCTTGTGATGCTTTAATTCCATTAGCAGTTTATTCCCTTCATTAGCAAAGCTGTGTCTGTGAATAGGTACAAAGATAGAATTTAGTAAATGAATGTACAAGATAAACGTGCAAACTATTTCTTAATTGCTGTGATGTATCCCAACATTTTCTATATTTATTTACACAATACCCTGGCTGCTATACGTGTTTTCATTGGTTGTTGGTCATGATCTATTAGAGGACAGACACATGCCTTTATAAAAACCTTTAAAATTTTTGTATTGTATAAAACAAATAGATTCCATTCTTTTGTTGTCTGTTCAGTTACATAGATGCACAGAAGACGTAGCAACGTTCAGACTTGGAAAAGTATTCAATGTTCCTCGGATCCTGTTACGGCAGTAACAAATATTCCTCAAAAGTGCACAAATAGCAGCCTTGTATACCCACTCACCCCCGTACCTAACTTCTTTAGTGAAAGTAATTTAAATTTGTTAACGTGTATATTTCCCTTTTAAATCTATAGACATGCTATGGTCATTTCTCATAATTGTATATACCGGTAACCACACAACACAACACAAGTTGCATTTCCTGATTTCCGTGAGTTCCTGACTTCACATCAAGCTTCCTTCCTACTTATAAGGAGGTTTAATACAACACAAATACTTTCCTCCAACATCAAAAATAATATTTCAAATGGAGAACATCCTAAAAATTTGGAACTCAATTATGTTGGTTGGAACCCTTGGAACAGTGAGGAAACAAAATACAAAGATCGAGGAACACTTCACAATCAAAATCATCAAAATTAATTCTTAAAGTATATGAAGAACCCAAAATGTTCCTTAATCTTAGGCTCTTAAAAAATGTTCCTCAGGATCTAGGGGGGCTTTCCATTTACACGGTTAGACCGGTCAGTCCGGTTAAATGGAACACGATTCGTTTGAGGCCTGGGATGGTCTGACTGGAAAATTTGGTCCTAATCAAAAGCAAGTCCATTCTGGCCGGACTGACCGGTCTAACCTTGTCAATTGGAAAGTGCCCTAGGATCCCAAGATCCCACTTTGTCCAGGTCTGACAACGTTTGACGCGACTGCGTCTCGTGGGCCACTTTTTTGTTCTTACCACGTTGTGACGTATCTGTGCATCTATAACTGAGCAGACAACGGCAAAATGGAATCTATTTGTTAATTTTTTTAGTGCAGCTCCAATTCATGGTTATTACCACTGATCTCTATATTAACTGGATTGCTCATCTGCCTGGTCGCCTATGTTTTCCTAGAACGAAGAGCCACATTAAGAAAACTCCCTAGCTATAATCGCGTGCAAGATGGTTGAAACACTTTTTAGCAAAAATTTTGATATCCAAAAAATAGTAAGAAAAATCAGACCTGTGTTTATCGTTTAATGACTCCCCCCCCCCCCCCCCTCCCCCCCTATATACAATATTGCTATTGTCCCTGCATAATGACGCAAATAATTGTTGGATATACAGTAGTCAACATTGATTTCGAAAGAAGAGGGTTAAAACGATAAGGCCTGTCAGGATGAAAGGTTTCCTGACGGTGATCTTGGCGTGTGTATGCAGTCCAGGACTTACTGAGTAGTGTGCTGAACATGCACACCCGTGCACCTTTATCTTTATGTTAGACTGTTAGTGGTCAACATGTTGTTCTCCCATGGCCTCTTGGAGAGTCGGACTACCGCTACTGCTGCCTTGCCAATACGCTTGTTTAGTTCATGCAGAATCGGGAAACATGAAAATTACTGGAGAACGTAGTCAAAAGAAAGGGCCTCTTGACTATGCTTCGAAAGATTGGATGTCTACCCATACGCTTTTAGGTCCTTAGAGGATGGCGTGTACATGTATCTCTACACAAGAAGTGATGGGAAACTGTTCAACCTTGCACATCTGTGAGCAAAGACCAAAGTGCGAAGAGTCTTCATTGATAAAAGAGATGCTGTTTGGAGATGCTGCTGCTACTGTATAACATCACACTCCGAGGAAGCTTTCCAGAGGCTCATAAATCATTAAATTGCTTCGCACTTGCAAGCAGTGATTTTGATTGACTCTCGATCTCAAAAAGACTAAAATTATGGGTTAAGATTTTAGTCACTTAACACTCCTAGCATCTGCGTTGGTGACTATACACTCTCAATGTGGCGGCGGACGTCGCGTCCAGGTCAAAGGCCTTTGTTAGATCAATGAAAGTGACGTACAGTGGTCGTCTCTTACGCTCGTCTCCTACAGTTGACAAACAGAAAATATCTCTGAATCCGCATTGTGATTCTGGATACACAGTGGCGAGTGACTGCCTCCCCAAAGATATTCCAAAATAATTATTGCAGTCACCTTTGTCTTTGAACAAGGTGATAATTAATGTTGGCATCACGCATGTCTTTGGGTACTGTTCTTTCCCCCAGCATTAGCAGAGTAGCTCGTGGAGGTGGCAAAGAAGGGTGGTATTCTCGCCGACACCGATAGCTTCAGGTGGAATGCCGTATTTTTCTGGAAGTACAGTAGGTCATCCAAATTCTACTTATAGGACACATGGTCCTGATGTTCCAGCTTGCTACATGTAAGTGAAAAACTGTCTGTTTTTTTTTGTTTTCCCATTGTTTGTTGTGTTTTCAGTCTAGTCTTGTCAAGCCAATCCTTGGAGCTCTAAGCGCGGCTATCTTCCGTAGTACTAGGTTTAACCTTTCTTTGATGTCAATATTCTTTATCCAGCTGGAATCATCTCTCCCACTAACTGTTACTGAGGTTAGACCTAAGTTCATTGCAGTGTTTGTTACATTACTGTGTACGCCAATCGGTACACACTTGCCACTGGTACTGTTGCTTTCCATTTGTTTTGGCCCTGAAACAGCGGCAATGGGATAACCTCACAAGGGCGCAAGCCTGGGCAGTATTACAGAAGACATTCTAAGTTGCCCAGTTCTCATTAGCCCCCTATCAGCTTTGCTGGTGTGCTCCAAAAGAACAGAGCAATACATTTGACACTAAGCTTAGTTGCAGGAGTGCCAGAATAAAGTAAAGTCAAGCTACCGCAGACTCTGGAAAGCAGGAGCATTCATTTTCCCAGATTAGGCTGAAGTTCAAGTTTGTCCTACCCCAGTGCATCAAAATTAAACTACTGTACACTACATGTAATATATCTTATCACCGTACTGTATTTTGTTGTTAGGAACAGTTTTCAGATCAAGCATGAGTGGGGCTCCTAGAACATCTGCCCCCCCTCCCCCCCCCATCAAGTCAGTATGAGACTACAAAAATTGGAGAAAATTAACAAAAAAAAGTGTGATTTAGCTATCTTGTAAAAATGTTCCTGCTTACTGTATCTATGGTACATTGGTACTCGACATTTCTGGAACTCTGGTTCTATTTCTAAGATATTTTAAAGTTTAGATTGAAGATTATAAATTAATTCACAAGTTTCTTATAGCCATAGGTTTTGGAATGATTCTGAAATATTTTCGATTTTCTTATAAGTTGTAAATATGTACGATAAAGCGATAGTATAAGACATAAATTAAGACCAAAAGGCCCCAACAATCTGCAGGGGCCCCCAAAGCATGAGGCCCCTGGCACTTGCCCAAAGTGCCCTCCCCTTGATCTGCCACTGGTTAGGAATAAGGTATAGTGACTATTGCACTCAGTTTAAGAACAGACCAGTGGCAATTGTCTCACTGAAGTCACAGCTGTCATATTTCAAAAGGAAAGAAGTGTCCACTAAACTGTAGTTGTACCACACATGATTACACTTTGTTCTACAGTATACAGGGTTACAATTCTGGAGCTATGTCTCTACAAGTAGTTGTAGCTTGCAATGTATGATTGAATTTATGCAGAAAAACTTGTAGAAAAATGCTTAAAAAATGGTACAGTTAGACAAAATAGGACAGTTTTTATGGTGGAACAATAACAAAACTTTTGCTCGGGACCCGTGGGGTTTACCCACCCTTCCCATACAGTAGTTGTGCCAGACACAGACTCATATGAATGACAGTAGTTTGACATTTAAGTATGCCATTGTGTTTGTGTGTATTAAAATGTGAAATATTTTGAAAGTCTGTTCAAGACTGTTCTAGTGAAAAGCTTAAATCCATGGAGAAACTTGAAAGGTGGGGGGGGGGGGGGGGGGGGGGGGGGGGGGGGGGGGGGGGGGGGGGGGGGGGGGTGGGGGGACGGGGTGGGGGGGGGGGAGGTGGGGGGTGGGGAGGGGGGGGGGGGGGGGGGGGGGGGGGGGGGGGGGGGAGGGGGGGGGTTACAGTTGTTTTAAAGCCAAGTGAGTAGACTAGTTATATATATATATATATATTAAAGATCTCTAGTTAAGTTTATATATGTATATGTATATATATATATATATATATATATATATATATATATAATATATATAATATACAGGGGGTGGACAAAAAAACGTGGCCATCATTGAAAGTATGATCAATGTGCATTGTATAACTTTTATTGGAGTACAGAAAAATATGTAAAGTTATATATTTTTAGAATGCATGCGTCAAGATCTGCTCAAATATGCTATCAAATTCTAATTTTAGCATTGATTTAAAAAATATATTAATTTTTCATGATTTTCAATCTTATAACAAATTAAATGAATCTTAGTTCGACTTATTCCAATTGGTCTTTAAAATGATTAAAGGAGTTTGTATACTATGAAAGTGTTATAACAGCAAAATAGTTAGATATTTTGTTGCCAAATTTCACTTGATTTCACTACAGCTTCACAGCGTGGCATGCTTTCAAAGTTAATGTATTTTCTAAACCAATACCAAAATTAGAATTGGATATCATATTTGAGCAGATATTGGCGCATGGATTCTAAAATATATCATTTTACATATTTTTCTTTTCTCAAATAATAGTTATTCCACATTAACCATATTTTTAATGATGGCCAATTTTTTTTGTCCACCCCCTGTATGTATGTATATACTATAAGTGGGCTTACCTCAAAAGTTGATGGTCGCTATTGGCAGTTTCACGCTGGGCGATCTTATATATATATACACTGATGAGCTGTTGTACAGCGAAACACCGTGTCTGTAGATTGAACTATATATATATATATATAGCAGGCATACATATGCTATAAATTACAATACTAAAGTTCTATACAAAATGCCTCCAACTTGTTTTTACATTTACAACTTGTTTATATTGAAGACCCTGGCTGGCTGGCTGGCTGGCTACGCCACTGACGTCAGTATGACAATCGTATATAAGAATCGTATAACACATACTTTTACCTCAAAACGTGATAATATATATTAGTATAACAAAGTCAAATAATAGTCTTACATGGTAACCGCACCACTGATTTGACCAGAAGCAATTACATCTAGTCTACTGGGATGGAAGCTCAGATCAAAAACCTGACTTGGAAAGCTGATGTCTGCTATATCCTAAACAAGAATTTTATTCTAAATTATAATAGATTAAGTAAGAAAAATAAAAAACTGAATATTTTTTAAATTCGTGAATGAAATAAGCAAAGATTTGAATAAGAACTTACAATGCCAGATTCCGCCATTTTTTGTTTCAAGAAGCGCTAAACTGTAGTGAGATTTGATCGATATACCGCAGCAGTAAGGCTTACGGGCTCACTGAGCCCACGGTACCACACAAAATTGTGATAAAAACTTTTCAAATTGGAAAATTGGAAATTTAGAAAGTTAAAATGCGTTTAGTTGAAATTAAACTACAGTACATACTACGAACGTCATTGTTTTTTGCCCTCTTTGGTTTCTTTTCTTGTGTTATTCTTTCTGTTATCTACAACTTTGAGGATGCTACAAGGACTCATTGTAATGTAAGTTTTAAACATAGAAAGCACTACCTAAACTAGGCTAATTAACTTTCTGGTTCACCAAAAGTTGTTAATTGTATGGTTTATAGGGATAGAGTTTGTGTTGAGATTAGGGTAGGATCATGCTTCTTAGGATGAGGGTTTATAGTGTTTTGGTCAGGGTTTAATAGGCAAGTTGCCCCAGGCCCCCAACTTGAGAAGGACCCCCTAAAATTTTTGAGATTCGAGTTTCTGACGTAGGAAAACATGATGTCCAGAAAGTGTAAAGATCTATGACGTGTGACATTATCAGGGCCCCCCAAATCAACCCATGTGATGTCATCAGGGGGCCCAAATCGATAATTTGCCCTGGGTCCCACAATTTTACTTGGCGAACTGTTTCAGTCGCCTGGTTTGGGTCGATGAAAATCTAGTGATTGCCTGGCTTTCTTTGAACATTCTTTATACAGTAGAAAATCAAATTGATTAATTGAAATACACTAGTTAGGTAATTAATATTGATTGGTATTTGGTTTATTGATGAAAGACTTACAATTACAACAATTTTCAACAAATTCTGTATTACTTTGTGAGTAGGGCAGTTTTCTTATCTTTCTTCTGGCTAATAAATAGGCATTGGAGTTACTGTCTGTCTGTCTGTCTGTCTGTCTGTCTGTCTGTCTGCCTGTCTGTCTGTCTGTCTGTCTGTCTGTCTGTCTGTCTGTCTGTCTGTCTGTCTGTCTGTCTGTCTGCCTGCCTGCCTGCCTGCCTGCCTGTTTGTTTGTTTGTTTATTTGTTTGTTTGTTGATGATGACATCATTGTTTTTGGTTGCGACGAAGCAGCACACAACAAAGCTCTCCATGCCATTTCTGAATGTTTGCACTCGAGAAATCTAACACTGAATGCCAGGAAATTTGAGTACAACAAAACAACGCTTGAGTGGAAATGGTGACACGTCTCCCCAGATCCTAAGAAAGTCACCACCATCAGAAATACATTACTACTCCCCCTACTAATGCCCACAAAGTCCACAGTTTTCTTGCCATGACCAACTACTGTACCCGCTTCATTCCTAATTATTCCACCATTACTGAATCACTCCATGCTCTAACCAAAACCATTTAACCATGGGAATGGACATCTCGGCAAACAGCTTCTGACTAGTGACACCATTATTGCGTATTTTGACCCTCACAAAGAAACCACCATCATTGTCGATGCAAGCCCCGTTGGCGTTTGTGCCATTCTTTGCCAAGACAAATGTGTTGTCGCATACAGTATGCCAGTCGTCCCGTCACACCAGTGGAACAGCGTTATTCTTAAACTGAAGGAGAAGCACGTGGCGTTCTTTTTGCCTGCTCGCATTTCCATCTACATCTACGACGCAAAACTTTCTATTGTTACTACCACAGGCGTCCCGAACAGATTTTTTCTAATCGTAACGCTCGCCCAAATGCTCGATTAGAACGATGGGCTCTGAAGTTCCAATTATACCATTTCACAATCTCCTATTTACCCAGTAAGACCAACCCTGCAGACTACCTGTCCCGTCACCCCTTTGGCATAACACATCCCTCTAAAGCGTCGCAACAAGTCGAAGAATATATCTCGTTCTTGGCAGAGCACACCACTCCCAAAGCCATGACCGCAGAAGTCAAACGATCCACCCGAACCAACCTCGCATTGCAAACCGTCATCGACGCTATTCATCACAACTCGTGGCACACCATTCTCGCAACGCCAAATCCTCTCGTCAATTGTCAGGACCTCGGAGCTTTTTACAAAATCCGCGACGAACTGACTGTTTCTACTGATCACGACCTTGTCCTACGTGCACATCGCCTAGTCCTGCCCCAAGCTCTCCGCCAACGCGCTTTAAACATTGCCCGTGAAGGCCATCAAGGTTTAACCAAGACAAAAACGCTCCTCGACAGTTGTCTCGCCGGTCAAGCTAATGTATGTAATCGAGCAAACTCTCGAACCACTACGCATGACCGAACTCCCGAACGCACCCTGGCAAAAACTTTCCACTGATTTCTGTGGTCCCTTTCCGTTTGGCGATATGCTCTTTGTGGTAATCGACGAGTGCTCGCGCTATCCTGAACTGAGTTGAAATTTTTATGATCCACGTCCGCCAACGCTGTCATACCGAAGCTTGATCGCATTCTATCCACACATGGCATCGCTGAAGAAATTAAATCCGATAGTGGACCTCCATTTCAAGGTCACGCCTTTGCTCAGTTTGCGCAGCATATGGGTTTCCGACACCGCAAAATCACCCCCGAATGCCCCAAAGTCAGTGCAGAATCTGAACGTTTCATACGCATCTTTTAAAAAACCCTGCGAGTTGCACACCTTGAAGGCCCTTGAGCACAAAAATTGGAAACAAGAACTGTTTCAGTTCCTTCGCAACTATCGTGCTACACCTCATTCCTCGCGAGAACTGATTGAAAAAAATGATAAAAGGGGAAAGGACAAAATGAAGATCCTTGCTGACACAACGGTAAAGGCCAGGCATCACACGTACGCTTCAGGTTGGCGACGTTCTTCTAGTTAGTCAACGCCGCGTAAACAAATTGTTTTCCCATACAAGAGCCATATAATAAACTTCTTATTTACCTACATGTAGGTGACTTGATCATTACGGGAAAATATCCAACCTTGTTTTTCTTGGGTTTTTTTTATGTACAGACGTCTCCCTGTGCGCTCGGCCCTACTGTCAAAATTAAGTGGAAAATACTACTGGTATTTTCCTGTAATGACTGCACTCTCAGTTAATACTGAGGAAGTTATTGATAATTTATGAGCAAATTGACCAATATTAAGCACGAGCCATATGTTTACGAGATTGCATTTACGGATATACCTGTAAAACACGTTATTAGACACTAGCGCATCAAATTCAAATGCAAGTTCTCTGTCATCTTGAAAAAGTTATTGACCTTAATTTGCAAAGTTGCAGTGGTTTCATTTGTTATTTGCTGTTAGCACCACTTTGTAGCCCTCGATATACCGATGCCGAGCTGCCAACCTTAGTGGAGGACGGCAACTTTTTGAGGAAGTAATCTTTAAAAATGCTGAGAGGAGCCGACCTGGATCGAATTTGCAAATTTTTCTGCCGACGCTAATTTTGACTTAATGGTGTGTTCTTGAATCTACAGATGCCGGTCCAGGTGTTAGCCCGTCTCCAACGTCTCTAACGTGGAGGTCAAGTACAGAGATCTTACGTTTTCAGTCATGCACGCATTACTGGTATTAGTGGCTGAACTCACCTTGTAAATTGGATTCACAGAGAGTCATATGATTCTGGCCAAAATAAGGCTGAGCGCGCGATAGGTGAAGCAGGCTTGGACTGGCCATTGTGCCATCTTGCCTTAAAACAATGGCTGAGTATTGTAGAACAGCGGATGCCCATTGTTCCAAAGGAAAATGGCACAATAGCCAGACCAAGCCTGAGGTGAAGCCTTGGTTAGTGGCAGAGCATTGAAATATGACTACAGTACTTTAAGCTGACTGATGGCATGAGTGCAGAAGAAGTAAAACACTTACAGTTGAAGAGATAATGAAACTAGAGGAAGATGCAATGAAGCTCATTGCCTGGGTAGTTTCTCACGATGTCGTGGCATGGATTTAGCCTGGTTTTGCTGGAGACTCTATGAAAGCATTTGTCACTATATAGCGCCAACGAACAACAATTCTAATACCTACAAATATATAATGCTGTAAAGTTTGAGAGGAAGAAAGTTAAAATTTCAGGGGACAACTATTGTAAAGAATAGACAGTATCGGTAATTTACATGTACTGTACACGTAGTATATGTACTGTAGTCTGTATGGTTTCTGGAGAAATATTTCATGAGTACTGCATTGATTATTCATTTGTTCCAACTCCTCGTCCAGCTCCAGACAGAAGCAAACTTTTCAAGTTTCACTATTGGGATTTTTGGTATTGCGGTATTGTGGTGTTTTTCGTACGGTATTTCGGTAATTTTGCCGCTTTGGTACGGTACAGTGTATTTTGTTTTATCTATTCAAGCAGTTTCGGTATTCGTTTAATTTTCGATACGGTACTGTAGTTTTTTACGATTTTTTTCGCGGTATCTTGATCCCAATACCCCCTTCTTAGTTTGACTATTACATTAAAGTTGCAATCGTTACAAATATTTAAGAATATTTAAAACAAATATTTAAAAAAACAAATTATTAAAAATGTAACTATGCCTGTGTCAATGTTGTTCAGTAAGATACACTTGTGCTCTAGTTTGAAAGTTTATTGTAGGAGGACGTATTTTGAGATTGTTGGAGAGGGCGCGTGATATTTTTGTCTGTGACTTAAGCTACTGTTACACGATGAGATTTTTCTTGCAACTTGCAACAAATGGCATGAATGTTGCCCGTTGCACAAAAAATCGCACTGTGTAACACCCCATAGCAACTTGTGATTTTGTTATTTTTGCCGTGTTGCAAGTTGCAAGAAAAGTTGGATGGGTTCTACTTTTTACTGCAAGTTGCAAGAAAAATCGCATCGTGTAACAGCACTTTTAGAGGAGAATCAACCTATTTTATGCTCGTCGTTTAAAGTATTTTTAAAGTTTTATTTTAACCTTTTGTTTTATACTTTTTCCTGGTAATTTATGACCAGTTCCTAAAACAAATTGACAAAAATTAGTTATGATTATAATTTTAGTTATTTTTGTTTAAAAAAAACCCAACAAATACTGGTCATATACATGTATGTGAATGCTTACATGTACTGTAGGTTTTAAAATGGCTTTAATTTAATATTTTTTTGTTTGTTTAGGTTCCCAACTATATACCATCAATTAGCACAGCAATAGGAGATTTTAAGCCACAGAGCTATATTTGGAGGATATGTATTGCATTACACTGTTTCCCGCGTTTTCTTGTCTCGTTTCTGTATTACAATTATTATAGAATCAAGTCAGAAAATGCTCTTTCGACCAAATTTACATTTCTCAATGGTCTTAACTCTTTGTTAACCATTGTGGAAAATTTTGCTCTGCTGATTATTACATATGTGTCATCTAGAGAAAACTTTGGTAAGTTAGAAATTGAGAGATTTTAATTATTTTGTAAAATGGTTTTGTTAGAACTGCATTTAAGTAATAGGTACAGTATATATATAGCGGCCAATCGAACTGTATGGGAAAATACAGCCTTCTCCTTTTCACAGAAGGTTTAAAACGACTTTATTTAACCGTTTTTGATCCTAACTCAAAAGTTTAAAATACGGATGCATCTAAATAACCATGTTTATCAATTATTTTGGAGATTCAAGGCATTTTAGGTGAGTATAGGTCAAAGGAAAAGTTCATGCAAACTAGGACGATGTTGTATCCGATTTACAGCATATACTAATTAAGACTCGTTTCTTTTGTCTTTTCTTCATGAATTATTAATAAAGAAATACCAAATGGTTTTCCGTGTTTGGTTACTCTGGTCCAAACACGCGGGAAATTGCGAGACTGGAGAAAAGCGTAACAAAACACAAGCCGTAGGCGAGTGTTTTTAGCTTTTCGAAAGTCGAGAAATTTCCCAAGTGTTTGGATAAGAGTCTCCAAACACAGAAAAAAACCATTTGGTATTTATTTTATAAAATAATCACAAGTGAATATGATATACTGTCCGATATTTTCAAAAAATCGTTTTGGCGGGAATTTTCCGTGGTTGGATACTCTGATCCAAACACGGCAATTGACCAATCAGGGCTCGCGTAGTATACATGTTATTTTATAATGTATATAATAATATATTATTTTAATACCACTGTCAACAGTTGATTAAAATAATAATAATTGATAAAGGTCTTCGTTAAAGTTTGCAGGGTTATTTCGGTAAAGCGCTCTCAATTTATGCCACAAAAATAAAATAGATATCGTTAGAAAGCTATTAATTTGTAGAATGCAATGTTGTCTTTGATTTTGCGATTAGCACAAACCAATAATAGTTGTGAATTTTTTTAATTAAAGCCAGAGGGCTTCACACGGGGTGACTCAAGTAAAAAGCGTTTTATTTTGTTCAAAATTTTTTTGTAGTTTAATTCAGAGATAAATTTCCAGCAAAACGTTTTTTGATATGTCGAGTTTTGCTGATTTTATTGACGACCAAAGTTGAAAATGCTGTTTTTCGACCAACATTCGGACAAAATATGTCATATAATCGAAACCACGTCACACGGTTTGAATGCTTTGTCTAATTTTCTTGACCACCCTAACAGCATTCACCCTTCAATCAAATTCACTATGGAATTACAAAATCAAGACAAATCTATCCCGTTTTTGGACGTTTTGCTTTCCGTTAAACCAGATGGGACTTTAAGTCATACTGTGTATCGAAAACCAACACACACTGACAGATACCTTAACTACACTTCATTCCACCATTCAAGTATCAAATCGTCTGTGTGCAAAACTCTCGTTCATCGAGCGCGAACAATTTGTGACGAAGAACATCTTCAGGATGAATTAGATCACCTTAAGTTGGTTTTAACTAACAACGGTGTTCCTGAGAAAATGATTCAAGCTTCTATGGCACCTTCGGTAGATCCGGAGCCGAATACTCAGTCCCAGGAAGAACCACCTTCAGTTTCTCTTCCTTACATCGGACCAGCATCCCACAAGATTGAGAGGATTGAAAATCGTGCTGGTATAAAGGTATTTCAAGCAGTCAACACAAATTGTTCAAGGTACTTTTCACACATAAAGATGTGGTGGATAGCTTATCTAAGCCTGGAGTGTATCGCATTCCGCGACAAGCAATACTTCACGCGAAGAACAAGGGAATTTATTGAGATTGCAAAACATCACACTATTTCTCAGGAGGGACAGCCATTAAAGAGCACGTGGTGTGCCATATTCGGCGAACATTCTTGATTTTGTTTTCTAATTAATAAAATTAACGTGATACGCCATTGTATTCTTACGTGATTTAGTTGATCAGTTGCTTAGTTTATAAATGACGTGAGCTAACAGCTTGTTGTCATTGCTCTGATGAAGGCCTGAGTCACAGAATAGAAATACAACCAGAAGTCCAACTCGAGTGAAAACTTGTCCGCATTTCTTCAATGCGCAGGCGCGATATTTTACGCCATCCGACGCGATCCTACGCAATCCTGGCAAGTTCCCCCTGCATTTTTAACCTTATTATGAAGGTCCAAACTGCCAGGGGAACTTGCCAGGATTGCGTGGGATGGCGTAGAATGGCGAGGAATCATCGATGCGCGAGGCGACATGCGCAAGGATAGAAACTTCAAAGGTTCCGACGCGAGTTGGACTTCTGGTTGTATTTCTATTCTGTGCCTGAGTCAGCAGGCCGAAAGCTTAGCAAAGAAATATTTTACGTGGTGTATCCACAAAACTTATTTATATGATATCTATTTTATTCTTGTGGCATAAATTCTGACGAATTGAGAGCGCTTTACCGAAATGACCCTGCAAACCTTAACGAAGACATTAATCATTGTTACAACATATAGTACAAACAGTGTTCAGTGTCACTATATATAGGAGTAGTTTTGTTTGTTTTATTATTTGTATTGTACATTCATGTATTTTCTTGAACCTAAACAAGAAACTTCTGCTTTAAATTGCATATTAAGACTAAGTTATTACACCTGGGCCCGAATTAGGCTTCCGCCTAATTTACAAGTTGCAAAATTTTTACTCACAAATTACAAAATATTTACTTACAAGTTATAAAAAGATTTGTGTACACATAAATGTATGTGGCATGCAGTTTGTTGAATACGTGATTTTTAGCATGAATTGACAATTTAATTACAATAAAATAAATCTAGTAACATTAATTAAGTATATAGTGATTCCATTGTTTAGGGCTTCGGTATTATTGTTGCCTAATCAGTAGGTAATCCGAATCTGTGGGATCAGATCGATTGAAAAACTTGATTTTTCTAGTGAGGGGAGTCCATGTTATCAACAGAACCATACGTTATAGTTATACTATATATTAATTTAAAAAAAATGTAACAATTAAAAAATGACTGAAAATTGATCAGAAATTCTTAGGCACAGTTGTATATTTTGTTTCAATAATATCAATTTTTGTTTACAGGTGTTCACGAAAACGCGTTTATTCTTTTTATGGTCTGTTCCATGTCTTATATGCTTACAACTTGCATATTATTCAAGCGGACTTCAAGCAAGCCAATGACAGACGAAGTAAGAGCAACATCTGTTCCATCTATATTTTATATTTACAATCATTCCTGCTCTAGCCTCTCGCCTTGCGTACGTTCTTTCTTCCAAAAAAGAACGCTTGCAAGCTATTCCTGATCTAGTACAGTACCGTACTACAATCTACAATTGACAGGGCTCAGAAGCTTAAGAAAATTGTGTCCTTCCACGGGAAGATCTACAGTACGTCTACTTAACGATATTCTGTTGAAACGGTGTAAAAAGCCGGATTTGTTTCAAAAACGCCTAAATTAGCCAAATTAATTAACAGTTAATAACAAACTTTTAAACGGTTAGGAACCATCCATTTAAAAGTGCATTGTTTAAGGTTAATAAGAATAAGAATGAGGAGGAGGAGGAGGAGGAGGAGAAGAAGAAGGAGAAGGAGGAGAAGAAGAAGAAGAAGGAGAAGAACTAGAACTAGAACTAGAAGAAGAACTAGAATTAGAATTATAATTAGAATTAGAACTAGAATAGGATCGACAAAGAGGATGTGTCACCCATGTGCCGGAAAAGAAAGACCCTAGACACCTAAGGCTATAGTCTATAACTTGATGTTTACAGTACGGGAACCACGTTATGAACTTACCGTGTGAATTGCTATAATAATAATAATAATAATAATAATAATAATAATAATAATAATAATAATAATAATAATAATAATAATAATAATAATAATAATAATAATAATAATAATAATAATAATAATAATAATAATAATAATAATAATAATAATAATAATAATAATAATAATAATAATAATAATAATAATAATAATAATAATAATAATAATAATAATAATAATAATAATAATAATAATAATAATAATAATAATAATAATAATAATAATAATAATAATAATAATAATAATAATAATAATAATAATAATAATAATAATAATAATAATAATAATAATAATAATAATAATAATAATAATAATAATAATAATAATAATAATAATAATAATAATAATAATAATAATAATAATAATAATAATAATAAATAATAATAATAATAATAATAATAATAATAATAATAATAATAATAATATGTATTTAGTTTTAACAAACTAATTGGGGACACTTACTACCAAATTAAACTCTAATATACAGTAATTTATATATTATATAGATATATAGTGACAGTAACAGTAACAATAAACTTATAAAAAATAAAATATATTAATTAACAGATTTAAATCTATATATCGTTGGAGAGCTTATACAACTTTATGTCTACAAGACTACATGTGATTGGGAAGTTTTACGTTGGCTTTTATTTGAAATTATTACTTGCGAGACTCGACCTAGCTTTCTAAAAAGACTTTAAAACTATAGAAAATGAAAGTTATAATTTCTAGACACTCTTTAGTTACCAAAGTATCAATCTTTACCAAACTGGCAATTTTTAGACGATTTTATGATAATACTATAAAACTCGACTTTTATAGCTTTCTTTAAATTTCCACTTTAGCCATAAACATTCTGTTTATTTGACACGAAGTTAGAATAACGCGTTCAATTAACTTGATGTAATGTAATGTAATGTAATGTAATGTAATGTAATGTAAGTATTATTTAAAACACGAGCAGGAGTGTTTTATCAGATTTAAAACCACGAGGTCACAGCCCGAGTGTTTTAGATCTGAATAAACACGTGATGCGAGTGTTTTGAATAGCTTCAAAAACGATTCGTTATTGGATATTATGTTCATTAGTATTCTTTATATAAAATTGTATGTTCATTAGTATTCTTTATATAAAATTGTATGTTCATTAGTATTCTTTCCGACGTCAAGAAGTTTTATGAGATATAAAACCACGGACATGGTATTCCTTTGTGTTTTCCTCGTGAATCATTTAATGTAATGTAATGTAATGTAATGTAATGTAATGTAATGTAATGTAATGTAATGTAATGTAATGTAATGTAATGTAATGTAATATAATAAATTGTAATGTAATGTAATATAATAAATTGTAATGTAATGTAATGTAATGTAATGTAATGTAATGTAATGTAATGTAATGTAATGTAATGTAATGTAATGTAATGTAATGTAATGTAATGTAATGTAATGTAATGTAATGTAATGTAATGTAATAAATTGTAATGTAATGTAATGTAATGTAATGTAATGTAATGTAATGTAATGTAATGTAATGTAATGTAATGTAATGTAATGTAATGTAGTGTAGTGTAGTGTAGTGTAGTGTATATAGTGTAGTGTAGTGTAGTGTAGTGTAGTGTAGTGTAGTGTAGTGTAGTGTAGTGTAGTGTAGTGTAGTGTAGTGTAGTGTAGTGTAGTGTAGTGTAGTGTAGTGTAGTGTAGTGTAGTGTAGTGTAGTGTAGTGTAGTGTAGTGTAGTGTAGTGTAGTGTAGTGTAGTGTAATGTAATGTAATGTAATGATTTATTTAACGTCGTAAGCACAGGATGTGCTCGCCCAATCATCCGAACCAGAGGCTCATGTTAAAAGTGCACGACATAATTAATCTAATACATTGGTTATGGATAAGATATTACACAATATAAAATTATTAAGATATAAATATATAGGTATGAAACTACTGTAGAAATACGAAATAAAATATTAACAAAAATATAAAAAGTTATATGCAAGATTGGCATTGACATCCTATTAGTTCACAGTGTTTCAGTTGTGACTTAAATTCCGTCAATGTCGAGGCAGACTTTACAGCGAGCGGTAGTTTGTTCCAAATATGCGCCACAATGTAACTATATGAACCATGCAAGTAACGACTATTATTTATATCCTGTTCAACGTCAAGACCATTATGCCTTAGGTTGTAGGGAGAAATACGCGGTTTAAAGAAGTCGGAGATATATACAGGCCCTCCTTGTTTAAAACTTTTAAAACACAAAATTAAATATTGTTCAAGTCTTCTATGTTGTAATGTTCGCATAGATGCTAATTCCAGAAGCTAATATTCCATAGCTAATATTGTTAACTAAGTTCATTACAGTTCTCAGGCCAAAGCCATTAGCTTTTTCAAGTTTCTTGCTCAATGTTTTATTCACTCCAATAAGCAGTTGGGAACAATATTCCATGTTATTCGCACTTTGCATGATACCAATGTGAACAATCCACACATATTATTCCATTTTGATTATTTCTTACCGGTTTCTGGCATTCAGCACAAGGGAATTTCCAACATGGCCGGCTTCTCTCCCCCCTTCGTTATTTGGTCCAGGATTTAGCTCTACGTCGCCACATGGAAGCATTGAACGAAATGTTTTCACCGAGTTCGGATAATAAGGCTTGCATGAGTCCACCAATATATCTACATCTTCCACATTTTCTCCTCCCAACAGCGCTCACCAGTGTCGATGTTGCGATATTCTTTCCGAAATCCAATTTTGATTGCCCAATCTTGCTTTTCAGTGCCTCTATAGACAATTTCGATTGCTCTATCTCGCTTCTCAGGGCTTGTGTAATATTACATCTGGTATAGGTTTTTGTGCAAGTTTTTTCGCTCTCGAACAGAATTGGGAATGCCAAGAAGACGAGAACAAAATTCACATATACGTAGCACTTAAACACATGTCCGATCGCCATGGCGTGTTTACCACACCATGTATTTTAAAATACTTTACCTGTACTTAGGCCTCGCTCGAAACGTCGTATGATTTTCTAAAAACATCAGTGATTTTGTTCACCATGTTTTGGCTTTGAGCTGTATAACAAGTACTACTTGATTATGTTTGACTGACCTAAATTGTGTTTTTATTTAAATTTTCAGGAAGCACGCTCTTTTAAAAGAAAGCTATCGTTGTTAGTTGCTAATTACAGTTCATTTGCACTGGCTGTTTATTTTTACTTTCGCCATAACTGGTACTGTGAACCTGGGAGTATCCTTTTGATAAAACCTACTATAGTTGTAATGTCTTAACAGGGCCGCCGGGAAGGGGGGCTAGGGGGAACGTTGCCCCGGGCCCCCAACTTGAGAAGCGCCTCCTAAAATGTTTGACATTTGAGTTTTTGACGTAAGAAAACATGGGGCCCAGAAAGCGTAAAGAATCAGTACCACTAACTTCATTTTAGCCAACCCTATGACGTGTGACGTCATCAGGGCCCCCAAATCGACCCATGTGACGTCATCAGGAGCCCCAAATTGACAATTTGCCCCGGACCCCACAATTTCTCTCGGCGGCCCTGAATGTCTGTAGGTTATTTTCAGATTTGGCAGCGGTGTATTGCCACCTTGCATCAATGGCTTAGTAAACGATGCTGTAACTTGTTTTGTTGTAAATACAAAGTTAGTTTTTCTACATTTCTGATTGGATAAAAAAACCTTACGTAACGGTCTAAACTAAATCGTAATATTTACGCGTGTCCCATGCATGCAACATTACTTTTATTATGCCCTTACTGCCCTATAGGCAAAACTATGAAAACCGAAATTAGAGGGGCAGGTCAAGTTTGTTCCAATTTGTCTTTATTTAAAACACCGTTTGAAAGTTTCCTCAACATTATTGTTGTCGAGGTTTCGACAGAAACAACAACAATCTGTTTTTCTCGGTACCGGTATTAAACATATTATAATCATTAGACATCGAAAAAACCTGTTTAGGACATTATTCACCGAGTGCAAAACAAATTGTCCCAGCGACAACTATTGACATCACTTGACAAGGCCAAAGAATGTTTAACACTAGTAAACATTCATCAATGCAATTTGTCCCGTTCCAATAACCATGTTAACTGCCGTTCTTGGTTATCAATAATGATGAACAACAGCATGCACTGTTTAAACAATGCATGGTTAACAAGATTACATGTTGGTCTAGCAATGTTACTGAGTTAACCCTTTATTGGCTAGGTTTCCGGGAGCTCTCCCCTTGACGAGTAAAATCGTCTGGCGTTAACCAGAGTAAAATTAATAAGTTGCCAAAAGGAAACCATGCCCGGTAAAGGGTTAACTATTGTTATACTATTGTTCAGCCATCAATTTCGTCAGTACTATTGTTTACTATCTATTCATGATAAACCTTTTGTGGTGAGAAACACTCGTAAATGTTTTCTATGCCTATTTCTTTTCAGACTATATACAATATAAAATAAAATAATACCGTACAAGATCAAAGGTGATCTACAGTGCAAACTGTGCGTGGTCACGAGATTGTTTACCTAATATTGGTATACTTTCAGAATTAGTAGCCTCCAAGGGCGGCTACTGTAAGAAAGGCGGTTACTTTCGGGTTGCTATTTTTAGTATCGGCCACCTTGACCGTTACTAACATTTCACAAAACGTTTCAAAGTGTTTGTTTTATTTTTATTAAATGATAATAGCAGAGTAGTTACGTTTTATCTATATTAGTAATAAAGTCTTACTCTATATAAGTTCAGGTACTTAGATACTAGTGTTCATACTAGTGTATGTATATCAAATGGCATGAATAAATGGAAGAATAAATTAATACCAGGTTATATAGAGGAGAAAATGAATATTGGAAGCGGCTACTTTTGAGGGTGTGGTTACTTTAAGAAGGGCGGCTACTTTCGGGTTTCCATAGTAAGTGTTAAAAAGGCGGCTACTTTCGAAGGGGCGGTTATTTTTGGGGGAGGTTACTTTCGAGACTTTACGGTATATATATATGTTTTCACAAAAGCTATAATACGAAGTATCCTAACTCTGACTTTTTTGTTCTTTTTTGTTTATAAACGCACATGCAATCACACCTTTTTCGCTAACAATAAAATTAGCCTGGAAACTTTGAGATACACCAACAACCATATTGATATACGCGTCGACTTTCTGCAGCTGCGCAGATCGCACTGTAAATCACACCTTTATACCATTAGAGTACCCCAGATGTTTACCGAAAAGTCATTGTCACTTTTATTTATTTAGTTTTAGTTATATTTTGTATACCGGCATATACCACTCTAGCTTCTGTTATTTGTTAGTAAATCTGGTCTGATTTGCTTTCATGTAGAAGTACTTGATACTTCATGCAGTCTTTGTACTATAGTTTCCTCCACAGGCATCTCGCGGGGTGGGGGCGCTCGAGGGGGCTTGGGGCGGACAGGCGGCATCTTTGTACCACATTATACATGTACCCTAGGATCTACTTTTCTGTATGCTATTCCTTTTTTAATTTTTCCAAATCTATTAGCCTATACGCTACTAAACGTTCCTCGAGTTATGACATAACTATTCTTCAAAAATCCTTATTATAGTAAAACTGACTTTAGTTACCAATCATGTAGTCGAATACATTTACTTTAAGTCGTTACTTGATATGAGCACTTCCATTTCAAATGTTTTTTTCCTTAACTTCAGTTTTTAACTACGAAAAGTTTACAGTTTCTTTTCTCTCTGTGAATACATTACTGTCGTGACCAACATTTGGTTTCATTCCACTATAATGTTTGACATAACGGGAGTTCAAGTTACTATTGGACGTGAACATACTAGCTGAGAGCAATAAGAACGTTTTGAGGACCAACCAGGATTTTTAGGGGGCGATTACATGGGCTGGGCTGGCCCGGTTAACAAGTGTGGTGGTCTGAGATTGTCACCGTGCTGAGATTGTATATTGATTTGTGTTATCAAATGTTTGACGTTCAAAACATTCAAACTTTTTGCCTTCAAATGGTTTATTGACGAAAACTCCTTATAGTACAAACTTCAAAAACTTTGTGAACTTTGCTAGTAGTATAGTTGTGAATTTGTCGCAACATGTTACAACAGGGGCTTTTCAAGAAATTTGAACAACGAATGCGATGAACGGCATATGAACTGAAACAAAACGATGAGTTACTGCCGTTTGTCATCACGGGAGATCGCATATTCTTGCTGTATGTATACATGTATATCAACCAAAACTATTGTTAATCTTCTAAACTCTGGATATATTTAATAATTCAATGGAATGATCGATGCAAGACATCTTAATCAGTTAGTTAACGTCCGAAATTTTCGTACACATGTCCAGGGGCCCAGGTTTTGTCCTCGCCGGCCCTGATCTCAGCGCGGTGACAATCTCAGACCGCCACAACTGGATGAAAATGTCCATGTAATCGTTTTCATCCCGGCAAACCGGGCTGAACTACTGTTGAACTCGCTTAGATACGCGTTCGTTTACTTGACTGTGTGAATAAATAGTGCTGAAAGGAACTGAAATAGAACATCGAAACGTTGTTCGTGTGTTTTGTGATCATAGCGAAGACTTAATAAATTAAGAAGATAATTTTTTCTGTGTCACGTATTTTCGGTTAAAAGCGTTCAAAACCCTAGAACTTTTTGGCATACCACTCAAAATCTTATTATTTTAGCATTATTGTGTAGCTTATAGAATCAACAAACTTTTTATAAGCATTTGGAGGTTGAGAAACATCAAACGCTAAAAAAAAAATCCATAATTATGAAGGTAGGTATGCTACAAAAATGTTGAATCCGCCATATTTATACATGCAGTAATCAATGCAAAAAATGTTTTTGTTCAACCAACATTTTCTTTTTGGCGTATCCCTCACAATCTCTTTATTTTAGCATTACTGTGTAGCTCATACAGTCAACAAACTTTTTAAGTATATGTGAGAGTTGAGAAACATATCAAAAGATAAAAAGATTTGATAATTATGCGTGTAGATATGATCAGTTTTGAGCACATGTTACGCGACATAGAAAAAATTATCCTCTTAATTAGTCTTCGTGAAGACGCTTTAACTAAGACGGTTACGGTCAACTAAGACTATAACAATATTTTTATTAACGATGAGCTTACAAAATAAGTAATAGACTAATTAGTGTAAAACTGAAGTAAAACTAACGTAACTCTTTGCCCTTATTTACTTTATAATTGCGAATTTCGGCCTGAAATCATCCACGTCAATACAAATCTCATCCCAGTGTCACAGCGGATTTTGACCCCCCAGTAGATTTGGACCCCCTTTTTTAAACATTTTTTATACTCAAAACAACCCAGAAAACGATGAATATGTTACATTCATTAATTTTCATATCCAACCCCACATAGTCGAGCTTATTGTGTTGCAATAGCGAATAGAAAACATTGTTGGGCGACATTTTCATAGTTCGAAAATTTGGTTCGTTGTCGTACATGCATCAAATAAAATTCTATTGCCAGTAATATTGCCAAAAATCTTAACACTGTTATTAAACTGAGTAAGCACTACAAAAAAACTAGAAAGTTACCAAATGAAAAATATGTATACAACTACAAGGATAAATAAACATCGCTAAAAATTGTATATACAAAATTAGTTCTGTTAAGAAAGTTTCAACTGGTGTAATCCTTTATGACCAAATATGTAAAAGATAAAAAAAAAACTTTACTGAAAAATGTATATTACAACAACATTAGTTCTGTTAAAAACGTTTCAACTGTTATAATCGTTTATAAATGTTTTTAAAATATGTTTCCCGCCTAGTCCGGATAGAAGTAAATCACTATATAGCTGCAAGAGGAAAGATCGCTCAATTAATCCGAAAAGGTTTCTGAGCCCCAGACAGGGTTCGCGAACGTGCAACCTTCTAATGACCGGTTAATAGACACTCTAAACGTCTAACTGGTCATTAGAAGGTTGTAGGTTCAGACCCTGTTTGGGGCTCAGAAATCTTTTCGGATTAATTGAGCGATCTATCCTCTTGCAGCTAGTGATTTGCTTCTATCCTGACTAGGAAAGATATGAGTAGAGTACAAGTGCGGAGTACGTAATTTTCCGTCATTGACGTAATTTTTTAGCTTTTGAATTCTATTGAAAATATACAGAAGCTCAGGCAATAAACGAAATTGAAAAGCATATTCAAAAGGAAAATTGAAAAGAAGTAGAAATTACGTATTCTACAGTGTGTATAAAAAAACCCCCGGAACCCTTAGAAAATTAATTAGTATTCTGTTCAAACAACCTATTGTAGTAGTTTGAAAGCCCTAAATAGCTCTGAGCCACGGATGCGTAAAAAACATGGTTTTATACACCTGGGAAATTAAGATAAGTTGAAGTGTATGCATGGTGAAAGTATTTAAAAGCTTTTTCTCTTCCTGTTTAACTTATGTGCTGATTAATTTATAATGCAGCGCTTTTTATAGGGCTTTCAAACTACTACAATAGGTTGTTTTAAAAGAATACTAATTCATTTTCTAAGGGTTCCAGTTCATTGATACACACTGTATACCCGGCATATAGACCCTTTTAATAAGTATAAAAAAGTGTGTATAAGAAAACCCGGAACCCTTAGAAAATGAATTAGTATTCTTTTAAAACAACCTATTGTAGTAGTAGTTTGAAAGCCCTAAAAGCGCTGCATTATAAATTAATCAGCACATTAGTTAAACAGGAAGAGAAAAAGCTTTTAATTACTTTCACCATGCATACACTTCAAGTTATCTTAATTTCCCAGGTGTATAAGACCGTGTTTTTTACGCATCCGTGGCTCAGGTGTTTAGGGCTTTCAAACTACTACAATAGGTTGTTTGAACAGAATACTACCGGGGCTTTTTTTACACACTGTATACTTATTAAAAGGGTCTACAGTGTGTATCAAAAAAATTCGAACCCTTAGAAAATGAATTAGCAAACGAAGCGAAAAAGCTTTTAAATACTTTCACCATGCATACACTTCAAGTTATCTTAATTTCCCAGGTGTATAAGACCGTGTGTTTTACGCATCTGTGGGTTCAGCGAAGTGCTTAGGGCTTTCAAACTACTACAATAGGTTGTTTGAAAAGAATGCTAATTCATTTTCTAAGAGTTCGAATTTTTTTGATACACACTGTATATACCGGGTATACTGTATACAAAAGGACTAAGCCAAAGGGTCTGTTTGAAAAAAGTTAGCTAATTTTAAAACAGTGAAATAAAAGTAGCGTGCTGCATTGGCAGTGTTAAAACAACAATCGAAATATCGTTAGGAGTCTAACGTTTCGAGCGAAGGTCCTTCGTCAGAGAGAAACGTTTCTCTCTCACGTTTCTCTTTGACGAAGTGTAGACTACTACGTTCTCTGTTTCAGTATATCTAACCTTACTATATATTTCGATTGTAATTTTAAAACAAACGTATTAAAGTTGATCCTTAACAACAGTCATAATATTATAGTCTACAGTATTTTTGCTCTCTGCGAGTACTCAGCCGTTCTTTCCAATATCTTTTTTCACCAACAATCATACATAATAATGAAGGAGTCGTATTTATTCGTTGTCGATGGACATCAGCCACTGGAAGAAAAAGGGACGTGGAATGTTTGAAAAGCTTTGGTATATGAATACTGTTTGCCTTGAGCGTTAACTTTACGTCAATGGTACTGGTATTTGTAACTATCTTTAAAGATACATAATGCAGTGAATATACTATTAATTCTAGTAATGTTGCGGAATAAAGACTTTCAGCGCCACATTACTGGAATTAATATATTCATTTGTATATTTAATAGTGTATATAAATTATATTAATATTAATAGTATATTTTATTGTGTCCACAATTAAGCTTTTCATGTTCATATGCATGCAACACGTTGTATAATTCACCGTACCGAAAAAGATGGCGTCTTGTACATTTAACCACAATCCTTTGCGCACATTAAATATTGTTTCTTGCAGAATCGGATAGGGTTTTAAAACGATCAACTTTGGTTAGTTCTTGCTTACTTAATCCATTTTATATAGCATGGTAAACAATGTTTAGTTGTTATTTGAGCTGATTTGAGATCGCAAAGCATTATGGTTAAATGTACCGCCGCCATCTTTTTCGGTGCCGTCAATTCCCAAGTAGATAACGAGGCGAAGCCGACTATCGCTTATTGAAATCGAGGGTGAGTTGTCTAATTGTTTTAGTATAAATTTACCAACAAAATTAAAGTTAAATAAATTCTCGCCGATAACGTATAATACCCGTTGTACTTCAGTTTGCATTACGAAGAGATGTAGTAAGACTTGTCCCTCGTGCGAGGAGATCTGTATAACAACAAGGAGAAGACGAAGACGCTAAAACCAGGTGTAATATATTTAAGAAATAGAAAATGGCCGCCCGTGTTTATATAGCCTGATGCAAACACGTGAGTTGGGAGAATTCGAAAGTTTATGTGAACCCGAACCGTAGACAAGGGTTTACAAAAGTACTTTCGAATTCTTCCAAACTCAATCGAGCCATTTTCTATTCATAAAATAAGGCTGTGTGCCGTGACGTCACAACCGTGTTTGCATAGCCTGATATAAACACAGGAACTGACCAATCATAGCGTGCGTAAGACGCAACCTATTTCATAAATAGTGAAATAAAAGTAGCGTGCTGCGTAGGCAGTGTTGAAACAACAATCGAAATATAGTAACTTAGGTTAGATATACTGCCGAAACAGAGAAATTAGGAATCTAACGTTTCGAGCGAAGGCCCTTCGTCACGTTTCTCTCTGACGAAGGGCCTTCGCTCGAAACGTTAGATTCCTACTTTCTCTGTTTCGGCAGTATATCTAACCTAAGTTACTATATTTCGATTGTTATTTCATAAATATATACATATGTAACGTTTGCCGTTCTTCAGGCGGGTTGTTAACTTGAGTGTATTGATTGCAGATTATCACATGCAACAGTGCTCACGCTATTTACACAAACACACAACTATAAAAATAGTGCGTTTTCCTGTTCTCGCGTGGACGTGGAGTTTAAAAATTTCAAACAAAAACAACAAAAACAAGGCCTATAATTCCACACCATGACCAGTGGCAGTTGAAAAGGATATACAAACATCATTACCGCCCAATTGCCCAAAAAGCTGTAGGGAGAATGTCCTCTAGAGAAATTTGTCCAAGGTTTACTTTGAAAACGCGGCATTATCCGCGCCTTTTTTTTCGAAAATGTTCTTCTGTTGCAAAATAGATGCAGCCGTTCAGCTGCCGTTGCTATATTGATTATTATCAAAACAACTAGAACTTTAGAGATTGGAATTTTTCAACTGTTTAAAATTGTTCACATAATTATTAAAGTCAACAATATGAAGTTAGCAAGATTGGGCGAGCGCAATGAGAATAACCGTTTGACAATCGTTTGAACTTTGAAACTAAACTAACTCGTGCATTTCCATCATTGGATGATCAAAAAAAGTAGAGCTCGTTCTTTTCTCTCCCCCCATGATAGACGAAAGGGCACTATGAATATTCTTCCCAGAAAAATCACTGGGGCTCACTAACTGGTTTCAGGTCTTTTTCAGCACTTCGAGAACCTCGTACTGCATGTAAGATTATTATAGGAGGCCTGAAGCCATAAGGTTTCATCTAAGCATCGTTCACTTTCCAAATGCTCTCAAGATGGCGGTCTTTAGCTCCTTCACTACCGAGGGCTCTTCACTTGACAAGTAAAATCGTCTGGTGTTAGAGTAAAATACTGCTTGGTTCAGAAACAAACCATATGGTGGGCAAAGAGTTAATAAGCTTTCCGGGGCTAACTGAAGTCAAGATTGAATGCCAGCGTCGTTTCTATATTTTATTTAGTACCATGTATTTCTACGATAGTATACCATCATACAGCTTTCCTTCACTTATTACGATATTTATTCGTAAAAATACTCTATTGATACATTTTTCTTGCAAACTAAATTATGCACAAATAAAAAACTAAGGCCTGCGCTAAACGTCGCGCAATCGACGAATTTAATTGTTTGAATTTTATTCGACGAAACTGCGACGTATAACTCGAATTAAATTCGTCTGGGCAATTACATTTGTCAAAGACGGATAATGGACGATAATGCGTGTTCGAGTTAC
Organism: Paragorgia papillata; assembly: GCA_035771165.1. NCBI lineage: Eukaryota > Metazoa > Cnidaria > Anthozoa > Scleralcyonacea > Coralliidae > Paragorgia > Paragorgia papillata. Next base: position 3,526,188 of record JAWNZC010000014.1, read on the forward strand.
ACGACGAATTATCGTCGCGTCGAATTAAATGTTTCTCTTCCATCTGTGACAATTCGCCACCATGTTTTCAAGAAATTGTTTTCTATTTTTCATGAACTTAATTCTTGTATATTAGATACGGCTCATGAAAAATACGCCGTCTGAAACGGGCCGAAAGTAAGAAAGTACAACCTAAAACAAATAAATAGTTATTTACACGAGATGTCGACAACACGAAGTACAACTGTTTTTCTTTATGATTGTTTTGATATCCCGGTCAGGAACATGCTTGAATTGTTGAAATATCTTCTTCGCATATACTTATATGCCTATTAGGATATTTATACCAAAATCACTTAGTGTTTTCCTTAATAGTCGTAATTACGTATGCCGACCAAATCTATTGCATGAGTACTCAAAATTGTTTCCATTATAACGGTCCTAAATTTCAACAGTCAAAGTTTCTGTGCACGTTCGTGAATGTGTTTATAAGCTCCCTTGTATTTACGATTTTGAGCTTGATTGTTTTCTTTACTGCCTTTCATATTTGTCAACCTTAATTTCTTTTCCAAACGAGAGTTGTAAAGGCAAATTCTTATTATTTTAATATTTCAAATAAGAGAATTTAGTTTTAACCGCGAAGTTTTCGTTGCATATTTAGAAACAACCTTGTTCATCGTATACACAAGAATGAGTCAAGTAATAGATCGAACACGAGTTTGAGTAGCCTGCGTGCAGACTTCACCCGTTTCCGTACCCCGGTACTCCGGGGTACAGTCTGCACGCAGGCTAGAGTTTGAGTGTTTCATCAGGAAACAAATCGAGAAAACAAATGAAAACCGAGGGCGTAGCCCCGAAGTTTTTATTGTTTTCGAGTGTTTGGAGTGCCCCTGATGAAACACGATAAACGAGTGTTTGATCTTGCTTCTCAAACGAGTATTTCATCGCGATTTGCGGTGTTTTTTTCATTGATTTCAATATGCAGATTAAGAAATGTGATCCAGTTCACTAGGAAGTTTCCATTGGGTATCAAAACTCATGCATGTGATGTGGTATACGTTCATGTATTAGCTACGATAACTCATGAATTATTAAGGAGTTTGAGAAGACTTGGTAGTGTTTGCGAGACAATTATAAGCTCTGTGGTCAATTAAACACCTTGTACTTTTCAAGTACTGTACAAAGGGGTCAACATACCATGAAGTGCTTACTGCGCTTGCGTGTGTCGTTGTGCTTATGCTTATTTTACAAATGTGAATGGGGATTTAACGCGCTAGCATTTGTGCGTGTAGATGGTTTTTCTCAGTTTTATAATATGTGTTACGTTATTGGTCGAGGGCAATGCAGGCCAATGAGATATTGTCCTAACTCTGGTATATGCTGTGCACCATAACCACCATCACCGTTGTCAACCATTGTTCTAAAGTTTAGTCTGTGAGAAACAGAAAAGCCATCGTTGTCTTCTAGTTGAGTCAAGATAGCCACGACTTGCCTAGAGATAATACAACAAAATATATAGCAGCCTGTCAAAAATATGTTTATTTTGATGTAAATTTACAATGTTTTTCTAAACTAATGAGATGTTGGAGACTTTTAGAGATTTGCCACCTTTTCATTTTGCCCTTTCCTCTCATGTACAAAACATAGGGCATTGGCAATATAAATTAAGTTGTCTAATTTGAAAGAACTCGTAAAATGGTAGAGAAAGACCTTTTAAAAATTTTCCGCATTTGCCCCCCCCCCCCCCCCCCCCCCCGAGATATTTCAATTTATTTGATATGTAAATGACGTCACAACCAGGGTAAACCATTTTTACACATAGTAAACTCAGTTATATCTCCAAGTTTGTTCAACAAAATCACTTGAAACTTTGACCATTTCATGTGGAACAATCATGGAGGACCCTGGTTATGACATCAGAGACCATTTATTTACATATCGAATTTCACAAGTTCTTTTAAGGGACTGTTTGTTTACATGAGCCTGGTTAACCGGGCTAGCCCAGCGCACGCGATTGATTAGGATCGTACTGTGGTTTTTGAAACTCGCATAAACTAAATTTACAACGAAGAATTGGTTTAGTTTAGGTATAAACGAATCCTAAGGTTGATTAAAATCTCCTTTTGCGGCCGAGGAAAATTTCGTGACACGAGTCAGCCCGGTTCTAGCCCGGCTCATGTAATCGACCCCTAAATTAGACAAAGTTAATTTATATTGACAATGCCCTTTAAACGACTGAACTAAAAAGACAATTTTGTCATAAAGACATCCCGTTTTGTTAAAAATCGTGTCTCAAGATTAAAAACGAAGGAAATATCTTACCTATGACAAGGAGGAACGACGTCCGTTGTACACAGCAAACCTCGAGTGGATACGACATTGAAACTTTCCGAGCAGTCACAATTAACTAAAAGATGCATATCTTGTCGTCTGTTTTCAGCAACTACCAGGAGACCAGCCATTTCATGACTGACGTAATAAATAGAGATACCAGGAATACCCTATAAAGAAAAAAAAGAGATACCCACATTAAGTGCTACGGTGGCCCATAAGGGCCACCTCTTCTCTGCACAAACACGTAGCTAGCTTCTCCGTGGAAATACAAACGTATTCCGCAGAATCGTATCACTTTTCCGTCTAAGTGCACGTCTGCAGCGGTAAACGAAACCTTTCTACATGAAAATAGTAAACTTCTTTCGGATTGCGCCACGTTTCTCCATACAAATACGTCACTTCTCCGTGGAAATATGCACCTTCTCCGTAGACATATGCACCTTCTCCGTAGAAACAGATGCCTTCTCCGCAGAAACTTCTAAAAAAAACCCCAGAATCACCCCCTGGATACTTTTATCATTTCCAGCATCCTTCGGCTTTCTTAACCATTGTTTTTGAGTTGAAGAAAACGTAGCAGATTGTTCAAAAGGGGATTTTCAACAGGGATATCTTGAAGATAGATAATTTGAACCCGTATAAAAGTATAGCGACATCGGGATAGAGTGCTTCATTTCAGAAATCATTCCGAATTTCCAACGCGTTTTCGTTTTGATATAACTGAACTTTTAAAAACAGTTCCCAAAGCAGAGACTTTTGAAAGTGATGAAATGGTTTGGACATGTAGACCACCTGAAGAAAGGTTGATATTGGCCGACTTTTTCTTATATTCCCCGGATTCGAGCATGAATTTTCGCGCGTTAGAAGACGTCATTTTTACTTGATACAATTATAAATAACTTGACAATAATTACCCCTAATTCATTTCCCACAATTGTTACAAGAACCATAATTCTCCAGAGGCTCTGTATACCTGATGCCATATCGACTTTTAATAACATTTTGTGATGTGCGAGTTCCCTTGCGAACAGTCAATTTACAGTATTTTTAATCCACTTCTGGTGTACGACACGTATACAGACAGCGTCATTCTTTGATATCTATCTTGAAAATACAGATCGAAATATAGTAAGGTTTAATATAGTACTGAGGGGCCTTCGCTCGAAACGTTAGAAATCCACGTTCAATAAATTCGGCAGTACTCAAACCTTACTATATATTTCGATCTGTATTTCAGCACTGCATTCCTACGCAGCACACTACTTTTATTTCACTATCTTGAAGATATCCCTTTTGAACAATCTCCCACGTTTTCTTCAACTCAAAAACAATGGTAAGAAAGCCGAAGGATGCTGGAAATTATTAAATTACCAGCACTTGTCAACACTTTGGTTTGGTACGAGATATTTGATGACATATTTTGTCAATGGTAATACGGCTTTAGTGTTCTAAATTGATTCTCTAACCCCCCGGAACAATAACACTACAGTATCCAGGGGGTGATTCCGGGGGGTGTTTTTGAAGTTTCTACGGAGAAGGCGCATATTTCTACGGAGAAGGTACATATTTCCATGGAGAAGTGACGTATTTGTATGGAGAAACGTGGCGCAGTCCGAAAGAAGTTTACTATTTTCATGTAGAAAGGTTTCGTTTACCGCTGCAGACGTGCACTTAGACGGAAAAGTGATACGATTCTGCGGAACACGTTTGTATTTCCACGGAGAAGCGCCACTTTTCCACGGAGAAAGCTCCGTGTTTGTACGGAGAAGAGGTGGCCCGTAAAGTGCTGACCCCATTCTTCTATAATTTTTAATTTTGATTATTCTTTCATATTTTTTTTTATTTTAGGTTCAGTATATATATTTGTTGTCAGTGTGTATATATATAAAGGTTTGAAGGTAGCTAAGACAATAAAGCCCACCGACACGACCAGATTGTCTTGCCAAAGTTGTTCTAACTTTATAGAGTCTTAAGAACACAGTTAACCCTTTCACTTGCATTGTTGTTGTGGAACACTTTTATCTTTTTTCTCTAACGCCAGACAATTTTACTTGTCAACGTCTCGGAAAGTGATGCAGTAAAGGGTTAAACTATAAAGCCCTAATCAAACGAGAACGCAAGTCATCGCAAGTTGGCAGTCACGCTATCACAGCCAGCCGCTCTGAATAGTTTCCCGAAAATATCATGTGCCGTGACAAAGTTAAAACTTGTTTAAAACACTCATGAAACCTTTATTTTGGTAATTTGGGTGTTCGAACGACCGCCACAGAAATTCTGACTGCCAACTTGCGATGACTTGTGTTCTCGTTTGATTAGGGCTTAAAGTATAGTTATATTAGGCAGCTATAAAATTACTTTAGTGAGTTTACGACGTGCGTTGGCAAAAGTATTTCAAAGGTCTAAAATAAAGCTTATTACCGTGTGTGTCTTTCCATTTGTTATAGTCATCCATATAATAGCATCAGCAAGCAAGAATTCTGCCATTGGCAGTTGTTCCATCATCACTGCACGCGAGCTGTGTACAGCTAACACATAACTTGGATACTCTGATTCTGAAGTGTATTCCATTTGTCTTCCTCCTTCACTTCGCCAGTGATTGAATGCTGTCACGACTTTGGTGAAAAACATATAATAAATATATATATCAACATAGTAATATTGGGGAAAATTTCTATAAATATTATATTGCCAATTTGATCTATTTCATAATACATACTTATTTATAAGTTATGTATTCATGTCTCTAGATATAATTTCAAGGGTAGGTGGGCACATCGCATGGGTGCTTGAATCCTGTTCGCGTCCTTGCTGTTTGGGTAAGTTTCTGTGTTTAATTAAGTTAAAGTGCCTCTATGGTCTGTGGGATCTTTACATATTTAAATAACTTAGGTTAAAAGAAAATGTTTCCCGAAATTTTTTCTCAAAAATATTAAATGCTCGCCCATTAACAGTGCTCCGAAGTTGGCCAAATCAGCCCAAATCGCGCCATTTTGAAAGTTAGACCGTTTTCTTGGGCCTGGGCTCTAATTGATAGATTTACGTCACATTTGCGTCACAGTCGGAACACCAACATTTCTTCCACCGAGTCTGAGTCAGACGAACCATCTTGGAACATATTGATGAATATATTTAAAGTTTTCATTGTTTAAATAAAGGTTTAAGAGACGCAATACCAAAAACACACTAAATAGTCAGAAGTTCGGTTCCGACCGTGACGTCACAGAGTAAACTCGCACCATGTCCCTAATGCACGGTCACAGTTAAAGAGGTACCAACTTTGAAGCGCTGTTAATGGGCGGGGATTTAATATTTTTGAGAAAAAATTTCGGGAAACATTTTCTTTTAACCTAAGTTATTTAAATATGTAAAGATCCCACAGGCCATAGAGGCACTTTAAGTATAGTATGCAATAAAGCTATTAGGGACCTTACGATGCTAGGACGACGAGGACGACGACGGCAAGCAACATAAATTTCATAATTAAAAAAAGTCACGGATAACTGACTATTATATTTGATATTTGAAGCTAGCTTAATGACTTCCAAAACGCCCCACTACTGCTAAAATGATTGTAGTGTCAGAATTGAAGTAAGTCTTACGCAACAGTTCTCATATTTTGGTGAGTTGACGTCGTCTTGAAGACGTAAACATGTTCTAAAAGAACAAGGACGGTGTTGAGATTACTCTAGAGACAAAAAATTATTAATTCTCTTTGTTCCACAACTAGAATTCTTTTGTTTAAAAGACGTCGTTGTTGAAGTTGCCATCGTATTTCGTAAGGTCTCTATTAAAACAGCAAAACCACAACCAAAACAACTAAATTTTCAGAAACTTGGTATAGTAACTGCAAGTGCTTCAAGAACCGCTATCTGCTGATCAACATGCAGATAAAACTGAAAAACACAAGTTAATATAATAACTAAAGACAATTATTGGATTATTCACTCTCAATTTCTATGAGATGATACCGGACGCTCTTAAATTCTAAATTTCCTTCATTTTCAATATAAATAATAATGAAGGCTCAAACCAACAGACCGAAATCTCGGCAAATAAATAATAAAGGTGGTGTGTCCACAAATCTATCTTGTGTTATGTGGATCGTATAGTTTATTTCCAACTGAGATTACTTCAACTTTATAAAAACCGATTAAGAAATCAATAAAACCAAACCAACCTGCTGTATACACTCCTTCTTCCACCAGGACGCTTAATGAAACACTGCCTTTTACACTTCGCCGACTGTGTTTTACTATTGATAAAAGTTCTGGACGTGATGTGTTCGGTACAGAACGAAAAAGTATAATGCACAAATCAACTAAAGATTGATGAGGACCAGCAGAAGAAAAATCCCTAAGAAAGTAAAAAGAAAAAATCCCAGTCTAAGAATCGCACATTACCTCGACCATGCATGCATAATGTATTCTACACGCATGTATCCATAATGTAAAATCAGACATAGTGTAACGCTACTCTGACTTAAACGTTTTTTGAACGAAAGAAAACAGCCTTCTGGTGCCCCTTTTTTTCCAAAAAATGAATTTTCTGCCTTGTCGGAGCACACGTGCCCAACTAGCCATGAGATTGCATGGGATTAAAAAATTATCACCACCAATCATCAAAGACGTTAACAAATACTTGCATTTTTCAAACAACTGCCTAATTTGGTTAATAGCGCCTACACTGCATTAAACCAAGATGACGGCTGTCTATAGATCGTTCAGTCATCTGACGTCACGGCGGCCATATTGGTGTACCAAAACAATGAAATGGCGGCCATATTGGTGTACCATCTTTATCCTATGGGAATTTAGCTCTATTCTTATTCAAATATTTCGTATTTGTTTCACCATCCCAATTGGGCCACCGATCACGTGAGTGAAAACGATCTATTACCAGAAACCTATTTGCATCTTGTTGATAGATAACGTCATCATCGGTTCTATTTGAGAGTATAAATATGCATGGCACCTTTATTCACAACGATCGCCCCTGATGAAGACACCAGATCGGAGTGGCGAAATGTTGGGTCATAAACAGTAACTTTTTAAGTTACGTTCAAAGCTAGATTATTAAACTATGTCGGATTCTTCACATGGCTACTGCGTTGGGAATTTATTTGTTCACATGTACAATATCACAATATTTCCTTGATAAAGCAGTATTGAAGTTTTCGTTCCAATCCAGTTTAAACAGAAGGAGGAAAAATGACAATATGTGAAAAGAAAATATGAGGCCTATATATTTTAATTATATATTTAAATATAATATATTTTAATTGTGTCACGCGCTTTATCTTGTGACCTAGAAGCATACTCCAAGTTATAGTTGGTCACTTACAAAGAGGGGTGTGTGACACTGCAACCGACGTAATGTTTTGTTGAAATTTATAGCAGCACACAACACAACAAAACAAAACACAAACAAAACAAAACAAAACAAAACAAACACAACAAAACACAACACAACACAACACAACACAACACAACAAGAAAGAAAAGGAAAAGGAAAAGAAAACAAAAAGAAAAAGCACATACCACAACATGCAAATTATTAGCGCTAAACGCGAAGTTGGAATACGAAACGAATTACCTGGAAGTCTTCTGATACACGCAGAGATCAAGCTCAGTTGGTGAAAATACCGCTAACGTCACAACTTCACTAGGACCCCACGCAAACGGTGGTAAAACTGCCGCTACCCGAGCTTCAGTCCAGTTATCACGAATTTTACAAACATCTACACAGTCGAAATATCTTTAAAAAAGTAAAATGATACGATTATGACTAGGGAAAAAATGCTATAGAAACAATTTTACAAGCCACAATCCTTTTCACTACTAGCGACAAACAACCAATTTCAATAAGGAAAACAAACAACATGTATCCTATATATTAATTTGATATAATAATTAATAGTGACGTCACGTGCGGGTAAGAACAAAAAGAACCCATGAGACGGGATCGAGTTAACCTGAATGTCAGGCCTTTATTTGTTCTCGCAATGAAGGCATGACATTCAGGTTAGGATCGAGTGGGTCACTAATCTTCATACAATGTTGTGACGTCTTCTGTGTAACTTTCACAAAGCACATATTAACAAGAAATTAAATCTATTCAAGGGTTTATTAAAATTATTGGGGATTTGCATGAAAGGAGTGAGAAAAACACAAGTCCATTGACTATACTCTTGCTTACTGTAAAACTAACTTACTGCAGCATATCCTCAAATGAAATCCAGAACAATCCCTCGTCTGACCCATGAGGCATCAGTTGCTCTCGTAGCTCTGATGTCCACTGCGAAGAAGAATCGGACCAACTTCCTTTCCAAGAAAAACGTCCCCAAGGATTTCGCAGTCGAAGAAGCCTAAGAGAAGACTGTACTTAAAATGCATCATACACAACAGGGGAAAAAAACGGAAACGCCGCCGCCAACGACAACGCAAACGACACGTCGTCGTTAATGGGCTTGTGTCACCCCCACGTGACGCTGACCTCTGCCTTATTGTGATTGGTCGGTTAGCCTTTGAGGGCAAAATACCCTCAAATGCTATAACTGACCAATCACAGTAAAGCAATAATCAGGGTCACGTGGGGGTGACAAGCCCATTAAGGTGGTTAATGAACTATATATACCTGGAAGGCTGACTGCCAAGTGAGGCAAAACATGGCGGCAATGGAGGATTTTTGGACGTCAGTTCTAGGCCCCTACGCGGTCATCTTGGATGTCAGTCTTAGTCTTTTTTCTCGCGGCCGAACCACAGGCGGCCCAAACGTACACCCTCTTGCACGGGAGCAGTGTTGTCATTTGCTTTGGGGGGATGGGCTGCGTATGTTGTTCTTATTTTGTTTCTGCCTTGTATTTGTTGATGCTTGTGACTTTCCGAGTCGAGTTTTAACTATATATTTCGGCGAGTCCCACTCACGGTCAATTAACCGCTTTATACCTGATGACTTTCATAGAGAATAGGGAACTTAAGACAACTAGGACGACGACGGCAATGTAAAATTCAGTATCTGGCAGAAGCAACGAATCATTCACTAGTACGTAGATCTACATAGTATTGAATACTTAAAGTATGTTTTTCGACATCCAAAACCTTATAGAGCTAGTTCTAAAAAGATTTCGTTGCATAGTTTGAAGTCAAACTCGACTACGGGGATCGCCGTTCCACGAGCTAATCATTAGGGACCTTACGAAGTACGAAGGCAACTTCAACGACGACGTCATCTAAACAAAAGAATTCTAGTTGTGGAACAAAGAGAATGAATAATTTTTAGTCCCTAGAGTAATCTCAACAGCGTCCTCGTTCTTTATACAACGCCACTTAGAGCATCTTCACGTCTTCAGGACGACGTCAACTCACCAAAAGATGAGAAATGTTGCTTAAGATTGACCTCAATACGGACACTACAATCTTTAAGCAGTACTGCGGCGTTTTGAAAGTCATTAAACTAGCTTCAAATATCAAATATAATAGTCAGTTAGCCATGACTTTCTTTAATGATAAAATTTATGTTGCTTGCCGTCGTCGTCCTCGTCGTCCTAGCATCGTAAGGTCCCTAATAATGTTGTCCTAAAGACGTGAAAATAATCGGAATAACGTTGCAATTGTATGTATAGAACGGGAACGGCGTTAAGATTACTCTTGGGACTAAAAATTATTCATCTTTGTTGTGTGAGGAAAATCCTATTGTATTAAGGATGTTGACGTTCGTGTTGTATTTGCTTAAGCTCTCTAATATTTCGGATGGCCCTCACTGAAGCTCCGTAAAATCCACAAAATCCGCTCGATCTCGCCATAATTGCCATCAGTATACATTTGTTAAGAACTTGACTTTCGATTCATTGCTCTTCCGACCCAAACGTTCATCTTCGCAGCTCGAGAAACGTTCATACAAACTGAGGTGACACCGACGTTCGTGGTTCGGCCGCGAGATACAAGACTAAGACTGACATCCAAGTTGACCGCGTAGGGCCTAAAACTGACGTCCAAAAATTCCCGATGTCCGCCACTTTTTGCCTCACTTTTTCGTCCAGTAATTGACTGCCTTCAGCCTTCCAGGTATATAGAGTTAACTGGGTGGCTCCCTGCGGTAATTCTAAGAAGGGACTGGTAACGAGTATGACGTTGGCACATGCGTAAATAGCAATCTTGTCGAGTTGATATTCTGTCACGTCAGCAGGGGTCCGAGCGGTACAAATGCTCAAATATCATACATTTGCTTTGGTAAAATTCTTTAAAATTTTATGCATAAAGAAATAGGAAAACCTTACACAACATACTTAGTTTTTAGAAAAATTCATAAGACAGAACTTTTTTTAATCCATTAAGTTTATAGCGAAAAATCTATCTTGACAACTTTCCCTAATATTTTGCTGTAGTGTTCTATTTGAAAAAAACTGACCAGATGACAAGTTTTAGAAATATTGACCGAAGAAGACTGGAGATATGCGTCTACATAGACGAAAACCGTGAAAATTTGACGAATTGCAAACGCCATTACTACCATGATATTAACCGCATATATTAGCCACTATTCAACAAATACTTCGTAAGTGTGGTTCTCCTTCTGCAGTTCAGTTTACAGAATAATTATGTAATAGTTATTTTAAAGCCAGCAATAACCATAGACTATGACTGAACGTAGCAAGCCATAAAAAAACTAAAACTCTAGCGAGCCACCTTAAAACCAATACTTTCTTTATATTTCGTTTGTTTTCGTATGAACGTGCAATGTAAGCTAACGTTTGCCGTCTTTCCTGTTTAAAAACACTCGGCAACGACACTTATTTAATAAAGTTTGGAAAAAACTTCGTGGACTAAATCAAAGCATTTCAACACGGCGTCGGTCGATAAACAAGAAGTGAACATGCAAATTATTATTATGTAAATCAAAGAGAACGATTATAATAAAACCACCATTGCATCTTGCAGAAATTCTACTTCCGATATTTCAGTATTTATTAAGACAACACGGCTATCTTTAGAATTTTGGAATGCTGAAAAATATCGGACAAAAAAATCGAAAGCCGTGAAGTTCAAATGCCACTGACTAATATTTCATTTAATACCATGTGCCAAGTTACCTGTGGCCTTCAACGTTTTTTACATCGAGTATTGAATACGCATGACGTGATTGTAATCCAACGCTGGTATAAATATCTTCATCTAAGTCAGCTAACGTTCCACCGCATGAAGCACCCATCAAATATCTACAGTAATACCAAAATTATTTAGAAAAGGTTAATACCGTAAAAGCTCTATAACACCCCCCCCCCCCCCTCCCCTCACGAGAGGTGAGCTTATTTAATTTCAGGACACAGAAGGGGAGGCTTAAAAAAGACAGGAACTTAATAAAGGGGGGTGGGCTAGCGCTAATTAAAAAATTCCAGCTCAATTTCTATATCTATACAAACATCCCGAATTTTAAACACGATTAAACATCCAACCGAAACGCCAACTACAACCCTAACCTAACCTTAATCCCAACCCTAAACCTAATCCTGACTATAACAATGATGTTTTTTAAAGTAAAACAGTTGATTTCAATTTTGCAGTTTACTACCCGTAGTCTATGTGACGTCATTTCGGGAGTTCATATGGAAAGTTAACCAAAAAATCAGTGAAAACTAAAACCCAAATCAAAAGACAAAAAGCTAGTTTGAAATATTTTTCTTCTGTAATGCTACACTATGGGCTTAGTGGTACTGCCAAATCCCACTAGATTGTTTATTTAAGTGGGATTTGGCAGTACTCGCTATTTGAGAAAAGTGAAACGAATTAAGGCTGAAACATGTTATTTGTTTCTGTGAATGAGTAGGTAAACTAAAACGCAAATGTATTTAATTGCTTAAAATGTTTTAAAAAGCCTCTCAGTAAACTTTGATAAATAAACTGTTGCAAATATTCAGTTCAAAGTTCAATCTATAGGTACTTGGAGAAAGAATGGACGGGGAGGGGGCTTAAAAGAGAGGGGGCCTTATTTGAAAATTGGAGCTCTAATTCATTATATATAGCTGCGTACAGGTACTGTATGTTTACGAAAATACCTATTCCTTTAAGATTTTTAAATGCGAAAAACAGAGCAGCACAACTGGATGTCAGCCTTCTCTTTCATGCATCTTGGCCAAATGTTCAGAGTTTTATTGTGATAAAGACAATTTTGCAGATCAAAGACTGCTATAGTTCAACACGGACCAAATAACAGAGAACTAGTAAAATGGCAACGGCGACCAGTTAAGCTTATTAACCAACTTTAAAATTTAACACTATTTGAAAGAAACAATAGAACATGCAGTATCCGGATTTTTACTAAAACTCTCTCATAGTGCCGAAATACCAATCTAAAAAAATCTATATATATAGATACTGTCAGTTAAATGCATGAACATAGTATATGCAGCCTTCCTGTTAGCCCTTTTATATCAAGCTAAATCTAATCACAATTCTTTCTTCGCCAGAATAAATCTCTTCATTGAAGAAAGGTAGAAACAAAACAGCTATTCTGTACACAACTGACTGACTGTACATAATTGCAGTCAATAACTTCTGTGTTAAAATTTATTCGCAAACGTTTATATGTATTGTTCAGGTTCAGTTAAAATAACTAAGAGACATTCTACTTTTATCAGTTACTTTAAATAAAAAACAAAACCTACCCAGCATTCCTACAACTTAGCAGTTGGGCCCAAACTAGATCTTGATCTATAGCTTCATCATTGTTCACATTTGCTTGCGATACTACAAAAAAACACAAAATATGCAAAGAATTAAAGAAAATACAATCAAATTCAAAAGAAATATAAGATGCGTTCTTTTCTTATAGCAGCTTCTCACAATTTTACCAGCTACTAAGGCTTTTAAAACCAGTTCTTTCCTGAAGAGGATCGATATCAATCATAGCAAATATTTATTGGTTTTACAATATTAATTTCCAAATAGTTTAGAACATGTTTATAAACATGTTTATTCTGCTCAATGTGCCAAGCTACATGTACTGACATTGTTAAAATGTATACCAAATCCACAATAATTTAATTCCTAAACGAAGTTGGCGGCCCATCTATTTTATTCCACATATCAATTCAACAACACCTGCAAATGTAATGGCTTTTTAATAAAAAAAATTTAGCGTGGATTTTTTTGAAAGAGAAAAATTTGTTAAAAGATTTCCACAGCACAGTTTTCCTTTTAACTATAGAAATATAAAAATTTCCTTTTTTAAAATACGTGTTCAAAATATATGGTTAAGTTACCGGCAAGACTCGTGAGAAAAAACAAGTCGACAATCGTGCCTTTAAAGCCTAAAAATCTGTAACGACTATCTATTGTGAAGACTGTAGCTACTATAAAAAACGACTACTATGGTGAAGAATGTAGCTACTATAAAACTATATTAAAACTGATCAACAACGACCAAGGGCCCAAATAATAAAACTTTAGAGAGTCAATTAAAGTGTCGAGGTTAAAAGGGATGACTCAAAAGGGCCCGTCCAGTCCGTTCGCGGTTTTCCCAAAATATGTCGTCAAATTTGTTTTTTCCAAATTTTTCGTCGAGCTTCAGTGAATCTCAAGAATTTAGCAATCTTTTCGATATCCTAACTACAACAAAAACCCTAACCCTAATCAGAAATCTGGTTTACCCCCTAGCTTTTTGGAAAAACATTATTTGACGACATAATTTAGAAAAGCCGCGAAAGGACTGGACGGACGGGGTCCTTTTGAGTCATCCCTTTTAGCCGAAATCCAATTAAAGACTTTTGACAAATCATATATGCAGTATTCGCCTACCGTACATCTCGTACCTTGAAGAAGTATTGTTTCACAAGGGGCTCCAGTTAACGTAGACAATCCTTCAATAGCCCTTCCAGCTACCAATGCTTCATAACAACCATGTAGTTTGGCCATTGCTTTTTCTATCAGAGGAACCCACAGTTGACGACGGGCAGCCTACCATTAAAAATATAAGGAAAGAAATAACGATATGCACAAGATAATGTTATATAATAACAGTAAATTTTTTACTACAAAAACGTTCCAATGCATGAATATCTGCTCAAGCTCGTACGCGCTGCTATCGTACAAGGCCTTATGTGTGTAGCTTGCTTTAAAGTCTCCTATCGCAGAATTGCAAACCTTTCGTACTTTGTTTAAGGTGGCTTGATAGGATTACCTGTGAATAGACGGGTATTCCGTACTCATTGCATGGAATAAAGTCATCGACGAGAATGATAGTCCATCGACCATCTTTACACAATCGGATTTGATATGCTCCTTCGTCGCAGATCTGAAAATGGTATAATTGGTAAAATAAAAAGTAGCGGTGTTTATTTTAAATATAGAATTTAGAACAAATAGATCACATTTTTCAGTGCGTGTGTACTGTAATAAATTACAGATTTACAGATAACAGCGTGTAAAGAGCAAAAAGTAGGACACGAGACGAAATCGAGTGGCGTGACTGTTTTTCTTTACACGCTGTGACGTTTCCTGTGATCTATTACAGTACATGCACACACGAAATAATGTAATATATTTGTTTTATACGATGAAAATTCAAGTGGTTTACCGAAAGGTTTTTAGGGCATGAAAAAAAGAAAAACAAGTCTTCTGACGTGATCTGACGTGGGTTTGACGCCATCTGTGTGTGTAACTTATGCCGGAGAGTACAGGTTTTCTTGTTTTAATCTTGTGCTTCAAGATTTTTTTCAGAATTTGTCCCGCCGTTAAATCAACAGTAAAGAGTTAAAAAATTCGACTACAATTTAAGTTTATAAACTAATATTCTCGTATTGGCCCTTCTTATTAAATGTCCAAAGAAACTATTTAGCACTAAAATCGACCTTAGTTGGACTTAGCTGCACGTGCTCCAACATATAGTGGACGGACGTATAGTGGAAGAAGCCTATGCCGCGCTTTTAATATGACTTCAAACTCAGCCAAGTTAGTTAAGCTGCGTCCTTCGTAATTCAGCAATGGAGAGCAAGAAAGGTTTAGCTCATTAGCTCCACATGCAGCCCAATCCTTTCCTTCTTTATTTTCCTTTAAAATATAACATCCAGTGGTTTGAGAAGTTAACAGTCATCTAGTTTATTACTGTGTAAACTTGTCTATAAGCATTCCACAGAATTGTTAAAACATACTTTTCTTGTCACGATAATCTTTTCCAGAAGATTAGGTCGCTCCGTTAGGACTGCTAAAGCACTCAAAAGCCTTTACAAAATGCAAACATAAAAACAATAAAAATAAAGACATTTCTGTCGCACCTTACAGATTCCAAAAGATTTTCCTGTGTACCTTCTTAAATGCTGGTTTTCAAGAGTTAGATGACAAGATACTCGCCGGGTTATAGATGTAGATAGTCAAGATAGTCAAGGCCAGTGACAGTGACAGTAACAGTAACAGTTGACAGTGACATTAACAGTTAACAGTTGACAGTGACATTAACAGCTAACAGTTGACAGTGACATTAACAGAAATTAACAGTTGACAGTAACAATTGACAGTGACATTAACAGTTGAAATTAACAGTTGACAGTAACAGTTGACAGTGACAACAGTTGACAGTGACAACAGTTGACAGTGACATTAACAGTTGACAGTGACATTAACAGTAACAGTTGACAGTGACATTAACAGTTGACAGTAACAGTTGACAGTGACATTAACAGTAACAAGAACAGTTGACAATGACATTAACAGTTGACAGTAACAGTTGACAGTGACATTAACAATTGACAGTAACAGTTAACAGTGACATTAACAGTTGACAGTAACAGTTGACAGTAACAGTTAACAGTGACATTAACAGTTGACAGTAACAGTTGACAGTAATAGTTAACAGTGACATTAACAGTTGACATTAACAGTTGACAGTAACAGTTGACAGTAACAGTTGACAGTGACAGTGACATTAACAGTAACAGTTGACAGTAACAATTGACAGTGACATTAACAGTAACAGTTGACAGTGATATTAACAGTTGACAGTGACATTAACAGTTGACAGTAACAGTATTAGTTGACAGTGACATTAACAGTTGACAGTAACAGTTAACAGTGACATTAACAGTTGACAGTAACAGTTGACAGTGACATTAACGGTAACAGTTGACAGTGACATTAACAGTAACAGTTGACAGTGATATTAACAGTTGACAGTGACAGTTGAAAGTAACAGCAGTTGACAGTGACAGCAACAGTTGATAGTGACATTAACAGTTGACAGTGGCATTAACAGTTGACAGTGACATTAACAGTTGACAGTAACAGTTGACAGTGACAGTTGACAGTGACATTAACAGTTGACAGTGACGTTAACAGTTGACAGTGACATTAACAGTTGACAGTGACATTAACAGTTGACAGTGACGACAAGAATGACAGTGACTAGTGACATGACAGTGGCAGTCCCAGTAAAAGTAACCGTGACGGTGACAGTACTAATGATAGCTACAGTGATCGTAACAGTACCAGGGACGGAAAGTGGTCACAAAGTGCATTTATTTGACGACAAAGTAGAAACACGAACTTGTGATAAACGGGTTTCTACTTACTATTTCCATTTCTATTGTTCTCACAGAGAAATTTTTAATCTCTAAATTCCTAGGGCTTTTTATAATAACCGTTTTTAATCTCTTTCTGACAGTTGTAATTAAAATTTTAAATTTGAACGTTTGTAATACCAAACTGTCTTATTATAATTTCAATTTTCTGAGTATTCTAAACAAGCTTCTTTTTGAGAGCAACAAACGAGTAAGCTTCTATCTATCTACCTACCAGCAATCTCCTAGAACACCCTGCATAATGTCCGAAGGACTTGGATTACGAAAAACTTCCCACGGTAGTTTAGAATTGAGATCAGTTGCCATTTGATGAGGTCTCAACCACCGCGTAACACGAGGGCGAGAAGAAAGGCGAGGTTTGTTGTAAAGAGAGGTAGGGTCTGGAGGAAAGGAATCGTCAACAAATGACATGTTGTGCTTTAAATAATAGAAACAAAACAAAAATACATTAACAGGTTTTTATTTAAGTAATGTTATAAAACTTTATAAATGCACTGCAAGCACCCGTGATTGGTGTATCGTACAAGTGTACTGTATACTGCCAGTAAAATGCTCCAATTTTCGTGCAATAACGTGCAAGAATTTTGAGAGTTCGGATTGGGTAGTTTTCACCACGTGGCACCTTGTTTTGTCATGGCAACACCCAGGCAAGCTTTGATTTTATTAAAGCACGAATAATAACTTAGCACGGTTGCTGAATTTTTTAAATTTGCCATACTGTATCAATTAGACATACAAAAGGTTGAACAGCTTGGAATATTTCAACATTTTGTTAAGTTTTTATACCAAAATATACTTTTCGTCCCCGCTTTTTTCCCGCCACTTTTAGATCGTATCAAATCCTCAAACGAAGAAAAATAATGGGGCGGCTCGCAACCTACAAGAAAAACTAAACGAAGATGCTGTGTAAATATTGCGGTAGTGCCACTCATTTCACAAGCGTAAGTTCGTATCCAGCGACAATGTACTCAAATTGAATATTAAAATCTTAAAATTGTTCGTTTGTTATCAGGATTTACATCCAATTACATGTAAATTAATTACTGCACTTGGCTTTGCTTCAAATACCATTCAATTACTCGTTCCTTAAGGTTTTCTCCGTTTTCTCCTTCATAAAGTTTTTCCCCGTTTGTTTTTGCTGTACAAGTTGTTGTAAGTTAAACTCAGAGAAAAACTCTGAGCTCGAGACAGGACTCGAACCCACAACCTTCCGAATGCCAGCCGAAACTCCTTCATGTAATTAGGAGTTAAGGCACTGCACTCACGCTAGCAAAGAACGAGAAATTAAATACTGCTCGAGTGCATTATTTAATTCCGAGTTCCTTCTTAGTCAACAGGTGGATGTAGGTCCAGATAATATACAAAAAATGTTCATTTTTAATACACTTTTTAATATTCATTTTTAGTACACTGGATGTAAAGTTTATGTTACGAAGTGAGTGGCAATACAGCAACATTTACAAAGCATCCTTGTACATGTAACTTATTCACTAACAAAAAAGTCTCAATTAAGTTCATATTCGTACAAAAATACCTAAATTACAGGACTTATTTACATTAAGAAACGGCAATATTCCAAGCTGTTCAATCTTTCGTACTACTCGACGTTGTTTCAGTATTTCAACAATTTGGCAACTATGCTTTATTATCCATGCTTTAATGAAATTAAAATAAATCATGAAAGCACAGCTATTAAAGCATGGCTGAGCGTTGCCATAATATAACAGCAAGTGCTTTACAGTTGATTTCGTATTACTTTACTGCTGTATGTTGCAAAGTTCGTTGGAAAGTTCGAAATTCATTCGGAACTTGGGAACTACGTAAACGGTTGCCCAATTATCCAATCAAAATGAGCTTTGATTCACAGCTCACAATTTGATTGGATAATTCATTTGGCAACCTTGTTTACGTAGTTCCCAACGAACTTCGCAACACACGGCGGTAAAGTAAAATGAAATCAACTGTAATCCATAATTATTTTATCAGGTAGTGTAATGTTTGTTACGTATAGCCACCTCGATACACAGGCAACTTTCCGGGAATTTGGCTCCTACGCCCGTCCTGCCTACGCACCCGCGCGCGCTTAGCTCGCAACTTTCCCTAGCGCGCCTGGGTACGAGGCTGTACCTACTGCTTCTCATCACTCCCAAATAAAAGCCCATGAAGCTTCTTGCGGAGAAGACTAGTTCTGTTAATGTACACAGACTTTAACACATTCTTGAGTGATTGTAGTAAACAATATTAAAATTAATTAGAAACCGTCTTACTTGAGAACAGATTTCAACAATATTCTTCCATTGTTCCTTTGCTTGATTTTCATCGTGAATTCTTTTGGCCTCCACTCCAACTGTTTCACATGTTTTGTGGGTAGGAGAATTCGGCACACTTAAACTGTCAGTATTCTTTGTCCAGCTGGAATTATCTCTTCCAGTATTACACGCATTGCAAAACTTAATAGAAGAGGGGTTCTTGAGGGTGCATGCTGGGCATTTCCAGGTGTCTAGTGGAGAAATGACACGTTAGTGTAAGCAGTTCGCACTGGCTTATCTTTTTATTGCATGCTACCGTATATATTGTATTAGAGAAAGAAGATTTTCATCAGTTGCACTCAATGACTATTATTACCTCTGCCAGGAGGTTATGTTTTTACCCCTTTTTGTTTGTTTGTTTGTTTGCTTGTTTTGTTTGTTTGTTTGTTTGTTTGTTTGTTTGTTTGTTTGTTTGTTTGTTTGTTTGTTTGTTTGTTTGTTTGTTTGTTTATTTGTCTGTCTGTCTGTCTGTCTGTCTGTCTGTCTGTCTGTCTGTCTGTCTGTCTGTCTGTCTGTCTGTCTGTCTGTCTGTCTGTCTGTCTGTCTGTCTGTCTGTCTGTCTGTCTGTCTGTCTGTCTGTCTGTCTGTCTGTCTGTCTGTCTGTCTGTCTGTCTGTCTGTCTGTCTGTCTGTCTGTCTGTCTGTCTGTCTGTCTGTCATGTCTGTTATGTCTGTTATGTCTGTCTGTCTGTTTGTTTGTTTGTTTGTTTGTTCGTTCGTTTGTTTGTTTGTTTGTTTGTTTGTTTGTTTGTTTGTTTGTTTATTTGTTTGTTTGTCTGTCTGTCTGTCTGTCTGTCTGTCTGTCTGTCATGTCTGTCATGTCTGTCATGTCTGTTTGTTTGTTTGTTTGTTTGTTTGTTTGTTTGTTTGTTTGTTTGTTTGTTTGTTCGTTTGTTCGTTTGTTCGTTTGTTCGTTTGTTCGTTTGTTCGTTCGTTCGTTCGTTCGTTCGTTTGTTTGTTTGTTTGTTTGTTTATTTGTTTGTTTGTCTGTCTGTTGTCAGGATATCTCAAAAAGTATTGCACCGATTTTCATGAAATTTTACAGAAGGGTTGGCCATAGACCAACGACCAATCCATTAAATTTTGGTAGAATTTAGTCAAAATGTGGATGAAAATTATAAAAATCTGACTGCAAGATTCTCCGTGTAGAAGAAATGCTTGATTGCACTCATTATGCTTATTTTATGCAAACATTTTTGCATAATTTTGGTACGAGTGCAATCAAGCATTTTGTTCATACATGCATGTGTTGGTTTTGTGAGCTAGCCTGGTTAGCGGGATGGCTCGTTTTCTTTTTACACATCTCTAATAACCCGCTGGCGGAGGTATATGCAGTCTCTGACTGCCCTCTAGTTTATAATGCAATTAGAATGCGTAAAAACTCCACACAAGCAAGCCTAGAATCCTGCTGTAGTGCTTAGTGCTGGTCATCGGACAATGTCCAGTGGGATGTCCGGTGGTGTGTGGAAGTGGACATCTTTGTGGCTGGTACTCGTTATTTACCTGGGTATCTAATATAGAACAAAAAAGTAACAAAACCCAGCAAGAATGCGACAAAAAATATGAGATAAAGATGAGTAACTACGTAGTTGATCAAGCTACGTATAGATATCACTCGACGAGTATACCGACGTGAAATCAAACGTAGACGAGACGTCAAGCAAGCGCAGACTCAGACGTAAAGTGCACTTGAGCCACGACCGCACGCAGAATAGGCGCAGAGGAAATGTTCTGTTATTTCTGAGCAGTACTGTACATGTATATTAGCAATTTATTACATAAACATTGTTTAAAGCGAAAGAAATGCCGGTTTATATACACATACCTGTATAAAGATTTAACAAGAAAAATGAAAAAAACCAGAAACCGATTGCAAAGAAGTACAGTCTCAATCAAAATGTCAATTAGTGTGTTACTTGGTTATTAAAAAAAGAAAATTGACATTTGTGTGTACAGTATATTATATCATAAGCTTCTAGTTAGTTAACAATTTCACCAGATCAAAATCGTGCCATTTTATTTACGTTTTGTGCTTAAGTTTTGTTACGTTTAATCAACTCTTACACTAGTTTTCTCCTGTTAAAGGTGCTTGGCCCTATTTAAGATTTCCCAGCAGTATTTTTCAAATTTCCAAAATCAGTTTTCAATTTGTCACCTTCTTCTATCAAGCCTTGAACATCAACAGACTAAGGCATATTTAAACGGCCCTTTAACTCCCACGTCAGCATTGTCAGGTGTTCTTCCCTTGACAAGTAAATCGTCTGGTGTTAGACACTACAGAGTAAAAAATAAAAAGTGCCAAATATGGGAATGAAAGGATTAAGGCTGAGATAGTTTAATAACCCTTTAACTCCCACCATGTCAGGAGGTCTTCCCTTGATGAGTAAAATCGTCTGGCATTAGACAAAGTAAAAAATTAAAAGTGCCAAATGGGACTGATGGGAATGAAAGGGTTAAAATTCAACTATGACAATAAAAATTTGCAGATTTGTATAAAAAAACTCAACACCTAACATCTTAGCTGTGACCCGTGGTCTGAACTGTGTCGTATGGCGGCTGCCTGGAGCGCTTTATCCAGATAGCGTACATGTGGTATTACGATAATATTTCCTGTTTTGCACTTAATTGTTAAAAAAAAGAATTTCTTTCTTGCATTTTGGCAATTTCTAGTTGAAATGGTCACCCATAACAGGTAAATATCAATCTTGTTTGGAAGATTAAAAATTGCTCACACTGCTCGGCCTGCAAGTCCACAGGTCTGCCAAGCGAAATGCTGGGCCTCTACACTGTTCCAATTGTTTGTCTTATTTTTATCAAACCATAAAAGAAGACCCATGATCTAGTTAGTTGAAAAGGTTATAGAGAACCCCAAGGCCATAATAAAGCCATAAAAGGCTTAATGGCAGTAAATATTAAAATCATTAAAGACTGAAGATCAGTAATAAAGCTGTACAACAGCCACCATGACAGTGACATGCAAACCCATTAAGGACCCAATGCAATCTAATGATCTATACTAAAACTTCAGCCATTAATTATTATAGAACCAAATTTACCTTATAATTATAATTTATTTTATATGAAGTAGTAAACTAGCTAGTAAACTAGCTGTGGCTTTAAAATAGTATACTCGAGAGTCTAGAGAAAATTCATCATTTAGACTGTTAATTAAAATAGTCAAGAGTTTTTGCATATCAGTGCATGCTGATCCACATGCCATAAGCACTTCTACTCACATAAAAATGCTTGGGTTGTTCCATACCTGCAAGTTGATACAGGTTGTTCAGACAAACTGTCACCATGGTGCATTGGCACTGGTTGCTCCCAGTCAGTTGACAAGTCTGTAGCAAGTTGTTGACAAATGGAGTCTGACTCCAATGTCCTTACAAAAAAAGTCTATAGAAAATAGGCCAATTGCCTATAGGTGCCTATAGCAAACTTTAGGTGCCTATACATGTATAGGTATAAAATTGTATTCCCATAGATCGTATGTAACAAGGTTGAGTCTGACTCCAATGCCTTTACAAAAAAAGTCTATATAAAATGGGCCAATTGCCTACTAATGCTACTATATATAGGCACCTATACAATAGCAACCTTTATGTGCATATACAGTACATGTAAGTGCCTATAGAAATATATATATATATATATATTGATTGCCTATAAAATTGTATTCCCATTGATCATCTATAAAAAATAGGCACACCCAGGTGTGCATGTATCTACTGCGTTTAATGCCTATAGCTACTGTACTATGGTAAAAACAATGATGCAACTGTGTACTTGTAACAACCTTGTATTCATAGCTGAACAAGATTCTTGACAAAATTGATGGAATTGTATAGTTGTAACAACCTTGTATTCAGATCTAGAGCTGAACAAGATTTTTGACAAAATTGTCTACTGTATGCTCACAGGCCATGCTGTGTTTTAACTTTGATAAATAACTCAGTCAACTCAGACTCTCAGAGTAAAGCCAGCAAGGCACAGAAGGCTAAGTGCTAACAAATCTACTCATGCATATCTGGCACGAGTCCAACCCCGGACAGGTGCATGGTCACCCATTCAAATACTAACTAAGTAAGTAAGTAAGCGACCTTATTTATTGAGGGTAACACATGACAGTATTTAGATACTGATAACCTAATGGCCCTCACCCCCTTGATGGAACTAGTTAGTAGATTTAACTAACATCTGGGGGAACTATGATGTTGATTTTACGGAGGGAGGAAAACCGGAGAACCCGGTGAAAAACCCTCGGAGCACAGGAGAGACCAACTAAACTCTACTCACATGGTCCAAGCTCGAGAACGGGGCTGTTCCCAAACGGTCACCCATCCAAGTACTAACCCCATCCAACCGGGCTTAACTATTGGTGAGAGGCAGCGCCCTAACAGCACACGCCACCCGTGCTCCCCTCAATCTTACTCAATCTTATCCAAATCTCAATCTTATCCAAATGGGCTTTACTCCGGTCCTCAGTGGTGAGAGGCAGTGCACTAATAGCTTGACTATTAAAGCTATGGTACTAAAAGCTATAGTCATAAAGTATGGATGATACGCGTAAAACGTTTACAGATCGTATTTACATCTCCACTTCTTTCCACTTGTCCTGCATGTCTCGTACACGTATTCGTCCTTATGCTAGAGAACACATTATGCTATTGTCTAAGAAAGGAAAAACGTTTTTGAAAAACGTTTATCTTAGCAAGAAATATTACATAACGTTTCATAAAACGATGCTCTAATGTCAACTATTAAATTCATGCTTTAATAAAGTCGATTTTCAGTTCGACGGTTCATGAGTGCGGTGTGTTACAATGAATATCAGTAATAAAATCATCTGAAATTCATATTTTTTTCGAATGAATTCGCGTATTACGGCCTATCTTTAAGGCTTGTCATTCTGGTGTATCGATGACGAAGGTTAAAAGAAAGTTATTTTACACACATGTATAGTTAATCGTATATATACCAAGATAACAACAAGATCAAAAGGGAACGTTTGGCGGTATCGGCCATCGGGTGAACACTTTCAAATATGCTGTTATTATGCCGTTTGGTTGTTTAAGACGCACTGCTATGACTATCCCTCGCTATTCTCACCGAGACCTGCAGAGAATCCCCAGCCACAGAGGTTGTTAAAGATTTATTAATAAGTGTTCCAATCTATTTGGAACGGCATTCATTAAGTTTCATTTCTCCCGATAAACAAGAACTAATACAGTGTGTAACTTTCCTATTGACGAGAAAAATCGTCTGGCGTTAGCCAGAGTAAAATACTAAAATCACTCTTGGGCATTAAAGGGTTAGGTGTTTACTCCAAGTGACGAACCATACCATTGTCCGGTATGGTTCGTCACTTGGAGTAATACCTAATATTATTATTCTCCACCCGAGTTCATTGTGCCGTAATAATTGTTCTTAATCTATATGTATAAAGACTAATGTCTAGATATTGAAGAAACTAGTATCTGTTTCGAAATATCAAATAACCCAAGTAGCATCATTCGACCACAAGCTCTCAACTTGACCTGTAGCTTAGTCGGTAGAGCATCAGACTAGTAAACCGAAGGTCACGGGTTTGAATCCCTGCCGGGCCAAGTAGAGTTTTCTCTACTTGTCCGGTATGGTTCATCACTCGGAGTAAACACCTAATATCATTATTCTCCACCCGAGTTCATTGTCCCATAATAATTGTTCTTAATCTATATGTATAAAGACTAATGTCTAGATATTGAAGAAACTAGTATCTGTTTAGAAATATCAAATAACCCAAGTACGGCAAGTACCATCATTCGACCACCAGCTCCCAACTTGACCTGTAGCTCAGTCGGTAGAGCATCGGACTAGTAGACCGAAGGTCGCGGGTTCGAATCCCTGCCGGGCCAAGTAGAGTTTTCTCTACTTGTCTGGTATGGTTCGTAACTCGGAGTAAAGTGTAAACACCTAATATTATTATTCACCACACGAGTTCATTGTCCCATATATATATATATATATATATATATATATATACGCGTTTGACGACCCGCAATGCTAGCGTCTAATACGCATATCAATACACCTATGATACATGTATGATACACGCATGATACACGTAGAATACACGTATGATACGCGTATGATACAAGTATGATACGCGTGTCATGGGTTAAGATATACGCGAGCGGTACTGTATGCATACAGTACATGCAGAAAAAGGTACAATAAAGGTTTGTACATTCATAACACAGATTTTGCATGACATTGACAGCGGCAGGATACAATTTTACTCCTGGCAACTGGCAAGTCTATATATATGCAAGTCTATATATGCAAATATATGCAAGTCTACATGTATACATGTATATGCTTAACTGGCAAGTCTATATATACCATGGCTAGAAATCCAGGACACTCAGCGGCAGTGGCCTGTGGGCTCATATTTAGATGGGAATATTAATTTGAAAATTCTGATGGCTAAATATCGATCATTTCGGCTATAAACAGAAGTCTATAGCAATAAATTAAAGTAGAGTTATTCGCTAAAATGTCTTATTGACCCATTTCTTACCCAAATATCAAATTACAAAAGGTTTAATCGTCTAGACAGGCCTGTACACTCATACTCACAATAATTGCCGCATAAATTTCGGTTATTTTTTCTGAATCCACAGTCACATTTAATAATAATAACAGCGGTTAAGACCCTGGCAACCTAGCAACAGCTCCATAAGAAATATGGCGGACAAGAACCCAAAATTATCGAGGAATGCATTGCTTCTTCACGCCGAGTTCAGTATTTATCTCGGCGCTTGATGGATTAAATTACAACGACTCGGCTGCAATAAATCGTACATTTTAAGGTCTTTGGGAACCTATTAAACAACGAAAAAGTGGAACGAACAACTCCGCAAAACAAAGTAACGTTCATCCCGAGCAAATTCAGACGTTCGCATCGTGGACAAACAACACAGAAGCAGCCAAAATTGGAGCTCCAAAATAAGTGATATAGCAGATTAATAGACTTTAAACAGCGAATAAGAGGTATGTTTGTGAGGGGCTCGGGAACCTATTTAGGACGCTCCAAACTTAATAGAAATTGTAGTGCTGAACGATTGTTCAATTTGGTGAAGTTTTGGATGTTCGCATGTCGGAATTTACAATAGTAAATAACCGAAAATGATTGTTCTTTATATTTCCTTAAGAAATCTATTGAAGGACGCCATATTGAATTAATTAAAAAGGGATTCAGTGCGCATGCTTTGCCGCCATGTTGTCCTCGATTTCTGGCCATGAGTATTAATACTGCATATAGACTTGCCAGTTACTGACATTTGACTATTTGTCATCTACTGTACATCGACAATATGATATTTAATAGCATATTTCGCTCATGGACTACCATAGGTTTTGGGCATTGTTGCTTGACCATGAAGCTAACTTTGTTTTCTTAGAAGAAGGTCATCCATTTCTATTCGGCAACACACAGTCTTGTCAGTTTATGAAGCTCGACCAGACATGTTGGCCATATAAATTGGCTCATCTGAATATGAAATCGTCCACGCAATGACTCGATTAATTTGCTTTCAAAAACTTTTATCATTATTCCAACGTCTAGTACATCACAATTAAGAATTGACTACGATTCATACTTAAAATATGTGTACTTACTAAATTTGTAAAAACTTCCTCTTGTTGAATATCCCGCTTCTTCTCAAATACCTCACTCCATGCGACCATTGCTGTCAACAATGACTTATGAAATACTTAGTATGTTAGGTGTACAGTAGTTATTTTGGCTTCGGTGGTCTGTCGTGAGTCAATCGTTTTATTCTATGTTTTGATTGGCTCCGAAGGCATTCTTTTGTTAACTTACCTTACCTTACATTACACGCACAACAGCAATGTATCTACTCGCACATGCGCAGTAGATACAAAAATAGGCCAACTACCTCTAGAAACCTATAGGATCCTATGTGTTGCCTATAGAGAACTCTACTGTATAGACGAACCTGTATACTTTTTTGTGACAAGTGTAATTACTGCTCTGCACTTAACAAGTTGCTACTGTAGTAGGTTGACAACAAGCTTGTAGTAGCTTGATAAAAATCACAACTTGTTAACAAATTGTTAACAGGCCTGCTACAAGCTTGTTGCAAACACATCCTGTTAACAAGCTGTGAGAATTTTTACACCTGTATTGGAAGGTTAACTTACCCAAGTGGGCAACTGGTTTCCTTTTATCAACACTTTTTTTGCCACAGACCTTGCACATTGTCAGTGTAGAATCATTACAAAATGTACATTGTGAACATTTCCACACTCCCAATACACTAGGAGCATCATTTAAAGCATTTGCCTTTGGCAGTGAGGATTGAGGAAATGGTCGAGGCTTGAATCCTTCTGATAAACAAGGGGTCCCACAAACCGTGCAATGGCTACCTGTATTGTCATACAACAAAGTCTGACATCTGTGACACTTTAAAAGATCTTCTTGCAGTTCTATAGGGCCTAAGCGTGTTGAATCTACTTGAACACGGATATCACTTTTTTCATTAGAAGAACCGTCCGCGTTGCCCTGGGTTTTCAGAACTCCACAAACAGTACACAGACTAGAGTCTGAACTATTAACATAACTGCATCTCGGGCAAGGCCAGTCCTTTTTCTTTTTATCAGTGAGCGTATTTTGTTCCGATCCACAAGTGTTACATAAATTGATTTCTAAAGGATTATTGGCACCGCAGTTACAACATATCCATAGTTTGGTATCCTTTTCAACCCCACACATACGACATTTTCCATCGAGTGCATTATTTAGGTAAGTACATCTTTCACACTGCCACGACCGCAGAAACGAATCTGTTATCCCCATTTCACTAAAAATGTATTGTTAGAGCACGAGATTACGGTGATACTCATAATTCATTCTCTTATAAATCATGATAAATCACAACCGTCGATTAAAATCTGCTTTGCTTCAAAACAATGATATTTGTTGCGAATGCGATTGAATGGCAATTGGCGTGTGGGGTCTGGAAATAGATTGCAAGCACTGCCGGGCCGGTACTTCATGTATGTCAATTATTAAAGCATGGCGATCTGCCGGCCTACTAGACTTGGCAGTTCCTTCCCCGCACGAGAAGCCCCCAATACCCAGGAAGGCCCCTACCATATATGGCGGTCCAAACCATTTCCGTCATGAGTGGCTACGGTGACTAAATGCTTCTTATAAATTATCCATCACGTTTTCAAGTAAATTATCAAGTTATATTTCAAGAGTGATAAGTCTTATTCTGATATTTTTCGTTGAATTAATTCATTATTGTGGTAATCGTGAAAGCTTCACGCAAGCTCTCCGTCTCCGGAGTGTAATTGACGTGCCGGCCAGCTGAAACAACGCAAATAATGAAAGTGCTTTTATACGAGCGGCTAGTAAAGAACAATATTTTGGTTCTCACTAATGTCTCGCAAACTTGAACCCGCAAAGATTCAGGATTCAGGAATTAATGAAAGCAGTCCATCTTGTTTGTCACGGAAACGGTCTTGCCTAGCATACTTGAAATCGAATAAAATTGCTGAACAATATCGACAATTTCGATATATTCGGACAATTTCGATATATATATATATATATATATATATATATATATATATATATATATATATTAATAACATGATCGTCTCGGATTATTTTGTTCTCCGAGGGAATGTAAACCTCGTATTTCCCTCATCGCTCATGCAAGAGGGAAATTTATCGTTTGTCTTCTAATTTTCCCGTGCATGTTGATGAGGGAAAATTAGAACACAAAGAAATATTTTAGTGTCTTCTTCTAAATTTCCCGCTTGCATATATTTTCCATCATCAACATCCACGGGGAAATTAGATGCAACTTCTCTGATCAACCGTGTAAATTTCCTGTTGGTAAGATTCTCAAAGTTTTCCTCGGCGATCATAATATTACAAACTAATAACATGACCTTTCGGGAAATTAGCCATTAAATTTCCTCTTTGCCTCGGGAAGATTTGTAAAACTAATCTTCCCTCGGCGGCGGGGAAATTTAATCGCTAATTTCCCTCAAGTCATGTTGTTACTTATAAATATATATCGAAATTGTATCTTTGAGGGTTCAATTTACCAATAAAATAAAATAGGGGTGAAATTATGGTTTATATCATGTTACGTTATATGTTTTACCCAACTGATGCATAAACTTACCTCAATTTACCAATAATTAGTAAAATCGGGGTGTAATTATGGATTATATCATGTTACATTATATGTTCTTCCCAACAGACACATAAACGTACCCCAATTTACCAATAATTAGTTAAATCGGGGTGTATGGATTATATCATGTTACGTTACATGTTTTACCCAACTGATGCATAAACTAACCCCAATTTACCAATAATTAGTAAAATCGGGGTGTAATTATGGATTATATCATGTTACATTATATGTTTTACTGACACATAAACTTACCCCAATTTACCAATAATCAGTAAAATCAGGGTGTAATTATGGATTATATCATGTTAGGTTATATGTTTTACCCAACTGACACATAAACGTACCCCAATTTACCAATAATTAGTAAAATCTTGGGTGTAATTATGGATTATATCATGTTACATTACATGTTTTACCCAACTGATGCATAAACTAGCCCCAATTTACCAATAATTAGTAAAATCGGGGGTAATTATGGATCATATCATGTTACATTATATGTTTTACCCAACTGACACATAAACTTACACCAATTTACCAATAATCAGTAAAATCGGGGTGTAATTATGGATTATATAATGTTACGTTATATGTTTTACCCAACTGATGCATAAACTAACACCAATTTACCACTAACACAAGACGAAAAGTACACCTTTCCGCATTGTTAATGGAGGTTTAAAGTAATGTTATATGATGGACTACTCACATTTAATCATTGCAATTAAAGATTTTAAAGTTAACTTTAATCACATATCCTCATGCTGATTAAAGGCTTTAATATTGATAAAGACGTATATTATCTTAAAAAGTGTTCGAAACGTTTAGAAAGGTAAAAGCCCAGAAAAGGGCTGTTTGCCAGAGCTGTACGTAGCCTGCTTAATCATCAGTTGAATATTTAATTTTAAGTCTTCCTTTTCTTCACTTTCAGGAAGTTTGCTTAGTTTTCTGGCAACAAGCTGCCCAAACAGTTCGTCGTCTGTAAGGGATGGCTTCGATTCTGATGCCCCAAATGCTGGTAGTTTGGCAACCATATCTTCTGCCGCCTTGATCAGCCTCTCCTCGCCATCGTTTTTGGCTCTCTTCCTGCATGGCCGGATGGTTTCCTCGTGCTTCTCGGCATCACTTGCTCCATCAACCTCGACCTTGGGCACGATTGGTAAGTTCGAAGTGGAATCCTTGTAGGCAATATGGTCTTTAAGCCATGACAACTCTGTGTACCATGGCCAAGAAGATTTGAATGGGCTCTTATGGCCAGAACCGGACTTCGGTTTCCATTCGTACTCCTTTCCACACTCCTTGCCAAAGTAGGTCCTCAAATTTTCAATTTTTTTCTGGACATCTGAAGCTACACAAACGTCAATTTGCAATTTTTAATGAACAAAGCAAATTTATAAGGATCTAATAGTAATCAAACAAATTTCCTGACATTGAAGCCAGTCAAGGTACGTGTTATATTTTTCGATAGGATAAAGAAGGAGGGAGTGACGATTTTTAACCTAGGTTAAAACTTAAAACTAGAGACTGTACCATTATGTATATTTGTTTAAATCACTACTAATAAAAACAAAGCCAACACAAATGCAACTTTGCATTTAACAGTTTCATTTCGCTGTGCGAAGGACAACTTCTTCAGTTATTCTCAATATTTTTATACTGTATTAGAATAAATTATGTAAATAAATACCAGACTATACGTACCTGTAATTTGTTTTTCTTCGTTGTCCTCGTATCCCATCGCTTGGTTTAGTGAAAAAGCCATTTGTTGACGGGCAATAACTCGTTTATCCCTATCATGGTATTCACTAGTTTTTTTGTCGTACAACTGTGGATATTTAAACCATTCTGATATTAATAGTAGGGTTTCTTTTTCCGTGAACGCTCTGCTTTTCTTTTTACCCGCTTTTGGCAAAGGCTTTTCAATTACAACTACCTCTTTACTCATATTATTTTCCTCTGCAATGCACTCGTTTATATTCATAGTCGACATCTTTTCTTTTTTGTTTTTATAAATATTTATACGCGAGTTTTTATAATACGTGCGTTAGTTCAGTAGTCATAGTTACCGAAAAAAATCGCTACGATTCTGGAGAAATCTGTGTCTTTGCTACAGATTTTTCTCCCGATTTTTAGTGTCGGGACTTGCTCACGCCAGCACTCACGACATGAATCGGACGTCCATTTACACACTACGATTTGTCGGGACGACAAATCGTAGTGAAAATCGGCCCGACAAATCGCAGTGTGTAAACGTACCTTAACACGACCGAAACCTACACACGTAAAAACGCACAAGCTGTTACAGACCTGCAAGCAAGTTGTTACAAGGCTGTTCAACAGGCTGTCACCGTCATGTGTTCGCACTGGCTGTTCCAGTCTGTTAACATGTCTGTAACAGGTTGTTGACAACTTGTAACAAGGCTGATGACTCCAACAGACTGATGACAAGTTGTTCCAACAACCTGTTACCGCTCTGCACTCAACAAGTTGTTAACAGGTTGATGCTAACAAGGTTGTAGCAGCTTCTTGAATGAACAGCATTGTTACAACCTGTTCCCAGCCTTGCTACAGGCCTGTTGCGAACACATCCTGTTGACAAGCTGTGAGATTTTTACGTGTGTAGTACAAACTGTGGGTAGCCCGAGTAATAAAAAAATGATCGCAATACACCGCCATTTGTAATGAACGCCACAGCACAAAATGGCGCTGGCCACCATACCATATGTGGTAGGGGACTTATCGCGCGTAGGGGCCTTCTCGTGCGGGGAAAGCACTGCCAAACCCTGCTCCTGCCGGCGCATGGAGTGATATCCGCTGTTCATTCGCCGGGCAAAGATTGAAGTCAAACATGGCGGACATGTAGGCCTAAAGTACGTATAGTTCCAGTCTCCTACGCGGTCTTTTGACTGGATTAGACTTGACCAGACCGCGTAGAAGACTGGAACTATACGTACTTTAGGCCCAAGATCGCGGGTTCTGGGAACAAGATTGCCACAAAGATATCACTCCAGTTATATATAGAGCTCACTGGCGCATACCCGCCGGTAGCGTAACGCCGGCGTACGCCGGTGTACCTGCGATTATACAGCTAGCCGCAATACCGCCGGCAATTATGTTAGAAATTGCGCGAACATATATAAACTGTTTTGGCGCTGTTTTTGTGGCCACCGCTGATGAGCGGCAGCCACTATGTCGGCGTGATCTTGCTTGATTGAGTGAGTGAGTGAGTGAGTGAGTGAGTGAGTGAGTGAGTGAGTGAGTGAGTGAGTGAGTGAGTGAGTGAGTGAGTGAGTGAGTGAGTGAGTGAGTGAGTGAGTGAGTGAGTGAGTGAGTGAGTGAGTGAGTGAGTGAGTGCTTGTCTTGGACCTCACCTACGTCATAGTCCACGCATGTCGAGATTAGCACCCTCACCGGGCTTCGGGCCTTCGGCCCTACGCCCGGGCTCGGGGATTAGTATAATCGTATTCCTTTTACTATTGATGTTGATAATACTTCTGATTTACCCACACTGGAAGCCTTGAACTATGAATATATATTATCGATTACTCTTTACAATGCAATAGCCAGCGAGGTTTGGTGGCATTGGGTCCGTTGGGGGGGGGGGGGGGGGGGGGGGAGAGTAGCGATCGAGGTAACAATGCAACTGCGCGGTGGAGACATGCATGCGTAGCATGCCTATTTTCAACTGTGGTTAGCGATAGCGCCAGTATGCCGGACCGTCGAACGTTGTTACTCGCAAATTACTCGCTAGTTTTGATTCTCAGTTCTAAGAGAATATCTGATAAAGAAGGCCAATCTTAAGAAAAAGAAGAGAAGAAGAAAGTTTTGGATTCGGCCAATGCTAAGAGAGAGAAAAAATCACGGGCAATATCACACTTTGTTTGAGGAGTTGCGACTACATGACAGGGAATATTTCTTCAGGTATTATTACCAAAATATTTTCAGTTCTAGCTACAATAAAAGCAATATTGGTGACAGCATTGTAACGGATGAAAAGGTAGGTGTAGCATAAAATATTGTTCAACATGCAATCTAATAATTAATACACTAAATAGCGAATAACACAACTTTCCCGACTCCTTCCGTCATTTTGAATTGTATAATTTGTTGTGATGAATTGTGGGTTCGATTGTGCCGCCGTGTTACGGCCGAGTGAATCGCCGATGACTTTCTCACAACGCAAATTACCGCCGTATGTACAAAATTTGATCGCAAGCTACCGCCGAGTAAACCACTACACAGCCAGGCATGCAGTATTCTGTCATATGCCGGCAAAGTTGAACTCGAACCAACTTTCCGATAACGCCGGCGTATCGGCGGCAAATGTTCTCATATACGTCGCCCGCCGGCATATGCATGAGAACCAGGCTTAAGGGACACAGCAGTCATGGTGGCCAGATCACTGACCTCTATATAACTGGACTGCGGGTGCCCCACGAAAAAATGGCCCAAATACATTCCCAAATGCACGCCATCAGCCGCCATCTTGTTTGGTCTGAGCTGCGAAATTGACCAATCACAGGGCAGCTTTTGGCTAGCCGTGTCTTATGAGATTAAAAAGACCATGGGACCAAATATACAAAAAAAACGGCATATGGTTAAACGCAGACTGGACTCGATTAGTAAAACACGGACTGGGCTTCATTAGTAAAACGCAAACTGGACTCGATTAGTAAAACGCAGACCGGACTCGATTAGTAAAACGCAGACTGGACTCGATTAGTAAAACTTAACGCAGACTGGATTCGATTAGTAAAACACGGACTGGACTCTATTAGTAAAACGCAGACTGGACTCGATTAGTAAAACACGGACTGGACTCTAGTAAAACGCGGACTGGACTCGAATTAGTGAAACGCAGACTGTACTCGATTAGTAAAACACGGTCTATACTACGCAAACTCTGATTGATCAATAACCGTGCAGGATCAGAGTACCCAAACACGTAAATCGAAAGCACTTTTGTCGTATATTTTATACTGAAAGTAAAAAAGGTTAAAAGAAACAACGTATTATAGCCATAAATAAACAAAAAAAGGAAGGGCTTGAACTGTGAGAAGCTCAACAAAATGCTTAACTCGTAGAAAAAACACGGTGATTTGTGCTTATGAAAACACCGGAAAAGGTGTAATCAGTTCACGTTTTAAAAGCGACTTAACGAAATAAAATTGTATATAAATAACTCTTGTATTCTTGCCTGATAAACTCACTTGGAAGAAAAAAACAACGACTATATAATATATAGAACAAAATATCCACGAGCTCTCACATAAATCCAAAATATTCCCGATGAAAAAGCAATACTTTTCTCTTTTCGGAGTTTTAGATCGTTTCATGCACACTGAGTAGCTTTTTACGGACAACGATGTTTTAAAACATGATCCAGACGTTGAGATGGCTGACTGCGGTGATTGCAAATACTTTTCACTGTTTCGACTTTTTACCTTTTTTATATTTCAGCTTGTCGACTTCTCCATTTCGCCTGCAGTTCAGTGCAGTTACGTCATCAAAGCGTTAGTAGAAGAAATGTGATTGGTAGTTGATGAATTTCGAGAGAATTTGCATTTTCATCATGTTTTTTCGACTAAATATACCGTTTTTTTAAAGTCAGTTATTTTATAAAAGAAATACCAAATGATTTTCCGTGCAGGATACTCTGATCCAAACACTTGGGAAGTTGCTCGACCTTCGAAAAGCTAAAAACACTCGCCTAGCGACTCGTGTTTTGTTACGCTTTTCTCAAGTCTCGCAACATCCCGCGTGTTTGGATCAGAGTAACCTGCACGGAAAATCATCCCCAAGCCCAAGCGTAGGGCCGAAGGCCCGGAGCCCGGTGAGGGTGCTAATCAGTCAGCATGCGTGGACCCCATTTACACGCGAGATGAAAACCTGAAAGTAATTCTGAAACCTGTTTATACTATATCCGTATATAAGCTAAATGTTTTGCATGTTTTCATTAGTCGAGAGCCATGATCTATTACTGGACTGATGCACGGATTTCGTCACAACTTGTTCTGATTGCTGTGAATCAATGAAAATCGCCACTCCAATGTCACGAACCAATCATATTATTGCTTGTTTTGTATAGATCATGGATTACGTCAGATGGCGTGCTTCATCTTTTTCAATGCCACCGAAGTTCGGCGGGAAATTCAATTAATCTTATCAAAAGTTGGGTTTTTTTAAACTTTTTTATTGTATAAAACAAATAGATTCCATTTTTCCGTTGTCTGTTCAGTTATAGATGCACAGAGGACATCTGTCATCTGTGCATCTATAACTGAACAGACAACGGAAAATTAAAATGGAATCTATTTGTATCCACAACTTGCGCAGTTCGGATAGCAGGGTACTGGTAACTAACCTGTTAAATTATTCAAATTATTTAAATTTACGTCAGCAAATTATAATTTATAAGTTTGGCTGGATTACGAAATAATTTCCAACAATCATGGCGAAAGAAATCTTTGCCAGAAAATATGTTTTCAGCCAAAATGTATATAATTAATCATGATTATTATTAGAAAGAAGGTTAGGAAGAGATGTGACAGCGAGAAGAGACAACAATAAATACGACTTAATTAAACCACTGAAAAAAGCATAAAAATTACGATAAAGACCGAAAACGATGCCGACCGAAATGTAACTGAAAGAACAAGGGTGTGTCCTGAAACTGTTCAGAGCCGATAAAGAATTCTGCTCCGGTGTATTCTACTTAACTCGAGAGAGAATGATGAAGAAATTTTGAAACAAATGGGTTTTTAGATCTTGAAGAGAACTGAATGATGCCTTGTCATATTTATTTTTCAACGCTGAACGAAAAAGTAAAAAGTAAGAAACCGCGAACGAGAAAAACAATCTGAAAAGAGTAGACTGAATTGGCAGTGTTTGTGGTGACAAAAGCAGAAAAAAGTTTAACGGTTTATACCAGTTGAGCAGAGTTAAAACGGAAGAAATCTTGAAAATGAAAATCAATATAAATAATATCTTGTCTAGAGTTGTCTTTGGACGCTAAGACGTTGGCGTTGCGTCTTTTCTTGGTCACTATTTATATCTATTTGAATGAAAATTTGTCATTTGGTTCATCTCGGGGTTTTTTAATATTGACTTTGTATGTTCTTTCGGTGTGTCAATACATGACTACAGATGAACTTTGCTAATTAATTCTCTATGGGTGTTTTCGGTGTGTAAATTGTTAATACAACAAAACCCAGAAATTGGAGGGGTGGGGGGGGGGGGGGGTGTACTTAAATGTATAAGCGTTGTTGCATTCATGTATTTCTAGTTTGATATTTCTTTATTCAATTATTGGGAGAAATGACGAAGATATTTCTTTGGCCGAGTCTTTGCTCAAAACTGACGTTAACGCAAAGTATGTAAAAAAGCTTTTAGAGACATCCCCCCATCAGCAGTATCACTCTTCTCCCGCATAACTTTTGAGGCATCTTTTGTACATACTTGCTCGTGCAATAAACCTAAAATCTGGGCAAACCAGTTTTGTATTTCTTTTTCCCAATATTATTTAATATGCAAATTAGCATTGAGTACCGTGTCACTGACACTGTGATATCGGAGTCTGGGATATTTTATAGTGACCAACAGAAGTTTAATTGCAGTGATTCTGATTTAAAATCCAGTCATTTGAGAAATTAATAACATGAATGTCGCTCGTATTAAACCGGCTTCGTCACAGATACAGTTTTCTCAATCTCCTACAAATTCGTTTCAATACGTTGTTTTCACAAAACACAATTGTTGGAAGTATTTAGATTCCCATCGTTATATAGCTTTTGTCTCAAGCTATTTGCTCCATTGTCAAGCGAAATAGTTATAAAAATCAATCAACTCTTTTCGAACCGTGGTCAAATATATCGTAAAAATTAAGCTACCCCGCTGGCGCAGCTAAGCAAATTGCATGAAAGCTTAAAATTCCGTTGTGTTACAAACATATTTACATATAGTCCGCGTTTTACTAATCGAGTCCAGTTTTACTAATCGAGTCCAGTCCGCGTTTTACTAATCGGGTCCAGTCCGTGTTTTACTAATCGAGTCCAGTCCGTGTTAATTACTAGTCCAGTCCAGTACTCCAGTCCGCGTTTTACTATATCCAGTCCAGTCCGTGTTTTACCAGTCCAGTCCGCGTTTTACCATATGCCAAAATGTTTTCTTTTGGCACAAGCTGAGAGTTGACAAACATTTTGAAAGCCAAAAACTGATTGTCGGTAAGCAAAAAGTGCAACTAAACTAAACATACTTACAGGTTTCTTTTCAAAGAATAATTCTGAATGGTTTTATGTTGTATTTGTATGTTTCTTGAGTTTCTTTGTGTTCAGGAAGATGTTTTAATTGTCCGTTTTGAGCTTGCTTCATTTGACAACAAACACGGCAAAGAAAAAAGCTTGGAATTTTCCACGGAACCTTTGTTTCACGCCATAATTTACATGTATTTCAATATCTTTGAACTTTTACTCTTAAAAAAAATTAAATTTTTGTGTAAACGTCTTTCTCAAAGCATATCTTTTTTTGCTTCAAACGAGTTATTGGCGTGGGTCGTCAACACTTCGGACCGAACTTCGGGCTACTTTACGCCGTCGGAAGACCTAACAAGATGGCGCCGTTCATTTGGGGACACTTCATGTAATACAAAAGTATGGGGGACACGCACAATAGACGAATTTAATTCGAATTAACTTCGTCGGTAATCAGTCAGCGACGTAAATGCGACGTCGAGTTAAACGTCGAATTTCTGTCGACGGACTCGTGGAGCTGAAAACGACTTCTTGAAAATATAGCGCCGAATTGTCACAAACAGAAGAGAAACATTTAATTCAACGTAACGATAATTCGTCGTGTAACTCGAACACGCATTGTCATCGTATTGTCGTGTGTCGAATAGTGAACCTGCAATCCAACGAGAATGGACGAATATGCAGTTATGCTAATTATATGGCAAGCAAAATCTTAGATGTTCACTGTCTGTTGCCGGAATGTAATCAATAGTCGTCAACATTCAGTATATAAGAACGAGTGAACGAGTGAACGACCAAGACGGGTATACCTTCACGTTGAACTCGATCGAGAAACCATACATATCATGCTATTCATATGATCATATTAATCATACCAGTACATAGAAATCACCTGAGGTATAGTGTTATGAAAATGTTCTCTCAATTGCCACAGCTCATTAACCCATTGGTGACTGGGAGCTCTCCCCTTGACCACCTTGACAAGAATATAAAATCGTTTGGCGTTAGCCAGAGTAAAATACTAAAGTCTGAATCAGTCCCAGAAGAAATGTAACGGTCGAAGGTCTCTAGCTCTACAGTATATAAATTGTACAACGCTCAACTTACCAGCCTATATATATAAACCTTTTGTCTTGGCGAACCAGATAACACTACCTAATAAACTACAGTAATACTGTCGTACCGTATGTAAGTGTGAGTTGACTGAGTTCTGTATGTTTAGCCGGCTATTGGTTTAGCCTGACTAACGTATTTCATTAAATTCGTTAGAGACTTACAGTTTTGAATTTCATTGGCTTCTGGGTTTTGAACAGCAAATAGTTGTTCAACAAATTTCAATCATGAAATGAATTAGGGAGATCGACAGAAAGAATAAATTGTAGCAATATTTTAGCAACACTTCTGTTGCTAAATCAGTAAAACTATTTAATAACCAATGTCACTAGGCCCAAATTCTAATCATAAATGCTGATAATAGATGTTTAAGCCAAGGATTTACCTATTATCCATTAACACTACAGCAAATAAGTAGAATTTCAATTAAGTCAACCAAGCATTGTAAACTAAAGACAATTTAAGGCTTTGTGCGCATATTCTTGTCTGCCATCTAATATACAGTGTAAATATATATGATTTATGCAAGATTGTTGCATGGACTAGTTGTCACGCCTGACGACTTATGTCCAAATTTGGTATTTACGAGCTGTTCAAAAGCACGAGCTCATTTTAGAAAACGTCACTCAAGTCTAAGAGACAACTGATGAAAGATACCCAAAGCAAGACCAAGTGTTAAAAGTACTTAAGTCTTAACAAAGATATTACAGCCAGGATGAAACTCTTCGCGCTATTTTTGATTTTCACTGTTTTGCTTGGTAAGTAATTAAGACAATTATCTTGATCATTGCATTACAAATAGATCTTAGTTGCATGGGAATGCATAAGTTTATAATATTTACCACGTCTAATATGTTCTGTTTTTTAACATTTGAAGTGGCTGACGCCATGCTGCCAAAGCCGTCGTTTGTCCAAAGATAACGAATTTAGGGTGGGAGAGGTATATCAAGATCCTTCCTATCACTCAATTATTGTTTCAACCAGTAAGTGATGAAATTTAATTTGATACAGAGATAAACAGGCAACAAAATTTAGCTTGTACTGTAGATGTTAATTTATGTGAAGTCGAGTACTTATTCGTAGACATCTGTAAAATCTAGAGTTGCTTGCTCAGTTCTGATATACAAATTATAATTCCCAATCATGGAAGTCAGTCGACTGCATGAACAACATATCATATGTAAGCTATATATGTACACAAAACTAGGAATCTACCACTTCTAGTCGGAAAATTCTTAACGGTATTCTTCTAACAGTCGGAAAATGTTTAACTATACTAATGACTTGGCTAATTGGCTGTATTATATCTTATTTTCGTAATAAAAGAAGGCCAGAAAATTATGTAACTAAAACCAAACAGACTTTGATCGCCCTTGTAAAATACTGAAATATTAATTCGTATTCAGTTTAACAACATCACTCAACTACAGACTTTTGGGCAGTTTGGGAGAATAAATTAAATACCTCGCTTCACTCGAAGGATTTCAGGAAGTTTACACTATAGCACAACACTCGATATGTTAATTAAACCCGAATGCATATATGCATGCATTGCACGCATCTCCCGATAAGTGC
The DNA here is from genome assembly GCA_035771165.1 of Paragorgia papillata. NCBI lineage: Eukaryota > Metazoa > Cnidaria > Anthozoa > Scleralcyonacea > Coralliidae > Paragorgia > Paragorgia papillata. The sequence continues at coordinate 3,566,529 of JAWNZC010000014.1, forward strand.
ATCCGTTTGCTATATAGTATATACGGCACTTTATAAATTAAGAACATGCATGCATCTCACGACAAGTGCGTTTGTCACAAATCTCTTTAAATTAAAGTGACACTACGATGAAAAAATCGTCAGCCTATTTTTTATCTTACCATAAAGTACATTTAAAATGAGGATGAACGGCGTTTGTGGTTTGTCAATATTTCATCTCGCTCAAGAGATATTCACGCTTTTGAAATATGCAAATTAGATGACTGATGACGTCATTTACTCCAAACGAACGAAACGAAAATCGTAAAATTAGGAATATCCGTCTATAAATAAACAATAGAAAGTGCTCAAATTTTGCATGCTCATAGTATTAAATAAAATACGCTTCACTGTGGAACAGTTGTTTTCATGTAAACTGCTGGTACCTGGCCTCCTCCAATGATAAAATTACATTTGCTTATTTATCAGCAATGAAGTAGCGTTTACAGCGAATAAAAGTGAAAATTAGAGCTTATGTAGGCATTGTAATTCAAATGATAATTCACTTCTTCAGATTAGCCTGAGAGCATGCGCTTACAATGGCAATCAGAAAGGTTCCACAGAAAAGTGTATTTTATTGGATACTATAAGCATACAAAGTTTAAGCACCTTCTATTGTTTATTTCTAGAGATATTCCTTATTTTACGATTTTCATTTCGCTCGTTTGGAGTAAATAACGTCATCAGTCATATAATTTGCATATTTCCAAAACGTGAAGATGAGATATTGACAAACCACAAACGCCGTTCATTCTCATTTTAAATGTACTTTATGATAAGATTAAAAAAGGTTATTAAGAGGTTATTATTTAAAGGTTATTAAGAGGTTATTATTCAGGTTATTAAGAGGTCAAAAAAAGCGGCAATGCCCCCCCTGGCACGGCGAGAGGGCATTACGCCTTTTTTAATGACCTAGGCCTGCCAGTCCTGGCGAAAAATTTCTAAGTTGATCATTTGAATGAAAATAGAAGAGAATTAGACATACATTTTCTTTAAAAAATTTTAAACAATAATATAGTGTAAGTCCTAAAAATATAGTATTTCTTTTTATAAAAACTACTTATATACTTCCATACTTTTATAAAAACTACGGGGAAAATAAATGCTTAAAGGCCTTTGTACACGGTACTATTGTCGTATACGATTGCATTGTCATCGTGATGTATGTGATCCACCGCCATATGTGTAGACGACGTTATTCGACATTCACCATCGAATCATGAACAATAATTGTGTCGCCAGAACGTATCGTGTAGATAGGCCTTAACAGGTGTGAACATGAAACAACGAAAGCGGCAGCGTCTGAAAACGCAAACGATGAGTTAAAAACAAATACGAAAACGTCGTTTGCTCGATTTGTACTAAAAAGTATTGCTTTCGTTAAAAATACTTCAGACCTCACACTTGGTTAATAAGCCTTTATTAAACAAAAAATATGTTACATTTTCTTCAGAGTGCTCAATAAAGTGGATCAATAACGTGTGTACTAAAGTTTGCATCACAAAAAAATGTGAAAAGCATTGCTATTCATGTAATTATGTTTGCAACACAACAAAGGAAACAACGAAATGCAACAGGTATGATATATAGTTGTTGGTGCATAATATCTCTATGCAAATATCTCTGTCTTTAAATCTTCGTCTCTACACGCGCAATAAAAATGACAAAATTTAAGAATGCTCCAAATAAAATATACCTTTCTTAAAAATCTGCACTATACTTTTAATTAGTTTTATGTTAAAGGACATTGGCAACAAAAATTAAGTTTGTCTAATTTGAAAGAACTCATAAAATTATAATAGAAGATCTTTTACAATTTTTTCGTATCTTTCTTCGTTTTCAAGATATTTCAATTTGTTTAATACTGTGCCCTTGCCCCTGACGTCAGAGCCCATCTCATTTACATATGAAACAAATTGAAATATCTTGCAAACGAAGAAAGACACGAAAAAATTGTAAAAGATCTTCTATTACAATTTCACGGGTTCTTTCAAATTAAACAAACTTAACTTTTATTGCCAATACCCTTTAACGCTTTATTGACCAGGTTTCCGGGAGCTCTCCCCTTGACGAGTAAAATCGTCTGGCATTAGCCAAAGTAAAATTAATAAGTAGACAAAAAGCAACTGTGGCCAGTAAGGGGTTAAACAAATTTATTGCAATGAATCGTATACTATGAATCGTATGAATTTGTTTTTTTGACTCCGTGACGTCATCTGAGAATAATATATTACAGTACAGTATTAAACACACACACGGAAAAAATATAAAAAAAAGATATTAACTGAATTATTATTAAAATATATTTACTGAATTATAACGTAAACATTATTTTTTCTTATTTTTAGGAAATGACAAGGATAATCAAGCAGTCGTTGTTAAAAAAAATAGTTTAAGCAGTTTGTCAATTGTCGATCTACCCGTTTGTCGACCTACAGTTTAGTTATAGTAAAACGGTTTTCTTAATGTATGAGAATTGAGAAACAACGATTAAAGCATTTTACAACGGTTACAATGAGTTTTGTCTTTTTTTCCCTTTTTAGAACTTATAGGAAGCGGTGCCGGTGACTTTGAATATAACGTCTGTATTCTAAAAGCTCACTCACATTCACACTCAATGAGTGGCCCCTCGCATTAACAAGTGCAACTGATCAACAATCAATAAGTCTCCACTCACCCTCACTGAGTATGAGAGTAAACTACATTCACTCTCCAACCATTCAATTGAATGGCTAGAATATTGGCGCGTTCTTTTCCGCCCGCGAGCGTCTGTGACGCAGGCTATACGAGAAATCATGCTATTACTTATTAATAATATATATACATGAAAATGTTACACAAATGTTCGTTCAACTACGAGCTTACATACCACTCCTTGTTCCAATTCTCGAAGCTTCAATGGATTAAAACTGCCTCGCTTCGTTCACTAAATACGTCAAACGTTTTACTCATCATTTACTCAGTATCTAACCTCCTCTAGTCTTTTTACAGGCACTTTAATGGCAATATTAATTGAAGCAGAGTTCACTCATCGAAATATGTTCTTCGAAAACTCTACGTTTTCGTCACCATATTTAATTTTCTCGTGAAGGAAAAACCTTCCTACAAAATCCGCATAAGTTGTCCGAGCCCCTACAACCACGAGAAAGTTTCTTCGGCGGGAAAACCAATGCCACGCGTCTCTTCTATGATGCCCAGGCCGACGAGAAAGTCCACTACGTGGATTTCTGCAGCTTATACCCGTGGTGCAATAAATACGGTGAATATCCGCTTGGTCACCCCGAAATCATCACAGAGAATTTTCAATCCCTCGACGAGTACTTTGGCATGGTCAAGTGTACTGTTCTTCCTCCTCGTGGCCTCTACCGTCCTGTCCTCCCATACCGCACCCAAGGTAAATTGATGTTTGCGTTGTGTCGTTGCTGTGCTGACAATCTCCAACAAGAACCCTGTGACCACCTCGACGTCGACAGAGCTCTACACGGTACCTGGGTCACTCTCGAGCTGCAGAAAGCGTTGGAGATGGGATATCAGATGCTAAAGATTGACGAAGTTTGGCATTTCCCCGAGCATACCGATGGTCTCTTCAAAGACTACGTGGACACCTTCCTTAAAATCAAACAAGAGGCCAGTGGTTTTCCGGTAAATTGCAACACCGACGAGAAGAAGGTCCAATATATCGCTGATTACGCTGCCAGCGAAGGTATTCGGTTGGATCCGAATCATATGACCAAGAATCCTGGTCTGAGAGCGCTGAGTAGAATAAAATATATTGGATTAAATGTGAATGGAGGGGTGAGTGGAGGGCCGGGAGAGACGTAATGCAATTGTAAGTGCAAAGTTAGGGGCATCACCTTAAATTTTAGGACCCAGCAAAAAATTAACCACAATGTTATGTGTGATATGTGTATCTGGGTGTTATGTGCGATGTAGTAGATCCAGTTTCTGTAAATATACCAAGTATTACCGAATTGTATATAAACAAGCGAGTCATTGCAAATAATTTCGATACTTTACCATATGGATTTTAACTTTGTGTGTTTGTAAATATTTTTGATACTTTACCTTTTGGATTTTGAAAATTAGATTTTAACTTTGTGTGCTTGTAAATAATGTTAACTTTTGGGTGTTTGTAAATATGAAAATTACATATTTTATTAACACTATTCACTTGTCTCGTTATGGGGTGAGGGATGGGAGGGGTTAGGCGGGGGATTAACAGGGACAAAAAGTGTCCCTAGAAGGACTTTTTTCATTTTGGGGATAAGAGGGGATAAGGCAGGGATTAACAGGAACAAAAGTGTCCCTAGAAGGACTTTTTTACTGGGCGGGTAAGGGGGTTAAGCAGTGGATAACAGGGACAAAAAGTGTCCCTAGAGGGACTTTTTAAAAACGAATGCAGTCGATAAAAACACTCAGTTGACCTCATGCCTCGAAAGCGTAAGGACTGCCCCATCTGTGGGAAGAAAAGTTTACTGAAGTTGTCAAATCATTTGGGTGTGATTCGTCAACTCTCTTCTCAAGAAAGACAATTTTTTCTGATTCGAGCCAAAGTTTCCAAAGATTTAGACGTCCTTTTAACTCAGTTGCGTGAATTCATTCGGGTTAAATAGAAGAGTAGCTGGTAAGCTGTATTCATTTACGTCATGTATTCCATACAGTTAACACATCCGTTTGGGCTCTTGGTTTCTGGAGGAACCAAAACCGGAAAGACAACTTTTGTCAAACAATTGTTAGCCAACGCCCAAATCATGATCGACCCACCTCCGGAAAACGTCGTGTATTTTTATACAGAGTATCAAGATACATTTGCTGAAATAGAAACCCTAATTCCAGGGATTCAGTTCGTCCAAGGTTTGCTCCAGTCAATGTTGGATAGCATTAACCCCCAAACAAGAAATCTATTTATAATTGATGATATGATGGGAGAAAAAGACGCAGAAATTGCTAAACTTTTTACGAAAAAATCCCATCATGGGAATCTCAGCGTGATTTATATTGTGCAAAATTTGTTTCATCAAAGGAAATATCACCGTACCATCTCTCTCAACGCTAGTTACTTAGTCCTCACGAAAAATGTCTGCGATGCTAGCCAGGTAATTCATCTGGCCAAACAATTGTATCCCAGCAACACAAAGTTTTTCCAACAAACCTATCAGATGGCGACTAAAGAGCCGTATTCCTACCTGTTTGTCGACCTAACTCCGACATGTTCCGACGAAATCCGAGTAAGATCCGGTATCTTTCCGGACACTCACTACGTTTACCAGCCCAGAGTATAAAAGGGGCTGTTCAATGACAATGCGATCATTTGACAATGTCTGCTTGTATAAGAAGGAACTGCGATGTTTTAAAAGTATTGGCAAAGTGTAATCCTCAACTGCGAAACGCAATTATAAAAGCTGCCGACGACGATATATTAGAAGCCACTAGACAGTGTCTTTTGAACGTGTGGTGTGAAACAATTAAGATTACTCCGAAAACAGCAAGGAAACTAGCCACTTATAACGATCATATCAAGTTTGTTGCTGATAAACGTAATCCAGTAACAAAAAGAAAGAAAGTTATTCTACAAGAAGGTGAAGGTTTTCTACCGTTTCTCTTAGCTCCTGTACTTGAACAATTGGCAAGTTTTTTAACCAAATAATGGAACACGTTTGGTACTAGTTCCAGACCAGATGACAGATAGAAAGAAACCCTTGGTCTCTCCTTTAACAGCGCAGGTGAATGAACTAGACTCAGAAATGCAAAATCTTCTTAAACGTCAAGATATAACACAAGACGAGAAAGTGAAAATGTACGATCAGTTGCTTCAACGTTATCTGAGTTATTACGATAAAAGAATAAGTATACCAGTACGTGTAAACGTCATACCGCCTACGACATACGCAGCTGATGACAAACCTGAAGAATCAGTGAATACAGAAGAGACTGCTGAAACAGCACCTTCTGAGTTGCCTGGGGAGATAGAAACTGACATTTTAGAAAGTGTACATGTAACAAAGAAATCAAGAGCTTGACAGTTGTTTAAGAAACTTAAAGCAAATAAAGACCTCATAGGATGGACTGACCAAGGACAGATGGTGTTTAAAGGACGACGCATTTCGGGTACAAATGTTGTTGACTTGGTCAACGATTCTCTACGCCAACGAAATAATTTCAACCCTGCTGGATGGCAGCTTTTCGCAAAAGCATTAGGAAACATGAACACCGCCCCCTGACGTCACAGGTAGCCCCAGCAACATAAAAAAGAACAAAAGAAAAACAGAAACGAAGAGACAAAAACTTACATCCATATAAATGGGTTAAATAAATGTATTCCTTGTAAAGCTTTGATATTACAATAAAGAATATTTTTACAACATATTATAATTGTCTTGTATTTGAATTGAATTGCATTGAATTGAATTGAATTGAATTGAATTTATTAAACAATCAACTGGTAGATTGCGAAACAACGCAGTCTAAAAAGCTTGATTTTACATGAGTTATTTAAAAAAAAGCAAAGTTCTCTATGTTCAAATAAATACATTGGTAAAAAAATAGGCACGCCCAGGCCGTGCATGTATCTACTGCGTTAAATGCCTATAGCTACTGTGGTAAAAACAATGATGCAACTGTGTACTTGTAACAACCTTGTATTCATAGCCGAACAAGATTCTTGACAAAATTGATGGAATTGTATCTAGTTGTAACAACCTTGTATTCAGATCTAGAGCTGAACAAGATTTTTGACAAAATTGTCTATACTGTATGCTCACAGGCCATGCTGTGTTTTAACTTTGATAAAGAACTCAGTCAACTCAGACTCTCAGAGTAAAGCCAGCAAGGCGCAGAAGGCTAAGTGCTAACAACTCTATGCATATTTGGCATGAGTTCCAAGCCCGGACAGGTGCATGGTCACCCATTCAAATACTAACTCAATCCAAATGGGCTTTACTCCGGTCCTCAGCGGTGAGAGGCAGTGCACTAATAGCTTGACTATTAAAGCTATGGTACTAAAAGCTATAGTCATAAAGTATGGTAGTAAAGCTATAAGTAGGTCAATCAAATTAACATAATTATATATAACAACTCACAAAATTTGACTTAATTGACTAATTTAAGACAGTATTTAAATATTTTCGTTACAACAATTTGTCAAACAATAATGCAATCTAGTTAGAAGGTAAAGAAAATCGCTTGAGATAACAAGCATCTCGAGAATTACTGCTGCAAAATTTATTAGTGAATGAAAAAGATGTCCAGCAAATTATGTCATCAAAATTATAAGAGCAACCATACATTAATTGTTCTTCAAGACATATGCATACATGCAGAAAAAGGTACAATAAATGTTTGCACATTCATAACACAGATTTTGCATGATATTGACAGCTGCAGCATACCATTTTACTCCATTAATACTGTATATAGATTTGCCAGTTACTGACATTCGATCGACTATTTGTCATCTACATCGACAATATGTTATTTAATAGCATATTTCGCTCGTGGACTACCATAGGTTTTGGGCATTGTTGCTTAACCATGACGCTAACTTTGATTTCTTAGAAGGTCATCCATTTCTATTCGGCAACGCACAGTCTTGTCAGTTTACGAAGCTCGACCACTGAGACATGTTGGCCATATAAATTGCCTCGTCTGAATATGAAATCGTCCACGCAACGACTCGATTAATTTGCTTTCAAAAACTTTTATCATTATTCCAACAACGTCTAGTACATCACTATAAAGAATTGACTACGATTCGTACTTAAAATACTTACTAAATTTGTAAAAACTTCCTCTTGTTGAATATCCCGCTCCTTGTCAAAAATCTCGCTCCATGCGACCATGCTGTCAACAATGACTTATGAAATACTTGGTGTACAGTAGTTATTTTGGCTTCGGTGGTCTGTCGTGAATCAATCGTTTTATTCCATGATTTGATTGGCTCCGAAGGCATTCTTTTGTTAACTTACCCCTTACATTACCTTACATTACATTACTCGCACAACAGCAATGTATATGTATATGAACAAATCATACCCCCGATTATATATATACAGTATACATAACGACGTTGATTGTTCCCACGCGACCTCCCATTGTGAAGAAATTAAAATTTTGCATTCAAAAAAGTGAATATCAATAATAATAATAATAATTTAATTTATATTGCGCATATTACATTTCAATATGTTCATGTGCGCATTACACTGTTTAGAATAATATACTACTATCTTACTTTAACATTAAAACAAATCTATCTACAAGATATTAAAAGATAATTTAAAAAGATATGTTTTCAATGCAACTTTGAATGCAGATAGAGAATCAATGTCTCTGATTCCGCTTGGTAGTTTGTTCCATAGTTTAGGAGAAGCAGACTGGAAAGCTCTATCTCCTAATGTTACTTTACATTTTGCACTCGCTGGAACTAGAGATAATCCACTGTATGAGCGAAGACTATACTTGGTGGGCTTAACAGTGGATATCAAATCGCATAAGTACTGTGGCCCCAGACCATACAAACACTTGAACGTTAAAAGCAATATCTTAAATTCAATACGATAGCTAACTGGCAACCAATGAAGACTGTTTAAAACCGCAGTGATATGACAGAACCTCGGGCTATTTGTGACAAGCCTAGCCGCCGCATTTTGCACACGTGGTAATTTAGCAATATGCGTGCTAGGAAGGCCATATAGCAAACTATTACAATAATCTAATTTACTTGTAATAAACGCATGAACTAATGATTATGTTGCCTTACGAGTTAAGAATTTTCTAATTTTACGAATGTTATATAGATAATAGAATGCTGAACTACAAATCTTATTTATGTGGTCAAGCATATTAAGTCTGGCGTCAAACCAAGCTCCTAGGTTTCTCACGGCATTGGTTGATGGACTTATGTTTGAACTGCCTACTTGTAATTGTGAGATCTTAACTTTTTCTATTTATTGTCTTGTACCAAGAATAAGAAATTCAGTCTTATCCGCGTTAAGTTTAAGTTTATCCGAAATCATCCAGTGTTGAATTTCTGCAATACAATTCTCCATACAAGATACAGCAGCAGTTTCAGTTAGATCATCCCCAGGCTTAAAAGACAAATATAATTGGGTGTCGTCAGCATACATATGTACTTGCGGAAGATGTTTTTCAATAATCTTAAACAGTTCACTAGAATATATGAGAAATAAAAGAGGTCCGAGACAACTGCCTTGTGGGACTCCAAAGTCAAGTTTGAATTTATCAGACAAAGTACCCTCCACTGACACTCTCTGAAATCTGTTTGACAGATATGATGAGAACCAGTCAAGGACAGTTCCAGAAATTCCGAAGTCTAAGTGCAGGCGGTCTAGTAGAATATTATGGTCGATCGTATCAAACGCTGCGCTCAGATCCAGTAAGACAAGTAAAGTAACATGCTGCTTGTCCATATTCATCAAAATATCGTTTTTAACCTTTAGCAGTGCAGTTTCGGTACTGTGACCTGGACGATAAGCTGATTGGTGGATCGGTAAAAAACCATTCTTTAGTGTGTAAGAGTTTAGAGTACATTTGGTCTGCAACGGCTCGTTCAACAAGTTTAGAAGTAAACTGGAGGTTGCTAACTGGGCGTAAGTTTTAAACAGAAAATCTAGTCCAGTATGTTTTAATTTTGGATTTACTTGAGCTTCTTTCCAAGGATCGGAGAACAGGCCCGACTGGAGAGACATATTAATCATTGCCGTCAGCACTGGAAGAAGTTCATCTAAACAATCTTTCACAATAGATGTTGGAATAGGGTCGAGTGTGCATGATTTAGTAGTTGCCTTCGTTGCAAGCTTCCTAACCGAATTTTCATCTAGTGTTTCAAATTGACAAAACTCTGTATCATATGTCGGAGAGTCAGTTGTAGTAGGCATCATATTGGCGGAATTAATGACTGAATTAGTCGTAGAATCAAGATCACCACGAATGTCAACTATTTTCTTAACAAAATAGGCTCGAATATCATTAGCGAGGGCTAATTTGTTGGTATGAGGAGGAAATAGTGGATCTCAATTTTGATTCAACAGCTTCTTAGTAGCAGAGAACAATTTATGCTGATTATCAGAGTTTTTATTAATAAAGTCAGTGTAGAATTCGTGACGAACCTTGTTCATAAGGTGGGTTGTCCTATTTTTTAGAGATTTAAAATTGTTCAATTCGTCCTCCAAACCAGACGATCTCCATTTACGTTCAGCACGCCTGCGCAGTCTTTTCGATTCTCTTATTTCTTCAGTGAACCATGGTACACGCGCACGAGTAATGACAGTTCTAGTGCGAAGAGGAGCATGCTTGTCCAACAGTGATGCTAGCGTCGTGTGTTCAGCTGCGATGGTGTATCCTTCAGTAGAGCCGACGAGAGAAGATCAGATTTGAACAAATCCAAATCTATAGATTTAAGTTTCCTGAACGACACGTTCGGATTACAGAGTACAGTCGAATGATCAGAGAAGAAACTGTCAGAGATTGGGGTGTTAAGGACAATAGGGTCTGCTCAGTGTTGCGAGTTATCATTAAATCTAGTGTATGCCCGTGAACTTGAGTGGGTGTGCACACATGCTGTTCAAGACCCAATGAATTAAGTAAATCTGATAGAGCTTCCGTATTAGGATCTGTCAAATTATCCACATGGATATTGAAATCTCCACAGATTAATACTGGTTCAGTGCACAAAATAAAAGACTCGAGATATTCTGCAAACTCAGTAATAAACGTACTAACAGTCACATGATGATTGATTGAATAAGGGGTTCTGTAAATTATGGATAGACGTAAACGTGACGAGCGATCATTCTCAAGAATCCACTCTGAAACCTCAAAAGAACTTCGATTACAAACATTAATTTTCTTAACGACGATGTTAGAGCGACAAACTAAAGCTGTACCACCTCCTTTACGCTGTATTCTAGGATGATCGAACAGCTTATACCCATCCGGAAGACACGCAATTTTCACTTTCACAGCTGAATCGTGTTCAGTAAACCAAGTCTCAGTTAATGCAACTACATCAATTTTTCTTTCACATATATGTAATCAACAAAGCATGCACTCTTATTTCTAATTGATTGAGCATTCCACAGGCAAAACTTGAGTTGTTTTGAAGTAAAAAGTTTTTCCGATGGAGAAATGTTAATGTTAATCAAGTTGCTAAAATTAACATGACGATCATTAGAATAAGTTATTAGATCGGCTCTCGGTTTATGGCCACCAATGACTTCAATAGGGTTTTTGATAAGACCAGAAACTCGTTTCCCAGCTCGAGTGCCTCGAGTACGTAAGATACCGAGGAATGAACGCGTGTGTGAGGGTGGTGTCTTTCACATGCATTGTTTTTGCTTTGTTCCCACGCTTACTGTTTTGTTCTTGGCGTCCGATATATCGTACACTGAATGTTAAAAGGTTAAAGAAATGTTTCTAATATTCTATATATCACGCAACCTTTTATACTCACCGTGCAATAATTGCTGTTTGGTGACCCGAAGCATGCCAATCATATTTTTCCGATTGTTCACTTTACTTAAATACAAGTAATTATTGGCTGCTTATGTTAATAAACGATTTTGTGATTTAATTTTGAGGGCTTTTGGTCTTCGAGTGGGCGTTAACCCTTTCATGCATGCGCATTGTTGTTGTGGAACAACTTTATAGATCTTCTTACAAACAGTGAAATAAAAATAGTGTGCTGCGTAGGCAGTGTTGAAATACAAATTGAAATATAGCAAGGTTTGAGTACTGCTGAAATTATTAAACGTTTTCTTTGATGTACCGCGGGATGTATATAGCATACAGCCCTATGAATGCTAATTAGATAAGAAATGAAGAAAAAACTAGGAAAATGCTTGTTCAAGGTGGAACCGGGAAATTTCCTCATCATTTCACTTCTCACTGGGCTATTCTATTCCTTTCTTCTCACATGTCCACACCACATCAGTCTGTTTTTCTTCACCTTCAACACAATCGCCCCCACTCCCAGGCAACTTCTAATGTCATCACTCTTCATTCTGTCTTTCAATGGAAATTTATTAATACTTTGTTTACGTCAAATCTAAATAACAAACTTATGTCAAAGAAATGTTTCTTTCTTATAAACTGAATTAAAGGGGTTCTTGATTTTGATCGACGCCAAAATCATCATAAGGATTTGGAGTAGACCGTTGGTCTTCATTGATATATGGTGATACCGGAAAATCATGTAAGTCCAAAGGAATATTTGTCCATTCTGATGGATGAGGACGGTTACTGAAGGATAATGGAATTTCATCTCTTCCATCCCATTTATTTCTTTTCTGTAAATGATATAAAAAAGTATCACAACAGGATATACTACACCAAAACCGGCAGTCGCAATAGCATAAATAAAATATACCTTTTAAACAATAGAAATCATCCCAGATTTGTTTATTCGAGCTTAACTTGCATAACGTCTTAGAGTAAATATTTTCTCTGTCTTTTGCTAAATATCAATCAGTCGTGTCTCCTTATTTGTTTGTCTATTCTATTTATTTTGTCAACGAAAGGGTTAAACAACCATAGTTTCCACAACCCAACTTTTATGGCGCCCTTCTTCCCTATTTTTTATATCCTCCTCTCTCTTTCTGCTCCTTCCTCCTTCTCTCCCTTCCTCCCTCCCTGCTTCCCCTCCCTCCCTACTTCCATCCCTGCTTCCCTCCCTCCCTCTCTCCCTCCCATCCCTCTTCCTTCCTTCCTTCCTTCCTTCCTTCCTTCCTTCCTTCCTTCCTTCCTTCCTTCCTTCCTTCCTTCCTACCTACCTTCCTCCCTTCCTCCCTTCCTCCCTTCCTCCCTTCCTTCCTTCCTCCCTTCCTCCCTTCCTCCCCTCCTTCCTTCCTTCCTTCCTTCCTTCCTTCCTTCCTTCCTTCCTTCCTTCCTTCCTTCCTTCCTTCCTCCCCTCCTTCCTTCCTTCCTTCCTTCCTTCCTTCCTTCCTTCCTTCCTTCCTTCCTTCCTTCCTTCCTTCCTTCCTTCCTTCCTTCCTTCCCTCCTTCCTTCCTTCCTTCCCTCATTCATTCATTCATTCATTCATTCATTCATTCATTCATTCATTCATTCATTCATTCATTCATTCATTCATTCATTCATTCATTCATTCATTCATTCCCTACCGCTGTGCGTTTTCTCACGCTTCTTTGCCTTGATCTTCTTCGATGGACGATATGACAACCGATCACGACAACAACAGCTAGTACGAATACGGGAACCGTAACACCAATAATTATGACCGTTAGATCACCTAAAATTGTGATAGATAATTTATGTGAAATCTATGATTTCAAGAAATGAAAAACTACTTTTAACATAAAATATGTATTCTGTAAGACTATTGCGTAGAAAGCACCCTAAAATGATTGATAAAGACATACTGAGCCCTTTATCAGAGTAACATGTTTTATGTCTTCCACCGTGTCTCTCTGACTAATATCAGCACTGCATTAACTGAGCTCTGTTTAGTGGGCAACCAACAAAGGAAACTGACATACACCAATTGGGATAAATATGGCTATGGTCCCCTTGGACCACAGCCGCGTTTATTAAAAAGTCACAATTAAATTATATAATTATTTTCCATAATTCAAACTGATGATTGAGCCCAGTAAAGGTGAGGGCAATAAAACGCCAGATGGGCAAAAATAATGCCGAATCTAATACACAACAAAGCAGAAAGGTGGTCAGCTAAAGGGGAGGCGAGTGGGCAAATTGAAATAGATTCGTCTTCATAACTTCGAGAAGAGCAGCGCTTACTGCAGAGACTGCACTCTTGAATGTGATTCCCATACGCAAAGACAGACCACCTCTTTGCCTTAGGTTATGTTAGTTTTCATTAATACGGTATTGCATTATTTACACTCTCAATTACAATACAAACCGGACAGATGGAAGACATAAAAATCCTATTCGCTTGCAAAGATGTCCTTTATTAAAATTATCGTTATAAAAACTATTCTCGGCAGTTTATCACCTTTTCACTTTGCTCTATCCTAAACACTGCCTACGTAGCATTCTAATTTGATACAACATAGAATAAGCGCTGCTAACGATCGACGTACGAGTCCCTGAGTGAAATCTAACTTTAAAGGACATTGGCAATAAAAATGAAGTTTGTCCAATTTGAAAGAATTCGTAAAATTGTAATAGAAGATCTTTTACAACTTTATTGTATCTTTTTCTTCAAATATTTCAGTTTCTTTGGTATGTAAATTAGATGATATCTGACGTTAGGAGCAGGGTACAGTATTTTCATACATTGCAAAATCACTTACACCTCTATGATTGCTGAACATAATATATAAAATGTTCAGTGTCATAAGACGTTTTTGTGAGCACAGTTTCAAGTTATTTCGTCAAACAAGAGAGATATAGCTGATTTTGCTAGGTGTGAATATACTGTACCCTGCTCCTGACGTAATTTACATATCAAACAAACTGAAATATCTTGAAAACGAAGAAAGATACAAAAAAGTTGTAAAATATCTTCTATTACAATTTTACGCGTTCTTTCAAATTAGACAAACTTAATTTTTATTGTCAATGTCCTTTAAATAACTTCTAGCATACAAATTTTTGAATTTTTTAAATCCAAAATTCTTCTCATAACTTTTTTAAGCAACGGAATAAACTTATAACGTTTTAAGTCATGAATGTTTATATATATTTTTAAAAATAAAAAATAAATGCCTGGTTTTTTGATTGTTTAAATAATTTAAACATATTTACCTTTTTCTCCCGACGCCGTTTTAACTCGTACATTAGTACTATTTCTTCCTTCGCCATGTTTGTTTCTTCCACGAAGGTAAATATTATAAAATGTATCACTTTTTAAGTTGTTAAGCACTTGGTTTTGTTTGTTTGACTTTATATCTATTGTTTGAATGGCAGAATCACCAACCGGATGAAAATTTATTATATATGATGAAACAGAAACTTGATCAGATAGAATCGGTGGATCCCACTTGACCAACATTTGGGTTTCCTTGACGTCTTCAACTTTGACGTTTTCAGGTGGTAACGGTTTTTCTAAGAATAAAAATAAAAATAAAATAAAAATTCCCAACTGCACCCAATGATTGCACCTTTTGTATTTAACAATTGTAAATTGAAAGAAAAAATGAACACTTTATAGTCTTAAAAAAACTATTATCAAACTATCATCCCAATAGGCCATTTGCATAGCATTGCTTTGTCAATATTCTAGGGTTTCGGTGAAAAGGGGTGACTCAAAGAGACCCGTCCAGTCCTTTTGCGACTGTTCCAAAATATGTCGTCAAATCGGTTTTTCCAAAAAGTTAGGGAGTAAGCCAGATTTCTGATTAGGGTTTTTGTTGTGGTTAGGGTGTCGAAAAGATTGCAAAAATCTTGAGACTCACTGAAGCTTGACGACAAATTAGGAAAAAAGCACATTTGACGACATATTTTGGAAAAGCCGCGAAAGGATTGGACGGGTCCCTTTGAGTCGTCCCTTTTAGCCAAAACCCTAGAATACTGGCAAAGCATTCTGGTAGTTGTAGTCACCCAACGCCATCGTACGTCATACGCAAATGGCCTATTATCTATTACAAATTTTACATATTCATATCACGTGACCTACCTATCAACTCAAAATGGTCTCCGAGGGTAATTGCAATTTTTGGCGGGTCTTTTAAAACGTTAACAACAATTTTTATATTTTCTTTCTTGGAAGTAGGAGTTTTACTTCTGTACACCACTTTAAAATCGACAATGATTGATCCATTTCTAATAGTAAATTGAACAACAAAAGAAGTACAAAGAAATTTTTGAGTGAATAAGCAAAAAAATAATGAAAACTGTAACCTAAACACTAAATCACCAGTATGAGGCAAATAATGAGCCATATACAGAATTTCACATTGTGTAACGGTAAGCAACGATAGATCGATAGCGATACAACCAGATCATATGTGAGGTCTTTAAGATAATTGTGACTTTAAAACACCCTAAAACCTATTATAATATTGTGGCGTATTTTGCGGGCTAAACGGGAGAATTCAGCGGGCTAAAATGTATTTTAGCCCGCTGATCTGAGCCTATAAGTTTTAACAGTTCTAAATCACCATTGGTTTGTTGTTTACGGAATTGTATACTTTTCTTGTCAATACTTTGGAGCAAAGATTGTTTTGATGACAAATGTTGCGTTTTTAATTTCTGCCAAGTTACATGTAAGTTATGAGTTATGAGTTATGTAAATATTTATTGCAATGAAATACACGGCGACGCGAAGGTGGCGCTGTTCAAGATACTGTTTACCGTTAATTTATTGTCTTTGATTTTCTTCTAAATGGCCACTAAAATTATTATAATAGTAATACAGCTGATGTTATGGACATGTTTTTGGCCCTTCTCAGAGCTAATTTTAACCCTCCTTTCGGCTTGGGCTAAAATGGGCCTGAGTCGTGCGAAAAACATATTTATGCCTGCAAACATCAACTCTATTGTTATATTTTACTCTGACTAACGCCAGACGATTTTACTCGTCAATAAGGGAACCCCTGGTACCCTAAGAGTTAAAAAACTTACCTGATTCCCAAAATAATCACTTCAAAAAAATCTTTATGGTCCTTGAACAATCTAGTGAGCTAATCACAACAATAAGTCTATTACACTAAGGACCTGTTTGTATGGAGCCGAGTTACCCGGCAAGGCGAGTTGAAAAAAGATGAGTGTTTATATGAGACGAGTTACTCGGCAAAGCCGCCCACGCATTATAATGGTTTCACATTCCATGAGTAGTTTCCGATTGTCTTCATAAGTGGCGCGTGCGCTGTTGTGACGAATTCAACTCGGCTAGCCGAGTTACCCGGCAAGAGAGTGTTTATATGGGAATATTTTCATCCCGGCATGCCGATATCTCGGCTGTTTTGTCGGGATCTCGGCTAGCCGAGTTACCCGCCTGTCTTATATAAACACTCTGCCGGGATAGCATTGAATTTCTATACATGGCGGGTAACTCGGTTTGCCGAGTAACTCGGCTAGCCGGGTAACTCGGCTCCATATAAACAGGCCCTAAGTGATATTACACTATTGTTTAATTTCAGCAATAGCTGATCGTAGCCATGTGGGACCACCCATTAGGTGATTAGCCGTTTATAAGTGTATAATTACCATAGTAAGTTGTGCAAACATCGTTTCCGGTTTCGTAACATCGTTTTAAGTTTCCTATCCTGTCCCTTCCATTATCTAGGATTGTTTCGGTGATTAGCCGCTTATAAGTGTATAATTACCATAGTAAGTTGTGCAAACATCGTTTCCGGTTTCGTAACATCGTTTTAAGTTTCCTATCCTGTCCCTTCCATTATCTAGGATTGTTTCGGTGCACCAATATGGCCGCTGTTGTGGTGCACCAATATGGCCGCTGTTTCGGTGCACCAATATGGCCGCCGTGACGTCAGATGAAAACTATATGATAAGTTGCACGTATGCATGCATGTGGTACGTTTGAGAGCTGGGTGTAATGTAACACACCTATATACCTGCCACACTTACACCTACATTTTCACTGATATAGCTACACGTACACCTGCACCTACATCTACATACATACCTATACATTAAATACTCCAAACAGTGAAATAAAAATAGTGTGCTGCGTAGGCAGTGTTGAAATACAAATCGAAATATAGAACGGTTCGAGTACTACCGAAAATATTGAACGTATAAGTTTCTAACGTTTTGAGCGAAGGCCTTCGCGCTTCTCTCTGACGAAGGGCCTTCGCTCGAAACGTTGGAAACTACGTTCAATATTTTCGGCAGTACTCAAACCTGACTATATTTCGATTTATATTTAATACTTATATGTGTAGTGTGTACAAAAGATGTCCATTTAATTTTTTCAAAATACATAAAAACAAGTTGCAACTACGTCTTTCCTAAAAATGCTTGCAGTATTTTACCTCTTCTGTAAAGTTTCTAATAGTTTCTTGGTATTCTGGCGAACTTTCATTTTTAAGTTCTTCTGTAAATTCTTGTTTAACAACTACTTCGACTTCAACAAAAACAAAACCTGAAATAAAATTTTTTGTTGCCCTTCTATCAATAATATCATTTGATTAATATATCAAAATGGACCAAAGTAAAACATGAAATGAAATAGATGTAATATATCAACAACGAGTTTGAGTGTTTCATCAGGAGATCCAAACACGGGAAAACATGATGAAAGCAACATGAAAGCAACATGAAAGCACGAGGCCGAAATATGGCATCTCAATCGAGCGATTTCAATAGCGCTCCGTCATGATGACGTCACTATTTAAGTTTGTCCGCATTTACCCATAATTCTTGCAGTCCGAACAATGGATAATGACTCATTTGCAATGATTTGAAAGTCAATCTTGGTTTGTTTGTCCGCATTTCGTGCTATAAATAGCAGCTCGACGGTACGCTATTGGAAAATGCAATTAAAATAAACCCTCATGAGATATGTGTGTGTAAAATTTATTCGTATACAGCAACTTGTTTATTTTGCATAGATAATTGAGATCTTAAGAATTAGATGAACATCGGTTTTCATCTGATATCTTGGGTTTTACTGCAGTATCCAACTTCAATCAGGTGATTTAATAATAACTTCTTATTAACCGAGAGCGCGGTCATTACGGAAAAATATCAGACCGAGGTCTTGACAGTCTTGTTGCTCTTGTTGTCATCGCTTTCGGAATCCTAAAACTCACTGCCAGATTGCTCATCGTCCCACTCATACATAATTTAGTCCTCAGGTTATTGAATTCACAAAATTTTTGCGGTTTTCTTTCATTGTTTAGTTGCAAACAACATGTCCGCCAAAATCCGTAATCGACCGGTCGATTACGGAAAATAATCGACCGGTACGTGACGCGTCTCAGCCAATGAGAACACACGATTTCAACGGAAGTAACTTGTGCCATATAATAAACTATTGTAATTGGCTGACTAGCTCATGAATTATTAATGATTTGAGAAGAATATATATGTATTGAGGGTGCATCACTTCGTCACGTCACAGTAAAAGTCGTTCTCAAATTCATTAATATAATTAATGAGAATTTTACTCACGTAAATGGGCTGTGAAACACTGGTAAAGCACTGCATCAAGCACTAGTGTTTCTTCATCAAACACTAGCGTTTCATTTATGTTAATTAAACAAGAAACACGATACGATTGAGTAAAATTGTATCACAAAACATCCGCAAGTCCTACGCCGGTGGCTCATTGGTTCATTTGAGAAGCCATTTCAAAAACTCGTTCTGCGTGTTTGATCACGGTATCAAAACACGAGAAAGCTAATAAATCTCTCGGGTCGAACTCGTTTTTGAAATAGTACTTGAAATAATTAAAGAAAAATACAATTAATTAGTTGAAACTGATAAGATGATTTAATGATATATTGGTTGGTTAAATTAATTTGGCTAAAATTACCTTCGCAATAAGTTCCATTTCCTGAAAATCCTTCTTTACAAGTACACTGATACTGTCCGTCTTCTAAATCAGTACACGTCGCATTGGAAGAACAAGGCTTTGAAAGGCACGTATCTGACATAATAAAATGTTTTCTTAGTGAGCCACAGTCGCAATGACAACTATACAAGCTTAGTTACTAAAAATAATTAAAGTGCACATAAAACGAAAATTAAGTTTGTCTTATTTGGAAGAACACTTAACATCTTTTGAAGTTTTTTGTTGCCTTGCTTCGTTGTTGAGATATTTCAGTTTGTTTGATATGTAAATTAAACAACTTGACGTCACATGTGCATAATGAGTTATCAGAGAAGGTTATATATCTTTGCTATTATCAAACATAATCACTTGTCATTTTAAGTATTCTTTCAAAGAAGACAAACTTAATTTTCGTCTCATGTGCACTTTAAAGGGAATTGGCAATAAAAAATAAGTTTGTTTAATTTGAAAGAACTTGTGAAATTGTAATAGAAGATCTTTTACAACTTTTTCGTGTCTTTCTTCGTTTGCAAGATATTTCAATTTGTTTAATATGTAAATGAGATGATGTTATGTCACAATATAATTAACTGATTTTGTTACGTGTGAAAGCACTGTACCCTAGACGTCAGAGACCATCTCATTTACATATTAAACAAACTGAAATATCTCAACAACGAAGAAGGAAACGAAAAAGTTGCAAAAGATCTTCTATTACAATTTTATGAGTTCTTTCAAATAAGACAAACTTAACGTTCACATCAAGCCTCAGAATGGCTATTTAGACTAAAGACGTCTAAGATGTCTGGACGAGTTAAACGTGTTGTTGCGCGACTAATATAAATACGAGACGTAGTTAATGCGTTTCAATCTCATTTTCGACTTGGCACGTAGTTCTTTCCTTTCTCGGCCGCCATCTTGTTTAGTGACGAGCTTCGATTTAATGACGTCATGATTTATGGTTTTGCAGTTTTTGGCTAAGTCCGTCCTACTTTAGTGTGTCTCGTCTTTATACTAGACGTTTTTAACGCACGTTTTTAACTAACGTTTTTAGACGCTTTTAACTAACGTTTTTTGGACGCACTTAACAGACGACATTAAATTTTGATCGTCTGTCTTATTCCCCGTATTTATACTACACGTTTAAGACATCTTAGACGTCTTCTAGTATACTAAAAACGGCCAATGAGAGAATAATGTGATCGCTACCCCGGAACATAACATTGATGATATTTTTTGGATGAATTTAGTACCAGTCTCTGCATTGAAAAACTCTTCAAAAGTATCCTTTAAAGATTTTGAATGCCAATCTTGTAATAATCATCTCAGTTGGTCATTTAGAATTTTAATGAACTCAGAATAGATCGTTTTCATCTGACGTCACGGCGGCCATATTGGTGTACCAAAACAATGAAATGGCGGCCATATTGGTTACCATCTTTATCCTATGGGAATTTTATTAGCTCTATTCTTATTCAAACATTTTGTATTGTTTCACCACCCCAATGGAGCAACCGATCACGTGAGTGAAAATTATCCATACGACATTTCCTTATTACCTCCTTCCTTTACTTCAAGACTCTCCTTGACCACTTTTAGGTTCCCAAACACGTCACTATCAATTCCTGACTTCAGTTCTTCCAAAGGCGAAGGTTGAGAACTTTCAAATAGCAACTGAATGTTTGCTATAACGCTCCCTCGTCTATAGTACAAAGAAAACCACAACAGTATGATGAGTGTTTTTTAGATAATTCACTATCCAGATCCTGTTCGTATATTATTATACGGTATATTATATACTTATACAATTATTTGTATAATATTATATTATCAAATCATTAATAATTCATGATAAAAACTCAAAAGAAATGAATGCTTAATTTTATTTTGTAAATACTGTTTAAACATTCATTAACAAAACATCAATGTTTTATCAAAGTTCTAAGACACTAGTAGCTCAAATTCAGCTTTTTATGACTTAAAATGATCTTATCTAACCTTTCCAATGATTCTTAAGCAAAATATTCATCATGCACACTTAAAATTTAATAAGTAAATGCGCGTAAAAATCGACTCTATGCTTAAACTATACTTACTCTAAGCTTGTTACCGTCGCTTTCAGGTAATTTTGGTTTGTTTCATATGATTTATCAATCTGCAAAAAAAATACGCATAGCAATAAACATCTTGCACATGACGTCAAAACGGTGGATCCAGAGGACAACTTCAAAGTCTCGATGTTCAACAAAGCAAATAATCAATAATAAACGAGAGTCAGGACTTGCCTATTGAAGTGCCTATGAAACGAAAATTAAGTCGGTCTTAGAACTAAAAATGATAGAGTAACATATTTTGCAGTTTTTCGTTTCCTTGCTTCGTTCTTGAGATATTTCAGTTTGTTTGATATGCAAATTAAACATTTTGACGTCACAAGTGCATAATGAGTTATCAAAAAAAGTTATATATCTTTGCCATTGTCAAATATAATCATTTGAAAATCTACCTGTTTAGTGTTCTGGGCGAAACATACGCACATGCTTCCTTCGAATTATTTTGGTTTGATAATAGCAAAGATATACAAATTTTTTCAACAAACATTATTAGACGGGGTAAATACCCTAACCATCTAAGGCAGTGCCCAACCAAAGTTTTTAAGGTTTGAATTGATACTTTAGGTCACTAAGATTAATTTAAGCCCAGACAACACTTTTGAAAATTGTTGGTTGTCACGTGATCGATGACGTCATCAAACGGTCTAAAATTTCACAATATCGGTCATAACAATTTATACATTTGAATAGAGTGTAAGAAGACTTTTCGATTGACGTATTACTTATTTTAATTTGACGTCATCAGTATTTTAGGTGATGACGTCATAAAAATTTTACTTTCGCGGGATTCAGCTTTTTAGGACGACAAACGCCACTTAACTCGATTTGAATGATTATGTTGACCTCATACATGTCATAAAGGACCATATCCGCAAAGTACGTACGCACGTTTTCGCAATTTTCGGATGTACAATATATTAGGCTAATTCTTACTGAATATACGATAATAATAAATAATACATACTCAATATTCATGGATTCATGGCATCCATTCATCTCCAGAGTCCCCACTTGAAAGGAAGTCAGAAAGCTCCCAGTCGCTCTCGTTTCCGTTGCTATCCGCGAACGAAGTATCTTCGTCTTCAATCAGCAAAAGCTCTCCAGCAGCTTCTTGATTTACAGCCATCTCATCGTCTGCTTGGTAATTAAGATTACTATTACTGGTCTCATCTCTGTTCCTCAAGATCATCGGACTCCTTACTCTTCTCCTCTTACGCCTCCCTGTTTGCGGTTCTAGTTCATCTTCGGCATCTGCATCCTCGTCATGTGCTATGTTTCCAGCACTTGCTTTTTTGCGCCTCTTGCTACTCAACGATGGTGGTAACTGACTTCCGGTGAACCATACTGGTACAACAAGTTTCTGCTTCTCGTACCATTTCCATCCATAATTGCTGAAGGGTATGATTTCATTATTGATTTCAGTACACCGACGCCAGAAGTAAACTTGATAGTGGACTCGCTTTATGACTTGTAAAACAGAATCAGGATCAGGCGGGAGACACATCGACGACTTCACTTTCATTTCTTTATACAAACGAATTCTGGTTTGAATATATGTTTCTTTCTGATTTCCTGTGTAAAGCATCGTACGAAGAAACTCTTTTGCGCTTTGCACAATTTCCTCTGTGACAGACCGGTCTTTACCAAGATCCATGAGCAAGTCGGCTTTACTTGGCGTGTTCAGGAGCTTTTTCACGACTTTTACTTTCCCCACCTTAAACAGATATGATGTTGTGTCGCAACCTGTCATAGCATGCACCGCTGGTAGAGAGAGACATATCTTTGGACCCAGAAACGTACAGATGGTATTAATATCAGCATACTTATTGTGATCATATTTCAGATACCACTTCTTCTGGATGTTGCACATTTCGTATGCCCATACTAAGAGAATGAGAACATCGGTATCTTTTGAGACCACCACAACATCATTATCTTCCAACGAAGCATGTAGCACCAGACGCGTGTCAGCTTCTTCCTGATTGCACTTGTAAAGCATGCTAATCTGTCCATCTCTTATGGAATACGTCATGTCCCCAGCCGTCACTATATGTGGATGCTGCAATAGGCTTATTCCTTCTCTTGTTTCAAGGTACTTTACAACGAGTCGTACAAGTTCTTCCTTATTCTCCCCACTATTCAAGAAATCTTGCCATTTGCTACCTTGCAGCATGTGTTGATCAAACCCTTATATTCTAACTCTTGGTCCTGACTCGCCCCTTTCCTTTCTTGTGCCTCCTTTTATGCTGTATTCTTTGTAGGTGTCGTTTATGAGTCCCACTTGAATTGCTTCTGAGTCTTTAGGTGGAGTTATGAACTGCAACAAACTCTTCAGCCATTCGCGGTAAGTTTTCTTTGGCCGCAAGGATCGAATTGCAGCAAGGCCGTCAATAAACCATGAACAATTTTTGGGTGTGTCATCGGAAACTGAACCAGATTCGTTCATCAAATAATTTCGGAGCGATGCCTTGTTGGACTGCCGGAGTGTTGATTCAGATGTAGCTATACAGCTGGTGGGACTGTTGTTATTGGGTATTGAAATGCCTCTTCAAGACTGACTGATTTTGCAACGATAAGACCGAAGGCTTGGCGATCTTCTTTCAGTAGAGATACTGCTTTTGGGGTTGTTTTCTTCTTCTCGCATCCGTTGTTCAGCTTCACTTTCTTGATTGGATCAAAAAAGTCTTTGACGTTGCTTTCAAAGGTCTTGAACAAGACATTTCCAGTAGCTGGAGCATTGAGCATGTCCAACACCAGTTGGTAAACATTTTGGTGGGCATTTATCAAAGGGATCGACATCGTAGTTTCTTAGCTGGCTCTTTAGACTCTTTACATGATCTGCCACCCGGACTCAACTCCTTATGCGTGGAGGACGTCTTGAGGACTAGTTGCTCCCTAAAGGTCTCCTGAAGTTTACTGTGGATATGGATGGTTCTTATCCATGTATTTACGGCCTCTGTGTTGCTACTGAAACCGGAACGGAAAGGTCCAGCAGTTCCTTTCGTTTCTTTGTTGAACAATTCCGTCATTAAATCACCATGAATTGACTAAAATGGCTTACCTCCGATGCTTCCCCCAAACCCTTTCGCCTTCAGTTCTCCAAACGCTGGATGGCTTTGTTCTTCCAGGGAGCGCAAATAGACATGTTGGAAGCTACAATATCTTGCGTAGTTTTGGTGGTTGAATGCAAAGACTTGATTCAGCATATCCCTCTCAGATTGGAGGTGTCGTTCTATGTTTCCTTCTCTAACTGCTGAAACCATTGCAAGCATGGACGAGACATCTTTGAGGTAAGCAATGGTCATGCTTGCTTCAGTGCTATCCTCTGCAGCTTGGGTTAGATCTGAAAGTAGACTCTCAAATCCTGGTGACTTGACAACATTGTCAACTGCGCTTGAACTAGGTTGTTTTCTTAGAGCAACGAGCGAAGACAGCAATTCCGGTTCTGTGTTGGTATGGCCGGCTATTATTTCTTCGACTTTGAACTGGACAAGAGCGTCAAAGCATTCTTTATGGACTCTCATGCTTCTATAATAATGACGTCCTTCAAATGCTTGATCTGCAGACCCCGAGGCTATTATACCTGAATCGACACACCACTGCTTGTATCCTCTGCAACTATGGCGTTTGAAGAGCATCTTTTGTCTCACGTGCAGTTGGTGAAATCCGCCCATTAGCAAGATTACATCTTTATAGAGCTCTTTATTTTTCCACAGATATGGCACAACTTGGAATAAACCGCTTCATCAGAATGGACGTAGATGTAGGAAATCTCTAGGTCTTGCATGATGTCCAGCAGAAAATCAAGGTATTCTTTAAACACCGGATAATCTGGTGGCGCTGCAGTGACTGGCAAATATTCTTGGATGCACTTCTCTGTTGCGAAGTTCGAGACCATTTTATTGAAGGGTGTCCAAGATCCGAGTAAGGGCAATTCTTCGCCTTCGTATTCCAAAGGCAATGACCCTGCAGCAGACCATGCTACATCTCGTTTGAAGCAGGTATCAAGTTCCTCGCACAGATTGCCATCATCTTTGTAATTTGTTATAAGCGAGGGTCCAACACGTTTCCCAATATAATAAGGCGCTGCTTCTGTCTGGTCATTCTCTGTACTGTCACATATATCAAGTTGTCGCTCTTCTTGAGACCCGATTTCAGGGATGGATTCCTTCTCTTCTTTGGTTGGCAGTTGAAATAAAGTTTTGTTGGTATCGTGAGTGGTGCCGGCACCTGTCAATGTTTCTTGCTTTCCATCGTTGTTGTATACGGTACTGTGTGTGCAGATTCCTTTGCGCATGTTGGACAGAAGTAGCTGCCTCGAAGATACCATTCTTGACCAGGCCATGCAGGTTCTGCGTTCTTATATCTTGATAAGAGATGGTGTGATTGCATTTGTGCAACGTATTTGCGACCTCCTTGCTACCTGTCATTCTATGAATAACAAGCCCCATGACTGCTTGCTTCGGAGATGGCTCTCTTGTAATAAGGCTCTCCCAGTCGCTTGCTAGAGACCAAATCTTTATAGCTGTTGTGTGGGAACTTGTCACAGCATAGCCATATTCATTCTTCTTGGCAAAATCATGCATGGTGTAGTAGATGGCGTTGTAAAGATTCTGCAATGGTCCACGATCCAGCATTTCTGTCAGTTCTTCTGGAGTCAACGGCCACTGTTTTTGCCGATCAGCAGACTTCTGCAACTTTCGTCTCACCATTCTACCGAATGACCTAGCTAAGTCATCATCTCTCAATCCAGAGCCATGTAGAGCAGCAATTGCGTATTCACATGGATTTACATCTGATGCATGTACTAACAGGTATTTTCCACTTGGAAAGAAAGATATGCTTTCCTCGAATTCTTGGATGAGTTTCAGTTTCAACGTAGCTGTATGTTTGACAGCAGGGAATGGCTGCAGCCCCTGTTCATCACTCAATATCTTTATATCTTCTAACAGTTCGTTGAGAAGGAAAGCATTCTTGTCACGAACAATTCTGGTTCTTACTTGGTAGTAAAAAGCTTGCAATACGTCTTTTTCCCTTTCTTTATTGAGATCATCATCATTAACTTGAAGTGGTGCAAGAGCAAACTTGATATAACAGGACTGGTGATAGAAAACATCCACCGCAAAAATGTCGTGAGATGGGCCACTTAAGAGAATATCTAGTCGTTTTGTGGCTTGAAAGAAACGATGCGATGGATCCTTCATATAAATCTCTTTCCTTTCTATGAGGCGTTTACTTGCGCTTAAAACAGAACATCGTCCAAGACCGCCTTCATTGTACCTGCTATCATCACTGTCACGCTTACAGTCGCAGATAAAACAGTGGCGTTTTCCTTGGGAAACGTTTCTTGCTGTACGTGCTTCTGAAGTAGAAATTTTATTCTCGGTTTCAGGGCTAACGGAAATTTCTTGTCTGCTGATATCAATAGTGCCGTATCTTTTAATGTAGCGACCACTGTTACTAGCAAACTCAGTCCGACATGTTTTATGAACTTCTCCAAATGCTTCTTCCGTATCTTTAACTCTTCCATAAACTTCTGTAAAACGATGTTTAGGCTCATGGATTGGAATATTTATGCTTGCCCATGTTTCAGCGTCCTTTAAATCGCATCCAGCCTCTTTGTCCTAGCTTTTGTTGCTTCTCCTTTGGTCCAATTGCACCATTGCATATAAGACAGGTATTGTCAGTTTTTCTAGTTTCTGGACTCAGGAATGGTTTTGCTGACTGCATCATCTATCAAGAGTATAGCGTGCAAACTATGTATCACATGCATGTATCCACACCGAATCACTCTCTTGCTCTCTGGAGACTGGAGGCCAAGAATCGAAAGCCAAGTACTATCAGAATGTTGCGACGAAGAAAGCGATTATAATACAGTAAGTTCTTATATTAATAATGTTAATACGGAGAAAAACCCGGCCAAACAGAGTCGACTGCAGAGACAGACGACACACCATGCACGAAGTGAATAAATCCGATAACTTGAGAATCACTGAACGACAGGAAACCAAAATAGCGTCCTTTAATAGAGAATAACTAAGCGGTAAATCTTGTACGAAGTTTAAAATTAAAGAATGAAACCAAGAGACACCAAAAGAGAGAAAATGATCAACGAAGTTTCAGCGACAACAATTAGCCTTTTTCAGACGGAAACGCAGGATGCACGAAGTGAATTAATCCAATATCTTCAGAACTGCTAAACGTTATGAAACCAAAATGCCACCATTTGATAGAGAATAACCAAGTGATCAATCGTACGAAGTTTGGAATAAAACAATGAAACAAAAAGAAAACAAAAATAGCAAGCGAAGTTTCATCCTCAGCCAAGACAACACGGCGCTGTCAAATAGGGGAATTCCCTGATGAAATATTTTCTAAAAATAACTCACGACAACTAAGTGTGTGAGAACACGATTACCAAAGGTAACAAAATAAATTTACAATTGGGGTCAGCAGAAAGAAGAATATCGCGGCGGTAAAGCAATGCTAAATCCCGCAAGTGCAAAATACCTATGACGTCATCACCTAAAATACTGATAACGTCAAATTAAAATAGGTAATACATCAATCGAAAAGTCTTCTTACGTTCTATTCAAATATATAAATTTCCTGTCATGGCGACATATAGATCAAAAGTTATGACCGATATTGTGAAATTTTAGGCCATTTGATGACGTCATCGATCACGTGACAACCAACAATTTTCAAAAATGTTGTCTGGGCTTAAATTAAGTGACCTAAAGTATCAATTAAATTAAATTAAGTGACCTAGTGACCTAAAGTATCAATTCAAACCTTAAAAACTTTGGTTAGGCACTTCCTTAGATCGTTAGGGTATTTACCCCGTCTATATGCACATGTCACGTCAAAATGTTTAATTTGCATATCAAACAAAATGAAATATCTCAAGAACGAAGCAAGGAAACGAAAAACTGCAAACGATGTTACTCTATCATTTTAAGTGTTCTTTCAAATAAAATAAACTTAATTTTCGTTTCATTGGCACCTATAACTACGAGCATTGATTCCCTAGTCTACACTCAAAGCATTACCTTAATTTGCCTTAGTACACATATATTACGTTGAGTTTGTCTAATCTTATATATTTTAATTAAGTATAGTCGACTTTAATACTTTATATAGTCCGTGATTAGACTTACCCCACTTATTATTTGGTTTGATAGATCCTTAAACTCAACCGAGTTCCTATCGCCATAACTAGATTGATAATTCAAATCAAGTCGCATTGTAATGTTAAACATCTCTTCTCCTGAAAAAGAAGATATATAAATATAAATAAAAAAATAACCAAGCCAGACAATGAACCAATCAGTGAAATAAAAGTAGTGTGCTGCGTAGGCAGTGTTGAAGCAATAATCGAAATATAGTTAGATAAGTATAGATTAAGAACCTCACCCCCTTAGTTTATTAGCGATATACATAATCCCGAGGGCGAATACCGAGGGATTTATATCGCTAATAAACTAATAAGGGTGAGGTTCTTAAGATATTTATAACATGATCAAAGAGGTAGTAAATAATTCAATAGGAAAAGAACTTGTGACGAGGTTATATTGTTATTGCGAGGTTTATATAAGGTTGGGAGGTTTATAACCTGTATATAAAAAACTCATTAATAATTCATGAGGAAAACACAAAGAAAAATCATAACCGTATCTTGGTTTTATATGCGATAAAACATTCTCCTTACCTTTCACGCATTGACCATCCTTGTTTTTTAAAAATGCACCAACACAGTTGCAGGAGTAGGATCCAATGCTGTTCTTACATGTTGATTTATCTGGACAAACATTACTTTCTTGGCATTCATTTAAATCTAAATTACACATTTGAAATGAATAAATCGTTTTCATTTTACATCACAGCGGCCATATTAGATTCTTCTCTCTTCTCCCGTATAATTTGAGTCTGAAATTCTTGAAACATCTTTTGTACATATCTGCTCGCCAATATTTCTTAATACGCACATTAGCTTTGAGTGTCCTACCACCTTAACTCTTTGACTACCGTATAGTTTGTTTTCGAACGAAGCAGACTTTAGTATTTTACTCTGTGTAACGCCAGACGATTTTACTTGTCGACTGGTGAACCCTCAGTAGTGAAGGAGTTAAACTACTGTGAAATATATTACATAGCTCTACTACTGCGTACTGAGCCCTTCTACTTACTTACAGAGAAATAAGACTTATCTAGATAGATCTAATTATATAACTATATACTGATCGAGACTAACCACCACAAGTGATACCATTCCCTGTATAACCATTGTTACACTGACAGCCATGTGATCCAATTGTATTAATGCACGAAGCTAATACATGGCAATTAAAAGATCCAGTAGTACATTCATTAATATCTATCAATTAAAAATATAAAATTTATAAGTAAATTTGTAGTATACATTCACATCATTCGACCCTCAGCTCCTAACTTGACCTGTGGCTCGGCTGGTGAGCATCGGACTGGTGGACCGAAGTCGCGGGTTCGAAACCCAGCCGGGCCAAGTAGAGTTTTCTCTACTTGTCCGGTATGGTTCGTCAGTCGGAGTAACACCTTAATATAATTCTCCACCCGAGTTCAGTGTCCCACAATAATCATTCGAAATGAATAATAAACTTGCGTATTATCAATTTTATTAATGTTGGAAACATCCATATAACACTCTATTTTTTAGTATTTCAAAATTAAAAGTTTAGCTATAAAAAATTTTCAGCCTTATTTACACTCACCTGTACATACACTACCATTGCCTTGAAACCCAATCTTGCAATTACAAGCATATGATCCAATATTGTTACTACAAGTTGCGTTGATATGGCAATTATTATCTCCGGTGCTACATTCATCTATATCTATAAATATAGTATATCCTATTTTTCAGCTTTGATAAAATTGCTAAACAAATTTAAGATTTTGACTCAAAACACATTCATGGCATTAAGTCATTGTCATCGTTCAAACTTTAATTAAACAAGTTATCCACCTAACTACTATATATATATATTATTATTATTATTATTATTAATATTAATATTATTATTATTATTGACACTCCCTGTAGAAAGTATATCGTAAAGCAAATCATCAACATATCAGTTAAGAACGTCGTATTATGTATTTTGTCGACGTTACAAAGAATGGAATAACCCGTAACTAATGACATTCTAAGATTCTTATTCTCATGTAGCATCAGTTCAAATAGTCAGTGGTAAACTACCTGTAAAAGCGAGGTTTATCATTGTAATTTCTACGTTTAATGACCAATAAATAAAGTTTACATTATTTGTTTATTATTATTATTATTATTATTATTATTATTATTACTATTATTATTATTATTATTAAAACGTAGTCTCTCTTTACGTAACACACTAGATTTTCATGAATATATCTACCTGTGCAATCATTTCCATTTCCTACAAAGCCATTCTTACATCTACACTCATATGATCCAATGTTATTACTGCAGGAAGCATTATTGTAACAATTATAAGATCCCACACTACATTCGTTAATATCTGCACAGTAAGAATTATTAAAAAAACTTTTTTTAAAAAAAGAATCAAGAACAAAAGCAATAAATTCATCTATTTTCATAAATGAAAATAAATAACATAAATTCTTCATTATACAATACTTTAATATTTACCATTACAAATTATTCCATTCCCTTCGAAGCCTTTTTCACATTTGCATTCAAACAATCCAATGTTGTTGATGCACGTCGCATTAATGTGGCAATTATCAGATCCTACAATGCATTCGTTGACGTCTATAAATTAAAAAAAAAACAGGCACAATTTTCATGAAAAACCCTGAAACTTAAAGCATTTAGTACCTAATTCCTCAACTCTACCCAAATCCTAATCCAAACTTGTCAAAGTATGCCTTTATTTTCAGAATCAGCAGTTTATTATAATTTCTTCTTATCAATAATTCATAAGGAAAATTCAAAAGAAATAAAACCACGATACGGTTATGATTTTTCTTTGTGTTTTCCTCATGAATTATTAACGAGTTTCGAGCGGCCGATCTTTATGGGCATTTACAATGGCGAGCCGAATAACTTACTTATCAATTCTAAGTGTACATGATGAATACTTTGTTTAAGAGTTGTAAGAAACGTTATGAATTTGAGCCGCTAGTGTCTAATAACTTTGATAAAACATTGATGTTCTATTAATCAATGTTTTAACAGTATTTACAAACACCTGATTAAACATTCATATGTGATAAAACATTCTCCTGATTTACATAAACTTTAGCTTTGATTTTCTCGCCTTAGACAACGTTATTTTTCAAAATTACTACGCCAACGAACTTACCAAATGGTGATCGTTTTTAAAGCCATTCAAAACACTCGCAGAACGTGTTTTAAGTAATAGTTAAAATATGAGCGGCCGATCTTTATGGGCATTCACAATGGCGAGCCGAAGCCGAGCCATTGTAGATACCCATAAAGATCGGATGCGAATATTTGTAAGTGTAAATGGTGAACACTTTGTTTAAGAGTCCTAGAAAAGGTTAAATAAGATCATTTTAACTCAGAAAAAGCTGAATTTGAGCCACTAGTGCCTATTAACTTTGATAAAACATTGATGTTTTATTAATCAATGTTTTATCCGTTTTTAAAGATTCTGATTAAACATTAATTTATTTTGAATTTTCGTCATTAATTATTAATGAATTTGATAAATATTACATAATAATATCAGATAAACAAGAAATAGAAGAAATAGCTGGACGTTATACCAATACGCCATTTGAAGAGTCCTTTTTCTTGCTAAAAGAGAAATCTTCGTTAACTGCTTAAAACTTGTTCTAAATAGGTTGGTCAAACATGGATATATGTATCTTAAAAGATATAATGCCCTAACTCCTTCCTGTCCGAATCGGTCATCAGTATTTTATTCTGGCTCGGACAAGAATCCGTTAATACTATCCTTGACAAAAAAACACAATTCTTCGCGCGCCCTGGAAACTTACCAGTACAAGAAGTTCCATTTCCTTGAAAGCTGCTGTGACAATTACAATCATACCATCCAATATTATTACTACAAGTCGCATTAATGTGGCAGTCGTCAATTTCTTCAGCACATTCATTGACATCTTTAAAAATATAAAAATAGGTTAAAACAATTTGAACATCTTTAAAAAAACTTGTACGTCGACCTGAAGTAAGGATGTAATGAACCAAAAATAGATATACAATAATTATATAAAGTATATAAAATAATTAAAAAGAACATTAAAACCGCAAAACAATCGTGCAAAAGAAATAGTTTAATAACAACGCATATCCCATAGAGATAATATGGTCTGGAAACTCGACAAACTTCAAAGTAGTTAACAAATGAGCGGCGGTTTTATGTTGAACCGTACCTTACACCGTGCACATCCTTTGTTTTAGGTTTATTAATATTTGAATAGCACGGTTGAGTGATTTAACTGAAACGTTGCTATTGGCTAATTCCTTCTTTATACTAAAATACAATGGGTTCAGTGACCGTGCACAAATCTACATAAAGGCGAACAAAAAGTAGAACAAAGACTTAAGCTGAGTTTCCAGACCATATTTTGAATGACTATGACATGCAGATTTTTTGAAAAATGTTTTAGAAAATGAAATCGATAATTAGATCCCATGAGACTATTACAAAATGTGATAAAGTACAATAACGTAATAGCAGACAACTATAGATCAAATTCACACTTCACCCATTATTTAATAATCTCATATAATAAAAATTGTATATAGTTACTTCAAGCGGATAGTACATACCAGTGCAACTGCTTCCATTTCCCGAAAAGCCACCATTACAACTACATACATATGATCCAAAATTATTAGCACACGTAGCATTAATGTGGCAATTGTGAGATCCAAGACTGCACTCGTCAATATCTATAAATTAAAGTAAAAACTAAATAAATAAAGTAAAACAAAATAATAATTATTCTTAAACTATCCTGACCAACAATTGTCAATTCGCAAAAACTTGAAACTTACCAGAACAGGCAGTACCATTTCCTTTAAAGCCACTATTACAATTACAATCAAAAGATCCAATATTATTTATACATATTGCGTTGATTGCACAGTTGTGAGTTTTATCAATACATTCATCAATATCTGTAAGGATAAAATATCCAATCAACTTTTAGTTCTCTCATTTCATGTCATATAATCAAAAAATAAAATAAATGCAAACATAACTTCAACAAGTCGCGAATAGCACATTTTGTTACTTGCCAGTGCAACTGCTTCCATTTCCTGAAAAGCCACCATCACAACTACACACATATGATCCAAAATTATTAGTACACGTAGCATTAATGTGGCAATTGTGAGATCCAAGAATGCATTCGTCAATATCTATAAATTAGATTAAAGTAAAAAATAAATAAATAAAGTAAAACAACAGGTAGTACCATTTCCTTTAAAGCCGTTATTGCATTTACAATCAAAGGATCCAGTATTATTAATACATGTTGCGTTGATTGGAATGATTGCACAGTTGTGAGTTTTATCAATACATTCATCAATATCTGTAAGGATGAAATATTCAGTCCACTTTTTTAGTTTCACCATTTAATAATCTCATAGGATAAAAAAATATATAATTAGATGCAAATGTAACTTACCAGTGCAACTGCTTCCATTTCCTGAAAAGCCATCATTACAATTACACACATATGATCCAATATCATTACTACACGTAGCATTAATGTGGCAATTGTGAGATCCGAGAATGCATTCGTTAATATCTATCAATTAAAGTAAAAAAAATAAAGTAAAATTACCACCACTTAATAGTAATCTTGACACAGACACACTTCTTCCTAGAAACTTACCAGCACAAGAAGTTCCATTTCCTTGAAGGCCGCTGTTACAATTACAATCATACCATCCAATATTATTACTACATGTTGCATTAATGTGGCAGTCGTCAAATCTTTCAATACATTCATCAATATCTATGCAAACATAAAATTAAAAGAATATATATATATATATATATATATACAGGGGGTGAACAAAAGAAATTGGCCATCATTAAAAATATGGTTAATGTGGAATATCTATTATTCGAGAAAAGAAAAATATGTAAAGTTATATATTTTTAGAATGCGGACGCATATCTGCTTAAATATTATATCAAATTCTAATTTTAACCATTAAATTAAAAAATATATTAACTTTGAAAGCATACCACACTGTGAAGCTGTAGTGAAATCAAGTGAAATGGCAACAAAATATCTAACTATTTTGCTGTTATAACACTTTCATAGTATACAAACTCCATTAATTATTTTGAAGACCAATTGGAATAAGTCAAACTGAGATTCACTTCATTTGTTACAAGATTGAAAATTATGAAAAATTAATATATATTTTAAATCAATGCATAAAATTCGAATTTGATATCATATTTGAGCAGATCTCGACGCATGCATTCTAAAAATATACAACTTTACATATTTTTCTGTACTCTAATAAAAGTTATACAATGCACATTAATCATACTCTCAATGATGGCCACTTATTTTTTGTCCACCCCCTGTATATATCCAGAAAAATATGAAACTGAGACCAAAAACCCCAAATGTCATTCACGTCGAAACAAACAAACAAATACAGTTATTTATGATTATACCGGTACAATTGCTTCCGTTTCCAGTGAAGCCATTGTTACATGCGCACTTAAAAGATCCAATACTATTGTTACAAGAAGCGTTTATGTGGCAATAATGAGATCCTGCATCGCATTCATTAATATCTAAAAGTTGAAAAGATAGAAACTATTAAAAAACAGTTGAATGAAACACAAGATCGTTTTCAAAATCTTTTGCCTAGTGTTGAAATTTACCAGTACATGCAGTTGTCATTTAAAATTTTAGATCAATTTTTTTTTACTATTGTTTGAGGAGAGCAGCATGAAGAATAGCATGCAATATCAACAAGAGTGTTCAATGATATATCCA
Source organism: Paragorgia papillata (assembly GCA_035771165.1). NCBI lineage: Eukaryota > Metazoa > Cnidaria > Anthozoa > Scleralcyonacea > Coralliidae > Paragorgia > Paragorgia papillata. Next base: position 3,602,125 of record JAWNZC010000014.1, read on the forward strand.
CTAAAACAAATAGTATAATAATAAATATAGATAACTTGAAGTCGAACTTAGAAGTCAAACACATAAAACAAATATAATTACCATTGCAATTGGTTTCATTTCCTGTAAAACCATTGTTGCATGCACATTTATAGGATCCAATGCTGTTGCTACAAGAAGCGTTTATGTGGCAATTATGAGATCCTACACGGCACTCGTTAACGTCTAAAAGTAAGAAATACTATTAAAAAACAATTAAATACAACAAAATAAATCGTTATCAAGAAATTTGACGTCGTGAAGCTCAAATCTGGATATTCTTATAGGGTATTCTCATAAGGGCAAAACACATCATAGATATTTACCTGTACAATTGCTTCCACTGCCTTGAAAGCCATCAATACATTTGCAACAATACGATCCAATATTATTACTACAAGTTGCATTGATATGGCAACTATTATTTCCTGTGCTACATTCGTTTATATCTATAAAGAAATATTAATTTATTAAAGGATAAAGGACTGGGGCTAATCATCCTTACTTGCAGCCAGTGGCTGAATTGCGAAGGACGCAGATCAACGAAGCAGCCGCCAACGACACAGTTCAGACCACGGATCACAGCTAAGATGTTAGGTATTGATTTTATGGAGGGGGGAAAACCAGAGAACCCGGCGAAAAACGCTCGAAGCACAGGAGAGATCAACTACAACTCTACTCACATGAGTCCAAACCCGACAACGGGGTCATTCCCAAGCGGTCACCCATCCAAGTACTAACCCCGTCTAACTGGGCTTAACTTTTTGGTGAGAGGCAGCGCGCTAACAGCACACGCCACCCGTGCTCCCACTAAAACCAATTATTACGTTAAGGATATTCAATTACAGACATATGTTAATGTAGCAGGCTTACGAACAATACGTAACACTACTTATCTGGAATTTCTACTTATCTTTATTTCTTTACACTGTACGTATATATGGCGTTTACACACAAATCTGCTTTGCGTGCAATCAAGCGAATGACGCGGTTCTGTCTGTCATACGACTACGTTCGTTCCTAATCGCTTGCGCTGTCAAACCTAATTATCATATCTTGTTACTCGTTAAATGATGTAAACACGATTCCACGTTGAATGATGTAATACATTGCTACATTAACGCAACAATCCTCGCCAACATTGCATAACTCAAATACAAAACAGTTTTCACATATTTTGAGAAAACGTCGAAACAACCTTTAGTCCAACAAATAAAGCAGTGTATAATTACCGCTACAGTTGGTTCCATTCCCTGTAAAACCAGTGTTACATGTACATTCGAATGATCCAATATTATTACTACAAGTAGCGTTTATGTGGCAATAGTGAGATCCTAAATTGCATTCATTTAGATCTAAAAGTAAAAAGAAACTATTAAAAAACAGTTAGCTAAACGAGTACTAAATCGTTCACAAGAAATTGTGTTACATGTGGGACTCAAATCTGGGCATTCTTACAAGAGAAAAACTACTCATAAAATTTTTAAACAAGGAAGAATTAAAATTTGTACATTGTTGAAATGTGCTAATACATGCACATACGCTGCCCACGAAGTCGTTGTATTATTATTCAGTCATATTACAATCAAACAAAATAGATATATTTTAGATTAAAGTCGTTGACTATTGTTTGACTATAAAGCAGAATGAAGACCATAACTCCTCCTGCAATACTAACAGCATTGCAACATGCAATGATATATTAATATACACCAAAGATTTACCTCTACAGTTGGTTCCATTGCCTTCAAAACCAACATTACATTTGCAGTCATGCGAACCGATGTTATTACTACAAGTTGCATTGATATGGCAACTATTATTTCCAGTGATACATTCGTCTATATCTACAAAGAAAAAAATGCAATAATTTTTTTATTAGTTATTAGTTATTAGAATTAGAATTAGAAGAGGTATGTACTAAAACAAATAGTATAATGATAAGGATATCCCTTTATTTTCTAATTTTTTTTTATTTAATTAAACAATATTTCTATTAGCAATTATTCCTATATTAGTCAAACAAATATTATGAAACAAATGTACAATTACCATTGCAATGGCTTCCATTCCCTACGAAACCATTGTTGCATGCACATTCATAGGATCCAATGCTATTGCTGCAAGAAGCGTTTATGTGGCAATTATGAGATCCTGCATCGCATTCGTTAACGTCTAAAAGTACAAAAAAAATACTATTAAAAACAATTAAATACAACAAAATAAATCGTTCTCAAGAAATTTGAAATGTGAAGCTCAAATCGAGATATACTCACAAGAGCAAAACACATCATAGATATTTACCTGTACAATTGGTTCCACTGCCTTGAAAGCCATCATTACATTTGCAACAATACGATCCAATGTTATTACTACAAGTTGCATTGATATGGCAACTATTATTTCCTGTGCTACATTCGTTTATATCTATAAAGAAATATTAATTTATTAAAGGATAAAGGACTGGGGGCTAATCATCCTTACTTGCAGCCAGTGGCTGAATTGCGAAGGACGCAGATCAACGAAGCAGCCGGCAACGACACAGTTCAGACCACGGATCACAGCTAAGATGTTAGGTATTGATTTTATGGAGGGGGGAAAACCGGAGAACCCGGCGAAAAACCCTCGAAGCACAGGAGAGATCAACTACAACTCTACTCACATGAGTCCAAACCCGACAACGGGGTCATTCCCAAGCGGTCACCCATCCAAGTACTAACCCCGTCTAACTGGGCTTAACTTTTTGGTGAGAGGCAGCGCGCTAACAGCACACGCCACCCGTGCTCCCACTAAAACAAATTATTACGTTAAGGATATTCAATTACAGACATATGTTAACGCAACAATCCTCGCCAACATTGCATAACTCAAATACAAAACAGTTTTCACATATTTTGAGATAATTTATTATTGAGTATCCACTAAAACCAATTATTACGATAAGGATATTCAATTGTAGAAATATGTTAACGCAAAAATCCCTCGCCAACATTGCATAACTCAAATACAAAACAATTTTCATATATTTTGAGAAAAAGTTCAAATAACTTTTAGTCGAACAAATAAAGCAGGGTATAAGTACCGCTACAGTTGGTTCCATTTCCTGTAAAACCAGTGTTACATGTACATTCGAATGATCCAATATAATTAGTACAAGTAGCGTTTATGTGGCAATTGTGAGATCCTAAATTGCATTCATTTAGATCTAAAGGTAAAAGAAAAACTATTAAAAAACAGTTAAATGAGTACTAAATCGTTCACAAGAAATTGTGTTACATGTGGGACTCAAATCTGGACATTCTTACAAGAGCAAAACTACTCATAAAATGTTTAAACAAGGAAGAATTAAAATTTGTACAAATTTGCTAATACATGCAGATACGCTGCCCACGAAATCGTTGTATTATTATTCAGTCATATTACAATCAAACAAAATAGATATATTTTAGATTAAAGTCGTTGACTATTGTTTGACTATAAAGCAGAGTGAAGACCATAACTCCGCCTGCAACACTAACAGCAACATCCAATGATATATTTATATACACCAAATATTTACCTGTACAGTTAGCTCCATTGCCTTCAAAACCAACATTACATTTGCAGTCATGCGAACCGATGTTATTGCTACAAGTTGCGTTGATATGGCAACTATTATTTCCAGTGATACATTCGTCTATATCTGCAAAGAATAAAATGCAATAATTTTATTATTAGTTATTAGAATTAGAATTAGAATTAGAAGAGGTATGTATACTAAACCAAATAGTATAATGATAAGGATATTTCTTTATTATTTTTTTATTTAAACAATATTTTTTATTAGCAATTATTCCTATATTAAGAGTATTTAACTATAAGTCAAACTTAATTAGTAGTCAAACAAATATGAAACAAATGTACAATTACCATTGCAATGGCTTCCATTCCCTACGAAGCCATTGTTGCATGCGCATTTAAAAGATCCAATACTATTGCTACAAGAAGCGTTTATGTGGCAGTTATGAGACCCTACATCGCATTCGTTAATGTCTAAAAGTAAAAAATGAATACTATTAAAAAACAATTAAAAACAACAAAATAAATCAAGAAATTTGATACGTGAAGCTCAAATCGAGATATTTACCTGTACAATTGGTTCCACTGCCTTGAAAACCATCATTACATTTGCAGTCATACGATCCTATAGTATTACTGCAGGTTGCATTGATATGGCAACTATTATTTCCTGTGCAACATTCGTTTATATCTATAAAGAAATATTAATTTATTATTGAGTATCCATAATAAAATCGTCTGGCGTTAGCCAGAATAAAATACTCTGGCGTTAACCAGAATAAAATATTAAAGACTCGTCTTCAGGCTTCAAAGTGTTAAAAACCTCAGGCTATAGGCACAAAATTTCTATGAAAGCACACTAGGGTTTATTCAAGAAACAAACAAAAAAATAACATTGTTTAAATAAAAATTGTTTCCACAAATTCTAACCTTCACTTTCGCTTCCACTCCCGCTTCCACTCCCGCTTCCACTTCCACTTCCAGCTCCGGACAAAATTACGCCAATCGCATCTAAATTAACAGCACGGCGTTTACGAAGCACAACAAAATCACTTGATGATGCTTCTTCGACTAAAAAACGTCTATCTATATAAACATTAAAAAAATACCATCAGAATATTTTTATAATAATGTTAAGGTGTGACGACGTATATTAAGCATTAGCTAGATAGAAAGAGTTACAAATGTGGGGCTGTTACAGCGAGAAAATTAAAAGAGAAGTCTTTTAAAGTGTATTGAACGCGCGCGCCAAACAATAAAACTGGATTAATATGTCCATTAATATATATTCTTGATATATATATATATATATATATATATATATATATATATATATATATATATATATATATATATATATATATAAAGAATACTAATAGAATTGAATAAGTCTAAGCAAAAACAAACCAACAACGGAGGATAAGAAATCAAATTGTATTGTTATATACCAAGTGTCAAACTCCGTTTTTCTAGCTCTCTGATTGGGCGAGCGGTAAAAAATCCGCGTAACCCATGGCAGCGGGGGTTATTACTTTGTGTTTCGCGCACGAATACGCATTAGGGTTAGGGTTAGGATTAGGTTTAGGATTGGGGTTAGGATTATGATTGACGTTAGGATTAGGGTAAGGATTGGGGTTGGGATCAGGGTTAGAATTAGATTAGGGTGTTTTCAGGGTCAGGGTCAAAGAATAACAAATTCGTGCGCGAAACACAAAGTAAGCACCGCAGCGGGAAACAATACATTTATTTTTCTCTAGGGAAAAATATCAAAACTGGAAGTAGATGGTCAGGTTCAGTTTGTCTTTGTTTTCTCTAGTTTGCCTTCATTCAAAACAATGTCTGAAGGTTTTGCTCAACATTTTTGTTGTCATTTAACACTTGATATATAATCGACTGCTCGTTGTTGCCCTCGGCTTCGCCTCTGGGAACAACTGCAACCTCGGGACCACAAATCACACTGTTTCCCTCCGCGCCAGTAAATAAGTGTTACTAATTGATGACTTAAGAAAGGTTGTAATCCAACATACTTGAAATTTTCTGTTCCTTCTTCAACTCATTGTTGGCCGTTGTTGGCTCCTCTTCTATCAAGTCTTTCACATCTTTAATTTTCCCTTCAAAATAATATGGCGAAATGTGAATTTATTTTCATCAGATTTTATTCACGAGTGTGTGTAAAATTTATTCATATCTATAGGCAATAAAGTTATTAAATAAATAAATAATAAATAACACCGGACCAACGGACAAAACAACCAATCGCTACACGACGGCAACAAACAATCAACCAATTAGACGCTCACAACGATTACAATCATGAAGACACATGGATGGTCAACACAATAAAACACTAGACCTATCATCTTTCTCTCACTTTTGATGAAGACTCGAAGCACCGAGACGAAAGCTCAAGAAAAAGTACATTGAATCCGGAGAACTCTTAACGAACATATATATATATATGTATATATAGTTCAATCTACAGACACGGTGTTTCGCTGTACAACAGCTCATCAGTGTAGCTTGGAACAATCTGAATATATATATATATAGTATATAGTTTATGTGGGCTTACCTCAAAATAGTGAGCGACACTCAACATTTTGAGGTAAGCCCATGCATGCACTTAAACTATACTATATTCGCTCTACCTTTATGGTATTGAGCACTTTCCGACATTCCGTGATCATGAACAAAATGATCCCGTTTAGGGTGAAACCTCTGGTAGCGACGACTTTAAGGTAAAACTATACTTCATACTTTGTATATATATATATATATATATATATTGTCATTCTTATTTGCAATTGAATAAGTCAAAGCACAAACAGGCAATAACAGAAGAAAAGAAAAGAAAAACAAATTGCATTATAAAGACTTGAAAAAAAGTTGTAATCCAACATACTTGAAATTTTCTGTTCCTTCTTGAACTCATTGTTGGCTGTTTGATAAAATTCCTCCTCTTCTATCAAGTCTTTCACATCTTTAATTTTCCCTTCAAAATAATATGGCGAAATGTGAATTTATTTTCATGAGATTTTATTCACGAGTGTGTGTAAAATTTATTCATATAGTAACTTGTTTATTTTGTATAGATAATCGGATCTTAAGAATTAGATGAACACCAGTTTTCATCTAATATCTTGGGTTTTACTGGAGTATCCAACTTCAATCAGGAGATTGAACGAACTATTGTAATTGGCTGATTATCCTAAGCCTACCCACAGCCTACCTACCATCAACTTAAACACGCTTCATCCCACCAACTGAGGTATCATCGGTTTCAAATTATGAAGCTTAACCATCTAATAAAACCATCCCACAAGCGGGATGTTAAACTTGAACACATAAAGATAAAAATGCTATTGGGGTGTTGTGGTCGGCGTACGAGAGGCGGCTCATTTTTCCGGAGGGTTGTGATTAGGTTTAGGGTTTCCGGGGGACGTGATTACCGGGGGGTGGTATGGGGGTGAGGTTTCATTTTAAAAGGTGGTCCAATCAGATGGTGGTTTTAATAGTGGTTAAGCTTCATAATTTGAAGGAAATGATAGCTCACCAGCTCAAACAATCAGATCATAATCCATCAACGAATATCCGCAACTCAAGCACTCAAAATTTAAACAAGGATAAGAAGAAACTCAACACCGGAGTTTCCCCTGAGGACAGTACGATTCAAAATCAATCAACGGACAAAACAACCAATCGCTACACGACGGCAACAAACAATCAACCAATTAGACGCTCACAACGATTACAATCACGAAGACACATGGATGGTCAACACAATAAAACACTAGACCTATCATCTTTCTCTCACTTCTGATGAAGACTCGAAGCACCGAGTCGAAAGCTCAAGAAAAAGTACATTGAATCCGGAGAACTCTTAACGAACATATATATATATATATATATATATATATATATATTTTCTAAAATTCATTAATAATTCATGAGGAAAACACAAAGAAAAATCATGGGCCTATCGGATCTATATATGTGATATAGACTCGCTCTAAGTTTCTCGCTGGTTTTTAACGGCTGAGATAAGCTTAATTTTCAAAATTACTACGCCAATGAACGTATGAAGTGATTCTTTTTAGAAGCCATTTAAAAACCTTGCAGTACGGGCTTTATCGCCTCGTGTTTTATATCCGATAAAGCCCTCCTGCGCGGTTTATAAATAGTACATATATATATATATATATATAGTATATAGTTTATGTGGGCTTACCTCAAAATCAGTGAGCGACACTCAACATTTTGAGGTAAGCCCATGCACTTAAACTATACTATATTCGCTTATGGTATTGAGCACTTTCCGACATTCCGTGAACAAAATCACACGTGCTCGTTTGTATATATATATATATATATATATATATACCGAGAATTGACTGTAACAGAGTGGTTACAGAACTTGTCAATGGTTTTAGAGCGCTCAATACCATTACCGGTAGAGCGGATAATATTTATTTATTCGGTAGACTTGCTGTGCTACTCGGAGTTTCAACGCTTCGAGAACATCGGCCTCTACCGCGATGACGGCCTAGCTGCCATCAAAACAACATCAGGCAGATTAGCCGACAAAGCCAGAAAACAGCTGATCGAAACCTTCAACAACTTCGGGCTGAAGATCACAGCTACGGCAAACCTGAGGCGGGTGAACTTCTTAGACGTAACACTTGACTTGACTGACGGCACATACAAACCGTACAGAAAACCGAACGACGACCCCCTCTACATCAATCGCCTATCTAACCACCCACCCGCTATCGTAAACCAACTACCTTCAACCATTAACAAACGCATCAACAAACTCTCATGTAACAAACAAACATTTGACGCTTCATCCCAACTGTACAACGACGCTTTAAGACAAAGCAACTTTGACGCAACTCTAACCTACGAACAACCCAGACTGGAAAGTTTGCAAACTGCGCAACCTAGATCAAAATTTTCCGATATTTTGCGCGTCCAATTTTCGAGTTTGCGCGTCCGGTACGAAAATTTGCGCGTTTAATTTTTTCCTTCATATCAAATGCGTTGACATTTTATTGAGCATGTGCGTGCAAAGTATACCGTTTTGCGCGGCGACAGCGGCGATACCGATACTGCACCATTAGCCATTAGGGAGATCTTACAGACTTATACAGCATTGCGCCATTGCCACTTTGTGAACAATAATTTTGTATACCACAAATCCACAATCACCCACTTGCCACTTACCTCAAGTTTTAACTCACCTTCTGCTTCTGATCAAGCACTGCAAATACCAAATCAGTACCACTACACATACCGTAAATACCATCATTGGGCATTGGTGACATATTTTTATTCATTCATAATCATAACATCTTACCAAAGTCCAAAGATACATGAAAGGCAGGCACAAAATAAATTCGCTTCATTGATGATCAAAATCAGCAGGGAAACCAATTTATCAGGAACCTTCCTCCAAAAGTGATGTCATGATGATCAAAGTGATGATGATTGAGCAAGTGCAACCAGGTTTAAAGGTCTATATTCAGCAATTGGTGGTTAAGAAGGAAGCTTCTGCAGTAATAAAATGTCTATATTCAGCAACCAGATGGTGTCATGGTGGTTTAGGAAGGTTTTTCAGTAATAAAATGTCTATATTCAGCAACCAGATGGTGGATAAGGAAGGTATATCAGTTATTAAATGTTTATATTCAGCAACCAGGTGGTGGTAAAGGTGGTTTAGGAAGGTTTTTCAGTAATAAAATGTCTATATTCAGCAACCAGATGATGGTTTAGGAAGGTTTTTCAGTAATAAAATGTCTATATTCAGCAACCGGATGGTCAGTGGTGGTTAAGGAGGAGATTTTGAGTTGAAAACGTGGAGAAAGAGAACAGATAAATACAACATATAGCAAGTTAAATTCAGCAAATATAATAATGTTCAAATGTTAATGAAAGGTTTTAAAGTGGGCACGAGGATTACCAGATTACAAGAGGAAAGGCAATTTCGGACGTGAAGTTATAATGCGTGCCAAAACCTTTGACAGTTCTCCTTCGTGCCTTTGCCATGATCGTCGATCTCTGTAGACTGGTATACTATGACTGGCTATGCCAAGATCTTTGTCTCCGTTGATGTAAAGTTTTGCCATCTCATTAAGTGCCGAGTCACATTGAATAACGGACGGAAGACACCAATCTACTTTCGAACGATTCATAAGTACCCGCGTGCTCTGTCCACCTTCCATTTCTTGTTTATCCACCACCCTGTAGAACGACTCTGCAACCGCCTCTGTTCCACTCTTCGCATAAAATATATCAAAAATAAGGCAAAACTCTTGACCGACAGCGGAGTAAAAGGACGCATCGGTGTACAAAGATTTGATGATAATTTCCTCGTCGAAAAGGACTTCAATCTTCTCACCATTGCTCAATTCCACTTCGAAGACCTCTGACAGGGTGAATTGTCGCCGTGTGCCCTCCAGGAACTTTGTCACGAACACACCTTCCGGGACAACCAGGTCTTTCAAAGAGAAATCCACGTTATCTTTGACGGCGATCTTTTTGAAGAAATTGCAGAAGTGTGTGTGAAACATATCACCCCAGACCACGGCAATGAGGACTTTCCTCAGACGCCAAAACACAGTGGACGACAGCTCGCTGCATATCTCCAAATTCTTTTCGCGGATGTGCGGCATCTGTGAGACGTAGGTGACACATCGTCGAAACTCATCTGCGCCAAGCTCGGAAAACTTCTTGTTGTCCACTGGGATCCTGTCTTCAGCTCGTGCTCCACATAACCCAACAAATAGCAGTGCAAAGTCGAAGCATCTTGATAGCATCCGGTTGAGGTCAGAGAAGCTATTGTTGTAACGAACTTCCATCTGGCTGATCACATCTCTGGCCAGCGTTTTCAGATCGTCAACGCTGTCGTCTAGTTCACGCGCAGTCCAATCCGTTGGCACTCCATCATCGCCTCCACCAACAACAAACCATCCCGTCTGCAGATCACTTCGACCATAGCGCTTTTCCCGAATTTCATCGATTCGCTTGCTCAGTCTGGGACAAACATAGGCAGCAGGATCGTCTTTGGATACTTCAACAATGAAACCTTCAATCTGTCTTTTCACCAAAGGAATATGGGAGCACAACTTCCAGCCAGGATACCATTCAGCCTGTGACTGCAGCATAAGGACAACCAAGGGCCACAACAAATCGAGAACACCCAGCAAGTCATGGACAAAGTCTTGACCACACAACTTGTAGCCAAGCTGTTCTCTATTGTCATGGTCTTTGAAGGTCTCTATGTACACTTCCAAACTGTCTGCGAGGTTCTTCAGCGACAAGTAGCTGGAGCTCATAAATCGCTGATGCGCATAGGAGTTGGTCACCCGAAATGGAAGCTTGAGATCCTTTGCTGTGTGACGTGCTACACTGTGCATCTTACCATGCCTGAAAAGTTGGTGGTAAAGTGCCATTCTTTTCAGCAGGCGATCAACAAAAGACGAATCTTTAAACTCACTGAACACTTTGTCCAGCCAATGCGCAGGGTCCCATTGTACAGGCCACCAAAACTTTTCTTTGCATGAGAGGCCATCTTCTAACAGTCGCATGATAGGCTCGTTCATGCCAGCAATGAACGGTGCATTAAGATATTGGCCATCCATTACTCTTCCTTGCGCTTGCAGAAGGCGATCGTCCTTCATGCCGACGTGCTCATTCAGGTCTTTAAATATAGCAGCTGCTAAAGCATCACCGGTACCACCAGTCGCATCAGAGTTGCTATATACCTCCCTAGCGTCCAGGATAATTCCTTCTCGACTACCATTTACCACGGGACAAATAACGGTGACCTGATTGGTGATCCGATGGTTGGTGGACTTGTCTGCTGTGACATAGAAGTGTGGCGGCATTCCTGTGTTTGGAAGAGGGGTGGACAGAAAATTGGCGGTTTTTATGTCGATGTAGGCACACGCCGCTTGAATCATATCCGGGAACATTTTCCGTGAATGACCGAAATCGCCAACGTCCGCACCAGCTACTTGAAGTTCGGCAATTCGTGCCTCGTACTGGATTGCAGCTGACTTCGTTTTCACAACTCCTAGAGCTGCACGGAGTTGATTCTTCACAACGATCACCTCCCTGGAACGCCCTTGCCTTACCAACTTCATGTGAGCTACAGCGTTGCTGTGTGTGCTGGAAGAAAGATGTCGATGGAACCCTTGTTTCTGGCTGTACCATTTATCACATTTACCAGCAATCAGTTGTTCATATACATCGTTTGGCAAGTGTAGACCGGTTGCCAAACTTCCATCTGTTCTGCCAGAGGGTCGACGAAATGAAGACGAAAATGAATGAAACTAAAAACAGTGAAAATTGTAGAGTATAAAAATATGGTTACCTTACTTTACTCAACTCAGTAACTCACTTATTCAGATTTACAATACACAGTTTATTACCAGTAACCAGTGTATGCTAATATGCTTACCTGGTTCAGGTTGAACTATCTGGACCTCTGCCATCTTATTAATAACTAAAATGTATGAGAAAAAGTAGAGAACTTAAAAAAAACGAGTTGCCATTGTGGCGTCTCGCCGCGCAAATTATTATTCAGTTTTTTTTTTAATATTTGGCGCACATCGTACACGACGTGTCGACGTTTACATGTTCAGTCTTTAATGTGTTTTCGTCTAGGTATTCCATAGTTATAAAAGGTAAAAAGACTTTATAAAGCTAAAAATTTGTGACAAAATGTCCGAGTCGCCCAAGGCGCGCCGCGCGCCAGAGTGCAGAGTATATTTAACAGTGTCACAGTGTATTCAGACACGAGTACACGACTACGAGTCACCATATAAATTACCATAAAACGCAAACAAACATATAATCACTACTACGAACAGTCGATTAAGAGTCGAACACTACAATATACATACACTCACCTCGCAAAATTGAACGCCAAAAGTCTCTTGAACGCAAGATCCACAGTAAAAATACTCAATAGCAGCTTGTCACTTCGAAGTATCGATGTTCGCCTTGAAAAGTCAAACCGAAAGAGCGCGATACGGCGAAAAAATTATAATTTGCCAATCAGCGAAGATCAGATTTCTCAATGGCGAATTTCTATTGGCTAAGCCCACCAAATCTGAAGTAAACTGTCATTAAATGCGCCACGTGGGGCGCCTTTGGCAACTATAATGTTATTGTTGTCTGCAGCGCTGCAAGCGCATTGAAATTCGCGGTTAGTGTCGCGCGCGTTTTGCTGCGCGCCCTTCACGCTTACGCGGTTAGGGCGCAGGGCGCTCGCAATATTGCGCGGCGCATTACGAAATCGCGCTGCACATTACGAAATTGCGCCGCGCATTACGAAATTGCGCGGCGGATAGGAAAATCTTCAAAATTTGCGCGTCAGGACGCGCATTTTGTCCGAAATTGCGCAACCTAGATCTAGGTTGCGCAATACAAACTTTCCAGTCTGGCGAACAACCCACAAGTGACGAAAACAACAGTGACAGCAACCGAACACAAAGACGAAACAGACAACGCAACACTATATGGTACAACCCCCCTTACAAGCAAGAACGTAAAATCAAACATCGGACAACGGTTCCTTCAACTGATTGACAAACACTTTCCACCTTCTAACAAACTACACAAAATCTTCAACCGACACAACGTACGAATTAGCTACAGCTGCCTTGACAACATGAACTCATTCATAAACAGACACAACAGAACAAACACACGAGACATACGAACACAAACAACACAGACGACACGCGACAGTGCAACTGCAGACAACCCGACAAATGCCCGACCAAAGGTAATTAAATGCCTTACAAAAAGTGTAGTATACCAAGCCGAAGTTTCGACAGACAACAACGAACCAGCAAAGTACATTGGAGTTACCGCCGACGACTTCAAAACGAGATATAGAAACCACGCTAAATCATTTGCTAACAAAAAATACTCAACGGAAAGGGAACTGTCTAAACACGTATGGAAATTGAAAGCAGCAAAGAAACCATTTTCCATCATATGGTCGCTTCTTAAGAATGTTCCTGCCTACAAAGCTGGTTCCAGAAGGTGCAACCTTTGCCTCGAGGAAAAACTGACAATTATGAAAAACAAGAACAATTCACTATTGAACAAACGATCCGAACTATTCACCAAGTGCAGACATGAAACACGATACCTAATATCACACTGTAAATAGAGAGTAGCTTCACCAGATCTGTCAGTTGCCTGACGATCGCTTTACTGCGTGAAACTCCGAGTAGCACAGCAAGTCTACCGAATAAATAAATATATATATATATATATATATAAAGAATACTACTATACTAGTGGACAGATAATTTTTTATAAAATTGTCATTCTTATTTGCAATTGAATAAGTCAAAGCACAAACAGGCAATAACAGAAGAAAAGAAAAGAAAAACAAATTGCATTATAAAGACTTGAAAAAAATTGTAATCCAACATACTTGAAATTTTCGGTTCCTTCCTGAACTCATTGTTGGCCGTTTGATAAAACTCCTCGTCTTCTATGAAGTCTTTCACATTTATAATTTTCCCTTTAAAATAATATGGAGAAATGTGAATTTATTTTGTTCTGCATGGCTTACTGATGTATTATATAGTCCGCGTAGTCGTTTTCATTCTTACCCGATGTTAACATCAATAATGTCATCAAAATACCCATCGTCTTCAGCATCTTTAAACCTAAATTCACTGTAAAATAAATAATAATGTAATAATTAGAAGTAATATTGGGCATTTCACTCGATTACATAGCATGTTCTAGGGATTTTTGGTGAAGGAAAATTCGAGTGTAGAATATATAGATTTTAAGATAATTAATAATTAGCTTGTTATGTGTTTTATTAGAATTTCGCGAAAGCATGCAGTGCTTTACCGGTTAACATTTTGAGAGCTTATGACTACATTTTTCGTGCTCGTAATGATGCATAATATTCTCAAACCTTTCTTGAACGACCATTTACCTGTCGTTTACGACCAAATAGCTGGTCGTAAAACTCAAGTCATTCTACTGTAATCTGTATCACTACAGTATTACCAAAATTAAAGCGATCAACTTTTGTAAGGGATAGAGAACATTTTACTTAGAGTGGTATAAATAATTAGTTTGATTGTTTTAAAATGTCCTGATTTTCCAGACTAGGTAAACACCAATAACTAAATTAAGCAAACTGGAACCAAGACTGAAATGTAGTAAGGTTGGATATACTGCCGAAACAGAAAACGTAGAAGTCTAAAATTTCGAGCAAAAGCCCTTCGTCAGAGAGAAACCGGCCTCTGACCTCTCTGACGAAGGGCCTTCGCTTGAAACGTTAGACTTCTATAATTCCCTGTTTCGGCAGTATATCCAACCTAACTATATTTTGATTTCTGTTTGGAGAATCAAGTATAATTTGGCAACTCTGACTGACAATCGCCTTGTAGGGTTTTCCCTTACAGGGTTCTGCGGGTTTCTTCCTTCCGCAAAGTCTAGCCCATAGCTTTCCCACGCAGTTAATTCTACGAGCTATATAAAGTTACTTTATTTTACTTTACTTAAAGTAATTAGAAATACTTATAAATAATGGTTTTGAAAACACTTTCAAGATTATTCAGTCGATAACTCATGCAATCAATGATGCCAGCATGGAATGCAGTTAAAGTCTGGGAATCACGGAAGTATTTTGAGTTTTTGAAATTAAAAAAACGCCTACCAAATGAAACGTCTGTTACATTACACCAAGCTCCACATATGTATATATATATATATATATATATATATACACGTATGTGTATACACATAGTTTAAGCGTCTAACAGATCATCGGAAAGTGTTATTCCGCGAGCAAACGGACCATTCGCTAGTAGAAAAGAACTCTACTCGACCATGGACTGGGGATTCGAACCCGCAACCTCCGGTTTACTAGTCCGACGCTGCTACTGTGATGTTAGAGTATAAATAGACCAAAATAATAGTTAATTTAACTCAGCAGAAATGATTGACAGTCATGATTGACAGTCGACAAACAGAGAACATGGTTTTTAACTCGATTACTATAGGTCTAGTATTTCAGAAGTCAGATCAGTGTCAGATCGGCGCACGTGTAAATAATAAAAGTGTAAGAACACCGTGTAAATATTTGCGTTAAACTCGGAAAATAAAGTATAAGTTGGAGTCTACTTTGTCTTTGGTTTACGTTGGTAATCCTGGTAATTAAGAACCTGAACGAACGAGAGTTACATTTGGCGACCCCGCCAGGATTTCCAGGTCAACTATAAGAACGGTTGAGCTTACAGATGGCTAAGCGAGTCAAAAGTGAAGAGGTGTGCTACCAAGTTCCCAACCAAAGTTAAAGGACGAAAGACGACTTCGTTCGAGGTGAGATCGTTAGTAATTTGTTTATCATATACATAGAAGAGAGCGTCATTGGCGAAGTCAATGTGCCGCGCGCTTTATGACTGCGAGTAGACTTGGACCAAGTCTGTCTCTCGAGGGGACGTCGAGCGCGCCGCGAAGCGGCGCGCGAGGAGAATGGGGAGAGGGAGAGAGAGACAGACTTGGCTCACTTGCAGCGCGCCAAAATTTACCGACCTGTTTTTGGGTCGGAGGCGTGTCTTCAGACTTGGATCAAGTTTGTCTCTTTCACGTCATTAATCACCGCTCATTACAATGAACCGGAAAACCAAAAGTGGCTTACTGTATTTCGTTGCTTGGGTCTTCGGCTTCGACTTCGGTACTTGTCAGTGAGTGTCACGATTTTTTGAAATGAATTCGTTTAAAGATGGTATTAGGTAGTAATCAAGGTAAAAGTTTATTTATACTTTATGCAATATTTTTATTTATGCTTATTACCTATGTTTCTTTGCTGGTGAATTATTTGCTGAGTTTGAGATGCCTTTCATCCATCTCTAGCTCCACAACCACGGTATTCAATATTAGTAATTTATAATTTACTTACGCGAACAGTGGATGCACCAAATTCTTCTGGCAACTGAAATGTGTGCGGGGGACCAGTACTTTCTTCTGCTGTTTGGTCTGGGAAAAGTTCTCGACTACCTAGAGTTTCATGCCGCGACAGTCTTGTCTTTGTTTTCTCACTAGGTCCAGAGTCCTTACACATGCGTTTATTTGTCTCTAACGATTCTTTTTCGGCGAATATCTTCTCCTTGGTCGCGTTGAACTTACTTCGAACTTCGCTTACTTTCTTTACCAAATTGGCATTTTTTTCAGCACAATTTCTACAGATTATATTTGTTCATCGGGAAACCTCGTTGCTAATATCATGACCCAACAACAATTCCAAATTGACGCAAGCAGTTGTTTTCTCAAAGCTAGGTGAGAAAATCTTTCTTCTGAAATCAGCGTTAATGACTTCACTACCACACAGAATACATATTGTTTCACTTGCTCTACCAGATAATGCTAAACGCGTTACAGTCTTCGTTGGAGTATTCTCTGAGTCTCTATCTGTCATGTTTCATATTGTGTCTTAACAGATCTAGACATAACGCTGTTATTTGAAACATGACGCAAGGTTACACTTCGGGCATCCGGCGAAGGTGATAAAACCGGAAAATGAAACACTGTGTCAACTTCATAAATTTTCGCGCCGAAATTTGATAATGTGTGATAATTAGATTTGAAACGCTGCAAGTGAGCCAAGTCTGTCTCTCTCTCCCTCTCCCCATTCTCCTCGCGCGCCGCTTTGCGGCGCGCTCGACGTCCCCTCGAGAGACAGACTTGGACCAAGTCTAGACTGCGAGTTGCGGCAAAGAAAGCAACATTGTTATTGATACAATTGAACTTTGATCTGTCATCAGTCGACTCGTTGAACTTTAACTCAAATCAGATAAACTCACTGTATGGCTATGGATGAGCTCGAAGCGTTACAATTTGAGTTAGAATCTCTACTCTATATGAAGGACGAGGCTGAATTAAAATAATTCGCGGTTTCGATAAGCCTAGATGTTGAGCTCTCGGGGGAAAACCAAAATAGTCATGACAAAGTTAATTCAAAAATCTATCGAGGAAAGGGTAACTGAAACGAAGATGGGGAACTGCCAGAAAAGGTTTCGTGGTTTCAAAAAGCAATCTGTTCTTTGAAACCTGCATCGCAGAAGAAAAGCGACTATGAACTTGCGCTCAGCGAATTAAAACAGCAAATAGAAGAGTTAAGACAAAAACAACAAACGGAAATGGACAACATGTTGTCTACCCTGGGTGCCAAATGTTTTTCGACGCTCGTGGGGGATAACGGGGACACACGAGGAAGCCAGGCGGTAAAGTGGGAGGGGCCAACCCAGAGGTGTTCCAGAGGTTTTCCGCGCTCGCCTTCCGAGCCGTGTTTTACTGTTTTGATTTGAAATTTGAAACTGCCGTACCCGAGGGCCGTTCGGGTTAATGATATTTTAGCAATCCGGAGTCAACTCTATTTTGTATTTCTCAAACAAGTAATAATGCTGTCGCCTCGACAGTCTTCTATACATTAGACCACTAAAAATTGCTCAAATTTAATAAAACTGGTTTGATTTTAGTTCGGGCGACGTGACGCTGCCCGATATTCACAATAAACTTTCAAATCCGCCGTCTGTTACTTGTCATGCAGACACTCAGACAGTTATAATTTCCAAACTATGCATTGTTGAACGATATCTTGTACGTATGTTGTTATAAATTTCATAAGGTTCCCTTTGATGTATGGCTTATGTTTCTGGGTTATATGGAACTTTTTCAAATGTCCAAAATGTTCACTCAATAATAAATAAATATTTATATTTATTTACTTAACGTCTCACATTGGTACGTCTCACATGAAGTCGGTTATAGAATTTCAGATACGCAGGAACTTGAACGACTTGAACTACACTTCAAATGAAAGCTTATAGATTTCTAACAACATACTTACAGGATATATTTCAACGATGCTATCTTGTTGTTTGTTATATATATTTTCCATGACGCGTCTCGTCGCTGAATGAAGCTAAAGTATTAAAGAGGTAGTCGCTTTGATGCTCGTTGAGCTCGTAACGAGTCAAGACTTTCCCACGCAATCAAAAAAATCCTCGCGATAGAGCAAAAGCATTCCAAAAAAAGTTGTATTTCAACGTGAAGCGAAAGTAGCTATAGGCTCCAAAACAGAGAGAGAATACTATTATATATATATACAAGGAAATCACTGCTGATGACATCTTCTAGACGATGTTTAATATTACACTCATGTTATTAATAGAGATGTGCGATAGCCAATGAAACTTATTGTTAAAAAATTATCCTTCGCTTGACCAATCAACGTCTTACGTCATGATTTTGGAACGTAACCTTTTCATTGGCTCGGCGCGAACAGAGAAACGGCTCGGTGTTCCAGAGGTTCTTCCCGCTCGCCTTGCGAATTTACCGCCTGGCGTCCTCCCGTATCCCCATTGTCCCTACGAGCGTGGAAGAATCTCTGGCACCCAGGGTACATGACAAGCAATCGCTGAAATAGAAAACCCTGAGGAAAAGCTCCTGGCAACAAATGCATCATTCTTGCGTCGCGAGTTTAAAATTTCGGGACAGATTGGTGAGCCAGGTCAAACCGACAAACTCACTTTCGTTTCGCTTACACATCAGACCGATTCCGGTTTAAAGCGTCAATACAAGGAAAGCGAAATTGTCGACGCCGTGATCCGCGCTATTTCCTTGCATAGTAGCCTACGTAGCTACGTGGAAACGTTAAACGATTTGTCCCTTCCTAAACTGAGGAAAATCCTTCATGTGCATTATCGAGAGAAATCTGCGTCAGAATTGTATCAACAGCTGCATATGGCTACGATATTTCAACACACGAAGGAGACCGCACAGCAGTTCCTTCTTCGCGCCGTTGACTTACAAAACAAGCTCGCATCCGAAAGAAGGCTTGCCAAAGTTAATTCGTGTGAAGCGGACGAGGCGGAAACAAAGCCAAGAAAATCTGTCGACAGCAACCAACAAATATTGGCGGAAATTCGCGAAATAAGATCCGAAGTCGAAAGCCTAAAACAACAAGCCACTGGAAGCGACGATAAACCGAAAGATAATCGGAACAACTCGTACAAAGATCGGGGACCGTCGAGGTCTATGCGCTACCGGGGGAGGGAATGCCAAGCCTGCAAGAAACGAAATATCGGCGCAACCTGCAGGCACTGTTTTGCGTGCTGATCATATCGCCTCAGAATGCGAGAAAAATGCACCTCAAACCCAGAATCAGGGAAACGGGAGATGGCTACCCTGAATGTGGGACAGGGGATAGCCGAAGAGAAGAAAGTGTCCCATCAATGCAATGCTGCAATCGAATTTTAGAACAGAATCGGACTTTTTGGCGTTGTATGTGTTGCAAACTTGTTAACTATATACTGTGGTAGGAAATGCAAGAGAAATCGCACAGCATAAAACATTATGTAATGCCATCAAACAGGAAATCCAAAATAGAAAACAAATGACGCAAGATACAGACTCTGGTATTTTTGACAGCCATCTCACACCAAGACAACACAAAAAGCTTGCCTGGTAGGCAGAAGGTGCTCGATTAAAGGAAAGCTTAACGGGGGAAAGACAGAGATTCTGTGGGACACTGGAGCTCAGGTATCCATTGTTTCAGCAAGCTTCAAGAAGGAGAACTTTCCAAACGTTTTGATTAGAGATACGAGCGAACTAGTGGATGGTGATCTTACTGTGACTGCAGCCAATGGTAGCAACATACCGTATAAAGGATGGGTGGAACTAGATTTACAAATTGGAGATTCTGAACACACACTTTCGGTTCCCTTTTTAGTAGCAAACGAAGAGGTGGAACTTCCCTTGGTTGGCTTCAATGTTATCGAACATTTTATTAAAGACAAGCAACTTCAATGCAGCGATATGGCAACTGCTTTCGTTGGCGTAAATGCTTGTGATTTTGTGAACGATGTCAACCACAATGAATTGTGTCTTGTAAAGATATGCAAGTAAGATGTGCATGCTTATACCTCGAGGCCAGTCTGTGAAAGTAAGCTGCAGGGTGAACACTGGTCCACTAGATCAACGAACACCAATTTTGTTTGAAGCTGATGAGAACAGTCAGTGGCCTGCTGGGATTCAAGTTTTAGATACATTATTGACGGCAAATGTGGGCAAATCTAGTAAAGTGGAAGTGGAGGTAAAGAATACGACCAACCGTGATATTAAGGTAAAGAACAGGACAGTACTAGGCCGCCTACAACTTATTCAATCAGTTGTTCCTGTAGAGGTGAAATTAAAGACAGATGGATCAACCAGACAATCACTTCCACAACCAAACGAAGAAAACAACAGCACGGCAACTCCCCAGAATAATCCGAACCAATAAACTTGCCGAATAATTTGAAAGACGCGGATTTAGGTGACTTAAACAGCGAGCAAAGGGAAACTGCTGCGCAGTTGCTGATCGAACAGTCCGATGCATTTGCCCAAGACGATGACGTTGGTTGTATCTCTGATCTCCAAACGAACATCCAACTCAATGACACCACACCTGTTCAGAAGAACTACGTCGCTGTTCCCCGACCATTGTATCCAGAAGTGAAAGCTTATTTTGAAGATTCATTGAATAAAAATTGTATTCGCAGATCGACATCATCCTACAGTTCGCCTGTGGTTTGCGTTAGAAAGAAAGATCAGAGCCTAAGGTTATGCGTGGACTATCGTGAGCTGAACAAGAGAACTCAAGTAGATCGTCATCCTATTCCTAGGATCCAGGAAACCCTAGACAATCTTAGTGGCAATTCATGGTTTTCGGTACTTGACCAAGGGAAAGCCTACCATCAATTAGGGTCCCTCAATGCCGAAAGCCAGCCTCTCACGGCCTTCATAGCACCATGGGGGCTGTACGAGTGTGTGCGCATTCCGTTTGGACTTTCCAACGCACCAGCCTCTATTCAGCGTTTCATGGAAACGTGCCTTGGAAATTTACGAGATGAAATATGCGTGCCATATCTGGATGACATTATCGTCTTCAGCACATCCGTTGATGAACACATTGTATACCTTGGAAAAGTCTTTCAGCGCCTGAAAGAACATGGTGTCAAATTGAAACCTAAAAGTGTACCATGTTCAAGCGAGAGGTTTTGTTCCTTGGACGAGTCGTATCAGAAGAAGGATACAAGTTGGATCCATCTACAATTGCTCCCGTACTTCGCCTGAAAGAAACTCCTCCCAAAACCATAAACGAGGTCCGGAAACTAATGGGATTTTTGAACTATTATCGTCGATATATCGAGAACATTTCACGGATTGCCAAACCAATTTACGACCTGGTAAAGTTAGTGGACAAAGACGAAATGAACGCCAATCCCAAGAGAAAACGGCGCAGCCAGTCACCTCCAAACCAAAAAGTTATTTGGACATCAACTCACCAATCAGCTTTGGAGCAACTTATCGAATGTCTTGTAAGCGTCCCAGTGGTGGCATAACCAGAACCCAATAGTCCTTATGTACTGCACACAGAGAGTATACCAACAACAAAACGATGTTCTGCGTGTTATTGCTTATGGTTCTCGCACATTAACTCCGGCCGCAGAGAAGAATTACCATCTTCATTCCGGCAAGTTGGAATTTCTCGCTTTGAAGTGGGCAATTTGTGAACAATTTATAGACTACCTCTACTATGCTCCAAGTTTTCTTGTGTTTACTGATAACAATCCATTGACCTATGTCTTGTCAACTGCCAAGCTGAATGCCACTTGACTCCGGTGGGTTGGGGAGCCACCATATGTTATCGACCAAGAAGAGCAAACGCTGATGCTGACACGTTATCCCGAACATCGAAAGATATGGACGAGTACATGAAATATTGTACGGAGGAAAGCAGTCAAAACGAGTTACAAACAATCATTCAAACCGTGCGGCTTCAAGAACAGGGAAAGGTGAACTGGGTGTCTTCGTTGACTAACGATCCAAATATTCTCAGTGTCGACGCACGCCCTCTAGAGAACAACAGACCAACACTCGAATTAAATGACATTCGGAAGGCCCAAACCGAAGATAGCATTATTGGTACAGTGTACTCGTTTATCAAAGCAAACAAGTCAGCGAGCCCGCGAATCAACCGATACACGCCTGCTTTTGTACGAATGGTCGAAACTATCAATCGACGCACATGGAATGTTACAAAGGAAAAGTGGTCCACGCAACAAAATAGTTCTTCCCAGAAAGTATCACCCTATGGTCCTGAAAGAGCTTCACAACAATATGGGTCACCTGGCATCTGATTGGGTTCTACACCTCGTAAGAGATCGATTTTATTGGCCGAGAATGCAAAGTGATGTGGAACATGTAATAGATAAATCCCGAGAACGAGGGATGTATGCTATATAAAGACCCGAGAACGCGCAGCGTCCGAGGGATTTATATCGCATACATCCCGACGTTCGAGGGATTTATCTGACTTAATTTATTATCGAGGAGGTTTTCCAACAAAGTTTTGTCTTTTTTTTCCACCTTGGACAAAGATTTTCATTGTTTTTTTCTTCATTTCGTATAATTATTCGATAATAAATTAATATACGTTAAGAACCTCTGTCACTGTATTAAACAGAAACCCCAAAGAGTAAAAAACAGAGCTCCACTTCAACCAATTATTACCTCTTCGCCGTTCGAGTTGGTATCAATAGATTTTGTTCACATAGAAACGTCGAGTGGAGGATTCGAGTATATCCTAGTGATTGTTGATCACTTTACGCGATATGCCCAAGCATACCCTAACGTACTACGGACGTGGCCAAGTAGGACCAGCAAACTTGTTTCACATGTTGGCAACAATTCCACCAATTCGTTGGTGTCCACCCCACCTGTTTGCGACCGATACGCCTTTTCTACTTGTCAACCCACCACCCATGTATGGATCGCCCGTCGTTAATTACACACCTTACCTATTTCCCAAGCACAACACACCGTACCCTAACCACAGCTCACCTTATCCACTCACCAACCTCCAACAACCTGTATATCGATCGATAGTCAACGATGCCTCATCAAGCCAACTGGAACTTTAATTCATATTATTATATAAATTCTTACTAGTACAATCATTTTAAACAAAAAAAATAAGCTGCATAACTTTTACGCTATACTATTTAAGATACATGAGTATCTAGAAGCTATCGTGCGAGACGAGTAGATTTGATACCAATTGGTGATAGCTGCAACGTATTATTCTGGTATTTGATAGAAGAAAAGAAATGATTATAGATTTGATAAGTAGGATCCTGTAAACGTTTCTTCAAGTATGATGATAGCTTTCATGAAGAGAATACCTCTAGAATAACAACACATTGTACCACCAATTTTTTTGAAGATCAGTATGTTGAAAAGCCCGGGACGACACTTATTTCAAGAGGGGGAATATGTTAGACAGTGATTAAAAATGTTAGAGTATAAATAGACCAAAATAATAGTTAATTTAACTCAGCGGAAATGTTGCGTAAGGCTCATCATGATTGACAGTCGACAAACAGAGCACATGGTTTTTAACTCGATTACTATATAGGTCTAATATTTCAGAAGTCAGATCAGTGTCGAGATCGGCACTCGGAAAATAAAGTATAAGTTGGAGTCTACTTTGTCTTTGGTTTACGTTGGTAATCCTGGTAATTAAGAACCTGAACGAACGAGAGTAACATAGGCAGTGTTGAAACGTTTAACCGTTTGACTAATACACAAGCACAAGTACTATTAATACACTTAAAGTCACCATATAACTGTACAATATGCCGAAAATAATAAAAGTGAACATTTCTTAACATTAATTATTTACAGCATACATTTATACTTGCATAGATTAGCTATAGCATGAGATATTTGGCAATTAAACAATATAGATTACTTACTCGTCGGTAATCCAAAAATCTCTAAAACCCGACCACAATGTCTTTTAGAGTTTTCGTTTCTTTAATCTATGAGCAAAGTCAAGGAAGTAAACGTAAACTGTAGGAGCAACTCTTTATTATTACCCGCAAACGACCTCCTATTGCGACAACTATGTATCATTGCATGCAAGATTATATATGCATGCATGCACACACGGCATTCGGAAATCAGTTTCTTCTTTTTTTCGGTTTAGAAAGCGCATATTTTGACTTATATTATCTTACTATACTAGTATCTATCTAGTAGTAAACTACTTCTAGTATCTATGGGCCATAAACTATACAATCTATCTTGTTCATCGGCCGATGCTAATCTATAACATTTGCCACACAGACAATCATTTTAATCTGAATAACTATTACATCAATTGGGCATAATTATACTCAATATTCCTTGTAATTCGAAGCCTCAAAGCCAAAAAATAGCTACAAAAGCCATCAGGAAAGCTCTGTGTGAACGCTTATCAGATCCAGGGCGCCGTGAATGTGAACAATGGCCCGTGCCCGAGCACCGTACCCGGGCACCTAGTCTGAACAGACCCTTATAGTTTCTTCTCGTGTTTGCCACTGTCCAAAGTGAATATAATTGCAAAAGACGGCTTTTCGTTTGATGGATCGTAAATCATATCGTATTCTACTAAAGGGTGTATGCTTTTCGTCAGAAACCTATCCACTGTGATTTTTTGGAGAGACTATTCCATACTTATTGATCAACATCATTGAGTAAACTACACCAGTAACTCAACTCCAGTTTATATACACAAACCAAATTTCGCTGCACACAGACACAGTGTCAGTTTGATTATAGTGATAATTATCTCCATAAAAGGCGTCTGCAATTCCCTTTCGTTATGTGTACCTATATAATTATATATATATATATATATATACGCATAGAACATTTTCTTCTGAAACTTCCCAACGGTTTATAGAAACTTAATGTCTAATGAACTTAGTAATTACGTAACAGAGTTGAAGTAGACTTGACAAACGCTTGCTGAAGATGAAATATACTAGTGCAAATATAACAGTTTCATTGTTACTTTGTGGTCAGATCATGCATTTTCTGTTAGTAAACTGAAAGCTTTGTAAATAAAATAAAAGTATTCTATCTTGATATTTTTATTGGTATAGCAAATGTCGACAAGTGCAGGCATGTAGAAACCCCTGCAGTGACCAGTGTTATTAAACATTTCAAGTATTTATTTCCTGCTTTTCAGTGTTCCTTGCATGTTCGTTGTAGCAAACTTTAAATTGACCAATGACGTAACGTCGCTATCACGAGACTGTGTTTACTAAAGGGCAATTAAATGAACAATATTAACTGTCTAAAATGCACGAAATTCTTGTTCACGTCTTAGAAAAAACAATACTTTTGTGGGGTTTTTATAAGAAAAATATATGCATGCATTTTAAGTGGTCGTCAACGCGATGACACGATACCAAAAGTGGTCATCACGTAGCTATAGTAAGGTTTCTAATGACCATTTGCACGATGACGTGAGATGGGCTTGGGTGATTACAACTACCAGATTGCTTTGCCAGTATTCTAGGGTTTCGGCTAAAAGGATGACTCAAAAGGACCGTCCAGTCCTTTCGCGGCTTTTCCAAAATATGTCGTCAAATATGTTTTCGAAATAGCTAGGGGGTAAACTAGATTTCTGATTAGTTTATGTTGTGGTTAGGGTATGAAAAAGATTGAGACTCACTGAAACTTGACGACAAATTTGAAAAAAATAAATTTGACGTCATATTTTGGAAACGCCGCGAAGGGACTGGTCGGGTCCATTTGAGGCATCCCTTTTAGCCGAAACCCTAGAATACTGTCAAAGCATTCTGGTAGTTTTAGTCTCACGTCATCGTGCAAATGGCCTATTGATTTAGATAACAAGACGCCTGGCTCCAGTACCGTCCAGGGGGGGGTAGGCGGGATAATTACCCCGCGGCCCGTGCCCAGAAAGGGCCCGCTAAAAATTCAGTCTGTGGAGATATATCATATATTATAATAATTATCAAAAACTTAGCGCTGGGGCCCAGTAAAACCTTGGTAAAAATATCGGAGGGGGTCCTCGCGCAAATTATGACCCGGGGCCCGTTCTGTCTCTCGACGGCCCTGCCTGATTCAGCAGGGGCGCAACTGAGGGGTTGGTTGGGGGGGGTTGCAACCCCTGCCCTTTTTAACCCCTGCCCTTTTTGTGAAACTTCTAATACTAGGTTAGACAATAGATAAACAGATAATTAATCGTCTGTTGTAGTATGTAATACAATAGTGGTTGTTGAGTGTTTTCGAAGAAGCATCGTAGCAGGTGGGTGGCAGGGGGGGGCGGCTGCCCGGAGAAGCTATTCAGTGATTTAATTATTGAAAGATTAAGCGACTCAAAATCTCAAACGGAGCAACGCAACCCCAAAATATGTTCACTTTTGTGAAGTGTCGTCTGTCGAGGCTTCAATTCCCTGAACCAATCATAGAGAAAGAGCTGGATTTTGGCAACCTGTAGTGTATGTTGGTGTGATAATTTCTTCGTTTTTACAGTAAAATTTGAACTATACTCGCTGTAGAACATGGTGTCAAATTGAAACCTAAAAAGTGTACCATGTTCAAGCGAGAGGTTTTGTTCCTTTGACGAGTCGTATCAGAAGAAGGATACAGGTTGGATCCATCTACAATTGCTCCCGTACTTCGCCTGAAAGAAATTCCTCCCAAAACCATAAACGAGTTCCGGAAACTAATGGGATTTTTGAACTATTATCGTCGATATATCGAGAACTTTTCACGGATTCCCAAACCAATTTACGACCTGGTAAAGTTAGTGGACAAAGACGAAACGAACGCCAATCCCAAGAGAAAACGGCGCAGCCAGCCACCTCGAAACCAAGAAATTATTTGGACATCAACTCACCAATCAGCTTTGGACCAACTTATATCGAATGTCTTGTAAGCATCCCAGTGATGGCATACCCAGAACCCAATAGTCCTTATGTACTGCACACAGATGCATCCGAAAGCGGACTAACAAAACGATGTTCTGCGTGTTATTGCTTATGGTTCTCGCACATTAACTCCGGCAGAGAAGAATTGCCATCTTTATTCCGGCAAGTTGGAATTTCTCGCTTTGAAGTGGGCAATTTGTGAACAATTTAGAGACTACCTCTACTATGCTCCAAGTTTTCTTGTGTTTACTGGACTCCGGTGGGTTGGGGAGCTAGCGGATTTCAACTTTACAATACGTTATCGACCAGGAAGAGCAAACGCTGATGCTGACACGTTATCCCGAACATCGAACGATAGTACATGAAATCTTGTACAGAGGAAACCAGTCAAAACGAGTTGCGAACAATCATTCAAACCGTGCGGCTTCAAGAACAGGGAAAGGTGAACTGGGTGTCTTCGTTGACTAACGATCCAAGTATTCTCAGTGTCGACGCACGCCCTCTAGAGGACAACAGACCAACACTCGAATTAAATCAGTGACATTCGACAGGCCCAAACCGAATATAGCATTTTTGGTACAGTGTACTCGTTGATCAAAGCAAACAAACGACCCACCGCAAGTAAGACACACGCCTGGTTTTCCACGAATGTTCGAAACTATCAATCGACGCACATGGAATCTTACAAAGGAAAAGTGGTCCACGCAACCGAATAGTTCTTCCCAGAAAGTATCACCCTATGGTTCTGAAAGAGCTTCACAACAATATGGGTCACCTGGGATCTGATCGGGTTCTACACCTCGTAAGAGATGGATTTTATTGGCCGAGAAAGCAAAGTGATGTGGAACATTACGTTAAGAACCTCTGTCACTGTATTAAAAAGAAACCCCAAAGAGTAAAAAACAGAGCTCCACTTCAACCAATCATTACCTCTTCGCCGTTCGAGTTGGTATATCCTAGTGATTCTCGATCACTTTAGCCGATATGCCCAAGCATACTCTACCCGCAACAAGGCAGGAAAAACAGTGGCATTCACCATTCTTCCTCCTGTTCGGACGACACCCCCGGCTACCAACGTCTAATAAGAACTATCCACAGTACGTTTCACAATGGAGAAATGCAATGCAAGAAGCATACCAACTATAGCAGGACAGAAGACGAATCAGAGAGGTGTTACAGCCAAAAAGTACTACGATCGTTGGGTACGGAGTTCAGTTCTACATGTCGGCAACAATTCCACCAATTCGATCGTTGGTGTCCACCCCACCTGTTTGCGACCAATACGCCTTTTCCATTTGTCTACCCACCACCCATTTATGGATCGCCCGTCGTTAATTACGCACCTTACTTATTTCCCAACTACAACACACAGTACCCTAACCACAGCTCACCTTATCCACTCACCAACCTCCAGTAACCTGTATATCGACAGTCAACGATGCCTCATCAAGCCAACTGGAACTTTAATTCATATTATTAAATTAATTCTTACTAGTACAATCATTATAAATAAAAAAAAAGAAGCTCAAAAACTTTTACGCTATACTATTTAAGATACATGAGTATCTAGAAGCTATCATGCGAGACGAGTAGATTTGATACCAATTGGTGATTAAAAGAAAATAAATTATTATAAATTTGATATGATGATAGCTTTCATGAAGAGAATACCTCTAGAATAACAGGGTACCACATGGTACCTCCAATTTTTTTGAAGATCAGTATGTTGAAAAGCCCGAATTAGTTGCACGGGACGACACTTATTTCAAGAGGGGGAATATGTTAGATTGTGATTAAAAATGTTAGAGTATAAATAGACCAAAATAATAGTTAATTTAACTCAGCGGAAATGTTGCGTAAGGCTCATCATGATTGACAGTCGACAAACAGAGCACATGGTTTTTAACTCGATTACTAGGTCTAGTATTTCAGAAGTCAAATCAGTGTCGAGATCGGCACTCGGAAAATAAAGTATAAGTTGAGTCTACTTTGTCTTTGGTTTACGTTGGTAATCCTGGTAATTAAGAACCTGAACGAACGAGAGTAACATAGGCAGTGTTGAAACGTTTAACCGTTTGACTAATACACAAGCACAAGTACTATTAATACACTTAAAGTCACCATATAACTGTACAATATGCCGAAAATAATAATAGTGAACATTTCTTAACACCAATTATTTACAGCAAACATTTATACTTGCATAGATTATATAGCATGAGATATTTGGCAATTAAACAATATAGATTACTTACTCGTCGGTAATCCGAAAATCTCTGAAAACCGATCACAATCTCTTTCAGAGTTTTCGTTTCTTGAATCTATGAGCAAAGTCAAGGACGTAAACGTAAACTGTAGGAGCAACTCTTTATTATTACCCGCAAACGACCTCCTATTGCGACAACTATGTATTATTGCAAGATTATATATGCATGCATGCATACACGGCATTCGGAAATCAGTTTCTTCTTTTTTTCGGTTTAGAAAGCGTATATTTTGACTTTTATTATCTTACTATACTAGTATCTATCTAGTAGTAAACTACTTCTAGTATCTATGGGCCATAAACTATACAATCTTGTTCATCGGCCGAGCTAATCTATAACATTTGCCACACAGACAATCATTTTAATCTGAATAACTATTACATCAATTGGGCATAATTATACTCAATATTCCTTGTAATTCGAAGCCTCAAAGCCAAAAAATAGCTACAAAAGCCATGGAAAGCTCTGTGTGAACGCTTATCAGATCCAGGGCGCCGTGAATGTGAACAATGGCCCGTGCCCGAGCACCGTACCCGGGCACCTAGTCTGAACAGACCCTTATAGTTTCTTCTCGTGTTTGCCACTGTCCATAGTGAATATAATTGCAAAAGACGGCTTTTCGTTTGATGGAACGTAAATCATATCGTATTCTACTAAAGAGTGTATGCTTTTCGTGAGAAACCTATCCACTGTGATTTTTTGGAGAGACTATTCCATACTTATTGATCAACATCATTGAGTAAACTACACCAGTAACTCAACTCCAGTTTATATACACAAACCAAATTTCGCTCCACACAGACACAGTCACAGTGTCAGTTTGATTATAGTGATAAGCCAATAAAGCTCCATAAAAGCCGCCTGCAATTCCCTTACGTTATGTGTCCTATATATATATATATATATATATATATACGCATAGAACATTTTCTTCTGAAACTTCCCAACGGTTTATATATAGAAACTTAATGTCTAATGAACTTAGTAATTACGTAACAGAGTTGAAGTAGACTTGACAAACGCTTGCTGAAGATGAAATATACTAGTGCAAATATAACAGTTTCATTGTTACTTTGTGGTCAGATCATGCATTATCTGTTAGTAAACTGAAAGCTTTGTAAATAAAATAAAAGTATTCTATCTTGATATTTTTATTGGGCTAGCAAATGTCGACAAGTGCAGGCATGTAGAAACCCCTGCAGTGACCAGTGTTATTAAACATTTCAAGTATTTATTTCCTGCTTTTCAGTGTTCCTTGTTCGTTGTAGCAAACTTTAAATTGACCAACGACGTAACGTCGCTATCACGAGACTGTGTTTACTAAAGGGCAATTTAATGAACAATATTAACTGTCTAAAATGCACGAAATTCTTGTTCACGTCTTAGAAAAAACAAGACTTTTGTGGGTTTTTTATAAGAAAAATATGTGCATGCATTTTAAGGGGTCGTCAATGCGATGACACGATAGCAAAAGTGGTCATCACGTAGCTATAGTAAGGTTTCTAATGACCATTTGCACGATGACGTGAGATGGTCTTGGGTGCATGATTACAACTACCAGATTGCTTTACCAGTATTCTAGGGTTTCAGCTAAAAGGATAACTCAAAGGACCCGTCGAGTCGTTTTGCGGCTTTTCCAAAATATGTCGTCAAATATGTTTTCGAAATAGCTAGGGGGTAAACTAAATTTCTGATTAGTTTATGTTGTGGTTAGGGTATGGAAAAGATTGAGACTCACTGAAACTTGACGACAAATTTGAAAAAAACAAATATTTGATGTCATATTTTGGAAACGCCGCAAAAGGACTATTCGGGTGCCTTTGAGTCATCCCTTTTAGCCGAAGTACTGTCAAAGCATTCTGGTAGTTTTAGTCTCACGTCATCGTGCAAATGCCCTATTGATTTAGATAACAAGACGCCTGGTTCAGCAGGGGCGCGACTGGGGGGGGGGGGGGGGTTGGTTGTTGGGGGTTGCAACCCCTGCCCTTTTTAACCCCTGCCCTTTTTGTGAGACCTCTAATACTAGGTTAGACATTAGATAAACAGATAATTAATCGTCTGGTTTAGTATGCAATACAATAGTGCTTGTTGAGTGTTCTGCTTGGAAGAAGCATCGTAGCAGGTGGGCAGGGGGGGGGGGGGTGCCTGGAGAAGCTATTCAGTGATTTAATTATTGAAAGATTAAGCGACTCAACATCTCAATCGGAGCAACGCAACCCCAAAATATGTTCACTTTTGTGAAGTGTCGTCTGTCGAGGCTTCAATCCCTGAACCAATCATAGAGATAGAGCTGGATTTTTGGAGAGAATAATATCTAGATTCTGAAAAAAATGGGCACGTAACGACGAATAGTTGCTGCTTGGTGGGTGCATGGTATGTAGTTGCCAAAATAAGTGCGTTGATGCCTCTTAGGAGCCGTTTCAATTTAATTAAGAATTGGGATTCAAAATTTGGGTCTTCATAATGTTGTAAATGTAGAAAGTCAATGTTGTTTCTGAAATAAGTGCATACTCCGCCGCCGGTTTGACCATTTTGACGGTCTTTGCGAATAGATGTATAACCAGGTATCGTAATTAAGTCGTCAGGAGCATTAGAAGTAAGCCAGGTTTCGGTAATAACAGCGATATCGGGGTTAGCCTTACGGCGGTATTTAGGGAGTTCGTCTTGTTTATTCACCATTGATCTCGTGTTACTCAAGAAAATGTTTGGAAAGGAGAATCTTGAAATTGGGTTTTTAGGTATCGGAATCAACGCCTGATGGTTGACGCAGGAGGAATAAGACGATGATGGTTTCAAGTTAGTCCGTCTAGATCGAACTATGGTTGGAATAGAATATATTTAATTTGGTCTTTAATATTCATTGTTGGGTGAAGGCAAGCGGTTCGTAGGTTTGTATTGTTGTCGTTGACAGATTCGCAAAGGATTTTTGAATATTTAATGAGTCGATTGGCGATGATTTCGAAATTGGCGATGATTTCGATGAAAAATCGTAGATCAATTACTTGGATAGTTAGGACGACGAAGGCCAGCACGACTCCCTCTTCTCGGCCTAAGGATATTCAGCTGATCGAGAGTTGTCCAAATACGATGTGCTACTGGTTGCCGTCTCCAGGTAGGCAGATAACCATCTCGTGGTGATGTGCATGCCGTCTCCCGGTAGGCAGATAACCATCTCGTGGTGATGTGCATGCCGTCTCCCGGTAGGCAGATTCCCATCTCGTACCGGAAACTCCGGTCTGAGCGAAATGAACTGAAGGTTTCCACCAAAATCGAAGAGATAACAACACTTTCCTTGAATAATTGAACATAATGCTGGTAAATTCGTTGTCGTAGAACTCCAAAGAGTAGTTAATACAAAAAATGAACGGTACACACGATAATAGAAAGGTAAAAATTGATAAAATGCATGATAGAGCAAGAGAAAGAGCAGCCAGCCAGATCGGCGCGTAGAGATATATGTATGATATATGTTACACACAATAATATTTACGCATAAAGTCACGAACTACCATGTCATTCCATTCTTTATTATCAGTAAACATGCCAACAATTGTTGACATGGGTATATTTCTACATCTATGTAAAGCATAAAACAAACAATATTGTCCACACACGCGAGACCCTAATGACTGTAAAGTCTGTTCATTCCAAGTAAAACTGCTAGTATGATCTCGTAAAAAACATTTCAAAAGTTTTGCTATAAAAGCCCAGTCCTTGTCCATACGAGTCCATGAACTCCCCTTGTCCATCTGAGGTGAGATAAATTGCTACCCAATGCGTACCAAGTCCATTACTAGGATCTACATTCAGAATAAAACCTCTCGGTCTTTTCGGTAACTGACTTGGTAGACGATCCGATGGTAACACGTCTTTAAATACGGTCTTGGTAAATGGATCACTTTTCAGGACGTTCAGGATTTGTAGAGTGTTCATGTTAACTGCTAAAGTCACATAGAAGGTTGCGGTTGGCGTCAATTTCGATAAGACTTCGAAATTCTCCAAGCACCACGATATTTATAGCTGTTGTCAGAGCCGTTCCAAATTGACATTCTATCGATACGTTTCCATTTTGAATCGGTTGAATATGATCGCTCAGGCACAGATCAGCTGTCAGATCAAACACGAATAGAGTGTACCCATTGGCATACTCGTCTCGTGTAATACCATTGCCATAATTTTTAAATAATTTGTTAGTACCAGCATACAAGGTTTGGAAAGCGGACACGTAGTTACTTCCTCTCGCAGCAGCAAATTTCAGTTGTAGGGGTTCCCCAGGCAAATGTTATCCATTTACCGTTAGACCAAGAGAAGTGATGTCGTAGTTTTTGAAATTGAAAGGATTTTTAGTATAGGTATCATTATAAGCATCTGCATCGACCATTCCAATGACCACTCGATCAGGTATAGGACCTTGAAATATATTTGGTTGATTGCCTGACATATTTCCTCTCGGTACAGAAACGACTTTACAACTGACACGATTGATATTTGATAGGGTATTTGGCTGTGACAGGTTGAAGGGCATGGGCACGAGCCCTCATAACGGTAGAAGAGACGTTGACACGTCGAACGCGAAATACACATTCTTCCAAAAGCACTTTAAAGTCAGGATGATCTGACTAGGGCAAATGGGTTTCTCGAACGCACTAGCTTGAGTTTGATTGGTACAGCACCAAGAATATAACGGTCTTGTGCAAACAGATCGGAATGGATTCTTCCTTCCATAGCCACAGACTTACTTTGGCTTGCATGAACATACCGCAGTTTCAAGCCCTTGTTTGCATCTGCCACGGGGTTCATCATGGCATATTACTTTACATACATCTTTACTGGCTGCTTCTAAAACATAGTATATCGTATATAATTAAAAATAGGTGGGTATTGCCTAGACATGTGTCTGCCCTGTCACCTGTGAAACGTTTCTTTATCGTAATTTCTGCATGCATGCAAGCGATTGTTTCAGTAAAATTTGTAAAGACGAAGCAAATGAAGTTCTTGTCTTTTAGAACCGATATATGATGATATAAAACATTTTCCGTGTTTTTATACAGTTTTAGTATAAATTTACAAGTTTCTATCAAAAATCCTTGAATTTCATTGGCTGCCGCAGGATTCTGTTGTAAAAAACAGTTTGACGTATAAAGTCATGACATAAAACTTCACGCTATCGGTCAGTTTTTAAAGGACAAAATGAAATAAATTCGTACATAAACGAAAGGCTTCTTACCTTTAAGGGGGTCTTACACCCCAAAATTTATTTTTTTCACTTTTTCAAATATCTGCTAAATCAATTCTCTATATGTTCCTTTTTATATTGCAAATTTTAATTTTTCGTATTTACCCTTCAAAGTGTCAAAATCTCAAAAACACAACTTTTCGACGAAATTTGCATTTCAAGGTGGATTGGGTCTTTAAAATTTAAAAACACTAGAAAACGTACATATTCCGTTGAATTTATCTACATGAGGTCGACATTTATCTGTGACGTGAATATGCTTATTCGCTTGTTCGCTTGTCAGGTTTACAACTAAGGCACTGCTGAGATATCAAGGTCACTACATTGACAATTCTTAGAAATTCCATAACCACATGAAAATCTCTGGACTCGCTTTCTCAAAAATACAAAATACATGTTAAAAACTGTTAATCATTAATATTTCTCATGCTCTTGTCTCGTTATGACAAGAAGCAATGTGGCAGTTAAACAGGTTACATTTTTGATTATTTTTTGGCTACGAAACGTTCAGTACGATATCATCTCGTAACAAGAGTATTCTCCACATTTCGCGGTTTATTTTGATATAAGATTTGGGTCGGATAGTTCTTCATACAACGAGATATTTGAAGCAACGGGAATTGTTTACACCGCAGTGAGATGAACTGTTATGAAATTGACAACCAAGATCAATATATTTATCAGGGGGGAGCGGTACACTGTGTTAATATTCAGTTAAACTGTTAATCGTATCAAAACCAGCCCTGTAGAGACTCAGTCGTTTATTTAACTTAGCAGCAATATTTCATCAACGTTAGAAAGGAAGAAAATCAATGGTCTAAATAAAAAAATTCCGCTACTTGCGTTTTATTCAACGGATATAAACACTAATAACATAGAGCCCATCACCGCCCTGAAAACTACCCTCGAATTGCATTCTGGATATACTTTTTGAAAATTTGACATGGACCTTCCCCAATTCTTTAAACTTAGGGAACTTAACCCCTTAAAGTCTAATTCGGGGTCAAAACCAAAAAGCCAAACATATCCTAGACGAGAGACTTACTAACATACCTCAATAATATGCCAGGCTAAATTTTTTAAAAAATGTTTTGGCCTAGCTAGGCTAAAATTCAGGTCTCCGTCGGTTCCTTGATGCGACCTCCACCAGATATTAAACAACAACGACAAAATACCGCGTTGTTCGACTTCTCGGTTCTTTGAAAAGTCATTAGCAGATCGACTATTACTCGGACTTTACATGATGTCCCTTAAGTCAGCCGCAACATTAAAATGGAACCTTATTTCGACGGACTGACACCTTGACGTAGAACTACGTCTTGGCGCCATTACAACGTCTCTCGCTTAGTAAGGCGCTTCCAGTCCCTCGGGATAACACTCGCGCGGGAATGCTATTCCCTTTCAGTCCTTTCTTGTTCTAAATGCCATTTCAAACCATTTTACCGCTGCTGTAAGACTTGCCGAAGGAACGTCGACATAACATTTTATCTTAACTTTAAAGCAATTTTTCCCAAATCGTAAAATTCATCAAAAAGTGTATATTTCAGACAGCACATCTCCATCACTTTTGAACCAACTGTTATGAACTTTTCAATATTGGAAGATACAAACAAGTATCTAGGAACTAAACCTATAAAAACTGAGAAGTATTGTAAAGCTGTTCCTTTATAGTACACTGTACGCTCGCTTAATTTTTAAAAAATTGCTATTTTTTTGAAGAATCTCCAAAATTTTTGAAAACACTAATAATTGTTCCATTTTTTTTAGGTTTAGCTTCTAGAAATACGTATTTATTGATAAAAATAAACCATTAAAAAACATTTCCCAGAGCACTCCTTCATGTGTTATCAGGTCTGAATTTAAGGGCTCTTTTTCACCATAGGGGGCAATTATCTTGGTTACCATGGCAACACAAGAGTAGAATAGAGTGTTTTCAGGGTTACCCTTTAAAATGCTACAATAATATGAACTTTATTTTGTCTTATACTTAAATGTAGAGAAAAATATTTTCTGGGTGTAAGACCACCTTAAACAGTTTAACACCATATTTTGTTAATTCTTTAGTTTTTTTTGGAATGGCATTTTCCTTCATTTCTTCAATTTCTTCGTCCGAAATTTTGGCAAATCGATTTTGGGAAGCCATTTTTAAACCGCCTAGCGCGGTGACTATCACCTCAGATTCACCGCTGAGCGGACCAATCAGAAAGCTGGAAAGCCTCTTTTCCACTATGAAATTATACTAACCTCTGACAGAAACCTCTGGCGGTAATTAAGCCAATGACAAGCCTTTTAGCTAAATTGACAAATCACAAAATGTGTAGTATCGGTCACGATCAATGATCAGTAGAGCCAGCGGTTGTTCTGTTAAGCAACAATGGCGCCGAAATTATAAGGCCCCGTTCACACTATACCGGATAGCTTTTGTGCCGGCACAAAAACCATACCGGATAGGCCTTCTGTTCACACACAAAACGCCTGTTCCGGCACAATTTCTGTGCCGGCACGCCGTTGCGCCGCTCCGATCTCGAAAGAGGTACATCTTGTATCGGATAGCTTTTTGTGCCGTTTCAGCTCCAGTGTGAACGGAGATCGAAATCGTTTCGGAAGTATATTAATAGAATAGAGCGTGGTGATTGGTTGGATCACGGGGTATTCGGCACGAAACGACACATAATTATGCCGTCTGTTGACACTATACCGGAAATTATGAACGGTAAGATCGTTAAATTGTTTATCAGTTCAAAATTACGTTTGCTATTGATAAGATTTCGTGATATAAACTACATATTTTTAAAATGAATGTGT
The DNA here is from genome assembly GCA_035771165.1 of Paragorgia papillata. Lineage (NCBI taxonomy): Eukaryota > Metazoa > Cnidaria > Anthozoa > Scleralcyonacea > Coralliidae > Paragorgia > Paragorgia papillata. The sequence goes on from JAWNZC010000014.1 coordinate 3,639,828, forward strand.
CTTTCAACTTTTTGTCATTTTTACATATCAAATGAGTGGAAATATATTGTTTCAATATTGTACATGACTCCCCATGCTAAATTATGCAAGAAAACTTTACTTTTCGATCAGTTACCGTACGGGACAAGGAAATGTCCGAAATGACAATGTTGAACATTTGTTGTTGGCAGTTAAAAATGTATTTAACGAGCCTCAAAGAATACGTTATGGTCGAGAATTTATTTAACTTTTGTTGGTAAATTTATACTAAAACAATTAGACAACTCGCCCTTGTTTTCTATGAGCGATAGTCAACTCGGCGAAACACGAGGAGAAGTTTGGGAGCAGGGGCGGATCTAGGGGTAGTCAAACCGATCACGCGACTAAGGTAAAAATTGCAAAATTAACGCAGTTAATTAATTAATTAATTAAGTTAATTAATTCAAACTGCGGTCCATAGCAAAGACATTAATATTCAAAATTTGTAGTCCAGTTATCAAGTTTCATACAGCAAGGCCTTCTATAAAGTAATATATCAAGTCACAGAACAGCGGTCTTGCGCGTGAGTTTTGATCGCTCTGTAGTCTGATTCCAGCCATCCGATTGGCCAATTTGCTTTTTGATCGATCTGTGGGGGTTCTGATCGGTTTGTGGATCAGGGGCTCGTATACAAGCTATCCGATTGGCTAATTTAAAAAATATCTGAATTCTCATTGGCTACATTTTTTGATCGATCATATGCATCAGCCTTTAGTGTATACGGCATCATGATTCTATAGCCTTTCTGATCGCAGCTTGAACGCGAAGGCTCAATTTCAAGTGCCACAGAAATATAAAAGCGAAATAGCGAATATACTGCAATGTCTTGTAGTATTTACGAGACTGTGCAGTCCGCGTTTGAGAGAAACGATCGGCCATATCTTCAAGATGTTTACGCTGATCTGATGATGCGAATGGCGAATCGACGCTTTGCCGAAGAGTTCTGTTGAGTGCTATCAACAACACGAGCTTCTGCCTCAGTATAAATTTTGGTGCGGAATCTTTCATCCCGAAGTATGTTCGAGAAAGGAAAAACAAGTCTTGTACAGCCATAAAGTAAATATATTCTATTTTAACTAAATTCGACTCTTATTATAATAGTTTTGGACTTGTATTAACCGAACAATCTGTGCGCCATGACCGGCTGGCATGATCGTTTATGAAATTAGCATATGCGGTCAAAAGTTTATTAATACTAGAAGTTACTATCGCAAGTGAAGTGCTGCCTCAAATGGGACAACAACCTTTGTGACTAATGTGACACCCCCTTGCCCACTCCACCCAAGATTGCCCACTGCACCCATGTTTGCCCACTCCACCCGAGTTTGCCCACTCCACCCATGTTTGCCCACTCCACCTGAGTTTGCCCACTCCAGTGGTAGACCAAGTTTTTCTCACACCAAGTTTTTCTCACCTCTTCACCATAAGAGCCCACAGAGTTGCTTGCGAAGGAGGTTGGAAAGTCCAAAAATTTAATATTAATTACAATAAACAGAGTATGTACACATTTCTTCAATATTTTTTAATTATAAAAATGAGAACTACAAGTTACTGTAGTATAACTTATCGCTTGACATATGGCAATGGTTTTGACAGGATGTACACATAATTTATAATATACAAATATTAAATAATCATGCCCCTTGCTCTAATGCTGTGGCAAAACTGTCAATGCAATTGCAAGTGCTTAATATCATTTGACAAATCTAGAGCTTTAATAAAATTTTACAGCAATGTACCATTCACCATTGAGCCCATCAGATTATTTTGCAGAATTTGTATAAGTCAAAACACACACACGTAGATAGTAGCGTCTGATCAGAATGTTGATCATGAACCCACACCAATATACACCTAAAAACAGAAGAAAACAACCGTGAAATCTCCCACCAAGAAACACAGCTGTCAGTTATAGAAACTGATATCTTACCCCGACAAGATAAACTCTCCTCGCTGAAATTGTAAGACAGTTCACAAGTGTGTTGATCAGAGCTTGACAACAGTTGGTATTAAAGTTGTTCAGCGACAGAAATCCCTCACGAGGAATGAGAACATTGTTAAAAGCATTCAAGTACATGTAGTCTCCTTGTATAGTGTATAGTGTATAGTGTATAGTGTATAGTGTATAGTGTATAGTGTATAGTGTATAGTGTATAGTGTATAGTGTATAGTGTATAGTGTATAGTGTATAGTGTATAGTGTATACTGAGACATTGACATTTGTCGATGGTTGTCGAGTTCCACTCGACAACTGGAATAATTTGTGCTGTTAACAGCGCCGATAAACTCATGAAGAGCACTGCTTTCCTCGAGACTGGCCACTGAAACCTTCATGGCCTTGATGAATACTTCCACGAGAAAGTAAAGACATGATCTATTTGTTCTTACCGTGAATTTTATGTCGAGGAAGAACTTCAAGAAGCTCTGAAGCTGGAGTCACATCAGCTCATATATGGATGACGTAATGCCGACAAACAAATATTTTTTAACACATCGAGATTCTGGTCAGCTATACATAGCTCGGAAAAAGGACTGGGCACGAGGCAACGTCAAGAATAGTGTGTAATATTTCACTTATATACCGCGAACCCAGCCCGGCCAGCCGAACCAATATATACTGAAGTGTAGGCATTTTGTTTATGCTTTTTGTCGCCTGATATTAGTTTAAGATTTTGATTTGGATATCTATTATCCATATAATGTATAGGGACTGTGTCAGTGTGTCTTGTTGACTTGTTAGACCACATGGCTTGGTGTAATACGATCTCTAGTTTTTTATCTATGAAAATAAAATATAATCTCGTTGCATTACAAGTTTCTGGTACGTTTTTATCTTTCCTTGCAAAGAATCAGATGTTCAGTTGAGTTTATCAATTTAATCTGAATAGGATTAAGTTAGGTTGGAATAGGTTTTAGCCTTTTAGGTTGGAATAGGTTTTAGGTTAGGACTTAGGTTAGGTGGGGGTATTAGGGTGGGGGGTATTAAAAGGGTTGGAATAGACTGGGATGGTGTTAAAAATTGAGCAATTTCACATCCACGAAATGTCCCATATGGTCACCCATTTCTAACCAAACTCCTTTTGCTTCGTAGCAAAGGTGCGAAAGGTGGGTGTCTGGCGCCTTAAACTAGTTTGCTCTTTTTCGGCCTTCCAAAGGCTGTCCATGTCGGAATCACAGGCATGCTGATGAGCCCTGATATTGGGCGAATCAGTCATTTTTGCACCTCACGTTTTATTTACCGAAAATCCTGAAAAAGATCTAGTGTGGGTATTAATAACTAATCATACCCCCCGGAAAAATTTCTGTATCCCCCGAATGTTCACAAACGAAAATTTTGACTAACGTACGAAAAATCCTGGATCCGCCCCTGTTTGGGAGAACGAGAAATTACAGTGGGAACACGAGCCCGCAGGGCGACTGTTTCCACACTATTTCGAGTTCTTCCAAACTTCCACGAGTGTTTCTATAACTCTATGGGAACACGGAAAAAAATGTTTTCTATTTCTTAGTTTATAAAATAACGCGTCAAAAATAGATTAAACGTTAAAATTAATTCAAAAAAAGCGTAACTTATCCTTACTGTCTGTGGATGGCGTATTGGATGGCGTTTGATGGCGTAATGGATGGCGTATAATGGTGTTTCTGTACAAATTTTAATTAGAACAATGGCGTATTGGATGGCATAATCTATCCATGTTTTCCATAGAGTATTTAGTATCAACCAACTGGTGGTCTATTACAAATCCGGCTTTCTGATTGGCTGAGCTACCATGGTCTATTGGTGATAGACCATAGTAGCGTTATCCAATGATAAACCTTCTTATAGCTGGAATACTCCTAATCTGACCAATCAGAAGCCCTGGCATATTCACGCCGCAAGCAAAACCTGGAAACTAGGCTAAAAAATCAAACATGGCGTCTGCTAAAATTTGTGTACGGGTGAATTGGGTCGAAAGTAATGGAAATATATTCAGTTTGACATTTTCGAATAAGAAAATGAATTCGCTTATGCCTATGGAGTATATCTACACCAAACTTGAAGCAAAGTAGTTACAATCTTGTGTTTTGTGAGTGATTGTTTCCTAAGACTATAATATAATCCTAAGTCCTAAGACTACAGTCCTAAGTCCTAAGACTATAGTCCTAAGTCCTAAGACTATAGTCCTAAGTCCTAAGACTATAGTCCTAAGTCCTAAGACTATAGTCCTAAGTCCTAAGACTATAGTCCTAAGTCCTAAGACTATAGTCCTAAGTCCTAAGACTATCGTCCTAAGTCCTAAGACTATAGTAATTTATTTTATTGACATGTATAAGTTTAAACCAAAGAGGGGTTGAGTAACAGTGTAGGGTCCCAAAGGAGCCTGAGACGAATGAAGGATGCGACGCGGTTTCGCTATGGTAACACTGTTAATGACCTTCTCGCCTAGACTTGCCCAAGCGCTTAATCCTCTTAATGACCCCTAATGAGTTTCTCTTTTGTCTCTTGCACGTGCACTGAGGATAAATTTGCAAATATCACACTTAGTAACAGAAAGTGTAGCAACACTTTCAAAGTAATAGATTGCTTTACCTTTAGTTAATATTTCGACATTTAAAATCGTTCTTTTCATGACTTCTCGAAGATATTCTTCATTCTATCTTCCTACGATTTCCTCGTATATACTATAAAGTAACCTTAAACACGACGTTTATTGCCATCTGTTGGTTATTTTAGATAAAACACGTTCGCTAAAACAAACATAGGTTTCCTAATTAGATGTTTTGGTTCATTAACTCCAGCCTCGTTTTCATGTTTTGCTGTAAAAATGAGTACGATTTCGCGTTCGCCTAACCCCCTTTAGTCCAGAGGCTGGAGGGGGAGTATTGTCACTCGAGCGGAGAATTTACGATACCAACGTTTTTTATTGTAATTTGGGGTGTAGATTACGATTTTGCATGTTGATCGAGTGTTTGAGGGGGCGTTTCCGAGAAACGGGGGATGAAAAGGGGGGGTCTTTGAATTTCCCTTGATTTTCCCTTTTTTTTTTATTTAATTTTTTCATATCAATAGACATTGAATCATTTAGATTCACGAAACGTGTTCATTCAGTTCTTCATCTACTGTATTTTTGAGCTGAAATGGGTTGAAAGAATGTAGACAGATCAATAAGGTACGTACAAACAGTTAGTCACTCTTTGTCATATATTTCACGATCTACAAAATGGCGGACTGCACGCTGATGTTGGCCAAAATATTTCGAAAACTAAGACAGATATGGGAAAATTGTAAAGAGTCTTACTATACTATTTCGCGAGTTCTTTCAAATGAGACAAACTTAAATTATACTTCCAATGTCCTTTAAGGTAAAACTGATACGGTAAAGACCGGCCCTTTCACCCCCCGTTTCTCGGAAACGCCCCCTCAAACACTTGATCAACATGAAAAATCGTAATCTACACCCAAATTACACTAAAAAAAGTTGGTATCGTAAATTCTCCGCTCGGGTGACAATACTCCCCCTCCAGCCTCTGGACTACTTTTTCTCCCTTTTGAGTAACAACACCGCTGAAATGAATAAATTAATATAAGACTATAAATAGCGACGTTAGGGGTGTTTTTTACACCACCCACACCACCCGTCGTATAACCAACCCCTCTTCCCTATACTACTGCAGCGTCTCTAATATTATGAGGAGTGTCCTGAAATTTCGGCGATATCGATTCTTTAGTTATTGTAGTTTATGGTAGTGTGCAAGACATATGATGATGTCATCTAAGGCAAACAGAATTGTGTCGTGTATACTACGAAAATTGTGCATTAAATCTCCGCTCAAACGTTACATGTATTACAGATAGCCAAACTGAAAGGGGGGATGTTCAAGTTATATAGTCGCTATTTCAACAGAACATTTTAGTTTCCAGACTTCTTAATTTAAGAAATAGAATTATTTGTTTTCTCTGAAATGCTGCCGACTATTTTTATTAGTGTCAGTGATAATGGAGGGAGGTTCCACAGACTTAACTAATGTGAAACTATAATGTTTGAAGCCGATGTAGCATGCGATATTGACCGAGAAGTTAGAGGTTTAAAAACTAATCGGTTTCTATGACGACTGGATAACTCGAACTACCTTTTTCAGTTTGGTGGTCTGTAAATAGTGTAAACTTTTGGGAAATTTTGGTGAATAACTTTAAAGGGCTTATGCAGCAAGAAAAAGTTTGGGAGAGACTATTTTATTTAAAAGAACTTTGAAGTTATAAAGATTTACGTTTGCAGCTCTTCCTTATCTCACTTCGTTCCTTAGATATTGAAATTTGTTTCATATGTAAATAACATCACTTAGACGTAACACTGCATAATGACTTGTTGGAAAATCTTGAATATCAATTTAAGATTATTTAACGAAATCACTTTTAACTGTGCATGTGCTTCTGTGTGTCGCAATACACTATATATAAAAAGTTTCAAGTGATTTATTTGAAATATTGCAAGAATAGACATGATTTTTTTCCAACATGTCATTATACAGTGTGATGTCTAAGTGATGTTATTTGGATATCACGCAAATCCCAATATCTAAAGAACGAAAGATATGGAAGAGCTGCAAACGTCAATCTTTATAACTTCAAAAGTTCTTTGAAATAACAGAGTCTCCCAAACGTATTTTTCGCTGCAAAAACTCTTTAACGATATACACCATGTTGAGACTTTTTACAATTTTGCTTTGCTTATAGATGATGTCATCATGCTTTATTTGCATAATTATTACAACAACCTCACTAAGAGAACAAAAACAAAAAGTTATTATTAAAAGTCAAAAACAAAAAATTATACCACCAAACTTTCAACGACATTCTTTGGGATTAAGGGCATTTTTAGATGAAATACCGCATGTATATGAAAAGAAAAATTTGAGTAAAATAAAGCAAAATAGAAATCTATGGAAATCACAAAGACCAATTTCCCTCAGCTTTAATTCGTTCACATTTTGTCGGTGAAATTTCCTGTGCATGACCAGTCTAATCGTCTGACGTTAATAAGAGTAAAACTTGAGAGTCGGATGCTCTCTAGAAACCTTTAGATCACTTTCTATAGGTTTGAAAAATCTTAAAAATGAAAATTTTAACATATGCATTTATTTTTTAATTATTTCGCATTGTATAAGCTTCAAGGAAAATTTACAAGATTTAAACACTAATGTTTACTCTGAAGAAAATTGAAACCATACAGTTTAAATTGCTTTTAGTTAAGGTTTGAGAACACAGCTGCAACTGAATCATGCCTTGGTTAAATATTATTGATAGAAAATGACGTCAAATGAACATTAGTGTTCTCGTAAGACCATCGAGTTTATATCTATCTATAATCAACTATACTTTTACTAATTATAGTTCAGTCTACATAGATCGGTTAAATGTGTCATTGAGTGACAAATTAGGAAAACTACAAAATTGCGAAGCAAATTGGGAAGGCAGAATAATATACTTAGTGTATTCCGCAAAAAACTTAAGGCGATGTGGTTAATGGTTATTTTAAAAGGGAACATAAAAATTTCCCCCGACGTACTGCGAAATCTATTTACTTACATAAGCACAACATTTAGTTACGAAATGCTGAGCTCCAACTTTTCTGAGCCACATGGAACTATCTAGTGAAGCAAAGTTTTACATATAGTTGGCATTGTTAGTTGATTAACATGTAACTTGCTCCATAATTTACGTAGTACAAAGGACCTACTTTATAGTAATTCAAAAAGAAAATTGGACGCTTTTATAATACTTTTTGGATGAAGTGCTCTCAGACGGCAATCTTGCAACAGATATTATCTTTAACAATTAAACAACGAGCCCGAGATTTCTATGAGCTGTTTCAAATTTTTTTTCATTGTTTCAAATTTTTATTAACTGCTCGTATAAAACGACGCCGAGTGCTCTAATTGTTATATATATATATATATATATATATATATATATATATATATATATATATATATATATATATATATATATATATATAAAATTCAACTATAAACAACTTTCCTTTTATAACGTAGAGAAGTTTTGTTTTATCAAACATTGTTCCAAATTTTCAGAAGTTTTACTTTTTAGTTTGCCGAGGTTTATCCATACAAAATGTAGAGTAGTTCGATGGCATATGTGATAAGGTAAACAATCACTCCTAAAAAAACGAAATTGTAATTAGTTTGCTTCAAATTTGGTATAGATATAACTTACTCCATAGGCATAGGGAAATTTATTTTCTTATTCGAAAATGTCAAGCTGAATAATTTTCGCTACTAGTAACGCTACTAGTGGTCTATCACCAATAAACCACTAGTAGCTCAGCCAATCAGAATGCCGGGTTTGTAATAGACCATTAGTTGGTTGATACTAAAATTCATTAGGTATTCATAAAGAAAATTTAAAAGAAATGAATGTTTAATCAGGTGTTGTAAATCGGATACAAATTTGTCCTGATTTACATAAACTTTTCGATCGATTTTCTCAGCTTAAACAGCTTATTTAGTAAGCTTTGATAAACTTGAACAATGAAGTCGTATTAAGCCGCCTTAATTGTGGTCATATTTTAAAATCGTTTACCAACACGGGGTTGAAGTTTTTGATCAGCGAACACTCCCAAGAGTAATGTACAAGAGGTAGCCATTGTTTCACAATTTTTATTGAGAACTTTTGCATGGGAAAAACTCACTGTTTAACGAACAATTATAATAAGTCATTGTTATATATGCTTCTACGCCCAAGGTATTGTCACAAGAGCACTAAAAATTACGTCAACATATTGGACTTGAATCAAATTTATTCGAATTCAGCAAGTCATTCGGTACATAACAAAGGGGTTTAACTAATGTAAATAAATCGAAGGTCTCTAGCTCTACAGCGTGTATAAAGCCCCCCCCCCCGGAACCCTTAGAAAGTTAATTAGTATTCTATTCAAACAAACTATTGTAGTAGTTTGAAAGCCCTAATCATGACCTCTGAGCCACCGATGCGTAAAAAACACGGTCTTATACACCTGGGAAATTAAGATAACTTGAAGTGTATGCATGCATGGTGAAAGTATTTAAAAGCTTTTTCTTTTCCTGTTTAACTCATGTGCTGATTAATTTATAACGCAGCGCTTTTAGGGCTTTCAAACTACTACAATAGATTGTTTTAAAAGAATACTAATTCATTTTCTAAGGGTTCCGTTTTTTTTATACACACTGTATATAAATTGTACAACGCTCAACTTGTATAAGCCTACATATATAAACCTTTTGTCTTGGCGAACCAGATAACAATACCTAATAAACTAGAATATATACTGTCGTACCGTATGTAGCTACGTCTGAGTTCTGTATGTTTAGCCGGCCATCGGTTTAGCCTGACTAACTTATTTCGTTAAATTTGTTAGAGACTTACAGTTTTGAATTTCATTGGCTTCTAGGTTTTGAATTGAACAACAAATAGTTGTTCAACAAATTTCGATCATGAAATGAATTAGGGAGATCGACAGAAAGAATAAATTGTAACAATTTTTTAGCAACACTTCTGTTGCTAAATCAGTAAAACTATTTAATAACCAATGTCATTAGGCCCAAATTCTAATCATAAATGCTGATAATAGATGTTTAAGCCAAGGATTTACCTATTATACATAATGTAAACAATAAGTTTGAAAGAAGAGTTTTTCATCAACACTACAGCAAATAAGTAGAATTTCAATTAAGTCAACCAAGCATTGTAAACTAAAGAAAATTTAAGGCTTTGTGCGCATATTCTTGTCTGCCATCTAATATATAGTGTAAATATATATGATTTATGCAAGATTGTTGCATGGGCTAGTTGTCACGCCTGACGACTTATGTCCAAATTTGGTATTTACAAGCTGTTCAAAAGCACGAGCTCATTTTAGTAAACGTCACTCAAGTCTAAGAGGCAACTGATGAAAGATACCCAAAGCAAGACCAAGTGTTAAAATTACAGCCAGGATGAAACTCTTCGCGCTATTTTTGGTTTTCACTGTTTTGCTTGGTAAGTAACTAAGACAATTATCTTGATCATTGTATTACACTGAATAGATCTTAGTTGGGAATGCTTAAGTTTATAATATTTACCACGCCAATATGTTCTGTTCTTTAACATTTGAAGTGGCTGATGCCAAGCTGACAAGCCGTCGTTTGTCCAAAGATAACGAATTTAGGGTGGGAGAGGTATATCAAGATCACTCCTATCACTCAGTTTCTGTTTCAACCAGTAAGTAATGAAATTTAATTTGATACAGAGATAAATAGGCAACAAAATTTAGCTTATACTGTAGATGCATTGTCATCGTGATGTATGTGATCCACCGCTATATGTGTAGACGACGTTATTCGACAGTCACCATCGAATCATGAACAACAAGACGCCTGCTCAGGCGTTCATAGGCGTACGGGCAAAATTTTGTAAGGGGCCGGGGCTGAGCAGAATTTGCCCGAATAAACTGTGACGTCATATGCCATCACATGACAATAAATTACGTCATCGCGTCATTCTCTCGCATGTGCCCATTGGTATGAAGTTTCTCGAAAATTGCTTTCTCGCTATTGAGAAATTGATTGTCAACGCCATAGATCCCCGATCGATGTAAATTTGATATTTGCATCGGTTGGAGAACTGCAGAAAACACTGTCTGCAAATGTACAGTCAGCACACCTTGATGCCGCCTTCAAATTAAGCTCGATCCCATGCATTCGTCAATGCGCATAGTAGCTGGTGATAGAAAAATAGTTTTCCGCTGGCCGGTTTTGCACTAGCTCAGAGGCAGCACGATAGCTTGCGTTCTAACAGTGGACTGAATCGACTGTTCTTCTTAGCAATAAAAGGTGTTTAGACTTCTGAACCTCATGTCAAGGCAAGTGTAGGGCAGAAAATTTTGAATTTCGAAACCACCAAAACGTATTTTCTGCCCCTTTTGGAAAGTATTTTCAGTATTTTAGCTTCCAAGCCATAAACATTTCAGACATTTTGAGGTTATAGTATTTGTGTCCACACGAACATGTATCAAAAGAGTAAATTAGTGTGCGCACCTGTTGGTTTTAAGCTTTGTATCAAAGTGGAACAGAATTAAGTTTGCGCATGAGTTATGACCACATCAAATCGAAGCTTTCTTGATGGAGACATCTAGGTTTGGTATTTGAATAGGCAGCCAAAAAAGACTGAAGCGATGATGTCGTAGAAGACATCAACTAAGGACTATTATATACTTAAAAGTTTATACCAAACGCATGTAGGTGAACACTGAACAGAGGCTCGGGTTGAACCTCAATGTCAATGTGTTAAAATATTAATGACAAGACCCTTTTTGCCCGAATTACGAGACGATTTCTGCCCGAATAGATCAATTTCTCCAGTTAACTGGGCTCCCCCGGCCCGTACGCCTATGCAGGCGTTCACTCGGGCTACTGATTTCTGAAAGCTTCGCGTAGCCTGTGCGTACTTTAGCATGACTACATGACAATGGCAATGCATAATTGCATAGATTTTCACAAATACAAACTATGGCCTTATATGAACTGCTGCGGTGCAGGAAGCGCCGAAGGTTTGCTAATTAATAGTATAAATGTAAACAAGGCCGTTTTTCTGAAAATTAAACAACGGATCTAATATATTTATAACAAGACGCCTGCTGAGGCGTTCACTCGGGCTACTGATTTCTGAAAGCTTCGCGTTGCCTGTGCGTACTGTAGCAAGACTATCTGACAATGGCAATGCATAATTGCACAGATTTTCACAAATAGAATCTATGGTCTTCAGGGGCGGATCCAGGAATTTTTCAGAGTACGTCAAAACCCGGAAATATTATTTCTAGGGGGGTCCGGGGGCATGGCCCCCTGGAAAATTTTTAAAATTTGGTTCCCTGAAATGGCATTTCCTGCATTCTGGCAAGACTATTTAGCAAAATCTTACAGTTTTAACTTGTGTTTTTTATACAACGTTTTATGATTTTTTAAGGACTTGTCCTTTTGCATTTTTTTTTATCATTATTGGAGACAAATTTTTAGGACTGTTTTGCTCCATGTCAGAGCTCATCAGCATGCCTGTGAATCACTGTTGTACAGTGAATCCAACATAGACAGCCAAGGCTCCAACATATTTTGTGAGGTCAATTGCAGCCACTTGCTGCAATCCATTAGCTGCCAAGCTGTCTGGTTTTGGGGCACCAGATACTCATCCAACACATATTAGCCAGACACTGTCTGATTAGAAGAAGCATTATGAATAGACCATATATGACATTTCATGGGACATTTCATCTTAATTCTTAACTACCTAATGCTTTACCCCTTATCTACTCTGAGCTGTCTGGTTTTGAGGCACCAGATACTGTCTGATTAGAAGAATCCCGTATGAATAGACCATATAGGACATTTCATGGTCATAGAGGAGCTCACCTCTCTACATCATCCTAGTCATCTTAACTAATACTTTACCGCTTATCTACCCTGAGTTGTCTTGTTTTGAGACACTAGATACTCACCTTAATACCTCTATCCAGCAAGACACTGTCTGATTAGAAGACATTTTAGTATCAAAAGACCACATGGGACATTTCATGGACATAGAGAAGCTCACCTCTCTACACCATCCCAAGTCATACTCATACATACTACTGTAACTAGTAACTACCAAGTACTTTTTTTCCTCTTTTCCCCCCAACAAATATATATATACTGTATATATAAATACTTTATTTCATCACAAAATAATATAGATAGTACAAATAGATATGAAAGAAGAAAATAATAATTTACAGTGACGGGAATCTACAAGAAAGCAAAATTTGCTTGTTTGGTGTAGATCCCTTTTATCGAAAATAGAACTTGTATATACATTAATAATTAACAAACTATGGACAATATATACCCCCACGAGCCCACTACACAACATCTAAATTATCGATGTTGCATAATAAGCCCAAGAGGGTATTTACTGTCATATTAACTTAATATAACATTGTTGGTATAGAGAAGAGATGTGCAAGCTCGGATATAGCCTAGAAAATTATTTTGTTTAAAGTACATTTTACTATTTCACATATACTGTATATATATATATATATATATATATATATATATATATATATATATATATATATATAAGTGAGATTTGGTTCACGAAATGTTAGAGAGTGCTCAATACCATATATAGATAGAGCAAAATACAAAGTATAAAGTATAGTTTTACCTTAAAGTCTTCGCTACCAGAGGTTTCACCCTAAACGGGATCATCAGGCGACTGATGATCCCGTTTAGGGTGAAACCTCTGGTAGCGAAGACTTTAAGGTAAAACTATACTTTATACTTTGTATATATATATATATATATATAAGTTGATTACGAAGCTAGATTAGTTGTTTAAAAACATTTAATTGCAACTCTAAGTTTCATGCTTCTCGCGAAGAAATCATCAGGCAACTGCCAAAAATAGCTAACTACAATAAAAAAATTTCATTGAGCATGTAGAACGGTAAAATTAGAATTACAATAAAATTACAATAAAATAAAATCTCAATAAAATGTGTTAAGAATAATAAGAACAAATGCGTTAATTGTCTCTGTGCTTATGCCTAAGTGATGGCAGTGTTCAACAGGAACTTCTTCGAGTGTCTGCAGCTCTACATCAGTTCGCTTCTCTTATTGAGTGTGGCCATATTAGGTTTACATATTATAAAATACTTTTCCCATATGCACAGGTTGCATTTCTTATTAACGTTAGTGTATGATCTAGCCTGTTTTACTTTTCTCCATTTGATATCGTACTTAATGTTTTGGTCTTTCAGGTTCCATATATGTTTACTAAGCTCAGTTACGTGCCTATATTGTTCGTTCTTAAACGAGCACACATGATTTCTATATCTTAATTTAAATGTGGTATCGCAAAGTCCAATATAGGTTTCTCTAGCATCTAGTGTGGTGACTTCAGCTTGATATATGATGCTTTCATCGTTGCAATTTTCGTCCATAGGGCACATGCTTGTTTTGCGGCAGTTACAGTTTTTCTTCTTTGCTTCAGTGGGCTTAGATTTGCCTATTTCGGCTTTGTTGTGGTTGGTTATTATGGTTTCGACGTTGTTCATACAGCTATAGCTTAGTTTAAGTGTGTGGCGATTGAAGATTTTCTGGAGCGGGTTTGATTTGGGAAAATGACGGTCGATGAGAGTAAGGAAGCATTTTCCTACGTTCGTTTCCACATTCGTACTGTAAGGTGGGTTATACCACATGATGTTTCTTGGCCGGTTTCTCCGTGTTTGTAGCGACTCGTTGTAGGTGAGGTTGTGGTGATATCCGCTTTTGTTTAGTGCATCTTGGTATAAGGGCTTGGCTTTATTGAAGCATTCTTTGTCTGATGATATTTCTGAAAGTCGCTTGTTTATGGCTTCAGGGATATTTCTCAGGATGGTCGGAAGGTGATTGGATTTCTTATGCACATATAGTGCATAAGGACCATAAGCCCACATTCCACGACCATCCAACGTGTCGCTTAATCAACCCTACTAAGTCTGAAATCGGAGTTGTGAGTAAACCCATTCTCGATGAAATTAACACTTCAATTATTAACGCCACACAAATTAACCAGTGGAAGAATACGTCCAGTGTCCTAAAATGGTTTAACAACTTAGAAAACAAAGAAACACTCTCATTTATAAGTTTCGACGTATGCGATTTCTATCCTTCTATAAACGAAAAGTTACTTTCTAAAGCACTGGACTTCGCCAGTAAATACCGACGCATCAGCAGCCACGAACGCGACATTATTTTACACGCAAAACGATCACTGTTATTTAGCGACAATTGCCCGTGGGAGAAGAAATCTTCAAACAACAAATTCGATGTGACCATGGGATCTTACGATGGAGCCGAAACGTGTGAATTAGTGGGGTGCTACCTATTGTCCCTTCTCACTAAGAAGTATGGCCAAAGTATCGGGCTTTATCGAGATGACGGGCTATCGGCCTTCAACCGAACACCACAAGGGATTGAAAAAATCAAGAAAGACCTATGCAAAACCTTTCGCGACAACGACTTAAAGATTACTGTCGAAGCCAACACAACCATGGTTAATTTTCTGGATGTCACACTTGACCTCAAAAGTGGAAAATATTGCCCATACACAAAACCAGGAAACATCCCGCTATATGTGCATAAGAAATCCAATCACCCTCCGACCATCCTGAGAAATATCCCTGAAGCCATAAACAAGCGACTTTCAGAAATATCATCAGACAAAGAATGCTTCAATAAAGCCAAGCCCTTATACCAAGATGCACTAAACAAAAGCGGATATCACCACAACCTCACCTACAACGAGTCGCTACAAACACGGAGAAACCGGCCAAGAAACATCATGTGGTATAACCCACCTTACAGTACGAATGTGGAAACGAACGTAGGAAAATGCTTCCTTACTCTCATCGACCGTCATTTTCCCAAATCAAACCCGCTCCAGAAAATCTTCAATCGCCACACACTTAAACTAAGCTATAGCTGTATGAACAACATCGAAACCATAATAACCAACCACAACAAAGCCGAAATAGGCAAATCTAAGCCCACTGAAGCAAAGAAGAAAAACTGTAACTGCCGCAAAACAAGCATGTGCCCTATGGACGAAAATTGCAACGATGCATTACCAGAAATTTGGGACATTTTGCGGCCACGTTCGTAGCCAGTGGTTACTCCCATGATAATAACATACAGTAAATATTTTGCGAAAATGCAAACGGCTGCTAAGAACAAAGATCGCCTCTGCTTTCAAAGTAAACAAACATGGCTGCAGCTGCTCGAAAGAGAAGAGACCTCCGTGGCTTCGTCGTTTGTCCTTCTAGCAGCTCAACTCCACGTTTAGACATAACGGCCTCCTGCTGATAGACGAAATCGGAGTTTCGACGTACTGTGCATACAACCTGAGTCGGGATAAAACGTAGTTCGTTCATAACATGAGGCTGAAGCAGCCCCAGTAAACATAACATTTCTGATTTCAGAAACCTTTTAATGCTTAGGTATTCTATAAGGATAAAATTTGCTTCTCAATTATTCTTGACAATAATCCTAAACGTAGTGTCTAAAAATAATGAACTCAAAACATGAAAAAATAGTCCCAGCCTATGTTATCTTCCCGTTATGCTTTAATAGACACGATGTAATTTGCATAGGGGCCCAAATTGAAAAGGAAACTAATTTGCATGTGGGCCTAAATAAAACTACGATTTGGTGTATTGCTCAAACACACTGTAAAACCAAGAAAGTTTAAAGGCTTTGGGAACCGCAATGTTGTTAGATACGGAGATATTTACGAGTTATATTAGCAGTTCGAACATTGCTAAATACATAGCAAGCTCCGCACTTTGCATCGTTCGCAAGGAAAGTGGTGTATTTGGCAGATTTGGATCGCATGTTTAGCAGGATTACTATGGCTTACATAACAGAATGAGTCAAATAAGCAGCGTAAATAAATCGATGTTGGGAACCGGCTGTGTATTTCGGTAAGCGAAAATTTTTTGTTATAACGTTTCCTTACTTAACTCTTAACAGGAATCGAGCTCCGCAACCGAGAAGTCTATGTCCGTAGTAGGATAAATTTTAAAATTTATGATTTTACTGTATTATTCCTTATACGATTTGGCCGTCATGTTTAATGGCCTATATGCGCCCGCGCGACGCCATCTTGTCCCAAATTTCTGGTAATGGAAAGCATCATATATCAAGCTGAAGTCACCACACTAGATGCTAGAGAAACCTATATTGGACTTTGCGATACCACATTTAAATTAAGTTTATTTTATTGTAATTTTATTGTAATTCTAATTTTACCGTTCTACATGCTCAATTAATTTTTTTTATTGTAGTTAGCTATTTTTGGCAGTTGCCTGATTATTGCTTCGCGAGAAGCATGAAACTTAGAGTTGCAATTAAATGTTTTTAAACAACTAATCTAGCTTCGTAATCAACTTATATATTATAGCTCTAGTTTATCTATCGAGCACTCTAATAGTTTGAAGAGGACTCCAATTCATTACTTGCTTATATATATAATATAAGATGAAATAATATATAAACGTCCTAATTGCTGCCTTTTTTTAATAAATGAATTTTTACATTTTTTTTAAATTGGAAAAATGATTTACATTCTATTGGTATTGATTTAAAATTGCTACAAACTTTCGGCTACAGTAAGATTATTTAATTATATTATATTCAGTGATGGATTACTTATATTTGTAACACATCTCATTATCTCCGCAATAATTATGAATTATTCATAAATATACTCGAGAGCTCCACATATCCCATCTAATTTAAATAATTTACGCTTTTCACGGTTGCACAAATCTGAGGAACTAAAGATAAGATATTATCCACTCCCCTTATTAAAGCAATACAACGTTTCTTAACTTTCTTTCAAGAAACAGCTTTAGCAAACTGAGGAATATATGCCTCCGCGTCGATACCCCGATGTAATGTCTTTCCAAATATCTGCGCCGAAAACTCTTGACCCTGGAGGAAACCAAACACGATTAGAATGTCTTTGCCAAATCGCAACAGATCGTCTTCAACAATTCATCGTTTTCACTCAGTAGAGCATTCTCTACAAATAATTCCATGACAGTCTCAAGCAGAAGTTTGACTGCCGGCTTAGATAGCTTACTAGTTATGCCGTAGTCTTGCACTCTTGCCGTAGTCCGTGTACGTCGAAATATCCTTTGCTAGCCAATCAAAAGCCAAGAACGTCAAAATATTTTACTTCCGACGTAGACTATCTACTTCCAACGTACCTCTATTGTCTTTGTCCAATCTGTGCTCGTTATTTCGACGTAGACGGCCATTTTTACGTACTCAAATTATCCACATTTGTAAACTAAAATCCCTCTCTATTCCTACTGTATGAACAGTTTCGTTCAGGCTACATGAAGTAGACGAGTACTAAGTGTCCTCCAGCCGAGGAGGGGGCTGAGTCAGAGAATTATTCAATTTTCCTCGATATAGCGCTAAATACGTGCCGAAAATGAAATTTTTGAAAATTTCAAAAATTTAAAAATTCATATAATTTTTTTTTAAAATTTGAAATTTTCAAATTTTAAATAATTTAAATTTTTTTTTCCCAACTAATTAATTCATGAATAAATTAGTCTGGGATTTTTGTCTACGTCGCATGACGTGCTTGACGTACCCTAAATCCGCCCCTGGCTTATATGAACTGCTGCGGTGCAGGAAGCGCCGAAGGTTTGCTAATAGTATAAATGTAAACAAGGCCGTTTTTCTGAAAATTAAACAACGGATCTAATATATCTAGTAGACAAAACCTATAGTGTCGGATTCGGCAAATTCAAGCGATCATTTTGATATAGAATTTATTTATATTCGGACAAATAGAAAATATTTAAACATGTTTTAAAACACACGTTTCCAAATGTAATATGACACGCGCGATATCTAGACATGCACTGAACATGTTCAACATATTGATATCTTATTATCTTACCAGTATTTGCTCTATTCGGTGCTTATTAATATACTTGCATTTTGTAGTTGTCGGACTATAAAGCAGCAAGGCTAGGACCAACCTGTTTTGAAATAGCTCGTCATCTTTTACAGTTGTAAACATTGTAAAGCCTTTGTAAGCATGTTTATGATGAATTGAAGCCAATTTTCAGCCGCATTACTGATCGACTATAACTCGGTCAAAGACTCGGTCCGGAGACAACTCGGCCAAACCTCGGTTTCGCAATTATTAAACATGACTGTTCTCTTACGTCCTTCACTCCTTCAGTTTAAAGTTTCCAATTATTTTTAATACACCTTGATTCGCTGACAGTCCGACTACTCTGACATCTTTGTTTAAGACGACTGTTGTCGTGGAAATATTAAAAAACATCGATAAAATGGCAAGAAAAGCTTCGTTCAAGAGACAACTCGCCATGAAAGTGAAATCCCGGTTTCGCAAAGCCTGCTGGGGCAATATCGCGACCCCAAAAAAATAATACCAATAACACGACCGAAACCTAGACTCGTCTACCTGCGGTATAGCCCAAGTAATAAGTAGACAAAACCTCTAGTGTCGGATTCGGCAGATTCAAGCGATCATTTTGATATAGAACTTATTTAAATTCGGACAAACAGAAAATATTTAAACATGTTTTAAAACACACGTTTCCAAATGTAATACGACACGCGATATCTAGACGTGGTTGTCTCTTTTTGAACGAAGTTTTTATGGCCATTTTATCGATGTTTTTGAATATTCACAAGACATTTCACTGTTTCTCAGTTGTTTACTTGTTTGAATAGCTTTGCAAGTGACCGAGTTATAGTTGATCAGTAATGCGGCTGACAATGTCTTCAATTCATAAACATGCTTACAAAGGCTTTACAATGTTTACAACTGCACACGCCGGCGATCGCGGTAGACCTAGTATGTAAAAGATGACGAGCTATTTCAAAAATGGTTGGTCCTGGCCTTGCTGCTTTATAGTCCGACAACTACAAAATGCAAGTATAATAATAAGCACCGAATAGAGCAAATACCGGTAAGATATCAATATGTTGAACATGTTCGGTGCACGGTTTCGGTTTAAAGTTTCGGATTACTTTTAATACACCTTGATTCGCTGACAGTCCGACTACTCTGACATCTTTGTTTGAGACGACTGCTGTATAGTGTGCCAAGAAATGTCGTGGAAATATTAAAAAACATCGATAAAATGGCAAGAAAAGCTTCGTGCAAGAGACAACACGGCCATGAATTCGCCATCGCGCGGCCGGGAGACTAATGATCACGATCCTCCCCCCCCACACCCCCCCCCCCCCCCCAAAAAAAAAACACCCCAAAAAACCCCAACAAACCCCGAGCCGAAACCTAGACTCGGCTACCACAGGTAGCCCGAGTAATAATTGTGTCACGTATACAAAATTTCATACGCCAGAACGCGTAGCGTGTAGATAGGCCTTAACAGGTGTAAACATGAAACAACGAAAGCGGCAGCGTCTGAAGACGCAAACGATGAGTTAAAAACAAATACGAAAACGTCGTTTGCTCGGTTTGTACTGAAAAGTATTGCTTTCCTCGCTAATTTAGACCTCACACTTGGTTAAAAAGTCTTTATTAAACAAAACATACGGTACATTTTCTTCAGGTTGCTCATCAAAGTGGATCAATAACGTGTGTATTTCAGTTTGCATCACAGAAAAATGTGAAAAGCATTGCTATTCATGTAATAATGTTTGCAACACAACACAGGAAACAACGAAATGCAACAGGTATGATATATGACTTATGATCGTAAGCACAGGATGTGGTCGCCCAATCATCCGAGCCAGGGGCTCATGTTAAAAGTGCACGACATAAGCGAAGACCTAACGTGTTGATTTAACGGAGGGAGGAAAACCGCAGAACCCTGCGAAAAACCCTCGAAGCACAGGAGAGACCAATTAAACTCTACTCACATGAAATTCAGGTTCGAGAACGGGGTTATTCCCAGACGGTCACCCATCCAAGTACTAACCCCATCCAACTGGGCTTAACTACAGCGGTGAGAGGCAGCGCCCTAACAGTACACGCCACCCGTGCTTCCCAATATATAGTTGTTGGTGCAAACTGATATCTTCGTCTCTACACGCGCAATAAAAAGGACAAAATTTAAGAATGCTCCAAATAAAATATACCTTTCTTAAAAACCCAACGAACCGAAATTGATAGAGACAAAGACTACAAAGTTAAGGAACTTAAAGTATAATTCAATCTGCACTGTAGTTTTAATTGGTTTTATGTTAAAGGACATTGGCAACAAAAATTAAGTTTGTCTAATTTGAAAGAACTCATTAAATTATAATAGAAGATCTTTTACAATTTTTTCGTATCTTTCTTCGTTTTCAAGATATTTCAATTTGTTTAATATGTAAATGATATGGTCTCTGACGTCAGGAGTGCAGTATTTTCACACGAAGCAAAATCAGTTAATTATATCTCTAAATTTGTTCAACGAAATCACTTGAAACTGTCCACTTAAAAACGCCATGTGATACTGAACATTTCATAACTGATGTTGCTTTGTGTAAAAATACTGTACCCTGCTCCTGACGCCAGAGCCCTTCTCATTTACATATTAAACACATTGAAATATCTTGCAAACGAAGAAAGACACGAAAAAGTTGTAAAAGATCTTCTATTACAATTTCACGGGTTCTTTCAAATTAAACAAACTTAAGTTTTATTGCCAATACCCTTTAACACTTTATTGACCAGATTTCTGGGAACTCTCCCCTTGACGAGTAAAATCGTCTGGCGTTAACCAGAGTAAAATTAATAAGTAGACGAAAAGCAACTGTGGCCAGTAAGGGGTTAAACAAATTTATTGCAATGAATAGTATACTATGAATCGTATGAATTTGTTTTTTTGACTCCGTGACGTCATCTGAGAAATATATATTACAGTACACACACACGGAAAAAATATATTTGTTAAAAGATCTACTGAATTATAACGTAAACATTATTTTTTCGTATTTTTAGGAAATGACAAGGATAATCAAGCAGTCGTTGTTAAAAAAAATAGTTTAAGCAGTTTGTCGATCTACCCGTTTGTCGACCTACAGTTTAGTTACAGTAAAGACGATTTTCTTAATGTATGAGAAACAACGATTAAAGTATTTTCCAACGGTTACAATGAGTTTTGTCTTTTTTTCCCCTTTTAGAACTTTTATATAGGAAGCGGTGCCGGTGGCTTTGAATATAACGCCTGTATTCTAAAAGCTCACTCACATTCACACTCAATGAGTGGCCCCTCGCACTTAATAAGTGCAACTGATCAACACTCAATAAGTCTCCACTCACCCTCACTGAGTATGAGAGTAGACTACATTCACTCTCCAACCATTCAATTGAATGGCTAGAATATTGGCGCCTTCTTTTCCGCCCGCGAGCGTCTGTGACGCAGGCTAGGAGAAATCGTGCTATTACAGTAATATACATGGAAATGTTAGACAAATGTTCGTTCAGCTACGAGCTTACATACCAGTCCTTTCTCCATTTCTCGAAGCTTCAATGGTTTAAAACTGCCTCGCTTCGTTCACTAAATACGTCAAACATTTTACTCATCATTTACTCAGTATCTAACCTCCTCTAGTCTTCTTACATGCACTTTAATGGCAATATTAAAGCAAAATTCAATCTGTTTTTCATCGAAATATGTTCTTCGACAACTCTTCGTTTTGGTCGCCATATTGAATTTTCTCTCGAAGGAAAAACCATCCTTCAAAATCCGCATAAGCGTTTCATTGGCTTTCCGGTAGTTCCCGGTTGTTTATTAGCCAATCAGAATGCTAAATACTCATGGAAATTTGCACTGTATTTCATTTTTCTGCACTGTCGCAGAGCACTGTATTACTTACTGCACTCCTCTTGACCAATCAGGATGCAGTAATTTTGTCATGTATATTATTACAATGAGTATTAAGCATTCTGATTGGCTGAAAAGCCAATGAAATGCTTATGCGGATTTTGAATGATGGATTTTCCTTCACGAAAAAATCCAATATGGCGACCAAAACATTAGGGTCCCGATGTTCGCAGGCTACCAAAACGTAGAGTTGTCGAAGAACATTTCGATGAAATACAGAGTGAAGAAGTGGAGCAATGACTGGTATGTACTATGTAAGCTTTGTAGTTGAAAGAATATTTGTTTAACATTTAACATTTTGAATTTCATGTATATTATTAATAAGTAATAGCACTCGTGAGTTTTTCAAAGATCTCAAAAAGAACTCGTCCTTCGGACTCGTGCTATTTTGATTTTGATTGTCCTTCAAATACTCACTCGTGTCTTTTTTCCAAACCGCATTCGAAACCATGCTTATTTATATACCTATACTAATATACAGGGTATTATTCGGACTTGTGCTATGAGAAACTCACTCGTTCAGGTTTCTCCCAAATTACAAACACGAAGGGATGAACAGCTGACGCACCTTATTAAGAAAATTATAGCTGGCAAATCAAATCAAATCAAGGTAACTTATCTTATTTGTTTTCTATAACAAATCGTGATTGTTATAACTTAAGAAGTAACAATTGTATGCTTTCATTACCTAAACCCAACACTAATGCCATGAAAAAAAGTTTCAACTATAGAGCTTCCGTGATCTGGAATGCCCTACCTAACGAGGAAAAGATAATGTAGAAATTAAGGGCTAACTATTGGTAAAAACGTTTTGAACTAAACTTTCGTTGTAAATAATATTTTATATCATTGTACCTATAATTTTTATGAATATATTTTTAATAGAACGTTTTCATCTGACGTCACGGCGGCCATATTGGTGTACCAAAACAATGAAATGGCGGCCATATTGGTGTACGGTATGGGAATTAGCTCTTTCTTATTCAAATATTTCGTATTGTTTCACCACCCCCATGAGGCCACCGATCACGTGAGTGAAAACGCTCTATAGTAGTGTAGTTGTTTTTAAAATTTGAAAAAAATTGTAATTATAGATTAGTTAGTATTAAATATTGCATGTAAATATAGATTTAACACACGGCCCTTTGAAAAACAACTGTTACTTTTAGTTGAATAGGCTACCGTGTATAAATAATTTTAAATAGATAAATAAATAAATAAATTGCACTCAAAACCAATGCTATTTATATACCTACAAATAGGTCGTTTAAAACAATTATTATTTATTGAAATTTATCCTCGTTTGTTATAGGCCGAATTTCTATGCTAATTTTGCACGAACGATTTTGCATATTAATACAATTAAGCTGGGCATATTTGTTAATGCTTAAAACAAACAAAAAGAAAAATTGGTCGAATGATGTCAAGCATTCAATTATTTAAAAACATTGGATAATTATCTGCTGGTCCTATAGGTCCTACGCTGCCTTCTCCCCCCCCCCTGAAATGCTGAAAATGACGAGAGACACTCTAGTCGAAAATGCCATTTCTCTGATTGCTCCGAGCAAATGAAGTTGCTAGGGTCAGATGTATAATTACCTCCAATTTCTGAGATACCCAGAAATCTGTTGGGAGGAATTCCAGGGGGTACTCTCGTATACAGTATAATGTATATATAAGGTATACAGGTATGTGCTGCCCTATAGGGTATGGTTTTTGAGCTCCTGGGTCAGGGATAGGGTATACAAATTGTCTATTTAAGTCTGGAATAGGGTGCCTATTTCCAGGTGTGAGATGGGTATATGGATGCCGATCATGCTCGCGCCTATTCATGACAGAACAGACTACGACTTTTTCAAATCCATGTGTCATTCAGTGGAGGCTGGTAAATAACTGCAACAACTCGGATGTTTAATTCATTTTGAAAACGGTCTTTTCAATGTCAATTAATTATCATATGTCAATGTGTTGGATTGTATAAACATTCCACAGTTCTTTTACCTCTAGCGGTATAGGGTAATTGATTTTTGAACTTAGGTTTGGGATAGGGTATGGAAAATTGCCACATTAGCTCTGGGATAGGGTCAGGATTTTGAAGTCACGGTGGCACAACCCCTACCCAAAATCGGCCAGAGTACCCCCCCAGGGGGAGTAAATCAGGCAAGTGTTTTTATTGGTTGGACTTTAATTAGATTACTGCACACATAGAAGTGAGATTGATGGCATCTTTGACCAGATAATGAGCAAAGCAGATTCCACCAATTCTATTTAGTGTTTTGAATGAATAATAAAACAATAATTGATTGAGTATGATATGAAGAATTATTAGACCTCAGGGACTTATCTGCTTTGAGCAGTCTTTGGCTTTGTCAGATAACAGTAAATAGTTTTACATTATACCTTGGTTTGTGTAATTACTCAATCTGAACGGACTTTGAAAGTTATCACCAACTACTGAAGGTAGGCTACTGTGTAATCTACATTGCAACGTGATCATTAAGTTTGTTTTATTCAACAGAGTGAAAGCAAACAGCATTAAAATCTTAAACAAAAGGTACGCTATGCGTACATGTATCTGCGCGAAATCTTGTAAGATCTTAAGAAAAATCTTATAATATTTTTCTTACACGATCTTACAAGATCTTCAAGATAATTAAAGAGAAAGTACACGTTCTCCGACCGAAATAATTTTTTATTATGTCTCACAAATACTGTGGTAGATCACACTCACAAGTTTACTATAAGTCACGTTAAAAATACTTACCAGTTTTATCAACAATATCCCCTGTCTTCGAAAATAATGTGTTTTAATGCAAAACTAACAGCCGTATTGGGATATATCTTCATGAAGTTGAGCCGGACACCGCGGGTCTAAAGTACACCCCTGAATCGTCTGTAGGTTTGTTTCATTTTGGAAACTTATACCCTTAGATAGAGCGTTAAATTATGTACAACATATGTGAATTAATAGCGTAATAATGCGATTTGATATTTGCGCTCATCTCAGTTCAAATAGATTTTTCTTCGTTGCTATTCTATACGATTTGTTCTAATTCACATATGTTGTACATAATTTAACGCTCTATCTAACCGTGCAAGTTTCCCAAATGGCGCAAACCTACAGACGATTCAGGGATATACTTTAAATATGACCGCGTTTGACCGTACGCCAAGTAAATAGCGTAATAATGCAATTTGATATTTGCGCTCATATCCGTTGCTATTTTATACCATTTTTTCTAATTTACATGTTGTACAGAATTTAACGCTCTATCTAACTGTAGAAGTTTCGTGAATGGCATTAAGTTACAGACAATTCAGAAAGTATCCCTGAATCGTCTGTAGGTTTGTGCCATTCACGAAACTTGTACAGTTAGATAGAACGTTAAATTATGTACAAGATATGTGAATTTGAAAAAAACGCATGGAATAGAACCCTGAAAAATCGTAGTATTTTAATCCAAAACTTTGTCGCTTCGGAGGACTTCGTCATATTATGTAAACACGATCGGATAAAAAATACTTGTTTCCATCGTTCAAACTGACAGCTCGTACATGACGCCAAAAAATTCTGAGCTTTGATTGGCCCTGATTTAATCGTCGCGCATTGGTTAGAGTAAAACAAAAATGTTAACACACACACAAACACACACACAAACACACAACACGATAGCAATATATCTGCTGCGCAGATACAAAAATAGGTACGCAATGCGTACATGTGCTGTTTACTTAGGAGTATAAATTTGAACATTTGGTTTTGAAACACAAAAGATATAGACAGAATTAATTAGGAGAAGAACGCATGAAAATATGTGAAAAGCAAACAGACACACAAAGAAATTGATCTTATTTTATTAATTGCAACATGGCATATTACTTTACATACATCTTCACTGGCTGTATAAATTAGTATAAATTTACAAGTTTCTATCACAAATCCTTGAATTTCATTGGCTACCGCAGGAGTTACTATCCGCTGAAAGAAACCTCTGGCGATAATTAAGCCAATGACAAGCCTTTTTTTAACTAAATTGACAAATCACAAAATGTGTAGTATGTCACGATCAATGATTAGTAGAGCCAGCGGTTGTTCTGTTAAGCAACAATGGCGCCGAAATTATAAATGGAGTGCGCAAATGACAGAAAAAATTGAACATTTTCGCGAAGCAATAAGTTCTACAGATAACCAAAACGGCTACAAAATGGTTAGAATGGAAATTAGTAATGGTAAGATCGTTAAATTGTTTATCTGTGTTCGTTTAAAACGAAATTTCTGCAAACAAACCACATTTCAAAATTACGTTTGCTATTGATAAGATTTCGTGATATAAGGTTACATATTTTTAAAATGAATGTGTCTTTCAACTTTTTGTCATTTTTACATATCAAATGAGTGGAAATATATTGTTTCAATATTGTACATGACACCCCATGCTAAATTATGCAAGAAAACTTTACTTTTCGACCAGTTACCGTCAGCGATGTTTTGCTAATTTTAGAAGTGGGGGGACGCTCTTGAAAATCAAATGGGCGTGGTCACTCGATTGGGCGTGGCCAATGGCCATGAAATTAAACAAGTGGGGGTTTAGTCTAATAGACATGCTTGTTAAAATATGTCACATTTATTCTAGTTAAACAAACAATATATTTGATAATTATATATTACATTCTGCTTATGAACGCAGGCGACAAACTGATTTGTAATTTAAACTACTGTTTGATGTAAAAATGTCTAAAATATCTGAGCTTTAAAGTAATTTCCAGACGGCTTGCTTCGTAGTTGTCTCTTCATTATCTTCCAACTTGCGTTTCTTTACTCTTTGATCATCTGCTGAATCATGTTAATGTTCTTATTGAATCATTTTATGTTCCCATTGATCATTTTAATGTTCATTTTAATGTTTAATTTCGCGATTGCGCGAAAGACTATACTAATTATATCCTGCTGGCCTGCTGGGCTGCTGCCTGACGTTATCCGCGCTTATGACAATAAGTATTTATCTAAGCGGACGTCAATTATCAGACTCTAGTATTTTTGTGCTAGTCTGCTAGAATTTTCTGCAAGTATATCAAGTTTCAGGGAGATTAAAATAGTGACAAAATTACGTTCTGAAGTATTTCCGTAGGATGCTGAGCAATTATTGCCAAAAATAACACGTATGTAGAACAAGTGATAGCCAAAATTATTTGGACGGTGTCGAACGGCGTTCACTGAACTTCACTCATATTTAATCCCTGCCAGGGGGAACGGCGTTCCCCCATGTTTGATTTTGGCAGGGGGGACGCCGTTCCCCTGGTAAAAAAGGTGGGGGGACGGCGTTCCCCCGCGTTCCCCCTGGAAAACATCACTGGTTACCGTACGGGGCAAGGAAATGTCCGAAATGACAATGTTGAGCGTTTGTTGTTGGCAGTTAAAAATTTATTAAACGAGCCTCAAAGAATACGTTATGGTATTACGAGGGGGAGTTTGGGAGAACGAGAAATTACACTGTCTGTGGATGGCGTTTGATGGCGTACTGGATGGCGTATAATGGTGTTTCGGTACAAATTTTAATTAGAACGATGGCGTATTGCCTGGATGGCATAATCTATCTATCTATATATATATATATATATATATAAAGTTGTTGTGTGATAATTAATAAGCTCTTCAGGTGCTAATACAATAATGATTAAAGAGTGGTATGTTATTTATATACTAGTAATATTATATTACAAAGTCCTACGTCAATGGATTCTAATGCTAATTAGTGCTATTTCTAAATATTACTATAGTATTGTTTACGCCCACTATTTACAAAAATATATATATTTCGGCGGTAAAAACATGTTAACTAGAGTTCAAGTCAGGATCCAGTAGTTTTATTATTTCTGCTTCTTTCGATTCTCGTTGAAGTCGGTTTTGGGCATTACATTGGTAAATCGGCATTATTTTGAATTGTCCGTTGTTGCATGTCGCCAAGTGTTTGCTAGCTGTTAAATGTCGGTATTCATCGTGACGGATCTGTTCTTTGTGTAAGGTGACTCTCTTCCTTAGATTTTCGGTTTGGCCAATATAAAAGCGTTCACATTTAGTACATAAAATTAAATATATTATATTTCTTGCCAGTTCATAGAGATCTTGATATCCCAAACTTTCCCATTTTTTAGTTTGATTGAATTTCCGGTGATAATCAGATTACAGAAAGTGCCGCCGCAACTAAGTGCCGCATCTAGCTTCACCGCACGAAGTGCTTGTGGTTGGGATAGGTGCCTTCTGATTTGAATTCCGCTCGCGTTAATTCCTGTTTTAGAGGTTTTTTGGCTGGCGACGGCTTACTATTCAGTTTGTTTTGTCCATTATACCTTTCATTGGTGCTGGGTTATTTAAGAATTTTATGTCTTGTTTTATCCTTCCGATAATTTTTTGTGGGTTGTTCGGGTTGTGAGGTACACAACGAGTGGAAGAACTTTCGTGTCTCCCAATTTCTCTTTTGTTGATCTTAGATCTTTCAGCGGTATTGAGGTTGCCTTTTTTATTCCTTAATAAAAAAGGCAACATCAATACCGCTGAAAGATCTAAGATCAACAAAAGAGAAATTGGGAGACACGAAAGTTCTTCCACTCGTTGTAACTCACGTTGTGGTTACCATATCGCTGTTTAAACGTGTTTGCCGTCATTCCGATGTACTGTTTCATCTTCCCATCATCTGCCGTTTTCACTTGGGCTTTGTGCTTTTCGCCAAGCAATTTCTCTGGAGTGGGCATTCATTAGGAATTCTGCAGTTGCATTTTCTGGCCTCTAACGGGGTTGTCGTTTTCGTGAGGACACGGTTATGTTTAGAAATAGTCTCTTCCATGATATTTCCTAATGATACTTCCATAGATATTTTCCATGCAACTGTAACTGACTTTGATGGCGGTGTTTCTGTTAAAGATTTTGTGTAAAAGGTTTGTTCTTGGGAAAATGCGTGTCAACGAGTCGTAGAAAGTTTCGTGCGAAGTTGGTATGCTTGGCGAAAAGACGTGACGCGTGAAACTCAGAGTAGCAACGACTACATTTTAGGATTCAAACTGTTATATATATATATATATATATATATATATTATAGTTGCTGCATGGTGGTGAGCCAGACACTGCATTTAATATTGTTATTTTCACCGTCCCAAACTGCACTGCAGAAACAGTGTGGGATAATTAAACATAAATATTTTTGGTTTGGAAAAAAAAAAAGGGTCATGTCCTATTAGCATGATGTGGTATATCCCACATCCAGTCTTTGATTGTTATGAATATATATGAATAAAAATTTAACAATTATTCACCGAAGCGGAGGTGAATAGTGCTAGGATATTCACCGAGCCCGCTTATATATATATAATATATATATATAAATATATATATATAAAATAAATAATAAATACAAAGGCATATACACACATGAAACATGGATCAGTCACTGACCAGTGAGCACAACGCCCAACTCGAAAGCGATTTTATTTATATCTGAATTATCGATCAAACGATTTCTTAGTACACTTCGAGAGTTTGGTGTATACTGATATAGTTCGTTTAATAAGAGAACACTAAAGAGGGCTTTGATGGAGAACACGGTTGAAGACTCAACTTCTATCAGTTTAGTGAAAGATTTATGGGCAGTATAAAGTCAAGACACTTTTCAAAAGAGCGACGAGGGAGCAACGAAATACGAGTTCTATTTTCACTGGTGATCATTGGCGATCTTGTTGACTATTATGTGGCGCGGGTCGTGTTGAATATTTCGAGTTCCAAGACAAGCAAGCATGCCAACAAGCAACATGCTGACATTATGGCTACCGCTGACGTTGGACAGCGTTAGTCTCAAAAAATAGAGTACAGTGATTTATATATAGTCAATGCCAATTGGTCTTTCAGAGTAACGTTTGATTTACGATATATTGTTATAACAAGAGCTTAATCAGTTTACATTACCGCAGTTTAATCTGGGTTTTAATTATTCGCTAGATTTTATTCATTGTCAGTTATTCATAGTCTGATTATTTTATCAGTTGTCGTTCTCAAATAAGCTATTACATCGACTCTTTATTTGCTTGAGTTGCTTGATGTTTGCTAACTTCCGCGCAAAATCTACAGCGAATAAAACAATGAGAGCAATCTCTGCAATCAGGGCCGCGCCTTTGAGGCAAAAGCAGCGATAATCATTGTAGTGATTTTTGCGGCTGCAGTTTCTAGCCACTCGTACCATGCCATATAGACTTTCTCAAAGTCCTTTTCAAACATTTTTGACCTTTCGGTTCCTCGTTGAAAAGGACTTTTCCCACCTGTAGCGCGCCAAAATTCACCGGTGAATTTTTCGACCGCTGACGTCATTCGGGAAGTAATTATATTCAGGCTAAAATTGCTATGCAAGTGCTATCCCTTTGGAAGTTGAGTTAAACAGACTCTTGAAAACGTTTTAGTAGGGGTAGGAACTACTTTCCATTGCATGTACGACAACCCGCGAAACACGTCAAACAGGGCGAAGTACATTTCAGCGATTTCCCGCCAGAATATTTAATAAGATTAAAAAACCTGCAGGCGAAACAAGTCCGTCTCTTTCCTCCCGCTTTTCCGCTCTCCCGCCTTTCCACCCGCCCGCAAAAACTAGCGCTAAGAGGCGGACTTGGAGCAAGTCTACATGCCATACTGCTACATAGACTTTTTATCACCGTTCAAAGTAACCCAGCTGTGTAGGTATCTTTAACCACAATCGATATCTACCTTGGTCATTAAATTACGAGAAGCCAAAAACACTTTTCCATCTTTTTTGAAATGCACCGTATGCGGACCTTCCTTGGACTGAACAATCAGTCCACGCGATAGCTGCTTGGATCATTTCAATCATTTTCTCAGGAAGATATTTCTTAAGCCGTTTCAGAATATGAACAGGCTCGTCAGCGAACTCTTTCGCCATGTTCACTTGTTCGGCAGCAGCTTCTCGAGCAGCTTGAACTACGGCCTGATATTTTGGTTGATCCTGTTTAAGTCGATGCATTTGTGTGGGAGCACGCTTCTCCATCTCCAGCATGGTTTCTTGCACAGCATTTTCAACGATTTCTTCATTGGAATTAGCCATGATCGTTTCCCCCTGAATTAATAAAGTGAGTAAGGTATTATAGATCTTTCCAATAGCACTGCATGTACATCATGCAATACTACTAAACACAATTGATCGTTAATATAGAAAAGAACAGACCTACCTATAACAGAAATACGTTAAATTACCAAGGAAATATAATGAAAAGTTAAACCTTTGAGAACTCAATCTGTGTATCAACTGTAGCTGCACGAATTTGTCCAGCTTATATACTAAACGCTTGAGACAAGTCAGACGGGGTTTCAACCTGTAACATTCCATCAATTCATCAAAGGCGGTCGGTCAACAATGTCAATGTTTGATGTGATCAGATAACATCACGATATTCTGTATACTTCCTAGCTATCTATAAGTTGTCTGCACGCAGGCTATATAGAAATTTCTGGCCAGTGGTACAAAAAAGAACTATTCGATCCGTCTTTGCTTGTCAACGACCTGTCGAATGAACTTACAGTAGCCGTCTTTCGACTTTCATAATATTTGTCACTATATACTGACCGCGCTCGATACAATTAATAACAGGATATTCTGATCGTCTTTTTACAAGATATAGCAACGCACCAGCTAAATTATACTGCATGTACTAGATTATGAAGTGGTTGTGGTATATAAGACAATTAGCAGCACGTCGCTGTATTGACATTATTAGTGAAAAATACTTCTCAGCACTTACTTTTATCTATTTCCCAGTAAACAGGATGTAATATAATATATACTTCAGTGCTTTTCTTCGAAAAACTGATTAAACTGTTTTTCACCGAAATCACGATAATTGATTATTAAGGTAGCTCCATACAGTTTCTAGAAAAATGGAAAATACAAGATTGAGAGACCAAAACACGTGCATAAACAATTCGGAAAAAGGATAAAACTAAATGTTATGCATAGTTAAACAGTCTGACAATCAAAAACTGTTATTACCAAAATAAATAAGCAACAGTTTGTTGCTTACAACAAAATGGACTAACAAGTTAATGAACGGAGGAAATAAGAAAAGGAGTTTCAAAATAGAGACTCCTGCCAAATTACCCTTCAAACTAATTTAATTCGAAAACAACTTTGGTGACCCCCATTTTTTTCCATTAAAACTTTTCTTGAAGTATGAGTAATCAATAAGCCGATTTAAAAAAAATTCTGTTGACTCAAATTTTTTAAAAATTAACAAACATGATTTTCCCAAAACAAAATTGTTCGTTCTACAGAATTTTTTTTAAATCGGCCTATTGATTACTCATGCTTCAGGAAAAGTTTTAATGAAAAAAAAATGGGGGGTCACCAAAGCTTTTTTTGAATTAAATTAGTTTGAAGGGTAATTGGCAGCCATTTTGAAACGTCATTGTTGCCATAGCAACAACTGTTACTATTTATTTGGCTACAGTTTTTGATTGTCAGAATGTTTAACTATACAAAACATTTAGTTTTATTCTTTTTCCGAATAGTTTTACACGCGTTTTGGACTCTGAAACTTGTATTTTCCATTTTTCAAGAAATTGTATGTAGCCACCTTAAGCCTAGTTCTCATATGTCGCCGATGATCGCCGTTCTCATTTGTCGCAGATGGTCGGCGATAATCGGCGATGACGCTTCACATTTCCCGCCTAAAACATCAAAAATCAAAATGCTGGCGTTAAAGCCTAGTTCTCATATGTCGCCTATGATCGGCGATGAGGGCTATGCGACGTCGGCGACATATGAGAACGTGCTTCAAATGTCATCGGCGACCGTCGGCGATCATCGACGATCCAATCGCAGAAAAGAAAAAAGTTTGTTTCTTGCGATAGTCGCCGACCTGAAAAACACATGAGAACGTGCATTGGCGATCATCGGCGATAATTTTCTACAACCCAGTCCCCATCTCATGGCGCATTCCAATTCTGGTGAGAGAGGTATTCTGCTCCTGCATTCGTTTTTCACAATATATGGGCAACCAGTTTAATAAGATGCTTCAGCCTCTCAGGACTCATTCTTAACATTTTTTTAAAGTACTCCATATCGTGCAAACGTAACTCTTCGACTAAAATGTGAAATTGGCTCTGCTGTTGGCGCCTCTTAAGCATTTCTCTTCATACCAAGAATCTTCTTTTCGTGGCTTGTTCAATACAAAAGGGCTCGTTTTTATCCTCAGAAGTGCGGATAATTAATTGTAGTTGTACAAGCAATAACTCAACCTTCTGTTTAAACGCCGGCATTTTGATTTTTGAATGTTTTATGTCGGGAAAATGTGAAGCGGTCAACGCCGATTATCGCCGACCATCTGCGACAATATGAGAACTATCTGATCGCCAATGATCGCCGACGTGATCGCCGATCATCGACGACATATGAGAACTAGGCTTAAACAGAAGGTTAGTTATTGCTTGTCAACCACAATTAATTATCGCGCTTCTGAGGGAAAAACGAGCCCTTCTTGTATTGAACAAGCCACGGAAAAGAAGATTCTGGGAAAAGCTGGATTTCCACTAGGCGTAAAATATCGCGCGCTCGACTTTTCTATTGTACAAATTGAATAGTTCTCTACTTCGCTCCACATGGAAACTCACAAGACAAAAGAAAAAAGTCAAACGCGCGACATTTTACGCCTAGTGGAAATCCAGCTTCACATTTCCCGCCTAAAACATCAAAAATCAAAATGCGGCGTTAAACAGAAGGTTAGTTATTGCTTGCCAACTACAATTAATTATCGCGCTTCTGAGGAAAAAACGAGCCCTTCTTGTATTGAACAAGTCACGGAAAAGAAGATTCTTGGTAAGAGAAATGCTTAAGAGGCGCCAACAGCAGAGCCAATTTCACATTTTAGTCGAAGATTTACGTTTGCACGATAGGGAGTACTTTTTAAAATTTTTAAGAATGAGTCCTGAGAGGCTGGAGCATCTTATTAAACTGGTTGCCCCATATATTGTGAAAAAAGAATGCAGGAGCAGAATACACCAGAATTGGAATGCGCTATGAGATGGGGACTGGGTTGTAGAAAATTATCGCCGATGATCGCCGATGCACGTTCTCAAATGTTTTTCAGGTCGGCGATGGTCGGCGATGGTCGGCGACTATCGCAAGAAACAAACTTTTTTGTTTTCTGCGATTGCCGCCGATGATCGCCGACGGTCGCCGATGACATTTGAAGCACGTTCTCATATGTCGCCGACGTCGATCATCGGCGACATATGAGAACTAGGCTTAATAAACAACGGAACTGTACAAGTTTCTAAGAATAACAAGAAATTTGTTTTACCTGGAAAGGTAGCAGCTATAGCTTATCGTGATTTTATTTGAAATTAACAGAGGATTTAATAAAATAATTGCTGTATATAAAAGATCTGACTGTACCAACCGGGAATCAAACCCAAGGGAATCGAATCAACTACCAGCGGTCGAGTAAGTTATTGAAACACACCGTAAGGACAGTTAGAGATTTGAAAAGAACGGCGATGTTTAAATGTGAAAATATCTGACTGTAAAACTGACTGACTGCTAGTACTCACAAATTACCTCTCATGCCTGGAAACTTGTACAGTCTTATTGTCTTTCTCACGAACTAATGATGTTCGGTTATATATAGTGCATTCCAAAATCAATTAACTACAGCATATATAGCCGGCTTTTATATTCACCAAGACATAATGAAACTTATTTTAGCAACCTTGGTCTGTTTGTTGCAGAACATGAAAGGTTCACCAACTTCAGGTGACAATGTTTGGAGATTATTAATTCAGTAGGTGCTATAATTCTTATAATTCTTAAGTCTATATCAGTTTTCAGGGGTGAATATATTCACCCCTGAAAACTGATATAGAGTTAAGAATTATAGGTTTGTGGATCGGCGGCTTTGGTTCTAAAAACCAGTGCGGATTTCGGTTCTGATCAAAATTTCTGTCGGGTTTGAGGATCCTGTAAAAGTGGCGGATTGCACATTTTCCCAATAATTGACCTCAGTTCGTAGATTTTTCTTGTAATTTCCCACGGAACATCCTGAATCTTATTCCTGTGTCGGCTTGTGGATTTTGCCTTTATTGATCGGATTATATCATTGGCGAATAATGACGATCTTTCATTGTCATGCAGGAAAGAAATGATCATAGACGGGCCAATACAAGTTCAAGTAGTTTTCAGCGTGGCCTTGAAATAGAATTTGCGTGAATAATCGCTTCAGTGCACACGAAACAATGGCTCCAAATCAATGTTAGCAATGAGATCGTAATTCATTTACTGTTATACTTTATATCCAACCTATTCGGATTTCAACACAAAAAGTGCAGATTGGCGGGTTTGACCCAAAAATTTGCGGATTGTCGGATTTCAATACCTCCATTCACCCCCCTTGTTGCATATAAGCATGAAATCTTTTAACTTGCGTTCATGCATGTGAGTGGCCTAGCTCGCGGTTACGGGACTGATTTAATGTCACGAAAATCTTATTACGAGTATTCATGCATTACAGAATAACATAACAAAACAAAATTGCCCTTGTTTTTCAGTTTAGCACGCATAGTATTCTAATTCCTTTTGCAGTCTTAGAAAGATTTTCGTGATATAAAATGAGTTCGGTGTTTGACCGTGGCGAAAACTTCTTGGGACACCAAGTAAAAATCGTAAAAATCATCGCAACATGCAATTTCGGCCAGCATTGTCACTTGCTTCATAACCGAATATTCTTGGTATTGTTGAGATGAGCGTTGTTCGAGATGCAGTTTTTGTAAGATTATAGTGAAGGTAAATGTTTTCAATTTACTATCAGTTAAGATTCAAACTCGCAGGAAACATCTTGATCCCAAGAAGGGGATTCGAACCAGTTGTGCGTCTGTCCTCTAATGCATCACGGGCAACAGCCAATCAAAATGCGTCACATTAATGATCCATTAAAGGCGGCCTTCAATACCATAGTTGAAAAATTAGCGGGAAATTTACTGATAAGTCTGGAAATTTTATGACGTCGATCAGCACGAGTCAAAACGCGCGAAAAGTTTGGAAAATTTGCACAGTATAAGAAGAAATTAAACCTTTTTACTACATGTTCTTAAAAATATTCTATAGGACAATATATTTTATAAACATTAAAATTTGGTAATGTTGACCAAACCATCTGAATTCTACATTAATTTCGTACTAAAATGTTTCCCGAAGCAATGTCTCAAACTGCGAAGCTTGACGTGTTATGATAAACTTTATTAAAGAAAAACAAATTACGGGTTGAGATAGATACGTCGTACAATTCAACACGACATGCACGAACAATTTGGGTCAGTCCTAAAAATTAGGTTGTTTGTCTGAGGCTTTAGTTTTTAAAAAATCTTTAATCTTAAAATGTGATTTTTTTTTATTGGAAGCGTCTCTAATATTATGAGGAGTGTCGCTGAAATTTTGGCGATATCGATTCTTTGGTTATTGTAGTTTATGGCAGTATGCAAGACATGCGATGATGTCATCTAAGGCAAACAGAATTGTGTCGTGTATACTACGAAAATTGTGTATAAAATTTCCACTCAAACGTTACATGTATTATAAATAGGTACGCGAAGCGTACATGTGACTACCGCTTTTTACACAGAAACACTGTTTCTTTATGATTATCCATATCCAAACACTGTGATGTATAATTCAGTCAACAACAAGAAGTCGTTTTTAACAGAAACTTTAATGCAATCATATAGACAGTTACCACGAATCAAAATATTATTTAAATCAGGAGAATCCCAGGTGTCAATATTATGTTTAATGTATCTAAAGATTATGGCAGTAAATGACAGTTAATGACATTGCCACGCATTGTTTACCTGCATTATCACCGAACTTCGACTGATCTCCTTGACTAAAATTAGCACGAACAGTTTCAAATACATTATTTGATACAATGTAGGACCTGGGTTTTCTTCTACGTCATTTGACAGCCTTAGAAGCAATGGTACATATACATGCTAACACATCATTTGATGGAACCAAGACATTACTTCATTCGAACTTTGATATTGCTAGCTCAACGACACGTTTTAATGTTGGCAAGTAAAACACATGTAAATAAAACATCATTAACATTGTATTCCAAAAGGACCCTTTCAAACGACGTTCATTATCTTACCTGCCATAAATATGCTGTGACAGCCGATTCTAGATAGATATTGTTCTAATGTAATGCACCTATCAATGTAAACCCCGCGGGTTGGGGTGCGGGCAAAGGGTGGGGTGCGGGCAAAGGGCCGGGATTTGACAAAAAATGAACATTTGAGTAAAATGCCCGAGGGTGGGGAATTGTATATGGATCAAATGTTTCCAGAACGCACCTGGGGACAGATTCAAACGAGATTGTACACTGCACCAAGTCAAATGTTTTGAAAACCATTTAAATGACCAAATTTGAACAAGTTTAAAGAACATGCTGGTACAAAAGCTAGTGCAAAAACAAAGCACAGCAACATGTTTAAAGCGATTATATGAATAAATTCAATATTAACGAATTATTAATGATGAAAGACACCAGTCATATACATACCCGTATATGCAAAGGCTGAACGTTTTTAACCAGATGGATAGTTGAAAGCAAAGATAGATCTATTTGTATTTTACTCACCTTTGTAGACTGCTCTCGAACTCTCGAAGGACACACGAAGGTAAACTGACTACACGAGAAGACCGTTCTTATTCACTCGTCTCCAGGACGTTTGCAATCAATACCGTACAGTAAGTCAAATGTCTCGAACCCAGCCTAGTTCCTAGGCCTCTCTTTTTAACGTCGAGCGGCAGACCGAAATTGTGAGAGGCCTGGAATAAAATGTTTTGCTTGGCCTCAAATCTGGCCCCAAATTATACAGGCACAAAACGGCCGTTTGGCGGAAAATCAAGGTAGATAACACTCACGTCGGTCTGCACAATTCTTTATAAACATCATATAGCAAGTTTGGTCTACTCCCGAAACGTTAAAATAGCATATTTCGATTTGTATAAATGTGTTTCAACACAATCACTTCCTACGCCGAACACTACTTTATAAAGCCTCGTATGTAACAACCTTTTAACGTAATGTAAAACAAAGAAACCTACTCGTTTGCTGTCTGCTCTCAAGAAAAAGTTTGTTTAAGTGCCATCGTTCATAAAGATTAAAGAATCTGGGCCAACATTTTCCGCTAGTCCTCTCGCTCGATCCCTATTCTGTGACGCCACCAAAATAAGTTCGAGAGAAAAGAGGACTAGTCTGTCTCTACCCGCGGGGAACAATTTATGGTCAAATGCGCGCCCGACTGCGGGGGTGGTTTTCGATGTCAAATCCGCGCCCTTTGCCCGCACCCCCACCCCACGGAGTTTACATTGATAGGTGCATAATGCCCATTTTAAAATTTTCGCTAATAAAATTTCACAATTATATTAAATAGATGACGTCACCCTTGAAAATTTACAATGACAAAAAACCGCGTGTTTCTCGCGTGGGTTTGACGAGTAAACGACGAGCACTTCAAACTGATTTCAAGCTTTCAGTTTCTCAATAAGTTTCTCAGTTTCTCAATAGTTTCTCGATAGAAGTAGTATCACAACAATGTTTCAGTAGATAGAAGGGTAACTTTGACGCTCAGTCAGACCGCTGGCTTGGGTCTGCCCAAACCTTTCGTTCTGAAAGTCTCGATAGCGTAACCTTGACGCTCAGTCAGACCGCTGGATTGCTGGCTGGATTGGGTCTGCTCAAAACTTTCTTTCTGAAAGTCTCGATAGCTCTATCCTCCGCAGAGGTTCTTTCGGAGATCGGCTATGTCGGGATCGCGTCGGAGATGCGTCGAAATCGTCAGCTGGACATAAGGAGTGCGAGCGGATAGCGAAAGAGAAAGCGAAAAAAGAACCTCTGCAAGATTTGTGTCAATATGGCGGCATCAGGGGGGTGTCAATAACTTTTGGAACTGCGGGTTGTAGAAAACATGTCGAATATAGCAGAAGGTTACACGACCACAGTTAATTGAATGTGTGGACAAACTAGGAAAGTTCGTTGTTTCAATGTGAGCTACTCGTCGGCCGATATAAATATGTTATCCTCTGATATATTAAACGGCAAAAGACTGAGTATATTTTGTCTTTTTTACAAGAAAGACGTATTATAAACATGTCATAATCACTTACCAACAAATATGTTAATTACTAGTATAGACGTGGATGGCTTAGTTATCCGTGAATTAGCAAGTCGTGCAAGAAACCGACATCTTGTGCAAGAAACCGACAGAAATCTGGCAGAGGCTAAATGTAATTTTCCGTTGGACTAGTTTCACCCGCACTACTTATGTCCAGCTGACGCCTCCGAGCATCTCCGACGACACCCGAAACCTCCAATCTCCGAAATTTAACTTCTGCGGAGGAGAGAGTCTCGATAGCGTAACCTTGACGCTCAGTCAGACCGCTGGATTGGGTCTGCGCAAACGTTCGTTTCAAAAATGAATAAAACAAGATGTTGAAGAACACCTAAAACAAACAAATAAGGCACCCAGTCAGCTCAGTCCTCAGTTTGAGACTTGTGTCAGATTGAGATTGATTTAAGATAAACAACGTCACAGTTTTAAAACTACTTCTTACCTTGTAACTGAGAACGATAGAATTGAAACTTTTCCGAAAAGGAAAGATTTATTGAAAGGCAGTGACAGCAATCGAAACGACAATCCAAACACGAGGTTCACAGTGGTTTCACTTTCGCTTATTATACCCCCCCCACGAACAACGCGAGCACTTCTCGAGTACCTGGCGATGATGTCGACTATTTGACGATCTTGTCAAATATGTGGCGATGGCTGTCGAGTATGACGTAGTGAGGTCCAAGACAATCAACCGGCCAAGCAAGCAACACGCCAACTTATTAGTGGCACCAGTGAACTCGATTTAAGTTAAAATCTGATACCTTGAACGCTAATGTCCAGTCATTCGTGGGGCAAAAAGTGAGGCAAAAAGTTCCAGGTTACTGATTATTGGTAATTCTAGATGAGAGGATATGCTGTATTTCAACAGAATATTTTAGTTTCCAGACTTCTTAATTTAAGAAATATAATTATTTGCTTTCTCTCAAATGCTGACTATTTTTATTAGTGTCAGTGATAATGGAGGGAGGTTCCACAGACTTAACTAATATGAAACTATATAATATTTGAAGTTGCAGCGAAGCTTGCGATATGACGGAAAACAAAGAAAAAATGATTATTTGACCGAAAAAACTAATCGGTTTCTATGACGACTAGTGATGACTTGAACTACCTTTTTCAGTTTGGTGGTCTGTAAATAGTGTAAACTTTTGGGAAATTTTGGTGAATAATTTTAAAGCGCTTATGCAGCAAAAAAAATTTGGGGAGAGACTCCTTTATTTAATAAAATAACTTTTGAAGTTTTTAAGATTGACGCTTGCAGCTCTTCCATATCTCACTTCGTTCTTTAGATATTGAGATTTGTTTTATATGTAAACAAGACGCCTTGTCAGGCGTTCACTCGGGCTACTGCAAACTCGCAGCTTAAATTACCTATAAAAGTCTAAACATCATTGGTCAAAACACAATCTAATTCTCCGATAGAAAACACAATTCGCAATACACAAAAACACTCGATTGCCTGTATTTTTATTAAAAACGTATTTCCCACACAAATTACCATAAGCGTTCATATGAGTCGAGTCCCTTCTGGTGTTTAATTATCAACACAGCACGATCATGTTTAATCAGCGATTGTAAACGTATATAAGATCAAGATACCTGCCAGCGACATTACGGAACAATAGCTATGTCTGTGAACCACAGCCTGAACACGTCCAAGAAAGAACACTTGACTTCAAACAACTTGATCAAACATCAGGATTCAGGAAAGCGAAGAAAGAAAACATGAAGATTAGCATTTAGCACCCATCATCAGCCGCGCAAGGCCTGATGGGATGACGTAATGATCGCCATTTCGAAACATAGACAAAAAAATAATAAAAATAATAACGGAGCCGAAACCTAGACTCGTCTACCACAGGTAGCCCGAGTAATAACATCACTTAGATGTCACACTGCATAATGACGTATTGGAAAATCTTGAATATCAATTTGAGATTATTTAACAAAATCACTTTTTAACTGTGCATGTGCTTCTGTCATCTGTGTATCGCAATACACTATACAGGAAAAGTTTCAAGTGATTTACTTGAAATATTGCAAGAATAGACATGATTTTCCAACATGTCATTATACAGTGTGACGTTTAAGTGATATTATTTGCATATCACGCAAATCCCAATACCTAAAGAACGAAAGATATGCATGGAAGAGCTGTTAACGTCAATCTTTATAACTTCAAAAGTTTCTTTGAAATAAGAGAGTCTCACCCCGAACTGTATTTTTTCGCGGCATAAGCCCTTTAATGATATACACGTTGTTGGAGACCATTTGCTTTATTATTGTGATTGAGTCACCACATGCTTATTTGCATATTACAACAACAATATTATTAAAGTCAGGAACAAAAAATTATACCACCAAACTTTCAACGACATTCTTTAGGATTTAGGGCATTTTGAGATGAAATACGGCATATATGCATGTGTGAAAAGAAAAATTTAAGTAAACTAAAGCAAAATAAAAATCGATGGGAATCACAAAGACCAATTTCCCTCAGCTTTAATTCGTTCAAATTCTTTCTTAAATATATATTTTAACTTTTTTGGTCCGTGGAATTTCCTGTGCACTTGTATGACCAGTTAAATCGTCTGGCGTTATAAGTAAAACTTGAGAGTCGGATGCTCTCGAGAAACCTTTAGATTATTTTATATAGGTTTGAAAAATCTTAAAAATGAAAATTTTAACATTGTATTTAAAATTTTTAATTATTCCGCATTGTATAAGCTTTAAGGTAAATTTACAAGATTTAAACACTAATGTTTACTCCCAAGAAAATTGAAATCATACAGTTTAAATTGTTTTTAGTTAAGGTTTGAGAACACAGCTGCAACATCATGTCTTGGTTAAATATTATTGATTAGAAAATGACGTCAAATGAACATTGGTGCTCTCGTAAGACCATCAATTTTATATCTATCTATATTCAACTATACTTTGACTAATTATAGCCCAGTCTACATATAGATCGGTTAAATGTGACATTGAGTGACAAATTAGGAAAACTACAAAATTGGGCAGCCAGAAGGCAGAATTATATATACTGAGTATATTCCGAAAAAAGGGAATTTTATTTTGAAAGGGAACATGAAAAATCTTTCCCCGACGTACTGCGAAATCTATTTATTTACATTAGCACAAAATTTAGTTACGAAATGCTGAGCTCAAATTTTTCTGAGCCACATGGAACTATCTGAAACAAAATTTTTCATATAGTTGGCATTGTTTTTTATTAACATGCTCGCAACTTGCTCCATAATTTATACGTACTCAAAGGAGCTACTTTAATAGGGTAATTCAATAAGAAAATCGGACGCTTTTATAATACTTGTTGGATGAAGTGCTCCCTATAAAATAAGGGCGAGTGG
Organism: Paragorgia papillata; assembly: GCA_035771165.1. NCBI lineage: Eukaryota > Metazoa > Cnidaria > Anthozoa > Scleralcyonacea > Coralliidae > Paragorgia > Paragorgia papillata. Next base: position 3,682,847 of record JAWNZC010000014.1, read on the forward strand.
TCTATATTACTATACATATATATTTTTGATTATTTTGATAAAGGGGCAGTGCCCGGAAACGTTAAAATAAATAAAGTTTTTTTAAAGTCTACTTGTGATGACTGGATTTATATATATATATTTATATATATATGTATCTATATATATATATATATATATTATATATATATATATATATACAAAGATGAAATATAGTTTTTTACCTTAAAGTCTTCGCTACCAGGTTCAGGTTTCACCCTAAAACGGGATCATGATGATTCCCGTTTAGGGTGAAACCTCTGGTAGCGAAGGACTTTAAGGTAAAACTATTAACTTCATACTTTGTATTTGCTCTATCTATATGGTATATCGAGCCACTCTCTAACATTTCGTGGAACCAAAACTCTCCTTATCTCACTTATATATATAATATATATATAAATATATATATATATATATATATATTATATATATATATAATTATATATATAATATAATATACATATTAGATCCACTCGCCCTTGTTTTATAGGGAGCACTTTATCCAACAAGTATTATAAAAGCGTTCGATTTTCTTTTTGAATTACCGTATTAAAGTGGGTCCTTTGTAGTACGTATAAATTATGGAGCAAGTTGCAAGCATGTTAATAAAAAACAATGCCAACTATATGTAAAACTTTGTTTCAGATAGTTCCTTGTGGCTAAGAAAAGTTTGGGCTCAGCATTTCGTAACTAAATTTTGTTCTAATGTAAGTAAATAGATTTCGCAGTACGTCGGGGAAAGCTTTTTCATGTTACCTTTCAAAATAAAATTCCCTTTTTGCGGAATATACTCATTATATATAATTCTGCCTTTTGGCTACCCAATTTTGTAGTTTTCCTAATTTGTCACTCAATGTCACATTTAACCGATCTATATATATAGGCTGAGCTATAATTAGTCAAAGTATAGTTGAATATAGATAGATATAAAATTGATGGTCTTACGAGAGCACAAATGTTCATTTGACGTCATTTTCTATCAATAATATTTAACCAAGACATAATGTTGCAGCTGTGTTGTCAAACCTTAACTAAAAACAATTTAAACTGTATGATTTCAATTTTCTTGGGAGTAAACATTAGTGTTTAAATCTTGTAAATTTACCTTAAAGCTTATACAATGCGAAATAATTAAAAAATTTAAGTACAATGTTACAATTTTCATTTTTAAGATTTTTCAAACCTATATAAAATAATCTAAAGATTTCTCGAGAGCATCCGACTCTCAAGTTTTACTTATAACGTCAGACGATTAAACTGGTCATGCACAGGAAATTCCACCGACCAAAAAAGTTAAAATATATATTTAAGAAAGAATGTGAACGAATTAAAGCTGAGGGAAATTGGTCTTTGTGATTTCCATCGATTTTTTTTTTTGCTTTATTTTACTTAAAGTTTCTTTTCACACATGCATATATGCCGTATTTCATCTAAAAATGCCCTAAATCCTAAAGAATGTCGTTGAAAGTTTGGTGGTATAATTTCTTGTTCCTGACTTTAATAATATTGTTGTTGTAATATGCAAATAAGCATGTGGTGACATCATCTATAATAAGCAAAGGTCTCAACAACGTGTATATCATTAAAGGGCTTATGCAGCGAAAAATAAGTTCGGGGGAGACTCTCTTATTTCAAAGAACTTTTGAAGTTATAAAGATTGACGTTAACAGCTCTTCCATGCATATCTTTCGTTCTTTAGGTATTGGGATTTGCGTGATATGCAAATGACACTTAGACGTCACACTGTATAATGAAATGTTGGGAAATCATGTCTATTCTTGCAATATTTCAAGTAAATCACTTGAAACTTTTCCTGTATATATAGTGTATTGCGATACACAGATGACAGAAGCACATGCACAGTTAAAAGTGATTTTGTTAAATAATCTCAAATTGATATTCAAGATTTTCCAATACGTCATTGTGCAGTGTGACATCTAGGTGATGTTATTTACATATAAAACAAATATCAATATCTAAAGAACGAAGTGACATATGGATCTATGTAGACTGAGCTATAATTAACCGATCTATGTAGACTGAGCTATAATTAGTAAAAGTTTGGTCTTACGAAAGCACTAATGTTCATTTGACGTCATTTTCTATCAATAATATTTAACCAAGGCATGATTCAGTTGCAGCTGTGTTCTCAAACCTTAACAAAAAGCAATTTAAACTGTATGGTTTCAATTTTCTTCAGAGTAAACATTAGTGTTTAAATCTTGTAAATTTTCCTTGAAGCTTATACAATGCGAAATAATTAAAATATAAATGCATATGTTAAAATTTTCATTTTTAAGATTTTTCAAACCTATATAAAGTGATCTAAAGGTTTATAGAGAGCATCCGACTCTCAATTTTTACTCTTATTAACGTCAGACGATTAGACTGGTCATGCACAGGAAATTTCACCGACAAAATTTGAACGAATTAAAGCTGAGGGAAATTGGTCTTTGTGATTTCCATAGATTTCTATTTTGCTTTATTTTACTCAAATTTTTCTTTTCATATACATGCGGTATTTCATCTAAAAATGCCCTTAATCCCAAAGAACGTCGTTGAAAGTTTGGTGGTATAATTTTTTGTTTTTGACTTTTAATAATAACTTTTTTTTTTTGTTCTCTTAGTAAGGTTGTTGTAATAATTATGCAAATAAAGCATGATGACATCATCTATAAGCAAAGCAAAATGGTAAAAAATCTCAACATGGTGTATATCATTAAAGGGCTTATGCAGCGAAAAATAAGTTCGGGAGACTCTCTTATTTCAAAGAACTTTTGAAGTTATAAAGATTGACGTTAACAGCTCTGCCATGCATATCTTTCGTTCTTTAGATATTGGGATTTGCGTGATATGCAAATAACACTTAGACGTCACACTGTATAATGACATGTTGGGAAATCATGTCTATTCTTGCAATATTTCAAGTAAATCACTTGAAACTTTTCCTGTATAGTGTATTGCGATACACAAATGACAGAAGCACATGCACAGTTAAAAGTGATTTTGTTAAATAATCTCAAATTGATATTCAAGATTTTCCAATACGTCATTGTGCAGTGTGACATCTAAGTGATGTTATTTACATATAAAACAAATATCAATATCTAAAGAACGAAGTGAGATATGGAAGAGCTGCAAACGTCAATCTTAAAAACTTCAAAAGTTCTTTTAAATAAAAGAGTTTCTCCCAAACTTATTTTTTGCTGCATAAACCCTTTAAGATTATTCACCAAAATTTCCCAAAATATTCCCGATATATATATATATATGCTAACTGCTCGTATAAAACAAGGGCGAGTGTTCTAATTATTATATATACATATATATATATATATATATATATATATATATATATATACTTCAACTATAAACAACTTTTCTTTTGTATCGTAGAGAAGTTTTATCAAACATTGTTCCAAATTTTCAGAAGCTTTACTTTTTTGTTTGCGGAAGTCCCCCATACAAAATGTAGAGTAATTCGATGGCATATGTGATAAGGTAAACAATCACTCACAAAAACGAGATTGTAATTACTTTGCTTCAAATTTGGTGTGGATATAAGTTACTCCATGGGCATAAGGGAATTTATTTTCTTGTTCGAAAATGTCAAACTGGATAATTTTCGCTACTAGTAACGCCACTGGTGGTCTATCACCAATAAACCACTAGTAGCTCAGCCAATCAGAATGCCGGGTTTGTAATAGACCATTTGTTGGTTGATACTAAAATTCATTAGGTATTCATAAAGAAAATTTAAAAGAAATGAATGTTTAATCAGGTGTTGTAAATCGGATACAAATTTGTCCTGATTTACATAAACTTTTCGATCGATTTTCTCAGCTTAAACAGCTTATTTAGTAAGCTTTGATAAACCTGAACAATTAAGTCGTATACAATTTTCGTGTCCAAACTGTATGGGATTAGTACAACGGTTCGCCTTCGGGGTTATTAATGCCCATACAGTTCGGCCGCTAATATTGCTTATTATACCCTCGCAATTAATCGTCCAATCAAATGTCTGCATTAGCGTCACGTGCCAGCCCAATATTTTACAACATATTGGGCAGCAACCTTTGGACAGGTGTACAAGGTATATTTACTTGTCACTCGCACGATTATTTGTTCGATATAATAAAATACCTATTGGATTAATCTTGGCCCAATATGGAAAATTATATTTAAGTCTCAAATTTTAATATTAAGCTCCACGTTCGGTCTCGCCCAATATTGAATTTTCGACTTAAATATTTTGCCATATCGGGCTTAGGTGAACCCAATAAGTTATAACAGATGACATTTACTAATAAAAAAACCCTGTATTTATTGCGTACGCGTATTTAAATTTTTTTTTACTATTTTTAAATAAAGTGTACTGTATATGATATATATATATAGATTTGTTCGTAAATTTACTGTAAATAAAAGACTTTTCAATGATTGAAAATTCAGAATTATGTTTTATCATTTTAGATAAAAAAACAATACCCATCACATGTATGCATGTCATTGTGGTCCAAAAGAACTCTGGAATTTTACCTATTTAGATGTTTGAAGACAAGACAAGACAAGACGAACACTGGTAACAAGACTGACACCTTTTTATAGTCTATTTTTGCTGGAACTTAATTTCGCGAAATGGGAAGGCCATATTTCGCGAGAACTAATTTCAGAAAAAAAGGTACCCCAGGAGAGTTTAATTTTCCGAAAATGTCGTTTAATTATTTCTTACAAACTAATTTGTCATCAATTACAACTCCTGCATGACTAGCTCTGAGCAAAAGTGTAAATTTGATTAAAGGCTAGGCCAAGCGTGGAAGTTTCCATCATGCAGTTGAAGCTATAATGCAACTATACTATACATATATTACTTGTGAAAATGTTGACGTTTACAAATTCTTACTTGCCAATGTGGTATGATACTAAAATTGAGAAGAAATAGAAGAAAATTCTAAAATCGTGTTTTTGTCGAATATAGCTCAAAATTTACTGTAGATTAGTCGTGGGTTGCTTAGATTTTAGCACAATGTAAAATTTCATAGTGGTTGCTTGGTTGCTATATGGGCAACAGGATTGTTTACACTTTGTTTTTCGGGGAAAAACTCTGTCAAATTCAATGGAAAATGTTTATCTTGTTCATATTGGGCTACCTGTGTTTTGTGGGGAGGAAGACTGGACCGGGGCACAGAATAGAAATACAACCAGAAGTCCCACTCGAGTGACAACTTGTCCGCATTTCTTTAATGCGCATGCCCGATATATTTACGCCATCCGACGCCATCCGATGCGATTCTACGCAATGTCCTACCCAATCCTGGCAAGTTCCCCCGGCAGTTTTAACCTTTTTGAAGGTCCAAACTGCCGGGAACTTGCCAGGATTGCGTAGGATGGAGTAGGATGGCGAGCAATCAAGATGCGCGAGGTGACATGCGCGAGGACATAAACTTCAAAGGTTTTGACGCGAGTTGGACGTCTGGTTGTATTTCTATTCTGTGACCGGGGCTCAGTTGTTTTGAGATATCAGCGGCAAAACAAGACATTTTTCTCTCGACCTTGTTCCATCGTTCAACTTCGAAGAATTCGACCCCGTTTCTTATAGTTTTTGCTTACAACTAGTGCCACAAGTATTCGTTATGGCAAAGCATAGTACTATAAGGCGTACGAAGAGGAAGTTTCAGGGAAATCAACACACGGAATGTAAGAAGAGAAAGACCGAAGAAAGCACTGATGTTGGTAAAGAACGACAACAAGCAGCCAGTTCGACGACAACGAATCCAGTTCAATCAACGTACACATAAGTCTGTTTCCTTTAAGAAGATTGGCCCCATTAACACAGTTGAAGATCAAACGATCAATCAACCATCCATTACTGGACACATGTTAGCGACATGGAATTACTTGCCAATGTTTTCTCCTCCTTGGGGTGTGCTGAATGTGGTAATTTCACTTTGGCTTTTATGGAAAACCATTTGGCTCGGAAAGGCTGTTGGTCAAGCCTTAAGTTTCTTTGTGAAAACTGTGGCTGGAAACAAGAGTTTTGTTCCTCTAAAAAACAGGCCAAAAACGTTGAAGTGAATAGGCGTCTTGTTTATTCAATGAGAACTCTTGGCAAAGGTCACAGTGGAGCAAAGAAGTTCTGCACTCTGATGAACATGCCACCACCTCCTGTGAAATGTGCCTACAGAAAAGCATCTCGGTCAATTGCCAAAAAAATTAAAGGCATTGCAAAGAAAAGAATGGCTGAAGCTGCCACTGAAATACGAAATGCCCAGGGTGCTAGTGGTGATGAAGTAGTCAACTGTGGGGTTTCGTGTGATGGAACTTGGCGGAGGCGAGGATTCTCATCTTTGAATGGTTGCATTGCTGTCCTGTCCATCGGATCGGGTAAAGTTTTGGATGCAGAAGCTCTGACCAAAGTTTGCAAGCAATGCCAGCTTCACTCTCACATGGATAAAGAGAGTGAAGAATATCGTAGTCGGAAAGCATACCATACAGTATGTAAACTGCAAAGCAAACTTTGATGGGTCTGCTCCCGCTATGGAGGCCGAAGGAGCGGAAAGGATTTTTGATCTGTATGGGGATGGTGACAGCAAGAGTCATCAGCAGGTGAAGGACATTTATTTAACAGATGTACTTGAAGTTAAAAAAAAAGAATGCATTGGGCACGTCCAAACGAGAGTTGGAACTGCTTTGTGGAAGATAAAAAAAGAGGATTCCAAACTCGATGGCAAGGGAAAGTTGACGGATAATATGATAGACAAACTTCAGAACTACTATGGGATTGCCATCAGATCAAATGTTGGCAATCTTGAAGGGATGAAGAAGGCAGTAGCTGCCAGTCTGTTTCATTGTGCTTCCAGTTCATGAGCATTGCCCACCGGGAGAGTCACGTTGATGTGCGTAAGGCAAAGAAAAGGGGGCCCCCAACGAGTATAAGCATGGTCCCGGCTTACCATTGGAGGTCATAGCCAAGGTAAAACCAATTTACCAGAGGCTTAGCCAGGATGACCTTCTTCTGAAGTGCCTGCACGCCAACCAAAATGAATCCCTGAATGGCATGATATGGCAGCGAGTGTTCAAGGACGTTTTTGTTGGCCGGGAACTGCTTGAATTTGGCATGTATGATGCAATTTCCCATTTCAACATGGGAGCCAAAACTATTCTAAAGCTGTTGGAGGAGTTAAATATTACCAGTGGCAAGTACACCCAACAAGGTTGTGGTTTGCTGGATAAAGAGCGAATTTATGTGGCCGAGTACAAGGAGAAGGACTCTTCAAAGAAGAGAAGAAAGGTATTGAGAGGAAAGAAAAAGAAGAAAGAAGATAAAAAACAGAAGGCAGAGGGTAAAACATATGCTGCAGGAGCATTTTAACTTGTATAGACACAAAGAAAGCTACTTTCACTGAAATCAAAACATTACTTAATCTTAAAATTCCATTTTCTGCATATTAAATTTTTTGGGAACTGTTCACAGCTTAACACTTCTCCCACTTAAAGTATTTAAGGTAGTGCCTTGGAATTTATGCTTCTACACAATAAACCTAAAAAAATTAGAATATTCTAATAAAAAATTGAATATTTTCTACACTATCTAGTGTAGCACTATCTTCATATAACATATTCTATTAATATCAACCTCATAGGTTATGTAATATTGAAGCTAGAGCTGTTGGCGTGAAGGCTTAAAAATGGCTTCTGAAGGGCGTGGCTTAGTTACCATGGCAATCATTTGATAAAATAAAAGTGTCACACAGTTTCGTTCAAAGGTCATGGGTAGATAGATGGTAGCAATAACAAATTCTATTGAGATAAGTTTGGGAAATTTTATAGTTTTAGTATCCCACCACCTTATTAGCAAAAAAGCTTCATAATACATGCTTGAGGAGGTCTGATGTTTTTCGCCTATAGTTATAACTTTTATGATGGGCATGCATGTGTTTTTTATTCTTTCGAGATCTTCCTTTCAATTCGCCGGCAAAAAAATTAGTAATTTTTACAGCACAAGGTATTTTATGTTGCAAAATATTTAAATTTAAAACCGTTTATAATTATAATTAATATGTTTTATAATAAAATCAAAATCAATTTAACTTTAAAAAATACGAGCATGATTTTTTCAATAAATAATATATACATTATGAAATATTTAAAACATGGGCAGCAGTGTTTTAGATCTGATAAAACACATACTGCGAATGTTTTAAATAGCTTCTAAAACGAGCCACGTGGTAAATTCATTGGCGTAGTAAGTTTGAAAAATAACGGTGTCTAAGCCGAGAAAATCAAAGCTAAAGTTTATGTAAATCAGGAGGTTTCTTTATCAGATATAAAACCGCGGACACGCTACTGATTTCCTTTCTGCTTTCCTCATGAATAATTAATGCATTTTTGAAGTACTGTTTAATAAACAAGCAGGAGTGTTTTATCAGATATAAAGACAGTAGACACGAGGCGAAGCCGAGTGTTTTTACATCTGATAAAACACGAACTGCGAGTTTATTGAAAATTTTCATTTAGCTCGTTTTGTTGCAGTAGTCTCTAATGTTCGACATTTGACTTTGTTATATTATATTATATTATATCATATCATATCATATCATATCATATCATATCATATCATATCATATCATATCATATCATATCATATCATATCATATCATATCATATCATATCATATCATATCATATCATATCATATCATATCATATCATATCATATCATATCATATTACATTACATTACGTTACGTTACGTTATAACGTTGCGTTATGTTATGTTATGTTATGTTACGTTACGTTATGTTACGTTATGTTACGTTATGTTACGTTATGTTACGTTACGTTACGTTACGTTACGTTACGTTACGTCATGTTATATTATATTATATTATATTATATTATAAAAAAATCATAGATTTAACAATTTCTTCTTTTCAAAAACAATCAAGCAAAAAAATGATTAGACATGTATGGCTGTATATATATAATATTGCTATATTTTCATTTGTTGACATATTCGTTGAATGACAGTTAATTGCCATGAATTGCGTGAGAATTAACATTGGGCGGTTAATCTGTCGGGTCAGATTATAATTGCAATTGGTTTAAATCTAAAACAAAGCTATCAGTGTTATTTCCAACAACGCCATACGTTCGTTGTTTTCTTACGAGTATATTTGGTGTAAACGTATTCGGTTGTTTTACGTAAAATATTAGGGTCATTTATTCGAGAGCTGATTAGACGCGCCCGGTACATAAGACACGAAACATTCGTATAAAAGGTGCCGTAGTACAAAACCTACGTTTGCGTCTTACACAAGCCGCGTATTATCGATATCTGCGCATGCTCTCGTACATAAGACGCGAAATACACGTATAAAAAGGACAAAGACTCATATTCGAGTTATACAAGTCGCGGCTTGAATGAAAACTCCTCATAAATGAGTCAAATCGCGTCTTATAGAAAGCCGCGTTTTTATCGGCCCTCGTATAAATGGTCCAATTATTAGGGAATAGGGCCAATAAGAGTCTTGTAAAACTGTTGAAAAATGTTCTTTGTGTCACCAGGTCCGTCAGAATTTTAGTCGTACGAAAATGCTATAGCGTAAATTATAAGATCAAGTATTCATAAAAAGGCCATGCTACACATGCAAGGCCTATAATGATTTTACTGCAACAATTTTATGGCCATGGCCCATGGGGCTATAATTATAAAAAAATATTGTTAATCTTGTTACACGTATTATTTTTAGTCAAATTTATATTTTTAAATACGTAACATTGCTGGTACGAAGCGTGTTTCGAAAATTGAATGTGATTGAAATATATATTTTAGACGATTTAAAAATGAAAATTGTAGTGTTAATAGCAATAGGTGATTTAATGCCACTAAAGCACCATTAAAATGCAATTTTTACACTGCAGCTGTTTATACTCTACTTAGTAGAAATCTAACTGGATTTTCACATTATTTTCTTTAAATCTGCCCAATGTCAACAGTCTTTGTTATCGTTAAATTGCCCTAAACTTTTGCAATTCATATACTTTGGGAGCAAGTTCAAAAGAAACAACGGAAAAATGACGTCGTACTACTACCTATCTATCCTCCTTGTTGCTCTATCAGGTTAGTCCTGCTTCTTATTTGTGTTTTGATAAATGATTTTGAAAACTCTCTTCCTGCTGTGTATTTTGTAAGAAATTAATGTAGCTTGGTTAGTACTGACAACAGTAAAGTAAGCTTTGTTTCAAAATAGCTTACCTGATGCGTATATATAACTATAGATAATGCGCGTATTTGTTTTCTTCGTAAAACTACATCGAATTATATTGTCTATCAGTATTTCTAATGTGCCTGTGGGAATTATAGTACCAATAATATAAAGAAAGATGATGCTAGCAAGACATATAGTAGAAAGGACACACGTTTTGCGGTTTGAGTATTTATGTTGCCAGATGATTTCATCTTTTGTGGATAGTTTTTCATTGTCAGCACATACACAATTTCCGATATTTTTTTGTTTCCGACCAAAAGAACAAACCCACAAGCGCGAATAAAACTAGCCATGCTTTTTGCTTTCAAGAATTTTATCTCGTTTTCAGCAAAGGAAAATATAATTATACAGATTGTAAATATAAAATTGGGGCATTTATGTTTGACGTGCGCTTTGTTTACCGACCAAAATATTGCAAGTAAATTTGGTCAAAATGTCTGCAACGCCTCGAAAAAAACAGTCGAGTCGCGTGGCGTTGACATCTGGGGCATGCTTAAAAGGTGTATCGATCATAAATTTATAGTAGAATTAAAAGGTGGTTCTTCCGAAGAATTTTTTCCCCTCGGCCCTTAATTACTGCATGCATGGGCAGAGTTAGGGGAGGTCTCAACTTGTGTGGCGTTAGACTGAGTGAAATTGTTAATACTAGTTGGTCTCCAAACGGCGACACTGACTAGTAAAGGGTTAAATCACTACTGAGTCAAGAACGTACGTTTAAATGTATCAACGGCCATGCACCAGTTTACTTAACTTGATAACTTCTCAGTTTATTAAACGAGGTGACGTGAGCAAGCGGATTACCAGAAGTTTACAGGTGCTAAATATCCCGTTGTTTTAAGACCGCTACTGGTCAAAGATCTTAAATAAAAGTTGAGAAGCAAATTACTAAAACAGTTTATATCCTAAGACGAAGTATAACGTACTATTAATTTTAAAATTGTAATATAGTGTAGTATTAATTTATTATTCCTCGCCATTATATCATTCCTCGCCAATATAATCTTATTAATCTTCACCGAAAAGCCTCTTTGGGGAGTGTCCAATAACTATTATTGCATCGTATTGTATTGTATTGCATTGCATTGCATTGCATTGCATTGCATTGCATTACATTGCATTGCATTGCATTGCATTGCATTGCATTGCATTGCATTGCATTGCATTGCATTGCATTGCATTGCATTGCATTGCATTGCATTGCATTGCATTGCATTGCATTGCATTGCATTGCATTGCATTGCATTGCATTGCATTGCATTGCATTGCATTGCACCGCATTGTATTGTATTGTATTAACTGTGTCACATAGAACGTGACGTACTATTGCCATTATTGTGTCATATCACTCACATGAAGTGTGACCTTCTAGTGCCATTAACTGTGTTACATCACTCACATGAAGTATTTCCGTACCATATTGCCATTAACTGTGTTACATCACTCACATGATGAAGAATTTCCCTATCTAATTGCCATTAACTGTGTTACTTCACTCACATAAAGTGTGACGTACCATATTGCCAATATTAACTGTGTCACATCACTCGCATGAAGTGTGACGTACCATTAATTGCCATTAGTTGATCACCTTGGTTTTCTTTGATGTACCGCGGTTGTTTATTTATAATATAAATTACTTCCAACCACGCATAAATCAAGTTAATTGCCAACCTCGTACCGAGGATCTTTCTCGGCGCACGCCGGAACGCTGGTCACGTGTCTCCCCAATCTCGTTTTCAGTAGTCTTCCCACGCGGCTGCGGGCGGCGGGGAAGACTCTGGGAAAATCGATTTTTTTCTGCGTTTCTATTGGTTGTCTTCAGAAAATTTATAATAACGGAAGTGGTCGGGAATTACTCAACAGGCAATGATTGCAGCGACACAAATTATTTCAAATCTCTCCAGATTTATATAAATCAATACACTGACCTCGATCTATAACATTTCCCCTTAAATAGTTTTGATATGGAACAATCGAACGTGTGTATTTCATACTGAATTTAATGGACGGCTGACGTTGACAATGCTTTTAATAATTCGGCAATTTGCCATGCATTACGATAATTATATCACAAACAAGAGAATTTCAAAAATATTCACATGGATCGAAACGAACTCAAATTACTTGCTGTTTCTCTTGTTGAATAGCAAATCGACTAGTCTGCCCTCTATGCGAGTTCTCAAAATAACTGTTCATAATAATACATATTATAACTTACCTTTAAGGAAAAATGCTAATTTCCCGAAAGCCCGAATGGTATATATAAAAGATGTACCTCTCGAGAACCTAATTGTGCCGGAACAGGCCGGAGTGTACCTGTACCGGAATAGATACGGCTTTCGTGCCGGCACAAAAGATATCCGGTATAGAGTAACGAAGACGCCAAAGAGATATTGCAGAAAGTTTTGAATCGTTGAATTTAAAATATTTTGTATTCTTGCAATGTTGCCACTAAGTTGCTCAGTTTGTAAACAGCGATAATTCGTCCGTGATCCTGAAACCAAAGCAAGTGATGTGTTGTGTTTAGAAGCATAAGGTATGTTGAAAGGGAACTTCTAGCGATTTTGTCCATTGGCTACGAAATATCGATGGTATTCCATCTTTTTCATGCATTGTAAACCAGAAAAGAACAGGAGATCAAGCTCCCTACTGACAAGTTCTCCCGTGATAGTTGTCATTTCGCATTTGAATTTCCTGATACACGATCAAATATACAGCCGCTGTTTTGAGTTTGCAACAAAAACGAGCGAGTACAGCATTGTTCTCGTTCTTGATCAAACAAACATTAACGAGCTATGCCTAACGAATGGGGTTATGATGCACGAAATGTAAAAGACGAAATAATAATGCTCTGAAGTTCGTTTATTACGGTGCTAGAAATATGTATATACAAGATTATTATGTACAGTGGCGTAGCTTTGGCGCCCCCCCCCGACCCCCCGACCCCCCCCCCCCCCAAAAAAAAAGGAAAAAAGACATTACTATATTTGATAAATGATCACAATTTTTGTTTTAAAATAACTCAAGTAGCAATATATAATATTACAACAAACAACGGGTTCTCTCAAAGGCGACGCCAATGCGAGCGCCGAAGTAGCGCCAAACCTGTAGAGGGGTCCGGGGGCATGCTCCCCCGGAAAATTTTGAAATCTGGAGTCTCTGATATGCCATTTCCTGCATTTTGGAGTGAGATTTTACACAATTCTGAAGATCATAAAACTCTTAGAAAACACAAAATATCACACATTTCAGGTCTTTATATCCCCCCCAACTTTTCTCTAATTTGGTCGAATTGGAAAATCGACCTTGGGGAGAACTGGGGGGGGGGGGGGACGTGTGGGTTCTCTACGTTAATGCAGCTTCCATCTTTGCGACGAGCTCACATACTTTTAGTACAGCAGCGATGCGGCATTGAGGACTACTTCATGTCCGCTTCGATGTAGATATTTCTAACGTTAACCGTACGATCTATTCCGGCAAAGGTACAGATTCTAAATAATATGAATTTGAATTTTGTTAAGTTTTGGCGCCCTTGCTAGTTTTGGCGCCCTTGCTAGTTTTGGCGCCCCTGCTGCAACCCCAGCTGTGGAGGCCTTGCCCCCCCCGACCCCCCCTGCCACCACGCCACTGATTATGTAAATACAAGATTAAGGATTGCGAAACCTCCCTGTCAAAATGTTTTTCACAAGAAATTGTACGGAGTTATAACATATTGAAAATAGATATTTTTCATTTTGTTTGAAAACAGCAAATGCATGCAAGCAAGGTGTGATTATTTTTCGCGGCGGCAACATTTCTTTAGAAGTTCAATTCAATGGACCAAAGCACGAGTGACAAAAACAACATCGTTCAAAAACAAACACATAAAAATTTAATTCAAGCTTTCACAAAAGAAATGTTTATCTAACTTTAAAAAGCAATGACGAATGTTGTTTTCTTAAGCCGTTGGTCTTCTATAAAAGAATCGGCTTAAAGGAAAACGTAGTCAGCTACATGTATATATAATATATATTCTAATTCTACATGCAGTTTCAGGCATGGACGCATGGTTTCTTTTCCATTGCAAATGTCGAAAGAAAACATTTTATAAACAAGACGCCTGGTCAGGCGTTCACTCGGGCTACTGCAAAATCACAGTGCTATATATAGTAGGTGAAGGTGTTTTGCAATCATATACATGCGCAGGTTGTCACATGCAGTGCTAAGATCTAAAGTCTATTAAACACATTGGTCACAGACAAAAAAGTCAAAACACAATCCAATTCTCCGATAGAAAACACAATTTGCAATAACAAAACACGATTACCTGTATTTATTAACGTATTTCCACACATGTACAGCGTTCATATGTCGAGTCTCTTCAGGTATTAAATATCAACACAACTATATTAAACGGCGTGTGCGATTGTAAGTGTATATAATAATATCAAGATACTTGCCAGCGACATTACTGCCCAATAACTATGTTTGTGAACATAACACACAAAACACATCCGAGACGAGAAAGGGCACTCACTCACTCACTAGCTCAAATAAAGAAGGCACATGCATAGATATAGTCACATGCCTCAGTTTCGCAAAGCTTATTGGTCAATATCGCCAGCGCCGCGCGGAGGACTAATAACGCGTCGCAAAAAAATAATTATAAAAATAAAAATAATCGCGAAACCTAGACTCGTCTACCTGCGGTAGCCCGAGTAATAACATAAACAAGACGAACTTTACCTCTTCGTCTGATGCAAATGCTGTTTAGTGTTTAAAAGCCGATCCCGTTGGCACATATCTCGCGCATTTACGAGGAGCTAAGGTAGCCACACGCACTAGAGACACGTCTTATGACTTTGTTGAATTTAATCTCGACCTGAATTTCTTTAAATGTCAAAGCTTTCTTTTACATGGGCGGCACACCAACTAAAGAAGTCACAAAATGTTCTCAGCTATTTAAGAAAAAAGCAGTTCACGATTGTTCTTAAAATTCTTAGACCGTAATTCATTTCTCATCGAACCACATAGTCTTGTCCCGGGTTTGTATTTGTAGGATTAAACTTTTTCGCCTGTTCGCTGTTGAATCGGAAGAGATATTACCAACTCTTCACAGATAACCATACGGTATTTGCTCGTGCGTTGTTAGATCAACTCCTCTGTAATGCATTTTCCAGAATCACACAGCGCCAGAAGCGATTGTTTACCTGACCTATACTCACCCCTCCACCCTAGTGATGAAAAATTTCTATCTTCCAGAATCTGGGAGACACGCGACCAGCGTTCACCATGCAGGGTCTTTCATCCAGCGTGCGCCGAGAAAGAGCCTGGGTATGAGGTTGCCTAGGGCAATTAACTTGATTTATGATAAAGATTTATCATCGCGACTGAAGTGTTTTTAGACAAACTCTGTGATAACGAATTCAGTATCTCAGTTTTCTTAGGCAACCTCGGTGATCTTGAGCTACGTAAATAACTGACGTAGTTACCTCGGGTTCGGTAACTAACCTATACTTAAGTGTGTCACATCACTCACATGAAGTGTAACGTACCATTAAGTATAGGTTAGTTATCGAATCCGAGATAACTACTTGATACGTAGTTACCGAGGTTGAGGTGTAACATCATTTACATGAAGTGTGACGTACTAGCTATTGCCATTAACTGTGTTACATCACTTTCATGAGGTGTGTCGTACTATTGATAATTGATATAACTGTGTCTCATCACTTACATCATGAAGTGTGCATAACTGTGATAGCATGGTTGTTGTTTCTTTATTCACTTTAAATATTAAATACTGTATAATACAGAACATACCCGCCATCTGGGGCAGGCCCCTGCGGAATAACACAGGTCACAGGGAGTCTAACACCCCTTTCTTTATAAAAGGAAAATGGTAAAATTAACTGGTAAAGCCTAAGCATGTACATTTCAAATTAGATTTAATCTTTGGCTGCATAATGTTAGTTCCAGCAAAAAAGAATTAGATAGAATCTTTAAACTTCACAGGGACTTGACACGCGTGACAATGTATGTTTTTCTTAATTAAAGATCTGTTACAGCGGGGAGTGGTCAGTTTCAACTATAGGATCGCTTATGTCTTCCCTGTGGGTAATACTCCAACTTCTCTATGCCGAACATTACTGCTAAATACTCCATGTTAGAGTACCTCGACTCGGCGTCGCTAAGCGATCTGTTTTACTCACCGGCTCCTACATCTTGCTCGCGGTAGATTATGGTCGTAGTAGGATATGAGTTGTGCTGAGCAAAGTTCATTTTAATTTTATCCAGTGCGGATTGATGATGATGCTCTCACCTGAGGTAAACATCCTACATGGTTAACTCACCGATGGGTGTCGTTATTTGTGTATGCTTGACTGAAAAAGACGGTTGAGTTAAGTGATCATTCCGAGTATAGACTGCAGTTCTTTGGCGCTGGACTAATAGCTTGTCTCGAACAATAAGCTAAGGGCAAACGTTTTCTAACAAAATATAGAATTTTGTTTTTGTGCTCTATATAGGTTTGGCAAACAGTACAGGATTTAAATACAAAGTCACTGTTTTTACCAGAGGCTACGTTGGTGCTGGTACAGATACTAATGTGTACATCAAGTTTTTGGATAGTCACGGCAATGAATTGTTAGCTGAGACAAAACTCCAGCCTCGATCTAGTGATCCTTACGAAAGAAACGAGTAAGTGTTCTTTTAAATATATATCGCCGGTGACAACTGCTTGAGGGACAGTATTTGGTAATGCGCACATCCAGAGATAATGAGATAGTATAGGTCGAGAGTGCCCGAACTGCCACAAGGGTACTGGCACAAGGGTAGTGAGCGTTGCATTAGCGCTAACGGACACCCACACCAACCTCACAGAGTGCTCAACAGCAGAGAAATGAAGGAGCGTAAATAGTTAAATCTACAGACACGTGTTTCGCTGCTTGTGGGATAGCATAATTAGTGCGCACATCTAGAGAGCATATATATATATATATATATATATATATATATATTATATATATATATATATATATATATATATATATATATTCGTGAGATATATGGTTCCTGACGTCATAAGCACGAAAGGCCCTTCGTCAGAGAGAAACGTGACGTTTCTCTCTGACGAAGGGCCTTCGCCGCGTCGAAATATTAGACTCCTACGTTCTCTGTTTCGACAGTATATCTAACCTTTCGGCAGTATATCTAACTATATTTCGATTGTTGTTTCAACACTGCTTTACTTTTATTTCAAAGTTAGAAAAGGACTTCCTTGTTTTTTTCAAATTAGACAAACTTAATTTATATTGCCAATACCCTTAAGCTTTTTTTGAGGACAATAAGGACTTTATAACAGTGACGATTTCCAAATTTTAGAAGTGGGGGAACGCTCACTAAAGTCAAATGGGCGTGGCCACTGGTCGTAAAATTAAATGGGCGTGGCTCCTGTCGTGAAAATTAATGATGTGTGACTATAGACCATGGGCCGACCTCAAGAAATGTGATTTTTTGATGCGCACATCGCGGAACAAAAACATTTTTTCACAACATGTAGTATACATATAACAAATGAAAATTATCGGGTGTGTCAATCTGGAAACTTGCACATTAATTAAGTAGGAAATTCGACGAACCTTCTCGACTAAATTTGTCAATTGTAAACTGAAACCGAAACCATGTTATTACTAAGTAGCCAATCAGCATCGTTGTTACTAAATCACGAGCCATCACGCGACCTTCTAGGAGATCATCACTTTCAGTCCTTCAGTAAACAATGGCGGCTGACGATACAGGTCAGTCAGCCAAGAACTTCTGTGTTACTGCGGTTCCGGTTTGAGCTTGGACACGCTCAATTCCGGCTAAATGTTTCACGTGTGAAACGATCACGTTGCTAAGCGGAAACTGTCATGTTACTAAGGCCAAACTGCAGCGTTTATGGGCGTAAACATTAATTACGCCAAGTCGCCAACTGACAACATGGGCGAACGCAAAACGACAAACGAATTCCTAGTCTCACTTGATGAGGATATTACTATTTATGAGGACGACTGAATTAAAGAAACGCGCGTTTACTTCTTCTGTCACGTTGAAGTATCTTCGCGAACAAGACCTTCAAGAAATGGGAGTGCCAGAAGGACATAAAAGGTTAGTAATGAATGCTGTCTCAAAGCTACAATCACCGTATTGGAAAGATTCGAAAGTTATTGCAAAAAAAAAGCGAATCGTCCCTCCCGAAACGTTAACCTTTGGCGGAGCTGAAAATAGAGCCGATCGACAGCAAGAAACGCTATTTACTGAGTCTGAAGAACATTTTGATTCATCAAGCTCCGATTCCGTCATGGAAATACACGATGAAACGTCTGTCGAAAATCTGGTATCACTTTCCCACGCTTCGACTACCTTCGAAACTCCATTACAGCGTTTCATAAAACATAAGCGAAATGATATAGCAAGATTGCAGAAGGAGCGAGAAAATGTCATTTGCGTATTGGGCATACGAGGAGGAACTGCACGTTGTCTCCTTGTACATCAGTTTATTCATGCGGTTTATTGGATAAATATCGGCATCAAAAAAGTCGTAAGAAATCACTCGAGAGGGAGCAAACTCAACTACAGCGAAAATTTGAAAAGTTACAAACCGAGCACGACCGATACATCAAAGCTCAAACTACAATCGGTAGCAGCGCAACGAAAGTTTTAGAGGATAGATTATTGGCAGAAAGCCCAACACGTTACGTTACGGCTAATGGCACCAAGAACTGGATGCAGTTGAATAAAGACGTAGCTTTAATGGAAAATAAACTAAAACATAACGAAAAGAATAAAGCTAGCCTTCCACGCCGCCGATCAGTGATGAGCTTACTGAATAATGCAATTGAAGAAAATTCGTTGGAGCAACGTGGGAGGATAACGGGCCGTAAGAAAAATAACGACAACCCAAAACGACACATTCTCGAAGAACATGGGATTAATTTTCCCAGCACAACTAGCTTTGCGTCTCCGTCATTTGCGTCAGCGTCGTTCAATAACGAACAGGGCGAACAGACACTGGATGAATTCACTCTAGCTGTATCGTTACAGCACAAAGAATGTTCTGAATTTCAAGACAAAAAACAACATTACGAAGCTGCTTCAAGTTTAATGGAAATGCTCAACTCAACGGCGGTAAGGCCTCATGACGATGATGAAGACGTGTAACAAAAAGTATATGTTATAGATACTTGCATACGTTTATATACATTGATTAATAGTTTCAAAGGTATAAATTTGAGTTTGAAATGTTTATATTGATATTTTAAGAAGATACATTTTTAGTTTAAATTGAAGTTATATGATTACTTGCATGCTTAGCCTTTCAGTTTCAGTCATTGATTATAATCGTAAATACGACGTTGCCTTCAGTGTAAAATCCTTCCACATCGGTTGGTGTTATCATTTCTGCTGCGCTATAAGCGGAGTACTTCAAATTGTTTTTGGTTAAATAAAGAAGTTCATATCTCATTAGCACTCTTATTTTACAAAAAAACAAGCTCAACCGGATTAAAGTCTGGGGACTTTAGGCAGGCATGTAAACCAGTTGAATGTTAATATCAGCAAGGAATTGTTTCAACACTTCACCTCCTAAATTGTGACGTGTTGGGCAGTTATCCATGACAATGATATCTCCTACTTCTAACGCTGGTCTTGCTGTTATTGCGTTCTCTGCTTGTGTTGCAAGTCCAAAGAGGTTTAAAAAAGCAATGGTATTGGCGGCTCCGTTAACAATATTCATAAAACCAACGCCCATCAATCCACACAACATGTTTACTGTTATATTGGGGGTTTGACAGTATCGTTCGAATTCAATGCACCTTTCACCTACTGGGGCATGACCATACCTTCGGCTGCCATGTGTTGGAAGTTTAAGACCGCATTCATCAAAAAACCATGTAAATAGTCGATAAATAATTGAGTATAAGCCATGTTTCCTAAAGTGAACCTTTCTTGGGCCAGATGTTGAATATTTTTAAATATAAACTTTTGTTGCGAGGGCATTCGGTTAATGACAGCCTCGTGAATTGCACTCAACGAAGTTCCCCCAGGTATATCACCATATTCTTCGAGGTAACCAAGCATTTCTTTGCATGTTATACTTGGCTTTACTTTTTTTAAAACTTCAATGAGGTGCAAGTCTCCTTGTGTTAGATGGCTTGGATTTCCACCAGCTGCTGGTCGCCATTCGATCACCCCATCTTCACTGAATTGTTTCCAAACATTGCTGACTGTTTGACTGTTTGCAACATTATGCGATGAAGCGACAGATGAATATGTTCCGTTTAGAACTTGACCCGTATGGTTATCGCTGCCTTTCTCAATCACGCTATCAATTATCGCACTTCAAAAGTCAGCACTTAGCGCTTTTCCGCGTTTGTAAGTTCGGGCACTTTTACTAACAGTCCACATCACTTGTTTTAAAAGTTTGGCGCCTCGTTTGGCCTTAGTAACACGACAGTTTCCGCTTAGCAACGTGATCGTTTCACATGTGAAACATTTAGCCGGAAATTGAGCGTGTCCTGCTCAAACCAGAACCGTAGCATGCATGTCGTAAATAATGCAAAAGGTAAATTAAGTTCATTTACATATTTGTCGTGGTGCAAGTTTTTTATTTCTTCGGCAAAATGGAAAAGATTCTCGAGTATAGAGGGCGAAATATCTCGGGAATCGGAGTCGAATGTGAAGTTGATCTTGGACTTCACGTGTGGTTATTCGCACACATCGAGTTCTGAGGAAAGTTTTTTGCCAATACCGGCATATTGCAAGTTCCATCGGCAATGTTACACCAGATTCTGTAGTATACAGATGCTTAAACGGGAAGAAGACCGACAAACTAAAAGAGACGGGCTAACCAAAGCAGGTATGGATAAACTACGAATTATTGTAACAATAGACATAGCCACTGGAAAGGGAGAGGGCTGTGAAAGTGGGCGTGACTGAGATTTATGTTATTGTTCGCCAAATTCAAGATCACGTGACGTTGAACCTGCATGATTGAGCACTAAAAAGCAAGATTTTACATTAGAGCAGCGAGGCGCGTACCTACAAGTGCTACAACGAAGTTCTTGCGTGATGGTTTCGATATAAATTCCATTTCATTTGGACATTATATGCATAGATGGTCCCTCATGAAAACTCCCTTTGCAAAGAATATTTAATAAAGTGCAGTAAATTCGAATAAACGATCAATGGTCGGACCGAACACGGTGAGAGCCGAGGTAAAATAATGATACAATACTGTTTTGCCAACAGTACAACTAAAACTCGCTTTTGTCTTAATATGAATGGTTGTGCTAAATTATATGTCGTAAGTTGAGTTGCCTTCATTGAATATTAAATGCACTAAATGTCTGGTGTATTGCGTTTCATAAACAACGGTGAGGACTGGCAGTTGTCGTATGCGTATCAGTTTATTAGAATAACTAAAGTATTAAGAAACATTGCCATCTGACAACAAAAGTGCAAAACTCCAATTTAATAATGGCACGGAGACGACAAATGCTTTTCGACTGGCGTTGTTCCTTGGTTTTCTTTTATTAATGATTTGTAGACATGCGGCGATTTATGATAATTTCAATTTATTCACACTATTTTTAATACTTACAATGAAAAATACAAAGTTTACATAGTGATACATAAATAAATCAGAGTTAAATATAAAACAAAATATTTTATGAAAGAATATACATATGTGAGAGTGTAATTAAAGTATAAAGCTTTCGAGTTAAATCACTGCCTTGACATATTAATAAGTTGGGGATCAGCAGAGGATGAAATATTAAGATCGTGTCGAAGTAAGAAAATAGACATTGTATAATACGAGAATGAAAATCAGATCAACCTTGGTGAATTAATATTTTTTACATTGAAACAGAAAGGGTTTTTAAATCACTGGGAATATTTTCCCAGATTTTTGTAGCTGAGAATCTTATAAATGTTTGTTTACAATAATTAGTCCGGCGGGGAGAAAATAGTTCGCGCTACGGCTAATTTGCTCACAATGCCAGAGTGTGAATTATTTGAGTGAGCCATGCATGAGTTAGCGCTTGATACGATTGTGTAATGTTCAAGGGATGATCATTTTAATGTCACGATAAAGTCCATCATGAAGCCGAACGCCGATCATCTACACAACGATGCACCACCATATATATTTGTTTACGTCTTATTGAGAAATCAGAAATGCGCGACTTAAAAGCTCTCACGGTCCTGTTAAAACCAATCCGATCTTTTTGAGGTGATTTCTTTGTACACACAATCATATTATTGAATAAACTAATATCTAAAATTAACGCAGAATCAATGTAAAATATAAAATTTGTCATAAAAATGACGGACTACAGTATACACTATACAGCACTGTCGCTGTCTTAAGTTCGTAGGTCGTCAAAAACCGAATTCCTACCGAATTTTATTAACGAAATACAAGGGTACTCCTTTGGACTTGTAAATATCATGTTTCTTGTGGATTTTTAGAAGTCACCATAACCGACATCGTGCCGTTTAACGAAGAACAAGGTTATAATCTAATGTAAGCCATATGAAAGAATACACTGGCCATGCCGGTTCAAGATCACGTGACGCTCAGGCGTGAGATTTTTAACATCAAACCGGAAGTTCTATTGTTTCAGAGCGGAGTTTCACAGCCCTCTCCCTTTCCAGTGGCTATGCAATAGATCAATGATTATATTGACTGTGTTTATTAAAATATTCAAGTTGTTATCTTGTATAGAAAAAAATGTCCCATGGGAATCTTACAGTAATACAGAAATTTGTTTTTCTATTTAGCATAACATAATTGTGTTGTTTGAGAGACTTGTATGCATAGAAATTATCGATAGAGAAATAGAACATTGTTTAACGAGAACCTGCAGTCGCAACTCTTGTTCGACAGCCAACATTCTTGCATTTACTCTATAAACCATGAACCGATTCCAATATTGACAAATGTCGATGAAAGTTTTGTTGCGCTGTCACAGTGAAATGTGTTACCCCGTGAAATCTGTTACCCGGACATGCTCTCTGGGTGTAATTTCCTTTAGACTCCAGTCTTTCAATCATTATTCCATTATTTCCTTTTGCTGATATACATGCAATGAAAAAAAAAGAACTATCATGATCTATTAAAATTAATTTTTGTGGGTTACTTTATAACAACATGTTTTATTTAAAAAGTTCTGAGCTTTTGGTCAATGACCTCGGACCGTCTTCAGAGATAGTTACATTACAGTCAAACCGGATGTTCTTTTCCGCGCGACCTTGCAATATTGATAGCAACATTGCAATATTGATAGGAACATTGCACTTGGTAAAAAAATCGCTTCTATTGAAAGTCAGAACAACTAACTTTAAGTAAACGTCGTGTTTTGTGAAGTTCGATATTTAAAATGCGAATTTTTAGCAACTTGCCAAGGAGTCGCCGTGTATCTTTTGCTTGTCAACATTGATTTTTTTAAAAGAACACATTTATCGTGATCTTAACAACTCGTTGTATTTTAAGCCCACCCGAAATTTATTTAAATTTCTGGCAAAAGCGCGCGTTGCTACAGAGAAAATTACACATTAATTCCGGTATTGAGACATTTCTAGTCTCCTCCGCAGACGTTCTTTTAAAGTTGTACGGTTAAACTACCAGGTAGCAGGTAGGAACTTTGTTCCGTGGGTAACAGATTTCACGGGGTAACACATTTCACTGTGACAGCGCTGTAATTTATATTTTCGTTGAACTGGGAGAAAATGTTTATTTGTTGTTGATTGATTCTCATTTCCGTTTGATTAATTTGTCCTATATATATATATATATATACAAAGTATGAAGTATAGTTTTACCTTAAAGTCTTCGCTACCAGAGGTTTCACCCTAAACGGGATCATCAGGCGACTGATGTATATATATATATATATATATATATATATATATATATATATATATATACACCAATCCAGTCATACCATTTAGCCAGATTATTTTATTTAGAAATGGCTATTTTATTTCTCATACTGAGGTACTAGGACAATGTCCAAAGACAAAGTTGTCCTTGCTTAATATAAATTACTTTAATATTATTTTTCATTAGAAATTCGTGTAGATCTATATTGGTACAAAATTGTTTAAGTGGCAAGGGTTAGCATGTGCCATACATTTAGCTAAGCCAGTGTAAGGGTTTAAATTGAATTTTCCACAAATAAAAATCAATATTTCATTGTTCTTGCATGCATACTTCTATTTCACCAAATACTCTTGCCCAAATGTATATGATTAATGTACATGAGATCACTGGTGTGGTCTACTCTATCTACATAGTCTTAGGTTGATTCTCTATTCTCTAACTATGATAGTGAAGTGCCCAGATGACATCAAATTTATGCTTTCTGAGTTTATAATTTATTTTTGCATTCCCAACAAAAGAAAATTGGTATTTAGGAATCCCTCGAGATTTAATTTTGTTGGTTTGTTTGTCAGAGTTTCGGCCTATAAATTAGTAACTGTGCACTTCGCTATTGGCTGTTTGTATAAGTATAACCTGAGTGTTTTACTACTGTCAGTAGTTATTTATTTTGCAATTAATGTCGCTTTCAATTCACTGAAATATTATGACACTTTAAACTGCCATTACTATGCAAGAGCATCATGCAATATATACAGGTATTTAAAGAAAAAAACCCCAACAGACTCTATGTCTATAATTGAATTTTATTACAATAATATCTAACATACACAATCTACACTGTTCTTTAACATTATTTCACACAATATCCATACAACACTAACTATTAAATGTCCTCAAATATTACAAAACATGCAATTAACGTAAAAAAAACCCCAGAAAAAGAGAATATAACATGACAAAGTATAATGAACGTTTATATCCTCACATGTGAAACAGCATCAAATATTTACAAAAGGGGATCGAAAACCTAGTAATTTATCTATATAATAAATTCAAATATTTACACACTAAGGGCTATACATGAGTCAGACTGGCCCAGCTAACTGGCCTGACTTGTCTCACAAAAATCTTTCTCCAGCCACAACAGAAAATTTTAATCGGTTATAGGGCACATTTGTAATAAATTAAGCTAAACATTTCTTTCAAATAAATGTTAAATCCGCAGGAAGATTTTACTTACAAGTTATAACTTGTAAGTAATTAAATCTTCCTGCGGATTTAACATATATTTGAAATAACTTATAAGTAAAATCTTCCTGCGGATTTAACATATATTTGAAATAAATGTTTAGCTTAATTTCATTACAGATATGTAGTCTGCTTAGCCTGTCTCATGTCATCAGCCCATAACAAACCAATGAAATAAATATGTACAAGTTTATATAACATATCAACATAATATACATCACCGTTCACCAGACATAGCTTTTTTTTGCTTTTGGCATTTTTCTACATTCTGCAGTTTGAATTTGATGAGATTCTTCGCTTTTTGTTCATCGACTGCCTTAAACTTTTTCATTACCAATGCTGTAATAAATAAAATTAAAAAATAACATTACATTTGGAAATAATTATTTCTGTTTTATGGCTGAAGTTTTGCTGTCTGGACAATGTTAGTACTAGGACCATTCACAAGGAAATGAAAGCAACAGTGGGTCTACTAACCAATTAAGGGACAAATGTGCCAACACAGATGTTTTAATTGTCCGGCTGGCTCCAGACAAATTTCTTGTAAAAGGGTGTCCCTTATACTGTATGGTAATGAATTTAATATGCTTGTAATACCATATTATTTAAGTACAGTTAGTCCACCATAATTTGCCAATGATCTTAGTTACCAAAACAATCCAACAGTGTACTCAGCAGCAACAAAAATGAAGGTGTCAATTTGCAACTTACCACACAAAGCTTTAACTTTCAAATGGTCCAAGCATGGCTTCGGCTCTTTGTCTTTGTGTGCATTGGAGGAACTGCTAGTCATTGAGTGGCTGCCTAGCACTTACCTAGACCATATCATCTCCATAATTGTGTATGTGTATGTTTTGGCAGCCCCACATGCATCCAACAATTTTTTATGAGCTTTCAGAACCGATATACCTGGGTAGAGTAACACCTACATGGCAAAACATATTTCATAATTAGTCTTTTATGCACATTTTACATTGTCACTCAAAAACACATATAACTACAAACATACCATATTGCTTTCGGAATCATCGCTGTTGGTATTGTCCTCGTCAATTGTTTGTCTTGAACCTGGTTTCATCTTGGAAACAAATGGTGATGGCGACGACGATCTTGATGATGAAGCAGACGATGATGGTGTGCCCCTGGTTGGCATTAGTGAATTCACTGTTTTTGTCAATTCCCTTAGTACCTGATTTACATTTGTCAAGTCTGAATAAAAACAAAACAAAAACAAATATATTTAACAATATTTGGCACATGCAGTCAACAAAACAAAAACAAATATATTTAACAATATTTGGCACATGCAGTCACTACATACCTTCTGGTAATAAATACCTATAGCTTACGTTGTCCAAGACATGTTTCTGGTTCATGTAGCTGATAGGTCTTTTATAACAGTGGTGTTAAAAATAAGCCAAAGACTTGAATATACAGTAGCAATATTACTCTGAATCCCTAGCTATGTTAGTGGTTATAACAATATACTATTAATTTCTATCTACAATGCTATTTCTCATCTGACTTCAAGAAGGGACATGTCCCTGTCCCTGTCTTTGCTAACTTGTGTCTGCTTGTTTGTTGGCAGCACTACATTGGCAAACATCACTAACCTTTTTGGGAGTAAAAGAATCTTCATCTTCAGTATCACTTCCAAGTTCATAACGGGAATTTTTTTTAGGAATTCGATGTCCTCTGCCTCTGTTGGGTGTTTGGGTGTCACCAGTCTTCAGTTAATTTTCCAAATATTTTTTAATTGTATCATCGTTGTCTGAATTAATAGAAATGAAGTGATGTTTTACACATGTGATGTTCTACTTGAGTTCTGTAATAAAAGGGATGACCCAAAACACAATTCATGTTTTTAGGCACGGTAAGGGGCTGTTTATATGGAAGCAAGTTACCCGGCTAAACAATTTACCTGGCAAAGGCGACAACCACCATAAGAACTACTGTTCTTTTTACCCACAGTTTATATGGGACAGAAATTTCAGGAACCACTGAGTATTTTGATGAAATACAAAACAACAGTAACTCCAAAAATAGTAAACGTTTTGTTAATATTTCTACGTTTCGACTAAGGTTGTGGTCATCATCAGGAACATGTTCTCCCTCCAGTATGCATAATATGTAAAAAAAACACCCAAAATATACCCGTGATCGAGAAAAGAAGAGAAATGTTGAAAAGTTGAAAAAGGTGGAAACCTTAACAGCTGGCAGACTTCTCGAAGCAGCCCATCTCAAGGAACTCTATGATATCCTGGTTCATTTGGAAGGGACAGGAAGAGATCTACCAGCTTTAGAACCAATTAAGGCACCACCACAGTTGCTATATGGAGTTGACACGGTTTCTTTCAATACCAAAGAAGGAGCTTTTAGAAAAGACTCTTCACTTTGGGAAGGCATATCAAATGTTCTGTGAAACCACTTTGGTACCAAAGCTTATCAAAGGCAAGCAAATTCTGTTGTTAGCATCACTGAGGCAGCCTTTGTGAAGATAGTGAAGGAAGGTGAAAATGTCGACACATCATATCGCTCCTCCAACCTAAAGCAAAGACTAAAAAAGAGTTTTCCGCAATTGCAGTTTACCTAGCGTCGGAACTGATCAAAGGTGTTGTGGACGATTTGTCTACATCTACAGAGAATGATAGCCAAGTCACTACTGCAACTGGTGTTGTAGCTGAAGCAGCAATTGTTACCGACCTTATGACAGCAGAGGAAGAAGGGGAGAAGCTTTTTCAAGAATTTGCCGAAACAATATTACAGAGTAACACTGTTAAATTTTCTGAAGCCTTGAAGAAGTGAAAAGTTCTCACCTTCGGTACCATGGAGAAAAAAAAGGTAACCAAAGCTGCTGCGAGAGAGATTGCTTTTAAGGCATACAAGAATTGACCAACTTATCCTAGTGGGAAATGCTCGGAAAATTCAGCTACTGTAGATGAGATGCTGAAGTACAACCTGGGGCCATTACCTCTCGCCATCTCTTCACTTCAAGGAACACTTGTAAAGACAAACAAGGCAACCCTACTTCATCACATTGAAATTGCAGTGCATGGAGAATGCTTTAGTTGACATCATACCTCATGGCAGTGTATAGGTGCTTGATGGCATGGTGATGTTCCAGCAGCTCAAGAATCGAGAAATTCCAGAAAAGTTTGGAGACTTAGCTAAGTTTATCCTCAACCGCATCATTCGACTTGCTACACAACATCGCAGCACTGAAGTACATTTTGTAACTGATTGTTACCCTGAAATGAGCATCAAAAATGCTGAACGAAGTCGACAAGCAGCCACTGGGAGTGAGAGAATCCACATCTACTTCAGAGTCCAGCCCATGCCAAAACAGTGGAGAAACTTTCTTGCAAATGGTGAAAACAAAGAAAGTCTAGTTGCCTTTTTGTTTGAAGAGTGGGAAAAATCCCAGCTGCATTGTATGTTGGAGTTACAGTATTCCTTGCTCATGGCCAAACATGTCATGCTCTACGTGGTGCGACTGATGAAGTGCATGTGCATGACACCTATACCAAGTCTTCGTCACTGGATGTGATTCAGTCAGTGGATTTTATGGCAAAGGAAAGGTCAAGGCGGCAAAACTGCTGTTTCAAGAAAAAGCATACCAACAAGCATTAGGTGAACTTTGCATGCAACCTGCACTGTCTGACGAACTACATGGAACACTAGAAAAGTATGTGTGTCATCTCTATGGTCAAGTAGATTGCACAGACGTTAACAAAGCCAGGTATAACCTGTTCCGCTTAGGAAAACATTCCAAGGAACAACTACCCCCAACAAAGGACTCACTGGGAAAACATGTGATGCGAGCAAATTACCAGGCTGCTATATGGAGGCGAAGTTTGGAACAACTACAAGCATTGCCAGGACCTGTTGGAAATGGTTGGCTACTTGCAGACGATGGGACTTCAGAAATAGACTGGTGTGATTTACCCCCAGCTCCAGAGGGTAATCCTGAAAACAGTCCAGTGTGCATGTAAAACTGGTGGTTGTGTATCAGCAACAGGAATTAAACAGCTAGTACATGGAATTAAAAATCTTTTTTCATACACATTTTTTTTATTTACAATACATGTACAGGTTTATTATTATTATTATTATTATTAAATTATTATTATTATATTTATTATTATTATTATTATTATTATTATTATTATTATTATTATTATTATTATGTTTATTTCTTGTCAGACCTACAGGAAGCCGAACAGGTGCATGTAAGTGTGTTAAGGACAATTTGCCTTCCACAGTACTGGGTAAGTACCAGGAACGCAGAAACAATAAAGAAGAACCCACTGGTGAAGTTGAAGATGGTGAAAACATCACAAAGATTATTTTGATTATTGAGATACATTTGTACATGTACAGTACATTATAAAGAGAGTTTAGTATTAGATAATAATAATAGAAAAAATAGTGTGTAAGTATGTAAATATTTGTAAAATAATGTCTTTAGAAACTATTCGGTATTTATGCTCTAGAGAGGCTGATTTTTTAAATAATTTTCACAGGCAGAAGCAGTGACCTGCCACTGAAAAAAATGGCTTAATGAAAATGGTCTATTTCTGTATTTTATGTTTTTTTTTAATGATGCCAAATACACCTACCCTTCAATGAAATTTCCATTATATGTTTAGATTATTACTTGTACAGCTGAAAAATCAATGAGCTGACAAACCTTTCATGCAAAAATATACTGAAAATAACTCAGACGTTTGTTAAATAATACAGTGCTTTTAGTGCTTAATAGCATGCAGTACCGATAAATTAATTAAGAAATAGAAAATAGCTGTCCATGTTTATATACTGTACTGTAGCCTGAATGCAAGCACAAGAGTGAGTTGGGAGTATTCATAACTTTATGTGAACCCAAGCTGTAGGAGAGGGTAATTACATATAAGTACTCTCGAATTCTCCAAAACTTGCTCGAGTGATTGCAATATCAGTCTATTATACTGCGTGTAAACACAGGGCATCCATCGTCTATTTCTTTTATGAAATAAGACTAAGAAATGTGCCTGCAATGACATCACAATCGTATTTGCATATAGCCTGATATAAACACAGAAAGTTATACTTTCTTTTTTTGTGCATCAGTAGGGCAAGGACCAAAGGGACTGCAGCTTTTAAAAGTTTTGTGAGAGGGGGCTATGGGATGTTCTTTTTGCAATAAAGGGGTTCAAAACATTTTGTTCAAGTTGTTCACAAACCTTGCCAGCACCTCAAGCATAAATAATGAATCGTCCATATTAAATATGTAAATTATATGAAAATTTTATGTACAGTATATACAATTTATATATTAATATTCAAATTGCCAGTACATATTGACAATGACTTTCCATACAGTGATTGCTTCAAGTTGGTTTTTTTTGTGTGCTTATGGGTTTAGAGTTAGATTAAAGTTATAATCAAGATTACATGTGAAATCAATGAAGAAATCCTGAAAGGTCTTATTTTATACAACAGCGAATATTGCCTGCAGCACTGTACACATTTTATATTTATTGTACTTTTGATATATTTTATTGGTCTTTACTGAAAGTGTACAGGTTAAAATAATATCAACATTTATTGTTTTATTTAATGTTTTAGCAAGAAAAACCACTAACAAATAGCAGCCATCTTGGAGTTATGTTGTAAACACTTCCTGCATGGACAACAAATTTCGCCACTGTGTAACTGAATTTTGCAATATAAAGAGCTTCGAACTCAATTGTTACGTAGAAGATAATCAACAAATAATATCAGTCACAAACTGTACAAAAAAAGCAAATATTTTTACCTTAAAAGTTTATTTCCGGTTTCGATCTCATTTGCAGTATCCTGAACCACAATTTTCATGATATCGGTTCCTACTATCCAAGTAAAACTACAAAACGTTGACGCTTTATCATTATATATCTTATGTTTATTGTTTTATCATTCATAAATACCTGAAGAAAGTTATATCTCAACGAAACAACGAAACAGAAATTCTCAAAGGCATCAAATGCCCTACATCCACATGTTTAATGAATATATGAAAAAATGTGCAAGTTTCTGACTTGACACACATTAAAAATATGATCAGCAATACATTAACCACTTGTGGTGAAAAAAAATCATTTGGTTCCCCGATGTGCGCATATTTCGGAAGGCCTTTTGGACAGTCGGCGCCCATGGTCTACTACTAAAAGCCTGGCTCAGGCTAGCTGGTTGGCTAACTTGGTTGAAAAACGAGTACACTCATTGACTCAAAGCAAAAATAGTGCGGTGTTGAACGGTGTTCCACTACGTTTAATTTTGGTAGGGGGAACAGCGTTCCCCCACCGTAATATTTGTCAGGGGGAACGGCGTTCCCGCGACAAAAATAGTGGGGGAACGCCGTTCCCCCCGCGTTCCTCTGAAAAACATCACTGCTTTACAAATGAAATGCTAGGACGACGACGTCGGTTAATTAAGCAACACAAATTTCAAAATTTAAATGACTTTTTATATTGTATATTTGAAGTGAGTTTAATGGCTGTCAAAATGACCCAGTACTGCTGCTAGCAATGATTGCAGTGCCCGTATTAAAGCACCATAGTGTAGCTTGATTCCATGTCTCTTTTCTACACATGCACAAAAGAATTTGATTTTTTCAGAAGAAGCAAATTTCAAGCACCTAGTTTTAATTTTCACTTTTTCTTTTTGAGTATAGTGAAGATGTAGCCTATATCAGTGTTATAAAAATCTTGGAGAAATATCGAGTATTGAAGTCAAGAGAGATGGTTCTAGTAAGAATTTTCCCAACTGGGGCCTTTATAAGGTAACTAAGAGTATACATATATATGGTAACTAAAACTATTTTACGTTCATAAATGCCTTTAAAACAAACTTAACAAAAACAGTTGAAAAATACGCGCCAAGAAGCAAATTACATTAAAAAAACAGAAAAGTAAAAAATAAACAATAAATGTTTTATCGCTGATATCTCATGTGTCTAAATTTATTGCCGAAAATATTAAAATTAAAAATTAATTTTAAAAATTGAGATATTCTTCTAACTTACTTTTTTATCATCTGTGAAACTGTTTTAGATTACGATAGAAGATCCAAGTAAAGATATATTATACACTTTCAACTGTGACTGTGAATTGGATGAAGCTAACGAATGGAAAAAAATACGTGGTAAGAATAAAAGATGCAATAGTTTAATAATATTTGAGAGGGATAAAAAATGTTTAACAGTTAAAAACGGAATGTGCTATGTTTAAGTTTTATCTTGGCTAGATTTCCAGTTGGATTTCGGCGCCAAGCTAGAAACTGAGCCTTAGCCTAGGAGGGTGTTTTTATAGGTCATTTTCACGAGTCTGGCCCGAGATTCACACCTAATATATTAGTCCGAACTATAATTTTGTGGCGGCCATGGCCTGGCCCGGGGTGAATGTGTCGTGTTTACACTGGCACAAGCCTGGCCAAGGTCAATGCATAGGCCAACAAACGAATCAAGCCTAGATATTCTGGTCAAGGCCTGGCCTAGGCCAGCCCAGGACGTGTTTGCACTGCCACAAAGTATGCCCCAAATTTAGGCCAAGGCCAGGCTAAGGCTTGCAGTGTAAACACGGCTTAAGTCTAATTTAGACGATTTGAACTACAAAAAATACTTTTTTAACCAACGTATATTAAGTATATTTTTGTACCTCTTAAGTTCATGAATACGTTGTTTTACATGAGATTGGTGTCAAATCCACAAGATTGACAAGAATAATGTTTCTCTGGCGGTTACGATTGACGTGTTATCTTGAAGCCAAGTTACGTTACCGCAAACAGCAAATTTCATGCAGTTTGCATGTGGTTTGCTGTTTGGTATAGAAGTTAGAACAATTTGTACATTCAGATTGAAACTTCTGTGATTAATGTTAAGTTTAGATTAATTGTAAACTACCGGCGCAGAAAGAAAGAAACTATGTTACAATAAAAAATTCAAGAATTAATTCAAAACTAGTGAATATATAGCTACCTTTTTGCTATACACAAGAAGAAACAAATAGATTTTCTATTTTAATTGGAGCAGTTGATATAATTTTAATCCGCCATGTTGGATATTTTTGCTTTATACAGTGTTCATGTTTTAAACGGCAAAAGTTTAAAATCCATTAAAATTCATAGCAAACCAAAAAAACTTAAATTGTAATACCAGAAGTATTTATACGTGAGATTATGCAAACCGTTCAAGCATAGAATTGCAGAAGTAAATAACTTACGCGAAAACCTTTTGTTTTGCCGTAAAAAGTGTGCACCTGAAACCGCATGTAAGCAGTAAAAGGAACAAACATCAATCTAAAAGTCTCTATTAACCAAGGCTAACTTTAATGCCGGCCTCAAATAACCAAAACCCGAAATGCAAAAATTCAGGCTGGTCCGAGTTCCTTTTTATAGTTTTATTCGAGCCCCTTTTAGATTATTATATCTATCGCGCAACGTATTGCTCCTGCAATTTTTTCACGTGTTAAATATCTACACGAAGTCATATATTTATTCTGGCTAACGCCAGACAACCTTACATGTCAAAGGGCGAACTCTCACTAATGGGCTATTAAATTCTTTCATAATTTTCTTTTAAATTAGGTAGTAAAATAGCGCATATTAGAATAATGAGCGCAATTAATCACTCCCCGCTTTTTTTGCGCCTACAGGTTGTGTTTACACAACTGTGTAGTGCTACAATAATATGTCAGTAGCCACACGGACGTTTCTGTGTACCTGATTTATTTTTTTATGTACGCGCCAGACGCGTGATATGACAAGCGACCAGTAAACTCGTTCTCAGGGCCTTACGGGTTTTGTGCGGCGGCCGAGAAGCATAATTAAGATT
The DNA here is from genome assembly GCA_035771165.1 of Paragorgia papillata. Taxonomy (NCBI): domain Eukaryota; kingdom Metazoa; phylum Cnidaria; class Anthozoa; order Scleralcyonacea; family Coralliidae; genus Paragorgia; species Paragorgia papillata. The sequence goes on from JAWNZC010000014.1 coordinate 3,717,144, forward strand.
ATGGCAACATATATACTAAACGCCATTGCGTTCACTATTAAGCAGACTTAACACTCCTCGTAAAACTTGTCTCGCTTTCTTTTGATTCACAAACCATTGCATTTCCATTTCGTTTGACGATAAGATTGTTAAAAACTGTAGACGGATATGCACGTACGCAGTACAGTCAGGTTTTAAATATCTTTATTCGATTTCAACCGAATTTTAATAAAATTTAACTAAAATTTAATGCGTTAGTTTTGGTACATGAAAATTGGTTCAATACGTTTTGAGATATCAAACAAACAAACAAACAAACAAACAAACAAACAAACAAAAACAAACAAACAAACAAACAAACAAACAAACAAACAAACAAACAAACAAACAAACAAACAAACAAACAAACAAACAAACAAACAAACAAACAAACAAACAAACAAACAAACAAACAAACAAACAAACAAACAAACACAAACAAACAAACACAAACAAACAAACAAACAAACAAACAAACAAACAAACAAACAAACAAACAAACAAACAAACAAACAAACAAACAAACAAACAAACAAACAAACAAACAAACAAACAAACAAACAAACAAACAAACAAACAAACAAACAAACAAACAAACAAACAAACAAACAAACAAACAAACAAACAAACAAACAAACAAACAAACAAACAAACAAACAAACAAACAAACAAACAAACAAACAAACAAACAAACAAACAAACAAACAAACAAACAAACAAACAAACAGACAAACAAACAGAGAGACAGACAAACAAACGGAGGTAATAACAATCATTGCATGGAAAGCTGTTTTTTACTATTAAAAGACTATTTATTATATAGCATGCTATCGGATATGAGCTTTAATTTTGCGTAATCTGATTGGTTCCCCACCACCAGGCTATCAGCTCATATCCTGCTAGTAGAGGAAAAACAAGATGGCGGCATGTTTTTTTAAACTGCCGAAAAGAGTTGAAATTGACGGGTTTTGATACAGAACAACATCAACACCCTCAAACCAATGTATAAAAAAAAAACATTGTGTAAAAATACATTAACAAATACACAATTTAACATGTTAAATGGTAAAATTCACCTAAAAATTACGTCTTTTTACTTCAAAAACCCGACTAAATTAACGGGTTGATATTAATTTGTTGCCATACAGAAACTCACGGTTAAAATCAAGCTTACAACACACATTTCGTAGGAGATCACCAGTATAGAGACTTTTTTGATTTAGATAAGCATTTGGGGTAGTAAAAAGCATGTTCTTTTTCAAAAACAACCAACTAAGTAATTTAGTTTCACTGCCGAAGGTGTTTCAGTTTCATTTTTGCATGAAATCAAAACCTTTTTCACGACAGCAACGCTAATATAAACAACTGACCCACCTTTTGACTTCATCAAGGTACCTTTTAATCTTTTTTGTTGATCTGCTTAACACATTTTTTGCCTCTCGAGCAACATTTATACCGGAATATTACGAAGCTGTTTACCGAACAGCTCAGCGAGAAACTCTATGTGAATGCATCATTACGCATGGCGGAGTAATTGGTTGCCTATGCCGGAAGTTTGTTGTTTCAAACATTTCGCTGTAATTTTGTCTCTTGTACAGTACTTGGCTATATAATAAAACAGTTTTACCATTCGCTCTCGTTGTATACGAACTAATAGCCAACTCGGCGAAGCGCCTCGTTGGCTATGAGCTCATATACAACTCGAGCTCATGGTATAACTGTTATATATCTATTCGTTAATTTTATTTGTTAATTTCGTAATTCTTTTTTCTCAGGATACGGTAAATGTAACAAACGTGGGTATGTGGCTGTTAATGGAAGATGCAAAGGTAGGTTTAGGGGCTGTTTACATGCATGAGTCCGGCTAACTGGGCTGACTCATGTCACGAAATGTTTAATTTCGGTCGGAAAAGGATCAGATTTGAATTAATGTTAAAATTTCGTTTACATCTAAACTAAACCAATTCTTCATTGTAAATTTAGTTTATGCCAGTTGTAAAACCACAGTACGATACTAATCAATTGCGTGAGCCCAGTTAACCGGGCTAGCCCGGCACATGTAAACAGCCACTTAATAGTTTTTCGATATTGATTTTCGACTTTCCATTAATTTGCCACCAATTTTATTAATTTATTAAACTATTAATCATTCTCTGATATTATAATGATTGCATGTACATGTTTGAGATGTTCTTCTATATACTCAGTTTTTTGGTTTTAGATGTTGATGAATGTAAGCAAGCCTCAGCTTGTCCAGATCCTAATGCTATTTGTACAAATATTCCTGGTTCTTACCACTGCAATAAATGTACGAATGGATACATTTCCCGAGGCACGAGATGTGAAGGTAAGTTCTCATGTCAATTATCAAACAAAAATAAACTTATGTTTGTTTTTGTGTTCAATGAAAGACGGGGCTATAATTAATTTATTAATTAAAATCTAACTAATTCTATTTATTATATGGCTTTATGTAATATTCTGAGTTCTGATTGGTCAACGCACGGTTTGAAAATAATCCAGACCGCTACCCCGGATGTTGACGTTACTGACTGGTTTGAATTTCTAAAATTTTCACACTAATCTAGTTTTGCTGCAATTAGTATTGTACTTGGAATAGGCATATAATAAACAATTTGTTAACCTCGTTTGCTTGGTCTGAATGCACCAGTTTTATTCAATATATAATATGCGCTATCCCTTTTCCAAAACTCCTGACCTGCCGCAGTGCCGCTGCTTTCGCACGCATGCATATATACCCATTCCCCAATGGCATACTATACGCATTTTTTACTTACACTTTTACTGAACTTTTCTTTTAGATGTAAATGAATGCACGGGAGGAAATTCTAAATGCGAGCATAAATGCGTAAACACCCCGGGATCATTTGTTTGTCGCTGTCCTCAGGGATTTCAACTTGCTGGCCAATTCAAATGCGAAGGTAAAAACGTAATTATATATATATATATATATATATATTATATGGCTGGGTTTGATTTCCGGTCCGTACGCAAAACGACGCACGCTGATTGGTTCCCAAGAGGTCGGGATTTTACGATATTGACCTCGGGTCAATACGCTTTTTTCTTGGCCGTGTAATTTTTGGCGAGAAAATTTCTGGGCATCTTTTCAAATATTCTGAAAAATAAATTGTGTTGGAACATTACTGCTGGTTTTCTTTAAAGCTGTTTATCTAAAAACATGACAAATAAAAGCCGAACTGTGTAAACAACGGTATGAACAATTTGTTGATTCCAATGAAAACAACATTGGTCTTAGCATTGATAACGACGTTTTTCCAAAGCAACACGCAGAACCACTGCAGAAAGATGATCCCTTTAGCAAACAAAAATAAGTAATTAGCATGTTTAAAGATGAAAATTTAAATTTGAAATCCCAACTTGAACAGGTGTCTAATCGTAATAAAGAGAATCGTGATGATATCTCCCCAAAAAGTTCTATCCCATGTCCGTTTCTTTCACGTCGAGGTTGGTGCGCTAAAGGAAACCGCTGTGACTTTCTTCAATCAAAACCACTTCGTGACGAACATAAACATATGGTACCCTGTCCCTTCCTACAAAGAAAAGGTTTTTGTTTGAAAGGAAACCAGTGTGATTTTTCCCACGATATTCCCCGTGAATTGTCGGCCAAAGTTGAACAGTTATGAGAATCCTGTTCCTTTTTTGCCCGGTCACCAAGGGCTTACGACCCCACTGGTATTAAGGCCTCGACGAATGAAGGAGATACAAGTTGGGCCTGCCCACCCCTTCACGCCACGATATCTCAACGAGAACCCACTCCCGAGGCCCAAAGAATACCTTCAGAATCTGTGGTTACCCTTACCTCACCCGAGACCATTAATGGAAATTCCAGTATATCATCCCAATCCTCGCCGTTACTAACCCTGGATTACAACTTTTACTTGCCTACTATACTGATCGCTAATGTCCGTTCTGTTGTCCCCAAAATTGATGAATTAGAGTTGGTAGCTCTCATAAATCAAGTTGATATGATTTGTATTACGGAATCGTGGTTAGAAAGGATCGTCTATTTTCTGGTGGAGGTGGGGTATGTACCTATATTAACGCTAATATAAACTGTAGGAGACTTAAACAGTTTGAAGATCCAGCAATTGAATCTCTATGGTTGTCCATTTCTGCCATTCTACTCGCCGTTATTTACCATACTACATCCTCCGGTGCCGCTGAAAACTCTGAATTGTTTAATCATATCCAGCATAACGTCGACCCCTTTCTCTGTACCCACCCTGATGCCCTTGTCATGATTACAGGTGATTTTAACCCCATTAGCACTTCTTTTGATGAAAAACGGCTCAAAAGATTATCTGGGCTAAGTCAAATTATTATAGTTCCAACACGTCATAACGCAATTCTTGACTGGTGTCTGACTAATACGAACCAAGCTGTTTTTTATTCCATTCAACTCCCTCCAATTGGTCCAAGTGACCACAATGCGATTTTAATCAGGTCCCATGTAGCTACATCGTCCAGAGAAGCCAAATAAATAATAGTCGGTTATGGAAAAGAGATTTGAGAGATAGTAATATAAGATCTTTTGGACGAAGTATCACATCCTTTGATTGGACGGAGATTTTTGAAATTCCTGATTGCGACTCGAAATACCAAAGATTTAATGAAATTATTTCTTTAATGATAAATTGTTATTTCCCAAGTAAACCAACTAGCGTTAGAGAGTCGGATAAACCTTGGGTGACTTCATCTCTTAAGTCTTCAATTGATAAACGGCAAAAAGCGCTTCATAATTATGGAAAAAAACTCACAGATATATAGGTTTTGGCGCAATAAAGTTCAATACGATGTTAAAGCGGCTCGCAGCAAGTATTACGCAAATTCTTTTCAGAAATTAAAAAATGCAAACCCTTCAAGATGGTGGAAAGAGGTCGAATCACTAGGTGGTCTAGTATCCCGTGAGTCCTGGGTCCATCAGTTACAATCCGAAGTAAATCCAACCTGCGATGATCTTGCTGAGTCATATAATAATTATCTTGTTGGACTTACCTCCTATTTTGAACCTTAGTTTAGAAGAATGTACAGCCATTGAGGAGATAGAAGTCGCCAACTATTTACTTATTAATATTGGCCAAGTTTACTCAGAATTACGACGAATCAAAACCACCAAATCGCCAGGCCCGGATATGATCCCAAATAAAATTCTGAAAACTTTTGCGTTTGAATTTGCTCCGATCATAACCGATATCTACAATGCGTCAATGTTACAAGGAGTTTTCCCGGGTCAATTAAAGCGTTCCTTTGTGGTTCCTATACCTAAGCTGTCACCCCCGTGTCCATCGAAGACGATTTAAGACCAATATCCTTGACAACTCAGATATCTAAAGTAATGGAAGGTTTTACATTAAATTCTCTTCTTGCTGATGTTGGTGATAAATTAGATACTAAACAATTTGCACTACCGAATAAGTCGACTACTCAAGCCCTTGTTTACCTTCTCCACTTGATCCTTGCCAGTCTAGATCGAGGCCACTGCTCTGCAAGACTTTTCTTCGCTGATTTTAAAAAAGGGTTCGATCTCGTGGACCACAACATCATCATTGATGAGCTTGAAATTCTCCAAGTTAATCCTGCTATTAAAAGATGGATTAGATCTTTTCTCACTTGTCGCGAACAATGTGTTAAAATTGGAACCTTCACTTCGTCGTGGAAGCGTGTTAATGGGGGTTTACCCCAAGGCACAAAACTTGGGGCCCTCCTTTTTGCCATTTTGGTCAATCCCCTATTAAAGGACTGGCAGGGGCGTGTTAAGTTTGTGGATGACACTACTGTATTGGAGATTATTCTACGCTGTTCACCGAGTCTAATGCCCATTATTGTAAATGACATATTTAACTTTGGTAAAAGCCGAGGGATGAAACTTAGCTAATGTTAAGAAATGCAAGGAAATTACATTATCGTTCTTTCAATACCATCTTCCGTATGATAATGCGATCTATATATCTGCTATGCCTGTGGAATCAGTTTCCTCCTTTAAACTGCTTGGTTTGCTACTAAGAGATGATCTGTCTTGGAATGATTAATGCTAGTTTCTAGGGGCGCGTCTAGTGTGGGAGCATAAACTGAGAACATAGATATCGTCCACATGAGGGCGGAACCCTCAGTTTCATGATACGATCATTGATAGATGTTGGTTGCTCAACTTGCTCGACCAGGGAGGTTCTAATGCCAAAGCCAACTCCTCCCTCTCGCTTTTCTCTTTTGGTTTTCCAACCCAGAATAAGGTAAACCAAGATTTGACCTCAGTCAGTTGATCCTCGTCAGAAAGTCTCGTTTCAGAGAGAGCCGCTATATCTATGTTAAGCCTTTGTAACTCCCTAGTAACCAGGTAACCAGTATTATTATTATTATTATTATTATTATTATTATTATTATTATTATTATTATTATTATTATTATTATATATTATATTATTATTATTATTATTATTATTATTATTATTATTATTATTATTATTATTATTATTATTATTATTATTATTATAAAAAAAATACTCAAATACTCAAATACTCTACACTCTTGCTCAACTCTATATGGTCCTCGGTCCAAAACAAACTTCCTAAGAATATCTTTAACTTCACCATCCGGTACATAAATAATACGCGCCCAACTCGCAAGAATCTGTTGAAATGGGGAATATCACCAACATCCGACGGCTCTTTCTGCTTGGAACCCGAAACCTTGCTCCACGTCGTCAATGGATGCAAGACATACCTAAACGAAGGACGTTTTACCTGGCGACACGATTCCTTTCTTAACTTCATTGCAACCTCTCTTAAATCCGTACAACACTCTATAAACCTTTATGCTGACCTACCTGGCTTCATCACGGTCCATCTGTTATCACCGGAGATAAGTTACGCCCTGATCTTCTGATAACAATCGAAAACAAATACATCTACATACTCGAACTGACTGTTGGATTTGAATCTAATCTTCTTACTAATGCAACCCGTGAGAGACATAAATATCTAGAACTTATTAACGAACAGCACAAAAATTATGAAAAAGTAAAATTAATTAATTTATCTATCAGTTCGCTTGGAGTTTTTAATCAGTCTGCTGTAGACTTTTCTGATAGACCTGAAATTTGACGAACGATGTAGAAAGTACTATACTCAGAAAATTATGAACACTTGCATAAGGACCTCTTACTATATATTTTGTAAACGTAACAAAGAATGGGATGACCTGCCTTTAATGTCATAGTAATATTTTTTATACCATATAGTGTTAATTCAAGTAGACATTGGTAAACTACCTGTAAAAGAGAGGTTTATCATTGTAGTATACGTAAATCATAAACAAATAAAGTTTCCATTATTAAACAAGAAGGCCAAGAGTGACATGAAAAAGTTAACAGGTGAGGTAAACAGCATACTAACGCTCGAAGCTTAAAAATAAAGTGAACCAATCAGCGCCGGATTTAGGACTGTGGAGGCCCCTGGGTGGTCACTGACCAGCTCAATATATCAATTATATTTTTGAACGAGATAATTTTGCTTTACGAACTAATACAACTTCGAAGTCACAATTCCCACACTGAATCAGGTTTACAGACAGCAATACGTTTTCTGTAATGGAGTCCAGTCGGATACTAGACATATAACTAGTATTGTCCCTCAGGGATCTGTATTAGGACCGTCGCTATTCTGCTTATATTATAACTCAATCGCTGATAGTTTCATGCAATGCCAATCCACATTATACGCGGACGACTCGGAGGCACATTATTCTCACAAGTCCATACATTATATATATATATATATATATGATGATGATGATTGCTACATCTTTACAGATGAGAGCCGTCTCATTATTCTTATTCGTCTATGTTTTTATTCCTGCGTCCATGAGCTCTGAGGTGGCTCTTAAGTCCGGAAACGCTTTTGCAAGGTCTGAAGCAGATGTGACAGACAAAATCTAATGTCTTGATGGGGTTGATTGGATCGGGTTGTCGGATCAGATCTTTATGAACAACCATGTGCTGCTTTAGTCCTGGTGCAGATTTGCAAACTTTGTTGCACAATATAATGGGCAGGTGTGACCCCGAGGCCAAGGAAGCAAATCGGCACAGGTGACCTGAGTTGGAGGTCTTGACATATCATGCAGCCTTACTGAGCAGGACACGTCCACATGTTTCACACTCCCAGCTATTCAAGTCACACCACTGATGGTCCCTTTTCGCAGGCCGCGCTTGAGCTTAGCATGGTCGATCCGATCCTCTTCATTTCGAACGAATCACACCCAGACTTCACAGCTCTCCTCCATTCATTACCTGCTAGCACTTCCCATGAGTCAACGTCAATTTACAGAAGTTTCAAGTTGCTCTAATGCAATTCATGAATCTCTTCTTGGACTTGTGACGTGGGCGCTCTCCAATTTTCAGTTGGCCATAAAAGAGACGTTTTGGAAGACGGGTGTCTTCCATGCGTACCACATGCCCAGACCATCGCATTTGGCTACAAAGGAATTTGAGCCTCAATACTCAAGCAAACAGCTCTGAGGAGTATCTTGGTGTCTGGAGTAGTTTGCCAACTGATCTTAAGAATCCGCCGCAAACACTTCTGATGAAATGCCATTTCAGATGCCGACGGTGCGTTGTCCAGGTCTCAGAAGAATACAGAAGTGCAGTGAGAACACATGCCTTATATACGCTGATTTTAGTCTTCAAAGAAATACTACAATCGGACCATACTCTCTTTTCCAACTTTCCAAAGGCAACAGATGCTTTCTGGATGCGCAAGTGTATTTCAGCATCCAGAGATCCGTCTCTCGACAAAGTACTCCCATATCTTCTTCACTATGAGCAACAAGGTCAGCATCATCAGCGGATAGCAGTTCGCGAGTAAGCATTTCAAAGGTCTTTGTTTGGCATCAAACCGTCTCAGATTGAAAACCTTTCCTGTTGTTCTAAACATTAAGAAAATACCAGTGTCACAGTCTTGAAAAGCATACATGAGTATCACAGCGAAGTAGATGGAGAACAAGGTGGGGGCAGGGATGTCTCCCTGTTTGAATCCATCGTCAACAGATATCTTATCAGAGAGTGTGCCATTGACAGTAATATAAGCTTTCATATCCCTATGCAGTTGTTTCAACATGTGTATGAAAGTTGGTGGACACCCAAACTTTCCTAGGATTTTCCACAAGGCATCTCTGTTACGGTGTCGAAAGCCTTTGTGAAATCAACAAAGACTTGATACAATGGAACCTGCTGCTCAATACACTTCTCCTGGAACTGACGTTCAGAGAAAATCATATCCATCGTCCCTCTCCCTGACCTGAAACCGCGGTCTCAGGGATGACCTTAGGACAGACATATTCCATCAACCTGTTCAACAACAGCCTGGCTAACACTTTGCCAACTGCCTCCAAAAGAGTGATACCGCGGTAATAATCACATTCAGATTTGGTTCCTTTGCCTTTGAAAATGGATACCAAGATTCCATCAACCCAATCCTGTAGTATTGGAGTTCCCTCCCAGGAAAGAGTGATCATGTTATGGATAGCAGACAATATGTTTTCACCTCAATGTTGCAGGAGTTCGGTGGGGATACCATCTAACTCAGGTGCTTTCCCAGAGTTGAGCTGCTTAAGTGATAAGCGAACTTCATCAATTGTTGGGGTCAGGTCCATAAGATGGTTAATATCATGTTGGGGTAAACTGTCGATAGCTGCATTATTGACCACTGATGGATTGAAAAAAAGGTCTGAAAAGTGTTCGTGCCAGCTTGAGTGATACCTACTATAGGTCTTTTATGAGTGACGTGCCGTACTTGGATTTCAGAGGTAATCTGAAATCATTGGATGATTGTGGACCAAATACCTTCCGCAACAGGGAGTACATATTTTTAGAGTCTTTCCTATCATATGCGCTCTGAACTTCTGCTGACATATTGGACCACCGCTCATTTTTCATCCTTCTCAACTCACGTTGCACAGTGGCCTTATGCTCTTTGTATGCTTTTTCGACAGCAGGGCGATTGCTCAGATTCTCATTGAGCAAGGATTTATAAAGTTCATGTTTCGTGGAGAGTAATTGGTTGATGTTGTGGTCGTTTTCATCAAACCAGTCTCTATGCTGCTTTTGTGTAAGACCAAGGACATCAACACCCACACAATAGACTTGCTCCCAGACCCAGAAGTTTTCCCAAGAACTATCAAAATATAGACCGCCAAGTGTATCGGAAAGGGTTTTGCGAATATCGGGATGCTCTATAGTTTGGCAACATTGATACGTTTTGGAATTTGGACTCCAACCATACGAGTCTTTTTACAAATTCGAAGCTTGAACTTTCCACGGACCATAAAATGATCAGTTCCACATTCTGCAATCCTCTATTATCCGAGTGATAATATAGTCAATCATGTGGCCATGTTTGGATCTTGGGTGAATCCAGGTGACTTTGTGCTTCAATTTCTGACGGAAGAAGGTGTTACAGATAACTAAGTTAAATTCTGAACAGAGATCGAGTAAGAGTAAACCATTGTTATTCATCTTGCCAATACCATAGCGACCAAGCGCATCCCAGGTCTCATGTTGCCTTCCTATACCCGAGCGTTAAAGTCTCCAAGGAGCATTAACTTATCATCCTTTGGGACGGATGAAATGGCAGTGCGAAGGGCTTCATAAAATGACATGCTAGTTTCTAGGGGCGCGTCTAGTGTGGGAGCATAAACTGAGAACATAGATATCGTCCACATGAGGGCGGAAACCCTCAGTTTCATGATACGATCATTGATAGATGTTGGTTGCTCAACCTGCTCGACCAGGGAGGTTCTAATGACAAAGCCAACTCCTCCCTCTCGCTTTTCCCTTTTGGTTTTCCAACCCAGAATAAGGTAAACCAAGATTTGATCTCAGTCAGTTGATCCTCGTCAGAAAGTCTCGTTTCAGAGAGAGCCGCTATATCTATGTTAAGCCTTTGTACCTCCCTAGTAACCAGAGCAGTTCTACGTTCTGGTCGACCAGATGGCTCAACGTCCAGAATAGTTCTGACGTTCCAACAAGAGATGTTTAGCGATATTAGATCTTTTGCATATGTTTTGTTACTGATTTGAATGAACCGCCGTTAGCCGCAGTTAGCTGACCAGCTGGTGGTGGACAGACAATGCTTGATGTACCTTTTCTACCACCTTCCTAAGTATCTGGGTGAGCAGTGTTCTCCTGAATAGGGCTGCTCAGACACAAGAATCTCCGGTGAAATCAGTCTCTGTCCATGAAGACATAATAGCGACGTTAGGATAAGATTCAAGCCGCCTCTGTGCAGAATTGTGACTGTGCGCTTCCAACTGGTCAAGTCTGGACACGGCGCCACTCCTCAATCGCCAAAGGACTTAAGAATGTAACGAGCAATGAATAAGATGAGTTGGTGAGGCATCTGTACATCATTGGATTATAGTGACATACGCTTCTACAACACCTATGCCACTCACTATGTATCAACTACCATGTGCCCACGTGACAGCGAATAAATCGAGATGGTGGAGGCAGTATCAACCGCAGGTTTTAAATTAGAGTTTCCCTCTCCTAGTCTTTACTAACCAAGGCCACCTGCAAGACAGCAGGGGTTTGATTTCGGAGTTTTCCTTCTCCTAGACAGGTTGCCTTCACCACGGCTAACGAGCCCCATCTCCCCTTCCGGTAACCCTAGGTTTGGCAGGCTTGAGGGTGCTATCACTTGCCCAAGGTGAACCCTCAGACAAGTGGAGGGAAAGAGATGTATTACTTCTCCATTCTAGACCGGCCCCAAGCAAGGTCTAACCACTGCCCAATATATATATATATATACTATAAGTGGGCTTACCTCAAATGTTGATGGTCGCTACTGTCAGTTTCACGCTGGGCGATCTTGAGCCGCCTGAAGATCGCCCAGCGTGAAACTGACAGTAGCGACCATCAACATTTGAGGTAAGCCCACTTATAGTATATATATATATATATATATATATTATTATTATTATTATTATTATTATTATTATTATTATTATTATTATTATTAATTTCAAACTCAATAATAATTCATGAGGAAAGTACTTAAATCCGTACCGTGTCTGTGGTTTGGATATCACAGGAAGAAATTACATAAATTGAGCAAACTTTTACCTCGATTTTCTCTTAAAATAATAATTTGTTTGAAACATTCAAAAGAGTGTTCGAAACACATTTCAAAGCTCATTTTAAACCCTCTGCTTTGCCTTGGTTTTCAACAAACATCTCGGTCTCAACCGCATTAATTAGTAATTTAAAAGATATAACAATGGAAATTAGTAACCGAGACGTTTGGATATTGATCAAACATTTGCACAAATTAAACCAAGTTTACCTCAAATTTCTCTTAAGACACTGATTTATTTGAAAATCTGGATCCAGATTTAGCTCATTCCGGATCGAGTTCAATCCGGTTCTCATTCCCGATTGAAATCTCATTCCCGATTGGAATCTCATTCTGGATTGAAATTTCGTTCCGGAATCATGTATAGGCGATGCAAGATATCATTCCAGATTGAAAAATGTGACCGGAAGGACTAGAACGAACAACACATGCGTGTTTTCTAACATTTATAGATTTCAGATTTCCCGCCAATATCAATCCTGGAACCCAATTTCCATGCAAACACGGATTGAGTTCGCATTTTAATCCGTTTTGAGCGGAGCTCTTCATCACAGTCAAATGTGATAGAATAAAATAAAACAGGGCTTACCTATTCAAAAGGGTGACGTCGACAAAACATACATGTAGCCAATCAAATGTTTGTGGGTAACTGGTAATTAATAACATGCAAAAATGTTGTAGTGAGTACTTGTTTTAACTTATGTTGTTAAAATCTATTTCTAATTTGACTATGACAATGTAGATGTAGACGAATGCCAAAATCAACCTTGTAACTGGCGTGCCAAGTGTATGAATGTTATTGGCTCCTATAAGTGTGAATGTCCTTCTGGCTACATATACCATTACGATACCAATAAATGTAAAAGTAAGTAAAATTAATCCAAGAGCTCTTGTTCTTCACAGTTTTCCGTGCACTTCTTTCCAAAGTAGTGAGTTTCCATGGTTACTCAGCTATAATTTCGCCAAATAGTCTAGGAATTGCATGGTTTGCAACAGCTCTGAGTAGGTTGTGGAGACGATTTTAGTCCAGTTGGTGAATATATAGACGTAAATGAACAAAAAAACAAAACCATGAAAACATGCCATCGTTGTAATAAAGAGTTCCACTTATAAGTCAGTAATGTATATAAAATCTTGCAGATATTAACGAGTGCACAAGTCCAGACGCTTGCAACTCAACAACAAGTTCAAGATGTATCGATTACGATGGTGGATATAAATGTGTGTGCAAGCAAGGTTTTTATAACGAAAACAACAAAGTTTGCAAAGGTTAGTAGTGTTTCACGGAGGAAAGTAACAGCTAATACGTTTTATAATTTACAGAATAACATTTTGGAAACGTGATCTACAGTGCAAACTTCTTCTTCTTCTTCTTCTTCTTCTTCTTCTTCTTCTTCTTCTTCTTCTTCTTCTTCTTCTTCTTCTTCTTCTTCTTCTTCCTCCGCTTCTTCTTCTTCTTCGTCCTATTTGTCGTTCTTCTCGTCTTGCTCCTCGTTTTCTTCCTTGCTTTCCTACTCATATTTCCCCTTGTCTTCTTTGTTTTTCTCTTCCTTGTCTTTCCCTTCGTCTTTCTCCTCGTCCTCCTCATCCTCGTCCTCTTCTTTGATTTTCTCTTCCTTATCTTCCTCCGCGTACTCATCCTCTTTCTCTTCCTCTTCCTCTTTCTCTTCCTCCTCCTCTTCCTTATCCTCAACCTCTTCCTCTTCCTCCTCCTCTTACTCCTCCTCTTCCTCCTCCTCCTCCTCAACTCCCTCTTCTTTGATTTTCTCTTCCTCGTCTTCCTCCTCACCTCGTCCTCCGCTTCTTTGATTTTCTCTTCATTGTCTTCATCCTCTTCCTCTTCTTCGTCCTCATCCTCATCCTCATCCTTTCACTTTTCCTCATCCTCTTCCTCTTCCACATCCTCATCCTCTTCCTCATCCTCGTCTCCCTTTTTTTTGATTTTCTCTTCCTTGTATTCCTCCTCGTCCTCCTCCTTTTCTGCTCCTCCTTTCCTTCTCCTCATCCTCTTCCTCATCCTCCTCGTCTTCCTCTTCTTTGATTTTCAAGCCATTATCTTCTTCCTCGTCCTCGTCCTCGTCCTCTTTTTGATCTTCTTCGTTTTTGTACTCCTTTTTCTCTTCCTTTTCGTCCTCCTCATTGTCTTCCTCTTCTTTGATTTTCTCTTCCTTGTCCTCCTCCCAGTCCTCTTCCTGATCCTCCTTCTCGTTTCCTCCCCACCCTCCTCCTCATTTTTTATTTTGTCCTCCTCCTCGTCCTCCTCTTTGTACTCATTTTTGTCTTCCTTTTCGTCCTTCTCCTGGTCCTCCTCATCGTTTTCCTCGTTGTCTTCCTTCTCCTCCTCGTCGTCGTCTTCCTCCTCTTTGTCTTTTTCTTCCTCCTCGTCCTCGTTCTCATCCTCGTTTCTTTCTCGTCCTCGTCCTCCTCTTTATACTTCTTTTTATCTTCCTTTTTGTCTTCTTCATCGTCTTTCGTTTCGTCCTTCTCCTCGTCTTTTTCTTTGTCCTTTTTTTTTTGTCCTCCTCCTCGTTTTCCTCCTTATTCTTCTCGTCGTCCTCGTCGTCGTTTTAATTCTCGTCTTTTTCTTCGTCGTTTTCATTTCTGCTCTCTTCTTCCTCCTTGTCCTCGTTCGCCTCCTTTTTCTCTTCGTTTTTCTCTTTCTTTTCCTTCTATCTCTTTTTTCTTTTCTTTCTCCTTCCTTTTTTCTTTTGTTCTTCCTTCTCTTTTTTGTCTTCCTCCTATGTTTTCTTTGTTCTCCTCTTTTTCCTCTCCTTTCCTTTTTTCCCTTTTCTTTCTCTTTTTTACTTCCTTTTTCGTGCGTATCGTTGGGCTTTTCCTCCTCCTCTTCCTCTTTTTTTCCTTCTTCTTGTCCTCGCCTTTCTCCTCGTCTACTTCGTCCTTGCCTTCATCCTTGTTTTCCTTGTCGTCTTCTTCCTCTCCCTTTCTCTCTCCCTCCATTTTCTCTTCGTCCTCCTTTTCTACCTGCTTTTCTTTATCATCCTTGCTCTTTTTGAACTTGTCGTCCACCTCTTCAATTCTTTGTCGTCTTTCTCCTTGTCTTCCTCTTCTTCCTCCTTGTCTTCCTGTTCTTTCTCCGTGTCTTCCTCTTCTTTCTTCTTGTCTTCCTCTTCTTTCTTCTTGTCTTCCTGTTCTTTCTCCTTGTCTTCCTCTTCTTTCTTCTTGTCTTCCTCTTCTTTTTTCTTGTCTTCCTCTTCTTTCTCCTTGTCTTCCTCTTCTTTTTTCTTGTCTTCCTCTTCTTTTTTCTTGACTTCCTCCTCGTCCTCCTGTCCTAATTTTTGTCTTTCTTTTCCTTCTCTTCGTCCTCCCTTTTCCCTCTTTTTTCCCCTCCTTTTTCTCTTTTTCTTCCTCCTCCTTCTCTTGCTCCTCCTGTTCCTCTTTCTTCTTTCTTTCCCTTCTTTTCTTCCTTCTCTTTTTCAAAGTGTTAAAATACAGATAAAAACCCTTTAATTTTTAGTATGTTGTTCAATACAGTTTATCATGCTTGTTATCTGTGGGTAAGATTAATTTATTTATGGAGGGTACACTAATAAATTGACAAACCTGTGTCCTTGTGGTGTATTGGAGATGCATCTCTAGGAAGAACAGAGGAAATCGACTCATTTAGTAAATAATTATATAATTTCTTAAAAGATTTGTAAGAGAAGCGAGAATTTGTGGTAACGCCACGTTTATTATTTATTATTTAGCTTTTGACCTGCCAACTCAGGCTTTCGCCAGAGCAAAAACAATTTGCTCCAATAAAGGCCTGAGTCGACAGGTCAAAACTTAAGTAATAAATAATAAACGTGTTACCACAAATTTTTGATTCTATTACAATCGTAACCTGTTTTAACCAAATGGCTGATCTAAACGGTTTTTCATATAGTCATGCAGTGACAAGACATTAAAACCATTTTAGAATAGTTAAATCCACCTGCAATAATTATATAATATTCGAAAATTTAAAATGTAATCACACATTTTGATTGCACCAAACTTGGCTTGAGACTTGTTTGTACAATCATGCATGGTCATTCAGAGCGATGTGACAGTAGGAAATGTAGTGACTACAAACGCCGGTTTTGTAATTTAGATATCGATGAGTGCCAAAGCCGGAATTTATGTTACTCAGACAGATCTACTTGTGAGAACCTGGAGGGAGATTATCGTTGCAACTGTTTCCCAGGATATCTCACATCAATCAACAGAAAGAAATGTATTCGTAAGTAAACAATAATTGCAATTTACGTTTAGTAAATTTTCCATTGATAAACAGTTAATTGAATCTATTCTTGGTGTCAAACATTGTGTGCGTGGAAGAATGACGGCAAATGGTATAATACTAAGGTGGTTAAGTGACACCCTAGTAAGGCAGTGATGTAGTAGCACAGTCGCGTAGTAAAGTGGTTGTGGGTAGTAAAGTAGTGCAGTAATAGTGTAGTGTGGGAGTGCCATAAGGTAGTTGCGACGTTGCGTAGTATCGTAGTGACGTAGTAGGGTATAGTAGGGCGGTCTCGTACTAATTAGGTAGTAAGTTGGTAGTAATGCAATACAGTAGTGGCGTAGTACCGTAGTATAGGGCTGTGCCATAATACCGTAGTACCATAGTAGGGCAGTTCTGTAGTGACAGTAGAGAAGTACCATAATAGGGCAGTACCGTAGTATAGGATACGTGGTAATTAAAATTGCATGGTAGTATAGCGTAGTGCGATAATAAGGCGGAGCTGTAGTAGGGCAGTGCCGTAGTAGGGCTGTGCCATAATAGGGCAGAATCGTTGTAGCGTATAGTAATTAAAATTGTGTGGTATAGTCATAGGGCAGTGCCGTATTAGGGTAGTACCATATAATAGGGTAGTGGCGTAGTACGGTGATAGGGCAGTGTTGTAGTAGCTAGGGCAGTATTATGATAGGGCAGTACTGTAATCGGGTAGTGGCGTAGTACGGTAATATAAAGGCAGTTCTGTTGTAGGGCAGTACCATAGTGGGGCGGTACCATAATAGAGCAGTACCGTAGTACCGCAGTAGTGTAGTGGCATAGTACGGTAGTAGGGCAGTGCTGTTGTAGGACAGTACCATAACAGGGCAGTATCGTTAATGTAGTGTAGTGGCGTAGTATGTTTAAGTTATTGAGTGTGAATGTATTAGCAAGTATGTGTGTGAATGTAAGTCAAGATGAATGTGAATTTATGTCATTGAGCGTCAGTCATGTTCTACCTATTAAAATAGTTTTCTTTCTAGCCCGATCGTGTTTCCCACTTATCATACCTAGTGAGGCCATCGTCAGTCCTTCTCGATGTACAGTTGCTGACTCCAATTCTTTTAAGGACGTGTGCGTTGTTTCTTGCAAGACTGGTTACCATAGTAGTAACTCATTACACTCTCAGCTTACTTGCAATGAACATGGTTCGTGGAATGGAACTGTGCCCACTTGCATGCGTAAGTACAAAAAACCCCAAAATAAATGGACATGAGTGTGATAAAGGATTAACACTGCGAGTAAAGCTTGATGCCAGCAGTTATCTCATGAGACACATCAGTCCATATGTTATTGTATTAAAGGCTTTCTGCAGAGAACCACGCGTGACATGTGCCGCTTCGCGTAAACCGCGGGCGCAAAAGCACACCTATTTTGCAAAATAGTGATTCAACAAAAACAGCGAAAAACATTCATGTCTTTTTATACTCTACAACTGTTTATATACCCAACTCTTTCCTGTCCGGCTCAAAGAAAGTCACAAAAGGTGGTCTCAGCAATTTGTGAATTAACATGGCTTCAAAAACGCATTAATAATTCATGAGGAAAACACAAAGGAAATCAGTACCAGATTTCTTTATCAGATATAAAACCATGGACATGATTTACATAAAATTTAGTTTTGATTTTCTCGGCCTAGGGGGCTTTCGATTTACACGGTTAGACCGATCAGTCTGGTTAAATGGAACACGATTCGTTTGAGACCCTGGGATGGTCTGATTGGAAAATTTGGTCCTACTCAAAAGCAAGAAAGCGCTCTTAGACAACGTTGTTTTTCAAACTTACTACGCCAATGAACTTACAAAATAGGTCGTTTTTGAAGCTGTTTAAAACATTGGCAGTACGTGTTTTATCAGTATAGGCAATCGCCTCGTGTTTTAAATCTGATAAAACACTGCTGCTCATGTTTTAAATATTACATAATAACACAAAAATAATACCACAATATAACATTTGAATCGTTTTTCCCTCTACTATTGAGATTTTAGGTTTTCGGGTCTTGTCGGACAACCCATTTTTCAAATTATGCTAATTTATGCTAATTATTATAAAAACTATTATTATGAATTATAAAATGATTTTTACTCGGCTTCGCCTCGAGCAGTATTTAATATCTCGCTCGTGGATGCAAATCCCGATAAAACACTCACGCGAGTGCTTTAATCCTTAATTATTATATAACACATGTTACTTCCAGTATAATCGTGTGCTATGATTGGTTGCTGAACGTGACAAGATTTTCCCGTAATTCCCAGAGGCGCCGTATTACAAATATTTTTCTCTTCTCCACGATCGGAAATAAACAACAAAATCTTAAAAAAAGAAACAGTTTTTATTACCTCAAAACGATAAAACATAACTGAAATAAATAACGACTAACATATTAAAAGTAAATTTTACTCTTTAGACGAAAAATAAACAACAGGAAATAACTGTAGTCCTGCATTTTGACAAAGTTCAAGGAATTGGAGACTAGGAAATACCTGATTGATTTTTGAATAATAATAATAACCTCAAACGTCTTTACCATAAAATATTAAACCATGGCCTTTAAAGGACATTGGGAATAAAAATGAAGTTTGTCAAATTTGAAAGAACTCGTAAAATTGTCATGGAAGATCTTTTACAACTTTTTTGAATTTTCTTCGTTTTTAAAATATTTCAGTTTGTTTGATATGTAAATTCTTCTATTACAATTTCACGAGTTCTTTCAAATTAGACAAACTTAATTTTTATTGCCAATGTCCTTCAACGTATTAACCTCGCTTTCGCTCGATCAATACAACAAGACATCATTTTCATATTTTATAGCGAAAAAATCACCAATAGAAAACCGATACGATACTTTTTCACTAGTTTATTCAAACTAGTTTATTTATTACATTTTTACAGCCAATTCGTGTAAATCGTTACCTCCCATCGTTGATGGTCGTGTGATTCCAAGTCTGTGTAGCTCCGGTGGAACGTACAAGCAAACATGTTCGTTTATTTGTAAAGATGGTTACAAGCTTAAAGGAGTAGACAAGGTCATTTGTCAAGCAGATAGCAGTTGGAGTGCCAAGTCGCCAAGCTGTATAAAACGTAAGGAAAATAGAGAATAAAACAAGTGAACTAACAAGTGAATAAATATAGTACATATCTCACAAATTTACTCTTAGTTAGGAAAAACAACGTAAATTTCTTTAGGTGGGGAAATTGAATATAACACAACGTTTCTCAACAGAAATATTTTTAGCCAAAATTATTTGATTTTTCAGAGTTTCTCTCTGACGAAGGGCCTTCGCTCGAAACGTTAGATTCCTACGTTCTCTGTTTCGGCAGTATATCTAACCTTACTATATTTCGATTGTTATTATTAACAAAGGTTCTTTTATCGTTACGCTTTTGCAGTTGCCAGTGATCTATGGATTAGATGTCCTTCTAGCATAAATGTTGATCTTGAGCCAGGTCAAAGCTCAGCTGACGTAAGCAGCAAGTGGGAACTTCCCAAAACTTCTTCTAATCCCAAATACATTTTATCCACGCATACTAAGAATGATCGATTCCCTGTTGGTAGGACTTTCGTAACATGGACAGTCTCAAATGATAAGATTCATTATAAAAACTGTAGTTTTGGTGTTACAGTTGCTGGTAAGTCTATCTAGTTGAATATGTTCAACAGATCATTTGCACATAACGTCACCTCTGCCAAGTTAGGTTACGTCGACACGTATCCGGATATTTTTGAAAACGCAACTTTTTTGTTACGGATTGGCCTTCCGTCCACACGTAAACGATGAAGCGGTTATCAAAAACGGAACTTTTCGAAGACGGTCTCCAAAGTGGAACTTTTTGAGAACATCGTTTTCCTGTTCTCGTGTGGACGCGGATTTTTTTGAAAACGTATTTAAAAAGTTGCGTTTTCCAACGAAAGCGGATACGTGTGGACAAGGCCTTAGTTAAATTTTTGGTTGGCAAACGCTGCCGACAAACCGCTGACTAGTGCCTTCTCTGCAGGCGTCGCGTTAGTTAAGAAATAAAACGTAAAGCTCCGGAGTCCGTGCATATATATGAGAACGTTTGACGTCATTTGAACATGCAAGAAGTTGAGTAGAAGCACGATACGCTTCTGTCGTTCTCATGCCTGCGTAAGGCCTGAGATTGAAGGCACTCGCAAATTGCATGTACGTATATATAGCTCTATGGACAACCCTGTCCCTGGATCACTATACTCACACGAGGCAAAACAAACAAACAAACAAACAAACAAACAAACAAACAAACAAACAAACAAACAAACAAACAAACAAACAAACAAACAAACAAACAAACAAACAAACAAACAAACAAACAAACAAACAAACAAACAAACGAATAAATAAACGACAAGACAGACTGTAAAAACACAACTTCCTGGCAGAGGTAATGCAGTCTAGTCTCTCAATATGCCATCGTTTAATTACTGTCGTAGCAACAGAAGTGTTTCTAAAATGTTGTTGGAATTTATTTGCTCGTCCTGATCAATTAATTTCATAAAGTTTATTGGATAACTTCGTGCTTTGAATTTGATTGGTTTTTATTTCCTGACCTGCAGCCAATACGAATCGGGATTATTTAACCAAAACCAATCAAATGCAAATCAGGAAGTTGAACCAACGAACTTGAATCAAACGAGAAAATGAATTGCAACAATATTTTAGAGACACCTCTATTGCTACGACAGTTATTATAGTATTTTTAGAAGCTTCGATACTTTCTTCCGCCTTTAAAAGTACAGGTTTTTTGCATCTTCCAAGACATAACATTCTATTTTTTGGACTTTAAAAAAACAACAAAATTAATCTGTTGTTGTGTAACTTCAAATATTTCAGATAAAGAAAAGCCTGTCGCTGTTGACTGTCCAAAAAAAACAGTGTTCATATTAATAAAAGGAAAAAAAGCACTTGTTCACTTGAAACAAGTCAAGTTTACTGACAATGTCGCGGTTAAATCTGTTGAGTATTCTCATAATAGTCCTGTAGAATTAACGACTGGAATAAAACTGATAACGGTAACAGCAAAAGACACCTCTAATAACATTGCTTACTGTACGTACAAGGTGGAAATTAAAGGTAAGGTTTTACTAATGGTTTAAACTCACAGCATTAGCTCTAGTGCGTGTTCATAGTGGAGGCGAAGATGTCTGGGAAGTTGCTCTTGTGAATGTGTATTTTTTGTGACTGTAAAAAGTACATGACCGCCTCCCAATGCCGAGTAAGAGTTAGCTAGAGTAAAATACATAAGACTTGAGAGGCGGATGCTGTCTAGCTAGAAAGAGTTAAGTAGGTCAAAGTAAAATGATGTTCAGATCTCATAAAAATGAATTTATTGTAGAGATGCTTTTAATTGAAAGATAAACATATTTGGGGTTAGGGGCACTTCAATTTACAAGATAAAACAAATAGCCATAATAGTCGCATCACTTTTTACTCACTAAGATTAACTGGGCTGGTTTATAGTTTGGATGTATTTTTACCCTTTTACTGCTAAAGTAAAATTGTCTGGCGTTGTTCAGAGTGAAATAATAAAAGTTCGAGTGTAGAATATATACATTTTAAGACCAGACCGGGACCAGTTGCGAAAAATGCAACTACACAGGCTTTCCGGCCGGAGTGAAATGCCCAATATTACTTATGATATACCCAATTCTCTCCTGGAATTACCACCTTAATATATATATACAGAACTCGCGATCAAGTTCTCGGCAACGCCCTCCGTGGCTCAGTGGTCAGAGCATTGCACTAGAATCGCAAGGTCGTGGGTTCAATTCCTGCCGGAAGGCCTGTGTAGTTGCATTATTCGCAACTGGTCCCTGTCTGGTCTCAAAATGTATATATTCTACACTCGAATTTTCCTTGACCCAAAAATCCTGAGAACATGCTATGTAATCGAGTGAAATGCCCAATATTACTTGAAATAATAGAAGTTGGCTTTACTCGCTTATATAGCAGTGAAAGAGTTAAACGACGAACACTCAGCTGAATGATCTTTAGGCACATTGCATTTTATCTGCTATACTAGCCCATTGAACTATAAGAAGACTGGAACGATAACTTGCTTCAAGTTACTTAATTTTCATCCTGCCATATATTTTGTTTGGGACGATAACAAATTACTCCAAACAATGGATTGAAATACATTGTTTTATACGTATGTTTCTATAAATAGCATTGGCTTCAATTTGATGTATAATATAAGTTTCCTCGTTATTTAAAACTTTTTAAAATGTAGTAAATGTTCGACCATATTTCGCTGGGATATAACAGGAAGAAACTTGTTGTAGTTTTTCTGAGTTCTGTAACGTTCTGCAAACAAAATGGCAGTTGTTTTCATATTTTTTAATTCTTTCCCTTTAGCTAAAGTCTTGAAGTTTGTATAGCAAATAGCATTTTTCAATAGCTTCAGTTTCATATACAGCCCAACGTTCGGCGTTAAGTATTTCAGCTCAAAACTCAGAAAAACTAACATTTAAAGATTTTTGGCTTCATCCATTCATAGGGCCTGACTTATGGAGTTAGCGTTCCAGTTTACTTAGAGTTCAATGTACCAGCCTAGTCCCGTCGTTCTGATTTTTCTATTTTCGCTAACGCCAGACGATTTTACTTGTCACCGGAAGACTTCTATAGGGTTGAAATGGTTAAATTGTACATAAAACGAAAATTAAGTTTGTCTTGTTTAAAAAGGAAACACTTAAAATGACAGGCTAACATTTTCTGCAGTTTTCTGTAATATAATAAAAATGAAAATGAAAATGAGAATGAGAATGAGAATGAAAGTGAGAGTGAGAATCATAATGAAAATGAGAATGAAAATTAGAATGAAAATGAGAATGAAAATGAAAACGAGAGTAAGAATGAGAATGAAAATGGGAATGAGAATGAGAATGAAAGTGAGAATGAAAATGAGAATCATGATTAGAATAAAAATAAAAATTAAAATGAGAATGAAAATAAAAACGAAAATGAGAATGAAAGTGAGAGAGAGAATCAGAGTGAAGATAACAACGAAAATGAGAATGAGAATGAAGGTGAGAATAAGATTGAGAGAGAATGAGAATGAAAATGAGAATGAAAATGAAAATGAGAATGAAAATGAAGGTGAGGATGAGAATGAAAATGAAAATGAGAATGAAAATGAGAATGAAGGTGAGAATGAGAAGGAGAGTGAGAATGAGAATTAATGAGACTAAAAATGAGAATGAGTAAGAGAGTGAGCATGAGAATGGAAATGAGAATGAAAATGAGAATGAAAATGAGAATGAAAATGAGAATGAAAATGAGAATGAAAAGGAGAAGATAATTTTCAATTCTCACTTCTTTGCATCTTAGAGCAAACATGCGGGCCCATCGACGCGCCATTTGATGGTGACCTAAAAGAGTGCCAGACTTTCCCTGGTACAAGTTTCTGCGCAATAACATGTCGCGGTAACAAAGTTATTTTCAATGCTACTGGCTTGTGGTCTTCAAGGATTTGGTCATGCCTGGATACTGAATTAGTATATACGCCAACAGCTAGGATTCCCGACTGTGTTGGTAAGTAGTATTTACGATAAAAAACAGTTTAAGTTTTTCACTAGATATCAGTCTGAAAATGACTAAATTGCGCTATGGCTGTAAAGAATAAATGGATTTAAAGAAGAAACAAAAACTAAACACTAAAGCTAAATTATGTCTAGTCGTCTGTTTTTTCTGGCGTGTTTCTTTTTGTGTGTGTCAACATGTACAAGACACGTGGTTCTTTGCCCCATGCATCGGATCACATATGAACTGTCGTTTGTAAAGGATGACGAAATGTAATTGCATAGATAATGGAAGGGGAACTACTGGATAGGAAACTTACGAAACCGGAAACGGTGTTTGCACAACTTGCCATGGTAATTATACACCTTATAAGTGTATACCATCAGACACGGATGAACTTAAATGATATTACACTATTGTGAACGAGTGAGATATCTTGGTCAACACGAGAAATAAATTTCTTATTTCCAAACATTCATGTATTGTTCTGTTTATTATATTAAAATAATCTTATTTCCCCACAAGAATAGAGCAGTAAACTCTAATGTATCCCGTGATAATCGACACATGTGAGATTATCATAAATAATCACACATGTGAGATTATTGTTTTTATTAGTGGCAGAAACATCAATAAACACTTTTTTTTATATAATAAAAGTGTATAATTACCATAGCAAGTTGTGTAAACATCGTTTCCGGTTTCGTAACATCGTTTTAAGTTTCCTATCCAGTTCTCCTTCCATTATCTATGGTATTTGCATCAGCTGCCTTAAAGGCCTGGCCAAACGCTTTCAACATTTCATTCAACATCGTTCAACATTGTTGAATTCAACATGTTGAAAGCGTTTGGCCACCCCTGTTGAATGATGTTGAATGTTGTTGAATGGTGTTGAATGATGTTGAACGAAATTTGAACATGTTCAAATTTTCGTTCAACACGCGTTCAACATTTCTATTGTTCTCAAAATGTTGAAAGATGTTGAACGCATTTCGCCACATTACATTCAACTTTGTTGAACAGAGACATGCGCCATGCGGGATATTGTCGATTCCAGCTTTTGTGGTAGCCCGCGTTCAATTAATTGTCATTCATGAATGTTGAACGATGTTGAATTCATTTGGCCACTCGTGTTTTCAACATTATTCAACATCATTCAACAATGTTGAATGATGTTGAATGCGATGTTGAAAGCGTTTGGCCAGGCCATTATGTGCATATTATTGTATTTGTCATCGTCGTGTGAAATTCAACCGGAGCGAACGGTTATTTAAATTTTGTTATATCAGAGTTGTAACTATAACTCGTAACTTTAAATAAAAGGAAAAACTGTTTTATGTCCTAAGATCGATCAATATTGTTATCTTGCAGAATATACTAGTTATGATGGAGCATCATGTCCTGCAGGTAAAGTACTTATTACAAGTACTTTACCTCCGTCACCAGATACTAAAGTTAAAGTTTGCGGTATGTTAAACATTTTTATACTACTCAAGAGACCAATACAATTGCATTAATATCATCATTATACACGCATAGTCTAGTTAAATAAATATGTTTTTGACCCGACTCAGGGTCATTTTGTCAACTATTATTATATAGTATGCTATCGGATATGAGCTTTTGCGTAATCTGATTGGTTCCCTACTACCATGCACGCTATTTAACAATTATTCGCCGAAGGCGAGGTGAATATCGGTGTATAATAACCGAGACGAAGTCGAGGTTATTATTCACCGATATTCACTGAGCCTGAGGCGAATAATTGTTTTAGTATAAATACACATTTTCGTACTTTTAGGAACAACATTTTCTTTAAAATTGTCAATTTCCTCGTCTGTCGCATTGACAACTTGGCTGGCGGCCATTTTGAATAAACGCTGTAGGTCATTATCGAGAATTAAGCCGAAGTAGCTCGACCAATCAGCGCGCGTGATTTTCTATAATCACCTGTGTATTTATACTAACAGCTCATATCCTGCTAGTAGAGGAAAAACGAGATGGCGGCATGTTTTTTTAAACTGTGAAAAGAGTTGAAATTGACGGATTTTTATATAGAAAAACATCAACACCCTCAAACCAATGCATAAAAAAAAAAACATTGTGTAAAAATACATTAACAAATATACAATTTAGCATGTTAAATGGTAAAATTCCCCGAAAAATAATTACGTTTTTTTACTTCAAAAACCCGACTAAATTAACGGGTTGATATTAATTTGTTGCCAAACAAAGAAACTCACGGTTAAAATCAAGCCTACAAGACACATTTCGTAGGAGATTACCAGTAAAGAGACTTTTTTTATTTAGATAAGCATTTGGAGTAGTGAAAAGCATGCTCTTTTTCAAAAACAACCAACTAAGTAATTTAGTTTCACTGCCAAAGGTGTTTCAGTTTCATTTTTGCGTGAAATCAAAACCTTTTTCACGACAGCAACGCTAATATAAACAACTGACCCACCTTTTGACTTCATAAAGGTACCTTTTAATCTTTTTTGTTGATCTACTTAACACATTTTTTGCCTCTCGAGAAATATTTATACAACATTTCGAAGCTGTTTACCGAACAGCTCAGCGATAAACTATATGTGAATGCATCATTACGCATGGCGGAAGTATTAGTTGCCTATGCCGGAAGTTTGTTGTTTCAAACATTGTCTCTTGTACAGTGCTTGGCTACATAATAAAACAGAAGCGCCTCGTTGGTTATGAGCTCATATACGACTCGAGCTCATGGTATAGCTGTTAATTATAATAATTTTAGTGGCCATTTGGAAGACAGTACAGTACAGTACAGTACAGTACAGTACAGTACAGTACAGTACAGTACAGTACAGTACAGTACAGTACAGTACAGTACAGTACAGTACAGTACAGTACAGTACAGTACAGTACAGTACAGTAAAGAATATCTTGAAAAGTGCCACCAACCCGCCGGCGTGTATTTCATCGCAATAAATATTTACATAACTCGTAACTCACATTTTACTCAGATGAAGGGTTCCGCTCGAAACGTCAGTTGCTAAAATTCTCGGCAGTTCACCACCTTTTTACTTTGCTCTATCTAAAAGTTTTGACGCATGCAGAACTCTATACGTTTAAAAAAAATTGAATAGTCCATACTTTATTAAGAATATCCATTTAAAGATCCAACAATATATTTATAACTCATACGATGTCATGATGACTAGTGATTAAAGTGCTTCTCTTATGAAAATATTGTTGGTAATGTTTCTGCATAATGTTAAAGATATTATGATAATTGGTAAATGTGCGAAGTTTCAATTCGAAATTCTCAAAAACAAAGTTGTATTTTACGTGCGAAGTTTGTATTATGGAGCGCCGCCATTAAATTGGCCGTGTTTGAGAAGAGTGAGTTCAGCAGAACTTAATGCGTCATAGACTCAACAAAAAGAAAAGATCGTTGTTGTTGTCAGCAAAAGGGGCATTGTTGTTATTGAGTCTATGACGTCATAAGCTTCCTCGACTCATTCTTCTCAAGCTCGGCCACTTTAATGGCGGCGCTCTATAATACAAACTTCGCACGTAAAATATCACCTTTTCTTCAACGAATTTTATAATTAAACTTTGCACGATTACTAACTACCATAACATCTTTAGGATTATGCAAAAACATTGCCAACAATATTTTCATCAGAGGACCACTTTAAATGTCCCCAAAAGTGCGTGGTTGTAACGACGGCTAAAGGCCTAAGACACTTTTATACAGCCTATTTTTGAGAAGACATTTATTCACTAATATCCCAGCATGTCATTCCGTTAGTTTGTAACTTATACCATGATTATCGACAAAGTGTGATTTTTAAATTAAGTTGATGATCGTCTCGTGCAAAACAATATTCTTGATGTTTGCTTATATGCGTAGTAATCAGTTAAAAAGATTTATGCTTGTAGCGCTTGCGTATCTAGAGAAATTGTGTTTGTTGTAAGCGACAGATTTTATGCAAATTAGGTTTTCTGCATTTACTGTAAACTTTTTTTAGGTAAACTTTGAGGGTATAAAACTTTTCTATAATCAAGACCACCGCTAGAACTATGCCATGAACTAAAATGAAGCTCATGAGACCTGTGCCAAACGTTTTATGGGGGGAAACGATAATTTCTTGTGATTTAGACTGTCGAGCCAATATATAAATCGAAATTTGGATTGTTTTACTCACCGCGTGATTGCTTTTCTCATTGGGGTGGTGATACAATACGAAAGGTTTGAATAACAATAACATGCAATAGAGCGAAATTCTTTAAGGATAAAGGTGGTACACCAATATGGTCGCCATTCCATTGTGTTAGTACACCGAATATGACCGCCGTCATTCAAATGAAAACGATCTATAGAAAAGTGGGTGCATGTACTGCCGAAACGTGGAACGTAAGTACGTATTTCTCTCTGACAGAGGGCCTTTGCTCGAAACATTACTAAATACGTACATCCCATGTTTTGGCAGTACACCCAATCTCGTTCCCAGAGCCCACGTTCCCCTTACCCAGCGGGCGGGAAACGAGAGGCTCTGGGATAATCCGTTCACGCCATCACAAGATTCTTGTTATCCGGAAGAAGAGTAATCATGTTCATCAGCCAATGAAATATCGATGTGAAAAGGATTATCCCAGAGTCTCTCGTTTCCCGGGTGGGGAACGTGGGCTCTGGGAACGAGAATGCAGTACACCAATCTCTCTTTTTCTACATAGTGTAACTCAATTTCTTACCCTCAATTTTCCTTTCGTCAAAGCCGGTACTTTTCAATTCAGAAGTTTTATTTTCACAAATCTTCAATAACTTTTCGCCGCGCCAAAATCTAGGCAACATGCACTCGAGCGAATTCCTCGTTTGTACGCTTACAACTTTCCATACTAAGTCGGCTAAAGGCATAAAGCTTTTGATATCTTGATTTATCGTGCTAAAGTTTCACGTTCATCTTATGAGTGAGAAACGTTTGAGTTTCAATTGTTAGGAGAAACTCCGAGTGGGCCACCTAACCCCAACAAAAACTCGAACTCTAATCACAAACCATGCAGGTTAATTTACCGCAAAATAAAGCATGTTTGTCGTCTAGTTTATACGCTAACCTGACCCACAATTGGATGTTCTAATATTAATTGTAGTTGCTTACAATGCTAATGTAATGGGCGCATGTGAACATATTTGAATGAAACATGCGCAGTATAAGAATGAAATATTATTATTATTATTATTAATAATAAGGTATTAGATTATAAGGAAATTGTAACCAATATTGTTATTTCTTTCAACGTGCAACATGGGTCCTCCCTTCTCTCTTTCGTGAAGGCTTTTGCGTTGTTTAACACTTTGAAGCCTGACGACAAGTCTTTAAGGTTTAATTTATTCTGGCTAACGCCAGACGATTTTATTCAGCACAGGGAGAGGTCCAGGCCTCAAAGTGTTAATAAGGAGAGAGAAAGCGCTCGACGTAGGATGAGAGAAGGCCGTCTACAATTCAGAGTTTGTCATTTGCATTTGATATTCCCGGTGAATTGTGCTACTGAATACATGCACAAATAACCAGAATGCAAGAAATCAATTATAATTTTGTCCGAAATGTAACACTGACTAGTACTGCACGTAGTTTAATTGAGTGTCTCCGCTGCTGTTTCTACTTTTCTAATGTTTTTGTACTTCGTAATTCTGTTATTTTTTCGTTTAGTTTATAAAAAGCATACCCTGCGAGTCAGAGCCCCTTTCCAACCTACACATGCAGACTTCGGGGGAAAGTGGACTCTGCCAACAAACTCGATCTTCGCCCCAAGTATGGGCGAAACAAGTTCGAGTTTATGAACACACGTAAGCAAATGTAGCAGGAAAATAGCAAGTAATGCGTTAGAACCTGAGCCCAAAATAGTATCTTGGCAACCGTTCACGCATGCTCAAAAAGAAACATCGAGTTTGCTGGCAGAGTCCACTTTCCCCTGAAGCCTACGTATGTCGGAAAGGGGCTTTGACTCGCAGGGTAGGGCACGCGGTAATTTGCAGGTAATTCGCAGTAAATATACGCTGTTGCGTATCTCTTATGTACTCGTTTCATGTACGTTCTTCTATATATATTGAGTATTTTAGAAACTCATTAATAAAACGTATTTCTTCATTCATGTTATTTCTATTTTACCAGGTGCCTGTCCTACAGGAACGTATTATGAAAATGGACAGTGTAAAGAATGTCCTGAAGGGACATATCAGGACACCACGGGTAACTTGGGAAACATGTCCTGTAAAAAATGTGGTCCTAACACTTCATCAAAACCGGGTTCTAGAAAGTTAGTTGATTGCAGAGGTAAATAATTCAGTTGTTCTTGAATTATACTTATATCTCTACGTAGAAATACATACTTAGCTTTGTATTTTACTCTTTTAAAGTTAAATAATTTATAGATTGACACTGAATGTCAATGTTTTTTAAATAAAATAGAGAGAGGTAGGGTTAATGCGTGCATGGGCATGTTCACTGTTCTCAGTGGCGGATCGATCTTGGATTGTATAAAATTTGGGGGAATGGTAGGGTGCCGCGAAGGGTGGGCCTTCTAGAACGGTTTTAAATTTTAGGTTTTCCTGCGTTTTGAGAGCACAGTTGAGATATTTTAACCCTTTCCTGTATGGCTTTCCGACGTCGCCCATTGACGTGCAAAATCGTCTGGCGTTACTAAACAGAGTAAAACAATAAAGAGGCTGCTTAGGACCGGGTCAGGCAGGAATGGGTTAATCACTTGTTAAGGCAGGACAGGAACGGACAGGAAAGTTTCCTTTGTGTTAAAGTCATTAGTTCCGACCGAGAGCTCACAAGACAAAGCAAACTTCCCTGTCCGTTCCTGTCCTGCGGAAAATTTTCCTGAGTGGAAACTGGCCTTTACCCATTGCTGCCTAGGATGTCCCGGGGTTATCTCTTTGACGTGTAGGGGCCCCCTTCAACCTGGTTTCCACAAGATCACCTGGATCCATCCAATCAGATAAGGCGATTCGAGATATCTCTAGTCTGATTGGAGAGATTTGCGTAATCGGGGCGATTGAGACGATCTTATGGAAACCAAGCTTAAGATAGAGCAAAACAATAAAGTGGCCGTTTTGGGCCGGTTAACTCATTCCTGTCCGAGGGCTTCCCAGAGGTGAATAAAATCGTCTGGCGTTAGCCAGAATAAAATACTAAAGACCAATTCGGACAGGGTAAGTTAAAATAAGATTCACAGAGCCCAGTTAAGTGACTGTTTTATATGCCGAGCCATAATGATCCAATTTTACTCTTTCAAAGTTAAAGCTACGGTTTGATAAAACACTGTTGCTTTTTTATTAAACGGTACTTTAATTGCTTAGCTGATACATAAATCGATAGTGAAAAAGAGCGCTAATATAAACAATTTTAACGGACGTTTGGCAGGCGTTCGTCAAGCTCAATTTCTGAGCACAAAACAGGGATCAAACCTGCATGCAACCTTCTAATGACCCACAACTTATCATAATTATAAACAATTTTGTTGGCCTTTTGTTAATGTATTACTTATAAGCTATATTTAATTTTGTTACTGTGAATATTTTGTTTCAATCTTAACAAATCATTAGTATTAGTTTTCTTCTTAATTTTTGGAATTTCTATATTTTAGCTACCTGTTCTCCTGGATCTTATTCTGGTGACGGATTCCATCCTTGTAAGATGTGCCAACGTGGTGAATATCAGGATAATTTTGGATCAACATCTTGCAACAAGTGTCCGTCTGACCGCAATTGCACACGTCATATATCAGCGTCATCTAACCGGAGTTGTGGTCGTAAGTAAAACATTGAAGTATTATACAATTTATTTGTATAGGTAATAGCATGGTTTTTAGTGCAATTTGGAAAAAACATGCACGAGTGAGTTTTTCAAAGACTATCAAAATTGCACGAGTCCGAAGGACGAGTGCTATTTGAGGTCTTTGAAAAACTCACGAGTGCATGTTTTTCCAAATTGCACGAAGAACCATGCTATTACTTATTAACAATATACATGAAAAAAATTGTTCAAGCAACTGTGCTTACATTACAGTTTTCTTTCATTACAGTGTCCTCGTATATTTGGGTGTTTAAAAACCGCTTCGCTTCTTCTATACCACTACTCGAAAAAGTTTACTTAAATCACTAAGAATCGTCTAGTTTTCTTGCAGGCACTTTACTTGACAATAATAAGAAATAATTAGTTTCAAATTTGAACAAACTTTTATCCTTTACAATTACTCTAAATGTTGGCCGCCATCTTTGTTTTTTTTCGTGCAGGAAGAGCCTGGGTACGAGATTGGAAAATGTCATCCGTTAAAATCTGCTGTAGAACGTGATTGGCTCTTTTCAATTTTTATTGTTTTTGATTGGTTCATTGGCTTCAAAAATTTGCACTGTATTTCCTTTTTTCTGCACTGTATTTCCTTAAAACTGCGTGCACTGCTCTTAGTCAATCAAAATTGAGAAATTTATTTCATGTATATTATTATTGAGTAACTTACAATATTTTTTTATTATGTGATAGAAACGAGAATTTGTAAAAACACCAATATTATATTACTGGGCTTTCGAGTTTCGACCTGTTGACTTCGGCGTTCATCAGAGCAAAAAGAATTTAAAAACTAAAAAGAATTTATGAAATGCTTTTTATTAGGGATATAAAACCATCGTTGAACACCCAGTCGGACTCGATTGTATCAAAACTCTTTTTAATTTTTTAACTTTTTAACAAACGTTTATATATTTTCATTTTGCTGTTTACTTTTATTGAATATGCATAGATTTACATTAACTACTGTATATATAAGTTAGACACAATTTTAGATATTTTACCACAGTTCTTGATAATGATGTTATGATGAAATCGAAACGCCGAATCCGGGCTCTTGCGCAGTAGCACGAATTTGACTGACTATTCTCCATCGGAATTTTGAAAAATACTAACTTTATAATTTTGACATATTAAATTAATGTAAATATATAAATTATTGACAATTTGCTTATTAATTATTTAGCTTGCCCAGCAATTTCCAGTGTTGTACCCAGTAATAAAACTGTCAAATTCCTTCAGGGAAGTACTGTTGACCTATTCTGCTATATGAAACCAACTGATCTCGGTAGTGACAAGATAAGTTGGAAAATTCATCTCGATGCTCCAGGTCAGGAAGTATTGATTGTTATTTAAATTAAGTGTTTGTCTTGTATATATATATAAGCGTAAGGGTTGGTCGAGGCGTAGGCGATTTTTGAGTGCTCTCCAACTTCCCAATATATATATATATATATATATATTTAGTTCACGATCACCTCGGTTAGTTACTCCCAACAACGCATAAATCAAGTTCCTCCTTTTAAAAATAAACCCTATAGTATCCCCAATTAGTTTTACGAACTAGTGGCATCAAGAAGTGAGGGTCATTGAGCCTGTACCCTCAAAAAGTAAAGTCGTTTTACCTTACTCTACTGATGACGTTTCATCGACAAGATGCAAATATGCTTCCGGCAATTCTTGGTTTTCATGCGGCCATGTTGGTGCACACTTTATCCTATGGGAATTCAAAATTTCGTATTGTTTCACCACCCCAATGGGGCCACCAGTCACGCGAGTGAAAACGATCCATAGACCACCAACATCCCGAATTTATTAATATCGTATGCCTCCAGACAACGTCTTTGATCATATAACGCGGATTGGACGAGTGATCGATGATTATTATTTGAATTTTTCCACAGGTTGACAGGTAGGTTTCCCCATATGTAAATAAAATTGTATAAAGTTAGCAAGAGTAGAACACTATAAAGATTAGTTTGGACATAAACGAGTTAATAACATCTTTCACTGTCTTATCTTAAGTACCTTGGCAGTTTGTAATTATAAGTAATAGCATAAAACGTCCCACTTGATTTGGGTCATTTAGTAAAATTCCTTCGGGACGATGCATCTCTTTTTATTCTATTCCTTTGTAATATCATGTTTAAGTGCGGGAATTTCTTTTGTTTTCACCTCCGTTACGTCAGACCGGGTATGATTTGTTCTGATCAGACCTGGTTTGACGTCAACGGAGGTAGGATTAGTAAAAATGAATTTGATGAGGTATATATTATTCGTTAATGAACCTGTGAGAACAAAAGAAATTCCCGCAGACACATGATATTATATTAGTATAACCAGTATACGTCGTTGTTAAGGTGGGAAGTGTACATTATTTTAGCTTTTTCTATCTTTTACTTTTAGATAAGAAGATTGGAAGAGAAGCTTCCTTAAAAAAGCTGTACGATCTTAAATCGAATAAACAAATAGGTCTGCAGTTGAAAATACGAGGTTTGAAAGCCTACCACGCTGGAAATTATGAATGCGTTGTTGAGAATCAGTTTGGCGAGGATCGAAAACGTGTCCGCATCACCGTGTTGACAAATCAAGGCAACCAAGGTTCTGCAAGCGGTATCGTATATATTTATCTGATTTACTATCGGATGTTTCTGTTTTCTTAGCATTCATAACGAATACCGAATATGATTTAACAAAGTACTCCTAACAGTCAATATCTGGTTTTGCCGCCTCGCTTTTTGGAGAAATTAACATCTTTGGTGACATATTTTTGAAAAGCCGCGAAAGGACGGGTCTTTTTAATTTTTTATTAATTTTTAATTTAATATGTTTCCAATGTGCTAATTACATAATACAATATATATGTACAATATTAGGATAAAAAAAAATTGACAATAAGAGCACACTGAGGCCACTGCCAACAGAGCAAAGCCCCAATCAAGGCCAGTGACCCAAAATATAAGCAAGATTAATACAAAGATAAAAGTCGGGGAAAATAAAAACACTATTGTAATTATTAGTGAGATTAAGACAATAATATAATGTTCATAAACTATAAAGTAATATAGTATTTAACCGCAGCAGAAGTTCAGTTTCAATAAATTCGCAACGTGTCGACCTCCAAGTTCTATTATGAGTGGTATCAAATGTATCTCTCGTATAGTTTCTTCATAATATTTACGTAATATAGATTTAAAATTTTCATATGACTTCTGGGATTGAGTTGAACTTGGTAATGTATTCCATAATCTCGCATCCTTAAGTCATCCCTTTCGCCGCCACTGTTGTGGTACTGGTGGTCGGCTCAAACCAGAAGTTATTCACAAATTTGTTGTCTTTTTTGAGAATTTTTTATCTCGATAGTTTCAAATTAAATGTGATTTAGAGTTTTCGATTAGTTTTTAAATTAGATGTGATTGTATATCTATAACTATTCTATAACACATGCAAGACGAAAATAGTATATCCTCAGCGAGCTACAATGAAACGCAATGTACTGTTCTTGATTAAAACGCAAACAACCAACGTAATGTATTTCTAGCTTACTTTAAAATTCAAATTTATAATCTCGTTGTCAATTAAATATTGTGACATATTTTTTTTGCTGTTCTAGGTCCACTGAATGACGACGAGTGAATAGCACGTGATACATAAATGTACTGAATGATTAACTTTCATGGTCATGTATCTTGTTCAACAATAGCACTTAATTAAAACTTTAAAAAAAAGAATATTGTTTGTTTTTCTTTCAGCGTGGTATTTGTAATATATTTGGTTTTCAGTCATGTTCGCATTATCTTGTAGAGAAAACAAATTGAAGTGGTGCCGGTGATAACTAATAACGGTATAGTAGTGTGTCTGTAACTTTTCTTTCTTGAGGTTTCGCAATAGAACTGTGTCACCAATTTAATTGTAGGGTTGAATGCTTGGCACGTCGTTTGTCTGCGTAGACTTTGTTCTTTGTTCTTGCTTTGTGTGTTGCTTCTGACGCTTCGTTAGTTGTGGAATCGATGTCTGAGGAAGTTTGTCGGTTGAATCGTAGCGTCTCTGGTGAGATACGTAGTCCTGTTTTCAAGATTTCCCTTTTACTTGGGCAGCTCTGACTGTTTTTTTGATACTCCTCGTGAATCTCTCTATAATAGTATAGGTGTATTCTCCGGACGGGAAAGGGCAGCAGAAGTCAGTTGATACTCCTTCCCATAGGCATTGAGCTGTGTTTGCATGCGATGTGGAGAGGTTCAACGTTTCTTGTATCTGTCGATGCTCAACACGGAAGGCATGACAGCTGATTTTCCCTTCAACTTGCTTGTCGATAGTGGGAAACCATACTTTCTCTCTTAGTATAGTTGTTTTGTTCTTGTTATACATTGATGACCTTCGTGGGCGATGTCAATGATGCGGCTTGGTAGCTTGGTTGGTATAACAAGTCTTGTTCCATGGAGGATTACATTGGTCGTTAACCGGTAGCTCGTTCTGTATTTTGTTGAAGGCGTTGATTTGCTTGCATGCGATCCACAGATTGTAGTTGTTTGGTCTTGAACACTCTTCACTTGTTGTAGCTTCTTTAATCTCCCCAACTGTAATGACTTTAGGAACTGTATGCAGCGAAAAGAAGTTTATGTATTGGCTTCTGCAGTTCTGCGCATGCATGTTTCTTCGTTGCTTGTTTGAGCTGGAGTTGATGAGGGGTGTCTTGACACATAGTCAGCTGTGTCTTTGAAGCCAGGTTGATATATTTGACTTGAAATTGATAGGATTGTAACTTCTATCCGGGCAAGTAGTTTGCTTCTAGAATAGCTGAAGAGGCGTTCCACGCAGTGGCTTGTGGTCAGTAATAACGGTATACCGTTTATAAACTGTGTACCATAGATATATAAGTGGAATTTAGTTCGATCTAGAGGGGTGCGAATCCGATTGGATTCGGATCCAG
Organism: Paragorgia papillata; assembly: GCA_035771165.1. Classification (NCBI taxonomy): domain Eukaryota; kingdom Metazoa; phylum Cnidaria; class Anthozoa; order Scleralcyonacea; family Coralliidae; genus Paragorgia; species Paragorgia papillata. The sequence continues at coordinate 3,753,881 of JAWNZC010000014.1, forward strand.
ATCGGATTCGGACTAAACCTTTATACGTTTGGATCGGATCGGATTTTGTTCTTTTTTTCTCGGATCGGATTTTGTTCTTTTTTACCCGCATCAGATTCACTTTTGTCATTGTTTTTGTCACAAAATTAACAAATTCACTAGCTGTATGCACATAATTCACTCATGTACACACAAACCGAAATGCGAAATTCAAGCCAGTCCTAGTATAGGCCGGCCTCATGTAAACACATCCTCACATGTATTTCTTCAATGATTAGAATCCCTAAACATTGATACCGCCTATTGTAGGCGGATAACCCTAAACATTGATTCCGCCTATTAAATGCGAGGCACGGGCGGTACTTGCTGCTAGCACGCTGCGGCCCGGTCGAATGGGCTTCATGTGAGTAGAGTTATTGGTTCTCTCCAGTACCTCGGGGGTTTTTCTCCGGGTTTTCCAGTTTCACTCCCCGATTATATAGACTCGATTATATAGACTCGATTCCAGTCGTTGTGAGCCCGTGTCTCTGCGCCCCACACACCGGCAGGATCCATAGCCAACACGATTTGTCCGTGACGTCACCTGCGTAGTTTTCGCGCAATTTTAAGCCCCTTTCCGTAAACATCAGTATGTCCCGACTCCCGAAAGTATTTATGACTCCATGCAGTCGCTCAACCTAACGAAAAATCCGATGTCTATGTTGAACATGTATGTACAAGTGAGGTATATATCCAACGTAGGCATCGGATGACGGACCGTAATGATGGGTAAAAGATCTTTGCATACCATTTGGACCTATCCGTACCATCTGAATCATATGCATTATCTATCCTGGGATGATATCGGCCATGAGAACAACGTATATTTACCAAGTGTCTACCATCTGTATCATCTGATATCGATCCGTGACCATCCAATATACAGATGGCACTGTCCATACGATCCGTACCATCTGAATAATCTACACTATCCTGGAATATCTGAGAACAACGTATACTAAGTGTCTACCATTTGTATCATCTGATGCATAGGAATACAGATGGCACGGTACGCACGATCTGCAATGCTCGTTTGCCGATCATTACTAAACGTCATTCGATGCCTATGCTGAACATGTATGGTACAAAGAGGCACAAGTGAGGGTGCAAGTAACGTCAAGGTACGTTACTTGGTCTTGCTTTGATAATGATAGTGGAGAAATCATGATCCGTATAGATTTTGAATGAATGATGTCGAAGACAATTGCAGGGGAAGCTCTGGAAAATTGACAACTTTCCCGATCCAATTGTAAGATTATGAAGACATTTTTTCTATAATTTCTTCTTGAAATTCTGTAAGATTCTATTGAATTAATTTATCCTTTTAATTGCTGAATAAAGCACCTCTTCAGTACGAACATTCGCTATTTTGTCGAACATTGAACATGTGACCGCCTTAACCAATCACCACGTTACCTGCGAAGTCTTGCAGACTACATTTCTATTGGTCTAACAATACCTGTGTGAGGCCGCAGAAACGTGGGCTCACAACGGCTGGAATCGAGCCTAATGTTATATAGTGTCCCCAATTATTTCTGTGAGCTAAATACATTTGACACTTAAATAAAGTTTACATACACACATATACATACATACATTGTAGTCTGATGATCACACAAACAATCTAATCCTAATGGTAGCCCAAATTCCAACCGTATTTCTGAACAACCTGTGATGGTCGTACCCACGTAAAAAAATTATGGGTCTAACCCACTGAAAAAAAGAAGGACTCGAGGGTTTAAAGTGAATAAATTGTCAACATACAATGCAACATTGCGTGTTTATTGGCTATTTTCAAACAATAAGTACATTAAGCTTTATACACTGTTATCAATCAAGAAAAAATTAGAGCAAAATTTATGAGAGACAAACAGAATAGTTTACCAAGTTATAGTATAATTAACACACGCGAAAAGTATATCTGAGATAAGGTTGATCACACAAACGCGTAAACACAGTTTGTCCACGTTCCTCCCAAACCAGACCAGAAGTCATGGGAAGAACCATACATAGCGTAGTTAAGCTTTGCATTGCTTTCTGAATACGATCGACATTCTCCATAGTATTGAATTGCAAAGAGCGACTTATGGTTTTCATGGGCAATTATAGCGCATTCCTTAATTGTATTTTCAGGCTTATGCCAATTGATCTTTGGGCGTAGATTGGCTAGCATCTCAGGCATAGTTCGTTCACTTTTATCTTTGTAACAACCCAGCCAGTTGTAAGTTGGGATACTTTCTAAATACAAGTTAGAAACAAGAAATTTAGAAAGCAATTGTTTATAGTTCGCTTTGGAAGTTGAATATTTCCAACTTTAAAATCCTGCTACGCCAGCGCAACGGCCTTAAGATGCAAAACACGTGGAAACCTCGTAAAAATGAGTAAAAGACTTATGCTTGGATCTTACATAAACTGCGTCTTGTTCAAAATCGCCGTATAAATGGGTCAAGTCGCGTCTTATGCAAGGCGCATTATGTAAGCTGCGTTTTATCGACTCTCGTATAGACGGCCCTATATTGGCTCCAAGTCGAGGTTGGCAATAAAGTCATAATGATAATAGACTTACAGTTATCTCTCATACCCAACCTTGATTTCAATACTGCACTACCATGACTTTGGGTTGAGCTCGCCAAAATGACACGTGAACAAGACTAGATGTCAAATAGATTAGTTGGAACAACGCACCTTCCGATTGGCTACAGAACAGGAATTAATATTATCCCGATAAAGAATATATAATCTTCTATGACATGCTTATTAGTCTTAATTGACTATGAAGTGCTAACTGCCTTTGCGTACGTTGTTTTGCTTATTTACAAATGTGAATCTTGCTTAGTAGATGGCGTTATTTTTTATCAGAAAAAACCAACTATTTTTGTGTTGTGACAAGTTAACACTTTGAAGCCTGACGACGAGTCTTTCGTATTTTATTCTGGTGATTCTGAACGCCAGACGATTTTATTCAGCACAAGGAGAGGTCCAGGCTTCAAAGTATTATTATTCTATTTTACGTGTTTTAAAAATGGTAAACTACGAATCTAAGACAATCTAGACTAAGACAAGATACTCTCATAGTCTACCCAATTCACATGGTGAATATAATTTACCGACTATGGTGATGGTAAAAATTGATTTGTTGCTGGCTAACCTTCACATGGAATATCATGGTTGCATCTTTGTACAGTTGGTGGTTTAGGAGATCCTTCTAGCTCGCATTTTTCCGAAGGAATACTTTGTCTTATTCCTTCTTCGTTAATGAACAGACATTCTAGCTTTCGTGTTGCATTACCTTCACCACATGTTTCTGAGCACTAGTACATAGAGAAATAAATATAACCACATGAATATTTAAAATTATTTATAATATGAAGATTAAAAACTAGCCTAACGAATTTATAAGAAATGGACAAATAGTTATTAAAATACATGAACAGACAAACAGAGATACAAGCAGACAGACAGGCAGATAAACAGACAGACAGACAGACATACAGATGCCAATAAATACACACTACCTGCATGTTAAACAAATTAATATGTACGTAAACAATGTCCAAAAATTATGTTAAATAATGAAATATTCTAACAGTTTTTACGGAGACAGATAATTGCTAGGATTTATATAAAGATCATTTACAGTGCGATCTGCGCCGTTGCAGAAAGTGGGCTTTAATCAATATGTTTGTTTCTGAAAGTTTCCAGGCTAATAATATTTTTGATGGAAAGGGTGTGGTTGCGTGGGCGTTTGTAAAAGAGTCACGGTACTTCATATTAGCTTTTGTGAAAACATGATTAAACCAATATTATGTAAACAAACCCGTGACCATGCGCAGTTCGCACTGTAGATCACCTTTAACATTAAGTGTTATTTATATTTAATATGAATGTATATCTATATCTACACAAGAAATTTAAGATGCTCGTCTAATTATTATTACTCAAAATAATGCATGAAAACTGGCTGCAAAGATTGGAAATCTATCAAATGTACTACAATTTGTTATCTATATATATATAGATTCCCATACAGTATATTTAATGCAACTATGACCATACGTAACCTTGCAGTATTCAGTCAGCCCTGGCATACTTAATTAAGCAAGTACACTTTTACGTTATTCCTTTAGTTCAAGTGTTCTGTTTTAGATCGCGGGTGGAAGATAACAAAAATAAGCGACTTTGTTAAACGACATTGGCAATAAAAATGAAGTTAATTTGCCAAATTTTTGTATCTATCAGGAGCAGGGTACAGTATTTTTATACATTACAAAATCACGTACACCTCTATGATTGCTCAACATAAAATGTTTAGTGTCACAAGGCGTTTATATATCTGCACAGTTGTAAGTTATTTCGTTAAACAAACTTGGAGATATATAATTGATTTTGCTAGGTGTGGAAATACTGTACCCTGCTCCCGACGTCAGAGACCATCTAATTTACATATCAAACAAACTGAAATATCTTGAAAACGAAGAAAGATACGAAAAAGTTCAAAAAGATCTTCCATTACTATTTTACGAGTTCTTTCAAATTAGACAAACTTAATTTTTATTGCCAATGTCCTTTAACTCTATACGTTATTTAAAAAAAATAGCCTTTCACCTTCACTTTTAGGGACGCTCCATTAGGAATGTGAAGGGGCGGGGGGGGGGGGGGGTTGTAGTCCAAAAACAAGCAAAAATAAATCGTGAAAACCAAAGAAAAAAATATCCTGCATTGGAAAAAAGCCAAAAATAAATGTTGGGTGGGGGATATTCCAATGGTTTTAACATTTAAATACTATTTAATACTTAGCTTGATGATGTCGACCTCTGCAGCTGCCGAACTGGCCGATCACATAGATACTAACTTATAAAAATCAACTTTAAATAACTGTATTTTTTCAAAAAATAATATAAACGTTTTTTAAACACGCATATATATATATATATACTATTTACCGAATGAGTGGCCGTTCTTTATCGGGGTATACATGCAGACACGGGGCGAAGCTGAGTGCCTGTATCCTGATACAGAACGGACACGAATTCTGTAAATGACTTCTAAAAAGTCTATTAAGTTAGCGAAAAATACATCATGTTAAGAGCTGATAAACCTTCGAGGTAAGGTTTAATTAGCCTGCGTAGCAGGCGTTCTGTTCTGGGGGAAAGGGTTGAGAGGGGCAGCGGAAAGAGGCTTGAGAAGGCGCCGGTGGGGCCACTGATGGGTGGAGCCCGCGCGAGAAGAAAATAGGGGGGGGGGGGGGGCGGGGCGAAAATTGGGGGTAAAGGCGAAGGAACGCCTGCCAAAATCCTATTCATAAACGAGACAATTTTTAAGTAAATATGACTGGAACTTATAATCAACACCTCTTCAAATAACCAATGAAAAACTGTTCCGGAAATTAACGTTGATTGAGCGTGAACATGCCTCGCCATAAGTGTTGGTTTTTCGCGGGAATTGCTAATTACAATTACTATTGATTGTCACAGTTGAGGGATGTCGGATGAGCGCGCTGGGTAGTGCAACTGCTACTCCGGAGAAAATAATAAAATCGCGCTGAGGAAGACCTCGAAATGCTCCTACTCAGAATCAGTTCTGTTGGGTATGTCAGTGCAGTTTTCCACTGAAAAGAGTTGCCTCCTTCAGGTTTAATACCGCAGATGAAATTGACGGTGAAAATGTTGTCTTAGCCTCGCTGCATCCACAGTTTTCGTCGATGACAATGGTTGGTGATGAGGAGAACACTCGCGTGAAACGGCTTTTGCCAACGTCAGTTTCTTCACCAGACCGAAGTCCTGGCCAAAGGAAGCAGATGAAATCCGCGCAATCGCAGCAATCCGAAGGTGAAGTTACGAACAGACTGAGAAGTGCGAAAATAACGAAATACAATCCAGCTTGTGTTTGGTTTGAAAGCTTTTACGGTGTGTTGACAGGTTTCATTGAGGACTCACTGAGTGTTGACGCCAATACGCATATGAACCAATGGGAATTTAACCGAAGGTTTTGGACACAAAAGTCTCGTTTATGAATAGGATTTTGGCAGGCGTTCCTTCGCCTTTCCCCCCAATTGTTTCCCCGCCGCCCCCCTATTTTCTTCTCGCCTCGCTTTATTATTTTCTCGCCTCTCGCGCGCGCTCCACCGGCGCCCTCTCAAGCCTCTTTCCGCTGCCCCTCTCAACCCTTTCCCCCAGAACAGAACGCCTGCTACGCAGGCTAAGGTTTAATAGGCTACGATTAATCAATTAGTGATGTGAGCATGCGTTTTGATTTAGTATTAGTCCCACATTTTATATTCTAAGTGACGTGCCATAAATGCCATAAATAGGCGGAAACAACTGTTTGCATGTTCATCTTGTATGAGCGTACCTTACTCAAGATAGTTGAATGATTAGTGTCTGTACACTTGCTACAGAAGTAACAGAACTGATATCAGTGTCTGTAAATGTGATACAGAACTGATGTTTTATTAAACAGTTCTGTATCACATTTACAGACGTTGATATCAGTTCTGTACCGGGGTAAACAGACATTGATTAAACCTTAATTTCTTTTGAATTTTCCTCATGAATTATTATTGAGTTTTAGAAATATATATATGTATATTCTATTTAGGAACGGTTGATTATTTATGGGGATGACCGGTTCGGGTAAAAAATGATGGGGCTTTAGAAAATTTTAGCTTTACAACGACTAAATGAGGGTGGTCTGTATTCGCAGGCTATACAACGACGGGCTTTGAATTTTTTTGGAGCCGGAATATGACCGGGACATGAGAATATTTTGGACGTATTTCTATGGAAAGAAAATAGTTCGTCTTTTATAGAAACAACGTAACAAAGATGACATAACTTTTGGAAGAAAAGTGTCAAATTTTGAAAGTACAATTTAGGGACGCAGAGTTAGCGCGCCTGTACAAAAGTGATTAGAGGGTGGTTCGTGTCCATCATTCACGTCGGATAGTGGAGAGAGCGAAGCAGAACAGACAAACTCAGCCATTAGTGCAGTGTGGTACATGGCGGCACCATCGAGTGGAATTTTTACAAGAGATTTGATGATCTTTCCGATGAAGAGATTGCAGAAATTATGCCGCAAGACTTTGAAGTCTACGAAAAATAAATGTCAGCACTCGACTCAAAAAACGCCTGGCGAGTTGCAGTCGAAATAGTCAGAGAGCGGATAAATGATACAGCAGTGTGTTTGATAATCACAAATTAACAATACATTTATACCTGATGAAGAATGCACTTGTGCCAAACATGTCAAATGTCTCCCTCGGGAGGAACATTGGACTCTCTATTAAGTATTCACTTGGGAACATGTGCCCAGTAGACAATTTATTACTATGTTTAATTATACATTCTGTAAAAACCAACAGAATGGCCTTTTTATGAGTCTCCAGCTGAGTAGAAGAATACTTCTAAGCGAGCTGCGTGATTAATTACAGATTTGTGAGGTTAATATCAAAGGTAATTATCGTGGAGATTAGAATGAGTTCAGATGTGCCCTATAAATAAATAAATTAAATAGTAATTGCTTAAAAAAATATCGTGCAAGGTTTTGGATGAGAAAAAAAAATATCTTGCAAGCCAAAACGTCAAGAAAAAAATAACATGCATCTCCAAGATGTCCTACACCCCCCTTCACATTTCTAATGGCGCGTCCCTTAGCCAGTAGAAATTAGATTACCTGAGACCAGGACAATCCGACATATTCTGGTGGACAAATAATCTCGTTACAGTAACGCTGAAGAAGTGATTCAGCAGGTGGTGGACCGGCACATTCTAAATCATTTACAACCTTCCAAGATTTTACAGTTTGTCTACGACAGATTATTTCTCTCATCTGGGTTCCTTTTCCACATCTCCTGGAACAGGGTGTCCAAGCTGTTACAAACCATCTATAAATACATTAAGAGTCTACTTAATTTAACTGAGTATGTCTATTGCGCAGCTTTTACACATGGCCTTAAAAAGATAATATTTATATAATTAATGTTAAGAAAGGTTTAAAAATAGAATATCTTGTCACTATTAAGGCTGCCCGATACTAAGAAAGGACTGGATCAGTTTATTCGAAAGAATGCGGGAATAGTAAATTGTTTCCGCCATCTTCAGTTGCCCCACTACTAAAAATTGACACAAGCTAGTGTTTAATACGCTTATATCTGAATCTGAATTTATTAAGTCGGTAAACTCATACAAGATCACACCAACTATTAAATTTACAAAATACAAATATATATTAAAATAGATAAAAGTGATGAGTGATGTTCTAAGATAGAACTAATTACTAAAAATAGCTATCTAATTTCTCTTTAAATTCGTTCAATGAATTTGCTAAGACAATGTCATGTGGCAGGTTGTTTCAGTCCTTAATCGTTCTAGGAAAATAATAATATTTAAAAACATCTTTTTTTGCCTTTGGAATCTGGTATTTTAAGGGATGACTACAACGTGTTCTGGATTCTGTGTGTGGTATAAGGTACCTGTCGGCATTAAAATCGATAAGATTGTAACTAATCTGGTACATCATTGTCAACCTAGCTTTCATCCGTCTTTGTTGCAGTGTTTCCCAACCAAGTTTATCCAACATCTCCGTTACACTACCTGGACCTGATGAGATTCCACTTTGGTTCATGAAGGAATATGCAAATGAAATTGCACCAGTTCTTGCAAAGATATTTGAACAGTCCATAGACAGTAGTGATGTGCCAAAGAAATGGAAGAACGCAAATGTTACTGCCATCTTTAAGAAAGGTTCAAGATCTGACCCCGGAAACTACCGGCCAATTTCCTTGACATGTATTGCAAGTAAAGTTCTTGAGCATATTGTCCATAGTCACATCATGAAGTATTTCGAACAGTATAACTTCCTCACCCATCTACAGCATGGTTTTAGAGCCAAAAGATCAACCGTAACCCAATTAGTTAGTACAATCTACGAGTTGTCAAGCGCCATTAATAACGACGCTATACTGTACATGAAGCAATCCTAGACTTTGAAAAAGCGTTCGATAAAGTTCCTCATCAACGCCTGCTGAGAAAGTTACAATGTTACGGAATACAAGGACCTTTGTTTAATTGGCTTAAATCATTTCTTACGGGTCGTTATCAAACTGTCGTTTGCGAGGGGGAAGCAGCCAAACCAAGGCCAGTTACCCCAGGTGTCCCTCAAGGAACGGTATTGGGACCACTATTATTCCTCTCGTACATAAACGACCTGCCGGATGCATTAAATTCTCGCGTTAGATTGTTTGCGGATGATGCACTTTTATATTGTATAATATCAGGAAGTCGTGACTGTGACGAGTTGCAAGACGATCTTCGAAAATGAGAAATTTGGCAAGAGAAATGGCAAATGAAGTTTAATCCTGGTAAATGTAAAATATTATGTATATCGACCAAAAAAAAAACTCTACAAAGGAAATATGTGTTCTGTAACACAGTCTTGGAACAGGTTGAGTCGGCCTCTTATTTAGGAGTTACCTTCAATAATAAACTGAAATTCTTGGAACATGTTTCAAACACCGCAAGTTAAACCAACAAAGTACTTGGTATGGCCATAGCATGGCGCGACGTAATTTCTGGAACTGCCCCCAGAATGTCAGAGAAAGTGTGTATACTACGATCATACGACCTAAACTGGAATATGCTTTTGCAGCATGGGATCCACATCACAAGAAAGACATAATGACGCTAGAAAAGGTTCACAGAAAGGGAGCGAGATTTTGTTTGCAGAACTATGTCCCATTAGCTGCTTTATTGGGCTTTAAGGCAGACAATTGTGCAATGACCCCTCTAACAGAAATAATTAGCGTTGAAAACTTAAATTCAGGAATTCCTTGAACTCGTACATAACTATTTCCAGTACAATCATTCCATTTCTTTATGGAGATAGTAAATAAAAAGAGCACAAACAACGGAGCCAGGAGATTCGTGGCAGCCATTAGTACTCAATTTTGTTTTTTATATGTTATATATATATATATATATATATATATATACTGTATATATATAAATTACGAAGTAATGTTAAAATGTTTTCTATTTCTTAAGTAACTTAGTACAAGAACGTTGGACTTACTCAGGAGGACAGTCTTGGATATTACAAGCTTCTTGTTCAGCTGGTTTTGGCTTTTTACTACAAAATCTGTTTCCAACAACACTGTCATCATTTCGAAGACATTTTACTTTTTTCTTTCTAATTCCTATTGTTCAAAAAATTGGGGAAAAAACATTTGAATCTTGAAACTAAAAAACAATAGACGAAATTCAAGGTCGTGAGATGCTTAGAATATTCTTATGAAATATACATGCGCTATACTAGGATATTAAATTTTCCTTTACATCCAAATTAGTTGCTGGTCGTTTTTCTCTCAATATTTGATTTCAGTGATGTTACAGAATAGGGATAGCGAGAGAAGAGCAGCGGCCTCTATATACTATATACTATATATATACTATATACTATATACTATATACTATGTACTATGTACTATGTACTATGTACTATGTACTATGTACTATGTACTATGTACTATGTACTATGTACTATGTACTATGTACTATGTACTATGTTACTATGTACTATGTACTATGTACTATGTACTATGTACTATGTACTATGTACTATGTACTATGTACTATGTACTATGTACTATGTACTATGTACTATGTACTATGTACTATGTACTATGTACTATGTACTATGTACTATGTACTATGTACTATGTACTATGTACTATGTACTATGTACTATGTACTATGTACTATGTACTATGTACTATGTACTATGTACTATGTACTATGTACTATGTACTATGTACTATGTACTATGTACTATGTACTATGTACTATGTACTATGTACTATGTACTATGTACTATGTACTATGTACTATGTACTATGTACTATGTACTATGTACTATGTACTATGTACTATGTACTATGTACTATGTACTATGTACTATGTACTATGTACTATGTACTATGTACTATGTACTATGTACTATGTACTATGTACTATGTACTATGTACTATGTACTATGTACTATGTACTATGTACTATGTACTATGTACTATGTACTATGTACTATGTACTATGTACTATGTACTATGTACTATGTACTATGTACTATGTACTATGTACTATGTACTATGTACTATGTACTATGTACTATGTACTATGTACTATGTACTATGTACTATGTACTATGTACTATGTACTATGTACTATGTACTATGTACTATGTACTATGTACTATGTACTATGTACTATGTACTATGTACTATGTACTATGTACTATGTACTATGTACTATGTACTATGTACTATATACTATGTACTATATACTATATACTACATACTACATACTACATACTACATACTATATACTATATACTACATACTACATACTACATACTACATACGATATACTACATACTACATACTACATACTACATACTACATACTACATACTACATACGATATACTACATACTACATACTACATGCTACATACTACATACGATATACTACATACTACATACTACATACTACATACTACATACTACATACTGCATACTGCATACTGCATACTGCATACTGCATACTGCATACTGCATACTGCATACTGCATACTGCATACTGCATACTGCATACTGCATACTGCATACTGCATACTGCATACTGCATACTGCATACTGCATACTCCATACTGCATACTGCATACTGCATACTGCATACTGCATACTGCATACTGCATACTGCATACTGCATACTGCATACTGCATACTGCATACTGCATACTGCATCTGCATACTGCATACTGCATACTGCATACATACTACATACATACTATTTAACAGTTATACCATGAGCTCGAGTCGTATACGTCGTATACGACGAGAGCGAATGGTATAACTGTTTTATTATATAGCCAAGCACTGTACAAGAGACAAAATTACAGCGAAATGTTTGAAACAACAAACTTCCGGCATAGGCAACTAATATATACTTCCGCCATGCGTAATGATGCATTCACATAGAGCTTCTCGCTGAGCTGTTCGGTAAACAGCTTCGAAACTAAATTACTTGGTTGGTTGTTTTTGAAAAAGAACATGCTTTTTACTACTCCAAATGCTTATCTAAATAAAAAAAGTCTCTTTACTGGTGATCTCCTACGAAATGTGTGTTGTAAGCTTGATTTTAACCGTGAGTTTCTTTGTTTGGCAACAAATTAATATCAACCCGCTAATTTAGTCTTGTTTCTGAAGTAAAAAGACGTAATTTTTAGTTGAATTTTACCATTTGACATGCTAAATTGTGTATTTGTTAATGTATTTTTACACAATGTTGTTTTTTTATACATTGGTTTGAGGGTGTTGATGTTTTTCTGTATAAAAATCCGTCAATTTCAACTCTTTTCGGCAGTTTAAAAAAACATGCCGCCATCTTGTTTTTCCTCTACTAGCAGGATATGAGCTGATAGCCTAGTAGTAGGGAACCAATCAGAGTACGCAAAAGCTCATATCCGATAGCATGCTATATAATAAATACTCATATACTATATACCTGTAAGATTGATTATAAAAAGGTGGAGGCAAAAATGGAAGACATGAAGAACACCGCATCTAAACGTTTTGCGCCTGTGTGAGCTTCCGACCAAAAAGGGAGCAGAGATGGTTATAGTAAAGGCGGATTTTCATTCAGCGCCTTTGTCGCACGATTGCCGGCGGTCTGCAGTTGCTTTCTTTTGTTTTGTCTTCTGTGCTCTGCCAGACGGGGTCACGCTCTAGTGGAATTCAATAGCGCACAGTTGATTTAAATTAAAATCCAATCATTTTTTTTAATCGTACCTCCTGCACATGTTTTTGAACATGCAGTCCAATGATACTCTTTCCAGAAAAAAATATCTTCAGATGGCTTTATGACATTTTCAATTGGTTCATAATATCTGATAATGACACCTTGGTTATCTTCGTAGATGTGTACAAACTAAAATTTAAAATTAGTACGGTTTTATTTAAACTTTATTTTGTCCAACACTAATATATACATTAGACCTTTCAGACTTTCAAACTTATACATAATTTAGCGCTACGAACCTAAATTATTTTTAAAATTTTATATCAATTTTTGAAGCTTTGCATGGCCATTTATATAAATACAACACAATGTGTGGGTTATACCATGTTTCTTTATCAAGCGTTTACAAAATGAAAATTAAGATTGTCTTATTTGGAGGAACTCTTAAAATGATAAAGTAACACTTTATACAGTTTTTCATATCTCACTTCGTTCTTGAAAAAATAAGATTTGTTTGATGTGCAGATAACTCACTGCAACGTCACATTGCATGAGTTTATTGTAAAATTACAAGTGTGACGTATGCGTGGATTATTTGCATATCAAACACATTTTATTTTTTCAAGAACAGAGTGAGATGTGGAAAAACTGCAAAAGATGTTAATTTATCATTTTAAGAGTTCCTCCAAATAAGACAATCTTAATTTTCATTTTATAGGCAGTTTAACCCACAAATTGTGTTATATCTTTTTACTTTTGCGTATTTTTAGGCCGGTTTTGTACATTTTTAATAGAAATCGAAAGGCCGAGTTTGATGTCAAGTGCGAAAAACGACGTATTCTGTACTTATCAAAAAGGTCCATACTATACAGCGTTGCTCATATTCTTATCTTTTACAAGAACCTTATACTTTATTATGATTTCAATAGACTTTTGTGAACTTGGCAACATTGTTTTGACGCAACTTGCTACAAAAAACTTTTTTTCTAGATATATCTGATCATAATCTTACCACAAGCGTTAGGTTATCAGTCAATGGTCCTGGAATGGCAATTTTATCTGCGTACATGTTGTGCTCGTGAAAGTAAGAAATTTTTGTGCCAGCTTTGTACACAGTCGTTGACCATGATGGAAGAATAATTAAATATTCACCTTTCATGTTGCAAATTCCTGAAGTAATAATAAATTGTTAAATTTATTTGTAGAAGACGAAAAAAATAGTTATTAAGTTTTTTGGTATAATTCAATGGCTATATAGGTATTTTTGCTATTTTCAAGCTATATAGTTGCATATCACTAACACACTGGAAACTGTTCTTTTATTATAAGCTTCAACTGTGATCGACGTCGTAAGTATACGCTCTATAGAAACGTTCCCGAAGTAACGCTGACCACTGAGCTATTGAGGCACGGTCAGATCAGTCAGAGATTTTTATATTTTCTAAGTAAGCATTTCTGTTCTTCTTAAGTTTCAACGGGAAGACATGTCATATTCACATGTTAGAGTGGAGCCCCTCAAACGACTTTCTCAAGTAGCGGGGCTATATATACTCAATGCTCTCCGGCTGAGGCCGTCAAATTTGTCAAGGTTCGTCAAATTATTGTCCTTTATACATTGCAAACTCTAATGGGTATTTATATATAGATACTGTATCTCTGCTTGGGAGTTGGGACTTATCAGTGCTCTTTTTAGTCTTAAGTACTTACAACTTGACTAGGAAACCAAAAAAAGTGTAAACAGATTAACGATTAGGGCGTGTGATTTATTGTCAGTACTTAGAAGCATAGTTGATAGAGGGAGATGGTTAGGAAACTTCATAAAATCCATTGTTCTAGGTGTTTGTGTACCTTGTGCACGGTCACGGTTGAAAATTCTATTGTTTTACTATTGTTTTACCTTTGCGAATTAAGATAGCAGTGAACTGAGAGATTGGGCACTAGTTTGTTTTGGCTTCTGGTTCGAGGTATTCCTACCCTTGGTACCAGAGGTTCTGAGTTTGTGTTTGGGAGAGGGAGAGCCTCTGGTCTCGCGAGCTTCAAATCTCACTTTGGTGAGTCACTTCCTGTTGATTATTCTCAAGGTTGAGTGAAATTTGAAACGCACGTTGCTATGTTACGATTGTTTAAAGTCCTCGACAGGAAGTAAAGCACGCTGTCTGGCACACTCGTTCGTTACTTCGTTTTCGATAAGGAAACTATGGATTTTATCTCAATTCCAACTCACTGTGGAAAGAATAATTATCGGACTTCCTCTGTTCACAAAAACTAGACTTTCGCTTTGGTATTTCAGTGAGCTGAAACGGCAATCCAAGACTCAGAGGTGTATGGTTTAAGCTTTTAATATTTTTAATTACTCACGGTCACGCATGACTTGCTTTGATTAACCAATAGTAACGCTTTCAGAAATTTAGGCCAATCAAAAACCGAGTTCAGATATTGAACTCGCCAAAGTGAGATTTCAAGCTCGCGAGACCAGAGGCTCTCCCTCTCCCATACACAAACTCAGAGCCTCTGGTACCCAGGGTAAGGTATTCCAGTACTTATTACAAATAATGACATATTTCAAGCCGTGCTTCCAATAGAGAACGTTTGTGTTCAGTCGTTTGTCCATATCAAATGAGCTTTAAAAAACTTTGTGCACGGTCACCTCCAAGTGGGTTCTTTGTTCAATATATTTGAAGTTTTCCGGGTTTCCTAACCATCTCCCTCTATCAACTGTGTTAGAAGAGATTCCTCTCTCTGGGATAATTCCTAACAGCAGGACAACAAACTTACAATTAATTTTAATGTTAAAATTCGAAATCAGTATAGTTATCGGAAAAAGTATGAATAAAAAATTATGCAATAAAAGCAATAACAGTCCAATAAACGTGTAGGACAATGCGGTTTATCAAGTCTAAAACAAGCGGGTTAGGTTTAAAACTTGCTTATAGTACTCGTTAAGACGTTGGGGTTGATCAGCTTTACCAAGTTAAAAAATATACAAAGTCAAAGAACACCAACCACCAACACTCCTACTTGTATGTACTTACCTAAGTAATTATATGTTGCCGCCAACTTTCTTGCAACAATATTTGCCGAACCAGTTTTAAGGGTTACCATTGAGAACGGATTTTTAGTTCCTTTAAATAGAGATGAAATAATAATAATAATAATAATAATAATAATAATAATAATAATAATAATAATAATAATAATAATAATAATAATAATAATAATAATAATAATAATAATAATAATAATAATAATGGAAACTTTATTAAATGTCTTTTTAGATAATATACAATTGTAAATCTCGCTTATTTAAAGTGCCTCTATGGTCTGTGGGATCTTTACATATTTAAATAACTTAGGTTAAAATAAAATGTTTCCCGAAATGTTTTCTCAAAAATATTAAATCCCCGCCCATTAACAGCGCTTCAAAGTTGGTACCTCTATAACTGTGACCGTGCATTAGGGACATGGTGCGAGTTTACTCTGTGACGTCACGGTCGGAACCGAACTTCTGACTATTTAGTGTGTTTTTGGTATTGCGTCTCTTAAACCTTTATTTAAGCAATGAAAACTTTAGATATATTCATCAATATGTTCCAAGATGGTTCGTCTGACTCAGACTCGGTGGAAGAAATGTTGTTGTTCCGACTGTGACGCAAATGTGACGTAAATCTATCAATTAGAGCCCAGGCCCAAGAAAACGGTCTAACTTTCAAAATGGCGCGATTTGGGCTGATTTGGCCAACTTCGGAGCACTGTTAATGGGCGAGCATTAAATATTTTTGAGAAAAAATTTCGGGAAACATTTTCTTTTAACCTAAGTTATTTAAATATGTAAAGATCCCACAGACCATAGAGGCACTTTAAGGTAATTTACAATCGGCTACTTGAATCAACACTAACAATATATAACTAATAACTATATATAACAACATAAAACAAATATACAGTACAATAATTTAAAAAAGTTAGCAGTTCAGGATTTGTCCATTCCTTGTTTCGGCAACAGAATATGTAATAGGTGGTTCTGATTGCGATCGTCGTCATTCTATTAATACAATATTTTTGGTGAGTCTTGTCAGGACTAAAATAATAATAATAATAAAAATAATAATAATAAAAATAATAATAATAATAATAATAATAATAATAATAATAATAATAATAATAATTGATAATAATTTGAATAAAAATAAAGCTAAATTCCCATAGGATAAAGATTATGCACCAATATGGCCGCCATTTCATTGTTTTTGTACACCAATATGGCCGCCGTGACTCCAGAAAAAAAAACAATCTATAAGGTACGTTACTCTACTTGCTAGACAAGACACTTAATTACTATATATACTATATATATACTTATATGTTTTTGGTTATAAAACATATAGTGTATCTGGGTAGGCATGCATGAGCATATGTACACTATACAAATAAAAAATGTTAAAGCTTTAATTGTTTAAAGCTTTTCTTCATGCAAATGTAAACATTTTCATTAACACTTTCCTGTCCAAATCAATCTTTCGTATTCAAGTTATTCTAGCTAAAGTCAGACGATTTTATTCACCTCTGGGGAAGCCCTCGAACAGGAATGAGTTAAGCTTGCCCTGCACATGACTATTCAAAGGCACTGCTTAAAGTGTCTATGAAGTGATTGAAAATTTCTGATATAACAAATTTGAAGCTCATAATCCAAATAACCAATTTCAAAAAAATGAAATAAATGTGACTTGTATCCAGGTATGAAGTGCCAAAATTGCCTTCCTGATGTTACAAAATAAGGAAAGACTGGGATTGAATGTATGGGTGGTGTGCAAAATATCTTTGTCCTTCGAATCTCAAGGGTGAGATTCGAAGGACAAAGATATTTTGGCCATGTTGGATGAAATTATAATTGCAGATGATGAAAAACTTTTGTCAAATTCATCCAACATGGCGACAATAACGTAACGTGCACACCACCAATAGGGCAGATGACGTATATGCCGTTGGATTATTAATATTAAAATCCATTGTTGGAGTATACATAGTTGTCCAACTGCATACGTCATCAAGGATTCTAACCGAGAGATTAATATAATTTCCTCATGCAAAAACAGATAAATACATGGTAAACTTTGAGAGTTTGTAGTGCAAAGACTTTTCAGCATATTTGTTTGAAATTTTCAGTATAAATATATACTCTTGTTATGCTGAATGCTGATCTGTTGAAAACCGCTGAAAGGTTTTTCGCATCCACGGACCTTTAATAAAATTTCCGCTAAATCTATTTACTGGGGTTTTTTCTTGAAACAAAAATCAACAATATCAGGAAACAGAAACATACTCGTAAGGAAAAAATCATAGTGTATTTTTTCTGGACTATTTAATCCAAGTTTTGACGTGTCATTTCATCATAATATTTATCATGTTGACTTGAATTTGGCCACGAATGTTTTCAAATTTGCGTCCGAGTGGCACTGTGCCTTTAATATCAAAACCCGAGTTATAATTTAGGAATATACAATATTCACAGTGGTTCAAACTGAAGCAACACAATGAAATACGATAGAAATAATAGAACAGGAAACAATAGAATTATACAATAGACAATACATTTTAAAATAGCATCCCCCCACTGATCGTGACTCAGATAGAGATTTCGTTTGCATTTGAACTATGAAATAATTTATAAATTACGTATTTCAGTACTACAGACATACCAAAGTTGTAGAAACGTTTAGTGTAAGATATTACACGTAGCTCGCACGTTGATCCATCACCATCGCATATACCGCAACGATCCTTTTCTTTTCCAGAGTTATATTCGTTATCACACCCAACGGACTAAAAATATTATTGCAGAACTTGAATCATAAAATTATACTAATATTTTTTTTACCTATATTAACTTTATTGGCACGTTTTTCCTTAGCTAGCAAGGAAGATTGTTCGACATAAAATTCAAATAAATTAAAATTATTTCTAAATGGCAGCAACATAATATGTTTTCCAGATTATTAAATTCGAATTATTCTACGACTTCTACTGGCGTCGAATGTTTCCAAGCATGAATTTTTCCTTTGTAAAAAACTTGATTGTGTATGCGTAAGGGGAATATATTAGAGCATGAAAACGGTATATTCTGTGAGTTAAATTGAAAGTCTTAAAGTGCATATATAAGTGAAAATTAAGTTTGTCTTGGAAGAACTCTTAAAATAATGAAGTAACATCTTTACAGTTTTTCTAATCTCACGTCACATTGCACGAGTTTATTGTAAAATCACCGGTGTGACGTATCAGTGGGTTATTTGCATATCAAACAAATCATATTTTCCCAAGAACTTAAGTGAGATATGGAAAAACTGTATAATTAAGGTGTTACTTTATCATTTTATAAAGTGTTCCAAATAAAACAAACGGAATTTTCATTTCATATGCACTTTAAACCGTTCGTCTTTACTCAAAGGACAAAGACGTGATGAGACCATGCATAATTGCGCTCGACGAAGGAGAACGCATACTAATCTTGCATTACATGGTTGACTTTTTGTTTCTACTGCGCATGCACGAGTAGATACATTGCTGTCGTCCGTGTAATGTAATGTAATGTAATGGTAATGTAATGTAATGTAATGTAATGTAAGGTAAGGTAAAGTTAACAAAAGAATGCCTTCGGAGCCAATCAAAACATATAATAAAACGATTGACTCACGACAGACCACCGAAACCAAAATAACTACTGTACACCAAGTATTTCATAAGTCATTGTTGACAGCATCGTCGCATGGAGCGAGGTATTTGACAAGGAGCGGGATATTCAACAAGGGGAAGTTTTTACAAATTTAGAAAGTATTTTAAGTATGAATCGGAGTCAATTCTTAGTTGTGATGTACTAGACGTTGTTGGAATAATGATAAAGGTTTATGAAAGCAAATTAATCGAGTCGTTGCGTGGACGATTTCATATTCAGACAAGCCAATTTATACTGGCCAACATGTCTGGTCGAGCTTCGTAAACTGACAAGACTGTGCGTTGCCGAATAGAAATGGATGACCTTCTTCTAAGAAAACAAAGTTAGCTTCAGTCAAGCAACAATGCCCAAAACCTATGGTAGTCCACAAGCGAAATATGCTATTAAATAACATATTGTCGATGTAGATGACGAATAGTCAAATGTCAGTAACTGGCAAGTCTATATACAGTATTAATGGAGTAAAATTGTATGCTGCAGCTGTCAATGTCATGCAAAATCTGTGTTATGAATGTGCAAACATTTATTGTACCTTTTTCTACATGTATGCATATGTCTTGAAGAACAATTAATGTATGGTTGCTCTTATAATTTTGATGACATAATTTGCTGGACATCTTTTTCATTCACTATTAAATTTTACAGCAGTAATACTCGAGATGCTTGTTATCTCAAGCGATTTTCTTTACCTTCTAACTAGATTGCATTATTGTTTGACAAATTGTTGTAACGAAAATATTTAAATACTGTATTAAATTAGTCAATTAAGTCAAATTTTGTGATTTGTTATATAGTGATGTTAATTTGATTGACCTACTTAAAGCTTTACTACCATACTTTATGACTATAGCTTTTAGTACCATAGCTTTAATAGTCAAGCTATATTAGTGCACTGCCTCTCACCACTGACCACGGACCGGAGTAAAG
The DNA here is from genome assembly GCA_035771165.1 of Paragorgia papillata. Lineage (NCBI taxonomy): Eukaryota > Metazoa > Cnidaria > Anthozoa > Scleralcyonacea > Coralliidae > Paragorgia > Paragorgia papillata. The sequence continues at coordinate 3,774,342 of JAWNZC010000014.1, forward strand.
CTATTTGGATTGAGTTAGTATTTGAATGGGTGACCATGCACCTGTCCGGGCTTGGAACTCATGCCAGATATGAGTAGAGTTGTTAGCACTTAGCCTTCTGTGCCTTGCTGGCTTTACTCTGAGAGTCTGAGTTGACCGAGTTCTTTATCAAAGTTAAAACACAGCATGGCCTGTGAGCATACAGTATAGACAATTTTGTCAAAAATCTTGTTCAGCTCTAGATCTGAATACAAGGTTGTTACAACTATACAATTCCATCAATTTTGTCAAGAATCTTGTTCAGCTATGAATACAAGGTTGTTACAAGTACACAGTTGCATCATTGTTTTTACCATAGTAGCAATAGGCATTAAACGCAGTAGATACATGCACGCCTGGCTTTCTTCTCTCCGCCTAACGAGTTGACCGAGCGGGGGTTGAGTACGAGAAAATCAAATTATCTCGGTCTGTTTTTGGAGCAACAAGAGCAACGACACTACTAAACTATACGGTAATTTATATATAATATGTATGCATGTATGTATGTATGTATATATTGTTTAAAACAAAAAATACAATTTTGAACTCCCTGTGCACGGAACCAGTACCACGATCGAACTCAGAAATATCAACATGGCCGAGTTGAATTGATTGATTATAGTTGGCTATTTGCCGTATTTGGTAGATACAATTCCAAGGTAAGTTAAAACAATTTTTTGAGTGATATATATTTTACATATTTTGATGAAATTTGCGTGAGTACCGTTCCATTTAGGTAATGGAACTACTACTAGTCGTTTGTGGTAGTTATGTTCAATTGGGGCATTTCGCCCTGTTTGACCAGCAGTTGCAATAGGCATTAAACTTATTAAATCTAAATTTGGTAAAGTTCAAAATACAATGTGTGCACAGTGCAGATTGTTGCTAAATTACATTAAAAATGATGTATTTTTATGGTATTTTTGACTATCAAGATCAATATTTTAACATAATTTTTAAACAACATAGAATCTAAATAACTGAGTTAAATTGTTAGGTCCTAATTATGTATGTTCATTTTGATGTGACATAATCATAAGCTGTGATAAGCTCTACAGGTAATGTATAATATATACATTACAACTGAAATGATATCTGAGCTAGTCATCAACCAGGCAAAGATTTAATAAAGCCATGGAATTCAAGTCCCAGACATGCTATATTTCCTGCTGTGATACAATTCACAAAGAATGTGGATTGAAGCCATTTGAACACAGTGGACATGTAAGTAGATGTGAAGTACAAATAGTCTAATAGTCCTCTATATATGTGGTCTGATCTTGTCAAAAGACCACATACAAGACTAAAATTATATCTACTTCAGGTCTACTGTGCATATTAAAGAGGGACACAAACTCCAGGGGGGCACACACCCATCTTAATCAGCTGGCACAGCCACTTGTATGTATGTCACAGATAAAATAATCAATACAATGAACCTAGTTACTACAGTTACTGTACCTGACATTTGCCATCAACACAGATGTTGTTGTCAGTCAGGTCATTTGAACAACGGGTTCCATCTTTTGCTTTTCCATGATGACGTACATACCAGCCATTCATGCACCACAAGTTACAGACTGAAAACATGTGATGAGTTGACATTTTAGGAGAATAATTATACATGTACATGTGTACAGTATGTAGTGAAGTTATACGCGCTCTATAAAAAGAGCTCCTCGGAGACTGAATCAAGGCACTCATTTTCACGCACCTACTAAATCTGAGCCAGACAGGTGTCATATAACTACAGCGCAGGGCTTTCAACTGGGGGTGAGCAATCGCACGCGCGCGTGCCCACACGCGCCCAGACGAATCTGGGTGCGCAATTTACTGGGCAGCAAAAATGTGAATTTCAAGGAGAACGGAGCGATACCAAATCTCGATTTTTTTCAAATTGGTGAACATTATTGTCACTATTTCAGCCTGAAACTCTTCTGTCAAATGATAATGCACTGTTCTTACACAACACCTTGTTGGAGAAACGTCGAAAATGCAGAGAAAAACAGTGATAGCCGCCATTTTGCACGCGTCCGCCCTAGGAACGAGTCGTCACCCACGCGAGATCACGCAATTTTAACACGCAAAATGGCAGCCAAATTTAATAAACTTTTCCGTGAAAGAGCGAAGATTGAAGAAAGTGAAGAAGAATATATCTATCAGTAAAGTTTGTAGGAAGAAACCAGTTCATGTGAGCGAGGGAAAAAACCAGGCTTCCAACCAACCTCGTACCCAGGGTCTTACCTCCGCACCCCCCTCGCTGCGGAAAGACCCTGGTACACGCTGGTCACGTGCTTCCCAAAATATGGGCAGCACAAAATAAATTTAGTGTGAGTAGGGTGGTACAAAAAATCTTTCTCGACTTACCGACCGGAGTGGTGTTTATACAAAACGCAAAACATCTGGCCAGATGAAATGTCACGACTCACGAAAGGTGCACAACGGCTTGGAGAAACAATCCGAAACGAGATATAATTTAATAAGAATGCCAAAGTCTCAAAGATCAATATGTTGCTGGCTTTGTAGAGCTGGCGACATGTGTTATTGATGGGAGAATATTCGTTTTAAGCATTCGAATCGCGAGGCTTTTAACTGGACCTATTCACTTAAATATAACGGCAGCTTTCGCGTGTGGTTTCCAGCGAGGTCAAGCATTGATACGCAGAGGACACTCCCACAGTCGAAAATTTTGATAGACGACACGTGACCAGCGTGTACCAGGGTCTTTCCGCAGCGAGGGGGGAGCGGAGGTAAGACCTGGGTACGAGGTTGGCTTCCAAATTCTCCAGGACAAGATCAGAAGACATCACGAACAGTGATTCTGAAAAATCTTGCTCCGTACTGAATAATAACGTAATTTAAATTCGATTAAGCGAGTTGAAAATTTCACCTTTTCCCCATGTAACCTGCTTTTTTCCGAGTTGGCCCGGCAAAGCAGGCTGAAAAACTGTTTAATTAACTCGTTCTGACGCGCGTTTCTTTACTTGATTGTATGACTAAATATAGCTGAAATGAACTCACATAAGTGAAGTAAAAAAAAATCGGCCCTATGTCAGTATTTTAATATTTCATTAAATATCATCACAGTTACGTGTACATGTATAACACTGAACAATACCTTCACTTTTCTTGATGTAATCTCTCATTCTTCCTAATTTGATACATTGTTGTTTTCTGAATGACATTGAACCTGCAGCACATGCCTTAATTGGACAACAAAAGACAATAATTTTGTAAGAACAATCATTACAAGTCAGGAAATAATTTCAGGAGATAAAGTAATTAAAAGAAAGAAAGAAAGAAAGAAAGAAAGAAAGAAAGAAAGAAAGAAAGAAAGAAAGAAAGAAAGAAAGAAAGAAAGAAAGAAAGAAAGAAAGAAAGAAAGAAAGAAAGAAAGAAAGAAAAGCGAGAGAATACTATAAAGTCTTTTATAAAATAAGGTGTCTTATACGCACACTCTGATTGATTGGGCCCCGTGCATTTATTAGAATATGAAGATCATGAATTACGTAAAATGGCGTAGGGTGGCGTCACCTGGCGGGAAAAGCTAACGAACTTTCAAAACTATCCCACTTTTAGTTTGTTTTTTTCCCTTCATATTTTATAAAACAAATAAAACATACCGCTCCTGTGCATATGTACTCTTATAAAGGTACATTTGACGTAACTTGAACACCGCGAAAGAAGTGTAAAAGTGACACACCCAGACCAGGTGAATAAAGTCCGTTTTCCTCGGCTAACGCCTCGTGCCTCTAGTCAACTTCTTTCGTGTTCAAATTACGTCAAACGTGCCTTTATAAGAGTACATATGCACGGAGCTTTATGTTTTATTTGTTAAGTAAACCCAAGATTAGAATAAAAGAGAAAAAGACAATTATATTTCAATATTATTGTGGGCGGATATTTTTCATCTAATTGTCCTATCTTTGTCTTGTTTTGATTAACAAGATAAATCAATTTATCAAAACGATGATGTTTTTTTCAAAGTTTGTTTCTCTTTTACGCAACGTAAATCCAGGACTATGCACTTACATACGATTATTGTGCACTGTATACTGGTTGTGTGAAAATGTGGAAATAAAGAAAATAGGAAAAAAAAGAGAGGGACAAAACCCCAGGAAAAAATGGATGAAAAGGGGGAGAATAATTATAAGGCAAAAAAAGAACATTAAAAAAACACAAAAGGTAAATAAAAGACAGGAAAAAAAGAAAAGAAAACAGTAAGAAAACAATAACGAAGAAAAGAAAAGAATAAGAAAAGAATAAGAAAAGAATAAGAATGGAAAAAAAGAAAAGAAATGAAAAAGAAAGAGGAAGGAAGTGGATAGAGAGAAAAGAAAATGAAGAGAAAAAATAAGTGTAAAGAAAACGAAACAGAAAGAAATGAAGGAAAAAATAAAGGGAATTTAAGTAAAGTAAACTAAAATAAAACCAAAAAAAATTAAAGGAAAAGTAAATCAAAAGAAAAGAAAATGGCATTCATAACTTACCATTTTATTACACGTTCTATACTGACCAACATTCGGTCCAACACACGTCTTTCCGCCATTTTTAGGACTGAAACAATGAGAACATTATTTTAGTTATACACTGTCAAACGACTCGTTCTACTAAAATCTTTATATCACGCAAATTAAGCTACAATGTTCTCATATTGCACAAGTTACAGTTTAAAAGCTAACGAATACAGATAGAAACCAGACCATGCAGTCTTATAGGGCATTTTCGCGCCTCTTGATCGCAGATAGAATATAAAGCGCTGCCAACTTCTGACATCAACGTTTGCTTAGTTAAACGTTAATTTAGATTTACCTAAATATATGTAAAAATGTTTAAATATTTAGGCTCGAAACAAAATCGTGCCATTTTATTTGTACTTTGTAAGGAAATCAGTACAATGTCCGTAGTTTTATATCTGATAAAGAAACCTCCTGATTTACTACGCCAATGAATTTACAAATGGGTCGTTTTTGAAGCTATTTAAAACATTCGCAGTACGTGTTTTATCAGATCTAAAACACTCAGCTATCGCCTTGTGTTTTAAATCTGATAAAACACTGCTGCTCATGTTTTAAATATTACATTTAGATCGCATCCATTATCAAATCATGATGATATATCTATTTAAACTTAATCATGATGAGACCACCTAAAGAACAAATTTATACGATCGGCTTATTAACTGGCTCTTTCTCCTGATGCATACGATTTTACTATGAATGTAACAATCACATGCATCGCACTGAATTAATAGGATCGTAAGAGGTAAAAATGTTAAGGTGGCTCGATAGGAAAAACCTATAAACAATCAGATTTTTCCCTCTAAAACGTTTCACGGCTTTCACGGTTCCTTGCACGGCCGTATAGTGTTACTCTTGAGTATTGAAAAGTATTAGATTGTCCACAATTTCGGTAGCAGAGAAATATATGTTCTAGAAAGTTCAGAAATTATAATTTGCATTAAATTAGCATATTACAATAAATGTAATTTGTCCAGATACACAAATGGCTGCAAGTGTAAAACTTTTCAACTATATCAGCACTGACACTAGGGCTATGCAAGATTGCAAGGAACTAGAATGAGACATCCATTTTCCTATCAAGCCACTTTAAAACGTGTAAGATTACAAGTACAATTATGTTCCATATAATTGTTTTCTGTAATTTCAGATTTTATAATTTTATCTGTGATTTTATGGATTTTAAGTTTTTATAATTTCTTAGCGTTTTTTTCTCTAAATCTTCACCAATCAAACGGTAGATTTTATTTAGAAATAGTAAAAACTTGAAAACACAAATTTCGCGATCTTCTAACATAAACTGATGAATTATGGTACCTCGGATTGTCACATTTTCTTGCTCGATGTTGGACTCCTATTCCACACGTTAATGTACACGAGGAATATTCCGACCACTCTCCCCAATTTCCATTCACAATAGGTGATCCATCGTCAACACATTTACCTTTGATACACCACTAGATAACGTAAGATATTTTCAGTAATTCCGGAACAAATATTTGACCATCAGGGAAAATTGTCAGGGTGCATGATAACATTTAGTTATGCTGTCCAATTTTTACTGTTAAAAAGATATGATTTATGCGGCAGTTCTGGTGGCCGATTGAAACGTATCACGTATATAAACATCTTTTTACGCCAATATCTCTATCATTTCCAGTTTCTTATCACATCAAAATCCTCTCTAAATATAGATCGTTTTCATCTGACGTCACGGCGGCCATATTGGTGTACCGAAACAATGAAATGGTGGCCATATTGGCCATGTTTATCCTATGGGAATTTAACTCTATTCTTACTCAAACATTTTGTATTGTTTTACTGCCATAATGGAGCCACCAATCACGTGAGTGAAAACGATCATTAACAGTGCTTATTTCGTGCTATCTTACATGTCTGTCTCCACATCGGGTTCCATCAGCTGGAGGTGCCAGAATATAACTGCACGAACTTGCGTCTTTTGAACAGTACAGGGAAGAGCAATCCGTCTAGGTTTAAACATAAATAAATAAATAAATAAATAAATAAATAAATAAATAAATAAATAAATAAATAAATAAATAAATAAATAAATAAATAAATAAATAAATAAATAAATAAATAAATAAATAAATAAATAAATAAGTAAATAAATAAATAAATTAATATATAATAAATAAATAAATAAATATAATGGAATAATCAACTGTTTTATCGAAGGGCTGTTTTACAACGTACAGTATTTAACTTCAATCAAACTTAAACTTAATTTATTTAACGTCGTAACTACAGGAAGTGGTTGGCCAATTTTCTTCCGAACCAGAAGCTTGTATTAGAAGCATTCGGTAATTTAATACCTAAGATTGAGTTGGCTTAAATTGATTTTGCGGAGGTAGAAAAACCGTAGCCATATTTAAGCATTAAATCGTTTGCCTATCGTCCTCACACAAAGACTAATGGAAATGACGACACCATCAAACCTGTGTTTGTTGTTGCCAACTATTAAGAGATTATTAACCGAGAACGAGGTCTGTACGGGAAAATATCAGACTGAGGTTTTGACTGCGACGAGGTTCGTACAAAAAAGGTCGAGGTCTGATATTTCCCCGTACAGACCGAGTAAACGAGGTTAATAAATCGTTTATTATATGACTATTTCAAGTTTTTTGATACTTATTGTATCAAAATTAGTGTGAAAACATTAGAAATTCATGCAAGCAAAATCAACATCCAGGAAAGCGGTCCGGATACGGAAAAAGACGGACCGTTCCTGATACGCATTTTACGGACCGTGCGTTGACCAATCAGAACTCAGGATATTACAAAGCCATATAATAAACATATTTACAGTATATATTTACATGAATGCATGGGGATATTTATATTGATTATATGATAAACTATCTACCTAGTAGTTAAAATATGAGCGGCCGATCTTTATTGGCATTTACAATGGCGAGCCGAAGGCGAGCCATTCTAGATGCCCATAAAGATCGGACGCGAATATTCTAACTTACTTATCAAATTCTATGTGTACATGATGAATACTTTGCTTAAGAGTTGTAAGAAACGTTAGATAAGATCATTTTAACTCAGAAAAAAATGAATTTGAGCCGCTAGTGTCTAATAACTTTGATAAAACATTGATGTTTTATTAATCAATGTTTTAACAGTATTTACAAACACCTGATTAAACATTCATTTATTTTGAATTTTCCTTGTGAATTATTAATGAATTTGATAATTAATATATAAAACTAAGTTACCTTTTTACTCCAGCACTGCACTCGTCCAATACCAAAGATCATTTCACATTGTTTATTTGCATCAAATATCTCGCCTGGTAGCTTAGCTCGAAGCAATGGTGACTGCGTGGGTCCCTTGCTAATAGGTTTATTATCAAGACAGCGAGACTGGTCAGAGCTATTCAATAGATATCATAAGGAGATTAATGTTTAATCAAAATATCCGTGTAAAATAATGAAAGTAACGAAAAGTTAAGTAACGAAAAGTTAAGTAACGAAACGTTAGTAATTTATTGTGGCCCATTCGTTTCGATATGAGTTTCCATGTACATTCGAGCGTGCATGCTCGGCTTATACTTTGCTCACTATATGTCAGACACTCAGATGTTTAACTCAAATTGGTTTTCCAGAAGTGTAATTGATCCTGGAATATGAATAAAGCACCTTTTCATTCTCAATCAGTGAGGTGAACCCATAAGGTTAATTAAGCGACATAAGAACCATTGATGTACATTTAGAAATCCAACATATTTACCTTAAGTATTTTTGAGAAAAGTTTCTTGAACATTCTGACCAAACGAATGCTGCATTACCAGATGGAAGTATGGGTGACATTACAGCAGCTCCATTGGGACAATTTGCGTTTACTGACGTACCATCGTGAACATATCCAAAGCTAAATACATTTATATAAACAAAATACAGTGACAAAAATGAAGCTGTGATTGGTTGAAATAATTATGAAGGTTAATGTATTGTTTAAATACTAAGTTGTATCTACAGTTCATCCAGCAGGTACATGCATATAACAATATGTCCCTACCGTCATAATTTCGAATTATATTTCAACACTGCCCACACAGCACAACGCTTTAATTTAGCACATAAATAACATAATTAGCTAAAATATTAAAATATCCTTTTATTTACATGCAGGAATTTTACATTACAATTTTAAAAATTAAAGCAAAAAGGATTGGCATTAATTTATTGTGCAACGATTTCTTATCAGTCAGTTTTAAAATAACATTTTGTTTTGTTTTTAAAATTGTGATTTAAAATTCCAGCAAAAGACTCTTTGTTGAAAACTTATTGACCGAGCGGGCGATTTTTAATGTAAAAATATCTTTCCCGTGGTCTTTCCTTTTTCTATTCATATACATGCTTGTAACTGCACGTGCTTTAACAACAGCCACGTAGGACCTAATTATTGTAATAATTGGTAGGACCTAATTATTGTAATAATTGGTAGGACCTAATCATTGTAATAATTGGTAGGACCTAATCAATGTATAATAATTGTTATCTATGCAACAATTAATGCATGCTCAATAGAAAACTTCGAGAAGAGGCTCAATTTGTCATAGCCACTACTCATTATTGGATTTATTTTAGTATTTTATATTAATTTTTTTTAAATATTTATTAGGTATTTAATTTCACTATTATTATTTATTATAGGGTCCCCGATTAGTAGACTATTTGTATAGTTGGCTAAATGTTTGACACTTTAATAACGTTTATACATACATACTGTACATATATACATAAGATGGAAGATCTAATACGTTACGGAGGACACACATGTCGCATTTTGCATTAGTTTTTTTGCGCTAAGTTGTATTCTAATATCTTTCATTTTGTGTTTGAAAGATATAAATAGTAGTAAATGATAAAAAATGGCAGCAAATATTAATACATTTTTGAAACAGTGTTACAAAACTTACTTGTGAAATGTTTCATGTGCTGTAACAAATGCTGAACTGAGTCCATTTAGTGACACCACCCCACTTGCGTCAATACGTCGACATAATGTACCCAATGATGCTAAACCTAGAAAAATAAACCCATTAATTTTGTAGGGCGCATTGTGCTTTTATTGAAAACACTACATTCATGGTTCCCAAAGATATATATGGAGTTTATCTTCGCGAGTATTCAATTTGATCTGTCATGAATGACGCAATTAAGAGGAGATTTTTTTTTATGTCGCGTAACACGCGCTCAAAACTGATTTATATCAATTATATCTATATTCGTAATTACAGAATTTTTTTATCTTTTGATATGTTCCTTAACATTAAAATGCTAGTTCAGTAATTCTATAAGCTATGTAATAATACTAAAATAATAAGGTTTAAGGGGTACACCAAAAAGTTCTAGGGTGCATGGGGGAGCAGCCTCCCCCATATATATATCACGCTATCTGAATGTACTTCACCGATGCTGTCTCACATGCGGTTGTCACCGACGATCGCATGTGTATAAGTAATTGATGAAATTCATTCAAATTGTTCCAAGAGCTCTGATGAGCTGTTGTACAGCGAAACACCGTGTCTGTAGATTGAACTATATATATATTTCTAAAATTCATTAATAATTCATGAGGAAAACACAAAGAAAAATCATGAGCGTATCGGATCTATATATGTGATATAGACTCGCTCTAAGTTTCTCGCTACTACGCCAATGAACGTATGAAGTGATTCTTTTTAGAAGCCATTTAAAAACCTTGCAGTACGGGCTTTATCGGCTCTAAAACACTCGGCTATCGCCTCGTGTTTTATATCCGATAAAGCCCTCCTGCGCGGTTTATAAATATTACTTCTAAAATTCATTAATAATTCATGAGAAAAACACAAAGAAAAATCATGAGCGTATCGGATCTATATATGTGATATAGACTCGCTCTAAGTTTCTCGCTGGTTTTTAACGGCTGAGATAAGCTTAATTTTCAAAATTACTACGCCAATGAACGTATGAAGTGATTCTTTTTAGAAGCCATTTAAAAACCTTGCAGTACGGGCTTTATCGGCTCTAAAACACTCGGCTATCGCCTCGTGTTTTATATCCGATAAAGCCCTCCTGCGCGGTTTATAAATAGTACATATATATATATATAATATATAACTTCACTCTGTGAAGTTGCCGTGGGTACCTATTAGCGATAATGCAACGCTCACTACCCTTGTGGAAGTTTGAGCACTCTGGGCCCATGCGCACTTCACGCTATCTGAATGTACTTCACCGATGCTGTCCCACATGCGGTTGTCACCGACGATCGCATGTGTATAAGTAATTGATGAAATTCATTCAGATTGTTCCAAGCTACACTGATGAGCTGTTGTACAGCGAAACACCGTGTCTGTAGACTTGTGGAAGTTTGAGCACTCTAGGCCCATGCGCACTTCACGCTATCTGAATGTACTTCACCGATGCTGTCCCACATGCGGTTGTCACCGACGATCGCATGTGTATAAGTAATTGATGAAATTCATTCAGATTGTTCCAAGCTACACTGATGAGCTGTTGTACAGCGAAACACCGTGTCTGTAGATTGAACTATATATATTTATTTATTTATTTATTTATTTATCTATTTATTTATTTATTTATTTATTTATTTATTTATTTATTTATTTATTTATTTATTTATTTATTTATTTATTTATTTATTTATTTATTTATTTATTTATTTATTTATTTATTTATTTATTTATTATACAACTACATTAAAAACTGTCCAAATAACGCTAAAAATGAGTGCAAATATACAGCGATGTTTTGATAGTTAGTTATCTTCACTGTTTATTTGGATTGTTAGCCAATCAAATTTATCACACGGGAGACTACTTCATGTATGCTTATTATTTTGTCTTGGTGCAAGTCACACTTCTCTGGCCTTTTTAAAGTTTTCTTTTTCCATAAAAATTTGTTGATCAGAGCAGTTGTATAATAAATCTCTTATTATATGTTTTGGTGTGTAGTATCGCCGTATATTTTTACTCGTTGTTTGTATTTTGACTCGCCCTGCGGGCTAATATATATATATATATATATATATAACGAAACTTTCAAATTGGAGAAAATAACATTAAAGTAAAGCTTGATATTACTTCTTTCGATTGTGAAAGTTTCAGAGCGAATAATTAAAGGAAAGTATGTTTGTTTAGCGTTTGAAAAACGGGCTTTTGTCCCAAAAAGTTGAGACATATTTTATTCCACAACTAATGACATCACTAGGATCTACATGATTCTTATTGTTATCGAACAGACTGTTTACAACACTCTTTAGAAAACTAAACTCTCGTGGGAAAGTGTTCACAAAGGTGTGTAAAATTTATTCATACCGAGTTATTTGTTTTAAAATATACATTGTCCAACTTAGTCGTCTTATGAGTAATTAAGAATATACTGTCGATTTTCGACAACTAAAACATGTTCGTTCGTGAATAGTTCACTTATGAAATTTTAAGTTTCTAACCACAAAATGAACGACAAAATCTCGTTATTTTCTCGTTATGTACACGCCATTGCGGCAAGAGTTTAGAAGGCAATCAGATTCTGGGGTCTGGGTCGAGTGATGTCATTAGTTGTGCAACTATGCGCACTATTTTAATGATGTCTCAATTTTTAGGGGGAAAAGCACGGTCTTCAAACGCTAAATAAACATACTTCCATTGGATTGTTCGTCCTAAAACGTTCACAGTCAAAAGAAGCGATATCAAACACTACGTTAATGTTATTATTTCCAACTTGGAAATTTCGTTGCATAGCCTGCACTTTAACAAAATAACGAGAAAACAATTATCATTTTTTAAAGCAAAAAAAAAAATGTGAAAACAAAGTTCAATTATAGATTTATAGTCAACATCAGTATTCTTTCTTTCTAATGTTTAAATGTAATCAATCAACTCAGCTATCTTTACTGAAAATAAATTGCAGCCGATGTTTATGGAATGACGTTTCATGGCCTTGGATGACTACAACTACAAGAAAAGTAGTTGTCTGTTTAGTGGTTGACATGCGACTGTTTATAGCATGTATACTGTGGGCTCACAACCATTGAACGCCTGTCCCAATCTCGTTCCCAGCGCCCACGTTCCCCACCCGGGAAACAAGAGACTCTGGGATAATCCGTTTCAAATCACAGGATTCTTGTTATTCCGGTTGAGGTACGCATGCGTAAATATCCGAGCGGAATCTGGATAGTATGTTCTCCTTGTTTGACCTTTCCCGAAACAAGTCAATGGGGTTGCTGGCGAAGCTCGAATTACAGCATCTACACACATACGGCGCAGATATGTATCGCAGCAACGTCTTCACTGGAGTCTTGTCGTCCGACATCTTTGTTATTTTGGTTTTATTAATTCTACTTCCGGTCACTTCAGACCAACTCATGCGCACTATTCAGCCAATAACGTAACGATTTGAAACGGATTATCCCGGGTGGGGAACGTGGGCTCTGGGAACGAGATTGCGCCTGTTCCGGAAAAGCACAATATCAAACATACCGAGAGAAATTCAGTCGGACGGACGTTGTTACCCCACCTCGCTTACTACATGCATGCACGCCACTTTTAACGTCACCCATGAGCTAGACATCCCCACCATATTAACTTAACTTACCTCCTATGTTGCCACTAAAAAGACAAAAACAGAAGTTATTAGTAAAAGTGTTTTCATAAAAAAAAAATAATTTTGTAGTTTTATCCGAGTAATTACGAAGGAATAATGAATTATTCAAGGATGTTGAATGTTAAATACGAACAATTTGGCGCGCTATGATTCGAAAACAAGTCATATTAGTTAAGCACAGTTCCAAGTACATCTTTCGGGTGTTAAAAAATATTATTTATAACGAGAATTTCTGATCTATGTCAAGTTGTTTGAAGAAAAATGGTATTTCGTTTGCCAAATTCAAAGTTCAGCTTGACAGTCAATATTGTGTTGTTAAAATCTCGGCAGTTTACCATCTTTTTACTTTGCTCTATCCAAAACACAGCCTGCACAACATTGTGTCTTTGTATTACGTTCTTAAATTTATAAGTAAATCAATCAATCAATCAATCAATCAATCAATCAGGGTTTCTTTTAGGGGGGAGGGGGATTTTGTACACCCCATGAAAAATATTTGCTCCCCCTTGTGAATTTGAAAACCCGATTTTAAAACAGTAAGAATCAAGATTATAGAAACGTACTGTCTACAATATACTGGTATAGTGTGATTAGTTTTTAATATAAATCTCTATCTGAAATCTGAATATATAGTAATTTTGGAACATAAAACTTATAAAACATATATATCCCCATGACAGCAAATAAATCCCCAAGGCAGCCAGACAGGTGAAGAATCAGACGTAGTTTAACGCTATACACTGGCTTAAAAATATCCCCATGAGTCCACGACAATGATGACATGTCCTCCTACATGATGCATGCCTTGTATGGTATGGTGTATTCATATATTTGAGTATTTTGTTTGATATTTTATATCCTTCAAAGCTCTTTCAAATCCCCCTCAAAATTTGAAAGACACTAAAATTCAAAATTTTCCGGGGGGCATGCCCTCGGACTCCCTAAGACGTTTGTCGTGCCTTCGGCGCTCCCCTGCCCCCACGTAGTAAGTATTGCCTGTTTTGCACCCCCTGTTAAATATTCTTAAAGAAACACTGAATCAACCAATCAATCAATTAAATTAATGAAAAAAGAGATGATTATTGGAAAATAATCAATGACAATGAAGTTAATATAATAAACAAAAATATAATATCTGAATGGAATTATTATTATGCTACATTCTGTTTGTTTACTTTCTTTTTAACTTGCATACATACATGGTGAACAACACTGTTTGGTCAGCATGGTTAGGGTCCATTTCGTCTACTATGTTATTTTTATGTGCCCATTCCGTAATTTTTGAAAGTTTGACTTCTGCGGTTGCATTTGCTGCGTATGCTAACTGCAATAAAAGTGAAGTAAATTGGGTACAGTTACTGTATGTATAACATGTTTCTTGTAACAGTTATGATAAAATACTATTATAAAGCTTAGGCGAAAGAAGCAGATGTATTAATTTGATACTGATCTCATCCGTTTATTTTGGACTCATGATCTGAGGCGAATGCCCATATTTTTGTTTTTGATTTTTGTTTTTGTTTTTTGTTTTTGTTTTTTGTTTTTGTTTTTGTTTTTGTTTTCGTTTTCGTTTTCGTTTTTGTTTTTGTTTTTGTTAATTTTCTTTTTTGAGGACAATTTGATTATAAACACTGGACTTGACTTTGTACTGAACTTTAAACTGGGCTTTGGACTTGATTTATATATAATATCATCAATCGGGATTCTTTTGTCACCTAATGGCCTGACCCTAATCAGTATAATTAGGTTAGTTACCGAACATACTGTATATACTTAGTTCATTCATGATACACATGATATATGTCGTTATTAAAAAGAAAATAGTATTCTAGACGTAATTTTAAATCAATATATAGTAGGTCATTTAAAATGCAAGTTCACTAACCTATATATTAACCGCAGCCGACATCAAAGGGAATCGACGTATGAATGAACTTAGCCGGTTTATATCGCCTCGCTTACTTACTAACTTATGCCAAGCTGGAAGCCTGGAAGATCATGTTAGCTAGGCAGGAAATCAACTAGTGTGGCAGGTTAGCGTGTAAGCAAGATAGGATTACAGTTTATGTTCGGTTAGGTGGCAGAAAATCCCGTTTGGGATATTTCAAAGTCTTGATTAAAGTTTAGACCAAAGTCCATTTTAGTGTTTACAATAATTATATCCTTTTTCTTACCCCGCGAGCAGAGCCTTCTTTTCCTTATTTCTTCGCTGAGAGAGAGGAAGAAAAGTAGGCTCTGCTGTATTCGTGTTTGGCTTCGTCCAATATTTAGGACGAAGTAACCCGTGTAAGACCCGTTTTTAACCGGTTCTCGTTTTGTTTTCTGCTCTGATTGAGACAGGGTTCGAGATTGTAACCAACCAAGCAACTGATATGCATGCGCAATGGAAACCAGTCACGAATACAGCAGAGCCTACTTTTCTTCCTCTCTCTTAGCGAAGAAATAAGGAAAAGAAGGCTCTGCTCGCAGGGTCCCTTTTTCTCGCCACAATTATCAATATAGTCAACGAGCGATGTTAAATCCCATATCACACGAGTGAACATCAATTAACCATTTTATCTCATGACTCTCTCGCAGTGAAATCATTTTGTTTTTTATTTAACTTACCGAGAAAGAAACAACAGTTAGAAAGAAGATACTCATTAGCATGCGATAAGCAGTCAAAACAGTGGGATAACTAGTTATCCGAGTGAGATAACTAGTTATCCCACTAATCAGTTCAGTGAATAAAGGATTTAATGCTTCTGTTGGAACAATGAATTGTGGGTGTGTCATGAGATAAATGAGATAATAAATAAATAAATAAATAAATAAATAAATAAATAAATAAATAAATAAATAAATATATATATATATATATATATATATATATACCGGGAACGTATTTTATCCTTACCGACTTATAATATATTAGAAGGATTCTTTTTATTACATATGTGACTTTTCGCTTTCCAAAGCTGCGATCATAAAAAAGTCTTGAAACCTACAACAGGTTAAAAGTAAATCTTATTAATAAATAACGTTTGTTAAAGGTATCAATCATATCATGATTTATTATATAAAATAGAGTGTTTTATTGATTTTTCCACCACTAATAAAAGTGATAATCTCACATGTGCGATTATTTATGATAATCGCACATGTGACGATTATCGCTGAATCAGCATTATAGTTTAATGCAATTTTTGCTAGGCAATAGGACAATATTTGTATATAATAAACAGAACAATACATGGATGCTTGGAAATATGAAATTTATTTCTCGTGTTGAACAGGATATGTCAACACTCGAAATAAATTTCATATTTCCGCACATCCATGTATTATTCTCTATATAATCTTTATTTCTGAATAAAGCATGCGTAACACCTAATTTTGTGTTAAATTATTTTCACATTTTGAAACCTAGTAAAGCACTCCTCTTCATGTTTTAAATATTACATAATATACTTTATGCTTATAGCACTGATCTGAAAAATAGGACTGGATAGAGTTTTCTATTGTGTCGGATGAGCTGATTTTGAAGCCAGCATATTTGCATTGACCAGAGATCATTAGAAACTGCGATTGTGCCAGTGGCGTAGCCAGGATCAAAATTTGCGGGGAGCAACGGAAGATTTGGGGGTGCAGTTTTAGATGAGAATTATCAAGCATTAGATGGTGTAGAATCGTGGCTTTAGCCGCGACCAATCATCAATGTAGGGGGTATGGGGTCATCAATTTTCTCTTGGGAGCGTAATTCTGCGCAGTTTAACCAATGAACTTCATCTGACAGTGTATCAGCATCACGATTATCATTAGCAACAGAAACAAACTTCAAATTTCAAAGAAGCAAAAGTTCTTACTTGAATTTAGCGTCAGACATTCAGGAGACTGGGGGGGGGGGGTGTAGTTGGGCCTCCCCCCCTTGGCTACGTCACTGGATTGTGCAAGCAAATCAAACGGATATTTAACCATAAATGCACAAAAATCTGAACTTAATTTGACGCTTCACAGTTGGCTTTTCTCACCAGATAATTAGAGCCAACGGCGGCCACATTGGAGTGACCTCATTACAAAGTGAACGGCTAATCTGAGAGGAAAAGCAAAACTGACCGACATCAAATAACTCTCCAACCAATATGTCCCTTCACTAACATTAAATAGGAGATATCAGAATGCCCTCCAACACGTCTGCAACGCTACAGTAGTTGTTAGTTGGTCACGCCAACATGGCCGCCGTTGGCTTCATTTTCAGTAATAGAAACTAGATCCAGTCCTATTTTTCAGACAAGTGGACTATAGGCCAACCTTTGTAATTTCTATGGCATTGATATGCAAAACATTAAGGCGAGGAAAAGTCCTATTGTTGCCGTGGTTTGAAAACAAGCTAACTAAACAACTTATTCCTGAAAAGGTTTTTAACTATTTGCATATACATGTAGCTTAAATATGTATAATTCACTATGTGTTTCTAAAAGGTCTACTTTAGATTTATGCAATGTCGCCATGATAAAGTATACTTGCGATATATATATATATATAAAGTAATATCCGGCAATATTAAGCGACACTAGGAGCCACTCGGATACTGCAAAGATAGATAGGACCCAGAGTATAGGTCTTCTGAAGCTATACTGTTTATAAGTATCGAGAAAATTAGATTGTCTGGAAACACGGCGAACTTCAAAGCGGCGCCGCTAACACTGAACGAGCTTGAGATTTATGTTGAAAGTGCTCTGAAAGTGCACAGATCTTTTGTTTTATACGTTCGTTAATATTTATACAGCAGTCATTGAGCGATTGAACCCAATCGCTGCCATTGGCTGATTGCTTCATTATGCCGAATGCATGTACAATGTGTTCAGCAAATGCTAAAGTGCAACATTTGCATAAGCGTGAACAAAAACAGAACAAAAACTTGTGACTGTGTTTCTAGACACTTTATAGACTATGCACACGGTAACGTTTCCGAGCGTTTTCGTATATTGTTTACTGTC